>JADMNL010000023.1:551498333-552767500 GCA_016271365.2 Neoceratodus forsteri | reverse complement strand
CAAACCTTTGATGATTATGGCTGAGGATAAATCAAAGGCTTCTGACGAGCGCCATTCAAAAGTACTAATACCAAAAGCAGAGGTGCTGAGGAACCCTCCAGATCCCTGCCAAAAATAAAGCTTCCAAAGATGAAGTTTCTCCAAATTGAAAAATAAGAGTGATGAAAAAGGAAGCTTGACAAGCCTCTGATGAAGTGGCTAAAATAAACCCTGTCAAGAAAAATATGCTCCCGTTGCTCCTGGGAAAGCCAATAGCGAGACAACAGGCTGCTTAAAGCATACAGAAAAAACCGAACACTTACAAACTGTGCAGGTTCTCCCATCAGTGCAAGATATGGAAAAAGCATGCCAACTGTTTCAGACTCTTCAGCAGATGGGTCCTCGATTTTACTGGAGCTGGCAAGCACTCTTCCACAGTTCTATCTTCTGTAGACTGAGGGTGACACAGATGATGATCAATTTTATGATGCCCTGACATGGATTTTGAGGGCCTTGAGCCCCAGGAGTCCCCGGACTCTCATCTTGGCGATCCTCAGGTGACCATGAGGATCCTTCCTCTATGTTTACATTCATACAAAATATGCTGGACACCCTGGACCTCCCTCGCAGGAGCCCCACCAGGATGTCAGTGAAGATGAAGATTATAGGAGATGAAGGGTCTTTCATCCTCAAACACCCTGGTTGTCCCTGTCTATAATGCATTTAGAGAAACTACCATGAAGGTGCTTCAACACCCCACTTCAGTATCAAGGGCTGATAAGCAGCTTGAGAGAAAGTATAAATTGTCTAAAATGGTACGAGGTTCCTATTTGTACATCCTAGCCAAGAGTATAGTGTAGCCCCGCTTCCCCTGACAAGGATTCAAGAAAATTGACTTTATAGCAAAGAAAAAGTTTGCCACAGCTTCCTGCTTCTCAGACTTTCTTACATGGCATTCACAGCCAAATATCAGAAAGCCCTTTGAAATCTGTCTAGGCTATCACCCACAACAGATTAGATTCTATGGTGCAGGAGCTAGTGGATATATCAAAACTGCCCTGAAGTTACTGTGTACCAGTTCCACATGGCAGACGACAACAGTGATGCAGCCTCTAGGGCGGTGTCCCATGCCATCTCTCTGAGACCCTTCACCTGGCTTAGAACAACCAGTCTGACCACAGACACTCAGAACAGGGCCATGGATTTTCCCTGTGATCAAAATATGTTATTTGATTACAGAACCACTGATTACATGAAAAAGTCGATGAGTACAAGGCCTCCTGGCAGAGCCACTCATCCAAGCCTAAGCCTGCCACCGACAGAAGTTTTGTTTCCAGGCCTTACAATCCCTGTCCCCAGTCTGACTTTGGCCAGTGCAGGGGTCTTTTCAGAGGCTGGGGCAGAAGGGTGCAAAGAACAGCCACCTCTACCCAGTCATCTGCCTCTCAGTCCAAGTTCTGATGTGAGTGTCCAGGTCACCTCCTCACTTCCGGTTGAGGCGGACTCTCCCACTATCTTCAGCACTGGTCCCTCATCACGTTGGACAAATGGCTGCTGGAGACAGTGGAGAAGGGTCTGTCATTACAGTTCAAGCAGCTGGCAGACCTCGAGCATACCCAGGTGTCAAGACCTCTGTCCCCAACACAGATACCGCTGTTGGAAGTGGAGGTACAAAACCTTCTGGCTCTAAGAGCAGTGGAGAGGGTCCCTGCCACGAGAAGGGCAAGGGCCTCTACTCAAGGTATTTTCTGACACAAAAGAAAACTGGGAATGGTGACCTATCTTAGATCTCAGCTATTTAAACAAACATCTGAAAAACCCAAATTCAAAATGGTCACGCTGTCAATGGTCATACTGTCCTTACAGCAGGAGACTGGCTAGCTCTCTAGACTTAAAGGATGCCTACTTCCACATACCCATAAGGAGATCTCACAGGAAGTTTCTCAGGTTCAGACTTCCTTCAGGTCACTATCAGTTCACCGCAATGCAGTTCTGTCTGTCCTCCGCCCCAAGAGTCTTTACTAAGTGTCTAGCAGTGGTAGCAGCATATCTCAGGAGACTGGGTGTCGCCTCTACCCCTATCTGGACAACTGGCTCATGGTAGCAAAGTCTCCTTGCCAGGTCAAGGAATCTCTTACTCTCACAGAATGCACTCTGAGTCTCTGAATTTCTTGGTATATCCAAAGAAATCTCACCAGAACCCACCCAGCTGCTCACCTTTATAGGGCCCAGCTGGACACTCAGAAGGATATGCTTTCCTCCGCAGGAAATAATTTAGAGTTTCCTTTCGGTGGCAAATTCTTTCACCGGGGACAGCCAAGACCAGCCAGACATTTCCTCAAACTTCTGGGGCATATGGCCTCTATGACTGCAGTAGTCCCATGGGTCAGATACAGGATGAGAGTCCTGCGCTTGCTGGTCTCAGAGAAGCAACACATTTTCAAAGTTGATACCTGTGTTGGAACAGTTCCTCCAAAACTTGCTGTGGTGGAAGAGCCCTGCAAATTTGCAGGGAGGGGTTCCTTTCAGGCTCCTCTTCCCACAAAGGTGATCACCACAGATGCCTCCCTTTTGGGCTGTGGAGCTCATTTGGACAGTGCCTCAGTAAGCGGCAACTAGACTCACGAAGAGTCACAGTTGCACTTAAATCTTTTTAGTCTTGCTAGCTCTCAAAGCATTTGCTCCCAGCATAGAAGGGCAGGCGGTTCAAATTTGAATGGACAACACCACTGCAATGTTCTACATAAACAAGCAGGGTAGTACCAGATCAGGAATACTCTGTTTGGAAGCTCTGAGCTCTGGTCTCTAGCATTCTCCTAGGAGTCAGCCTCTCAGCCATTCACCTCCCAGGCAAACTCAGTACTCTGGTGGATGTTCTAGCTGCATCAGTCAAGGCCAGAGCGAATGGACACTGAACACTCAAGTACAAGCCACAGTGTTCAGGCGTGGGGCACACCAGATGTGGATTTGTTTGCCTCTCTCAATTTTCAGCTTCCTCAGTACTGTTGCAGGCCCCCACTTCTGGGAACACTTCCTCTGGATGCCCTGATCCTGGACTGGTTAGGGAGGTTCCTATATGCATTTTCTCCCTTACCCTGATATTCAGGGTTTTGCTGAAACTCAGACAGTAGCCTGCATCAGTTATCCTAGTGGCTCCAGACTGGCCCAGGCAAGCCTAGTACCTCTCCTTCTCTGTGTCCTGCAACTGGCCCATTCGCCTGCCTCCAACTCACTCCTTCTGACCCTTCCTCAGACAGGAGTGCAGTACCCAGACACACACTGTCTTCACCTCAAGGCCTGGTTCTTGAGGAGTTAGTTTCCATCCTGTCAGTATTCTTAACATGTTCTTAAGATACTGAGGATGGCTAAAAAAACGAACACTAAGAAGACTTATGCAGCCAAATGGAAGAGGTTTCCCTCTGGTGCAAGAGCGAAAAGGTCGAACTCCTATCAACTCGGACCCACAACTGCTAGACTTACCTGGTACACCTACAGGTGTCAGGCTTGAAGCCATCTTCACTTAAGCTACACCTCATGGCAATTTCTGCCTACCTTTCAGTGGGAAAGAAGAAATATTTTTTTCCCACAGCATTTGTAAACGGTTTTCAAAGGCCTCTTGCACCTCCAGCCTCCAACCAGGGAGCCTGTTCCTCCTTGGATCCTGAACCTTTGCATATCATGAATCCACCCTTCGAGCCTATGTCCATGGCCCACATCAAGTCTGTAACTTGGAAGACCATCTTCCTGGTAGCCATTCGTCTGCCAGGAGGATTTCAAACTACAGGCCCTGTGCACTGAGCAATTGCATCATCCCTCGTACGATAAAGTTGAGCTTAGGACAAATGGGGAATTTCTGCCAAAGGTGGTTTCAGAGTTTTACTTGAACCAGTCCATTACTCTGCCTGTCTTCTTCACTGAGCCATCCACTTCTGGCAAGCAAAGCTCCACAGCTTGATGTTAAAAGAGCCATCTTTCACTACCTAGAGCATACTAGACAGTCCAGAGGCTCTTCCACTCAGTTGTTCCTCACCAATGAGGATGTAGGCAGGGAAGACCAGCTACCAAGAGAACTATGTCTCGTTGATTGGTCTCTTGTATTAGATTCTGCTATGAGAAAGCTGGTTACCAACCTCTAGTGGGGCTCAGGGCCCACTCCACCAGGGCACTGCAGCCTTGCTTGCAGCAGCAAGGACATTCCGCTAGTGGATGTCTGCAAAGCAGCTTACTGAAATCTATGCACACCTTTGTGAAACACTACAGGTTGGATGTGCAGACCAGATCTGATGCCAGATTTAGCTGGGTGGTTCTGCAGAGCCTCTTTTTCTAAGTAGGTTCTCTATCTCCCACTTGGTACTGCTTGGTAGTCTGCAAAAAATTACAGATGCTAAAGGACTCCTGGGGTAAGAAGAAACAATTACTCACTACAGTAATCTTCTTTCTTCCAAGTGGTCCTTTAGCATCAGTAAGCTCCCATCCTTCCTCCCCAGTTCACCTGTCAAAGAAGGGCTCTTATGTCACCTGTTACCAAATTTGGAGTTTCTTATACTGTATATGAGTTTTTAGCTCATGTTGCTGTTGTTTCTATTTCCACTTTGTGGATATTTGCATGTTTTGAATCCTATTGATTTTTTTTTGGTGCATTTGCCCTCGTTTTTAGTTGAAAAATTCTGAAGCCTTCAACAGGTCTCACTCAGCTCACACCCCTCTTGTCTTTTGATTGGCTTGGCCTAAGCTCATTTAAATATGTCTAAAGCCACACCTCTGGGGCAGTTGCACCTTGCCAGCTAAGTGCCAGAAAAGATACTGATGCTAAAGGACCCCTTGGAAGAAAGAAGATTACTCGGTGAGCAATTTTTTCTTATACCTTCCAGTATTTTTGTTTTTTGTCAAAATTGTTTACTGGGGAAAAAGATGTGCATACATATCTTAATACATCTTAGCTTTACAGCATTACACATCTCTTCACTTCACATGTCTCTATATTCTTACATGTCTCCACATTATTACATACTAAAGCAAACAGGCAATGTGAGTGAGGGCATGCCAAGGTCTAGAGATAACATCAGTGTACAAGCATACTCTTATAGTCTATACTCCCGTGAGAGAGAGAGAGAGAGCTCCTTTAGGAAGGGCACATCAAATCAGACACATTTAGAAGTGAACATCCCCAGCAATATAGACCAATAGAAAAACATCTGCTATAAAGAGATTTAAAGGAAAGCCCGGATTCTACCGCATCCAGCAGAGGCTGCCAGGTTGAGAAAATTCAGGAAGTGCACCTCTAGTTCCTGCTGGGCACGTTCTATAACCATGCATGCTTTTAGGTTTTCGCCTATCTGGTGACCGAGGGGTGTTGGTGACATCCACTCTGTGCTATCGTTCTTCTGGCATTAAAAAGTGCTAGGGACCACAAGGGATAGATGCTCTTTGACCTGGGTGAGCAGGGTCTGCACCAGCAAAAGTTCTAAGGGTGATTTAGAGGGCGATCCCAGTACTTTACACATCATATCATGGATTGAATGCCAAAACGGGGCCACCTTAGGGCAGGTTAAAGCTAGGTGCACAAAATCTGCCTCCATCACTTCACATTTAGGACACAGCTCGATCTAGCAACATCCATGCTGTGGAGTCTCTGGGGTGTCATATATGCCTTATGTAGGAAGTTAAACTGTATCTGGTGCAACTTGTTACTGTGTGAGCAAGTCTGATAGTGCGAACAAGCTGACTTCCAAGTATGCCGGTCCAAGGCAAAAGAAAAGTCCTCACTCGTCTGTCCGGCTAATCCTGTCACCACAGAACAAGTGACTTTGCAGAATACGATAGTACATAGATAGGGGTTTCTGCCTGGTTGTGGTTTAAAGTTCTTCCTCAAATGGGAAGTGTCCGACCCATCCACATTGTGGGATAAATTATCGCCACATTGTTGGCAGATTCTCAAGTATAAAAGCAATCCTCAGAGGTGCCCCATTCACGACTAAGGGTAATGAAACTTTTCAGTAAACCACCTTCATATAATTGACTAACAGCTATGAGCCCTTTTCCTCCATGCTCAGAGCCTCTGCCAGAACTACAGAGAGTAACTTCCCTCTGCTTCATAGCTAGAAGTATGCTAATATTTGGGGACATCGTCCTGCAAAATCAATGCACGGTGTACTCGTAGCATACAACCATCTGGTAGCTGCTGTAAAAGGGTTGATGACTGAATCCATGCTCATATCTCCCAGTGCCCCAGCCAAGGACTCATTTTTAAAATTGCCATGTAACATATCCTCCTCAAGGCCTAACCATTGACAGTCTTGATCAGGGGTGGTAGTAGGGATAAAGGCCAGCTGCACTGCCCAGTAGTATGCTTTAAAATTTGAAAGGGGCGCTGATGAGCACACCCAATTTCCATTTAGACGCAAGATTCAGTGAGAGCTCCTTCAAACCTCACTAAAAGAGCAGTAAAGAAAAAATACCGAAAAAATTAAGCTGATTGTACATCAAAAACGAATTCAGCAGACTGAATTGCATACAACGATACCTTTTTGGAGCAATGGGATGAACTAATAAAGCCTCTGCAAAGTACTTCTAAGAATCCACCTGTTGACAGTGCGCCAGAGAAGGCCGTGGGGCCTTCCTCTCCGAACTCTGAACTGCCATGGAGTGCGTTGCAGAAGTCTGCAGGCATTCGATGTAAAAGTAGAATCGATCCTTACAAAATTTGCAGAACAAGATGCTAAAATAGTGGTCGATCCTACACAGCATCCACGGCTGAATCTGTGGCAACAAGCTCTTACCATTACAAACAAATTCCAGCAAGAAAATACCCAACTAAAATTGTAGTTTGGAAGCTCTGGAGAACTCCAAAGGGCTCCTAACACTAGCATAGTGGGGGCTCCTGAAACATAGAGGACAACTTACTTTATTTTCTTAAAGAATGGTTGCCTGGTGCCCTACAGCTTGACCCTAACGCCATTGCCCGAAAGCGAAGTTACCTAGGACGGCCCTCTTGGTCACCACATGGGTCCAATGATCCGGGACACTATCCTCTAAGCAGTAAGGAACACGGAACGGCTGAACTATCAAGGATCTACCGTCCACATCTTTCTAGATTTGTCATTTGCCACCAGGGCGAGGAGGAAAAGGTTTGACGGTGTCCGAGCTAAACTGAGAGTTTGGGTGTCACGCACTCTCTCCTGATGCCCGCCTGCTTGAGGATCCAGTATGGAGGCCATGTGTATCAGTATACAGACCCAGAGGAGGCCGGTAAGAAGGCAGATGCCCTTTCCCAGGAGTTCGATCGAGCTAGAAGGACGGTGGGAACAGATTCGAATCGGAGAATGAGATCTGAGCAACACCAGGTTTTCTGTATACACTGTGTCCAAGATGCAATCAAAATATAAAGGGACTGACGCAGTGTCTAAAATAACAGATTCTAATGTTACTCCTGTTGGGTTGGGAGATGCAGTCTGGGACATTGTTTATTTTCATTGAAGTTGTAAAATCAGCTATTTCAATAAGGGACCTTTTTGGTTTAAATATCGATATGGGGCATTAAGGGCCTTATTGCTGTCTGCTATAACTGTTTGGATTTAATGTTTGGTAGATGGTCATAACAACACTAGATGCTGTGTTACTGCTATATGGAAATGACCTGATTTTTTAAAGAAATGACCACTCAAAGTGTTGTGGGGTGCAGCTTTTCTTTCAGGACTTTATTTTCTGGACTGATATATGTGGAAATACCCCGACTTCTGAAATCAGAGTGTGTAGACTAACAAAGCCTATTGCATTGAATGTATCCTATGTTCTTAATTGACCTGACATGAGATCTCTGACATGAGATAGTTTGAATGTAATTGTTTTGCATGAAAACAATAAAATATAAGTATAAAAATACAATTCGGCAAACCCTCCTCCCTCAGCTGAGCATTGTAATATCGACCTTCTAACTTTGGCTCTGCCCGATCACCGCAGACATTTATGAACAATGGCATCTAGCTGTTTGAAGTGTGTCTGAGGTACTCTAATAGGAAGAGCTTGCTATAAATAAAGAACCCTCAATAAAACAGTTATTTTAATCACTCCAATTCTACCCAGCAAAGACAGAGGCAAGACCGTCCCACCTCGCAATCCTCTGATTCTTTTGCTAGGAGGGGTTTAAAATTCAGTTTGTATAAAAGTTTAACCGAGGTTGACAAATACACCTCAAGATACTTAAGCATGGAGACCATCTGCAAACCCCCAAGGTTCTCTATCAACTGGGCTCTGTTTAGGGTCCCTACCGGAGCAGTTCACTTTTAGTCCAGTTAACCCGATGCCTGAAATCTCCCAAATCTCTGCATTACATTGTGCACCAAAGGCAAATCCTGAGCCAGGTTCTGCAGGTAGAAGAGCTGATCATCTACATAGCAGTTTTATGCTCCTTCTCTCCCCTATAAATCCCCAGATCCCAGAGTCCATTTGAAGTGCGGCCCTAGGGGTTCCAAAGAGAGAACATACAAGAGGGGAGACAAAGGCAACCTTGCAGAGTGCCTCTCCCAAGTGGGAAGGGGTTTGAGAGTGTCCCATTAACCGTTATTTGTGCTTGAGGACGGGTGTATAGAGTGCGTACCCAAGACCGGAAAGCAGGCCCCACTCCCAATCTGTGCAGGGTATCAAAGAGATACCCCTACTCCACGTGGTCAAAGGCTTTTCCAGCATCCAAAGCTACCACTGCTGCCCCATGATACCGTTAGTCCGCCCCACCTATAAATAATGTTCAGCGTATGCTGAATGTTATGTTTCCCATTCTTCCCTTCACGAATTCAGACTGATCTGGGTGAATTAACTGTGGTAAGAGTGGGTCTAGTCTGGAGGCTAAAACCTTAACCAACACCTTATAATCAGCAGTTAATAGTGAAATGGGCCTATAGGAGGCACATATAGTAGGAGTCTTTCCCGTTTAGGAAAAATCGTAATTACAGCGGACCGCATGGAGGGACAACTTGCCATTGACAAGACTTTCATTAATCATATCGAATATGGGGTCGAAGGGGTTCCCTGAAGGTCTTTAGAAAATCCACAGGAAGCCCATCATGGCCTGGGGCCTTACCACTCTTAAGGGCTTGAAGGGCAACAGAAATTTCTTGCTTGGATATTGGGGAATCTAACTCTGCCATCTCTTCCACCCCAGCTGGTTAAGGAGAACGCCTCAAAAAATGAGTCTATAAGTGTTTGTGATGGACAGGCTTCAGATGTATACTGTGTACTATAAAATTCACAAAAGCTTGTCCAATTCCACAGTATGCTGTACTAGTTCCCTGCTGAATTAAGTGTCTGCCCTACTGTCCTTTCTACTTCCTTGCGCTTTAACTGCCAGGCTAAAAGCTTACCAGATTTATCTCCGTCAATATATTCCCCAGCTTTTGAGAGTAAGATAGATTGCTTGAGTTGGGAACTAGTTAAAGTATTAAATTTTCATTTAATCTTTTGAAGGACATGATACAAAGAGGGATAGGGTTCTGTCTATGCCGATTCACATGCCTCAATCTTAGTCTGAAAGAAGGCCAATTCAGTCACCACACTACCTTTATGGTGAGCAGCGAAGGAAATAGTCTGACCTCTAGCAAAGGCCTCCCATCTAGTTCCATGGGTGTTCTCCTCTGCCATTCAGCTGAAGGTAGTCTTGAATGCACCCATGCATAAATTGTATATATTCCTGATCTTTAAGCAGGAGAGTGTCCAACCTTCACGCTCTGCGTAGCCTGTTTCCAGTACCTCTAAGTGAAATGTAATGAATGGTATGGTCTGAAACCAGGATAGGTGTAGATCACCCCGCTACACTCAACAGCCAAGATCTGGAGACCAAAATTCTATCTATTCTGGCATAGGACTGGTGTGCATACGAGAAAAACTGTAGTCATGCCTGGATGGGTTGGCGTGGCGCCAGGCATCAACCAGGCAGAGCCCATCTTGTAGGACCTCCAAGGCTTTGGTGGCCGGGTTTTTAGGAGTTAGATTTTGGCTGGAACGGTCCATCACAGAGTCTAGCACACAGTTGAAATCCCTCCAGGATCCATTGCCCATCCCATTGAGACATATCTTAGGCCAGCTTCTGGAAAAAATGGGAGATTCTACATTTGGAGCATACACCGAGCCAACCAAAAGGTCCCCCTACCCGGGATGTCGACTTTAACCAATACGTATCTTCCTGCCTGATCAATAACACTATCTAGAACCTGGACAGGAATTCCTCTGGGATCCAAATTGAGGCCCCACAAGCCTTAGAGGAGAAGGTGGCCGAGATCTATGTGCCACCCATTAACTGGACTGTCTTTTGAGCTTCGGGAGAAGAAGAGTGTGTCTCTTGCAAGAGTATAATTTGACCTCCCACCCTCTTTATCTCTGTCAGAACCCTTCTATGTTTGAAAATGGATTTCAGACCATTGACTTTCACGCCAACTTATATATTATCGTCATATTGATCTATTAGATAAAGACCAACACGCAATACTGCATATCCAGTTAGCACATCTAAGATCTGTTTTTCCCAAGAGAAATAAAAGAAATACCCTCCCAATGTGAACCCCCACCCCCCAATACAACCAACTGGAGTGTCTAGAATTACTCCCCAAACATGAATTGTCACCAAAAATACAGGTATATCCCACAGGGGAGACCACAGCGACTACCGTGTACAATGAACGTGAATGTCACCAGTGTGGCGCCCCGGCCCCCATTCACTGGGGAGGCAGGTTATAAAACACTGCTTCTTATACCCATGGTTCCATTCCCAACAGGGGAATGGCAACGCCCCACATAGATAACCCATGAATATCTAACCTATTACCCGCAAAATTAGTCCAACATGAACAACAAACCCTTCCCCCAAGTAGTCAAAAGGAACTGCCAGCATTTCCACTACAAACAGTAGGCAGGAAGTGAACTTAAGGTCCACCATGTTGTTGCAAGCAGTGGGACACCACTATGTATCATACAGCCATAAAGGTATAACAGCTGCTGTCACATATTAACTTGTAAACAAAAGGCATTGAAACATCCAGCTCAGTGAGCACCCTTCCATACATACTCCATAACCAGTGCTGGATAAAGGCCAAAGTATTTAAAAAAAAAAAAGTTATCCAGGCTGACCCCCATAATATCGATTGTCTCAAGTCTCTAAGAGTCTAACCATGAGGAGACACAGATGGAAGGGTTGAGGGCACAAAGCAGATTACCATGTCCAGGCACCCTGCTGGTACCCGCACCGAGTGCGGTTGGTGCACCCAATACAACCAATAAAGGAGATAAATCCCATCAAAAGAAGCAACAGCTGAAGGCTTCAAGAAGTGGACCGCACACTACCAAACACAAGTACCTGCACCATCAGATGAAGACCCAAACAGTAAAAGTGTATATTAACCTTCAGCATATTTTGAGACTTCGGTGACGCATGCCCTGCCTGCAGCCTGAATCAGAGGCTCGTCGTGATCCACCTTTAAACCTCCTAATTCCTCCTAAATCAATTAAAAATCGGGAAAAGATCAGCGGAGGTTTAACATGCCTAAAAGAACGATCGAGTTAAAGTAGAGCTACAGATCTGCCTGATGCCGACGATTGCAAGAGGGCGGCTCGGAGAGTGAGGGATCGCAGGCTCATCTGGCTCCTCTCGGGACGCTCAGGAGGGTAGTCAATTCCTCTCACGATCCTGCAAAGGCAGATGACTCTGATGTTAACTGAGTTACGGGACTTTAGAAAAGAAATCAGGTCAACAACAGCTGCCCTTCAACAGATATGAGCAAACTCGAGGCGGCAGGAGGAAGCGGAATCACAGGCCCATGAAACGGACCGCCGAGTCAAGGAGACGGAAAGAGCTATAGTACAGCTGCACAGCACAATTAAGGCCCTGCAAAATAGGCGGAAGATGCTGAGAGCAGAAGTAGAAGAAATAATGTCGGATTGGAATTCGGAAGGCGCTGAAGGATCTGAGATGTGGGAGTTTCTCCAAAAACCCTAAGAGAGCTGCTGTCACTCCCACCCACCGTGGCGCTTGAAATAGAAAGAGCCCACCAAACCTTAAGTCTGAGACTCCATCGGTGCACTGCCCAGAACAGTACTAGTTCGCTCCTGAGATTTCAGGATAAAGAATCAGTTTTACATACCACATGGAAAGCTGGAGCGGTTATGTTGGCGGAAGCAGGCTGTATTTTGAAAATATTATTCTCCAGAGATAATGGCCAGACGTAAAGCCTTCATCCCCTTGATGAGAGCTCTTAAGATGAAAGGTATCCGTTTTAGGACCCCATACCCAGTGAAGCTCACTGTCCTCTTGAAGATGGCGGTTGACCTTTGAGAACCCGACCACAGCTGCACAAGAGCTACGAACCCGAGGAATTGATGTACACCACACGGTCTAATCCCGGAGCCTCCATCGCTTCAAATTGTCTTTGAAGGTGTGGAACAACAGACAACGAAGGCCAGGCGGCGCAAGGAGCTGAAGCGATCAAAATATAGTAGCAGCCCTGAACAAGCAAACCGCCTCAGGAATGAGCAGATCGGAGCAGCAAGGAGCAGAGGGATGAAACCGCAAGTAGACTCTCATAAACTGACTAGCAGTACAACCTCACACGTGGGGAAAGACACTTGGTTGAAGGAATGCTTAGGTGCACTCTGGATTTTCTTGAATCGGGTTTTGAGGGAGGGAGGAGGGCTAGATAGACCTACCCTGACTTGCGATCACTTTGCAAACTAACTGTCTACCAAGGGAGGGGAGGGAGAAAGGGGAAGAGGGGGAGATCTGGGAGGAAGGGGTGCTCTGGAAAGATCCCAGGGATTACTGTGCTGAATTAACTCATATGAGTTGGGGAAAGGCGGGAAGGGCTTGGTCCATTATAGTAATCTTTATAATAACAGCGCTGAAATACGGTTAGACTGGAGAAAGAATCAGTGGAAGAAAAGGGGAGCTTGATGAGTAACCTCGAGTCACTGTCAGAACAATGAGGGTTTCATAATCTAAGCCGAGGGAGCAGGCCAGGGATGAGGGATGGGGGCCTGGGGGACAGGGAGAGGAACGGCGGGGAGCTGTCTGGTGGTGTAGCTGTGAGTTCATGGGCACTACCAGTCGACCCCAAGCTGTATCCGAAATGAGATCTCTGATTTGGAGAGGGAGGAAGTGCTCAATGGCTCAAGGAACCCTCTGGGGGTTGGAGTGAGAGGTGGGATCCCTCTTCCCATATTTCCTTACTTCCTATAACACTAATCGGATGTGACTCTGGCAGGGGAGAGAGATAACCGGGTTCTGTGGAATGGGCTGTGGGGGCGTCTGAGCGCATACCTCGCAGAGGCCAAAGCGACAGAATGGGAGGACCACCTGAAGCATTAGCTCTCAATTGGTACCTCAGGCAAATATAAAGGTCATAAAACAGGGGAGAGGGAGGATACTATCCAAGGGACCCAGTCTTACTCGGATAACTGAGGGAAACAGAGGGAGGCTATGCCGAACACAAGAACCGGCTTGGTGGACAACAAGGCCACTGTGTAGAGTGGCTAGAGGGACCGTACAGTCTGCAGGACTGGGCAGTAGAGATTTGGGGAGCAGATGACTCGGTGGAGAACCTCACTATTAAAACTCGAGACCTCACCGAAAACAGCTGGAGTGGCTGTCGGGAGGAGGTTGCTGCCTGCCCACTCCAGATCTATTGTGACAGTACTAGGAAGTGGATGTGTGGATTTCGCTCATTGATTCAATTGGACCACTCCAGGATCTGAGGCCTACTCCGGGAACTGGTGGGTTGAACCATAAGGGCAGCGCCAGAAAGTGGTTGGATCTTCCGAACCTTGCAAACTGAGACAACAGGGGATGGAGACTGGAGGAGGTCGTGAATGCCACCATTAAAACCCTAGACATTAAATCACTTAGCCTGGAATGTACTATCAGACATTGGCAATTATTTGAGGATGGGATTAAAGGGTTCATTGCCCCAACCGGAATGGGCCAATAAGAAGGGTGAGGGGGGGCTGAGAGCTAATGAACTTCTCGGTCTGTTGATCCGCTGGCTGCGCCCTGGGATCCTGGGCACATAGGGGAGACAGAGGTCAAGCGGAGAGGGACCTTAGGTTATAACTGTTTGGGCTTCCTGTGGTGAGTAGTTAAGGTGCAGTGAGATCTCAGCTTAAAATACGGGGCAGTGACCACCCTAGTGTATTGGAAGTCCTCCTGTTGACGAGGCGACCTGGGAGAGTGTAGGCTGGAGGACTGGATGCACCACGCCTGCCGGACACACCCCAGGAGGTGGGTTATGAGGGGGTTGGCAGCACTCAGATGACAGAGGCGACTGCGGACTAATCCCGCTATTGCGCTGGGGGTCGGGCGGATAGTCGGGTGGGTTAGGAGGAGAGCTTATCAGGGCTCGCCTGCACACTGTCTCCAGAGACTAGTGCACACAGGAGTCCTCCTTTCTTCCAGGTAGGGTTAAGAGGGCTTATAAAAGCTGAAATGAATTGACAGAGGGGAACAGGCAGGTTTACCTTACTGTATAAAATACACTCAACTCATCGTTTCAGCACAATGTTAAAATAAGGTGGATTGACACACCAATGTTACGGTGTCACCACTTCCTTTTTCCTTCACCTAATAGACACTTAAAGTGTCAGGAGGCATCATGCTGGGTGATGAAGCCTCAAGTAAAGTTTCTCCTTACTACAGGATCTGATTCAGTTCCCCATATTTGGAAGTACCAGTCCTTTACAATATAGGTTAGCTTCATGGTTGTTTGTATGTTCTTTGTTTACATGTTGGTTGGATTGTAATGAGTTTGAAATGACAGGTACAGAACTAAATGATATTGATAATATTCAACTTGATAACAAGGGGAGATCCTCTAGCTAGAGGACCACCTCTGAGTAAACATGGCCAATACACGGGTTAAGCTGTTATCCCTGAACATAAATGGGATAACTTCATCAATTAAGAGGTCATGAGTCCTGACATATCTCCGCTGGAGCAAGGCGGACCTGATATATCTTCAGGAAATGCACTTGAGTCCTGAGGAACATCTCAAGCTTGCCAAACTTAGTAGGGAACCTTGTATAGTTCATCTGGATCGGAGGCGAAGGAGTAAGCGATAATCATACCAGCAGGCACCCCATTCCAACACGAACACACCATGAAAGATGCAGAGGGTAGGTTGGTAATAGTACAAGGCGCCCTAAATGGAGTGCAGGTTACCCTAGCGAATGCCTACTTCCCCTGCCCTGCCTGTTCCATGCTGAAAATACTCCTAGACAAAATCCTGCAGAATGCGAAGGGCATACTCCTGCTTGCAGGGGACTTTAACCTGACACAAAATTCTTCATTAGACTCCACTAACTGGAGAACTCCTAGGCAAACACTGGCACAAAAGTTCTTTAGGAGGTTTACTAAAGAGGTGGGATGGACGGATGTCTGGAGACATCTACATCCACGAGCTAGGAATTATACACATTACTCAGCGGTGCATTGACGACTACACGCATAGATCAAACCTATACAGACCGAATTTCTGGACCAATTGGGGATGCCCAAATAGGTGACATTCCTTATCGGATCATGCACTGTATTCTCAACATGGGAAATGGGGCTTGAGCCAAGAATACCGCTGGAGGCTTAATCCCTATTACTACGCTCTGAACAGTTTAGAGTTCATTTCGGATAAATTCGCCGAGATACTAGAACTCAACCCCACTGCAGATACCACACCTGCAATACACTGGGACACTATAAAAGCTGTCCTTAGGGCCATATCATACAACACACGACTGAGTTGAACCGGCAAAGAAGGGAAGCAGATCGACCTTGGAGGAGAATTTGCATTTCCTTCAAATGGCGCATAAGATGGGAGACTCTGCAGTGCTGCCCGGCTCCAGGAAGTCAAGGCAGAGATTGACCGTCTGGGCGCTACAGCAGACCGAAATAGCATTGACATTCCTGGGACAGAGACACTATGAGGTGGGGCCTCGGGCCTCTCAGACTGTTGGCCTACCAGAGTGCAGGCGGCAAGGAAGGCGTCAGCGATTACTTCACTAGACACCCCATAGGGGCCAGCCCTAACTAAACTACAGAAATAACAGAGGCGCTTGCATAGTATTTCATCATCTCTGTACTCCGGAGAACACGCCTCACGGAGCACCAAATTATGGAATACCTAAGGGGATAACACTACCCCGACTACTAATGGACCAAGGCAAAGCCTTGGCCTCCAATATAACTGAGCAGGAGATAGCGGAGCGATTTCCACTGCAAAACCCTAAAATCTCCAGGTCCAGATGGGTGCGAATGAATTCTATAAGGTCATGAGGCAACAACAACTGCTCAACTCCTGACCTTGTACAACTCTGTTCTTGAGGGGACCCCCGCCTCCATCATGGTCATTGCAACTATTTCAGTAATCCCGAAACCTGGGAAAAACCCTCAGCTTTGTAGCTCGTACAGACCCATCTCAGTATAATACAAGATTACAAGATGTCTATGCATATAATAGCACAACGCCCTGATAAGATAATGCCTCAACTGATAGATCAAGACCAGACAGGCTTTGTGAAAGCGATCCACAGCGGACAACATCAGGAGAAAGGACTGCTGTGTGACTGAACTTCTCTGCTGGGACTAAAGTAGAACTTTTGTACTTGGACCTTTAATTTAGGGTAAAAAACTAACATACAAAAAAAAAAGTGTGTGTTTGGGTTAACTGAACTGAATGGGTATCTGAAGAGTTATCTAGGTGTAAATTTCAGGTGACTGAAAGGACTTAACTGCTGTGAGGTTTAAATTACTTGTAGAAGATCTGGTAAGTAGGGGGAGAGCAACTAAAGGAAGCTACATTTAAGACTGCCTTAGAAAGATTCTGCTAATAGCTTGGCAGAAGACACCAGGAGAAAGGACTGCTATTAGTGACTGAACTTCTCTGCTGGGACTAAAGTAGAAGAACTTTTGTACTTGGACCATTAATTTAGGGTAAAAACTAACATAAAAAAAAAAAGTGTGTGTTTGGGTTAACTGAACTGAATGGGTATCTGAAGAGTTATCTAGGTGTAAATCTCAGGTGACTGAAAGGACTTAACTGCTGTGAGGTTTAAATTACTTGTAGAAAGATCTGGTAGAAGTAGGGAGTAGGCTAGCTAGAAGGCATACATTTAAAACTGCCTTAAAAGATTCTGCTAATAGCTTGGCAGAAGACACCAGGAGAAGGACTGCTGTGACTGAACTTCTGCTGGGACTAAAATAGAAGAACTTTTGTACTTGGACCTTTAATTTAGGGTAAAAAACTAACATACAAAAAAAAGTGTGTGTTTGGGTTAACTGAACTGAATGGGTATCTGAAGAATTATCTAGGTGTAAATCTCAGGTGACTGAAAGGACTTAACTGCTGTGAGTTTAAATTACTTGTAGAAAAATCTGGTAAGTGAGAGGTGGCTTAGCTAGAAGGAAGCTACATTTAAAGACTGCCTTAGAAAGATTCTGCTAATAGCTTGGCAGAAGATACCAGGAGAGGACTGCTGTGCGACTGAACTTCTCTGCTGGGACAATATTGCCTCCTTCCCTCCCCCACCCAAAGCTAGTTCTATTTTTATAGGCACAGGATTTGACTGACAATAGGAACTTCCTGTTTAGGGGCAGGAAGTGAGTGATCACAGAACCACCAAGGACCCACCATCCTAGAAGGGCAAGAGTAGCTCTCTGCCCCTCTAGCTGCTGGAGGTCTGCCTCTGAGCAAGTAAGTGGTCTACTGAGAAATATAGGATATTCTTGTCTCAGAACAGGACAATCTGGAGCTTAAAGAGCACACAGGCAGAAAGTAAGGAGAGATAAAAAAAAAGAGAGAAAGATTAAGGATTGCAAACAGTTAAGGGCCAGAAATAAGACATGATTGGTGGTGCAGTGCAGTGGCTGTGGAGCAGCAGTCTTCCGGGAGATGTTCTGGAGATCGGTGTTGTCCCATCTGCAGGCACCTCTGGGCTGAGGAGGAGGTTGCTCATCTCCAGGCTGAGTTGGCCAGGATTTGTGGGACCTCCTCTTCCATCCAGGGACCACTAGTGCCACTGCCGTTGCCTCAGAGGTTGCCAAGAAGAGGCGGTTGGACCACAGTGGGCTCAGGGAGGGTGAGGGTGGTGGAACAGAGCGCATCCCTCAGTTGTACCTCCCACAATTCCTATGCCATTCTGGCAAAGTGTGGTTCCTCTATGGAGGCACCCACAGTGGAGACCAAGGAGGATGCTGGGAACCTCCACAAAGGAGACCCACAGGAGGGTGGCAGGGGACCCTGCAGGAAGAAACAGCTCCTGGTGGGGACTCCATTGTTAGGAAGGTAGAACTGGGGGAGGAAGGGAGGGAGGTAAGGTGCTTGCCTGGCGCCATGGCTTGGAGGGACAGGAGGAATCCTCAGGATTGCCAGAGCAGCTGCACAGGAGGGACTGGATGTCACTGCCACCTAGGGACAAAATGACCTGGGCTAAGAAAGGATTAGAGAAGTGCAGGAAGAGTTTGTGGAATTGGGGGGGCCTTAGTCAAGTAGCATGCATGGTAACCTTCTCGGAGGTGCTACCCATCTATGGCATAGGAGAGGCTAGGGTGTTCCGCACCATGGGATTCAATCAGTGGTTGAAAAACTGGTGTGGAGCTCAGGGATTGGCTTCATTGGGGACTGGGGGTCCACCTGGGTGATGCAAGCCTATACTGGCATGATGGGCTGCATCTGTCGGGAGGAACCAGGATCCTAGAGTGATAGGTTTAAATGCTTCATTGGAAGCTTTAAACTAGCCAAGGGAGAGGCACTGGAAAGGAGCAGGAAAATCCTAGCCGCCCCCAAACAATCACGATGATAGTCGGCAAACACCAACATAGAGGTGTCGATAGGGAGAAGGGCAGGAGTAAATGGAGAAAGTGACAAAGGCAAGAAGGACAGGGATGGGGCAAAGGGAGTAAGGCCATTAGGAAATGGAGGGTAATGAGTACCAATGCCGTAGTCTGGGCAACAGGCTCCCTGAGCTGATGGCCTTAATGGAAGAGGATGCCTGGATATCATGGCAGTCACAGAAACATGGTACACAGAGAACCATGACTGGGATGTTAACATACCAGAGTACATAACCTACAGGAGAGACAGGCAGAGGAGAAGAGGGGAGGAGTAGTTCTCTATGTAAAGGAAGGGATAAAAAGCAACTGAACAAAAGAGTAAACAGGGAGGAGAGGAGGCACTGTGGGTCACCTTGGAGACTGGAAAGGGCACCACAATCCGCACAGGGTTGTGTACAGACCCCCATGTCAGGGGAAGGAATGGACAAGGATATGATAGAAAGCATTCTTAGAATGGCAGAGAAAGGGGAGATACTGTTGATGGGAGACCTGAATATGCCAGATGTTAACTGGAGCACATTGCTGCAGCCACATCCAAGAGCAGGGCCATTCTTGATGCCCTACAGGTGGCAGGCATTAGACAACTAGTTTGGAACCCACCGTGAGGGAGCAATCTTAGACCTCGTACTCTCAAACGGGGCAGTGAGAGGATCTCAGATCTAGAAGTGGGTTGCCATCTGGGGACAAGTGACCATCAAACAGTGTGGTTCACGTTAAACTCAGCTACAGAGTCAAGCATCACAAAAGTGAGGGTACTGAACTTTAGGAGGGCTGACTTTGGCAAGATGGGAGAGTGCCTCAGAAAAGCACTAGCAAACAGGCTAGAAGGAGGTGTGGGAGCAACAATGGGGAATTATCAAAACTGCCATCACAGAGGCAACAAGCCTTTGTGTGAAGCAAATAGACAAATCAAAATGAAAGAAAACCACTATGTTTCTCAAAAGAGGTGGCTGTGAAAGTCAGAAGAAAAGATAGCATCCGGAAGTATAAGGAAACACAGAAGGAGCAGGACAGAGAGCTGTACCAGTTAAGACAGGAAGGAAGCAGGGAGGGAAGTCAGAATAGCAAAGGCCCAAACTGAGAAAAGATAGCCAACTCAGTTAAGAAGGGGATAAAACCTTTATAGGTACATCAGCGAGTAGAAAGACAAAGGGAGGGATAGTGAGGCTGAATAGAATGAGCAGGTGGGTGGGTAGAGGGGACAGTGAAAAGCAGGAATACTGAGCGAATATTTCTGCTCAGTATTCACAAAGGAGGAGGCCGCCTGGAGGGAAGTGCCTAATCCAATTAACAGAAGCACTCTTGATATGAGGTCGATCCCAGTCCTTTCACTAGAAGAAAGAGTTCTGCAAGAACTCCTAAAACTGAAGGTGGACAAAGCAATGGGTCCTGATGGAATTCACCCCAGAATTCTAAAAAGAATTAAGGGAGGAACTAGTGAAACCACTAGCTACTCTTTTTAATAAATCATGGAGGATGGTGTGGTACCAGAGGACTGGAGGAAGGTGGATGTGATTCCCCTTCACAAAAGTGGGACCAAGACAGAGGCAGGAAACTACAGACCTGTCAGTCTGACCTCTGTGGTAGGGAAAGTGATGGAGTCACTTCTGAAGGAAAGAATAGTTGAGTACCTAGAGGCCAGTGGAGCACAGGACCCAAGGGAGCATGGGTTCTGAAAGGGAAGGTCATGTCAGACGAATCTAATAGATTTCTTTGACTGGGTGACCAAAGTAGTAGACCAGGGAGGGGCTGTGGACATGGCCTACCTAGACTTTAGCAAGGCATTTGACACAGTCCCACACAAAAGATTAATAGTCAAATTAATCCAGCCTGGGAGTGGGACCCAGGGTGGTAGCTTGGTAAACATTGGCTGGACAACAGGACACAGAAGATAATTGTAAATGGAGTCCACTCTGAAGAAAGCGGGTTACTAGTGGGGTACCGCAGGGTTCAGTATTGGGTCCAGTCCTTTTAATGTCTTCATCAGTGGCATTGCAGAGGGACTGGAAGGAAGGTATGCCTTTTGCAGATGACACAAGATCTGCAACAGGGTTGATACACAAGGAGGTGTGGAAAGGATGAAAAGGGACTTGGCAAGGTTGGAGGAATGGTCAAGTATGGCAGCTAGGATTCAATGCAAAGAAGTGCAAAATAATGCACCTGGGAAACAAGAACCCAGGGAAGAATACACAATGGGTGGGGAGGTAGTAACAACAACAAAAAGGAAAGGGACCTGGGGGGTAATCATATCAGATGACCTTAAGGTTAGCAAGCAATGTGAGAAGGCAGTAGGGAGGGCTGGGGGTATACTGGGATGTATGGGAGTGGCATCATCAGCAGAAAACAGGAAGTTGTTATCCTCTGTACAGACAGTTGGTGAGACCCCATCTGAGTACTGTGTCCAGTTCTGGAGACCCCATCTCCAAAGGACATAGACAGGATAGAGGCAGTCCAGAGGAGGGCAACTAAAATGGTGCAGGGTCTGCAAGAGAAGCCGATGAGGAGAGACTAAAGGAGCTTAATATGTATACCCTTGAGGAAAGAAAGGGAGGGGGGACATGATAGAAACTTTAAGTACCTCAGTGGAATCAACAAAGTCCAAGAGGGTAGCATCTTTCAGAAAAAGAGACTTGCAAGAACAAGGGGACACAATTTAAAGATAGAAGGAGGCGGTTCAGGGGCAATCTAAGGAAGTATTATTACAGAGAGGGTAGTAGATGCATGTAACAGCCTTCCTGAGGAGGTTTGGGGTCTAAAACTGTGGGAGAATTCAAGAATGCATGGGACAGACATAAGGCAATTCTTGTGGGGTAGGAAGAAATAGGCTGTTGGTTAACTAGGATCTCAGCTGTCATCCTGTAGGTAGGAAATGGGCAGACTAGATGGGCCTAGCAGTCCTATCTGCCGTCCAAAGTCTATGTTTCTATGTTATGTTTCTACACATCACTCATAGGATGCGAGGGGTTGGTATTCCGTCTGTCCTTATCAGCCTCGACGCTGAAAAGCGTTCAACAGAGTAGCATGGCCCTTTTGTACAAGGTCCTGGATAAATTGGTATTCCCAGAACCCTAATCAGGGTCCTACAAAATATTTACTCATTCCTCAAGCTTGCATCAAGGTGGGAGGCCATCACTCTAAATACTTCCCTCTTAAGCAGAGGACCAGGCAAGGTTGTCCGTTGTCGCCCCTCCTATTTAGGCATTTATCGAACCCTAGCCCAAAACATTAGGAAGCTGACAACATTTTGGGAGTGAATATGGGACACAGAACATCGTATAGCGTTGTACCCTGATGATGTCCTATTATACCTCTCAAATCCGAACAAACCTTACAGTTATAAAGCAGCTTCTGGACCAATTTAGTCAGGTTTCGCTACAAACTGAATTTTTTTGCGTTATTTATCCACCTTCCTGCCTTGACCTCCGCTCCTTCAGACTGCTCATACCTTTTTTTTGGATCCACTGCCCCGGGATCTGCCCCTAGAGTGCTTCTTCCCTCCTCTCCTGCACAGCGGGTCTGTCCTGGGAATTGGTGGTCTCCTGGTGGAGCAGTCTTCATCTAGACGGCCAAGGGTTTTTCTGTTTTCTGTACTCCCTCAACCCCGCCCCCTGGGACACCAGCACAAGAACAAGCGAACGTCCGGAGGCGGTGCAGATGCACGCTCTCCAAAAGCGCCTGACAGCGTCCCCCGCCCCGGACTCCATGAACGGAGTCACAAGTTTCCTTGAGGGCCAGTGCTCCCACTGGCCTGCTCAGGGTTGGTAACCCACCCGTGAGGAAGAGAGCATCCGTTGGGATGCTCGATCCCCTCCCTCCGGCCGATCCCCCGACCGAGTCCGTCTCTCGAACCTGGCCTGCCAGCGTGGCGCGAGATGTGGCGCTCCAGCGCTCAACCTCAACGCCACCGGCCGCTCTACAAACTGAATTTAACAAAACGGAACTCTTACCTTCCACTACTCTCCTTAACATATTGAATCCATCTTCCCATGCAACTGGAACTTAACAAAATTAAAGTATTTGGGAGTATATATCCTCAGAAATTCGACAAATTCTTTAAAAATAACTATGATCCTTTACAACACAACTCAAAACAGATTTAAGGACATGGGCCACACTGCTCTCACCCTGAGCCATAGAATAGAGTTAATAAGAATGGTTACCCTACCTAGGACCTTGTACTTATTCCAGAATGTTCCAATATTCATTGCAAAGAAAACTTTGGGGAATGGAACCGCCTTATTTCTAAATTTGTCTGGTCGGGCAGAAGACCCCGAAGTCCGAATGAGGATATTGACCCTTCTTCATTTTGATGGGGACTTGCACTACCTGACTTACAATTATACTATCATGCGGCAATGATGACTCATTTAATGGCAAGACAGAATAAGATAGGTGAGCCACACTAGTTGCAAATAGAACAAGCTCTCATGCCAGATAAAGATCACTTTCAGAACCTATATCGTGACGGTGAAACTGAGGTCGGGCCTCGCCTAATGGATCCCTGGTTCAGAGCATCACAGAGTATGGCAGTCAATAAAAAGAACTCAGTTCTTGGTCCTGTTCCTGACTTTGATTTGCCCAATATCGAGTCTAAGTGACTTTCTTCCAAATAGATTAGACCATGGCTTCCAGGTCTGGGAGAGATATAGGTTGAGATATCTCCCACAGATAATGTCTCATGGAGAGCTGTGGCCCTTTAATGAAGTACAGAGACGATTTAATATACCGAGCAGGGACTTCTATAGATTTCTGCAACTTAGATATTACAGTCGAGGGCCCAGAGGTAACCCACAATCCGGAGTTACCTGCTGCTGTTAAATGTTCAACTCCAGCTAAATACTGGCATGGAAAGTTTGCGATTACTTTCACTTTACTACAAAGCCCTAAATACTGGAGAGTGATACACACGGAGAATATCGTACTCCACTGGCAGGAAGAACCGGTTCCTCCTTCATGCAAGAGGACTGGCGAAGAGCCTCGATTATGCCTCCCGAGTCCAGAGTTCCCATCAGTGGCGGGAATTGTGTGGAAGAATCTAACTAGATATCGCTAGAACGCTTCAGCAGTCACTAAGCATTACACTCCTTCAGCCTCAGCAATGTGCTGGAGACATCATGGAGAGACTAAAGCTACACACGCACATTATGTGGTCATGTGAGGACCTCAAACCCTTTCTGGACCAACTACAGGATCACTTAAGAGAGCTGTTTGGTCACCAATTACAACTGACTAAGGAAATGTATCTTTCCTAGACACTCCAAAGGAATATAAGAACCCAAATACTAAATATCTCCTACATCTACTTTAACAGCAGTGAAAAAAAAACAGTTACTAAGCTATGGCTGACAGATAACACACCTACAATACAGGACTGGTGGGGCATAACCAAACAGATTTATCAAGTGGAACAAATTACCCACAGGCTGAATGATAGGAAAGAGAACTTTGCCTACAGGTGGTCCCGCTGGCAAATATATGTTGCACGATGATACCTTGTACCATAAGAAGTGGTATCTAGAGAACAGTAGAAACCTATAAACCTAAATGAAATGTGGCTTTACCCCTGAGTCAGATGGGGGCGAGTCGTGAAGGATGGAATTCAAACCTCCGGGATAGGCTAGTCATGGAAGGCTAATATAGGGCAAACGGACTAGGAAATAGGGGATGGAGAGAATCGGACAAATTCTGAGAAGTAAACGGATAAAGTGGATTGGGTACAAACTCCGCAACTGGAGGCCTCAAAATACCTATAGAAATTATAAGAACACTCAGGGATACATTGGAGAGTGGACAAACAAATACACTCAAGTAGATCATCACTTATGAACAGCAAGCTAAGGAGGTCCAGGAAGATGGCCTGATAGGCATGACTCCCAGCCTTCGGGACTTGCACACTTCGGCCCAGAGGAGCTGAAAAGATGAAATAATGATATACTAAAATACTACATGCAACCTTTTCTTAAGATATTTGAACTGAAATGGATGTTTATCATGTAAGATACAAATCAATTAACTGGACAGCTATAGACCTGTCAATGTTTGTATATTTTTTATGTATATATGTTGAAATATCAATAAAATGAGATTAAAAAAAAAACCTTCAGCATATTTTAAAATGATAGCGGACTGGTGGCGCTTGAGGGTTGAGGCACTGGATGCCACACTGCGCCATGCCGGCCCCGGATCAGGAGCAGGCCGGGCCTCTGGGGATCGGCAGGGGAGAGAGGATCGAGGCATCCAGAGGACTGCTCTTCTCTCTCGGGGGGATTCAGGCATATGCCTGGCACCACAGCGGCCCCGGTGGCAACCTGAGGCACTGCAACGTGCAGGGCTTGTTAGAGGGAGGCGGAGCTGCGGTGGGCGTGCCTGGCACCATTGCACGACCGAGCTCCACCGGGAGGGATGCAGGGAAAGGGAGCAACGCAGGCAAGAAAATCCCCGCCCCAGAGATAGGCGACGGCACTGCCCCGACCACACTCCACTAGCCGGACCCACCCAGCTCCTAGACCGAGCCTGCCTGGCCTGAATTGCAAGATAGAGCACCCTGGGAGGATAGGGCGGCCCCACCTTGGGAGGGCTCACAGCCGAGGGATAGTCGGGCTGGTGCCAGGAAGCTGTGGGTTTCAGGCTCGGGGTAGAGCTTAGGGTGTGCAGTTGCCTAGAGAGTTCTCCAGGGTCCAAGCGAAGCCAGAAAAAGAGTATAAAAAAATATATATTTAAAATGATAAACTCACTGCATTTAGTCCATATGTATGTAGATTAACTAATGTGGTACAATCAGGCCGAGGAGTGGGAGGCAACAGTAACCCACCCACTCTCTCTCTTCAGATCAGGAGATCCTTGTGACTTAAACAACTACCGTCCTATCTCTGTCTCTATCTTGCCCGTTTCTCTCCAAAGTGCTAGAAAACAAAACAACCAACTAAAAATCACATCAAGTGCACTACTCCTAAACCCGGCCCAATCTGGCTTCAGGTCGAAGCACAGTATCATCTCAGCCTTGGCTAAAGTCTCTAATGACTGGATCCATGCTATGGACACCAAGAAGGTTACTGGTGCAGTCTTTCTAGACCTCAGTAAGGCCTTTGACACTGTAGACCATCACCTCCTAATCACCTGTCTTGCCTACATAGGTGCACTCCACTTACCTTACAGTGGTTTAACAGTTATCTCACAGGAAGGATACAAAAGTCAAAGCTGATGGCCTACTATCTGCCCCCTTCCAATTTCCAGAGGAGTCCCTCGAGGCTCCATCCTAGGACCAATCTTTTTCCCTGTACATCAACAATCTTGACTCCCACATAAAGAACTCTAGCATACATTTCTTTGCAGATGATACGATTTTGTACGCATCAGGCTCGCCCTTAACTGAAGTCAGGGAAGCACTCCAAGCTGACTTTATCCAGTTAGAAAGCAACTTTATCAATGCTAAGCTTCTCTTAAATGCCAAAAACCAAGACAATGATTTTCTCGAGACTTGCCTGGTCTGGTGCCCTACCTACCCCACCTAAAACTTCATAGTTACCTCCCTAGGTGAACCTTGAAGTCGTACTCTAAATTTAAATATCTAGGTATGTGGATAGACAAGCTTTCCTTCAATGACCACATCGAGGATCTATCAAAGAGGCTTAAAGCACACTTGGGTTTCTTCTTTAGAAATAGGACCCTCTTTCTCTACGCGACCATAAAGACTTGTCAACACTTTCCTTCCCTTGCTTAGACTGGAGACATTATCTTTATCTCCTCCTAACCTTGAGCCTATCTAAACTGGACGTACTCTGTCACTGTGCTCTTAGCTTCATTACTAACTCTGCGTACAGGACCCACAACTGTGATCTTTATGCAGCAGTTGGGTGGACCTCTCTTGCCACCAGATGCCTTCTGCGTGCTGGCATTTGGACCCTCAAATTACTACTCCACAAACTGCCTGTCTACTTAATGTCTCTCATCACATCTCACAAGCGCCTATTCCCTAAGGAAATCCGACCTTATCCTACTAGATGTTCCCAGGACACGTACCACAGCTGGCCAAAGAGCTGTCTCATACCCTTCCAAACATTTGGAACCAACTACAAGCCATGCTGAAGCTAACCAGCATCGTATCAATGAACTCCTACAAAACACTAGCTATCTCTAAATTAAAAGACATATGTAGATGCTACTAGGCTAACGCCAAGTCAACTTCCTAGGTACCAACTGGCCCTCTACTTATAAGCTGAAATGTGTTGCATAATTTAGGGCAAGGTTAAAGCTAGAATGTACTGCATATATAGCATGAGGACTTCTATTGTGTATACCTCTTGTATTACATAGAAACATAGAATTTGATGGCAGATAAGGACTGCTTGGCACACCCAGTCTGCCCATTTCCTACCTACTGGATAAGCTGCAGATCCTAGTTAACCAGCAGCCTACTTCTTCCTACCCCCACCCCTAGAATTGCCTTATGACTGTCCCATGCATGCTTGAATTCCACCACTGATTTTGACTCACAACCTCCTCCGGAAGCAGTTCCATGCATCCACAACCCTCTCTGTGAAAAATACTTTCTTAAATTACCTCTGAGCCGCCCCCATCTTCAAATTGTGCCCTCTTGTTCTTGCACACCTCTTTTTGAAAGATGCTACCCTCTTGGACTTTGTTTATTCCTTGAGGTACTTGAGCGTTTCTATCATGTCCCCCCTCCCTCCTTTCCTCGAGGCTATACATATTAAGCTCCTTTCGTCTCTCTTCATATGTCTTCCAGTGCAGACCCTGCACCATTTTAGTTGCCCTCCTCTGGACAGCTTCCATCCTGTCTATGTCTTTCTGAGATTGGGTCTCAGAACTGCACACAGTACTCAGATGGGGTCTCACCAGCTGTCTGTACAGAGGGATAATAACTTCCTGTTTTCTACTGGTGATGCCTCTCCTGTGCATCCCAGTATCCCCCAGCCCTCCTTGCTGCCCTCTCACATTGCTTGCCCACCTTTAGGTCATCTGATATGACTACCCCAGGTCCCTTTCCATTTTTGTTGTTGTTAGTATCTCACCCCATTGTGTACTCTTCCCTGGGTTTTGTTTCCCAGGTGCATTACCTTGCACTTCTTAGCATTGAATCTAAGCTGCCATACATTTGACCATTCCTCTAACCTTGCCAAGTCCTTCTCATCCTTTCCACCCCACCCTGTGCATCAACTCTGTTGCAGATCTTTGTGTCATCTGCAAAGAGACATACTTTTCCTTCCAGTCCTTCTGCAATGTCGCTTATAAAGACATTGAAGAGGACCGTCCTAATACTGAACCCGCGGTACCCTCACTAGTAACTCTCCTTTCTTCTGAGTGGACTCCATTTACTATTACTCTCTGTGTCCTATTCTCCAGCCAGTTCTTTACCCAGGCTGTCATCTTGGGACCCACTCCCAGGCTGGCTAACTTGTATATTAATCTTTTGTGTGGGACTGTGTCAAATGCCTTGCTAAGTCTAGGTAGGCCATGTCCACAGCCCCTCCCTGATCTACTACTTTGGTCACCCAGTCAAAGAAATCTATCAGATTCGTCTGGCCTGACCTTCCCGCTGTGAATCCATGCTGCCTAGGGTCCTGTGGCCCTCTGGCCTCTAGATACTCGACAGTTCTTTCCTTCAGAAGTGATTCCATCATTTTCCCTATAACTGAGGTTAAACTAACTGGTCTGTAGTTTCCTGCTTCTGCCTTGCTCCCACTTTTGTGAAGGGAATCACATCTGCCCTCCTTCAGTCCTCGGTACCACCCATCCTCCCATGATTTGTTAAAAGGGTAGTCAGTGGTGTCACTAGTTCTACCCTTAGTTCTTTTAGAATTCTGGGATGAATCCCATCAGGCCCCATTGCTTTGTCCACCTTCAGTTTTAAGAGTTCTTTCAGAACCCTTTCTTCTGTAAATGGGCTGGTATCAACTTCTGTATCCAGAGTGTTTCTACTGTTTGTTTTATGTACCTCCCCTCTTCATTTGTAAATACTGAGCAAAAATATTTGTTTAGTATCTCTGCCTTTTCACAGTCTCCCTCTGCACCCTTCCTCCCTTTATTAAGCCTCACTATCCCTCCTTGGTCTTCCTTCGCTCCTGATGTACCTATAAAAGGTTTATCCCCTTCTTAACTGAGTTGGCTATCTTTTCCTCGGTTTGGGCCTTTGCTGTTCTGACTGCCTTCCAGCCTCCTTTTGCTTTAACTGATACAGTTCCTGTCCTGCTCCTTCTGCGATTCCTTGTACTTCCTGAATGCTTTCTTTTCTCTTGAACCTTCACTGCCACTTCCTTTGAGAACCATAGTGGTTTCTTACATTGTTTTGTTTTGTTTATTTGCTTCACACAAAGGCTCGATACCTCTGTGATGGCAGTTTATTATTCCCCATTGTTCTTCCACCTCCTTCCTGCCCATTTGCTAGTGCATTCCTTAGGCACTTACCCATTTTGGCAAAGTCAGCCCTCCTAAAGTCCAGTACTTTTGTCTTTGTATGGCTTGACTCTATTGCTGTGTTTATTGTGAACCATACTGTTCGATGGTCACTAGTTCCCAGATGGCTACCCACTTCTACATCTGTGATCCTCTCTCCATCTCCATTTGAGAGAATCAAGTCTAATATTGCTCCTCTCGAGTGGGCTCCAATACTAGTTGTCTAAGGCATGCCCCTGTAGGGCATCTAGAATGACTCCACTCTTCAAGTGGCAGCTGCAACTGCACTTCAGTTAACATCTGGCATATCAGATCCCCATCAGCAATATCTCCTTTTTCTGCCATTCTAAGTATACTTTCTATCATTTCCTTATATATATTTTTTCTTTGTTGTTCTACATTTTATATCTCCTGTCTATGTAATTCGAACTGTATGTGTATGTGCCTCAGGATCTCCTTGTGAATGAGCTTGCTCAACTGAGTCTTTCCTGCAATAAACTTGAACTTGTACCTGTACCAAGCCTCAGTGTAAGGCAAAGTCAATAGACATTCCCTGCAGCAATGCCATCAGTCATTGTGTTCCCAAAATTCAGCGAGGGCAAAATGCAGCCTTCTGCTACTACCCTTGCCCCAGGCATGGTTGAAAGCGTCACTGCCGCAGGGTATGTTCTCCCAATGGAGCACCGCCCAGGCCCAATGACAACCTAGGCTGCGCCCAACCAGCGATGTGAAAGTCAGAGAGCTTGTTACTCTGAGCTAAGGAGGACATAAGAGCTCCAGGACAGTTCAAGCCACACTTAAATGCATCACTTACTTGAGATATGGTGCAGATAAATCAGGGTGAAGCAGACTGCGCCCTCTCCTTCCTGGTCTCCTCCTCCTCCTCAACCCACTTTTCAGCAGCTTTAGGGCATAGAAAGAAGCATGGACTCTGTCCTGCTCGTCTATCCCCAGGCGCAGCCAGATAGAGAAAGGCAAAGACCAGCCCAGCTTAAATAGCTTGCTTTTAACTTGTGAGAACTTTGTCTCCTGATTTGTAAGTCCCTACTATAATTCTGGTGCACATAGATTTTGGAGTTGCCGAAGGAAATGGGGCCAGCTTTTTGCTTTCTGCAGGATTTGCTCTTTATTAGTGTACTGGAGATGCTTTATAAGGCAATATCATGGCCTATCCTCAGCTTAGGTGGGGGCCACAGTGTGCTCTTTTCTACTTCAAATACTCCTTTGAGAGGTTCAGCTGTTCCACTAGCCAGAAATGAAACCCCTTGCATGGGTCCTGACCTCCACACCCTCTGGGAGCCGTATGATTCTAAGGTTAGAGCTTATGGACCCGTTTTCTTGGCCGTCCAGGCATTCCTTTAGTTCAGCCAAGGTAGGGGCTGGTGCCTGCTCAGCAGAGACCCCAGCATCTGAGTCCTCCAGTTCCCCACGGGTGCTCCAACTCCGAGATCTGTGAGGCATGAGTAGCTGTAGTCTCCGTTAATCCAGTAAATACAATCTGCAGGTGTGGTAGTTGGGCTGCAATGTTTTGAAGCCTGATTTCATCTCCTGCTGCATGCTTAACAGTGTAGCCGACACTCCAGCTAATGATTTTGTTATCGCCTCCATTTCCAAGTTAGGCTGATCACCCGTGCACTCAGATCGGTGTCTCATGGCCTAGTGCTCGCGAATCACCCGCGAGGTTGAAGCTTGGCTGCAGGAGTCAAAAACAATTTAGCCTGTCTATTTTCAGATTCTCCAGACGCCATGGCCCAGAACTATCCTGCCAGCCAAGTTCAGATGCTCCAAAGGCACAGTAAGTAGCTGATTATCTAGAAAAGTTTGTTGGTGTCCCAGGGAGTTGCGCTAGTGAACATCCGCCATTGTTGCCAGCTGCCACGCCCCTTCCAGTATTTTTCATGGTATTGATGTCAAACTTACTTGACGATAGTTTGATGGATCTGTTTTGTTCCTTTATTATATAGGGGTGACCCGCTTCTTTCCAATTGTCTGCCACTATTCCTGTGTCCAGAGAGATTTGATATATAAATGTCAGGGGCAGCAGTTTCTTCACATATTTCCTTAAGGACTTTGGGGTGCAGGTTATCTGCCCTGGGGACTTGTTTGGATTTAGATTTTCAATCTGTCTCCTCACTCTTCACATGCATAATGAAGCGTTTATTTGCTTCATTTCTAACAAAGTATTTGTGACACTTTTAATATTATTTTATTAAATACCAATACAGAATATTGGTTATATGTATTGACTTTGTCTCTCATGTTAGAGATCACTAGGTTCCCACTTCCATGTCTTTTGGGACTGCTCAATACTTGGGCCATACTGGGACCAAGTTCACAAAGCCGCAGCCCTGTGAAGGAGAGTGGGAGATAATGCCCAACAGAGACTCCTTCAAGCTGTCTGCACTGGCGGGTTTGAATTAAGTCACAGTGTGCTACTGCAGCTGACACCACCATCAGCACCCACCCTGTGGGCCTGAGAAACTAGGGTGCCTGAAATGAATAAATGGATCACATCACAGCCACCTTGAGGTTGACTCTGGACAAATACAACTTACTCTTAAATTAGGCGGAGTGGTGGATGTAACCTACCGAGATTTCAGTAAGGCTTTCAACACTGTTCCACAGAGGAGGCTAGTAAGCAAGCTGGGTAGCTTAGGAGTGTATCAAAAGTGGTAAACTGAATAAGAAATTGGTTAGGGATAGGCAGCAGAGGGTGGTGATAAAAGGAGTTCACTTAAGGAGGGAGGGTGACCAGAGGGGTGCCTCAGGGATCAGTGCTTGAGACTGCTCCTCTTTAATGTTCCTATAAGTGACATTGCAGAAGAGCTGGAAGGAAGGTCTGCCTCTTCGCGGATGGTACCAAAATCTGCAATAGGACAGACAGTCCGGGGTTGGGGGTGGAAAGAATGAGTAGAGCCTGAGAAAACTAGAGGAGTAGTCAAGGGTATGGCAGCTGGGTTTCATCAAATTAAAGTGCAAAATAATGCACTTATGCCAGCCTGGTGGCGCTGAGGGTCCCGAGGCACTGGGCGCCACACCTCCGTGCTACGCTGGAGACCTGGATTCGGGAATGGACTCGGGCCCGAGGGTTGGCTGGAGTAGGAAAGGGATTGAGTGTCCATTGGACTGCTCTCCCTCTCTCCTGGGAGGGGTTTCAGTGTCGATACGTTGCTGGCTCTAGCAGAGGCTGGGGAGTGGTACACCACCACTGCACATAAGGGGGTGAGTGAGAGGGCTGGCGCTGGAGGGTGTGTGCAGATCGTGCGCCTCCTCCCCATGTGCGTCTATTTCACGTCCCTCTCTCTGGGGAGAAAACGGAAAATGGTGGCGTCCCAGGTCGTGGCGGCTTGATGGCCGTTCGATGGGTGCCCTGGCTTCAGGGACATCGCGGAGCTGAATCCGGTCTTGGTGGTGAGTGTAGGGGAACTCCCACCCACCCCACCCCAGGGGTCAAGCTGCGTGAAGATTACCGCGAAGGGTCCTAAGCAAGCCAGGGTTCCGGATGGTGGCTGGAACTTGAGAGATGCATGGACGGGTAGCCGACTGGGACACAGTAGCAGAAAGTGAATAACTGTAAAAAAAAAAAAAAAATTCACTTAGCACAGAAACTCAGGGGCAGAGTACAAAATGGGAGGAGTTGTATTGACGACCACCAAGCAGGAAAGAGACCTGGGGATGATCATTTCAGATGACATAAAGGTGGTTAGGCAGTGCAACAAGGCAGTTGGGAGGGCTAGTGTGAAACTGGGATGCATAAGGAAAGTATTACCAGCAGAAGGAGTGAAGTGGTATTACCTCTGTAAAAGACTTAGGAGGACCGAGGACTCTCTCCTTGGTCTAGGTGTACCAATTTGTGCTTTGGACTTATCCATCTGCAGTGCACAATTGGGAGGTAATATCCTAGGTCTGTCAGGCATCCAGTTAATGTTTTAAACACCAAAGATTTTAAGTTTAAGCATAGTGCTGAAACTGGACATCCATGACATCACTTCGAGTAAGCGTACGCTTTAAGCAACGCTCCACGTGGCCGAGCCCTGGCTAGTCATTTAGCGTACAGAGCGCTTTTGAAACAGCGCATGTCCTCGCATGTCAGCTGTGTCTGCTGGGGAAGTTGGGAATTGGGCCTACGTGCTCTTATTAAATCTGGTAAGCACTTGTCTATCTAGTAGGATTGTGAAGCAGGAACGCTGCAGTAAGCAAAGAAACAATTATCAGATTGAAATAGTAGAGTGAATATCGAAGTGATTATCTTGTAGACTTATTTTATTTAAAAATACTACTGGTTGAGCCTCTGGACTTATTTTCTTGCATCCTTTGTGTCTCTCCTCTATGTTGTAATATACTTATAGATAAATAGTAACAAAATTAATAACTGAAATGCAGCAAAGTTTAAAGTTCGAAGGAAACACTGGTTACCAACGCATTGAATGCAATATGTATATGATCTCAAAATCAGTACTTCTGCACCCTTTCACGTGCAATAAATGTAGGCAGAATCTTGAATTACAAATTGAAATCAACATATTTTCCTTAGACTGAAGGTCCTAGAACAGTCACAACTGGAAATGGCACACAAATTGAATATTAATATTGATACCCTGGACTCAATATGTGACACCACAGATCCATCCAAGTTACAAAAAAATGGAGATTGTAGTGGACAAGTAACGATACCAAAAACAAAAAAAATAAAAAAGGAAAAAGATTCACATAAAAGACTACTGAGACAGGGTTATCAAAAGTTAAATGCACTGAAAATCAGACAACTTCTAATAAAAATAAAAAGGATTGGAGAACCAGAATATCCTCTAGAAAAGGGCCATTGTAGTGACAATGAATGGTATGAAATCAAACTAATAAAAGGCAAAAAAGACAGAAGAGCTGAACTCTCTGATATTCCCTTATTAAACCATTTTGATCCATTAAAAGAGCTAGATGATAATGTATCATCTAGTAAGACCCCAGAAACTGCAAGCCCTTCTCAAGCTATTCCAGAAAAATCCAACAAACCATGATTAGTGCAAAGGATAGTATATCTACTAATAAAGAGCTATTGCTGGGTCTTTGTGATGAAAATATTGAAATTAACATAGAACAAACTCAGGTAACTAAAAAAGAAATGTACATACTGGGCTGGATATTCAAACTCTGCCATTCATAGGCACAAGCCCTTGCAGCTGCGCAAAATAGTTCGCAGGGGTGTGTCGAGGCGATATTCAAAGGAGTTTAGCTATTGAGCAACTCCTGAAAAATCACCCAGCCACAACCACTGTGCATGGCGCAGTGGGAACTTGCGCTCAAGTTGACAAAGTGGGCATTCAACTTGGTGTGGCTAGGTACCATTGCGCCATGCGCAAAATCCCGATATTCAAAAGGTGACATGCAAATGGGGCTATAATTTATGCAAGGCGCAGAGGGCCATTTGCATCTGATTATGGCCCCATTTGCATGCCATTAGCATGCAGGTGCGCCCGATCCCCGAGGACTTGCGCCCGGTGCCCGCCAGGCAGCAGCCGTCGGAATGACGCCCTGCAGTCCAATCGCGGGCAAAAGAGCGTGAAACCCCACCACCACCACCCCACTGGCCCGACATCGCTGGCATAGCTTAAATACCTCGCCTCAGCAGCCCGATCGCGGCAGCAATGTGTCTCCCCCACACATCCCTGGTGGTCCAGTGGACCAATAAGCCCGATCGCGGGCTGAAGTAATGAAACACCCCACCTCCGAATATATCCCTGGTGGTCCAGTGGACCGATAAGCCCGATCGCGGGCTGAAGTAATAAACACTCCCCACCTCCAGAATATATCCCTGGTGGTCCAGTGGACCCGATAAGCCCGATCGCGGGCTGAAGTAATAAACCCCCCACCTCCCGAATATATCCCTGGTGGTCCAGTGGACGATAAGCCCGATCGCGGGCTGGAGTTTTCAAACACACACACCTCCGATCATATACCTGGTGGTCAGTGGACCGAAAATCGATCGCGGGATGTAGTTGTCAACCCCAACACATCCCTGGTGACCTAGTGTCCCCACCCCACCTATGAAGCCCCACCACCCGCTCCCCGCAGCTGGCGGGCAGCAGCATCCACCACCTGCTGCCCCGCTGCGCCGACTGACTGGCTGCACGCCCATTCACAAAACTGAACTGTCTTAGTACGGTATGGCTGCATCCATTGGCTCTTGCCTGCACCAATGGCGCATGGCCCCACCGGGCAGTCAGTCGGGCGGCGGCGGGCCGCAGGCCGGGATGGTGCTGCCCGCCGCTTTGGGGGAGCGGGTGGTGGGCCGTGTGGCAGGGTGGGGGACACTAGGTCACCAGGGATGTGTTGGGGAGGGGTTGACAACTACATCCCGCGATCGGGGATTTTCGGTCCACTGACCACCAGGAATAGGATCGAGGTGGGGTGTGTGTTTGAAAACCCAGCCCACGATCGGGCTTATCGGTCCGCTGGACCACCAGGGATATATTCGGGAGGTGGGGGTGTTTCATACTTCAGCCCGCTGATCGGGCTTATTGGTCCACTGGACCACCAGGGATATGTGTGGGGGACACATTGCTGCCCGCGATTGGGCTGGTGGGGGAGTACACTATGCCCGCCGATCGGGCTGCAGGGGCACAGGATGGGTTAGGCCAGACAGGTGGCAGCTGCTGTGTTGCGCCTGCAATACAGCAGCTCACCGGGTTGGTGGCCCCGACTTAAGCCTTTTTTGGCTCAAAGTCCTGCAGGTGCAGGTTGGGGTTGCGCCAGCATAACTCTGCACAGCCCGGCTTGAATATCGGCTGTGCAGTTTATGCATGGTTCCTCCCTTCCAGTTGAGCATGCATTCATTTGCATTGCGCTGTTGCTCAGCCTGTTTTCAGTGGCTAACTGCCTCCTGCGAATATCGCAGAATGGCGCAATTTCAGACTTGCTCATCGCAACTCTTTTGAATATCTGGCCCACTAAGTCTTCCGATAGAGATTTGATAGTCGAGGTGACTCTATTATCAAAAACCTTGATGCGTCAAATATGTAATACAAATAAAGCAACTAGAACCTTATAAAGTTTTAGTAGGGCAAAGAATTGATAATATTACAACTATGATGGACAACATTTTGAAAAATACAAGTGCCAATCCCTTGGTAATTTTACATGCAGGATCAAATGATACATGGCATAAATCTATACTCGATATCAAACAGGATTTCATATCTTTTCAAATAAATGTATACGCTTATGGTTTAAGTGATTATCCCTAGAAATCCTTCCAATTCTTGAGCATCTAAACAGCATCAGATAAAAATCCGAAATATTAATAATTGGCTCGCCTTGGTGTACAAAACAAAATATAACAGTGAGTACACATTGGAGGAGTTCTATGGAGTACCTAAACTTTACTCTGACAGATTACACTTGAGTAAAAGGGTATTGACACCTTGGGAGTCAACTTAATGGTATTATAAACAAATATTTAAGCTAGATGGTTGGGGAGGAGCCAATCCAATATTACTCATAAAACAGGACAGATTAAAAGTAATCCTACAACTGATAACCTACCTTTAAAAATCAATAGGAATAGGGAACTGAATGCGAGCAAGGATTAGGCATGCTCCTACTTAATGCCAGAAGTTTACATTCAAAAAGGATGAATTGCAATATATCCTAAATAATGAAAGGTCAGCCATTTGTTGTGTTACAGAGACCTGGGGAATGGATGAAATTTGGAATACGGATATTAGTGGTTACAATCATTATTACAAAAATAGGAAAAGTCATTCTGGAGGATGAGTTGCAGTATATATAAGAAGTGATATTAAATCATTTGAGTTATGTAACACAGAGCAAAAATAATGAATTTGAATGTATACGGGTCAAATTAATACTTAAAAACAACAATCTGACTATTGGTCTGGTTTATCGTCCTCTAAAGCTCTCCACTGAACAAACTAATGCCTTATTGCAATTTATATAAGTAAGAAGATTGTAGGTGATTAGGTTTTAATGGGTGACTTCAGTCTTCCCCAAATCAATTGGTTTGCATTAGATAGTGAGGTGACGATTGAGAAAAATATATTGACTTATTTATTCATATAAGTTTGGAACAAATGATACACACACCAATTAGAGGAGAATATTTTGGACCTCATTTTAACAAATTGTGATGAAAAATTCAGTCTATTCAAATATATCCACCATTAGGAAATTCAGATCATAATATGGTATCTGCATATTTCTCAAACACAACAACATGTAATAAATGTAAAACGATACTGAGAGACTTTCATAAAGCTGATTTTCTCAAAATGAGGAACATCTAGGAAGACAGAAATGTGAAAATGATTTTGTGGATAAAGATCTGTAATCAGTTAGGAAATTATTAATAACCAACTTTCATACTGTATAGAGAATTATGTACCTACCAAAACAAAATACAACAATAAAACTTTTACTCCGCCCTGGTCGAATAACAAAATAAGAAAGTTGATTCATAAAAAGGAAAATATTTCAACAAACTAAGAGATTAAATACTGTTGAGTTGCAAAATAAACTTAAAGTAATTAATAGAAATAGCAAAAGAATGATCAAAGAGCCAAAGAAAACATAGAATTAAATGTGGCTTCAAAGATTCAGGATAATTACAAACAATTTTATAGTTATATAGGCACATTAAAAGGTAATAATCATACTATTGGGCCTTTAAAACAGACATAGGAACATTAACTGTAGAGGAGGACATAGCTGAAACATTAAACAATTACTTCCTTAGTGTTTTGAACAGAATGATTCTGAGTTGTTACAGTTAGATTTGACTAAATCTCATTTCTCCCATTTAGTACCTCGAAGTCATGGACATATCTAACTCATTAAAACCAACAGTTCACCAGGTCCTGACGGCATATCACCCAGACTTATTCAGGAATTGTCTTCAGTATTGATAAATCCACTAACCTATCTTTATAACAAATCATTACAAGAAGGTGTGGCACTGAAATCCTGGTGCTTAGCCATTGTAACTCCTATTCATAAAGGAGGAAAGAGAGATGATGTCAAGAATTACAGACCAATTAGTCTTATATCTGTTATAGAAAATAATGGAGAAACTATTACAAAAATGAATTAATGATCATTTGAAATCTAAGGGTTTACTAGATCTAAGCCAACATGGATTTGTCACTAGGCGATCTTGCTTATCCAATCAATTAAATTTCTTTGAACCCATTAGTCAAGCATTAGATATAGGAATTCCTAGTGATGTAATATTTTTGACTTGCTAAGGCATTCGATAAAGTATTGCACTCAGTATTAATAAAGGAGCTTTTAAAATTAAACTATTGCGTAACATGTTGGATTAGTTTCTGGTTGGAGAATAGACAAAAATGGTTGCAGTTAAAGGTAATTATTCATCCTGGGGTTGTGTAACTAGTGGTGTGCCCCAGGGCTCAGTTTTGGGCCCCACCTTATTTAATGTTTTAGTAGCTTCAATGCCTATTAGAGACAAAGTTTGGCTTGCAAAGTATGCTGATGATTGCAAGCTGGGGAGTCATGTAACATCCATAAGGGATAAAATTAATATACAGAAACAACTAGATCAACTAATGAAGTCAGGGCATAAGATGCAGATGCAATTTAACCTTGAAAATGCAAAGTAATGCACATTGGAAGGAACAACCCAAGTTATAGTTACAAATTATATATACATCTCTACAGGTTGTCACAGAAGAAAAGATCTTGGAACCTTAATAACAAAAGATTTTAACTTTGACAGAAATACCATCTTAAAAGTTAAAAATGTCAAAATAACAAACTGCATATTGGCAAATATAAAAAGTAGGGATCAGAGAGTATTAATGCCATTATATTCAAGTCTTGTCCTTGAGCACCATCTCGAATATGTCACAATTTATACGCCGTATTCTATAAGAAGTTGCAAACTTATAGAATGTGTCCAAAGAAAATAAAATAACAAGTTAACATTTTGTGAGACCCTGGATTACTGTACATGATTAAAACATCTACAGATTTTGAGTACTGGATATAGGCAAATACGTGTAGACTTGTGTTTAACATACAAGGCACTAAAGGATGGATATTTGGGGGCTACTATAGGCATTACCTTGAATAATAACATTATCAACACTAAGAATAACAGCAGTAGGCTTATTGAGGATTCCATAAAACCAATAAGAGAAGCAAATACTTCACTCAGAGGATAACTGAAACATGGAATAGTTTACCAAAATATGTTGTTACTAGTCCAACATTGGACACTTTTAAAAGTGTTTAGATCTTTATATGGGGAACAAGAAATACATCTACTACTATTAATCAGGTGGCGAGTTCTTAAGAGGGCCTTTGGCCTATTGAACTTGTATTTAATCTATGAATCTACTGCTAGTAAGACCCACATAGAGTACTGTGTCCAGTTATGGAGACTACATCTCCGGAAGGACAGACAGAGTGGAGGTGGTCAAGAGGAGGGCAACTAAATGGTGCAGGGTCCGCATCGAAGCCCTACCAGTAGAGACTAAAAGGACCTAAATATGTACTATACACCATTGGTGAGGGATATGATAAAGACCTTTAAATACCTCACAGAGGGTAAATAAGCTACAGGAGGGAAGTAAAAAGGTGCTCAAGGAAAGGGGACTGGTAAGATTCTGAAGGGGATAGATTGAGGAGAGATATGAGGAAGTAATTCTTCACAGAAAGGGTGGTGGATTCTGAAACAGTCTTCCAGTGGAGGTGGTGGGGGCAAAAAACAGTGGTGAGGCTCAAGAATGGATGGGATAGGCATAAGGGAATCTTGGGGAAAGGTAAAGGGTGGTGGGTGAATGGTCCGGAGGATGAAGTAGGATCTGTAGTAATACTATAAACAGGGAAAAATGGGCAGACTAGGTGGGCCAAGTGCCGACAGATTCTATGTTTCTGTTTCTACTCTGCAGAAGATGAGAAACCCATGATGTCTTTCTGTAGGAGACAATGGAGAATGAGGGATAGGTGCTACAGAGAGACTGAGAGGGGCATGGATTCAGGGAGGTGATACTGCTGGCTGTGTCCCCAGGGATCTGCTTAACCCCCAAAAAAAAAACTATTTGACATCTTAGATCATTGGTAATAGATCATGAGCCTGCACAGCACCCACTGCTTATTATCAACTGCTTCCTGTTCATTTTTCCACGTAAGATAGTTATATTATCCTTCTGAGTTAACTGTTATAACATGAGGCTGGATTAACACCACAAGTAATGGCTATAGAAACTCAAAGCGATGGACACTGTTTCTTGAAAATGCTATGAACTGAAGGTGTAACACTCCAAATGTGCTAGACATCAGCCTGATTAATTCCTGTAATACCATATAATACAACATTCTGTAATAACTGTCTTGTCTATGAGATTGTATGTACCTTCAGCTGTTGCCTCAATAAAGCTGTTTTAAAATAAATTAAACAAAACTCCACTCTGTACCTTAAGGTTCATGAATGTTATTTGTACTGCTTGTGTAGTGCTGATGTCTGTTACCCTTCATAACCATCCTGCAATTTTATCTTGTTTTCTGACAGATTGAAGAAAGCTAATAAACCTATGGAACTGGGCTGTGACAAAGAGAGTGGGATCAGCTATCAATGATGATCAAAAGCGAGCGTAAGATTTACTACTAAAATGTGGTAGTTTGCCAGCAAGGCTGCATGACAGAACATCGTACAGCAGCGCCATCCAGGACGCAACTCAGTCATGCTGCAGTGTATCACAGAATGCTGTAGTGTGCAGGGAACACTGTAGTTCAGTGGCAATTAGGCCCTTTATCATGCAGTATTTTGTGACATGTCACTTACTGCAAGGTGTCACATGCCCACTCTTGTGAGGCAGGATTCCTGGGCTTACAGTAAACTCCCCTGAGTGCAGCCTGTGCTGTGTGGGCCAGGAACCCCCGTCCTTGCAGGGCACTCGCTGGGTTTATAACTGAGCATCCTCCAGGAGGTCTGGGGGTCCTTTCTCTGTGTGAGAGGTGAAAATACAGCCACGAGTCTGTGTTTCTGGGAGAGAACCCTCTTGGTCCCTGTATGGTGGAGAAAAAAGCAGGTGCTTACAGGCCTTGAGGTGCTCTATAAACTCTAGTCATGTCTTCTCTCTGAGAAAATTCAGGGGCCAGTTCAAACCCCACAGACCACTCTGTGAGACCTCATGTATCTTCTACTACACTCACAGAGTCCCTTCTCATGTTCTGTCCTGGTATCGTTTGGCCATTAAGTGTTCAGTGAAGCTTGGTATTGTTTGAACAGAATTCTCCCAAGCTACACACACAACAGACAATTTGAGAGGTATTGTAAAATTATGCCAAAGGCTTTACTAATATCTGTTGGATAATATAATTTAAGATATAAATAGCATTCAAAGATTGGTTACAGGATATGAGATGAAAGTTGGACAATATGCAAAACAAATTACACTTTCCTAAATATAACATGTAGTTTCTACCTTGTTCCAGTTGCAGTTGATATACTGTATAGCATATTATATTAGCTTTCCATTTACATTAATTACTGTATATTAGCTGAAAGCAAAGAACCATTAATATAAGCAGACCGCTAATATAATCTGCCATGCTAACTGTACCCAGCAGTAACGCGGAGTGCTAATTATATCAGGCGCTAATATGTACAACGGAGTTGTTGCGCTAAATATATCAAGCTAACACTAACTGCTATACAGTAGTTAGAGTCTAGTAAAATTGTCCGGTACCTGTCTTGTGGTGAAATTCAAAACAGGGTACCATTTGATCAGTTTCTCATCACAAACAACACTGAATTCAGCAAGCCTTTCCTGGCTTTACAGAAGCAAGTTCAAAAGTGCTGCCTCTGGATTGCCCTACTGTGATTGGCGTTTGTCACATGGCTGCAGTGAACCAACTGGCTCTGTATGTTTTGATTTAAAAACTCAACTGCCGTAAGCCCCCGCCCCCAGTTCAGAAAAAAAGAACAGTTTTACTCCCAGTTTGCTTTGGACCCGCTATAGCACTACCTTCTGCTGATGCTGAGCTAGCTGGGCCCAGAGCCTTTGTCCCCGCTTCTTTTCCTAGAACTAGTCAGCTATTTTAGCTTCTAATTACCCTCCCATTAACTTAAACTGCGCTACTCCAGGCACAGTTTTCCGAAAACAAAGGACCAGTTAAAACTATCAGAATATACCAAGAAATATTCCTTGCCAACAGAAGTTTACAGAAAAAAAAAACAGGCTTGACTAACACCACACAACAAAAGGAATATTAACTATAAAAACAATAAAATATGACATGATGTGATTCCGCCATACACCTCCCACTTAAGCAGAACCTGAGAAACATGCCCCTTTTACTTTGCATGGTTCCATCAGTTCTGTCCCTACTCTGACTGGTGGGATAAGCCATCTGTGTTGGCGTTTTCAGACCCTGACCTATGTGTGATGTTCATGTCATATACTTATAACACAATACTCCATCTTAGGAGCTTCCCATTAATTTTCCACGTTTGGTTCAGCCATTTTAGAGGATTTTAGTCTGTTTGTACCTTGAAGCTCCTCCCACAGAGGTAGGGCTCTAATTTCTTTAGCGACAAAACCAGTGCCAGACACTCCTGCACAGTGGAGTACGCCTGCTCACATGGAAGCAACTTTTACTGAGGTACACAATGGGGTGATCTTTCCCAAGCTGGGATGTCTGGCTGAGGGCTACTCCAATCCCACATCAGAGGCGTCCGTCTGTACCACAAATGGACGGTGTAGTCTGGGCTGGCCATCACCGGGCACTGCACAAAGCGGCTTTCACCTGTGTGAAGGTTCTCTCACATGCCTGGTCCCATTTCACTTTCTTAGGCTGCCTCTTTGTTTTTGTTTTTATTGGACCATTTTTCTCGCCTCCACGGACCCGACTGAGAACTCGACCCCTCCCTCAGAAGGCCCACTGACACGCTCTTGCCGGCCCCTCCCACAGTTTTTCCCTGTAGCTTGCCTCCCATGGCGGGGCCAGAGCGTGGAGTCTTGGCTAGCTACCCTCCGGAACACAGCAGTCCAGAATTGAGGGGCCCAAAGAGGAGATCGGGGCCATCACAGGTCCTCCCAAAAGTGTGAGCAAGGCAGAGGCAGGAAACTACAGACCAGTTAGTTTGACCTCGGTGGTGGGGAAAATGATGGAATCACTTCGAAGGAAAGAACTGTTGAGTGCCTTGAGGCCAGTGAGGAGCTGGGACCCAAGGCATCGGATTCATAGCGGGAAGGTCACGTCCAGACGAATCTAATAGATTTCTTTGACTGGCTGGCCAGAGTAGTAGACCAGGGAGGGGCTTTGGACATGGCCTATCTAGACTTTAGCAAGGCATTTGACTCAGTCCCACACAAAGATTAATATACAAGTTAGCCAGCCTTGGCATGGGTCCCAAGGTGGTAGCCTGGGTAAAAAATTGCTGGACAACAGGATGCAGAGGGTAATATTAAATGGAGTTCACTCTGAAGAAAGGGGTGGCTTACTGGCGGAGTACTGTAGGGTTCAGTACTGGGACCAGTCCTCTTTAATGTCTTTATAGGTAACATTTCAGAGGGACTGGAAGGAAAAGTATGTCTCTTTGCAGACGACACAAAGATCTGCAACAGGGTCAATACAGAAGGTGGGGTGGAAAGGATGAGAAGGGACTTGGCATGGTTGGAGGAATGGTCAACTGTATGGCAGCTTAGATTCAATGCAAAGAAGTGCACCTAGGAAACAAAAACCCAGGGAAGAGTACACAATGGGGGTGGGATACTAACAACAACAAAAGGGACCTGGGGGTAGTCATATCAGATGACCTAAAGGTGTGCAAGCAATGTGAGAAGTCAGTAAGGAGGGCTGGCGTGATACTGGGATGCATGGGGAGCCATCACCAGTAGAAAACAGGAAGTTGTTATTCCTCTGTACAGACAGTTGGTGAGACCCCATCTGGAGTACTGCGTGCAGTTCTGGCAACCCCATCTCCACAAGGACATAGACAGTATGGAGACTGGCCAGAGGAGGGCAACAAAATGGTGCAGGGTCTGCACCTGAAGACATCTGAAGAGAGATTAAAGGTGTAAATGTATACCTCGAGGAAAGGAGGAGAGAGGTGACATGATGACATGACATGAGGTGGGCCAAGCGGTCCTTATCTGCTGTCAAATTCTATGATAGAAACTTTGAAGTACCTCAAGGGAATCAGCAAAGTTCAAGAGGGTAGCATCTTTCAGAAAAAGAGATGTGCAAGAACAAGAGGCACAATTTAAAGATAGAGGGGATGGCTCAGAGGTAATGTGAGGAAGTATTTTTTTTATGGAGAGGGTTGCGGATACATGGAACAGCCTTCCTGAGGAGGTTGTGGGGTCAAAAACAGTGGGGAATTCAATAATGTATGGGACAGACACAAGGCAATTCTAGTGGGAGATAGGAGGAAGTAGGCTGTTGGTTAACTGGAATCTGCAGCTTATCCATTAGGTAGGAAATGGGCAGACTAGGTGGGCCAAGGCGGTCCTTATCTGCCATCAAATTCTGTGTTTCTAGGTCCGGTTTTCCTCCATGTTTCTCCTGCACTCTACTCCCGTGCAGTGGATGGGCAACTGCCTCCACTTCCGTGGAGGCAGCCAGTTGCCCTGGCGTGGCCAACCCCTTTGTGCTTGCATCTGCACTGACACCCAGCCACTGCTGGGTGTCAGTCAACAGCGCACAGCGTAACCCCCAAGAAAGGAGAGCAGTCCTCTGGATGCTCAGTCCTTTCCTCCCCAGCGCACCCCCAAATGACTCAAGTCCATTCCTGAACCCAGGTCGCTGGCATGGTGCAGGTGTGACGTCCAGCGCTTCTACCCTCAGCACCACCGGGCTGGCAGCTGTCTAATTTTTAATAGGCCAGATAGAGGAGCTGCCAAGGTGCTGTAGTTGGGTACAAATTTTCTGTAGTACTCTGCTTTCCCAAGGAAGCTCCATACTTGCTTCTGGGTTTCTTGACGTGGGCCATGCCGCATTCGCCTCTGTTTTGCCTGGTTTGGGTGGAGTTGCCCCGCCCACTACATGTCCCAAATAGGTCACCTCTGCCGTAAGCCACCTGGCACTTCTCTGCTTTCACAGTTAGTCCAACTGCCTATATTCTGCCCAGTACTTTCTCAGATGGGTCATGTGCTCCTTCCAGCTATGGCTGGATATGGCAGTGTCATCTATATATGCCACTGCATAATCATCTGTACCACGCAGCACCTGATTCACCAATCGTTGGAAGGTGGCAGGGGCATTCTTCATCCCAAAGGCCATTACCTTAAAGTCGATTAAGTCTATTTGGGTGATGAAGGCTGGCGTTCCCTAGATCTGGCCATCAGTTCTAGCTGCCAGTACCCTTAGTTAGGTCTGTAGTCGTCAGGTAGGTTGCCATTCCTCCCCCATCGTGTCCAGCAGCTCGTCTGTGGGATATTGGGTGGACATCAAACTTCATGATGGAGTTTAGTCCATGATAGTCTACACAGAAGCATGTAGTCCCATCTGGCTTGGGGACAAGGACTACAGGCAAGTCCCAGGGACTGTGGGATTTCTGGGTCACCCCTAGATCCAGCATCTCTTCCACCTCCCTCCTAATATCTTTTAGGACTGCCTCAGACACCCAGTAGGCTGTCCAGCGTATGGGTACCTGGTAACTGGTGTCCACGTGAGGAACTGCTAGTGGGGTCCATCCAGGCTTGGATGTAAACAAAGGGACAAAGTCCTGTAAATCTTGCCGTACCTCCTGGGCCTGTTCAGGTGTCAGCTGACAGAGTACTGTGTCCAGTTCTGAGGCCGCATCTCCGAAAGGACATAGAGTAGAAGCGGTTTAGAGAAGAGCAACAGAAATGGTGGAGGGCTGCACCAAAATTCATATGAGGGAGACTGGATGATCTCAATATGTATTCCCTGGAGAAGAGAGAGAGGGATATGATGGAGGCTTTCAAATACCTCAAGGGTGTAAATAAGGTACAAGAGGGCAGCAGCTTTCAAAAAGAAAAAAAGATGTTCAAGAACAAGGGGTCATGATATGAAACTAGAGGGGTAGACGTATGTGTAATGTGAGAAAGTATTTTTAGTGAAAGCGTGGTGGATCCGTGGAAGAGCCTCCTGGCAGAGGTTGTAGAGCAAAATGGCAGAGAATTCAAAAATGCATGGGACAGACATAAAGGAACTCTAACGATAGGAAAGAGAGGGTAATCATAGGTATCAAAGGTAGTACAGAGTGTATGTAGACTACAAGTCCTTTTGCTCGCCAGACTGTTAGTACCCCTTAATCCTGTTTTGAAAAGGTAATTATCTAACTCCTTCTTAAAATTATTCATATTTACACAGGTTACAGTCTCTAGTGGTAACCTATTTCATATTCAGTCACCCTTAAGGTGAGCCAGGATTTTCTTTTTTAGTTCTAGGACAATCAACTGTCAATTGAAGGGATGAGCCCTAGTAGTATATGGAGAATCCCTTAATTCCAGACCTAAAAGGTCCCACAGTTCTGGATCAATGAATGATTTGTAAATCATGCACAAATCACCTTAGTCACCTGTACTCCAAGGGATATAGGTCCAGGATTTTTAACCTAGTTTGGTAAAGTTGCTTCCAGAATACATAGGTTGCCTTATGCTGGACTCTCTCCAGTGCTGCTATCTTTGCCTTACCACCTGTGACCATAACTGTGCACAGTAATCTAAATGTGGTTTGACCAAAGATGTATACAATGGCAGCAGTACTTCTGTATTCTTACATGGTATATGTTTATTTATGCAATGCAAAATACCACTAGACTTCTTAATAACCAGATTACAATGTGTTTTAAATGATAAATCATTCGTGATCATAATGCCCAAGTCACTCTGCTGTTCCACTGTACCCAGTATTTGCCCCCTGAGTGTGTAGGTCCAATGTTTGTTCAGTAGCCCAAGATGCATAACACAGCATTTATTTGTATTAAAATCTAATTGTTTCCATAGCCCACAGTTCTAGTTCATTCAAAGCTTCCTGAATTCGGATAGCATCGGCTCTGTTATTTACTGTGTACCCAATCCTAGTGTCATCTGCAAATTTGGATATCAAACACTATTATTGACACACTGAAGCAAATATATATGTTGACGGACATGGCCTAATACAGAACCCTGGGATACCCCACTAGACACATCTGCCCAAGCGGAATTTATACCACTGACAGTAACAGATTGTGTCCTAGGTTCCAACCATGCTTCTACCCATCTGGTTATTTTCCCATCAAGGCCTTGCAATATTAATGCATCTATAAGTTCTCCATGGGGACCTTATCAAATGCCTTGAAAAGTCCAAGAATACCACATCCACGGAATGACCCTCATCCATGGCCTCGCTGACCCATCCATAAAATTCGAGTAGGTTAGTCTGGCAGGATCTTCCACTAGTGAATCCATGCTGTATTGGATCCATCATGTCTGTAATCTGAAGGTACTCAATACTATAATCCTTAAGGAAACCCTCAAGGTTTATCCAACACTGATGTCAAACTAATTGGCCTATAATTTGCCACCTTTTGTAAATTGGCACCACTTTAGCTTGTCTCCGTGCCTTCATCGCATAACCCATATCCATTGATCTTTGAAAGATCCAAGCCAATGGACCTGCTAGAAATCTGCCAATTCCTTGACTATTCTGGGATGTATTCCATCTGGACCTTGAGATTTATTTGGGTTTATCTTCAGTAGTCTTTTAAAAATTACCTCTCTGTTACACAAGTAATTAGTGTCTAGATTCGTTGCTAAATGGGGTAGTATTGTGGATGTTTTATTGTTAAAGACTGATACAGAAAATTAATTATACATTTGGGCTAAATGAATTTGGTCAGTTACCATACTACTGTCTGTTTCAATTAATGGGCCAGTAATGCGACACGTACCCTTCTTTTCATTGACATAAGCATAGAAGGATTTATAATTATCCTGGACTCTGACTGCCAGACTCAACTCATACTTTTTTGGCGCTATAAATAATTTTTTGGACTGTTTTAAGAGGTCTTTATAAATATTCCAACATGTATTACTGCCAGATCTTTTGCCCTCTGATATGCCTATTTTTCTTTTTAATTAGGTGCTGTACAGATTTTGTCATCAATTTAGGCACAACTTTGGAGTTAACTTCTGTACCTTTAACCTGGGGAATGAAATTCTCACTTAAAACCACTGAGATCATTTAGGATCTGTGATATAGAAACAGGTAGGGAGAATGGGCAGACTTGGTGGGTCAAGCGGTCCTGATCTGCTGTCAAATTCTATATTTCTATGTGTCTATGGGGCAGTTTGATAGCCTCCACAGATGACTCCTGCTTGCTCTCAGCCAGCAACTCAAGAAGAAGGTCCTCTGCTGGCTTGGTGGTGCTGAGGGTTGGGCGCTGGACACCTTACATCGCTACGCCAGTGACTTGAGTTCGGAATGACCTTGGGTCATCAGGGTGCCAGCGTGTGGCGGGGAGGGAGGAGGCGGGATTGAGCAAGCTAGTAGGCAGCTGTTCTCCCCGGGGATGGTGCGGTGGGTTGTCCCCCAGTTCTGCTCCCACTGGTTGAAGGTCCGGTGAGTAGTGTAGGTGGGAGGCGGCATCATTATGGGTGGGCAGAAGGGCTGAGCTGGTGCCACAGTGTGCTACGTGCCTCCACACACACATGCGGCCGTGTGCCGGGGCCTCAGGCCAGGAGCAGGAGAAAATCTACAAAATGCCACAAAACTATAGAGAAAAGAAAAGAAAAAGAAAGAAGAGGGTCCTCTCATCCATCTCCTCCCAGGACTGCAAACAGCAAATACCATGTCAGCCCTATTGAAATAGGGCTTCATCATATTTACATGGTACATCCTGTGGTGTGTCTCAGGTCAGGTAACTCCACAATGTGATTAGCATCGTTTACCTGCGGACTACCTTATATGGTCCGCCCACTCTTCCTGCAGCTCTGTCTTTCCAGACTGGGATCAGAACCATGACTTCCTGTCCTACTAAATGCGAGCGAGCTCTGACTTTCTCAATCGTACCATGTCTTTTTGTCTCTGCTGGGCAGCTGACAGGTTGCTCTGGGCCACTCCCATTAGCTCTTTCAGCTTTTCCTAAGCTTCAAGACATACTCCACTATTGAGTCTCCTGGGTGGCATGTTTGCCTTCCCAGTCTTACCGTATCACATCTAGGGCCCCCACCCTACATCCATACAAGAGCTCGAAGGGAGAAAATCTTGTTGAATCTTGGGGTACTTGCCTGTAAGCAAACAGCAGGTGGGAAGGGATCTATCCCAGTCACATCTGTGCTGTTCTGCAAAGCACCTGTGAGCATGGTTTTCAAAGCCCATTAAATTTTCTACCAGCCTGTTTGCCTGTGGATGGTAAGGCGTCATGGTGCCTCTGCAGTACCCCATACCTCTCCCACAAATACTAAGTCCGCCATGAGGTTACTCAAATGTTCAATTATTCAGTTAAACAATGCTACAGAAAGGAAAAAGTGCAAAATAGTGTAAATTACAAAATAAAAATATACAAATATATTTTATGTAGCACTTACTAACTAGTTTATATTCTCAGGTATTCATGTACTGTAAAATTACTTTTCTCACCCCAGGAATTCTTTAGCATCTATTGAAGAAACAGTATGCCAGCTGGGTTCAGCTGCCCTGGAAGAGGAGAGTCAATGTAAATAGGAAGGCATTGGCCAATCAGGATACAGTTAGAGTAGAGTGCTGCTTGCAGTCAGCCTGAAGGACCACAGAACTTTTTATCCACTGAACTGGCAACACTGCCCTGGAGCTCTTCTCTTCTCTTCAGAGATCTTCCTGAGCTATTTTCTTTCTGAGTGCTGCTTTAAGGTAGTTTGTATATTTTCTTCATTTTATTTATTTTTACGCATCTACGCTAGGTTCTATGCAGTTGCTGGATTTTTCGTTTTTCCTGCTTTGGCATTTTTTACTGAAGTAAATTTCACTTACGTGCGATAAATTGCGTCATTTATATAATTTGTTAGTTTTAGTATTTATTGGTAGTTTAACGCTTTTGCGGTAAAATCATTGATATGTTTTTTTTTGCAGCAGTGCATTTTCTGTCGCTTCATAGCGAATTCTTGGAACCCTTTTTCTCTGTTTAAATTCAAAATGATTACTATTTAAAGGGTAATCCCCCTCTCTTTTGGGGTGAGACTCTCGTTTCAGGTGCAGTGGGCTTTGTTAACAAGAGGTATGGAGATGGTTCTGTTTTTCCTCTTTGTGAAAAAACAATTCTCAAAGTTGATTTTGATTTGTTTGAGCCTTGGCCTAACTATTATTATCTGGGCTTTTAGTCTACCTCCTTCCTCTAAAACGCTGAGGAGGTACCTCAAGTTAACACAAAGAAATGACAAGTCCCTTGGGACTTCTATTATTACAAGTCTGGTTCTGTAGTAGTTGTTGCTCTGTCCAAGCCTTTAATTTGAAAATAGGCAGGGTGTCCTCTTCCCTGCACAAAGATAGAGATTAATCTCCTGTGACCCTCCCTCCTGAAGGACTTAGGGAGACATCAGGGGTTAATAAAATTATGCCCTCTGCAACTGAATTTCTGAGAGCTTGGCAATTATTGAAGAGTTTATTTTCTAGGCGTTTCTTGGCTCCTTCGGTCGAGTATTCCTCTCCTTGTTAATCCTACGCCCAAGTATATTATTGTTATGATTATTATTAGTAATTTAGGACAGGATTTTCCTTCTTGAACTCCTCTCAGGCCCACTAATTCCAGTCGGTCACCCTGAGGTTGATTCAGGTTATGGTATAATGAGGCATATATATATGTATATATATATATATATATATATATATATATATATATATCATCAGTGGACTCCTGGACTTTCCCTTCCAGGATGACACCGATAAAGAGGTGGAGGGACTGACGACTTTGTAGATCTGGTGGTTGCTCTCCTCCAAAGAAGTTGACAAGTCTCTAAAGACTCCTACAGGTAGGGTTGGAAACCCCTCCTTCTCTTTCGGGGTTGTCAGAAGCATTCAGATGAAGTACCAGCTCGGTAAGTGTTCTGCTGTTTTATCTGTACACTTTTAAATTAAAGAGAGTTAGTGCAAACAGCGGCCTGCTTCTCAGCCTCGTGCTACTGTCTGCTTTCCCTCCAGAGATAGACTCTAGATAATCATATACCATGTGTAAGTAATTCTACATAATGCCTTTAACCTTTGTAGCATACGCTATTATATATTAAGAGTGTTTGATGTTTACTATCCTTGCCATAGTGCGGCATCTCTTGAGCACTATTGCAAGGAGGTTTGCTGGAATACCCAAGTGGCATTTAGTAGCACTATGCTCTCATAGTAAGTCATAATGTTACAGATTCTAGAGTCTTGGCGTGGGTCATTTCCCTCAGGCTTGCCTGTCTGAAAATCCACTCTTTTGGGTTATGCTTTGGTACAGATTTTAATTCGTCAAACTGAAGCTGACAGGCACTTATGGACGAGTTTAACTTTACTAGTACTCCGTTAAATATAGCGTTCCTTCCCCAGAAGTCTCATTGGGGGACTTCGCGTAGGAATTATTCTCCCTTTAACCCTTTTTCTCGCCAACACATTAGGAAGTTTCCAAATGTGAAGTTTTCCAGGAGTTTAGGCAGGAATGCTCTTTCATTCCTGATAATCCCTTTTCTTCAGTTATTTTTCTCTTGGTTCAAGTTTTCCCCTTTGATTGGTAAAAAAATTTTTTAAATAAAGGGAGATAGATATATACAAATATTAACATTTACATATATATACAGTATATCTATGTGCATTATAAGTAAATAAATATCTAAAGTTTACCTCCAAATGCTGCAGTCTATGTTGTTCTTCAGTAGCATGTCAACAATGGTAACTAGAGCACAGAACCTCGTGAGGGTCAAAGTAATAAAGGGTCCCTCCTGCTGGGAGTTGGACCTTTTCCCAGGCTATTACTTGAATCTTAAAGAAAATTAGGGAACAGCAAATCATTATCAATTTTCACAACCTGGGGTTAGGATGCTTCCTTGACTCAGGTCTTTCTTTTAAAGCGAGAGTTTTCTTGTCTCCTTCGATACATTCCTAAGTTCTCAGTTCCTTAGTACAGGGTTTTTCTCAGGCAGTTTTATTCCATGCCATTTAGACTGCCTCCAGAGTGTTCTCAGATATGGAGTAAAATCGGGCTGTTCTCCAGGTATCTGGGTAGTTTGACAGTTCTCCCCTGAAGACAGGGAATCTCTGGTTTCCTTATCAGAGAGCAGCTAACCTTAGCTAATTTCCTTGACTTTGGTTTTCAAGCCCCAAGTCTGACATTTTGTTTCCTATAGTCTCGAGGGTTCTTTGTACCTACTAGAAAAGTCCCCAAACTATTTAAATCTCGGCAACTCTTAGGGCGATGCTCATCTCTTGTCAGGGGAAGCTCTTTCCTGCATGGGGTGCATAATTTTGTCATTGAAGTCCCTGGGCTAGGCCTCTAGGTTAGATTCCAAATAAGAGAATTTATCATGAAGCTTGAACCCTGTTAAAGCTGGACTGGTGTAAGAAACAGTGAATTTCACACTTCTCCCTTCAAATCTTCAGTACAGAGGCTTCCTTCCGGTTGGCGCTTCCTTGGGGTTCCATCATTGGGTCTTGGTTTCTGAGAGAGTTCTTTCTCTTCAGTTCCTGGAATCTCAGAGCATCTCTTTCAGGCCTGCATCTTTTCAATCCAGAGGCCATTTAGTTTGATAACCCTGCCCTGTATCACACTAATGAGCATTTAGGACACAAGGCTTCCAATCTCTCCATAATAGTTCACGAGTTGTTATCTCTAGCTGGCTTCTTTGGAGGTGTCTTAGTCACTCATCCATCTGTCGGGCAAGGACAAAACTTTGGCTGGGCTAACACAAGTGGGCCTTTGACAGATCCTCTGAGCCACAATACTCAGGACCACCACAAGTAAGCCCTCAGCACACAAGTCCTAGCCACATCATTCAGTGGAAAGGTCAGGTCCAGATCTGAATTTTCGCCTCAGCCCGAACCTCCGTTTTTTCCTTTTTCCTGTTGCAGGCCCCAGCTCGGGTTCCATCCAACAGATTTTCTTATCTCAAGACTGGCCTGAGAAGTTTTCTCTCTCCTTATATCCCTTGTTTCCTAAGTACCTCTCTAGTCAAGGTATCATCCACTCTGATCCCGGTGGCTCAGGACAACCTTGGTACTTTCTAAAAATCAGCAGTAGTGTTTTCTCAGCTCCCAGTCTTTTCTTCTCAAGGCCTGGTTCCTGAGAGGCTAGATCTCTTAGAGTCCCTGTATCCAAACAAGGTCTGGAAAGTCTGTAAAAAAAAAAATGGTTTAGCATCACGAAAACCTCAGTTTTTAGGGAAGTAGCTTTTCCCTGGGTACAAGGACAAAAGCCCAGAGTTTTTCAATCCTCTTTCCTCTCATGACTGGATTATTTAGTTCACTTCCAGGCATTACAATCTTGGACTTTGAACTAGTTTGGTTTTGTGACTTGTTTCCTGTAAAAGTATAAAGGTTTTATTTTCCTTCCAACAGTGGGACAGTAGGCCTTTTTCTTTGGGAGTACACTCAATGGTTACTCTGATTCTTTCAAATCAGGCAAGAGAAATCTGTCTTTTCTCAGACCATTTCAAAGAGAATTCAGCAAAGGGCCATCTTCACTTCCAGACCGTTCTAGGGACCTGAGTTTTTCCCATGGAACACAAACCTCTGTAAGTTCAGTTTCATGGGGTGCCCCTTGAATCTGTGAAATTCTGTCCTGAAGTGAGTAACATCGAAGACAATTTGTCTGCTTGTTTTCCTCTGTCAGATGTTTTCAGAGTTTCAGGTTGTTCTCTTAGGCCTTATCCTCTCAGTACCTTTATGAACAAATTAGTCTTCTGGACGGATAGAAAATCTTTTCCCAAGCGTTCTACCATTTCCTTCATCAATCCCTTTTTCTACCTGTACTGCTCTCAGGCAAGTCCTGTCTATGCTATCTCAACCTGCTTGGAAGGGCATGAATTAGTACTACCGGTCTCGTCAGCAATACTAGCAATTCAAGTTCTGTCATTATCATATTTTCCTTTCCCTGCGTTTTTGCAGAAAAGGAGACACCAATGACCAAGAGTATTTTCCCATAGGACTGTTTTCCCGTATTTGGTCTGCTTCAGTAAAGCTGACATTCAGCCCTTTTCGTGCTTAGGGCCTACTTACTGGAGACCAGCTGCCTCCTGGGCAGCGTTCAAAACTATATCCTCACCTGAAGTGTGCAGACCACTTATTTGAAATTTGCTTTTCACATTCAGTAAGATCTTCTTGGATGTGTAGTATGATAAGATGCCAGTTTGGCAGGATGGTACTTCAGAATCTCTTCTTAAATAGGTTAGTGTGCCCTCCTCCCAACTACACTGCTTTGAAATCTGCTTCTGTCAATAGATGCTGAAGAATTCCTGGGGTGAGAAGAAACAATTACTCACCAAAGTAATATTACTTCTTCAGGGTATTCTTTAGCATTATTGACCTCCCTGCTCCTCCTAGGACCTTGTCTAAAGGCTCTGCTAGAGTTGTAGAATTGACGACTGTCATTCGTTCGTCTGATTTTCAAAAAAAAAAATTAGTTTTCATAAAAGTGGGTTAGAATATATAGTGGGTTATTGGTAACAGTTTTTTGCCCTAGTGAGGCACAGTTTTTGCTCTTTTCAACTTTGAAATGTGTTCTGAGGTCCTTCAGGCTGACTGCAGGCAGCACTGTACTCTTAACTGTATCCTGATTGGCAGTGCCTTCCTCATTTGCATTGACTTCTCCTCTCCGGGGCAGCTGAACCCAGCTGGCATACTGCTTCTGTCAATAATGCTAAAGAATACCCTGGAAGAATAATATTACTTGGTGAGTAATTGTTTCTTATTTAATGTTAGTAGGAAAATATGTACTTGTATTTATTCTTATGTTTATCCATTATATTAGATTAATGCATTTTGGCTTTTCAAAATTCATACATACATTCAACAGTGCTTTTTATTTATATAAATTAGCCACCATTATATGCATATATAGGAAAAACTTGTCCGCTTGGACTCACATCTGTTTAATAAATTAACTCTGTCACCACCTCTGACTAAAGAGGACTGCCAAAAGTCCATTCACTGTCTATGCAGTCTGGTGTGAATTCAAGCAATTGTATACAGATAGGACTGTAAGACCTCTCAAAAACAGAGATACAAGAGCACGTAAGAGCAATTATTAATGTTACATTTGAAAATGCTTTGGGTGCACATTTTTATGAAAAAACATGACAGTAACCCTAAAAGCCTAAAATTCAAAGTAATAGACCATGTACCTCCTTTAGTTAGAGGTGGTGACAGAGTTAATTTATTAAATGAATGTGAGACCAAGTGGATTATTAACTTGGAGCTCTGATACCATTAGGTTTCAATGACCAAATATACTTTAGACCCTACCTATAGGTGACCTTTTGCAGTTAACTTGACCTTCCATGTCTGGCATTTGTTTTATGTATTCCTGACACGTTTTGCTATATATGCATATATGCTTGATGTGCCTCCCTCATTTGTTTTGCTACAGTATAACCATAAGGACTAAGCCACCAGGTGCAGGACCCCACGGAAAACTTGTGGCTGGCAGTCTTCAGTGGGGACCATCCCTGATGTCAATCACCTGACATCAGCCAGTGGTATAAAATGGGTGGTCCCCAGTCCCACCTCAGTTCTTTTCCTGCTGTCGACCTATTAGCATTGGTTCCACGGACATCTCCTGCTACAGTCAATTGCCATTGCGCATTTATTTTCTATTTCTTCTAAACAGTGATGTCTTTCTTTTCTGCATATCATCTTCCCCACTTCTTCAACTGAGTGGCGAAACTCCAAGTGCGTGTGCAGCAAGCAACTCCCATCGAAAAGATGGCCACGTAGCCTGCCTTCTCTGCCTAGGTCCAGACTATGATACGAAGGGCTGCCAGCACTGCCAGAGCTTTAACCAGAGGACTAGGATTCGCTGCCAGAAGGCCCTTAAGGACACCTTCTAGAGAAACAGCTTGCCGCTATGCAGAAACAATCCTCTTGGAAAAGCGTTCTTTTCCTCCTCCTCCTCCTCGCTGTCAGCGATGCACCAGGAGAGAAGTCTTCAAGGAAACACAAGTCCTGAGACAAGGGCAAGGAGAGCGAACCGGACTCACTCCTGCTGCAGGTCTCCTCACAAGAAGAAGACTGCTCCCTGGGTTCTGCTCCCATGGGGAGTCGGACCCTCCTTCCTGGCCTGCTGTCACTCCCTCTGGGCAGCCAATGGCAGGGCGGAGGTTTGTCAGGATCCAGGACTCCAGTCTTGGCTCTGCAGCCCCTGAAGGTGCAGGCCAATTCACAAGTCTTCGGCCTCCTCCTCAAGCGCACGGCTGGGGATTCTTGGGTGGTGGGTTGGCACCCATCGTCTGCGGGTCCGGTGTTGGCTACAGCCTCTAAATCTTTAGATAAGACCTCCGGCACCGGAGCATCGTACCGCCTCTGTGGCTTCTGTGGCGCCTCTGCCCGTTCCATGTTGTCTCACCAAGGCTCCTGCTCAGTCGGCATTGGCCGCATCCCTGAACATTAAGCCAGCAGGCGTAATTTCTTCGGCGGGTACTCAGCATGATGCCAGCGACAGCTCCAACTGTCACTGGACCCTCCTGCATTGCCGGTAACATGACTGTCTTCCCTAGACCCGATGACATTAGGGCTGGACATCTGAGGTTCCAGCCCTTAAGGATCTGACGACCGCAATATCCAACACCAGCTCCCCCTGTGTAGGGGTTGTGGGATACAGATGGACCAGACACCAAACTTCAGGTTCAGCACACGTTGTCTGTGTGATGTTTATTCAAAATACAAGAAATAAACTTCTGCAATGCCATATTCCTTCTTCAGTACATCAGTTTCCAGTAACAGACAATGAATGTCCTTTCTCTGCAGTCAATCAGCACCTACCGACACTGATCTCTAATCAATTCACTAGCTGAGATGTACCCACTAACCCTTATGCAGGCCTCATTTGCTTACATAGTGAGGCCCAAAGAAGAAAAACAAAACAAGCTATAAACAAAGAAACTCAATGCAGACTCACTGAAAGAACAGTTACCCCAAAGGACATTGGCAACAAATCAAGTTTCAAAGAAATACAACATCATACATACTTCCATAATGCAATGCATAATGAGATATATGCAAATCATCATGACAGTTTTACTTAAGTTTACAACCATATACATGCATTTAAATAGCACAACTAAGAGTAATTTCTGTAATAGTCACCTAGTACTTTTTGCCATTATCAAACTCCAAGTGCCATGGTATTTTCAACATTTACAGGTTTAAATAAACATAAAGTATATACAGCAAGGTATTTTATAACATAGTGCTATTACATAATAATTCCAACAACAGTAAACACAACCTTTTTACATATATCTGAAGTCACCACAATAACCTCCTTGTACGAGGACCTGAGAGGAAAAGGAAAATTAAAGAGGACACTGTAGCATAGTCAGAGAGGGAGGAGGGTGGCCAACCTTATGGACTAGAAATAGTAAAGGATAGATTAGGCTAGAAATAGAAGAACTGTTGCAACAGATTTAAGAAAGGTCGGTCATCAAAGAGTGGTAGGAACTCCGGTCACATATCCCCCACCTTAAGAGGGAAGCAGTTAGTGCAGACTGCTTACCACCTTCCTGCCAGGAAGGGATGGAGCTTCTACCCATCCATCTTCAGAAGCTGCATCTCAGGGTCCCTATTAACGATTAATATTTCATCATAAACATAGTGGACATCATCATTCTTTACCCTGAGGCATAAACACATTTCTCAACAGAGACTAACGGTACCTTCTCATCTCCATTTAGGGAATGTCAGTCATATTTTATTGAACAAACATCTGGACAACTTTAAAGTCCAGTACCATAGAAATGCTTTCTCTGGGGTGAATAACTACCTGCTCCAACCCCACCAGACAAGTCAGTTTTAAGCAGGGCCCATTCCTAGGTTCAACCCTTCTATATAAACCCAATATGACTCTTGATTAATTTCACTTGTTATAGATATAGACACCTGAGGGTAGACACTCAAGGTGTTACCCACTTCTGAGGTTCAGTCCATTTTCACCACTTCTCCTTTGTAGTTTTCACTCAGAAAAGAATAAAATGCATGTACCACCTCAGACTCCTTGTCTGCCCTTGGTACCTCTGTCTTTGACATCAGGCCTGCCCCTGATCAAACATGCTACACATTTGTCTACAGAAAGGACCATTGCAGAAGCACCTCTGGCCTTGCCTGCACCAACTTGACCCTCTGTCTTGCACAAAATGTCTGCAGGAATATGGAAGGAGCAATAGTAGTTTCTACTCTCAACATTTTATAATCTATGACCCCAAATCCTTGGTCATGTTATCTCAGGCTGAGTCTCTACAGAAACTACAGGGACGTCAAGGAACCTCCCATGCTGAATATCCTGCAATGTTAAACAGCAAGTTCCTAAACCTTTACAGTAACTCTGGGGTAACTTAGTAAACATCCTTTTAATCACTGTGCTATTTTCAGCCATCTGTTACCATCTAATACTTGTAACCTATGTGAGAGTTTCCCTTTTTCCAAGGGTGCAATTTTTAAATGACCTCTACTCTCCTTAACTTTAACATACTGTAACAGTTTGGCAATATTAGCATTTTTGGCATGTAGTATACCCCAGTCAATACGTTAATAGATTTAGCTGCATCAATACAAGAAAAAGTCCCTTCAACCTCATAGGCTTCTTCTTGCTTGGAGTCTTCAACCCCAGCACAGTATCACTAGGCATAGTCTTACCTGGGGTCTCACATTCAGGTTCCATACTTGCATCTCAGACCTCCAACAGGTAACATCCTGGGAACACAGGAGACAAGAAATATTCTGCTCAGTCAGGGGTCCTCCTCAAACTGAGCCCAAAAAAATACTCGAGTCTTTGTCCAAGCTCTCTAGGGAACCTCTTGAGCATCTAGCACCAGTGTTCTGCCTCTCTATGTAGTCGGTCTGCCTCCAGCCGTTGCCAACTCGTCCAGTGGACCATCCTCATCAGGGTCTCCACCTCCTGGGCATTGTCTCTCGCACCTCCAGTCTGCCTCAACCTGCATCTCTTTGTCTTCTTCTGGCTTGGCCTTCCTCAGAGCTCTCAGGTCCAGTCCAGGCAGCAGCTTCTCTCCATCTGTCAGTCATGGTTCTGGTCAGAACTCCAGGACCTTCTTCTCCGGCTTCTCCTCTGGCAACTCCTGGTGCATCGGTCCACCTGGGATATCTGGTGATATCCACCAGAAAATGTCCTTCTTTAGCCAGTCCAGATGCTTCTAGCAAGTTATCCCTGCTAACACCAAGTCTGTGGAGGTTGTGGGATAACAGATGGACCAGACACCAAACTTCAGGTTCAACACATAATCTCTGTGTGATGTTTATTCAAAATACAAGAAACAAGCTTCTGCAATGCCATATTCCTTTTCCAGTGCATCAGTTTGCAGTAACAGACTATGAATGTCCTTTCTCTGCACTCAGCCAGCACCTACTGACACTGATCTCTAATCCAATTCATTAGTGGAGATGTACCCATAACCCTTATGCAGGCCTCATTTGCTTACATAGTGGGGCCCAAAAGAACAACAACAAAACAAGCTATAAACAAAGAAACTCAATGCAGAATCACTGAAAGAACAGTAACCGCAAAAGGACATTGGTAACAAATCAAGTTTCAAAAGAATACAACATCATACATACTTCCATAATGCAATGCATCATGGGATATATGCAGATTATCATGACATTTCTTACAAGTTTACAACAATATACATGCATTTTAAATAGCACAACTAGCGTAATTTCTATAATAGTCACCTAGTACTTTTGCCATTATCAAAACACCAAGTGCCATGGTATTTTCAAGACTTACAGGTTTCATAAACATAAAGTATATACAGCAAGGTATTTTATAACATAGTGCTATTACATAATAAATCCAACAACAATAAACACAACCTTTTTACATATACTCTGAAGTCTCCACAATAACCTCCTGTACGAGGACCTGAGAGGGAAAAGGAAAATTAAAGAAGGACACTGTAGCATAGTCAAGAGAGGAGAAGGGGTGCCTCACAGGTCCAACCTTATGGACTAGAAATAGTAAAGGATATATTAGGCTTAGAAGTAGAAGAACTGTTGCAACAGATTTAAGAAAAGGTTGGTTTCAAGAGTGGCTGGAGCTCCGGTCCACCCCGACACCTGCTGACCCTCAACCCCAGGTGCCCGCTGGCCCATCTCGTTCTCAGATTCCCCTCAGCGAGGTGAAGGACCTTTTCCGCTTCTGGTGGAATGAGATTAAGGGTGACCTTCTCCCTGTTAAGCCTTCCGAGCCCCATTGTAGTGGAACCTGAGCTGGAATCCAGGGGCCTACTCCACCATGCAGGAGCCCTTCCCGTGTCCTGATGATGGGCATAGGGTTGAGTGTAAACACAGGGCCAGCAACACAGGTATTCTTTTCTAGGTCGTCAGGCTGGCCTTGGCGCTGCTCTACAGACAGACACTGGCACGAAACCTCTTCCTCCTTTTCTGACTCTGAGAACTTGACCAACTCATCTTTGTCCTCTGGGGACTCTGAACCCAGTGGTCCCCCGACCACGCGGACAATAAAATACCCCTAGATCCCCTCCTGATGATGCAACATTCATGGACGTCATGAGGCATCCAGTGCCAATAACGGTTGGGAAATAGAGGACCTGGATCCACAGTGGCATTGGTTGGCCAAGTACCTTCTCCAAAAGGCCTACATAGAAACAGAATCTGATGGCAGATAAGGACAGCTTGGCTCACCTAGTCTTCCCATTTCCTACCTAACGGATATGCTGCAGATCCTAGTTAACCAACAGCCTACTTCCTCCTGCCCCCACTAGAATTGCCTTATGTCTGTCCCATGCATTCTTGAATTCCCCACAGTTTTTGACTCTCGACCTCCTCAGAAAGGCTCTTCCATGCATCTACAACTCTCTCTGTGAAGAAATACTTCTTCACATTACCTCTAACCGTCCCCATTATCTTCTAATTGTGCCCCCTTGTTCTTGCACATGTTTTTCTGAAAGATGCTACCCTCTTGGACTTTGTTGATTTCCTTAAGGTATTTGAAAGTTTCTGTCATGTCCCCCCTCTCCCTCCTTTCCTCGAGACTATAGATCTTAAGCTCCTTTAGTCTTTCTTCTTATATCTTCTGGTGCAGACCCTGCACCATTTGTTGCCCTCCTCTGGACAGCCTCCACCCTGTCTGTCTTTGCAGAGATGGGGTCTCCAGAACTGTACACAGTACTCCAGATGTGGTCTTACCATCTCTTCTGTACAGAGGGCCAACAACTTCCTGTTTCTACTGGTGATGCCTCTCCCGTGCATCCCAGTATCCCCCAACCCTCCCTTACTGCCTTCTCACATTGCTGGCCCACCTTAGATCATCTGATATGACTATCCCAGGTCCCTTTCAGGGTTTTATTTAACTCTAAAATTGATTAGCATTTTGCTCAAAAAAGTGCTAAAACTTTGTGAACATGAAAGCTTTGCCTCACTGTATTTAACAAACACAGCACTTCTAGAAAATCTATATGAATACTTTCTGCCCAGTTAGTATCGTCCCAAGAAAAAAAAACTGCTAATCAATTATTTAAAATCCTGCCTTTCCATTTTGTTGTTGTCAGTATCTTACCTCCCATTGTGTACTCTTCCCCTGGGTTTTTGTTTCCCAGGTGCATTACGCTGCACTTCTTTATGCTTGGAATCTAAGCTGCCATACATTTGGTCATTCCTCCAACCATGCCAAGTCCCTTTTCATCCTTTCCACCCCACCTTGCGTTCCGCTGGTCAACACCTTCAGGACCTTACCAGGATAACCTGGAAGCACCCTCTTCTATCAGCCGTATCCAGAAAAGCAGATAGGCTTTACAGGGCACCTAGGGACGAGCCCTTCTTTGCAGAGCACCCAGTGGTAGATTCGTGGTAAATCTTCCTGGATATAAAGTCTCCACCACTCATTCACACTAATGGGACTCGCTGGAGGTATTAGGACTGGCGGGGGAGCAAAAATCTTCCAACAGGGCTGGCGATGAGAGTAGGGCCATACAGAAGTGGCTGCAAACTGCCCTTGGTCCTTTTTTTTACCGCTGTTGAGTGCACTTCAGTAACGACGACGCCACCCGCCGGAGTCAAATCTTCACGTCTATATGACAGCAGCTTTAGTCATTCAGTATTTGATTTGTATTATTTATTTATTAGTAAAAAGTTTTTCTTAGAAAGAACATAGAAGTCTCTTCAACCCACCTTTGACGGAGTTGGTGATGGTAGGGAGACTTCGCATGTAAGCTGTGTTTCCAGCAGGACCATTCCGCCACCTCTCAGGGGGTCTGATCTAGGTTGTTCAGTGCTTGGGAGGAAGAGCAGTCCACCTGAAAGCACAAAGAAGTGGGCCTGTTCTCGATCATCGTCGAGAACCTGGCACTGCTCAGCCTCGAGCTCTTCTTTGTCCCACTGGTCGGTAATGATACCTCCGAGGTCACCCTCTGGTATGTCTGCATGCCGATTATCAGTTACAGGGGACAGAAGGCCAACTCCAAGCCTGTCAGGGTCGCCAGCAGCCTCTGTCCCTAGTGGCGGCATCCTTGACTCTGTAGTCCCTCCTGGCCCCTGGAGGTCTCCAGTGAGCAGTTTCACCGTTTGGTCGCTCTTATGGAGCAGTGGGTTCGGCAGTTGTTCCGACTTTCCGAGCCTGTGCAGTTGACCCTGGGACGCCGGGCTAGGGGTTTGAACTCCGTGGGCAGGGCGGTTTGGTCAACCTGGTTAAGTGGCACCTTCTCTGGTGCCGTCAACGCCCGTGCTCTTGTGCTTTCCCCTCACATGGCTGCGGCGCGAGAGGCCAGCACAGGGACCATTTTCTCCTACTAATGTTTTCAGATCTTCATCCATAGGTGTAGTGAGAGTTGGATTTGGGTCTCCGGGCACTCTCGCTGCCACGCTGACTCCAGTCTTGGTGGCGCCATGTGTGGTGCTGCACCAAGCGCCATTTTCAGTGCCGGCACTACCTCAGGTGCTGGGATTCTCGACTTGATTCAAGGAACACCTCCTCCTGCTTTCTTTCCTTTATATATTATCCCTCCTGGAACAGTAGGAGATGACATTGAGCCTGATCCTGTTCTGCAATTAGGAGATGACTTTGATGAAGATTCATCTACCAATCCTGGACTCTCAAGTTTTCGTTGGCCGCATAGTGGTCTGGCAGAAAATGATAAAGCCATTCTCCTTGGGAGTCTCGGCTTGTTCAGTAAACAAAGAATCTCGTAAGATTGACAATTGGGGAAACAAGTCTTCGCTGCTGCTACCCTAAGTATGCATATTGCTAGCTACCAGGACTATTTTTCACAATATGAGTATACCCTCTGACATTTGCTAAAGCCACTGTGAGACTCTCCTAGAGTCAGATGTTGCCTCAGAGCTTCTCCAAATTATCACTAGAGGTATTGGGTCCAATAATCAGTAACTCAAGGTGGCCATGGGCGCTTTGACACTGCTTCTAGAGGAGCAGCAGCAGGATTATCACCCGACACCACTTGTGGTTCTGAATCTTGGGGTTCTAAATAATGCCCAGCAAAGAGTCATGAATTTATCATTTGATTGGGCTTATCTGTTTGGCCACAGGTGGAACAGGCACTTGAGGCCACAGAAAAGTAGGACAGCTATCAAAATGGCTAGACCAGCCCTGCTGCCCTCAAAGGGGCTGGAACTGCCGACAGTTTCATAACCATCAATCTTTCGTGGTAAAGCAGAGGGCTTCAGCAAAACCAAGTCCTCAGCCACAAAAGAAAATGCAGCATAAGGCACAGGGCCTGAAAGCACCTAGTGTCACGCTCTGAGATTCTGGCCCAGGTCCCTCCTCAGCTGTTCGAGGGTGACTCTTCTTCGGCAGTAGTGGGCGTCTGACTCAATTTTACAATCAGTGGAAGTCAGTCACTTTAGACAAATGGGTTCTCAAGATAATTCACAGGTTTATTCTCTGAATTGTTCAGATATCCTCTGGATCATCCATCCAAACGACAGCCCAGGCTGTCGTTTCTCAGTCAGACCTCCTTGCTTCCGAGATTCAAGGCCTTCTGAACAACAGAGCAGTAGACATAGTTCATGGGAGAAACAGAACACAGGTTTCTACTCCCACTACTTCCTAGTTCCAAAGAAAACAGGCAGCATGTGCGATTCTAGACCTAAGAAGTTAAACAAGTTTCTCTTCAAGGAAAATTCAAGATGATATTGTCACAAACGCACTCCAGATCAGGCCCTCTGCTCCCACAGTGCCAACCTCAGAGTGCAGTAGTGTGAACAGGTGACAAACAGGGTAACCCTCTTGTCTGTTTTGGGTCCGAATCACTTTCTAACCTCAAGTCTTGGGGGTCAGATGTGAACCTTATGTTAGCATACCTAGTTGACAGGCTCAGATATGTACCCTCTTTGGGGATGCAGTACAATCCTTTGCCCAGGGACACCAAGCCAGGCTTCCAAAATGTACCCTTACAACTCAGTGAGAGACCTAGGTATATTCTTGCCTTTTTAAGCAAGCTTAGTAACACAATCAAGCCCCTCAACAGCTGTCAGACTTAAACACAGGTTCAGCAATCATATTTAAAATAACTGAGAAAAAGCACAGGCAGTATTTTAAAGAAAATGTTGTTTACTAAAAACATTGTAAAACAGGTAAAATCAAACTCAGAATAATTATATCATTAACTTACAGTCACATAAAAAATGGGAAGTTACTAAGTTCTTTCCGAATTATCCCTTTAAAATGCATAGTTACTAGTCCACAGACTGTGTGTCTTTTGTTTTCAGAGTCCTCCTCCCCACAACTTGTCTTGCAAGCAATATTCAGTAGTCAGTTTCTCCACCTCCTGGTGATGCCACCCATGAGGCCACAGTTAGATCCTCCCATAGATTTTAATTTTCTACTGGGAAATCAACATTCCGCATTTTTAATATATGAGTCTGTGATCAAAACATCTCTTTGAACTGTCTGCTGGTTCCTGTTTCCCAGGAAAGATCTAAGGTTTATGACTTATACTACAGTGCTTTTATCAAATGGCCTGCTCTTGCAGGAAATCATAAAAGTTTATGAGGCCTATATCCTGGCAGATGGCCAGAAAGCTCTAATTAAGACAGAACATGAAACCTTTAATTATGGTTTCTCTTTACTGGTCCATTTAACACATCCTGCAGCTGTCAGCCACACTGACACGTGAGGTCAAGGTCAGCTTACTTGCTGACTGGAGTGCCAGGCAGACAATCACATAACACATTCCATTTATTTATAATACAAATATCATACAGATAACCATAAGCAGAGGGCAGAGCGTCACAGATATCACTTGGTACGCTTGTACCTCTGATTCATCGAACGATCGGCTGGTCTCCTGGACATACAGGATGCCTCCCAACATGTTCCTGTGCACCCAAGCCACCACAAGTATCTTGATTTGTGGCCCTGGATCAGCACTATCAATTCAGAGTACTGTCCTTTGGTCTGTCCTTGACGCCAGAAAGTTTTACAAAGTGCTTTGCAGTTCTCGCAATGCACCTAAGGAAACCTCGAAATTCAAGTCTTCCTGTATCTGGATGACTGGCTCCCTAGCAAGCTCCTCCAGACAAGGGACACAAGAAGCAGTGACCTCAGCTTCCAGGTTCCTCACATCTATGGGAGTTCTGTTGAATCTGGAAAATTGCAGCTACAGCCCTCCCAGCAACTCCTCTTCATTGGAGCCCTCTGGGATACCTCCAATACAAGGGCCTTCCTCCTGGAGGACAGGAGGAACGATATCCTCCAGAAGGCTCGCTTCATCAAAGAGAATGACTCAGTCCGAGCTCTCCAGTGCAGCAGATACTGGGTCTCAAGGCGTCATCAGTGCCCATGGTGCACTTTGGCTTGTCTTCACATGAGGACCACTCAGAGGATGCTCAGTACTCAGTGGTCCCCACCACACATCCCCAGTCCTTTCGCATCAAGGTGACGGAACCTCTAAAATGATCACTCACCTGGTGAACTCAAGAGGACAACCTTCTGAAAGGCTTTCCCTTTGCCCCACTGGAAACTCAGATCACCATCACCACAGATGCATCTCTACTGGGATGGAGAGTTCACTGTCAGGATCTCCACACCCAGGGTCTGTGGAGTCAGAATGAGTCTCAGCTCGACATAAATGTCCTGGAAATGAGAGTTGTCCTGTACACAGTCCGAGCTATGAAGGACATCCTCTGTCACAAAATAATTCTCCTTCAGATCGACAACAAAGCAGTGATGCAGTACATTAACAAGGAGGCGGGCGCACTCTTATGCCCTTTGCAGGGAAGCGATGAGAGTGTAGGAATGGTGCCTAGAGCACAAGCTCTGATCCATGTAGTCTACCTGCCTGGAGTACAGAACAATCTCATGGATTGCCTCAGCAGAACAGAGGTGGATTGTCACGAGTGGTCTCTTGATGTAAATGCAAAACTGCCTCTGTTCTGCTCCAGAAATCAGAACCTGGTGTTTTCTGTCAGGATGCATTCAGAGTGCAGTGGACAAGACGCTTTCTGTACTCATTTCCTGCTCTTCCCTTAGTTCAAAGGGTGCTGCTCGAGCTGGAGGCATGGGGGGTAGAATGATCCTTATCGCCCCATTCTGGTCTCACAGATTTGGTTTCCATTGATAAGCAGATTATCGGAAGTTCCACCAAGACAGCTACTACTTCAAATGGACCTTCTGACCCAGGGCCCAGTGGTCCATCCCAGCCTGAGATTCCTTCATCTCCATGCATTGTTCCTGAGCAGATAGTAATAGGTAGATTTGATGCCTCACGAGTTCGGACATTTTCCTAGTGGTGCGCAAGCCAGCAACTAGGAAAACTTACATGGCTAAATGGAAGCGTTTCTCTGTCTGGTGTGCAAAATCCTCCTTGATCACTTTTCTTGCCCCTCGAACAAAGTCCTGGAGTATCTGCTAGACATGTCAAATTCAGGGCTACAATACTCATCCGTGAAGGTCCATCTCTGCACAATCTCAGCCCATACACTCTATGTCTCTGGCTCAGTTACCCTTGATTGAGAGGTTCATAAAGATACACCACACTAGGCCACCAGTCAGAGACTGGTAGCTGCTTGGGATATTAACCTTGTACTAGACATGCTCACCCATAAACCTTTTGAACCTCTAGCAACATGTGAGCTGACATTCCTGACCAGGAAGGCTGCCTTCCTCGTAGCCATTACCTCCACTTGCAGAGTGTCTGATGTACATGCCTAGTCACAGACCCTCTTTATACAGTATTTCACAAAGATAAGGTGGTTCTCAGAACTCACCCTAAGTTTATCTCAAATTAGTCTCGAATTCCATTTGAACCAGCCCTTGGTTCTCCCAACCTACTTTCCGAACTTCCAGAATGAGTGAGCATGTACCCTACATTCTCTGGATGTTAAAAGAGGTTTGCGGTTCTACATAGAACTAAAGAGATGTGAAAATCAAAAGCAACTCTTTGTCTCATTCAGCATGGCCCGACTGGTCAACCTGTTGCCATCAGGTGTATTTCGATGTGGCTAGAAGGCATGTCTTTGCCACTGCTATTCCATGGCACAGGTTAGCTGGAAGGCAGGTATATGCCCATTCTGTCAGAGCAGTCATGGCATCTCTGACAGAAATACGGAATGTGTCATTGCAGACATCTGCAATGCAGCTACTTAGACTCCGTGTACTACTTTTGTGGCCTTCAATGCTTGGATGTCCATGCCAGACAGCATCAATCCTTTGGCAGGACAATCTTTAATGGACTCCTGTCCAAGTGAGCTCCACTCTCCTGCTGCCCTTCTTGGGGTATTATTTTAGCTTGGTACTCTCCCATTCGTGTGAATGAGTGGTGGAGACTTTATGTCCAGGAAGATATGAAAATTACGCATCTACTGTAATTCTTGATCTTCTTGGACGAAGTCTCCACCACTCATTCACACCCTCTTCATCCCGAGCTCACTTATCTGTTTTTGGTGTTCACCCCTCGATGGCTGGGCTGTGAGGGCTCTGTTGTGTTGTCTGGACTGTGTTGACCCTTCTTATATGGGTCATTCGGACTATCTTATGTCCAACATAGGTTAATTTACGCTGCATCTCCTCTGTAAAAAGTACTGAGGTGGTTGGAGGGTCACTGCCGAGTAGCCTATACGTTGTGAGCGGTCTCACGATACCACTTCAGCAGCCCTACCTCGAGCCTGGCCCTCCTAAAGACTTTTGGCTCCTGTCCAGTCCTAGTGCCTCCAGCGTAGTCCCATTAGTGTGACTGAGAGGTGGAGACTTCATTCAAGAAGATCAAGAATTACGGTAGGTACATAATTTTCATTTGTCGTGAGCTCATAACAGGTCGAGGAGGCCCAATCACCTCTGCAACCAGCCTCCTCACCAAGAGTCCAAGCATTTGGACCAGCTGGCAAGAAGGTTTACGCCTCAGCTACTTGCTCTATCTGGTCCTTAAACTTTCTCACCAACATAGTGCAATACCAAAATGCCCTGTGGAAAAGAGCCTAGAATTAATCCAAGCCCTGCCAGATGTGCCACAGAAGGTAGAACTTTTGGATGTTTTGAAGTCAGGTTCTGACATGGACATGCATGTTTGAGGGCCTCTTATGACCACGGCTGATACGGCAGTGCAGTTGCCACCGGCATCTATATCCGCGCCACTCATGGCTTTGAGTATTGAGGTTTACCCAGGACCTTCAGACTGGAATCATTGACCTCCCTTTTAAGGGTTTGGTCCACTTTGGGACAAGGCAGAGAAGCTCATTACTCACGTCCAAAATTCTGGAAAGGCTATCTGGATGATCCAAAAGATGTACAAAGCCAACCAGAAGCCCTTTCATGGACCCTCTGGACAGCAGCTTGAAACCAGCAGCAGCAGCAAGGTGGATTTAAATGCAAGGCCACTTCTCAGACTCCTGGGGCTTCCTTGTCAAGAGCTGCCAAATCCTCCCAGGCTGCGCTGCCTGACCCGGAACTACAGCCTGACTCCTGCCAGACCCCCCAGCAGAGACTCTAGGAGAGGCGGTGGGATCGCTCTCTCTCTATCTGGAGGGTGGAGCAAAATAACTGCCAACCAGTGGGTCATTCACATCATAGAGAGAGCATACATTGGAGTTTCTGGAGAGGGCACCGGAAGATCTGCCAGTGTCCTCCCACTATCCTCAGTCACACATCGCCCTGATCAAAGAGGACATTCATTCACTTCTTTGGAAGCAAGCCATAGAACCAGTTCCTCCAAGTCAGAGGAAAAGGTTTTATTCCCATTTCTTCCTTGTACCAAAAAGACGGGATCTTTGCCCATTCTGGACCTTAGCCATTTGAACAAGTACCTTGAGTATGAAAGGTTCAGAATGGTCACCCTACCAGGCTTACTTCCCTTCTTACAAAGAGGGGACTGGCTTTGCTGTCTAGTCATGTAGGATGCATACTTTCACATCCTAGTGTTCCAGCCCACAAAAGATACCTGCGCTTCCTCTTCCAAGGGCATCACTACCAGTTCGAGCCTGCTGGTTGGCCTGTCCTTGGCTCCCAGAGTCTTCACCAAGTGCCTAGCGGTGGTTGCTGTGACCCTCAGGAGACAAGGCTATTATGTCCTTCCTTATCTAGATGACTAGCTTCTAACAGCAGCCACAAGGGCTCAGCTGTTAAGAACTCTGGAAGACACCTTTACTCTCTTTAGAGACTGGGGATCACCTTGAACCTGCCAAAGTCATCCCCATGGCCCAGCCAAATACCCCAATAACATTGGAGCGATACTGGACTTAGTACAGGGCAAGGCTTTTCTGCCTCCAGATAGTGCAGATCGCCTCCTGTCCCAAGCCTGGATGGTATCTTCATTCCGTCAGACCTCAGCCAGAATATTCCTACGGTTGGTAGGTCACATGGGGCTGCATTCTGACCATCCCTCTGGCTTATTTGCACATGAGGGTTCTCAAAGGATACTTGGTGCAGTGGGACCAACGTTCCAATGATATGGAACAGCCTGTCACAGTCTCAGACCCAGTTCACTGATCCTAAACTGGTGGATGGAACCTTTTAACCTTTCCAAGGGGTTCCCTTCAGACAGGATTCCCCTCAGCAAGTCCTATCTAAGATTGACTTGGGGCAGGGTTTGGACGCCCACTTAGCAGATCATCAGCAGACTCAAGGGACCTGGTCCCTGTTGGAGCTGACTCTGCACATCAGTGTTCTTTAGATACGAGTGGTCCCCTATGCTCTACAGACATTTCAGATGGACCTTCTCCTGGGTACTCTACTAATCCAGACAGACAATATGTCAGTGGTCTTTTACATCAGCAAGCAGGGGTACCCACTCATACCCAGTCTGCCTGGAGGCTATGAGGGTCTGGTATTGGGCTTTGGAGCATCGCCTGGAGCTCACTGCCTTGAATGTTTTGGGCACCCAGAACGTCTTGGCCGACAGCCTAAGCAGGTCTCAGTCCAAAGCCAACGAATGGAACTACTCCAGTCAGTCACAACGCAACTGTTATTCGACAGATGGGGATCACCAGAGTTGGACCTTTTTGTATCCCCACTCAGTGCCGATTGCACAGATCTTACTTGAGATACAGCTCTTGCGTCAGGTTACACCATAAGGACTGAAGTCGGCGAGGCAACAGGGCCCCACGAAAACTTCTAGCTAGCTATACAAGCGGTGGTCACCCAGTATACCTCAGTTCTTTTCCACGCATTGACTCATGTGCTTCGGCTTCACAGACACCTTCAGCAGATGAATGGCGCTAGAAAGTATTTGCCATGTTTTCCATTGAAATTTCATCTCTATTTGACAAGTACTTGTCTTCCCCGACTCCTTCCTCAGAAAGACATCCTTCAAAGTGTGCTTCGGCAGACAGATCCCTTCAAAGATAGGCACTCGCCTGTATGAGTGCCTAGGCCTGGACCACGATATCCAGGCCTGTTCCATCTGCCAACAGTTTAACAGCAGAACTAGGATCTGCCACCAGAAAGCACTACAGAGTTTTCTCCTTGAAGAAAAACTTAAGGCCATGGAGAAAGATCCATCCTCTAGAGGAACCTTCGCACAAATTGGGTAAACATAAGGATAAGCACTGGGACAAGGATAGGACTTGATCCCGACTCAGGCCTCGGACTCCGGGCCAGTTCCAGCTCCACCGGTCGGACCGCTCTCCATCCCTGCTAGGTCTCAGCCCCCCACCCCTCCCGGTCAGGGCTTCAAGGGCTCTAGCTCAGTCTCTTTACAGCCACTGGAAACCAAGACTAAGGATAGCCGTCCTTGGGGTTGGCCACCAGGTCGAGGCTTCCGACCACCACAGGCCTCAGTCCAAGTCGGCAACCACATCTAGTGCCGACACTAAGGACCGACTCGGGACACCGATCGTTCGGTCTCCCATCTGCCCAGCGTCAGATGTCCTTCAGAGAAAGACTTCAGAGGTCACACAGATGACAGAGGCTAAGTGGGCGCGGAGCCATTGTCTGCAAGATGCCTCAAGGACCGACGCCACCTCCACCACCCGACACTGGTCGCGGGGGGCGTCAGAGGAGGACACAGCTGCTCACGCCACCGATGACCAGAGATCAGGGATGTCAAAGACATCGATCTGGTCGACGTCGATCTGCCAAAGACCCGGCGCAGATCCGACAACCTCTCAGCCACCGTCACCTGACCCTAATGCCGGACAGACACGGCGCCCAGGCCCTTCGTCCGGTCTGAATATCCAAGAGGTCAGGAGCTGTTCAGTTTTGGTGGGACACCATTAAAAAGATGTTGTACCCACAGAACCCCTGGTGAGACACCACCTCCTGTGGCACCTCCCAGGACATTGACACCTGAGCCTCGGGACCTTACACGCTGCCTAGGGGTAGGTCCAAGGCCAGGCAGCTCTGGGTCTCAAAGTACTAGCGACCTCCGTGTTGCAGGACCCCTCAATGTCTCCCAGTGACCACAGAAGAAAAAGGCCCCAGCGAAGATCCCCCTCTTCATCAGGCTGACGACTCAGTCCTGATTCTTGGGTACCTTGGTCACTCTCTCCCTTTGAGCCTCCATCTCCAGATCCTCATGACCTCCCTAGCTCACCACGGATGACCCATCATTCTCTGATATTATCGCCACATTGAGGAGAACATGGGATGGGAGACAGAAGAGTTAGACCCGGAATGGCAATGCCTGGCACGCTATTTGAGGCAAAAAGACCCCAAGGCTGTGGTGATTCCCCTCTGGTGGACACTTTCCAGGGCGCTACCAAGGCTCTGTGGAAGCATCCTCCTTCAACCACAGCGGTCCCAAAGAAGGCCAACAGGCTTTACAGGGCCCGCTGAAGGCTCCTTATTTATCTCAGCAACCCGTGGCTGACTCGGTAGTCATCACAGCTTTGCAAGACCGCTCCCAACAGCTCCAACACCTCAGTACTTAGTACACAGCCCCAGACAAGGAATCCAAAAAACTGGACTCACTGAGTCGTCAAATGTATGCCTCTGCTACATGCTGTCTCAGGCACTCAACTATTTGCCACATGGTGCAATTTCAAATGCACTCTGGGACCAGGGACAAGACCTACTGAAGGACTTCCCAGAGGATGAGAAGAAGGAGGAGCTTCTAAACCTCTTTGCACGGGCTCTGATGTTGGGACCCAAGTCCTCTGGGCCAAGTACAACTCTGCAGACTCTGCAGGAGAGGTGCCTTGACAGGCGTTTGCCTATGGAGACACTCCTGGTTGAGGGCTCTGGATTTACTCCAGATGTCCAGAAAGGAATCATGGAGTTAGTTCCCCTACAACAGATCGGTATTGTTCGGTGAAGACTCGAGAGAGTCATCATCAGACTTCAACATGCTAGGAAGGCAGTTAGAATGGTTCAGGCCATGTATAAGTCCAAGCCTGGTTCCTTCATGAGCCACAGAACCCGTTTTCATGGCTGACAGAGTAAGCAACGACCTCGGTCAGGCCAACAGCAACATGAGCAATTTTGGCTGTAAGAACCAGCAAAGATTCTCGGAGGTCTGGGCCAGAGAAACACTAAGTCTACCCAACCTGCCAGAGCCACCACCACCACAGCATGACTCCTTACGGCCCTGCCCCCTCTGGATCAAAGGGAAGAGAGGGTCAGGGTCGAGTCGCTACCACCTGTCCGAGTAGCAGAGGATCACCTCTGACCAGTGGGTTCTTCAGCTTATTAGTTGAGGACACTCTATAGAGTTCCTCGACCGCCCACCGTCAAGACCTCCTCTGCATTCCCATTACTCGGGACAGCATGCCTTGCTCATCCAGCAGGAGAACTCGGCACTCCTATCCAAGGATGCCATTGAGGTTGTACTGAAGAACCAGAGAGAAGAGGATACTATTCCACTTCTTCCTGGTTCCAAAAAAAACCAAGGACTTCGCCCGATTCTAGACCTCAACAACCTAAACATCTGTGTGATGTCTGAATGCTTTTGCATGGTTACCCTACTGGGTCTCATTCCCATGCTCAAGCAAGGTGCATGGCTAGCATTTCTGGACATGCAGGATGCATATCTTCACCTTCCCATCACCCGGTCCCACAGGAAATTCCTGCGCTTCGAGTTTTTGGGACGCCATTATCAGTTCCAAGCACCCCGTTTGGCCTGTCTTCAGCACCACGTGTCTTTACCAGGTGCATGGCAGGTGTAGCAGCAGCCCCTCATGAGACAAGGCCATTATGTCTTCCCTTATCTGGATGACTGGCTCCTGATGGCCTCCTCCCAAGAAGCACTGGAGAAGGCAATTCGACACTTGCTCCCTATTCCAGTCTCTAGGGATCACCATCAACCAAGAAGTAGTCTCTTGTTCCCTCAGAGACTACGGTTCATTGGCGCTGTTCTGGATACCCGTCAAGGGAGAGCCTTCCTGCCCAGGACAGGTCGGAACGCATCAGGTCACTGATAAGGACTATCACAGCACGAAATCTGGTTCCCACTGGACCATACTTTCCTGCTCGGACATATGGCGGCTGCCATCGCCACAGTTCCTCTCTCGCCTCCACATGAGAGTTACTCAGTGGATGCTGAGAGCCCAATGGGACCAGAAGCAGGATCACTTAGACCACCTAGTCAGAATCACAGGGCCAGTCATTCAGGACTTGCAGTGGTGGCTTGTCCTGGAACATCTTTCCGTGGGAGTCCCTCTGGCGCCTGCCCCATCCCTGACACTTTCCACCAATGCCTCGGGGTCCAGTTTGGGAGCTTACCTGGAAGGAATCAGGACCCAGGGAACCTGATCGCCCCTGGAGACTCAACTCCATATCAATATTCTGGAGATGAGGGCGGTTTTGTACGCCTTACAGACTTTACATTCAGAGATCCCACGGATCACATGTTAGTCAAACAGATAACACCTCGGTGGTGTATTACATCAACAAGCAGGCGCTCACTCCTACCCCTTTGCAGAAAGGCAAAGCAGGTGTGGGACTAGGTACTAAAGCATGGCGCCACGCTACACGCAGCGCATGTTCCGCGTGGACAACACACTTGTGGATCTCCTGAGCTGGTCAAATGCCAGAGCTCACTAATTGGAATTGCTACAAGAGGTCGTCGAGGACCTGTTCTTACGATGGGGACACCAGGCGTAGACTTATTTGCGTCCCCTACAATGCAAAACTGCCCAATTTCTGCTTGCTAGATCCAGGGCCTGGTGTTTTTGGCAAGACGCATTGTCTGTCTCTTGGACGGGCAGGTTCCTCTACGCTTTCCTGCCCTTCCCTTTGATCCTGAGGGTTCTTCTCAAGCTCCAGTCAGAAAGAGCATCAGTGATCTTGGTAGTGCCCTTTGGCCCAGGCAGATTTGGTTTGCACTGCTTCACCAGATAGCTCTGGAGCTCCCTTACCCTACCAGTCCACTCACATTTGCTGTCCTAGGAGGTCTGCTCCCTGGTCCATCAAACCTCAAATCCATGAACCTGCACACCTGGCTCCTAAAGATGTAGCCATTCTTAGGCACGGGGTCTTGCAGGGGTTGCCGATATCCTGATGGCAGATAGGAACCATCTACTCACGCCACTTACGCCCTGAAATGGTGGAGGTTTGTCTCTGGGCTCAGGCTCGCAACCTCGATCCACTTCGATGCCCTGAGAAGTCTATTTGGACTACCTCCTATCCCTTTTCCAGTCGGGATTGGCGTATTCCTCTCTGAAAGTACACCTCGGTGCCATTTCCAGCATACCACGCATCGGGTTGTTCAGTGTTCATTAGCCCAATTAGAGGCTTCCCATGCTTTTCTGCAGGTGTCTTACATCTGAGACCTCCGATAAAGGATCTGATTCCTCCTTGGGACCTTCTTTTTATCTTAGAGCAGCTTACTGCCTCCTTTGAACCAGCCATGGATTACAGCTTCTGCTCCTGTCATGGAAGGCATTATTTTAGTTGCTGTTACTTGCAAGGAGAATTTCCGAACTCCAGGCGCTCATGTGCAAAGAGTCTTACTTGATTTTCCTTAAGGACAGGGTGTCCTTAAGAACCAGTCCTAAGTTACTTCCCAAGGTGGGTTCAGACTTAACCTTAAACCAGGACATTGACCTTCGGTGTACTTCCCAACCATTCGAACGGGGAAGCCCTTTTGCACACTCCAGATATGCACAGGATTTTGAGATTTTACTTGGCCAGAACCTGTTCACACAGACAGTCCGACCAACTGTTTTATCCTTCACTCAAAGAATGATGAGGTGCACCCATAGCGAAACAAACTCTCAGGTGGCTTATTAACTGCATTGTTTTCTGTTATCAGAAGCATGCAAGCCCTACGGGACCGGTGAAGGGCCCTTCACGAAGGGGTGGCTACCTCCTTTGCTGCCATGAGGAATGTGGTGACATCTGCCATCTGCGCGGTTGCCACTTGGAGTTCAGTGCACAGTTCCGTTAGACACTACAGTTTGGACATCACCTCCAGGCATAGAGTGGGCTTCGGCCTGGCAGTCCTCCGGGACCTTTGTCCTGAGAGGTCCTTCTCCTCTGATCTCTCCTATCCTCCTCCCAACTGGGTTAGCAATACACCTTTATTGTGAGGAATCAGTCCTCATGCTGTAACCTGCTGCAAGAGCTGTATCTTGAGTAAGATGGTACAGTTACGTAGAATTTACCGTAACAGTAGATCTTACTTGAAGGGCTTCTTAAGTAGGTAACTACATATAGGACTGGCGGCAAACAGCAGGACCCCACGGAAAATGTTCTAGCTAGCAGTCCCTGGCAAGGGACCGCCCCCACGCCAGGTGGCCGGCCAGGAGACATCGGTATAAAGGGGCGGTCCCGACGCCCGCTTCCAGTTCTTTTCCGCGCTAGCTCATGCAGTGCCTCGCAGAAAAGTTCGTGCTCAGCAGCCCTACCCCCGTATTTTTACCAAAAATCATTATTTTCTAGGGACATGGATATGTTGTTCACCCACACCATCTTGGCAGGTTCCTTGCCACTTTAAATCTTGCGAAGGTCTTCAAGCTGGCTCCTCCCACCCCACCGGTGGTAAAACTCTTGGCTCCGCCCCATGATGCCAGATCTTCCTTACCGCTTGGAAGCTCAGGTTCCTCCTTAACACTCTGCATGTTAGACTGGATCCTAATTCTTGATTCGTCCGAAACTCATTTTAAAATTTTCAAGACTTTGGTCATCCTTTTCCCTCACGGCTCGATGGACAAATCGACTCCCGGTTTTCGGCGGTGTCCTTGTGGGCAGAAGATGTCCAGGATGGATCCGCACTCCACGTCAGTCTACTGCCTCAGCCTAGAACATGACATGCAGGCCTGCGAGTCATGCTGTTCATTCTCGGCCAATGTCCTGGAGGACTCGCTGCCCGGTTGAAGCTTGGCCCCAAGAAGCGCTATCCGCCGGTAAAGTCGGAAGAGGCCCGTTGGGCGGTTACTGCGGCGGCTGGCTCGGCTGAGCAGCTCGAGCAGATGATTGCCCTCGAGGAGGAGGTGGCCCAGGCCGCATCTTCCTCCTCCTCGGTCACGTCATTTATCCCGCTCTCTTCGGTCACTCGTATTCTGCTTCGCTCAAGGAGCTTTGCCAATCCTTTCCACGAAGGGAGAGGGCCATTGAGACATTCCTCTGGGTCCAAAAGAAGGATTCTAAGGGTAAGTCCATCATCGGCATTTGTGGGAGTGGGAGGGTCCCTTCCCGGACAGCCGACTATCGAGCTTTGGTCGAGGTTGTGGCTAAGGCCTCTGGCTTCACGGGCGTCCCGTCCAGGCCAGCCAGCCGCGACTCCCTTCGGCGTGGTCGAGATTTTTCTCGACCCGTCGGACTGGTTGTCGACTGGTGAAGCCGACAACCCTTCTTCACCGGTTCCCACGGTGGAGACTGATGATCTGCCTCGCGCCCGGTGCAGCAGTCCCCGTTAAGTTGTCTGAGCTGAGGGAAGAGTGGGTGTCCCCCCCTTCCGAGGCCCGTCCTTAAACACCGAGGTTCTCGGTCTCGGACTTCTTCTCGGTCCAGCCGATCCCACCAACATTGGCGGTCCCGGTCTCGGCACCGAGCTGGCGACAGCCAGTTGTCCTCGTCTTCCTCCCTCGAAGAGAGGAAGGCTCGCCGCAAATTGCATCGACGCCACGAGGACCTTATGTGGCAGCAGTTACTTTTGTCTGGGAGCAGTCGACACCGATGCCCTCCGGCCATCAAGTGGCTGTCACCCGAGCAGCGAAACAACCTCTCGCTGCAGTCAGGATGCCCAAACCTGGGCGGTTGTTTGGCGAAACCTGCTGCCCACCGATTGATGGAACCTCCGCCTCCACAACCAAAATCAGGCGCTGACCAAGGACTCTCGGTCGGGTCAAGGCCTGCCCCACAGGTTGTCTGTCACCTCACTCCCGACCGTCCTCGGCAAGTGGAGGATGGCTCAGGCCCTAGGCGGCTCTTCATGGACTCCTCAGACTCCAACGACGACTCCTCCCGGTTCTCCAGACTGGTTGACCTGGAGTCCTCGGGGGCCAGTCACTGGCCCAGCCCATCGTCCTTCATGGGTCTGCCGGCTCATCTCGGAGTCCACCGGGTGCAGCTCGAGCCCATATCCAAACAGGCCAAGTATCCCTGATGGAGATACTGGACCGAGGATTCTCCCACTGAGGCCATTGTAGGCCCAGCCTTGGAGCTTTGGCAGCGGCCTGCTTCCTGCCCTCGCCTCTGCCAGGATGGCCAGGAAGTATCTGATTCCTACCGGCTCTTTACCCGGGTTTTGGAACACCCCTCTACTGAGGGGTTGGTCACTGGCGTTTTCGGTGTTCCAGGAACGCTAGGGATGTGGACAAGCCCCCGACAAGGAGTCCAAAAAGCTGGACTACGCGGGTGCAAGGTGTGCGCTCGTCCTCCCTTGGCCTCCGCCAGGCCAGCTCGGCCATGCTGATGGCACACTTTTCCCCGCCTCATGAGCTCCCTGGATGAGGTGATCCCTCATCTCTGGCCGACCTGCAGACCACGGTCCGGCAGGTTCGGGACCAGGGTAGGTGGTGGTGAAGCAGCAGCTCCAAACAGCTCTGGACATAGGAGATTCCTGTGCCAGATTGGTGGCGGCCGTGGTGGCCATGTGCAGCAGAGCATGGCTGAGCATATCCACCTTCACGGCGGATACCAGCGCAAATTGCGGATGTCCCTTCTTGGGGACCGACCTCTTCGGCCCGGGTGGAAGGTCACCTCCAGCGGATCGAGAAGTCCAATGCCACTCTGGACTTGGTCACCTGCACCCAGAAGGACAGAGGCCGCCAACAGCAGCAGCACAAGCCCTTCGTCCTTCTGCGCCTACGTGCACGTCCGACCCAACAGCACCAGCACCAGGGCCAGCAGGCTCATGCTTGGCATCCCAAACCCAAGCCTGTGGCTTCCTCTAGAAGGAAGCAGGGAGGTAAAGGCCCAGGAGGTCCTCGGCGGTCCCTCCTCCAAGCCCGCCCAGTGACGGGTTGAGGGTGTCACCCCAGCCTCGTCACTCCCCTGGGTTCCCCGTGGGAGCGGCTCTGTCTCCCTTTCCGCCTGGTCCGCTATCACCATGGACCGCTGGGTGTTGGAGGTGGTAGGAAAGGGCCTGCCTCTGGAGTTGAGTGGCTCCACCCTTTGACCGTCGTCCTCAGGGGCCACGAGGTCGTAGCCTCGCTGTCGGCCCGCTGAGCCAATATTGCCCTACTCCTCGAAAAGAGGTGATCAGGAAGGTGGTGGATCCTCCTCTAGACCCGGGGTTTGTGTCCAGGTATTTCCTGGTCCCAAAGCAGACGAGGGGCTGGGCCCCATTCTCGACCTGCACGACCTGAACAGGTTCCTAAGGTCTCGGACCTTCAGGATGGTCACTCTGGCTCAGATAATCCCATGCTTGGAACAAGGCATGGGTTCTGTTCCCTGGACCTCCAGGATGCATTCTTTCATGTCCCAATCCGTCCGTCTCATCAGAGATTCCTCCACCTCAGAGTGGAGGATCCCCCACAAGTTCGAGCCATGCCCTTGCGCCTCTCCCTAGCTCCCAGGGTCTTCACCAAATGCATGGCACTGGTGACAGCATTTCTCTTGGCGTTGAAGGGTCGGGTGTACCCCTACCTGGACGACTGGCTGATTGCAGCCCCTCCAGAGCGGAGGTGGGCGGTCCAGAGATCTGGCCCTCAGGTTTACTCTCAGATTGGCCTCTTCATCAACGAGGCCAAGTGGAACTTCGATGCCAAAGTAGGTGATACAATTCATGGGGCAGAGCTCGACTCTTCGAGCCAGATCACGGCTCCGGTGGACAGGGCCGAGGTTCTTTCCTCCTTTGCTCAGTCATTTCGGTTGGGCAATCGCCTGCCGAGACTTCCTGCGCCTCCTGGGCCTCATGGCGCCTGCACCAGCGTGGTCCGTTGGGCCCTGAATTGTCATCCCCTTCAAGGGGACTGGCCAGCCAGTGGTCACAGCGCCGATCCGTTGGATCAGCTAGTGACAGTGACCCAGGGGATGTGCTAGCGCTGTCCAGTGGTGGACGTTCCGGCACATCTGCAGGAGGCATCCCATTTGTCTGAGCCCGAGCCGACGGTCTCTCTACCGACCGATGCCTTTCTGAGGGTTGGGGTGCCCATCTGGGGAGCACAGAGTGCACGGCCTCTGGTCCCCTTGGAGTCCCGATGCCACATCAACCTGCTGGAGCTGGCGGTTCGCCAGCCCTCATCACCTTCGGCCGTTTCACGGGTCAAGTGGTTCAGGTCCAGATGAACAATACACGACCATGTGACTACCCTAAACCGCCAGAGCGGGACGCTCCATGCCTTTGTGCAGGGAAGCTCTCCGCCTTTGGTCTCGTCGCCAGCCTGGAGGCGGATCTCCTCGCCATTCACGTGGCAGGAGCCTCCAACACCCTGGCCGATGCTCTAAGCGGATGAGGGCTGCGTCTCACGATGGTCTCTCCTGCCGGAGGTAGTACAAGACCTCTTCTCCCACTGGGGCATGCCTCAGGTGGACCTGTTTGCTTCCAGTGAGAATGCGAAGTTGAGACTGTTTCATGCCCGCCCCTCTCAGCAGGGCTCGCTGCAGGGGATGCCTTCTCAGGCGTGGACCCGTGCCTCTTCTACGCCTTTCCCCATTTCCCTTGATCCCAAGCTGCTTCTCTGGGCGAGGAGGGACAAGGCGAGGTGATTCTGGCAGCCCCAGACTGGCCCCACCAGTTCTGGTATCCAGATCTCCTCAGTCTCAGCTCCAGGCTTCCGAGGCAGCTTCCAGCCCGCCTGGACGTGATCTCAGTCAATCAGGGAAGGTATTCCATCCGGACCTTCAATCCCTGCACCTGACGGCCTGGTTCCTGGCGGCTAGAGTTCCAGGCCTTGGGTCTTTCAGACGAGGTCCTCAAGCGTCATTGAGGCGTCCCGGAAGGAGTTGACCAGAAAATGCTACACCTTCAAATGGAAGAGATTCTCCATTTGGTGTCAGGCAAGGGTCTGGACCTTTCTTCCTGTTCCTTGGCAAGCATACTGGACTACCTGTGGTCCCTTTCTCAGCTAGGTGCACCTGGCAGCCATCTCTGCTTATGGGGCAACGGGCCGAGAAGCAGTCGGTGGCGCAGGAGAAGGTGGTTGGGTGCTTTTCAGAGACCTTGATCACATATCCCTCTGGTGTGAGAACCTCCTCCTCCGTGGGATCTACTGCTGGTATTGGCTAAGCTCATGGGCAAGCCATTTGAACCAATGCACAGGTGTGACATCTCTCACCTGTCGTGGAAGACCGCCTTCTTGGTGGCTATCACGTCAGCCAGAAGGATGGGAGAGCTCCGCAGCTTTCCATAGAGTCTCCTTATCTGGTCTTCCACAGGGACAAGGTTGTCCTGCGCCCCCACGAAATTCCTTCGAAGGTGGTGTGAGTTTCACCTTAACCAGGTGTTGACTCTGCGAGTGTTCTACCCCAGTCACCTCGGAGGCCGAATATAGGCTCCATACTTTGGACCTTAGAAGCGCTCGCTTATTACAAGGCGGACGGCTGAAGTTCGGGGAGAGGTTCGCCAGCTGTTTGTCACCTATGCTGAAGCCGCACCTGGCAGACCTGCAGCAAGCGGACGATAGGCAGGTGGGTCACCTCCTGCATAGATCTCTGCTATAGGTTGGCGGGCATGGAGCCTCCCAGAGGGATAAGAGCTCACTCTATCCGCCATACCGCTGCATTGGTGGCTGCTTCCAGGGATGTCCCTATCCAGGAAATCTGCAGTGCTGCTACCTGGAAGTCAGCACACACCTTCTTCACCCACTACCACATCAACCTTGAGTCACACAGGATGCTGGTTTTGGGGCCTCGGTTCTCCAGTCTTTATTCCCTAAGTAGGGGTGTCGCCTTGCCTCCCTCCTCCCGGAGAACTGCTAGAGTCTGCCAGATAGTGTGGATGAACAACATATTCATGTCCCTAGAAATACAAGTTACTCACCTGTAACAGGGTTCTAGGAATGGTATATGTTGTTCATCCTACATCCACTCGACCTCCCGGCTGACCTTTAACCTGGCTCCAGTGGGCTAGATCTGGTGTCATGAGGCGAACTAAGAGTTTTACCACCGGGTGGGTGGGAGGAGCCAGCTTGAAGACCTTCCGGCAAGATTTAAAGCGGCAAGGAACCTGCCAGATAGTGTGGATGAACAACATATACCATTCCTAGAACTCCTGTTACAGGTGAGTAACCTGTATTTTTCGACTAACGTCAGTACTAGCATCGGTGTATGTCGTCCCCTACACCCTCCGAGCACAAGAATAAGTGCGATTAGTCGCGGTGCCCAACTACCGCACAAGGACGGCACTCCCTGTGCCTGTTCTGCCTAGGCCCTGATCACCTGGTCGAGAAGTGCCAGCACTGCCTCAGTTTTAACGCGGCTACTCGGAAAAGGTGGCAGCAATCCCTGGAAGCCCATATTTTAAAGAAGAAAATGAGTTCAAGGAGAAGGAGCTCAAAAACTGAGGCAGGCGCCCACTTCCCCTGAAGGCCATTGGAAGAAGAAGAAGGAGAGGCACTGGGACAAGGGCTCCTCCACTCAGTCTCCCTCTGGAGTAGCTGGGGCCTTGGGTAACATCCCCTCCGAGATACGCTCCTCGGCAGGCGCCTCGGAGGTTTCAAGAAGGCGTCGGCCCGCCCATCTGGCTCGCGCTCGGGCCTTGTGGGCACCTCCGGTCAGTTGGAGGCCTCTGCCCTAGTTCGGCTGCAGGCTCGCGGCCTACCACTGTGGGCGACTCCTGTAAGCTGGCGTCGGCTCCTCTGACGCTCGGCCTGGAGAGGGCCGGTAAGACGCCTGACCCTCCGGCGACGCGCTGCCTCCTCTCCACCCGACCAGGCTGACCACTCTACTTGGTCTGCCTCTGGTGATGGCTGTCGTAAGTCGGATGTCGGCTCCTCCGGCGCCCGCCGAGCTTCGCCACTAAGCCTCACGTCGGCTCATCCGGCGTCCGACGCGAAGGAACCCGATGGCGGACCCCCCAACGTCCATCATACCTGGCTCCCGCGGCCTTCGCTGCCGTCTGGGGAACCAGAGTCTCCTAACCGACCTTGGGACTTTTCCCTCCGTCCCCGGTGAAGCTGAGGATCTTTGCCTCCGTCAGTCCTTCCTCCACCTGGGCGCTGGACCCGATGCCGGCTCCCGGCCGCCAGCTCCAACGCTGGCCCCTCGCCGTCGGTACCCCGGCGCCAGGGCCTCTGCCGTCGGTCCTGGCCGGCCTTACCGACTCGGGAGACATTCCGCTCCCATCGGGCCCTCCGGGCTCTCCACTATGGACCCGCCCGGTGAGGGTCTCGGCCAGGCCGTCCTGCTCTGGCAGCCTCCCGGCTCCCGGGTATCCTCCGTCTATTCGGCGCGGTGTACACGGCACCGCAGTATCCCGGTGCCCACGGTGATACCAGCCGGGCTTCCCGGCGCCGCAGTTCTCAGCGCGATAATACCCGACACGGGCTACCCGCAGCTGGGTTTTGGATCGCTCCATACGGTTATAACCCATATTCTTATCCCCGCCTCCTCCTCCCTCCCGCCCTCGTGTCCGCCGTGCCTGCAGGAGACTCTGGCCTCCTGGTAGGCTGAGGCCAAGCTCTGCTCACCAAAGAGGTGGGAAACACGCCTTCTGGCAGCCAGTGCCATCAGGATTCCCCATCGTCCGGGCGGCACACTCCTCACCACCTCCGGACTCCAGGGTTCTTCCGTCTGGGTCCAGAGAAGGGCAGGACACGCTTCCCGGGGCTTCCCAGGGCCCGTTCCTCCCGGGTCGGAAAGGGAGTCTTTCTCTTCTTCATCCTCCTTTTCACCCTCAGACTCCTTGCACTCTTCTGACAGTTGCTTGAGACAGACAACGAGCCTCGCCTCCGTCGAAACCCAGGCCAAGGACTCCTCCGAAGTCTCCTCCGGAGTATCCTTCTTTTATGGTGTTGCTTAGGAAAATCCAGGAGGTTCATCAGTGGCACTCCTGGAACCAGATCCTCAGTGTCTGAAACTCGCTGAACATTTGGATCTTCCCGTGACAGCTCCTACCTTAGTGCCACCCTGGATAGAGCCTCACACCTTCCTTGTTACCACAATATGGAAACAGCCGTTGACCTTAACCCCACTTCCTAGGAAGTCAAACCGCTATATCAGGCTCCAGAGGTGTTGATTTCCTGGATTCTCAGCCTCGTGCCGACTCGGTCGTGATTAGCGCGCCACGGCCGGTCAACGAACCCTAAACATCTTAGCTCGTCACCTCCTGATAAGGAATCACGCCTTCTGGATCAGTATGGGAGAAAGATTTACGCTTCCTCCACACTGGGGATCAGGGCCCTGAACTATGTTGGCCATATGGGGACTACCTGAAGGCCATCCTGACTCAGGCGGAAGCCAAACTGGACTCCTTGCCCTTTTTTTTTTTTTTTTTTTTAGTTATTTAACCAGGTGAGACACACTAAGCTGGCAGCTTTTTACAGGCACAACCTGGGAGCACAGGAAGTTAAGTGACTTGCTCAGGGTCACACAGTATGCAAGTGGAAGCTGTGGGATTCAAACCCAGGTCCGGTCTGCTGGATGTCACCAGATGCCTGACTCTCAAGTCAAGCAGGAGTTGACTGATCTCGTCCACTCTGCTGTTCAGCCAGTCGACACATGCTACGTGCTAAATGCGATGCAGTGGACACTGCTGGGTGGAGCTCAGCTTTCGCTGTAGGCCTACAGTGTCATGCTTGGCTCCGTGTGTCAGGTTTGGTCCTGGAGGTGCAATCTACTATCCAGGAAGCACCCTTTCGGGGGTGATGTCAAGGACATCATCACCGATTTACCAGAAGAGGGCGGCTCTGAAGTCAGTTGATTCCATGTACTGTCCCCATCTGCAGCATATCCCTTTCACAGACGGAATCGGCCAAAGGCGAAACTCCAGGGAACAAAAATGGAAAGGGACCTGGGGGTAGTCATATCAGATGACCTAAAGGTGGGCAAGCAATGTGAGAAGGCAGCAAGGAGGGCTGGGGGATACTGGGATGCATGGGAGAGGCATCACCAGTAGAAAACAGGAAGTTATTATCCCTCTGTACAGACAGCTGGTGAGACCCCATCTGAGTACTGTGTGCAGTTCTGGAGACCCAATCTCCAAAGACATAGACAGGATGGAAGCTGTCCAGAGGAGGGCAGCAAAATGGTGCAGGGTCTGCACCGGAGGACATATGAAGAGAGACTTAAGGAGCTTAATATGTATAGCCTCGAGGAAAGGAGGAGAGGGGGACATGATAGAAACTTTCAAGTACCTCAAGGGAATCAACAAAGTCCAAGAGGGTAGCATCTTTCAAAAAGAGGTGTGCAAGAACAAGAGGGCACAATTTGAAGATGGAGGCGCTCAGAGGTAATTTAAGAGTATTTTTTCACAGAGAGGGTTGTGGATGCATGGAATGGCCTTCGGAGGAAGGTTGTGGAGTCAAAATCAGTGGTGGAATTCAAACATGCATGGGATAGTCATAAGGCAATTCTGGGGGTGGGGGTAGAAAGAAGTAGGCTGCTGGTTAACTGGATCTGCAGCTTATCCAGTAGGTAGGGAAATGGGCAGACTGGGTGGGCCAGCGGGTCCTTATCCGTCAAATTCTATGTTTCTATGTAGGTGGGCCACAAAATGAGGCCCCGCGGCTGCCAACCCCCGCCCAAAAAGCAGCGGGTGCTTCAGCTGCGGTGCTGCCCCTCACCACCTGACTCCTTTCCTCTCCACTGCCTCAGGACTCCCGAGGAACGGTAGGAAGGAGGTTTTCCTCCACCTTCCGGGATGGGAGAGGATAACCACAGATTCTTGGGTGCTCCAGCTCATAGCAGAAGGACACTCCATAGAGTTTCTTCAGAAACCACCCCGCCTCCCTCTGAAGTCGTCATATTCCAGGAACATCTTCTCTTGGTCAGGAGGAAATCTCGGCTCTTCTGCTGGAAGCAAGCGATAAAGCCTGTCCCCTTCATCTACAAGGGACGGGTTACTGTTCACATTTCTTCCTGGTCCCAAAGAAGACAGGAGATCTCAGACCACTTTTGGATCTCAGTTCCCTGAATCTTTACGAGAATACAAAGGTTCAGATGCTCTCTTTGCAGAGCCTTCTGCCCCTCCTCTGGCTGGGTCAATGGCTTTGTGCTCTGGATATGCAGGATGCTTGTCTGCACATTCCCATTCCGCATCTCTTTGCAGATACCTTCGTTTTGTGTTCCAGGGGACCACTACCAGTTCAAGGCGCTCCCGTTTGGTCTATCCTCGGCCCCTAAGTATTTACAAATGCCTGGTAGTGGCGGCGGCACATCTGCGTACCAAGGGAGGCAGGGTTTTCCCGATACCTGGGACGACTGGCTCCTGGCGGCCTCGTCCTGGGAGGAACTCCTGCGTTTCCTCTCCCTTACCCAGCAGGTTTTGCTTGCCTGGGTATTACCATCAACCATTCCAAGTCTCATCTGGACCTATCCCAGAGGCTACAGTTTATTAGGCGATCCTCGTACGACCATGGGCAAGGCCTTCCTGCCTCCAGACAGGGGCCACCCTTCAGACCCAAATAAGTCTGTTGTCTGACCCATGGGATGGTCTCTGGAGGTCGGTCCTTCTCGAGCTCAGAGTCGTTTCTATCCTGATTGTGCCTCGTGCTCGACTCCACATGAGGATCTCCTCAGTGGACCTCTACGCCTCAATAGGATTAGCTAGTGGACGACCTAGATCACCCAGTTCTGATCTCCTCGCCGATGATTCGAGACTTGCAGTGGTGGATGGTTCGAGAGAACCTGTTTCGGGAGTTCCTTTCATTCATCCTCCGCCCTCCCAGACTCTAACCACAGATGCCTCAGGCGGATTGGGGGAGCCCATCTAGGCCCTCATTGGACCCAGGGCTCCTGGTCCAAGCTAGAACAAGCTCTCCACATCAATGTGCTCGAGCTTGGTAGTGTTGTCACGCTGTCCAAGCCCTTCACCAGTACATCCTTTCTACCCTAGCCGTCCAGACGGACAACATGTGTGTGGTGTGGTACATCAACAAACAGGAGGGCTCGGTCCTACCCTCTATGCAGGGAGGCAATGAGGGTTTGGGATTGGGCAACACATGACCTTCACCTCACGGCAATTCATGTTCCGGAGTCGACAAGACCCTGGCAGACAAGCTAAGTCGCTCTTCTGCTCTGACTCACGAGTGGGAACTGGACCAAGGGGTCCTAGACAATATCTTCCAACTTTGGGGAACACCACAGGTCGATCTGTTCGCATCCCTCCTAAGCATCAAAACTTCCCGTCTTCTGCTCGCTCGTTCCAGAGCGAGGCGCTTTGGAGCGACGCTCTGTCTCTAGACTGGAAGGGCAGATTCGTCTATGCCTTTCCCCAATTCCATTTATCCGAGAATCTTGCAGAAACTAGCTTCAGAAGGAGCGAATGATTCTGATCACTCCTTTCTGGCCCAGGCAAGTCTGGTTCTCTCTTCTACAACAATATTCAGAAGATCCTCCTCTTCTTCTTCCTCTATCTCGAGGTTTGTTGACCCAGGATCAGGGACCCTGGTCCATCCAGGCCTCAATCCCTTCAACTGCATGCATGGCTCCTGCAGACTTAGCCCAATCCCGTTTGGAGTGTCTCCCAAAGTGGCGGAGATTTTAGTGGAGGCCAGAAAACCCTCCACCAGATCACTTATGCCATGAAGTGGAAAGATTCACTATCTGGGCCGCTTCCAAGAACATGGACGCTTTCTCCTGTTCAGCGGGGCTTCTGCTGGAGTATCTCGTCATCTGTTTGACCTGGGTCTCAATCATTCCTCTCTGAAGGTACACATGGCGGCCATTTCTGCCTATCATGTTCCCTTCGCAGACAAGGCTTACCTCAGCTGGAGGTCTCTAAGACCTTTCTCAGAGGGTCCTCCACCTGAGGCTCCCCATCCGATACTCCTGCTCCCCTTGGGACTTGAATTTTGTTCTCAAGAAACTTACTCTCCCTCCTTGAACTGCAGCTTCTGTGGATTTGAAGTTCCTTTCGTGGAAGACTCTCTTCTTGGTGGCCATTACTTTTGCTCGGAGAATCTCAGGCTCCAGACCCTGATGTGTAAAATCCATTACTTGATTTTTCACAAGGAGCATCATTACTCTTGCGCAAATCCTAAGTTTCTCCCTAAAGTAGTAACTGAGTCTACTCTAAATGAGTCCATAGAGTTACCTGCCTTTTTACTCAGTACTCTAATCAAGGGGATATTTACTCCATACTATGGATGTTCACGGATTCTGAGATACTACACCAAGAAGGCGAAGGATCTCAGAAAGACTGATCAATTGTTACGTCTCTTTTGCTCACAAAGGGAAGGCAATGCTGTTTCAAGCAATGCCTGTCTAAGTGGTTGGCTCATTGCATCACTTTCTGTTATGACAAATACAACAAGACCCTCCAGGTCAAGTCAGAAGCCACTCCACAAGAGGAGTAGCTGCCTCAGCAGCTTGTTTCAGAATGTGTCTGTGGCAGACATCTAGCTGCCGCCACCTGGACTTCCGTCCATACCTTTACTAAACACTACAGTTTGGATGTTGCCTCTCGCCGCAGAGCAGGCTTGGGCTGGGTGTTTTGCAAGACCTCCTATCTTGAGACTTGCACAACCAGAACTAACTTTTGGAGTAGTTTTCCCTTTTCTGGTGCCTCTTTGTTCCAGACTGCTTGGGATTCAGTCCTATATGTAATTACCTACTGAAAGATCCCTCTCAGTAAGATAGTACAGTTACGTAATAACTTACCGTAACAGTAGATCTTCGAGAGAGGCTCTTCATGATAGGTAATACTTCCTGCCCTCCATCCCCTTGGCTTTTTCAGCTCCTTTTCCGTTGAGGAAATATCCGCTTCTCTCTCATCCGGCCTCTTTTTGGCCTGTGGCGGGAAGAACTGGAAGGTGAGGCGTCCGGGACCGCCCCTTTATACCGACGTCTCTGCGCGGTCACCTGACATGGGGCAGTCCTCGCCTGGGACTGCTAGCTAGAAAATTTTCCGTGGGGTCCTGCCACCTGCTGGCATCAGTCCTATATGTAATTAACTACTGCAAGAGCCTCTCTCAGAGATCTACTGTTACGGTAAGTTCTTACGTACTGTACTTTCAGTGCCCTCAACCTTTTCTCAGATGCCTTACCCTGCTGACCCGCTTATCATCTTTATAGCCCTCCTCTGACCTTCTCTAGCAAGGTAATGTACTTTTCGAGGTGTGGGCACCAGTACTGAACTCCACCGTCTTTACCAAACTCTACAGTCTAGATATGGTCTTACCAGTGTCCTGTACAAGGGCAGTATAACCTCCTCTCTCCTGCTACTGCTCCCTTAGATATGCATCCCAGCATCTTGTTTGCCTTTGTTGCTGCTTTTTGCACTTCGTGGAGTGCTTCAGGTCACTAGTGATCATCACTCCCAGGTCCTTCTCCTCCTGTGATGCAGATACCGGACTCCACCCATGTAGTACTCTGTCCTGGGATTCTTGGCTCCAGTGTGTATAACTTTGCATCTCTTGGCATTAAAGCCAAGCTACCAGATCCTGGACCACCTCTGTGCCTTCCTCCTTTCCCTTTAATTCAGAGGGTACTACTCAAACTTCAGAGGAGGGGCAACTCTAATCCTCATTGTACCCTATGACCTCATAAGATCTGGTTCCCCTTACTGCAGCAGCTGGCAGGGGAACCATCAATAGCTCTGCCCTTATGTCAGGGACCTATGTCACAGGAGTAGGAAACTCTGGTCCATCTGTACCTCAAATTGCTTCAGCTGCAGTACATGCATTGCTCCTGAAAACAATAGCTGCTAGATTTGGGGTCTCCTAAAAGTTACTGTTGTCTTGGTGGCTGCTAGAAAACCTTCTGCCATGGCTACTTATTCCATGAAGTGGAAGCGGTTTGCTTTGTGGGCTGTTTCTCACCATTTGGACCCTTTTACCTGTTCAGTAAATCAGGTTCTGTGGTACCTACTGTCCTTGTCAGATGCAGGCCTGTAGTACTCCTTAATTAAAGTACACTTGGTTGCTATCTCAACTTTTCATATACCTATTGAAGGACATACAGTGGCCCAGTTGGAGGTGGCCTACATTTTTACTAGGCGTTTTGCATTTAAAGCCTCCTATTCATAATCCAGTCCTGGCTTAGGACCCGAATTTTGTGTTGGAAAAACTTAACGTTGTTTCCTTTTGAGCTGGCCGCGACTTGTGGCCTACTTTCTTTCTTGGAAAACATTGTTTTAGTTGCTATTGCATCTGCTCGAAGGATTTCAGAGCTGCAGACCGTAATGTGAGAGCCACCTTCTTGATTTTCCTCAAAGATGGGGTGCCTTTCCATACTAATCCTATGTTTCTACCAAAGGTGGTGTCTCCACCTGCCAGTTTATTTCCCGAGCATGCCAATCCAAGAGAAGCATTGCTCCATACTTTAGATGTACACAGAATTCTCAAGTGCTGTATACACCGCATGAAGGACTGCAGAAAGTCCTTGCAGCTTTTTGTTTTATTCGCCTGGAAAGAGGACGCCCAGTTTCCAAACAGTGCCTATGCAAATGGTTGAAAACTGTGTCACTTTTGTTATAGGAAGTACGGTAAAGAACTTCTTGGGGTTGTTCATGATCATTCCACTAGAGGTATGGCTACATCTGTTGCATGTTTTAAAAATGTGCTGTGGAATTCATGTAGCTGCTACCTGGAGTACTGTCCACGCTCTTTACCAAACTCTACAGTCTTGACATAGCTTCCATGAAAAAGAGTTGGTTTGGGCCTATTTGTGCTGCAAAGCTTACTTTCTTAGGCCTGTCAGCTTCTGCCACCTAAACTGTTTATGGTCAGTACTACTTGGTAGTTGTTCCATAGGTCTGGCCTGATAGAAACATAGAAGTTGTCGGCATATGGGGACCGTATGATCCACCAAGTCTGCCTTTTATCTTCTTACCCCATATTTGGCTGCCTGCTTGTGTATCCCACAGTGTCTGTCCCATGCCCGCTTGAATTCTCCCACTGTCTTGGCTCCCACCAGCCCCTCTGGCAGGGTTTTTCATGATTACACAACACGCTCTGTGAAGAAGAATTTCTTATTGCTTCTGAACTGGCCCCAGACAGCTGGCCATCCCAGATCACTCAAATTATGGTGCAGATTGGACTTCCCGCTGGTTTCTACTGTTCTTTTGTCTCTGCTAGCATTTAATCCTCCTCCCTCTTCTCTCCCCTCAGCTGTGAGAAGACTTCCAGGGCTCCCCAGCCGAGGCATCCTTGACACCAGGTGGTCGCGCTCAGTCTGTTGCCCGAGACCTCCTCGCTGCCTCACAAGGTACGGTAAACCGCCATCCAGTTGGAAAGCGGGCGCTTTCTCTGCTCCTTCATTGGCCAGCAGTCCGCTTCCATTCTTGCCATTACAACTGATTCAAAAAGCACTGTGGTTTCTTGCAGTTGTCTAAAAAGAATATTATTGTAATAATACGGTATTGCTAGACTGTGTTAAACTGCATTCCCTGAGGTTTAAGTGTGAATTCAACCCCTCAGTGCTAGAGTTCAGTAGCATCCCAGACAGGCGGGTGCTGTTCCAAATCGCTCCGACTGTGGTGCAGATTGGACCCTGCTGGTTTCTACTGTTCCTTTTGTCTCTTCTAGCATTTAATCCTCCTCTCTTCTCTCCCTCAGCCGTGAGAAGCCTTCAAGGGCTCACCAGCCGAGGCATCCTTGGACACCGGGCGGTCGGCACTCCTCAAGCCACCGCCCGAGACCTCCTCACCTGACTCGCCTCCTCACAAGTAATGGCAAAGCCGCATTTTTTCACCTGCCCACCCATCCCACACCCTCCATTCATTATATATGCTTCTTCCCACCTTCGCCCATTTACCACGCCCACTGGAACTTCGCCTACTCAAACTTTAACTATCTACTGTCTTCTCATACTTGTCAACATCCAGGGGCCGCCATCCCTCCATAAGCCTCCTCTGGTTGCTCATCTGACTGTACATATTTAGGCTCAGCATCTGTTAGTGGCAGAGAAATTTTATTGCTAGTTGTGGTGGAGATTAGGACCTACCATGGAGGGTACAGCTGGCTCCTCTGTGTGTCAATAGTTTTATTAGCATACAGCATGATTTATTAGAACCCTCTTTCCTCTCTATTAGAACCTCTTCCTCTCTAAAGTGGAATGACCCTTGCACTACCCTCGGTTCCTGCGACCTATAACTCCTCTCAGGTTGCCTTTCTGAACCATTGTATTGCTCAGCTGTATCTTTCAGGGAGCTGGACATCTCCCGATCTGCCTCTGCAGGATATTCCTCCATCCAGGCTTGATACATCCTCCTTGTGGCAAGTGCCTGCCAGGACTCTAGTGGCTGCAACCCCTAGGCCAGTATAGCACCAGGAGGCGGTGGCAGGCTTGTTCAACATCATCGCCCTCCCACTCGCTCAAAAAATAGCATCTACAAATTACATTTTGCTGCATTAAAAGAATCTTGCTATTATGCTGCTGTGCTCGGGCAATGTCGAATCTCAACCCAGGGCCAATGGCTACACTTGCCTCTCCATCAGACCTGGTGGGTATTACAGGAATGTCATTTATGCATCTCAACGTCTGTAGCTTGCTGAAAAGTACACCCTGATTCAGGCTTGGGTGAGCCACACCTACCTGTCGTCCTGGTAATCACTGAAACCTGGCCTAGACCAGCTCCCCAGACAATGAAATCAACATCCCAGGTTACCTAATCTTCAGAGGAGATAGGCAATCAAGAGGAGGTGGGGTGGCAATCTATGTTAGGGACAAATACTCAGTTGCATGCGTTGAAGCATCCTCCACCCTGAAGGAATTCGAGTGATTGAATCTAAAGATCAGTCTTTTTCCTAACAGTGCACTTCAGTGCAATAGGCTGCTACAGGCCTCCCATCTGCGTGTCCTCATCTCCTATCTCACCTGAGTTCCGTACTGGGTCTTAGTTCATTGAAACCATTATGCTTGGTGACCTGAACTACTACCGGCTATCAAATGCATCAGCTCCTTTGAAATCCTTCTGTGACTCCCTAGGGCTGGTGCAGCTCATTGGCGAGCCAACTACCAAAACAAAAGAACCCTAACAACAGCTCCCTCCTAGTTGTAATTTTGGTTAGCAAACAACACCTGTTTTCTCATGTTGGAACATTTTTTTCTGAAATTAGTGATCACTGTATAATAGCTAGTATTAGATCTGTGCACAACTCACAGTTTGTGGCAAAGTTCACTACCAAGCCCATAATTACAACTTTGACTTGGTTACCTAATTGATTATTTGAAACACCCTGATGGCAGGAATTCTTCCTAGCCAAAATGGTCAACGAGGCATATACTATTTTTACGATATCCAAGGGCTTTTAAATAAGCATGCACCCCATGGTTAAGGTTTGCATTAGGAACAGCACCTGCCGCTGGTTCTCACCTGAGCTCAAAGGTTCCTTGCTTGAAAGAGATGCACTATGGAAAAAAGCTCAAAAAGCACTATTGACTCTGACTGGTGTCAGTTTAGGAAACACATAACAAGTGCACCATGTTGGTCAGAGCAGCCAAAGCCGCCTTCTATCGCTCAGAGCTAGCCTCTGCCACAAGAAATCCTGCTAAACTCTGAAAACTATAAAGGACATGTCTGGCCATGCACCTGGTAACTCCCTTCCATATAAAATCAAATCAGGATGCAGCATCATCTCTGACCGCAGAGATATTGGATTCCCTCAGTAATCACTTTGCAACGGCAGGCCTGGGATTTGATACTTCCCCTGCCAAGGACATCCATACACAACAGGGCTCTTCTACCCACAAGTCCCCTATTACAGAAGAGACCTTCTTTCCTGCCTGCATCTCTAAAAGAGGTGGAAGACCTACTACTGCAGTTGGACATCAGGAAGGGAGCAGGCTTCGACTCCATAGAGCCTTACTATCTGAAGTGTGCATACCATGTGCTTGCTGTGCCAATCACCCACCTCTTCAACATGTCACTCTCCCAGGGGCCTTCCTTCCCAATGGAAATATAGCACGTTATCCCTCTACTAAAATCAGGTGATCCCTGTGATCTAAATAATTACAGACCGAGCTCCCGCCTCCCATTCTGTCTAAATTACTAGAAAAATAGTGAGCGGCCAGCTAGGGGCATATCTAGAATCCAAACGCCTATTAAACCCTGTTCCGTCTGGGTTCAGAGCAAAGCACAGCACCATAACAGCCTTAGCAAAGGTGACCAACGATTGGCTTCTTGACCTTAACAATAAGATGCATGCCTGTCGTTTTCTTGGACATAAGTAAGGCCTTACACAGTCGACCACACTCTGCTTCTCTCCTCTCTAAGCAACTTAGGTCTAGACTATAACTCTATGTGTTGGTTTGCTGACTACCTTGGAGAACGTAAACAGCAGGTTAAAGCTGAAGGAGATCTTCTCCTTAAAACCCATGCTGAGAGGTGTACCTCAGGGCTATGCTCTTTCCTTCCTTGTATACGGCAAATCCTGCTTGTGTGGGAGCTATGCCACAAATTAACACTGTACTGGGCGGAAAAAACTAGAGTATGTGTCTAAATTCAAATATCTAGGAGTCTGGCTCGATCATAAAGTCTCCTTCTCCGATCATCTCAAGAATTACAGAAGAAATTAAGACAAAGACTAGGACTATTCTTCAGAATCAACTATCTGCTCATCAAGGAGGCCAAGATCCAATTGGTCCATGCCACCTTCCTATCCTTAATAGATTCAGGGAACTCCTCTACAGCCACTGCTCTGTCTCTGCACTGGCTAAGTTAGACACCCTCTACCACAGAGCAATCAGGTTCATAACGGTCTGCCACTCTCCACACCATTGCTCCCTGTACACAGCAATCGGCTGGACTTCCCTTCACTGTAGAAGGAATAGAAGCGCCGCTATGGGCCTTCAGAGTGGTGACCAACAAGCTCCCCACATACATCTCTAACTGTATTCCCAGATGTGTGATAGGCACCTATGCTCTCAGGAGCTATTCCCTAATCGCCCTCTAAGTTCCAAAGGTCAAAACTCGTTTGGCAGAGCTGCTCTAAGTTTCTCCTTACCTGCCTTGTGGAGTGACTTACAAAAACTTGAAGCTGAACTGCCCTGTTAGTCTAAACATCTTCAAGTCACTCTACGGCCGCTACATGAAAGAATCTTGCAAATGCTTTCTGCACCATTAGCTCACTAATCTACAACTCCCATAGTCATCCTGCCTCACACCTTGTCCCTGCCCCTGCCTCTCACTCTCCCCAATTAATATTCCTGCTTCATTCAACCACCCTTGTCCATTCCAGCCTGGCTTGTCCCACTCCTTCCCAAGAAGTGTGCCTCTTAACTACCACTCCTCCGTCATTATCATAATACTTTAGTACACCACAGCTATTGTCGCTATCTGTGGTTTAATGGCACTTTTCCCCTAGACTACGGTAACATCTCCTTCCTTTTTAGTATCTCTCCAACCAGCCTCCCCACATACGGCCTCTTCTCCCTGTTAGGTGAATGTGCCAGCTGCACCCATAGATAAACTTTCTGCTGTTAAGCCCTTACGCTTATGTTTGGCTGTACAAATGCATATTTATTCGTACTTGTATAATATAGCAGCCTTGTTCCACCATGCTAATATACTGTACATATTTTTCCCTCCTTGTACATTACTGCATTATGTATACTTGTTACTGTTCTGTACTTTGTTGTTGCTATGACCAGGTCCACCTTGCAAATGAGCCTTGCTCAATGGTGGCCGCCTGGATAAATAAAGATTTGGATTGATTGATTGAACTTTCCTCCCTTAAGTCGAAGGTTGTGCCGCTCTAGTCCTGCTGTAGTCCTTTACCTGAAAGAGGTTCTGCAAGTGCACCCTGTTGTTGCCTTTAAGGTACTTGAATGTTTCTATCATGTCCCCATGATTTCCTGCATTGTTCTAGGGCGATAATTTGAGGTCATCCGGTCTTGCCTCAGTACAGTTTCTGGCCGAGCCCTGCACCATCTTTGTTGCTCTTCTCTGTACCATCTTCAGCCTATCTATGTCCTTCTTGAGGTGTGGCCTCCAGAATTGGACACATTACTCAGGTGAGGCCTGACCAGGGACCCGATACAGGGGCATGATTACTTCATGCCTTCTGTAAATGATGCCTCCTGTGCATCCCAGGATACCACTAGCCTTTAGTGCTGCCTTCTCACATTGTCTACAGACCTTGAGGTCTGATGACTGATGAAAGAGATATCCTCGAAGAAGTTAGAACAGTTACATACTTCTTGTAACAGTAGATCTTGAGAGAATCTCTTTCATCAGGCTATCTAATCACCTCCAACCGCCTATCGGATTCTGTGAATCTGGTGAATGCTGTCTCATTCTCCATGAGGATTTATCTGCTGCTGTCTGCCTCGCCTGGTTGGCAGAGTCCTGTGTTCTCTCCTGGTTCCCTACAGGGAGGTCCTCTGAGGATGATCTCTAATGGGGAACTGAGGAGGAAGGGACCACCACGTTTATGTGGGAAAGCTGATGTCTGACTTTGTTATGGTTGGCCCCTGGTGGACTGTTTGCAAAAGGTTCTATGTGGTCCTAGTGCCTGGCAGCTCATAGTTCCATAGGTGTGACCAGATGAAAGAGATTCTCTGGAAGATCTATGCTGTTATGGTAAGTACACAACTGTTCTGTGTCTGGGCAGCTTGTTTGCTTGGCACTGATTCTTCCACTGCACCTGCTATGTATATCTGTCCAGTCTCTATCCATGCCACTTCCTTTAGTGGGCCTTGCTCCCTAACTGCGGGTGGAGCCCCAGTATTTAGGGCTTCTTTAGTCTCACAACTGTAACACTGTGACACCCACCTAGGTTAGGCTTCCTATGGATGTGCAGGTTGGGCATTCCTCCATAGCAGAGTTCAGCTTCTTGCGTGAGGCTAAACTTCCTTATTTTGGGAGCCAAGCCTCCTTCCTTTAAGTGTATGGCCTTCTCTCTTTGGGTCCTTTACGATATCGGACCTGTGACACCTTCAAGGATAATTATCCTGTTGGATGGATGGAGCAAGTTCCTACTTCCTCCAGGATATGCCAGTACCCTGTTCTTTCCTCTATTACACAAAGCTCAAACTTTTCAAGTTGCCCAGTTCTCTTCATCTTCTCTGTAGTCCGTTTCAGTATTTCCTATTACACCTAGCCCTAAAAACAGTTGTGTGGCGTAAAGAGATGGCAGCCTAAAGCTTTGGATCCTCAGAGGTTTCCTTCACAGGTTTTTCCTGTCCTCCGTGCTGAAGGTGAGAAATATTAGAAAGGTACTCAGCTGGTCCAGTTGGGATTCAGATGGTGGTTCCTTCATTCAGTATGGCTGTGGCATTCCTCCTCTCCTTAGCGGAACAATCTTTCGACAGTTTTCTGCGCCTTCGGCTCTAAGGTTTTGGCCATCTTCCTAATGTAGTTTCAGCCAAGGGACCTCACTCCTGCTGCAGTTCTAGTGGGTTCTTTGCCATTGTACCTCGAAAAGGTGGTAGTTCCTCTGGAAGAGAGTGCAAAAGGTCCCACATAGCCAACCATAAATCTCTGCCGTTGTAGCACAAACACTACCATGTTGCACAAGCATTATACACACTACTGTCTGCTACACCAATGAAATGTAGGTTGAATCACTTCTTGGAAAAATTTTACATGGACAGTCTAACCAAGTGCAGGTGAGCAGTTTCAAGAGCTAACCTTTATCATCATATCCAATTTCAAGTCGGAGCTCAGACCTAAGTACTGTAGATCTTCATAAGGAGGTATCTAATACGATAAAAAAGAGGTATAGTGGAACACCTGTGCCATGTACCATCAGAGTGAGTGGCTCAATAGGTAGTACCCTCGCCTGGGGCAGAAAGATGGGAAGATGTGGGCTGTAGCACCAGACCAGGTAGTTTGGCTAAACCCTTAACTGATACTGTAGTGCAGTATGAGGGGGTGCTGCACTGTTGAGGTGCCATCTTTGAGGAGTATTAGTGTGTGGAGTGACTGCCTGCCGTGGTCCTCCAGGCTATGTCCCCATGGGTTCCCCCATGTCAGGGCCAGAGATGAGGGCCATCCCCACAGCACACATCCAAATATGCCTGTGGACTGGATGGCAGTGGGGGTGAGGAGGGAGCATGTGGGGTTTCATTTAGCTGCTAGCTCTGTTTCTGTTGTCTTTCCCTTCCCCCTCTCTGCGGCAGCATGTAAGTATGTGCATGTAGAGGCACGGATACACTGACTCGCTTCAGGTTGCTCTCACCTGCATTACTACTGGGCCTCAACGCCATGGCAGTCAGAGGACAAGATGGCTGGTTACCTCTCCCTGAAAGGAGAGCAGTCTCAGGGACCTGCGATCTCACCCCCCCAACTCTCAGCGGCCTTCACCACCTGGGTGATGGCATGGTGGCAGGTGAGATGCAAGTGCCTTAGCCCTCTGTGCCACTGGGCCAACTGGTCTTTGATCCTTTCTGAAATCTGGATGTTACCTGACACAGAGGTGCAGCAGTACAGCAAGCCTTGGACTCCTACACTGGGTGTAAGTTAGGCGCTTAGCTCTCAGGGAGCGAGAGAAGGCCAGGGCTGTCCGCCAGTGTTACACCTCCTGCTGTCTGACCAAGGAGCGGCATTAGCATTGTCTGCATGTTGAAGACAGCCAGTTGCTTACCCTTCTGACTGGAGAAAGGGTGTGTCTGTGGAGACCCTCAATGTCTAGGTGGGAGTGCAGTGGGACAATACATTTTATTTATTTATACATTTTGTGCAAGCACCCTGAATCACTGGTCTTCCAGCCCACGCTGCCAACCCGCCCCCACAGAGCCATGGTTACCCTCCAGGCAAGGGCAAGGGTTGGCTGCTGCCTCCCCAACACATCCAGGTGGCGGGCGGGCCTTAGGTGGAGGCAAGGTGACCGGTCGGGGCTATGCTTAGTTTTTTCATTTTCTTGGGATCAGGAGGTGGCATGCAATGATGTAAGGCGGAGCCCTGCCTAGTCCGCACACCTCCCAGCCTCAACCTCGTCCCTGGCAAGCTGCTCCCCATGGTCACCCAGGGCGCTGACACCATAAGGCACGGCCTCCCTCCTCCCAGAGACAGAGAGCGTGCAATTGCCGCTCAATCCAACTCCCCCAGCTGACCCTTCAGCATCCTGGGCTTGTTCCTGAACCTGGGTCTCTGGCGCCACAAGTGGTGACTCCACCACTGTGCCAACTAGCGCCCTGGAAACAATAATTGATGTCACATTAGCCACTCTTCCATCTCCCTGCACCTCTCTTGTTGTGAATGAGTTTTTAAAGAACTCTACCAGAGGCGCCCTTTCATAAATCTCCACACCTTTTAGAATTCTGGAATGAGTCCCATCTGGGACCAGAGCACTGTCACCCCTGTCACCTGCTTAAGGTGTAGCTGTAAATCGTCAATGTTTCTTCTAGCTTACATATCTGTAGTCGAGTCATTAAACTGCCCTGGCTCTGAAATTGAGATTTGCATAATAGATATGAATTTGTTTTATTCATGTTTTTGAACGATGGCAGTGTAGATTGATCCTTTAAGGTCAAAACATCACTTGAAATCTCACAATTTCATTTCGGTTGGAGGATTGTATAACATTAGTGATCTTACTTGAGAGGGCTCTTGCAGTAGGTAATTACACATAGGACTGATGCCGGCGTGACAGGACTACGGAAAAATTTCTAGCTAGCGGTCCTGGGACCATGCGACGTCAGGTGACGGCGTCATATGGCGTCGGTATAAAGGGGGTCCCGGATGCCCGCCTTCCAGTTCTTTCCGCCGCTCCAGCTCGTGCAGCTCTCGCTGTTAAGTTCATATCGCTCCAGTTCTGTTACTACGTCGTTTTTTCTGAATTGTTTTCAGTATAGAATTTTATTCTTCTTTTCGTCAGGTGAGCGTCGGTATATATGCGTCCCCTTCAAAGAATAAGTGCGACTCGTCTGGGGCCCAACTGCCTCACAAAGGCGGTCGCCGTCTGCCTTTTCTGCCTAGGCCCGACCATAGCGGTTGACAAGTGTCCGCACTGCCTCTCCGACATTCAACGCGCCACCCGCAACGACGCTAGCAGTCCTCGAAGCCCATCTCCTCAAAAAGATGTCTGCGATGGAGAAAGAGTTGAGAAACTTTGGCAGGTGTCGACCTCCCTGAAGGGCATAGAAGCGGGACAAGGAAGGCACGGGAGAAGGCTCTCCTCTTCCCGACTCCGGCTGGAGTCACGAGCACGGTAACATCCCCTCTGGGGATCGCCCGGCGGCAGCCTCCAAGGCTTTGGAGTAGGCGTCGGCCCGCCGCGCTGGTTCGCGTTCGAGCCCGCTGGGCATCTCTCCGGCAAGGAGACTCCAGCCCGGTACTGCCACAGGCCTGTGGCCCTGATGTGAGCACCTCCCTTAAGCAGGCGTCGGCTCCTCCGGCTGACGCTGGGAGAAAACCGCTAAGGCGCTACGCCTCGACCCCTCGGGCAGCACACGGCAGTGTCTCCCTCGGACCGGCCTCTTCTCATCCTCGCCCGCCCTCCGACGTGGGACTCCCGAAGCTGGACGCTGACTCCTCTGGCGTTGCGCGGATTCGCCCATAAGCCACACCGTCGGCTCCTCCGGCGCGCGCGGGCCTCGGAGCCTAAGACGGACCCTGCCGGATCTGTCGTACCAGGCTCCCTGCAGCCTTAGCTGCCGTCCAGGGAGCCCCAGTCCCCTGCCTGACCCCAGGGTTTCTCACCTCCGTCCCTGGACGAGACTCGGACCCTGGGCTACCGTCCGATCCTCTTCCTGAAGAACCGGATCTGGCGCCGGCTTCCCTGATGCTGGCCGGCGCCCGGCTCCTCCGACACCGGCCCGCGATGCAGGTTCCGACACGGCCCCTCCAATGCTGGCGGGATTTTCCTCTTCCTTGGGCCTCCACCCCACGGGCCTATCCCAGCTGACCCGCCCGTGGAGTACCCAGCTGGGCTGTCTGCTCCGCAGCTCCTCCAGTGCCTGGGTATCCGCCCGTCATATCCGACACCGGTCTTCCCAGGTCCGCGTATCCTGTCCGCCGTACCCTGTGCCCTCCTTTGACGCGCAGTACCCGAAGCCACAGTACCCGACTCCGGTATACCCGCAGCTGGGTTACAGATACTCCCCCACGGATTCCTCCGTACAACTATCCCCTCCTCCTCCTCCACGCCCCCTAGGCGCGGTGGATCTTCAGGAAACAGTGCCAGCTGCTCGAAGATCTTCTGCTTTGCAGGATTGATGATGATCTGGTGACGTGGCAGTGATTCATCTGCAGGAAGGGGACACAAAAATCAGAAGAGTCATTCTTCACACCTCTGGATATCCAATCACTGCCCGCAAAGCCCAAAGTCCTGCCATAAACAGGATACCTTGAGAGGCTGCTCAGAGTAGCACTGCACTTCACCACACTCGTGTGTTTGTAGAAGAAGAACACTGTTAATAAGCCAAGACTAGTGGTAAAAGTTATATCAAGAATGCATGGGACAGACATAAGGCAATTCTGTTGGAGAGTAGGAGGAAGTAGGCTGTTGGTTAACTAGGATCTGCAGCTTATCCGTTAGGTAGGGAAATGGGCAGACTAGGTGGGCCAAGCGGTCCTTATCTGCCATCAAATTCTATGTTTCTTGCCTCCTGGTGGGCTGAGGCCAGGGCTCAGCTCACCAAGGAATCGAAACCGTCTTCTGGCTGACGGTGCCACCCCCTGGCTCCCATCGCCCTAGACGGCACTCTCCCTCTCCTCCTTCGTATTCCTGGGTTTTGCCCTCGGGATCCAGAGGGGGCAGGACACGTTCTGGGATTCCTCCAAGGAACCGTTCCTCCCCTAGAGCAGTTAGGGAGTCTTACTCTGCTTCAGATTCTTCCTCCCTTCTCTCGGACTCCTCAGACGCTTCCGATGGATGTTCCGAGAAAGGCAACGAGCCTCGCTCTCGTCCAAGCCCCAGCCGAGGACTTCTCCAAGTCTCCGGAGGATCCTTCCTTCATGGAGTTGCTCAAGAAGATCCAGGAAGTCCATCAGTGGCATTCCTTAGAACCAGATCCTCAAAGAGTAAAACTGCTTGAACATCTGTACTTGCCCTTACGGCTCCTACCTTAGTGCCACCCTGGATCGAGCCTCGTGCCCACCTTGTTTCCTCTATTTGGAAGCAACCGTCAGCTTTAGCCCCACTTCCCAGGAAGTCGAACAGGCTTTACCAGGCTCCGGAGGGTGTAGACTTTAGACTCTCACCCCGTGCAGACTCGGTTGTGATTAGCACCGCCGGCCGGTCAGCACACCTGAAACACTTGAGCTCGTCTCCCGGATAAGGAATCTCGCCTTCTGGATCAGTATGGAAGGAAGATCTACGCTTCTTCCACACTGGGGATTAGGGCCCTAAACTATGTAGCACATATGGGGATTACCAGAAGGCCGTCCTTACCAGGCGGAATCAAAGATCGACTCTTTGCCTGACTCTCAAGTCAAGCAGGAGTTGGCCGACCTGGTCCGTTCTGCTCGTTCGGCCAGTAAGTCACATTCTGAGGGCGACCTACAGCGCGGGAAGTGGACACTGCAGGACAGAGCTCTCAGATTGCGCCTAAGTCTTCAGCGTCACGCATGACTCCGTGTGTCAGGTCTGGTCCCGGAGGTGCAGTCAGCCATCCAAGAAGCACATTTCAGGGGTTCTGTGCTTTTCGGTGGTGATGTCAAGGACATCATCACTGATTTGCAGGAGAAGAGCACGGCCCTCAAATCCGTTGATTCAATGTACTGTCCCCATCCCCACAGCGCCGTCCCTTTCGCAGGCGCAGCCGGCCTCAGCGAAACCTCAGGGAAGGCGGGCACAAACGTAGGCTCATATTGCCAGGCCCCCGCCCGCCTAAAAAGCAACGGGTGCCCCAGCTGCGCGGCTGCCTCACACCACCTGAGCCCTTTCCTCTCCCACCGCCCGGACTCCCGGAGGAACCGGTAGGAGGAGGTTCTCCTCCACCTTCCAGGTTGGGAGAGGATAACTTCAGATTCATGGGTGCTTCAGATCATAGCAGAGGGCACTCCATAGAGTTTCTACAGAAACCTCCACATCACCCCTCTGAACTCCGGCTACTCAAGGGACCATCTCCTTTGGTCAGGAAGAAATCGCGCCCTTGCGAAACAGGCTATAGAGCCCGTCCCTCCTCACCTCTACGGACGGGTACTATTCCACTCTTCCTTGTATCAAAGAAGACGGAGATCTCAGACCTATTCTCGATCTCAGCTCCCTGAACCTGTATGTGGAATACAAGAGGTTCAGGATGCTCTCCTTCAATCCCTTTTGCCCCTGCTTTGGCCGGCCAATGGCTTTGTGCACTAGATATGCAGGATGCGTACCTGCACATCCCCATTCGTCCTTCGCACCGAAAGTACCTCAGATTTGCGTTCCAGGGGTCCACTACCAATTCCGGGTTCTCCCATTTGGTCTTTCCTCGGCCCCGAGTTTTCACAAATGCCTGGCGGTGGTAGCGGCCCACCCTGCGTTCTTTGGGAGCTCAGGTTTTCCCTACCTGACGACTGGCTCCTGGCGGCCCTGTCCATGGAGGAACTCCACATTTCTTTCCCTCACCCAGCAAGTTTTCACTGGCCTGGGTATTACCATCAACCATTCCAAGTCCCACCTTGATCCTTCACAGAGGCTCCAGTTCATCGGGCAATTCTCGACAACTTTGTGCAAGGCTTTTCTGCCTTCGGACAGGGGCCTCCTCCAGTCACAGATTTCCCTCCTATCGGAACACAGGAGGGTCCCGGGAGGTCAGTGCTCCGTCTACTGGGGCTTATGGCGGCGACCATCTTGACGGTTCACATGACGCCTCCACATGAGAATCTCTCAGTGGACTCTTCGTCTCAGTGGGATCAACGAGTAGACGACCTAGATCATCTGGTTCTGATCTCTCGCCGATGGTAAGAGACTTGCAATGGTGGATGGTTCAAGAGAACCTCTTCCAGGGGTCCCCTTTTTCTTCCTCCCCGATCAGACTTTGACCACGGATGCTTCAGGCAAGGTTGGGGAGCCCATCTGGGTCCTCACAACCCAAGGCCTTTGGTCAAAGTTGGAGACAGTTTTCCACATCAACGTGTTTCGAGCCGAGCAGTGCTGTATGCGCCTCAGGCCCTTCAACAATACATCCTTCCCGTCACCTAGCTGTCCAAACGGACAACATATGCGTGTGTGGTACATCAACAAGCAGGGAGGAACTCGGGTCCTACCTGCTGTGCAGGGAAGCGATGAGGGTCTGGGATTGGGCAACTCCACAACCTTCACCTCAAAGCGATCCACGCTCCGGAGTCGACAATGTCCTGGCAGACAGACTAAGTCGCTGTCGGCTCTTCCACACAAGTGGGAATTGGATGAAAAGTTCTAAAAGCATCTTCCAGATTTGGGGACTCTCAGATAGACCTGTTCGCTTCCTCCCAAACGCAAAGCTTCCAAACTTTTGCTCACCCGCCCAGAGCGAGCGCTTTCTGGAGCGATGCTTCATCTCTAAGCTGGAAGGACAGATTGCTCTATGCTTTCCCCAGTTCCTCTAGTCCCTCGTGTGGTACAGAAGCTTGCTTTAGAAGGAGCGAGAATGATTCTGATCGCTCCTTTCTGGCCCAGGCAAATCTGGTTCTCTCTTCTACAACAATACTCAGAGGTTCCTCCTCTTCCTCTACCTTTATCTCCAGGATTGCTGACCCAGGATCAGGGGACCCTGGTTCATCCGGAACTCAAGTCCCTTCAACTTCACGCATGGCTCCTGCAGACCTAGCTCAAGCTCGTTTATGCTTTCTCCCAAGGTGGCTAAGATTCTGGTGGAGGCTAGAAAGCCCTCCACTAGGTCCACTCCACACCATGAAATGGAAAAGATTTTCCATCTGGGCTGCGTCCAGGAACATGGAGCCCTTTTCCTGTCCTGTGACCATTCTGCTTGAGTATGTCGTCATCTTTTCGACCTGGGTCTCAGTCACTCCTCTTTGAAAGTCCATATGGCGGCTATTTCAGCCTACCATGTCCCTTTCACTGATAAGGCTTTTGCCCAGCTGGAGGTATCCAAACCTTCCTCAGAGGGTCCTTCATCTCAGGCCCCTGTCCAGGCTCCAGCTCCGCCTTGGGACTTAAACTTTGTCCTCGAGAAACTTACCCTTCCTCCCTTGAGCCTGGGCTCGCAGAACTTGAGTTTTTATCGTGGAAGACGCTTTTCTTGTGGCCATTACTCTGCTCGCAGAATTTCCGGCCCAGGCCCTGATGTGCAAAATCCTTGTTTGATTTTTCACAAAGAACCAGTAGCTCTTCGCATTAATCCTAAGTTTCTTCCGAAGGTGGTAGTGGAATCTACCTTGAATCAGTCTATTGAATTACCTGCTTTCTTCACGCAGTACTCCAATCAAGGAGAATACCTGCTCCATACCATGGATGTTCACAGGATTCTGAGATACTACACCCGATAGGAATGAAGGATCTCAGAAAGACTGATCAGTTGTTCGTCTCCTTCGCTCACAAAAGAGAAGGCAATGCTGTCTCTAAGCAATGCCTATCAAAATGAATTGGCCCATTGCATCACTTTCTGTTATGACAGCACAACAAGACCTCACCGGGTCAAGTCAGAGGTCACCCACTGGGAGTTGCCGCCCTTGTGTTTGTTTCAAGAACGTGTCTGCAGCAGACATCTGTGCTGCGCCACTTGGACTTCTGTCCATACATTTACTAAACATTACAGTTTGGACATTGCCTCTCCGTAGAGCAGGCTTCAGGTTAGCTGTCTTGCAAGGCCTCCTTCTGAGACTTTCTAGACTATTGCTACTTTTGGAGTAGTTCCTCCTCCCGTGCCTTTTCATTTGTTCCAGACTGCTTTGGGATTCTGTCCTATGTAATTACCTACTGCAAGAGCCCTCTCGAGTAAGAGATAGTGCAGTTACGTAAGAACTTACTGTAACAGTAGATCTTCGAGAGAGGCTCTTGCAGTAGGTAATACCTTCCCGCCCCATCCCCTAGGCTTTTTCAGCTCCTTTTCCATTCTCTCTCATCCGGCCTTCCGGGCTGTGGCGGAAAGAACTGGAAGGCGGCGTCCGGGACCACCCTTTATACTGACGTCGATGACGCCGGGTCACCTGATCGTGAAGGCCCCCGCCAGGGACTGCTAGCTAGAAATTTTTTCCTCAGGTCCTGTTACCGTCGTATGCCAGTCCTATATGCGTAATTACCTACTGCAAGAGCCTCTCAAGATCTACTGTTACGGTAAGTTCTTATGTAACTGTACCTTTTGCCTTGACTGTCAGAATTATTAAGCAGGTATGATCTGGATAGTTATAAGATGGTTCGTTAATCACCCTTCAGGTGTAATGTGGCACAAGGCGCCAAGGCGCCACATGCCCCTAGAGGGTGATTAACTGACCATTCACATAACCCCGGAGAGTGCCTTATTGCTGTTATAATGAAAATGTTTTTAAACAGTGTTAAACCTTGCTCAGTATATGATTAAGCTTCACGGTATGTTAATAAAAGATTAACATAAGGCTGTTAGAATGTTTACAGCCAATCAGAAAGCTCAATTTCTCAAACTTTTTATAATGTGAATTAACTAGCAGGCCCAGCCTTTACTGCCTCCTGGGCATGGTTCCCAAAACTGTGTGGTTTAATTAATTTTTATTTACCGATCCTTCTGACATGGAATGCCATGGTATTCTAAGATAATTTAAAGGCAGTTTTAGAATTACAGTTAACTCATTGCAGATGGGTGGAATGTCTTGTTTTGCAGTGCGCCATGTTGCCTGTAAGCTGGTATGTATGTAGTGACATCAACAATCCATCAGAAGAAGCTATAAGAAGACAAATACTGGTAAGTGGCCCAGCCTTCAGGAATGTTGTACTGTAACACTTAAAAGAGAGCAAAGAGAGTGCAAGGAATTCTGCTGGCTAAAGCCACTCCAGTCGACAAAGGTGGATATCCCACAGATGATATTATTGCTGTGTAAATCCTATAGGCAGGGCTGCTTTATGGTTTTGGGGACTTGCAGCAAAACTTAAGTAATGGGACCATCACCCAGCTCACTTTGGGCATGTATTTTATTTTAAACTATATGCAGATTTTTTTGTTAAATTCAACCTGTTATATTTTTAGGGTGAAGTATCAGTGTTGTCTTTTGTGTCCCTACAGCCATTCAATCCATGTCTATCCATTTGCCTCTGATCAGCTGGTCTTTACTCGGGAGTAAACTCATGGCATTATGATGTCCCATCAGAAGGCTCTGCCCAGCCCAGTGCAAGGTGCTGGTGGGGTACTTTAATCTGCCAGATGTAGAGTGAAGTCTACCTGGTGTGGCATCAGCTAGGAACAGAGACATTTTGACTCCTGCAAGGGCATTCCTCAGGCAGCTGGTCAGTGAACCCACTCGGGTGGGGTAGTACTGGACTTGGTACTTACGAATAGGGACAGTGTGGCAGGCGTCAAAGTGACCATTGCACAGCATGGTTTAATATAAGAACAACAGCGGAACCAGCTACGCAAGGGTGAGGGTCCTGGTTTCAGGAAGGGCCGACTTTACAAAGATAGAGGAATACATCTGAGAGGACGGTGGGGGAGAAAATTGGCCACAATAAAAGAGCATAAGTAAAGGTAACAAACTTGTATGTAAGGCAGATAAACAAAGGCAGAACAAGGAGGAGACCATTATGGTTCTTGAGGGAGGTGGCAGAAAAGGTAAGGGCAAAAACTCGGCATTCAGGAGGTATAAGGAGACCTTGAGAGAGTAGGACAGAGAAGTGTATATCTGGGGTCTCAGAGAGACAGGCAAGGCAGTAAAGAACACAATCGCCGTAAGCTGTGGAAAGAATAGCCCAGACCGTGTCGAAGGGTGACAAGATATTTTCAGGCACATCAGTGAGAAAAGTGTAACCCCCTGCAAATGGGGTTCCCAAAAGACTTCAGGAGCTTGCTTGAATGCTCCAAGCCTGAATGGTGTTTGGCGTTTAAGCCATTTATCAGTGAGTGTTTTAGAACCTCTGGTACTGTCTCTTTAAGAGCTGTCTGCTTGCAGACATAATTAGTTTGTATGGGGACTGTGTGTTTCTTTGATTGAGTACCACTCGAGCTGCTGCCAGTTCACTCCATTTTGCAGTCACTAGGAGTGCAAGGGAACCTATCTGAAAGATGTCACTGTTTGCCAGAAACCATTTAGAGTAATAATGAAATTACAGTTTGTCTAACCTGCTTTCTTTGCAGTCAGAACTGTGTCTGCCTAGTTCCCATTCTGGTTTGAACTGCTGAACTGGACCAATCAGTGTGGGGTAAGCTAGCTCTAAAATGGTGCCTTGGACGAATCAGAACTTGGACTCATAATCTGAGCCAGCCACAAGAGGATTGTATGGGCAGTGACTCTGGGAGATGTAGTTTAGACTTGGCGCCTTTTGGACCAACAGCAGCAGTCTATTGTGAGTGACAGCCAATCCAGTCAAGAACTGGGAGGAACTCAAAGGAAGTGCCCGGTTTTGTCTGTTGGAGTTTCAGTTTAGCTCTGGCAGTGAAGGGAAGAAACCTGTGCTCCTTCAGTGCACAGTTTCAGTCAAAAAACGTGTGTAAGGCCCAGAGTTCCGTCTGCAGCTTGTGTAACTGCTTGTTAGGACTGAATCCGTCCCTGTGAAAAGAATCAAAGGATCTCTGAAGAGTAGAAACCAGGCTCACCCTGTAGAAGACTGGAGAAATTGTTGAATTGCACTCGGTCTGTCAGGAACTGAATCTGCTGTGTGTTCTCCGGGTATTGTGCAGTATTCATGATCGGATAGAGAAGCAGCCTACCTGGTATAGTACTTTCTTTTGCCATATAAATGTGTGAGGAGACTCGTGGAGCTCAAGAGTAGCCCTGCTGACATTGAAGGACCCTATCTTGTTTGGAGGTCGTAGTACTAATTCAGGTCGCTCCCTGTTGAATTGCCACAATAAATCCAAATGGAATCACTGTACTGCTGACTGTTTAAACTAATTTTTCTTTCTCTGTGGGAAAGGGCCCTACCAGCTGCCACGGTTTGGACTAGCCACTAGGCTTGGGTACCCAGGGACAGTAACTGGTAGGGATAGGCCTGTGCACAGAGCCATAGATAGATAGTAAGCGATAAGCTAATTAACCTGATTTCCCCTGTCCTTGTTATATTCCCCTAAATAAATCGAGCTTTCTTGTTTCAGCAAAGTTATACTGCCTGAGGTATTTGTCTATGTTAAAGTATTGTACTGTGATTGTTGCACTGTATCTTATTTTACAGGAGGTCCCAGTGCCTGAATCCACCCTCTGGGGGTAAATGTATACTGTGAAGGTAATTCTGATATATTGTGTGGGCCACTAGTGGAAGAAAGGAGGTTGCAGTGTCCCAGAGGGCTGTGACCAAGTAAGTTTAACTATTGCAAACCCTGACCTCTGGGTGGAGGCACCCGCCATTGATCCAGGCCCTCAACCTGTTAGTGGCAAATCAGGCAGGGGTAGTAGCCCCTGGGATAGCGCCATCTAGGGGTTACAAAGGAAGACCAAGGGAGGGATTGCACATTAATAAAGGAGGGAGGGGCTACACTGTGGAGGGCCAAGAGAGGATGAACATCTTAAATATTTCTGCTTGGTGTTCACTGCTGAGGGAGAAGGTGAGGGAACCACAACAGGCACCAAGAGATTGGGGGGAGAGGCACCAGTCCCCTTTCTGAGGAGAGGGTCAGGAAAGCACTTGCTAATCTGAGGTGGACAAAGCCATGGGGCCAGATGGGGTGCATCCAAGAGTGTTGAAGGAACTTGAGGAGGAGCTAGCTGCGTCCTTGACAGACTTGTTTAACAGTTCACTGGAGACCCGATGGTCCCGGAGGACTGAAGAAGGGCGTCCGTAGTCCCACTTCACAAGAATGGTAGCAAGGAGGAGACGGAAATGACAGGTTTGTCAGCCTGACATCTGTAGTAGGGAAATTGTAGAAAAGAATAGTGTAACACCTGGAACAAAATGGATTTCAGGACCCAAGGCAGCATGGCTTTACAGAGGGAGGTCATGCCAAACAAATCTGACAGATTTTTTTGACTGGGTAACCAAGATGCTGGATCAAGAAGGGGCAGTGGATGTGGCCTACTTGGACTTCAGCAAGGCCTTTGACACCATTCCTCATAGGAGGCTGGTAAACAAGTTGGGTAGCATGGGGGTGGGCACAATGTGGTAACCTGGGTAAGTAACTGGTTAGGAGACAGGCAGAGGGTGGTGGCAAATGGAGTTTGCTCTGAGGAGGGAGATTGACCAGTGGCATACTGCATGAGTCAGTACTGGGCCCAGTCCTATTCAGTGTCTTCATCAGCAACATAGCAGAGGAATTAGAAGGGAGGTCTTCCCTTTGTGGATGACACCAAGATCTGCAACAGGGTAGACACTCCAGAGGGGTGCAAAGGATGGAAAGAGACTTCAAACGACTGGAGGAGTGGTCAAAAGTGGCAGCCTAGGTTTAATGCAAAGTGCAAAATAATGCACTTGGGTCATAGAAACCGGGTTGCAGTACAAAATGGGGGAGAGATTTTAGCAACAACCAAGCAGGAAAGGGACCTGGGGTGGTCATATTGGATGACCTGAAGGTGGGCAGACAATGTGACAAAGCGATCAGGAGAGCAAGTGGTATGCTGGGGCATAGATAGGGTATTAGCAGCAGGAAGAGGGAAGTGGTGTTGCCACTATATCTGTCTTGGTAAGACCCCACCTGGAGTATTGTGTCCAGTTTTGGAGGCCACATCTCAGGAAGGATATAGACATGATGGAGTCCATCCAGAAGAGGGCTACATAGATGGTATAGGGTCTACATCAGATGTCCTATGAGAAAAGGCTAAAGGAACTAAACATGTGCACCCTGGAGAAGAGGGAGAGGGGATATGATTGAGACTTTTAAATACCTCACCGGGTGAATAAGGTACAAATGGGAAGTCATTTCTAGAGGAAAGGGTGCTCCAGAACAAGGGCCATGATAGTTTTGTATGGGGGGTTCAGGAGAGATGTGAGGAAATACTTCTTACAGAAAGGGTGATGAATGTCTGGAACAGTTTTCCAATGAAGGTAGTGGGTCAAAAACAGTGATAGGATTTAAAAAGCCTGGGATTAGTACAAGGGAATTGTATGACTTATGCAGGGTGTTTGTCTCAAAGCCAGTCATACAAACAGTGGCCATTCATACAACCAATCGTCATTGCATTATTTGCTGTCCCTTTGGGTTGTTATGTTAGGGTATCTATCTGTATGTCTTCTAATCACTGTCATTGTTATTCAATATGCTGAAACTCTTACAAGTATTGTATTCTGTATATTAATGTTGTAAATCCTGTATATACTCATACTGTTAAAATGCTATCTGCTTCTCTGTAATTGTCAACTGCTGTAAATACTGCATTGTACTATGTAAACTCCCCACCCCAGATGCATTTGAAATTAACTATTTGCTCAGCATGCCTAACTAGTAAAACATTTAGATAAATAAATAAATAAGGGATAGGTAAGGAGTGGAAGAGAAAGTGCTGAGACCTGAAAAGGGTTTACAGTATAAGCAGTGCAAAAAAATGGGGCAGACTGGATGGGCCATGCTGCCTTTATCTGCTGTCAGATTCTATGTTTCTCTGTTTCTAAGACACAAAACTATCAGGAAAGTATGACAGTATCTTGGGAAGGGGAGGAGCGACCAGTAGACTATCTGGGAAAGTATGACAGTATCTCAGGGATCAAGGAGGACCACTAGACTATCTGGAAGGTATGACAGTATCTTGGGGATCGGGGCCACTAGTCTACTAGGAAAATATGGCAGTATCTACATCAGGTGGGTAGGCACTAGAATGCCAAGGAAAATATGACAGCATCTGGGTGATTAGGAGGCCACTGCACTATCAGGCAAAATTATGAAAGTATCTTGGAGATTGAGGCCACTAAACTACCAGGAGAAGTATGACAGTACCTGGGATTTGCGGAGGGGGCACTACACTACAAGAGAAAGTATGCAGTATCTCAGGGATCAGGTTGCCACTAGGCTACCAGGAAAAAGGACAGCATCCGGGACTGGGGGCCACTGCACTGCTGGAGAAAGTATGACAGTATCTTGGGGATTGGGGTAGCCACTAGACTACCAGGAAAGTATGACAGTGTCATGGGAGGTGGGCTTAGACTTCCAGAGAAAGTATGACAGTATCTCAGGGATTGGGAGGCCACTAGAGTACCAGGAAAATATGACAGTATCTTGGGGAGTGGGGGCCTAGACTACTGGGGAAAGTTAGACATTATCTTGGGGACTGGGGGCCACTAGACTACCAGGGACAGTATGATAGCATGGCGGGTGGGGGGCACTCAAGACTACCATGAAAAGTATGACAGTATCTTGTGGATTGGGGAGCCTCTAGACTACCAGTAAAGTATGACAGCATCTCAGGGATCAGGGCACCACTAGACTATTAAGGAAAGTATGACAGTATATCGGGATTGGGAGGCCACTAGACTACCAGGGAAAATATTATAGCATCTTGGGGACAGTAGACTACCAGGAAAGTATGATGGCAGCCTTGTGGGACTGGGGGCATTAGACTATCAGTGAAAGTATGACAGTATCTTGGGATCATGGGGCTCTAGACTACCAGGGAACGTATGACAGTATCTCAGGATCGGGGACCATCAGACTACCAGGAAAATATGACTGTATCTCAGGGAAAGTATGACAGTATCTGGGAGATTGGGGTCCACTAGACTGTCAGTGAAAGTATGACAGTATCTTGGGATCGAGGGGCCCCTAGACTACCAGGAACATATTATAGTATCTCAGGGATCAGGGGCCACTAGACTACGAGGAGAGTATAACAGTCTGGGATAGGGCACCACTAGACTACCAGGAAAAGTAAGACAGTATGTTGGGGATTGGGGCCACTAGACTACCAGGGAACGATGACAAATATCTCAGGGTCTGGGGGCCACTAGGGCTGCCAGGAAAGTATGATCTTATCTCAGGGACTGGGGGGCGCTACTAGACTGCTAGGAAAGTATGACAGTATCTCAAGGATTCGAGGGGCCACTAGACTACCAAGGAAGGTATGAAGTATCTCAAACATCGGGGCCACTAGAGTACCAGGGAAGGTATGACAGTATCTTGAGGATTGGGGGCAACTAAAGTACCAGGGAAGGTATGACAGCATCTTGAGGCTTGGGGGTGGGGGCAATAGACTACTAAGGAAAGTATATCTTTATAAATGACATTGCAGAGGGACCGAAGGAAATGTATGCTTCTTTGCAGACAACACAAAGATCTGCAGCAGGGTTGCTTCACAAGGGGTGGAAAGGATGAGAAGGGACTTGGCAAGGTTGGAGGAATGGTCTGAATTATGGCAGCTTAGATTCAGTGCAAAGAAGTGCAAAGTAATGCACCTGGGAAACAAAAACTCAGGGAAGAGTACACACTGGGGGAGGTATTAACAACAACAAAATGGAAAGGGACCTGGGGCTAGTCATATCAGACGACCTAAAGGTAGGCAAGCAATGTGAGAAGGCAGTAAGGAGGGCTAGGGGGATACTAGGATGTGTGAGAGAGCATCACCAGTAGAAAACAGGAAGTTGTCATCCCTCTGTACAGACAATTGGTGAGACCCCATCTGAGTACTGCGGCAGTTCTGGAGACCCCATCTCCTCAAGGACATAGACAGGATGGAGGCAGTCCACAGGAGGGCAACTAAATGGTGCAGGGTCTGCAACAAAAGCCATATGTACAGAGAGACTAAAGGAGCTTAATATGTATACTCATAAGGAAAGGAGGGAGAGGGAGGGACAGGATAGAAACTTTCAAGTACCTCAAGGGAATCAACAAAGTCCAAGAGGGTAGCATCTTTCAGAAAAGAGATGCAAAACAAGGGGACACAATTTGAAGGTGGGGGATGGCTCAGAGGTAATGTGAGGGAAGTATTTTTTTACAGAGAGGGTGGTGGACATGTGGAATGGCCTTCCTGAGGAGGTTGTGGGGTCAGAAACAATGGGGAATTCAAGAATGCATGGGGCAGACATGAGACAATTTTGGTAGAGGGTAGGAAAAGTAGGCTGTTGATTAACTAGGATCTGCAACTTATCCAATAGGTAGGAAATGGGCAGACTAGGTGGGCCAAGTGTCCTTATCTCGCACAAAGTCTATGTTTCTATGACAGTATCTTGAGTCGGGGGTAGGGACAGTATCTCAGGGCTCAGGGGCCACTAGACTACCAGAGAAAATAATTACCTTATCTCGGGATCGGGGCCTCTAGACTATCAGGAAAGCATGACAGTATCTCAGGGATCAGGGGCCACTAGAAAACCTGGGAACATATGACAGTATCTTGGGGACCAGGAAGAGCAACTAGACTACCAGGAATGTATGACAGTATCGCAGGCATTGGAAGGGGAAACAACTGAACTACCAGGAAATACAGTAGTACAGTATCTCAGGGAATGATGGGACAGTAGACTACCAGGGACATATTACAGTATGTTGAGATTGTGGCCACTAGGTTACAAGAGACTACCTAGGTAGGGATGAGTTGAGGACTAAGAAACTGCCATGGCTCTGCAGAATGCTTCCTTGCATTTAGAAACATGGAAGTTGCCAGCAGAAAAGGACCACTTGGCCCACACAGTCTGCCCAGATATTCCCTGCCTAATCTGTCTCTGAAGACCCTATCTGGTCTCTGGCGACCATCGCTCCTCCCTGCCTCTTTTCTAATATACTCGTGTCCATCCCACACATGTTTGAAGCCCCTCCCGGGTTTACCCTCCACCACTTCCAGTGGCAGCCTGTTCCAGGCATCTGCCACCCTTTCAGTGAAGAAAATTTCCTCACATCTCTTTTGAACCCCTCCCTCCAGCTTCATCACATGCTCCTGGTCCTGATGCTCTTTATTTGAAAGATACTCACCCTGCACCCTGTACACCCCTTTGAGGTACTTGTAGGTCTCTATCGTGGCACCTCTCTTCTCTTTTCCAGGGTGTACGTGTGGAGATCCTTCAGTCTGTCCTCGTAGGGCTTCTCATGTAAACCCTGCACAATTTTAGTTGCCCTCCTGTGGACTTTCTTCACCCTGTCTACGTCCCTTCTGAGATGTGGTCTCCAAAACTGTACACAGTACTCCAAATAAGGTCTCACTAGTGAGTGGTACAGTGCAAGACCACTTCCTCCTACTGCTGGAGATACCCCTCCTATGCATCCCAGTATCCCACTAGCCCTATCCACTGCTTTGTCACACTGCAGTGCTTCGTCATGTTGAGATCCTCAGATATGATAATCTCAAGGTCCTTTTCTGATTAGTGACTCTCAATACTTCCCGCATCCTATACTGGAGGTCCTGGTTTCCTGTGCCCCAGGTGCATGATATTGCACTTTTTGGCATTGAAACCAGTGCCATGCTTTTACCACTCCTCGAGTTTCCCAAGATCCTTGCTCATTCTCTCCATCCCTTCCTGAGTGCCTACTTTATGGCAGATTTTGATATAATTTGCAAAAGGCATACCTTTCCTTCCAGATCTTCTTCAAGGATGTCTCTTTCATCAGGCCACATCTATGGAACTACAGCCACTAGCGCCAAGACCACACATAAACTTTTTTTACTAACAGTCTACTAGGGGTCCACCCATGACGACTCCTATTTTGACGTCATCTCTATATAAACGTAAGCAGCCCTCTCCTCATTTCTTTTCCCACCATGGACCATACTCATCTGACTCACAGAGACGCCGCTGTTGCAGTCAACTGCGCAGTCTTCAGTTTTCTCACTCTAATAACCATCACTTTATTTTAAAGTGATTGGAATTATCGTGTATGTTGACAAACGTCACCGCTAAACTTTTTCGTTACTGTGAGTGTGGTGAAAAAATCTACTCCAGTGACAATCATGACGCCTGCATGTGCTGTCTTGAGAGGCCATGATGTTAAGGCCTGTGAGATCTGCCTGAAGTTTAATCAAGCTTCCGCGACGCCCGTAAAAAGTCCTGCAGATTTTATTGTTGAGCAGCAGGTAGCCAGAATAGAGAGAGACTCCAGGATGAGCTCCACCGTGTCGCCGTGCACTCCTCATGCTCTCATTCCTCCAAGGCCCGGAGAAGTTTTCAGGAAAGAAAACACCGCCAGAGGGAGCGGAGTAAGGATAAACCCTCCCCCATGGACTCTCAGTCGCTGTTGCACTTGGCGCTGACCGCTATAGTGTCATCATCCACTTCAGTGGCAATACCTCCTGCCACTCAGACCTTAGAACCCACAAGGTTGGCTCTGGCAGTGAGATCCGCTTGATCTCCATGGCCAGCTAAGGCTTGTTGGCCGTTGGGGGCTGCCACCATCGGCGTCGCAAGTCTTGCAGCTCAGACCTCAGAACCCTCAGTGTCGGCTGGCAGTGAGTTCCACTGTGTCTCTCCTCTGACCGGCGATGGTCCGTTGAGCTGGGGCTGTAGTCATCCCTGTTGAAGTTGCAAGGTGCCCCTGCAGTGCAGGCCACTGTCAACGTGCAGACGGTGCTCTACCTTTGTGCAGATAACACAGCGCTCAACCTCCTCCTCTTACACCAGGCACAATGATGATGGGGCCTCTCGACCAGCCCCACGCCAACGCTTCGCTCCACGCCGTCCTTCCTTGAAGCCTCAGAGACCATTGACGAGGATCATGAATACAACCCTGACCTCACCTTATAAGAGACAGAAGAGGAGGAGGAGGAAGATATGGATGGTAGCCCATCTGACATGTCTGGTTCCACCATTTCCGCCAGAAGTGAGGACTTTACATTGTGTACTCTGAGGTCCCTCCTGAAGACCCCTCCTTCATGTCTATGATGAAGCAACCCAGCTTGTATCGGGATTTGATGCTCAGGAGCATCACATCACTAGGAGGGACTTGGTAGGGTTTCTGGAGCTACCAGATTCTCCACCTCTCATCATCTCTGTATTGGCTGCACTGGAGGATGCCACCCTGGCTGCCTGACACAGAACAAGCTTGATCCCTGCCATGCCCAGAAAGGCAGACAAGCTGTACCAGGCCACTCAGTAAAGCTGTTTCTCGCAGGCCAACCTGAGGCTGATTTGATGGTGACAAAGGCAGCCCATGATAGTTCTAAGGTGCTAAACATGTCCGTCCCCCAGATAAAGAGTTGAGAAAACTGGACTGTCATCGAGGCACAGATCAGGAAGCATATGAAAACCAGGAGCAATTGTACCATTACGCAAAAATTGTTTATTAGTACTAGCAATAACATAAAAAAAGCTTGTTCAGTATAACTATTTACAAAGGCAGAATAAACAGAGAAGATCCATCTGAGTTTTCCTTCAGTCTTGGTGCATTTGTGTTTCTTTGCAAGAAATTGCAGCTCTGTTTTATAAGTCCTTGCAACCTCCCTCCTTAAGAAGCATCCTGTTTTTTTCTAAAATGTTCTTGTAAGTGTCAGACAGGCAATAAGAACGCAGTGTTGCAGAACTGAGGCCCCTTCACAGCTCTTCTGAAAAAGGGCTTAAAACTGCTCTCAGGTTAACTTCTTAAGTTCCCAATAGCTTTTGCACTCATTGCAAACTATAATTATATACTATACATTTCAGCAGTAACACTATATAATTTCTAAACAAAGGATCCCACTCTCAGTTCCTTTTCCATTTATACCAGCAGATAGGCAAAGGAGAAAAGAAAACAGCAAGGGAAGACTGAGAGACAGTGAAGGCAAAGAATTGCGGGACTGTTGGGTGATCATACCTAGGTCTCATAGGAAAGTTTGGTTGTGCAACCAGACAGACAAGAGACAGGAAAGAACAGAACAGATCCCTGCATTCAAACTTCCATAACAACTGGGACAGGGTCCTATTCAACCCTGTCACAAGGACCTCATGGGAAAGAGAACTTTGTATCTACCACAGTGGGCCTCAGAATAGCAAACTATCAGGCCCTTCAAACAACATGAAGTCTTGCTGTATTCTGACTATATGCAGTTAGCCTTCCCAGCTGAACTGCCCCAGAGTTGAAAGAATTAATTCTATGCAAATGCATAGAACATTGAGCTCAGTTTAGTTTTCACACCCTGTCCCTGGTTCATTCTATGTAACCGCCAGATTCTTTACTCCGCCTGCCTGTGAAGTCACTCCGAGATTTCTCCTCACTTACTTTGGTTAAAGTGTTGGTTTTAGATGTTTTTTCAAACCGGTTGTATTTTTCATTTCTTCAAGCCTCTGTCCTTCAGTACAGGTTAGACTAGACTAGGTTTACTTCAATTTCGGTAAGTTTTCGGTTTTTCCTTTTGGTTTGCGTAACCAAGAGGAAACCAAGGAAATTTTATTTCTTTTGAGGTAAAGTTTTAGTTGTTTAAGTTGTTGAAAATTTTAGTTTGGGATCAGGCAGTTTTTGTTTTAAAAAGCAAGACTTTTCTCGTTTTTTTCATTGAACCGTCATTAACCGAATACATTTTTAGTTACTCCGGCCTGACTGCCACAGAAGGGTAACTTGGCTCATCAGTGCTCATCATGTCAGAGAAGCCCAAGAAGATGTCTGGTCCCACTGGGTTTCAGCACTGCAGAGTGCGGGGAAGTGTTTGCCAAGGCTGATCCCCACCTTTTCTGTGTTTAATGTCTGGGGTTTGACCACCTGAAAACAGACTGCTAATTGTAAAACTTTCCTAAAGCCATGCTGGATAAGCATTTGTCTAGGCTTAAGGAAAGAAAAGCCGAACAATCCGCTGATCTGGATGGTCGGTCTGGTTCTGCCCAGAGGGAGTCGAGGAACGGAGGAGGTGCCTTCTGACCAGGGCGATACCTCCTGACTAGAAGGAAGGCAGATACTGAGGAATCGGTACCTGCAAAAGAAAGAAAATCTGCTGGTTCGAGCCAACATTTGCAGCTCCAACCACGGAAGAGACTGCTAAAGCGATACTGAATTGTGCAGTCTTTACGACCAGTTCAGGTGAACCGACTGGGTCAAAACCACATACTTCAGTTCGGTCACCCGCCGGTTCGCTTCCCACTGTTCATATGATCCGGAGGCCTCACTATGAGCTTGAGTAGGAAAGAGAAGAAGAAGAAGAGGAGGAGGAGGAAGAAGAATATTTGGATGAGCCCATCGTGCCTGATGTTTACTCTAATAGACCAGACTCTGTTTCTCCTCCTAGGCAGCCTGGAGAATATTCTCATTATTTATTCTTTAAAAATGTTGCTGATACTACTCCTGAGGTAACTGAGGAAGAGGAGGAGCCAAACTTCATCGAAATGATGGATGTTCCTGAGACTTTCAGGACCTCTGCACAAGTCTCTTAAGAAACAAACAAAATTCTGCCGATGCCAACCTCCATCCCTCCTGGATAAAAGCATGGAAAAGAGGTATATGCTGTCTGGCAATGGTACAGAGTTTTTGTATAATCACTGTAGCCATGTAGGTGTAGTTCAGGCTGCTGCCTGTGATAAGGCTGGCATTCCTCTGGCTTCGCACCCTCCTGAAGAGGACTCTCGAAAGATTGATGCCATGGCCAAGAAGCAGTACTTGGCTGCTTCACTGTGTATTAGGAAGCTTCCTATGTGGCACATTTATCCAGATATCAGAAATCCAGGAGGAGTGTTTTGGAGTTGACTAGAATGCTCCACCTCAGTTAGCCAAGGATCTGGAGCAAGTAGTCAAGGATGGCATTGAAGCTTCTAAAGCTCAGTTTCATTCTGCTGTGGATTCAAATGATGTATCCTCTAGGGTTATGGCTACTGCAGTCTCATTAAAGATTTTCTTAACTTAGATGTACCAGTCTTTCCCAGGATACCCAATCAAAAGCTATGGATTTCCTGTTGTCCAGAATTTTTGTTTGGGGAGCAAACAGAGACATACATGAAAAGAATGGACGAGTACAGGGTGAATTATAAAGTGCAGCTGCTAAGAAAAAGGCTGCAACTCCACAGAAGCAGCAAGCTAAACCTGGCAGAGGCAGGCCTTATCAGAGGCCTTTCTACCTGGCCCAGGCATTCCCTGCTTACCAGCAGCCAAGAGGGTATTTCAGGAGTAGAGGCAGGAGAGGTGTAAACAGGGCTGCATCCACCTCTCAGTCTGGGACTCCTGCCAAGCAGACACCCTGATGTGCCAGTCAGGGCCGCCTCCCACTGCCAGTAGGGGCAGGCCTGGCAAGCCATTACCACAGACAAGTGCGCCTCTGAAGTAGTCAGCCAGGTACTTGCTCTAAGTTTCAAATAGTTTCCAAGAACAAGAGCAAGGACATTCAGACCTGCCAGCAGTTCAGAGACAACTCTTCTGGAAGCAGAGATTACCATACTTCTGAACACCAAGCTTTGGAACCTGTTCTCTCTTCACAAAGGACAAGGGTCATACTCAAGATATTTCCTTACCCTAAAGAAAACTGGGGAGTGAGGCCGATTCTAGATCTGAGATATTTTCAACAAGCATCTGTCAAAACCCAAATTCAAGATGATTACTCTAACCATGATCCTTCCTACCCTCAGGCAGGGAGATTAGTTGGCTTCCTTGGATCTCAAGGATGCTTATTTTCATATCTGAATCAGACATTCTTACAGAAAGTACCTAAGGTTTGAATTGCCCTCAGACCACTATCAGTTCAGAGCAATGCCCTTTGGCCTTACCTCGGCACCTAGAACATTCACAAAATGCCTGGTAGTGGTTGTAGTTCACCTGAGAAGGCAAGGAGTGGCCATGTTCTCTCCTGGACAACTGGCTAGTCATGGGCCACTCCCCACAACAGATAAGGGGGGCCTTGATCTGGTGCAGGATACCCTTGTATCCTTAGTATTCCTGTTAAACCTAAAGAAGTCAGTGCTGGAACAGGTCCAGATCTTGGATTTCATAGGAGCAGAGCCGACATAGTTCAGGCAAGCTCTCCTGCCAGTTGGAAGGGCAGACAGCCTCATACAACTGGCAGACTCTTTTCACTTACATGTGTCTCGTCCGCAAGACACTTTTCAGCTCCTGGGACACATGGCAGTATCCACAGCAGTGGTTCCAGGAGCCAGGTTTCAGATGAGGGATATTCAGTTTCACCTCAGGTTCTTTTGGTCAAAGAGAAGGGATGCCTTGTCCAAGCTGATCCCAGTGACAGCCACCTTGTTACAGGCATTACAATGGTGGAAGGACAAGGACAACCTCGGGAGGGTGTGCCATTCCTCCAACAATCTCCTACAGAGGTTCTGACCATGGATGCTTCCCACCTGGGGTGGGGAGCTCATTTAGGGACCTCACTGCTCATGGGACATGGTCTCAACAGGAGTCTCTTCTCCACATCAACCTGTTGGAGCTCAGGGCAGTGCTCCTGGCACTTCAGCAGATGTAAAAATGATACAAGGGAAGGTGGTTCAGGTAAGGACAGACAATACCACCACTATGTACTACATCAACAAGCAGGGAGGGACAAGGTCCTCTGCCCTGTGTATGGAGGCAATGAAGATCTGGAGTCTGGCTTATTCTTTCAAGACCTCCCTCTCAGCCATGCACTTGCCAGGCAAGGACAGTGTCCTGGCAGATAGTCTCAGCAGAATAAATCAGAGTCACACGAGTGGTCTCTGAACAGGGAAATACTGCATGCAGTGTTCAGGAGATGGGGCACACCAGAGATAGATCTGTTTGCAGCCCCAGACAATCAGCTACCCCAGTTCTGTTGCAGACCTCCAGTTCTGGGGTCGGTGCCTCTGGATGCACTGATACTGGACTGGACAGGCAAATTTCTGTATGCCTTTCCTTCATTTCCTCTCATCTTCAGAGTTCTGATCAAACTCAGGAGCCAGCCATCTTGATTGCACTGGATTGGGCCAGACAGCACCGTATCCCATGCTGCTGTCTCTGGCAGTGACCAGTCCGATCTGCCACCCAGGAGGCACAATCTTCTGACCTCTCAGGGAGCATCCTATACTCCAACCTGAAGTCCTTCAGGCTCAGGGCCTGGCTCTTGAGGACCTAGAGCACGAGGCTTGCAACTCTCTGAAGGGGTCCTGATATTTTGAAGGTTTCAGAAAACCTGCCACCAGAAAGACTTATACTTCCAAATGGAAGAGATTTACTATTTGGTGTGCACAAAATGAAGTAGATCTACAGGCTGCCGGATTGGCAGTTCTGTTGGACTGTTTAGACCACCTTCATTCCTTAGGCCTTCAGCTTTCTTCTTTGAATGTGCATCTGGCAGCTGTTTCTGCCTATCTCTCTGCAGGGAAGGGCCCTTCCTTGCCTCTCATGTAATCTTCAGGAAGTTCTATAAAGGGTTGCTCCACCTACACCCCCTCACAGGGAGCCAACCCTTCTTGATCTGAATATCTGCATAGCACAGCTAATGCAGTCCTGATCTGAACCCATGTCTTCTGCTGAACTCAAGTACCTGATATGGAAAACTGTCTTTCTGGTAGCAATAACCTCTGCAAGGAAGATTAGTGAGCTACAGGCCTTGTCAGTGGAGCCCAACCACATAGCACTCCATAGGGACAAGGACATCCTTAGAACGAACAGGAAATTTCTTCCAAAGGTGGTCTCTGACTTCCACCTGAATCAGTCCATGACATTACCTGTCTTCTTCACTGAACTTTCTAGTTCAGGAGAACACAGACTGCATAGCCTGGATGTTAAGAGGCTATTAGCTACTATCTGGATCAGATGAAGGCCCATAGGAATGAGTATACTCAGCTGTTCCTCACCTGTGGAGAAGTGGGAACAGGCAAGCCAGCCACCAAGAGGACCATTGCTCAGTGGATTGTGTCTTGCATTCAGTTCTTCTATGGCAAACTGGGGAAACGGCCACCAGTGGGCCCTAGGGCTCACTCTGTACAGGGGACAGCTGCCTCATATAGCAGCTGCTAGAGATATCCCCTGCTCAAAATTTGCAAAGCAGCTATACTTCCTGGACACACAGGCCAGGAGTGATGCCAGGTTTAGTACAGCAGTATTACAGAGCCTATTTCCTAAGTAGATTCTGTGCCCACCTCCATTTGGCACTGCTTGGTAGTCTGCATATACAGTAGCAGCCACATACACTGCCTGCTATTTCCCGAAATTTCTGTGATATTTCCAGATATATCTAAAGCTTTCTCCATTTCTACAGTAGGGGCAGCAGAGAGAAACTTTAGAAATTTGGCGAAATATCTAGAAATAGCTGGCAATGTCTGTGGTTGCTGTTAGTCAGAATACAGCAAGACTTCATGTTGTTTGAAGAAAAATTACCACAGTAATCTTGTTTCTTCTAATGGAGTCTTGCTGTATTCTGACCTCCTCCCTGCCACAACCTGGGGGCACTGCACCACAGCTGTTCTCTTTGTAAGTGCTGCACCACTGGGGTTGCATTTTCTGGGCATCTACGACTTGAGTCTTCTTATATGCCCCTTGTTGAGTTATTAGTCGCTTGACTATTTTTTTATTAATGTCCAGTGTTATTTAGTATAGTAGCCATTATTTTAGTGCTTATAAGAATCTGGCAGTTACATAGAATGAACCAGGGACAGGGGTTTGAAAACTGAGCTCGAGCTCAACGTTCTGTGCATTTGCATAGAGTTAACTCTTTCATCTCCGGGCAGTTCAACTGGAAAGGCTAACTGCATGTAGTCAGAATACAGCAAGACTCCATTAGGAGAAACAAGATTACTGTAGTAAGTAAATTTTTGTATGGTGAAATACCAGAATGCCCTCTGGAAAAGGCTAAATCAGCCCAGTCCCTTCCAGAGGGTTCCCAAGCAGGAGATGCTCACTGCCTCCAGACTGGGGCTGACATGGGTAAACACCTCTTAAGGTGTACCTATGACATTTCAGATGCCTCTGTCAGAGCAGCTGCTGCTGGTAGAATTCTTGGCTGGGGGTGTCTGGATTTGTTAGTGATGTCCAGCAATCCATTTTTTTTTTTTTTTATTATTTCTATTTTGGTCTCCTCCTGTATCGCCTCATCTGACCGGCTCCTCCAGCTCAGTCCTCCAGAATTACTGGGGCTTACCTTATGCCTGGTCCAGGAGCGGTGCCTCAGGAGAGTCGGTCGCCATCCTGCCGCCGCTTTTTCCCATTTTCTTCCCATTTTTCCCGAGGGCTCCAGGAGAAGGTCGATGCTTGTGGAGGCACACATGCCCTTACAGCCCTGGTACCCACCCTCCGCCCACCCCCATTGGCCTATCGCTGGCACCATGCTTGCACAGCCCTTGGCCTCCACCAGGGGTAGCTATGAGCAAGGGATGCCATCCCACCTCCCTGGAGAGGAGAGCTGCCTGATGGCCGCTCCATCCAACTCTGCCCCCGTGGCGACTTCTGACAACCCAGGCTTGCTCCTGAACCCGGTCGGCGGGCGTGTCATGAGGTGAGACGTCCAGTGCCTCAGCCCTCACGCCACTCCAGCAATCCATTTTGAATGCCCCTTCAGAGAATACAAGCTCTTTGGGTAGATATGCATGATATCCTCTCTAACCTGCAAGTCTCGGAAGGACTCTAAGGTCACTTCATTCCCGCTACCACACATAACCGAGAAGTAGGCAGAGGGTGCTCGGGCTACCACTAGACCTAGGTCAGGGGCCAGGCAACAGAGCAAAAGCAGAGCATCTTTGGTGGCCCCAAAGTCCTCCACAGGTGCCCACTCCAAAGCTCCTAGAGGAGATGAGGCTGCGTCGTTGGATCTGCTTCAGCATGACTCCTTATTAGATCCCCACCTCCAGTAGAAAATCAGGAGTTGTGGTAGGGGTTGCCTGTCTCTCCACCTGGACCAGTGTTGAGAGGTTACAGCAGATGCTTGGGTCCTGCAGTTAATATGCTGCCCAAGAGGGTCAGAAACCAGTTCCCTGGGAACAAAAGAACAGGGGTTCTATTCTCATTTCTTCCTAGTCCCCAAATCCACAGAGAACTTGAGGCCGATTCTGGATCTGAGGGAACTGAACTTTGTATTCAGTAAAAGAAGTGTAGGATGGTCACTCTGCAAGTCCTGCTGCCCCTCCTACAAAAGGGACTGAGTATGCTCCTGGACATGCAGGATGCTTACCTGCATATCAGAGTTTGTCTACCCCACAGGATGTAGAAGCAACTGTCTCACACCCTAGCATGCACCAGACAGCTGTTCAATGCCCTAGGGATCATGACCAATCTGTCCGAGTCAGTCTTGACCCCATGTCAGCGTCTGCAGTACATAGGGGCAGTACTGGACACTGTTCAGGGCTCAGCCTTCCTGCCCCAAGACAGGGCGGAGTGCCTCATGGCACGGGCCCAGCTGCTTTACAACAGCCGGTATGTCACAGCTAGGACATTCCTGAGACTGTTGGGCCTGATGGCAACAGTCATTATCACGGTACCCCTGGTCAAGCTGCACATGAGTATCCCGCAGTGGACATTCAATCAATCAATCAATTTTATTTATATACTGGAAAATATGTGAGCAAAATGCCCGCTTTCACAAATGTCCAATGTGGGATATAACAAACGGGTAGCATAAACAATGGAAGTAACAGTAGAACAAAAACAGATTGACATATTACAGCATAAAGGTAAAATAAACATAACAAGTGGAAGCAAAACAGATCAACATAATACAAAGGATTACAACTACTAAAGGACAACTAAACAGCATATTTCAATAAAATGAAGCAGTCAAAATCTGAAAACATAGGGCTGTAGACTAAGCTCTTACCTGTGACATACTGCCCTTCATTTTGTCCAGACACTAGTTTCGCATGATTTCATCAAGTTTAAAATACAAACACAGTCCCAACTTTTCCAGTCTCCCTGCTTCGGTAGCAGCCTGAGATGGCTGCGTATGCTGACATATGTGACGATGTCATCGAACCAGAAGCGCTCGATGCAATCATAGGATCTTCATAGGGACCTATTAGTATGTACTTTTATCTCCTCGGTTCTATATATGGGTAAAATCTTTACTGTACATGTGTAAAGACAGTATCACATGTAGAGGAAAGGATTTTATCCATGTATGCAGTCCGAGGGAGATAAAAGTATATATGTTTAATAGGTCCCTATAGCGATCCCATGATCGTTCTGGAGTGCTATAGCTCTGATGACATCATCATGTATGTATGTCGCAGCCATCTTAGGCTGCTACCGGAGCAGGGAGTTTGAAAACATCTGGGCTGTGTTTACATTTTTAAAACTTGATGAAATGATGCTAAAACTAGTTTCTGGACAAACAAAGGGCAACATATCACAGGTAAGAGCTTAGTCTACAGCCCTATGTTTTCAGATTTTGACTGCTTTGTTTTATTGAATTATGCTGTTTAGTTGTCCTTTAAGAGTCCAGTGGATCAGCGCACCGATGATCTAGAACAGAACTTCTGTCCAAAAGGTGCTCCAGTGTTGGATGAAACCCAGCAATTTGCTGAAAGGGTTCTCTTCTCATTCCTCCTCTCAGCAGATTCTCACTACAGATGCTTCAGGGCTGGGTGGGGGGCACATCTGGGACCTCATCAGACATAAGGAACATGGACTGGAGTAAAGACTTCCTCCACATAAATGTCCTAGAGACGGGCTGTTCTGTAAGCCTTCCAGAACCATCTCTTCTGGGGCATCTGCTGCTGCAGATGGACAACATCAGTGTAGTACAGTACATAAACACGCAAGGGGACTCACTCTTGCCCTCTGTGCAGGGAAGCAATGAGGGTTTGGTACTGGGCTGTAAACATGGTCTAGAGCGGTCAGCTGTCCATGTTCCAGGCATCCAAAATGTCCTGGCAGACAAGCTAAGTAGGTCACAGTCCAGAATGCATGAGTGGGAGCTGCTGACCTCAGTGGTAAAAGACCTGTTTGACAGGTGGGGTCATTCAGAATTGGACCTTTATGCCCCCACTCAATGCAAAATTGCCGCTTTGTGCTTGCTTGTTCGAGGGCCTGGAGTTTTCTGGCGAGATGTGTTGTCCTCACTTGGAAAAGGAGGTTCCTTTACATCTTCCCTGCATTTTCTCTGATTCAGAAAGTGCTAATCAAGCTCTAACTGAGGAACTGCTCTAATTCTTGTAGCTGCCTTTGGCCTTGTCAGATCTCGTTCCCTTTGCTGCAACAGTTAGCACTGGAACCCCAGTACCCTTGCCCCTGTGCAAGGGGTTGCTATCACAGGAACAGGGAACCCTGGTCCATCTGGATCTCAGGTCGCTCCATCTCCATGCTTGGCTCCTGAAGACATAGCCATCACGAGATTTGGAGTGTCCTCAAAGGTGGCTGATGTCCTGGTGGTTGCCAGAAAACCTTCCACTAGAGCTGTTTGTTCATGAAGTGGAAACAGTTTACTTTGTGGGCTTCTTCTCATCACTTGGATCCCTTCACTTGACCAGTGAATCAAATTCTGGAGTATTTATTGTCCTTGTGAGATGCAGGACTACAATACTCTACTGTCAAAAGTGCACTCGCTGCTAGTTCAGCTTTCCATGTGCCTATTGATGACTGTACAATGGCTTAGCTGGAGGTGGCCCATGTGTGCTTGAGAGGCATCTCGCACTTGAAGTCTCCTCTGCAATCCAGTCCCAGCCTGGGACTTGAATTTTGTGCTGGAGAGACTCACTTTGGCGAATTTTGAGGCAGTCACGACTTGTGGCTTACGCTTCCTTTCTTGGAAAGTGTTATTTTTAGTTGCTATTACTTCTGCTCAAGGGTTTCCGAGCTGCAGGCTCTTATGTGCGAGCCTCCTTATCTGATTTTCCATAAAGACGGGGTGGGATTTTCAAATGCCCTATAGCGTCGTGCAGAAGCCCTGCGCGCTGGCCGATAGGGCTTATGGGGCTTGTGGTGATCTAACGGAATTTGTATCTTGTGCTGGCACTGCCGCAAGTTAGACCACCTTTACTGGTCTAACATGTGGCAATCCTGGGAGCTGTTTTACGGAGTTTGCGCCAGATATATGGCGCAAGCTGCCGTAGAATCGGAAACTGCCTGAACTGCACCTGATAATGTAAAATCGGGTGCAGTTGCAGCCAAGGGTTGGCATACAGCCAGTACCTAAGTGTGGTGGTGCAGGGCTGAACGCAAGCCCTGCGCCACCCTTCAAAATCCTGCCTCAGATGTCTTGACGGACTAACCCTGCTTCTTCCTAAGGTGGTGTTGAGGTTTACTTTGAATCGACTATCCACCTACCAGTTTACTTTCTGGAGCTTGCCGTCCAGAGGAAGCATTGCTCCATACCTTAGATGTACATATATATATCTACTCAGATATTATGTTCATCATTAAGGACTGCAGGAAGTCCCCACAGTTTTTGTCTTTGCCACTGGAAAAGAGAGCATACCAGTTTCTAACAGTGCCTGTCCAGATGGTTGGCCAACTGTATTAATTTATTTTTTTAATTTAAACAATTGGTAATCGGAACTGGCCCACCAGCGCAGTGGTTGATCTTGCTGTGCCAGCTAACTCGGGTTCGGGAACGAGCCCGGGAGCTGAGGGCCGGGCCGGGAGAAGGCTTAGAAATCCCCAGGACAGCTCACCTTCTCCAGGCAGGAGGGTGTCGACATCCCGGTGCAAGACTGGCCCCAGGTGGAGGTCTGGGACACAGCATGCGCCGAGATGCAGCAAGAGGAGGACGCCACAGACGCTGGCACTATGCGCCTTGACATCAGGGTTCACACAACGCCCACAGAAAAACTGAAGAAGAAACTCTCCAGGCCCGGGTAGATGGAGTACTGGAGCAGACTCCTCATGGCTCCTGCCTACCTGGGCGATCCCATAGCCCGGCTGAAACAGGTAAAGCTCAGGGTGTAGGCCGCACCTTGTCCCCACCTGGGGGTAAACGGAGGCTACATGGGGGTTCACGGATGGCACAGGTAGGTGGCAGAAGCAGGGGCAGGACTCCATTGGGCACTCCCAAAGAAGCAGAGCCTGGGGAGGGAGGAGGGTAAAAAGAAAGTTAAAAAAATAATAATAATAAACAATTGGTAATCAGGAAAGGCACACTGAGCTAAGGCTTGTTTCCAGGTGTGACCTGGGGTGGGGCAAAGGGGAAAAACGCACACAATACAGATTATGATACATAAATACAAAGTAAAATATATACATGATCACTGTAAGAGTGAGTTTGTTATTGAGGGGTTCTTTATAGAGAGGGAGCACTGTACGTACAGGAATACATAGTAATTAATAGATATTTACAGGATATATAGCTAACTGGAACCTATGTAAACATACTGTAGGATTAGGTAGACAGTAGTGGTATGCATACATGGTGGTGCCGGATGTAAACAAGGACAGCTTAAAGCAAAAGAAAAGTCAGTAGATACTAAAAGACGAGGGATGGCTAAAGGAAAGTTACTTGTTCATATGAGAGCAGGTGCAGGCAGGTGGTGGCAGGTGACATAGTTGATTTTGATAGAGTTGAGCAAGTTTCTTAGTGGCCGATTGACTGAACCATAGAGAAAAGTAAACAGCACAGAGGTGGCTACAAGAGCAAAAGATGGAGTCAGGCAAAAGTCCTCACATAGCAGATGGGAAGAGCATGGCTTTACCATCACTGTTTGGTACAATAAATTCAGGACAGATGCAGGCAGGATAAAACTCAAGCTTTATTTTCGTGAACTAGCAGCAAGATGCAGGCGCTCCCCACGCAGAACAGCCGAACGCTTTGCACGATTACAGTGCTTTCTCAAGGAGGGAAAACCCTAGCCGCAGGGTGTAAAGGTGAAGAAAGTGCAGGAGTTAGTTTCAAGAGAGGTAAGTGGGGAGCAGTATTTGAATATAAGGGTGATGGAGGGATGTAGCGTCGATGGGACAGAGGTGATATATCCAGGTGGAGAAGAGAGGGCAGTGGTGTGTTCTAAGGAAGAGTTTGCGCTAAGGGACAGAAAGCGTAAAAGAGGGAGTCTAGCCTGGCTAATGAAGAGGAGGGCTCAGTGCAGTATACTATGTCTACTTAATCAAAATGAGGGTAATCATTTTAACTAGTAATTGTGGTCTCACAGGTATATAGAAACATAGAATTTGACGGGCAGACAAGGACCACTTGGCCCACCTAGCCTGCCCATTTCCCTACCTAATGGATAAGCTGCAGATCCTAGTTAACCAACAGCCTACTTCCTCCTGCCTCCCACTAGAATTGCCTTATGTCTGTCCCATGCATTCTTGAATTTCCCACTGTTTTTGACTCCACTGTCTCCTCAGGAAAGCTGCCCATGTATCCAAAACCTCTCCATGAAAATATACTTCTCACATTACCTCTGAGCTGCTCCCTCTATCTTCAGATTGTGCCCTTGTTCTTGCACTTCTTTTTCTGAAAAATGCTACCCTCTTGGACTTTGCTGATTCCCTTGAGGTACTTGAAAGTTTGTATCATGTCCCTCCTTTCCTCGAGGGTATACGTATAAGCTCCTTTAATCTCTCTTCGTATGTCTTCTGGTGTAGACCCTGCACCATTTTAGTTGCCCTCCTCTGACAGCCTATCCTGTCTATGTCCTTGCGGACATGGGGTCTCCAGAACTGCACACAGTACTCCAAATGGGGTCTCACAAACTGTCTGTACAGAGGGATAACAACTTCCTGTATTCTACTGGTGATGCCTCTCCTGTGCATCCCAGTATCCCGCCAGCCCTCCTTACTGCCTTCTGACATTGCTTGCCCACCTTTAGGTCATCTGATATGACTACCCCCAGGTCCCTTTCCATTTTGTTGTTGTTAGTATCTCACCCCATTGTGTACTCTTCCCGGGTTTTTGTTCCCAGGTGCATTACTTTGCACTTTTTACTTGAATCTAAGCTGCCATACATTTGACCATTCCTCTAACCTTGCCAAGTCCCTTCTCATCCTTTCTACCCCACCTTCTGTATCAACCCTGTTGCAGATCTTTGTGTCATCTGCAGAGAGACATACTTTTCCTTCCAGTCCCTTCGCAATGTCACTTATAAAGACATTAAAGAGGACTGGTCCCAGTACAGAACCCTCGTGTACTCTGCTAGTAACCCTCTTTCTTCAGCGTGACTCCATTTACTATTACCCTCTGCATCCTGTTGTCCAGACAGTTTTTACCCAGGTTACCAACTTGGGACCCACTCTAAGACTGGCTAACTTGTATATTAATCTTTGTGTGGGATTGTGTCAGATACCTTGCTAAAGTCTAGGTAGGCCGTGTCCACAGCCCCTCCCTGGTCTACTACTTTGGTCACCAGTCAAAGAAATTCTTAGATTTGTCTGACATGACCTTCCCGCCAGAATCCATGCTGCTTTGGGTCCTGTGCCCCACTGGCCTCAGGTACTCAACATTTCTTTTCTTCAGAAGTGATTCCATCTTTTCCCTACCACTGAGGTCAAACTAACAGGTCTGTAGTTTCCTGCCTCTGCCTTGCTTCCACTTTTGTGAAGTGGAATCACATCTACCCTCCTCCAGTCCTCAGGTACCACTCCATCCTCCCACGATTTGTTAAAGAGGGTAGTCATTGGTGTCACTAGTTCTACCCTTAGTTCTTTTAGAATTTTTGGTGAATCCCGTCAGGCCCCATTGCTTTGTCCACCTTCAGTTTTAAGAATTCTTTCAGAACCCTTTCTTCTGTGAATAGACTGGTATCAACTCCCCTATCCAGAGTGTTTCTGTTGTTTGGTTTAGATACCTCCCATCCCTTCTTTTGTGAATACTGAGCAGAAGTATTTGTTCAGTATCCCTGCTTTTCATTGTCACCCTCTGCCCACATTCCTCCCTTTATTAAGCCTCAGTATCCCTCACTTGATCTTTCTTCACTCTCTAATGTACCTATAAAAGGTTTTATCCCCTTCTAACAGAGTTGGCTATCTTTTCTCAGTTTGGGCCTTTGCTATTCTGACTGCCTTCCTGCCTCTTTCTGCTTTATCTGATACAGTTTTCTGTCCTGCTCCTTCTGTGTTTCCTTATATTTCATGAATGCTATCCTTTTCTCCTTAACCTTCCCTGACACCTCTTTTGAGAACCATAGTGGTTTTTCCTTCATTTTATTTTGTTGATTTGCTTTACACAAAGGCTTGTTGCCTCTGTGATGGCAGTTTTGATTTTTTTCCCATTGTTCTTCCACCCTCCTTCTTGCCCGCTTGCTAGTGCTTTCTGAGGCACTCTTTAATTGTGTCAGTCAGCCCTCCTAAAGTCCAACACCATTGCTTTTGTATGGCTTTACTCTACAGCTGTGTTTATTGTGAACCACACTGTTTGGTGGTCACTTGTTCCCAGATGGCTACCCACTTCTAAATTTGAGATCCTCTCTCCATCCCCATTTGAAAGTACCAGGTCTAAGATTGCTCCTCCCAAGTGGGTTCCAACACTATCTGTCTGAGGCATGCCCCTGTAGGGCATCGAGAATGACCCTGATCTTGGATGTGGCTGCAGCAAAGGTGCTCCAGTTAACATCTGGCATATTCAGGTCCCCCATCAACAATATCTCTCCTTTTCTGCCATCCTAAGGATGCCTTCCATCATTTCCGGGTCGTACCTGAAAATAAGCATATGTTTGTCTAGTGTACTTACCTGGTTAATGAAAGCTAAATAAATAAATTTCTTGTCCATTGCCTCCCATGAGATGCGGCTCTGTAAACATCTTCGTGTAGATTGTTTCAATCAAGTTTTGTTTATCAGTGCAATTGCAAATGACCAAAGCGCATACATCCTAGGTTAAAATTAGTAGAAACATCAATCATTAAAAACACAATCTAAAAACAATCTTAATAAATACAAACTGGACGGTATGGTACAGCTAAGTTTAGCTCTCAACAGAAAATGCTTAGCTAAACAGGTAGATGGAGTGATTCTTTGTTATGGTGTAGTATACCTAGCTTAGAGCGGAGTTTTGAGGAGATGGTATCGATATGGAGAGAGAGAGAGAGAGATTTAGTTGGGGTCCAGTCACACTCCTAGGTATTTGTAGGATGTAACAGCGCTTGGGGGTTCCGCTCAGAGAGGTGGTTGCTTGGGGAGGGTGCTCTGGCTAGCTTTTGAACAGTCCCAAGGTCATAGAAACTGTCTTGGATGTGTTGATTTTGAGTGGCTTTGCCTGGAACCAGGACTGCATAGAGGAAGTCCTTCTGTAGAAGTGTTTGAACCTCACTTAGTACTGGGCCGGATACAAAAGGATGGAATCATCTGCGCCCATGTTGATGAGTGAACTTGTGCAGACAAATGGGAGGTCGTTTATAAATAGGGAAAACAGGATTGGGCTGAGGATGGAGCCTCGGGGACACTGGTGAGTATTGGGGGTGGAATTAGTGATCTTGACAGATGGGGCCCTGTTTTTGAGGTAAGATTTAAACCACTGAACGGCAGGTTGAGCCCTGCTACCTCAAATTTATTGAGAAGCAGAGGGTGAGATACTGAATTAAAGGCCTTAGCAAGGTTAACAAAGACTGCAGCAGTGAGACAGCCTTTGTCACCTGCTGAGTGGACGTGACCAGTGAAGCAGAGAAGGGAGGAAATAGTGGAGTGGTGTTTTCTGAAACTGGACTGGTATGGGGAGAGAAAGTTTGAGGCTGTGAGGAATTTGGTTAGCCTGGATTGTACTGGTGTTTCCTGAAGTTTGATAGGGCTGGGAGGAGGGAAATGGGCCAGTAGTTTCGTGCACTGAGGGATCTCTCCTTGTGCAGTGGATGACATAGGCCAATTTTCAGTCTTTTGGGGCTGTTCTGGAAGAGAAGGACAGATTTAATAGGAAGGTGAGTGAAGGGCAATGGCAGAGGCTAACGGCAGGAGAGACTAGGGTGTATGCTGTCGGTGCTTGATTTTGGGGGTTTAGGGCTGGAAGGCTTTCAGTACTTCTGTAGTAGTAGTAGCGACACAAGCAGGAAAGTATTGTGAGAAGAGTATTGCAGGCCATCTTTGCCTGGGGCAGGATGGTTGGGGAGAGCGAGGAGGTGAAGAATTTATTTAAGGTTTCAGCTATTTGGATGGGGTCAGATATAGTAAGGTCATTTTGCTTGAATGTGGGGTTTTGGTTTGAGGGGGGCGTGAGGGAGTAGACCAACTTCTAGAAGGAGGAGAAAGTGTGCTAAGATGGGACCTGAAATATTCAACTTTGGCTTGCTTTATAGCCTTAGTACAAGCATTCCTAATGGTGTTGTAGGTTTGTCTGGGGAGTTCAAGTAGAATTTGAAGAGAGACCAGGTCTTATCACAGGCTTTGCATAGAGCAATTATCGGGCAGAGACCCAGGAGAGGTGGCGTTTTTCACTCTGGGGTTTATAAGCTAGGTGTCGGAGTCCCAGACACGTGAGAAGATTTATGGAACTGGGCCAGGGCTGTGTCGACATCTGGAGCGGAATAGACAGGATCTCAGTCTGCGTCCTTCAGGTCACAGAGAAGAGAGTTGGGGTCGAGTGAATTGAGGGGGCGAATTTTAATGTATTTTGGGGCAGATTTGGGAAGTTGGGTTTTCCTGGTACAATAGGTGATGCATTGGTCACTTAAGGCAGCGTCCAGGATCCCAGCAGAGGATATTCTGTGAGGATGGGAAGAGAGATCCAGTCAATGAGTGAATGGTTTGTGGAGCGAGTATTATAGCGGGTGATCTCTGTGATAAGCTGGGTGAGGTTGTAGGATTCAGTTTTGGAGGTGGCAGTCTTGGAGGAGGGGAGAGCTAATCGAGGTTGTTGTCACCCAGAAGTAATAGTTTGCCAGACATTGCAAGGGCGGTAGGGAAGAAATGCATGTGGTGAGTGCATCCTGGTCCAGCCGATGGGAGGTGTAGAGCACACCGATTCAATTCAGATTTATTGTAGGAAAACTCCTTTGAGCAAGCTCATTCACAAGGAGATCCTAGTATAAGACAGGTGTACAACAACAGGTTTACAAAATAAAAAGAACATACTTTGTATAAGACAATGGGTTTCATACATCATAACGTACAAGTACAGCAAAACAGATGCTGGCAATAAGATAGAGCAGCAGTGAGACAATTTACATAATGCAACAATGCGACAATCTGCGGTGTAGGATGCATAAGACTATGGGTGTAGTACAGCACAACCTACTATCACAGTAAAACAGGTCATGGCAACAAGATAGTGCAATAATGAGGCAATCTAGTGTAGGATGTAGAGAAGGCAAGGAATGCAGCAGAAAGAGGACCGATGAAAATGGGAGAGTACAGGGTAAAAGTGATTTGGGTGAGAATCAGTTTGTGCGAAGCCGTGTCAGGATTCTTTTCTGACAGCTGAGCAGGAGAGGGGTTGCCTTGTGAGGATCACAACCTCCCCTCTTTTCCTGCGATCTTGCCTAACGACTGGAGTAGTCAGGGAACACCAGGGATGAGTCAGTATCACTTTCTGTTATAGGAAGTACGGTAAAGAACTCCCTGAGTTGTTTGGCTATTCAACCAGAGGCATGGCCACTTCTGTTGCCTATTTCAGGAATTTATCAGCTGATGAAAGTAGTGCTTATGTCCGTCTCCATAGGCATGGCCTGATGAAAGAGATAGCCTTGAAGAAGATAGTTACGTAAGAACTTACCATAACAGTTGATCTTCGAGAGAATCTTTTCTTCGGGCCATGCCATCCCATCCTCCATCCCCTTAGACTAAGAGCTTCGCCCTGTCCCTCTCTCCAAGATGGACTGCCTGCTGATTCCAGTCTTACCTGGTAGCTGGAACTTTAGCTCTCTCCTGATTCCCTAGAGGGAGGTCCTCTGAGTATGATCTCCAGTGTGAAACTGAGGAGGGAGGGGCTGCCACATTTTTATAGAGAGGACATTGACATAGGACGCCGTCGTGGCCCCTAGTAGTCTGCAAGCAAAAAGTTTCTGTGTGATACTGGTGATTTATAGTTCCATAGGCTGTGGCATGATGAAAGAGATTCTCTAAGATCTACTGTTAGGTAATTTGTTATGTAACTGTACTTTCTTCTGCAGTGTCCCCGATGAAGACAGAAGAGGACTGGTCCCAGTAGTGAACCCTATGGTACCCGCTAATCACTTTCACATCATCAGAGTGACTGCTGTTAAGCACCATCATCTGTCTCCTGTCCTCTAACCAGTTTCTGACCCAGTTTATCACTTTGGATCCTATGCCTAGGCTGTTCAGTGTCTTTATCAGCCTCCTGTGTGGCACAGTGTCAAAGGTCTTGCCAAAGTCCAGATAAGCCATGTCCCTGTCCTCCCTGATCTTTTTCCCTGTTCACCAGATTGCCCCCCGAGAAAAAATCTGTGCTGCCTATGGTCTTGCAGTCGATTGCAATCAAGATGCTCTACCACTCTCTCTTTCAGCAGGGTTTCCATTAATTTCCCCACCACTGAAGTAAGACTGACTGGCCTATAGTTGCTGGCCTTCTCCTGCTACTGCTCTTATGTAGCAGGACCACGCCAGCCCTTCTGCAGTCCTCCGGAACCATGCCTGTTTCCAGTGATCTGTTGAATATGGCTGTCAGTGGGGCAGCTAGCTCCTCACTGAGTTCTTTCTGTTCTCTTGGGTTTATCCTTTCGGTCCCAGAGCCTTGTCCAGCTTCAGAGCTATAAGTCCATTCTGGAATCTTTCCTTGAAAATGGACTTGTGTCCAATCTCCACTGCCCGTTTCTGCTGTTCCCTGGTGGTTCCTCCTCCATCCACTGTGAAGACTTGGCAAGAGTACTTGTCTGTGCGTGGAGGCATTATGCAGAGCTGGTAATGGGCATGTAATGATATGCTAGTGGACCTTAGCACCTTGCTTGTCATATGTGGTCAGAAGCATGCTGGCTGCTGAATATGGCTTCTGAGAGCAAAGGTAGTTGCTCTTTTCCTTTGCTCCTGGGAGTATGTTACTAGCAGGGGCTGTGTTACAGCTGTGCATTTTTCCTTTGCTTGACACTGTTACAGCCCCATATTCACAAAGGCAGGTTGCACTGTCAGTATGAATATGGCACCCTGACGGTCGTGCTTGCTGTTGTTTGAACGCTGCTGCTGGTGACCTTTGACTATCAGGTTCATAGTCTGCAAGACCATCTCAGTGAATGTTAATGTGAGTTTGCCACCTTGTGGTAAACTTTGAAAAACAATATTTAGACACATTGCAGAGTATACTGAACTGTTTATTTTCATAAGATATATTTAGCACATGAGCTAATCGGCCAAAATTGTGCAAATTTAATTTCATGCTCTGCAATTAGCTTCTAATTTATGCCCATTGAGAATATGCAATTTTGGATAATAAGCGTCATTTTATTTATTTATTTTGTGTTATTTCTTTATGCTTCCCAAGCCCTTGGTCTACCACTCCTCCCCGTCACCATCCCGCCACTCTCATTACTGCCGGTCTGGTTGACCCAATGTATCCCTTCACCGGGAGGGGGCTTCAGGGCACCGGACACATGGTCAGGGGCCTGCAATGACACTTCAGGGCTTTTTTGGTGAGTGGGGACCAGCTGCCGTAATCCGCTGTTGGCTCAGTGGCTGTTTTTTCTCTCGAACTCCAGCCCGCCTCCCAAGTGTTAGTCCAGCTGTGGTGGCGCCCTGGGGTGGGGGCATTCAGCAATGTGTTGAGGCTTCACGCCGCCATAAACACCAACCACAAGCCACCACCAGGAGCTGCCATACAAGCGTCCAGGACCGGCCCTGTCCCCTCGAGGGAAGCGGCCCATAGGACGCCTATAACTCCCTTCTTACTGGACTCTGCTCCTGACGCTCAGGCATGAACCTGGCCAGAGTGCCAATTTATTTTAGCGCAGTTATCACTTGAGTGAATGTAGCTGTAATTATTTTACATCAAATATAATCTGTTGTACAGTATATTTTACATTTTCTTCATTTCTTTTCCTTGTATTTTCATTACTGGGTTAATTTACATGGAAACCAGATTCTAGTCTCCTTCAGGTGATCTAATCCTTCTGGTAAATGCTTTGCTGAGGTCATAATCCACTGTATGTAACAGCATAATCATTTCCACAGGGATAAACTGTGATGTTGCAAACAGATGAATTATTCATTTATTTATTTATTGATAGTTTTTATTGACCAGGTAAGCACCGAGGCAATTAAATGCCTATTTTCAGTACAACCTGGTAGGTTTCAGTAAGGAACAGTACATAAGATAACATCATGAACAATAATTGGTTACAAAGAGGCAATAATAAGATATAAACAAGCATTTGTCAATGCCAAGGTTTTTTTTTATTATGTTGTTTAACCAGGTATAGCACACTAAGCTGAAAGCTTTTTACAGGAGCGACCTGGGAGCACAAGGAGGTTAAGTGACTTGCTCAGGGTCACACAGTATGCAGGTGGAAGCTGTGGGATTCAAACCCAGGTCTGGTCTGCTGGATGTCACCAGATTTGCAGCTCAGAGCCTAGACCACTGCGCTATACTGCTTGCTTGTATGTGCTGTTTAGGCATTTGAAGTGATAGTTCCTTGCCTTCCTCCCAAGACATCCACTGTGTCTTTCCGTTCAGTATTCAGAGAAGAGTGGAGGGCAAGGCCACAGCAGTACAGCAGTTGCCAAGGGGTGAAGAGGTAGACAATAGTCCATTCAAAGGCAAAAGAGTCTCTGCAGGAGCTCACTAAATTGAAGGTGGACAAAGCGATGGAACCAGATGGCATACGCCCAAGGATATTAACAGAACTGCGAAGGGAGATAGCAGTACTTCTGGCAGCCATGTTCACTGAGTCATTCAACATGAGGAACTGGAGGAGGGCACATGTGGTCCCTCTACACAAGTCCGGCAGCAGGAGAAGGCAGGGAACAATAGGCTGCTCAGCCTCAACCTCAGTAGTGGGGAAGATCATGGAGACATTGCTTAAAGAAAGGATAGTGGGGCATCTAGATGCCGCCGGAGCCCAGGACCATGACAATATGGTTCACAGTGGGGACATCATGTCAGATAAATCTGGTTGATTTGTTTGACTGGTGACAAAGGAAGTGAATCAGGGTGGGCTGTGGACAACACTTACCATGATTTCAGCAAAGCCTTTGACACCATCCCATATAGGAGGCTGATAAACTAGCTGGGTAGGCTGGGCATGGGGAAAGGGTGGTAAACTGGGTTAGAAACTGGCTAACAGACAGGAGCCAGAGAGTGGTGGTAAATGGTGTGCAGTCTAGGGAGGGAGGCGACCAGTGGGGTGCTGCAGGGATCGGTCCTGGGGCCAGTTCTGTTCAATGTCTTCAATAGTAATATTGAGGAACGTTTAAGGAATTTTTCACCAAATTTTCAACATAGCCATTTTAAGATCTCTGCTCATGAACAGTGTCACTGTGATTTTTCTTAATCTGTCCCAAACATTGATTGCACACACACCGAATGCGCCATTGTGCACTACATGCATGGAAACACATTTTGGGCGATATGTGAAAAATGACAGCTGTACTGCTCATAAGGAGGTGTGGTAAAATGGCAGTGTTGAAAATCTAGATGCAAATATTAAAAAATTTTGCGAACTTCACGGTGTCGCGTGGGAACTAGCAACACTGCCTTCATAAAACAGTTATTTTTAGGAATTTTTCACCAGATTTTCCACATAGCCATTTTAAGACCTCTGCTCATGAACAGTGTCACTGTGATTTCTTAATCTGTCCCAAACATTGATTGCGCATACCGACTGCGCCATTGTACGCTAACTGCACGGAAACACATTTTGGGCGATGTGAAAATTACATCTGCACTGCTCATAAGGAGGTGTGGTAAAATGGCAATGTTGAAAATCTGGAGTGCAAAATATTAAAATTAATAGCTTCTGGCGTCTGTAGAGAACGCTGCATAGCGCCTCAGTAAAACAGTCATTTTAGAATTTTTTCGACTAAATTTTCAACATAGCCATTTTAAGACCTCTGCTCATGAACAGTGTCACTGTGATTTTCTTAATGTGTCCCATACATTGATTTTGCACACCGACCGCGCCCATTGTGCACTACATGGGCGGAAGCACGCTTTGGGTGAGATGTGAAAATGACAGCTGTACTGTTCAAAAGGAGGTGTGGTAAAATGGTAATGTTGAAAATCTGGAGTGAAAATATTGAATATTCGCAAACTTACGAGCGCTACATAGGAACTGCACAACGACGGCTCATAAAACAGTCATTTTAGGATTTTTCACCAAATTTCAGCATAGACTTTTGAGAGCCCACCTTATGAACACTGGCAGTAATTTTTGTTAATCGTCCCGAAGGTGATTTCACGCAGTGACCGTAAATCACCCTTCGGCCCGATTAACGCCATGACAGTGCAAGAATTCATGAGGAGGGTCCCAAAATCCCTATGTTGAAAATTTGGGTCAAAATTCCCAAAAATGCCTGAGATATACAACAAAGTTAAAAACCCTATCTATCCCATTATACAGCTTACCGGGCATTTACTCAGTTCGTAGTCGGCTTTGAAGAGTGCAGACGTGTTCCGGTCCATCAAGACTGCCGCGCTGAGCTCCGGAGGTAAGTATGGGGTGAGGGGGGTGTGGGGAGGCAGGGTGCGCTGTGGGTGGGTGCGGATTGTGGAAGGGGGCAGGGAGAAGCACTGAGGGACAGTTTTTGTATTTACAGGTTTTGTTTTTTTAATAAGACTACGAGGGATGCTTGCCACGCTGGGGTGGGCTCCCAGCGAGGCAGCTGGAAGGCTGTTGGGGGCTGAGCTGACAGGGATTGGGCACTCTGCCGGCCATAAGACGACTTCCACACGCCTGGGGGTGGCCTCAGCGAGGCACCTAGATGCTTTGGGGCTTGCAGTCGTGACGGGGGGATTGGGCACCTCACGCCGCAAAAACATTTTGCCATGCTGGGGTAGGCTCTCGTGGCACTTGGATGCTTTGTGGGGCAGCCGACGGGGATTTGGCACCCCTGTCGGCCATAACATCAATTTGCCACGCCGGGGTGGGCTCCCAGCGTGGCACCTGGATGCTTTGGGAGATGAGGAGCCGACGGGATTGGGCACCCCGGCCGGGCCGATACAATGGGAGGGAAGGTGCATGACCACGCAGTGTGCGTGCTGCACGCAGTGTGTGTGTGGAGGGGAGCTCTGCTCACTGAAGCGGAGCCTCCTTTCAACTGTATGCCACTGCCTGGCCGCTGTCACAGACAGCTGCAGCAGTGATTGGGAAACTGGGGCCGCGCCTCTGCAAACACACTGACTGCATTGGAAGACGGTGCCACACCTCCGAAAACTCGGATGATGGCATCTATGTTTCTTGCACATGCGCAAGCAACATAAAATGTAAGTGTGTACAGTCAGAAGAGGTGGTTTCTAGGGACGTGGATATGTTGATCTTACTTGAGGGTTCCTTCAGTCGGTCATCACATACAGGACTGGCGCCACCTGGTGTCGGGCTGCACGGCAGACTTTTCTAGCAATACCTGATGGGGATCGCCCACCTGACATCACGTGAGTTGATGTCAGCATGATCAGATATAGTGGGCGGTTCTCACGCCCACCTCTCCATTTCTTTCCCGCCGCCGCCTGTGTTAGTCGCATTGCAGACTTCCAGTTAGCGATCCGTGGAAAGTTATCACGCTGCTTTATCCTCGCTGCTTTTTCTCAAAAATTTTGTTCTATCATTGATGTCTTCTCCCAAGAAGAAGTGCTCTTCCTGTGGCACGCAGATCCTGCACAACGCCGTCACCTCAAGTGTGTCCTCTGTTTAGGCCCAGACCATCCAATCTCCTCCTGCCCTGAGTGCCAGAACTTTGACCAGGCCACTTAAAAGGGAGACAGCAGGCTTTGGAGGCCCTTCTGCTAAAGCCTGCCTGGCTTCCTCGAGAAGAAGATGGATCGCCCCAGAGATTCGTCTGAAAAATCTTCTCCTTCAAAGAAACATGAGAAAACTAGGAGTGGGACCACGACGCCAGGCCCTCGATGAGCAAGGCCCAGCTGCCACCCAGAAAATCGGACGGTAAGTCTGGCAAAACTTTGGCGGATCAGTCGGCCGTCAGCTCCTCGCGACCACACCGCTTTGGCCCGATAAGTCAGCCTCCAGCTCCTCTGGGGACCGTGCGGCAGCCAGTAAGTCGTCTACCCAGGCGGTGGGTACTCGCCCAGCTCCAGTTGATAAGCCGGCCGGGGCTCCTTCCTGACTGCCCGACCCCACCGCTAAGTCGGCCGGTCCCTGACGACCGCTCGGGTTCTGTTTCTAGCGAGGCCTAACAGCACTTTACCCGGCGTCTGGCAGAACCAGAGGAGAAAGCCCCTCTCCTCCTCCTCCTTCCTCGCCTGCGTGCCTCCAATTCACCGCGGGTACATCTGGCGATGGCAGTGGAGAGCCCATCGACCCTGTCGATGTCTCGGGGTCTACTCCACATTCCCCTTCTGGGGTCAAGGAGAAGGAGGCTGCTCCTCGGCCTACAGGCCTGACTGCAGAGGCCCCTCCTCCGCCTTCTGGCGGGCTTCCAGCACCTCCTCCGATGCTGGTTATCCCGACGACAGTCACGCAGCCAGGACCGCTGACTGGCCTTGCCTTTGGCCCCGACGCTGAATCTGGCCCCGATGCCAGGGCCCTTCATCCAGTTCCGACGCCCAGCCCTCCGACGCTGGATCCCTTCCGTCACTGGATCAGGTGGTGCTGGTTCCGGACGTTGGTTCCCCTGATGTGGGCTGTCCTGATGCCAGACCCTCAACCTATATACTCAGCGGCGGGTCCGACGTGGGTTCCCTGATTCCTGATCTAAGGAGGCGGGTTTATACCCGCCTCTCGAACTGTCCCGCACACTGGTGTCCCGGGACCACTACCTGGGGTCCCACTCTGGACTGGAGTCATCTTGGGCAGTTCTACCCTGGATTTAATCCCTATTCCCATTATACGGGATTCCAGGACTATTATCTACCACCGGTTATTCCTCCCCACCTCCTCCCCCAGCCTCTGCCTACTCCACCCCCTCCTCCTCCGGGTACCCCAGATTTCAAGACCTTAATACAGTCTTGGTGGCAGGGGCTAGTTGGAGTTGGTCTCGGACCTGGAGACTAGGCTCCTACAACCGCTGTCTCCTAGGTCCCCTTCCCCGAGCAGTTCGTCGATAGCCACTGTCCACATCTCGGGAAGACTCGACAGGACGCTTCCTTCTGGATACTACGCCGTCCTGTCGAGGAGGCGGACGATGATGATGATGATGATGACAGTTCAGAGGGAGGGAAGATTCTTCTGAGGAGGTCCTGAGGACCCTGAGGACACGAGAGGCAAGCTTTTGCAAAGTCTTCACCAGAAGACCCTGCCTTCTTGGACCTCTTGAGGGCCATGAAGGACTGTTTCGACTGGGAGTCGGAGAAACAGGACCCCATGAGACAGAGAGGCTCATGGAACATCTAGACTTAGAGTCTCTGTCTCTCATCCCCATTCCTCCATGGATGGCTCTCATCAAGACCTCACCACTACCGCCTGGGAGATGCCTCCTCTATCCCAGCTGTCCCCAAGTGGGTGGACAGGCTCACCAGGCGCCAAGGATGGCCCTGTCTTAAAGGCTCATCCCAAGGCTGACTCTGTGGTCATCTCTGTTGCTCATGATCGCTCTTCACCGCCCAAGCACATGAGCACTAGTCCTCTGGACAAAGAGTCGAGGCAGATGGACCAGTTCGGGAAGAAAGATATATTCCTCGGCCATGAGCGCCTCTGGTCCACCAGTTACGTGGCCCATATGGTATCCCATCAAAAGCGACTTGGCCAGGCTGGAAGTGTGAGTCCAGTCCATGGATCCCTCGCTTTGAAGGAGGACCTTGCCAAGGATTTCTGCCTCTCCAAGGTTTCCAGTAGTCACGCTTTATGTGCCACTACGACTCCGTCGACTCAGTGGCCATACCTGGCAACTGCCGTTGCCCTCAGGCGCATTCCTGGCTTCGCCTTTCTGGCTTAGTCAACGAGGTCCAGTCGGCGATTCAGGACGCCTATTTCAGGGGCTCGGGTCCTTTTGGTGGGGACACTAAGGATATTATCACAGACCTACTGGACAAAGGCGTTGCACTTAGGTCTGTCAGGTCTATGTACTGATTGGGCTCCAACAACAACAACAGCAGCAGCTCTTTCGGAAAAGGACCTGAGGCAGAGAAAGAACGCTCAGGCGCTGCCGCCAAGGGAAGCGGAAGGCCACGGGTACAGCCACCCTCCTGCCTCCAAAAATCAGAGACGCTCAGGAGGCCTCCCTGAACGTCCCACCACTTCTTGACTCCCCGTCCCCACTGCCTCCTCAGTTTCATGACGGGGAGCAGGTGGGAGGGGGGAGGTTCGCCACCATGCACAGGAGTGGAGGGTGATCACCTCTGACGAATGGGTCCTGCATCTAGTGTCCATTGGACACATTAGAATTTCTGGAGATTCCTCCAGAAACTCTACCCAAAAGTCTTCTTATTCTCAGGATCAGGCCCTTCTTGTTCTTGAGGAGGTAGATTGACTCTTGCTCAAAGAAGCAATCGAGCGCGTCCTTCGGGAAAGGGAAGGGATTTTATTCCCATTTTTCCTGGTTCCAAAAGACTGGGGACTTCGCATTCCATACTGACCTAAGTCAGCTAAATCAGTTTGTCGAGTACAAAAATTTCATCGCTGACACTCCAGAGCCTCCTCCCTCCTCATGGAGAACCACTGGCTCTTGTGCCCTGGATATGCAGCATGCTTACCTGCACATTCCTATTTTCTCTAGCCACCGCCGATTCCTGCACTTCTATTTCCAAGGGAACACTTTCAGTTCTGGGTGCCCCCACTTTGGCCTGTCTTCGCACCAAGGGTTTTACCAAATGGCTGGCGGTGGTCGCTGCACTCCCACGCCGCAGGGGTATTGTGGTCTTCCTTACCTGGACGACTGGTTGATTTCAGCCCTGTCCAGGGATTCTTTGCTAGAGGCTCTTTCCTTTACCCTGGACCTTTTCAGCAGACTAGGGATCACAGTCAGTGTTCCCAGTCATCCTCTATCCCAACCAGAGACTTCAGTTTATTGGGGCAGTCCTGGATACGGTCCAGTGCAGAGCCTTACTTTCTCCAGACAGGATAGAGACCCTTGTCTGTCAGGCCTCCAAAGTGGCTTCCTCAGAACCATCCTAGCTTGGAAAGTCCTTCGCCTTCTGGGCCTGATGGCGGCTCCATCACTACCATTCCCTAGCAAGGCTCCACATTAGGATTACTCAGTGGTCGTTACTGGTGCAGTGGGATCAGCTCCTGGGACGGTATGGACCATCTGGTTCTAGTCTCCTCAGTAGTTCAGAAAGACTTGCAGTGGTGGAAGGATTCTCGCAATCTTTCTTTGGAACTTCCCTTTAGGAACCCTGCACCAGTGGCCACCCTCACCACGGATGCCTCGAACATGGGGAGGGAGCTCACCTTGGGGAACATCAAGCACAGGGACCATGGTCCAGCTTGGAGACTCTCTCCATATCAATATTCTGGTGTTGAGGGCGGTTCTATATGCGCTACAGGCCTTTCAGACCCTCCTTCCATAGGGGTCACTGCTAATCCAAATGGACAATATGTCGGTAATTTGGTATATCAACAAACAAGGAAGAACCGGTCATACCCCTTTGCAGGAGGCAACGCGGTGTGGAACTGGGCAGTCCAGCATCATCTGGTCCTTGTGGCTGCAGCATGCCAGGCATTCTAAACATCCTGGCGGACAGTCTCAGCAGGTCTCAGACCCTAGCTCACGAGTGGGAACTACATCAGGAAGTGATGGAATCCATCTTCCAAAATTGGGGCATCCAGAAATCGACCTCTTCGCCTCCCAATCCAAAGCAAAACTTCCCAAATTTTGCTCACTGCTCCAGAGCAAGGTGCTTTTGGAGTGACGATTGTCTCTATCTTGGACAGGGAAATTTTTGTACACTTTTCCTCCATTTCCCATTCTGCAGAGGGTTCTCCTCAAGCTTCAGGCGAACAGGGCAAAGATGATCCTCATCGCTTCTCTCTGGCCAAGACAGATCTGGTTCCCCTGCTACAACAGCTTTCCGGGAACCACCGGTTCCACTTACAGTGACTCACGACCTCCTGACCCTGGATCAGGGTCGACTGGTACACCTGGGCTCAGGACCCTGCACCTCCATGCGTGGCTCCTGCAGACATAGCGATATCCTGTTCTGGGGTTGCCTCCAGGATTGCTCAAGTCATCCTTGAGGCTAGAACCATCTACCCATTCCACCTACGCCATGAAGTAGAAGCGGTTTTCCATTTGGGCGACCACTAAGAGCTGGAACCCTTCTCTTGCTTGGCCCCACAAGTCATGGAATACCTCCTTCACTTGTCAGACTCGTCTGTCCTACTCTTCCTTAAAGGTCCATATCTCAGCTATCTCGGCGCATCATGAGCTAGTGGATGGTAAACTCGTGGCTCAGTTGGAGGTCTCTAAAACCTTTCTCAAACGGATTCTCCATATGAAACCCCCATCCGCAGTCCCACTCCACCTTGGGACTTGAACTTCGTCCTGGAAAAGCTCACCCTTCCTCCTTTCGAGCCGGCTATGAGCTGTGATTTGCACTTCCTATCCTGGTAGGCGCTTTTTCTGTGGCTATCTACGTCAGCCCAAAGGATTTTGGAGCTTCATGCTCTAGTCTGCAAGGAGCCATAGTTGATTTTCCATTGGGACTGGACGGTCCTCTGAACTCATCCGAGGTTTCTTCCCAAGGTGGTGTCAGAAGCCACGATGAACCAGTCAGTAGAGCTTCCGTGTTACCCGTCCCCTCTAACAGAGGTGGCACTCCTTCATAAGATGGATGTCCATCGGATTCTCCGTGTTACACCCATTGGACCAAAGAGTTTCGCTCTTGTGACCGGTTGTTTGTCTCCTTTGCCCTGAGATCGAAGGGCAAACCGTTTTAAGCAGGGCCTTTTCAAATGGTTAGGCAACTGTATTCGTTACTGTTACCAGAAGTATAAAAACCTCTGCTGGGTTCCATCAGAGGTCATTCTACTAAGGGCATGGCTGCCTCCACGGCCTTCCTTCGAACGCTTTCTGGCCGATATCTGCTCTGCTGCTACTTGGAGTTCTGTCCATACCTTTACTAAACATTACAGTCTGGACATTGCAGGGCCTTCTGTCCTAGACTGGGTCCTTCTGGGACCTCAGTTTTTCCAGTGGAGTTAGTTTTCCTCCTCCCTAGTTTCTCTCGGTCTCTCCTTGGAGGGACTGCTTGAACACTGTCCTGTATGTGCTAACTACTGAAGGAACTCTCTCGAAGTAAGATAGTACAGTTATGTAAGGAACTTACTGTAACAGTAGATCTTCGAGAGAGGTTCCTTCAGTAAGTCATATTTTCCCTCCTCCTTCCCTCATTTTATTCTTACAAGGACTCCAAATCCTGTTCGCTACTGCTGTCAGGCCTCTTCTTGGCTCTGGCGGAGAACTGGAAAGGCGGGGGTGGGGACCGCCCACTATATACTGATCACGCTGACGTCAGTCACGTGACGCTGGGTGGGCGGTCCCTCATCAGGTATTGCTATAAAGTCTGTCGGGCGGCCTGACGCCAGGTGGCGCCAGTCCTATATGCGTGATGACCTACTGAAGGAACCTCTCTCAAGATCTACTGTTACGGTAAGTTGCTACGTAACTGTACTTTCAATCCACACCATCTGGCAGGTACCTTGCCGCTGTAAGATGTGCCGAAGGCCTCAGGCTGGCTCCTCCCACCCACCCGGTGGTATAACCCTCGGCTCCACCCCATGACGCCAAATCCTCCTTACCGCTTGGAATCAGGTTCCTCCTTAGTGCTCTCGCATTTTGCAGGCCCTGGATCTTAAATCTTCTGATTTTTCCCAGAACTTACCCTTACACTCCTCCAAGTTTGGTCTGCTCACCTTCTCTGGCTGCGATGGAAGACAAGTCCATTCCCAGGATCCGTTGGTGCTCTTGCGGGCAGAAGATGTCTTGCTGACCCCCATGCCACGTGCGTTTACTACCTTGGGCATGACCATGATCCGCGGAGCTTGCGATCTGTATCTGTCCTTTTTCTCTGTCTGTGCTCAAGACCGCGACTGCCTGACTCCAGCTGGGGCGATCGGAGAAATGGTACCCGCCGGGTCAAATCGAAGAGGCCCGTTGGGTGGTGTCCGTGGCAGTGGGCTCTGTGGAACAACTGGAACAGGTTGAGCAGCCTCACGGTTGGCCAAGGCCACGGCGAGCTTCTCTTGACTCGCCTTTATTCCGGCTCCAGCCGGGCTCTTCTTACATGGCTTCCTTTGGGAGCTGTGCCAGTCCTCTCGACTAAAAGGGAGGGTCCTTCTGGGTCTCACACCCCGTCCCGGAAGAAGGATCCGAAAAAGGTATGACCCACTGTCGACGCTCTTGGGGTGGGAGATCTCGTTCTCTGGACCGTCAGCTCTCGACATCGGTTGATGTTGCAGCCCGGGCGCTGGTTTCATGATGTCCCGTCAGACTAGTCGGCTGGGGCGACTATCGGCGTAGCGAGATTTTCTCGAGCTCAGCGACAGGTTGTCGACCGAGGAGGCCGACAACTCTTAGTCTCAAACACCGGTGCTTCCAGTGCCTTCTGGGGACTTGGCTCAGCCTCCTGAGCCAAGTCTCTGGCCCAGGACCCTGAACTGAGGGGCAGCGGTTTCCCCGCCTTCCTCAGTTCACCGTTGGCGTTGCCGACGGTGAGGTCTGGTTCCATGTCGGCTAAATCCCATTGACATCGGGCGGTCTCGGTCCCGACATCGCTGGAAAGTGGCGCGCCCGCTCTTCTTCCTCTTCCTCCTCAGATGAGGAGAGACTCCAGCAAAAGTGGCGTCGGGCGCTATGAGGATTCAATGGCAGCAGCTCATTCTGACGGCTCTAAGCGGCTTGGCTAATGATGGTTGTGGCCGAATGGCCGGCGATGACTACCGCCATCGTTCCTCGGTCGAGAATCTGGTTCGGTGCTGCCAACTCGGCTGAAACCGGCTCCCTGCCCATTGTGTTGGAACCTCCGCCTCCTCAGCTGAAAATGGGGAGCCGTCCAAGACTTCTCGGTTGGCTTCGGGTCTGCCCCATCAGCTGTCGGTCACTCTCACCCCGATCGGCCTTGGCAAGTGGAGAGTGGCTCGGCAGTCGCCAGCTGTATGCAGACTCTTCGGAGTCTGAAGACCTCGTTGCACTCCTGTCCAGTGGACCTGGATTCCTCGGGGGTCTCTCTGGACAAAAGCCCTTCCTCGCTCCTTGGTATTCTTCATCTCATCTCGGAGTACACTGGGATGCTGCTCAACCCGTGCAAAAGTGGGCCAGATATCCCTGACTGAGATCCTGGATAAAGGGATTCCCCATGGAGGCCACTGTTGCTGAGGACAATGTTGGTCCTGCACTAGAGTTATGGCAGCGTCCAACCTCTTACCCAGTGCCGGCCAACCTGGATGGCCTGCAAGTCAGCGGTCCCCACGGGTCCCTCTCGGCTTGATGGAGCACCGGCCGAGGGGTTGGTGGTGACCCTGTTTTTCGATGCTTCGCAACTCTCGGATGTGGACAAGCCCTCGGATAAGGAGTCCAAGAAATTGGACCACTGGCAAAAGTTTATGCTGCCTCCTCATTGGCCTTTCGCCAGGCCAGCTCGGCCGTTATGATGGGACACTTCTCACATGTCTTGTTGAGCTCCCAGGATGAGGTGCTTCCTCATCTCCCGGCTGACCTCTAAACCACGGTTAAGCAGGTCTCGGATCAGGAGTAGGGTGGTGGCTAAGCAGCAGCTCCAGACTGCCTTGGATATCGGCAATTCATGTGCCTGTTCCGTAGCGGCCGCGGTGGCCACATGCACCGCCAGGGCTTGGCTGCGGATCTTGACCTTCCGCGGTGGATACCCAGCACAAGCTAGCAGATGTCCTTTTCTGGGCACCCACCTTTCAGGCCCGGTGTGGAGGGTCACCTCCAGCGACATTGAGAAATCCAGTGCCACCTTGGATTCTGTCACATCTGCTCAGAAGGACAAGGGCCCTGCTACCAGAAGTGTAAGCCCTTTCGTCCCTCACTCCTGTGGCTAGACCAGCCCAGCAACAGGGCTAGCAGGCTCAGACTTGGCACCCTAGAGCCAAGTCCGTGGCTTCCTCGGTTAGGAAGCCTGGGGTGAAGGTCCCAGCGGCCCTTGGCTGGTCCCTCCTCCTCCAAGCCTGCCCAGTGACGGGTTGCGGGGTGCCTCCCCAACCCCGTCCAGACCTCCCTGGGTCCCCCTGGTGGGCCAGCTCAGCCACTTTCTTTCCGCCTGGTCAGCTATCACCACGGACCGCTGGGTGCTGGAAGTGGTCGGCAGGGGCTGCCTCTGGAGTTCGAGGAGGTCCCTCCCTTGAGCCCTGTGCCCTGCCAGGGCTACTGGGTCCACAGCCTCCAGTCTTCTCTCCGAGACAACATCAATCAGCTCCTCAGCAAGGGGTAGTCAGGAAGGTGGCAGATCCTCCTCCTGCACTCCGGGTTTGTTTCAGGTATTTCTGGTCCCAAAACAGATGGGGGCTGGCACCATTCGGACCTGCACGACCTGAACAATTTCTAAGGCTGCACCTTCGGATGGTAACCTGGCTCAGATAATACCATCCCTGAAGCAGGGCATGTGGTTCTGCTCCTGGACCTCCAGGATGCGTTCTTCACATCCCAATCTGTCTGTCTCATCAGCGTTCCTCCACTTTTGGGCAGAGGGAACCTCTACGAGTTCCGGACCATGCCCTTCGGCCTCTCATCAGCTCCCAGGATACTTTGCCAAATGCACTGCAGTGGTGGCAGCATTCCTGCAGCACTAAGGGGTCCGGGTCTGCCCTTACCTGGACGACTGGCTGATAGCAGGCCCCTCCAGGCAAGAGGCGGAGCGGTCCAGGGATCTGGCCCTCCAGGCTTGCTCTCAACTTGCCTCTCTCATCAACGAGGCCAAGTCGGAACCTCGTGCCTTCGCAGGTGATTCAGTTCATCGAGGCAGAGCTCGACACTTTCTCGAGCCGGAGCCTGCCCCGCGGACAGGGCTGAGGTCCTTTCCTCCTTGCCCAGTCATTTCTGGTTGGGCAGTTGCACCTGCCTGGGACTTCCTGCGCCTTTCTCTGGTCTCATGGTGGCCTGCACCAGCGTGGTCCATTGGGCCAGCAGGCATATGTGCCCCCTGCAGTGGGGCTGGCCCGCCATTGGTCTCAGTACTCAGGTCATGTAGACCAGCCAGTCTCTGTGACCCAGAAGATGTGGGATGGTCTGCAGTGGTGGCTCGTCCCAGTTCATCTGCAGGAGGGAATCCGTTTGCCGCCTCTGAGCTGAAGGTCATCTTGACGACCGATGCCTCTCTGATGGGTTGGGGTGTCCATCTGGGGAGCACAGAGCCCATGGACTCTGGTCCCCCAGGAGTCCTGATGCCACATCACTCTGCTGGAGCTCCGTGTGGTCCGGGTAGCCCTGACCGCCTTCACTCCATTTGTTCAGGGTCAAGTGGTCCAGGTCCAGACGGACAACACCATGACCATGTACTATCTCAACAGACAGGGCGGGACGCACTCCTTGCCTCTGTGCAAGGAAGTCTTCACATTTGGTCTCTTGTGCGCAGCCTGGAGGCGGATCTCCTAGCCATTCATGTGGCAGGAACCTCGAACAGTCTGGCCGATGCCCTCAGCTGGATAGGCGATGCATCTCACGAGTGGTCTCTCCTGCTGGGGATTGTACAAGACCTGTTCTCCCACTGGGGTACACCTCAGCTGTTCACCTCCAGGGAGCATGCCAAGCTGAGGCTGTACCATGCCCGCCTCCTCAGCAGGGCTCGCTGCAGTGGGATGTCTTCCAGGCCATGGACCCCAGGCCTCTTCTCGCCTACCCTCCTCTGCCCTTGATCCACAAGGTGCTCCTCCAAGATCAGGAGGGACAAGGCGCAGGTGATATTGGTAGCCCCAGACTGGCACTGACAGTTCTACTATCCAGATCTCTGAGGTGGCTTCCAGCCCACCTGGACCTGCTCTCCATCAACAAGGGAAGGTACTCCACCCGGACCTTCAATCCCTGCACCTGATGGCCTGGTTCCTGAGCTGCCAGAGTTCCAGGCCTTGGATCTTTCTGACGAGGTCCTCATTGTCGTTGAGGCATCCCGCAAGGAGTTGACCAGAAAATGCTATGCCTTCAAATGGAAGAGATTCTCCATTTGGTGTCAGGGCAAGGGTTGGACCCCTCATCCTGTCCGCTGGCTAGCATTCTGGACTACCTGTGGTCCCTTTCCAGCAGGGCTTCGATCGGCGACCCTCAAGGTGCACCTGGTAGCCATCTCTGCTTACCGGCACGGGCCAGTAAGCAGACGGTGGCGCCCAGAGAAGGTGGTCTGGCGCTTTTTCAAGGGCCTAGATCACATATCCCCTCCGAGCGTGAACCACCACCTATGGGATTTACTGCTGGTACTAGCCAAGCTCGTGGGCAAGCGTTATTCGAACCAGTGCACAGGTGTGATATCTCTCACCTGTCGTGGAAGACTGCCTTGTTGGTGGCTATCACATCAGCCGGAGGGATTGGGGAGCTTTCCATCAAGCTCCCTACCTGGTCTTCCACGGGAAAAAGTTGTCCTGCGCCTTCACCTGAAATTTCTTCCGAAGGTGGTGTTGGAGTTTCACCTCAATCAGGTGATGACTCTGCCGGTGTTCTACCCCAATTACACCTCGAAGGCCAAGTACAGGCTCCATACTTTGGACCTGAGACAAACACTCACCTACTACAAAGAGCGCAGTGGAAGTTCGGGAGAGGTTTGCCAGCTGTTTGTCACCTGCACTGAAGCCGCACTTGGCAAACCCGCAGCCAAGCAGATGATTGGCAGGTGGATCACTTCCTGCATTGATCTCTGCTATAGGTTGGCAGGTAGGAGCCTCCCATATGGCTTAGGGCTCATTCCACCTGGCATACCGCTGCATCTGTGGCTGCTCCTAGGATGTCCCTATCCAGGAAATCTGCAGGGCTGCTACCTGAAAGTCAGCACACACCTTCATTTCCCATTACCACATCAACCTTGAGTCACCGGGATGCTGGTTTTGGGGCCTCAGTGCTCCAGTCCCTTTTCCTTAAGTAGAGGGTGTGCACCTTGCCTCCCTTCTCCCGGAGAACTGCTAGGAGTTTGCCTGATAATGTGGATTGAACAACATATCCCGTCCCTAGAAAAACAGGTTACTCACCTGTAACAGTAGTTCAGGAGTGGTACATGTTGTTTATCCACACAGACCCACTTTGACCTCCCGGCTTCACGCACACACCTGGCTTACAGCGGCTAGATCTGGTGTCATGGGGCGGAGCCGAGGGTTATAGTACCCGAATGGATGGGAGGACAGCTTGAAGACCTTCTGGCACATCTTACAGCGGCAAGGTACCTGCCATTTAGTGTGGATGAACAACATATACCACTCCTAGAACTACTGTTACAGGTGAGTAACCTGTTTTACAGATTTGTCAAAGTAACAGTACAAGACCAAGTAAAATCAGATGCAGCTAGCACGAGGAACACAGAAAGTCCCAACCAGAGAAACAACAGGAGATGTAGTTTGACCCACAATCATAATTTATTTGTTAGTATTTCAGAGTACATCTTTGAGCTACAAGCTCGTTTGCAAAGGTTCCTTGTCAACAGAAATTGTACAGTCACATGAAAGCATAACAGAGAAAACTGAAAATGTTACAAACTATCAAACAGGAGAAGCAGGGACATATGTAGAGAGTTTACAGTGACTGCAAGTCATTGCCACGTGACAGTGTTTTGTCAACACCATACAAGGATCAGAACAGAGCTATACACAGTATTTACACTGTTAGCAAGCCATTTCAGTCCGTCTTGTATCGCTCAAGCCACTGTTGTAATCAATTAACCATAAGGCTGTATATTGGTATAGTAAACTCAGTATTCGTGTTGTTACTAGTAGGTGATGTTACTATTAGATAAGGAAAGGGCCAGACACCCTGTGCAAGTGAAGGCGGCAGAGTCTTTCAGGTAGTTCCGTAAGGATCTTTTAAATAAGTAGTGAGAGGAGATAGGCTGAACAGATAGTGGGAGGGAGTTCCAGAGCCTGGGTGCACATGCAGCAAAGACCTAATCTTCCTTAGTAATGCGAGTTTTTGTGACAGCAAGTAGAGATATGTCACTGGATCTTCAGGAGTAACCAAGGTTAGTAGCCCTTAGCTGCTTAGCCAAGATGGGAGGGTGGCAGTCCAGAGCACCTTATCAACAAAACACCCCAGAGCAAAAGCATGACTGTTGGGGGATAGCCATCCAACTTTGTCATAGAACTCACAGTGGTGTGTGAGGTGGGTGGCAGAGAGGACAAAACTAGGTATGTTATTAGGAGGAGGCAATGTAGTGTAGTGGTTAAGAGCAGTGAGCTGCGAACTAGAAACTTGGGTTTGAATCCCATCAACTCCCACTTGCATACTGTGTGACCCTTAGCAAGTCACCTAATGTCTTTGTGCTCCCAGGTTGCACCTGGAAACAAGCCCTGGCTTAGTGTGCCTTTCCAGGTTAGGCAAGTTCCCTTATTATACACTACAGCCCATTTGGACAAGAGGGACTTAGAAGCAATGGTGTAGTTAAGGAGCCCATAACTGAGGGTGGAGCACTCCCTTTAGCAAGGACCAGACATGCAGCAGGATGATAAAGTATTTGGCTCTGTAAGCCATGCCAGTTTTACTGTTTACAAGTCTACACATTAGAGATGTGCAAGGAGAGGTGCAGTTGGGGGTTTAGGGTGACTCCAAGGTACTTAAAAGAAAAGGCAGTAGTTGGGGGAGGGGGCAAACCATCAGTGCCTGATATTGCCAGGAGCTCAGGGCATGGCCTGAGTTTTATGCAAGAGCCGGAAAGCATAGTTTGAGTTTTTTAAGGTTGAGGACCAGCTTGTTAGCCTATGGTCAGGACTGAATTTGGTGGAGGTTCTCACTCAGTTGGTATTTGATGACCTTGCTATCATGGGAGCTAGGCACCAGATGATCTGTATATATGGTGGAACTACAATGGACATGTATATGAGTGAGATCATTAATAAACAGTGAAAAAGAATGGGACCCAGGATGGACCCTTGGGGGACACCAACAGAGACAGTAGCCAGTTCAGAGTGCGCTCTGTTAAATCTGACCATTTGCTGTCTATCATGTAGATAATTGGCAAACCAGGCTAGCGATGGTCTTATGAGCTTAGAAAACATGAAGCAGCAGAAACTGATGAACTCAAGTAAACAATGGTCCTGTTTCCATGAAATTTTACCACGTGATAAAGAATACATGGACTGAAAATGCAGAAAAATATCAAATATAAGCTGACTTGCGTGTAAACAATATGTTTTTCTAAGTTTTGCGTAAATGGCAAACTGAATTTTAAGGTGACATAGCACTAGATCAGCAGGTGTGCCAAATCTAGATGAATGTTGCTATAAACTAATTAGCCACAGTCTTGAAAATCACACCTACTGCAACCAGAAAGGGCGGGACGATTTGGTGGTACTGACGAGCCGCATTTCTCAGATGCACCAACGTCCCAACTTTAGAAAACTGGGCCCTTATGATTTGTAGTCACACAGTGAATATACTGCTAGTATGGGAGTCCTGTGGTAGGTATTCCCCTGATTTTCCATGTAATATACCTTTTCTTGCATTGGCAAGGCTGTTTGATTCTTCTTCTGGTGAAAATCATTGGCACCATGGTTTAAAACATGGCGACAGCACAAGTCAATAAACTTTAAACTTGGTGGTGTCACCCAGCACACAGATTATGCAAGAGCGTATACTGATGTAATAATACATGTGAAAAGAGCACTGTTTCTATTTCAGATGACAATGAAGACTGGAAAGGATGGCTGGACAATAGAAAACCATCGTTGGCAGATGAGTTTCTTGATGCTGCTTTGATGGTAAGTAAGGTTGTTGTTATACTCTATAGTGCCAAGTCCAAGGTGCCCAAAGTCAGATTTTCAGGCACTGAATAAGGAAAACCACAATGCAAAACTAGTAGAGATTCTTGGTCTAGTGTTTGTAGACACCAGTTTCATGCTTGGAATGCCGTGCTCCTCATGGGTGCTCCATTTTATATTTATGAGTCATGAAAGTTCAGATGCTTGCAGGAAGAGCACAGACTTCGATATTAAGAGATCCCAGCTTGAAGCTGCGAGTGTCAGTGTTCTGGCAGAGGAATGAGTCAGGAAGTACAGACAGACCACAGAAAAAGGTACAACAAGGTGCAAATAGCGTTTTATTCTAAAAAACAGTAAAAAAAATCTGTATTTTATCAGATGACTTCAGAATGGCAAACTTATTTGGAAAACTGATTTCACAGCTGCTTTACACCAGTCATAAACAGAAAGTTCAGCAAAGTCTTTTCTGCTAATTTTCTTTTCTAAAAGTTCTTGCTTTTATCAAAATTACAGACCCCTTTCTAAGTAGTAAGAAGTAATGCCTTGCAGCTTTAGGTTAACCTGTTTGACTAGGTTGTTCTCAGTTTCTTAGGCAGTCTGTACCTTCTTTTCAGAGAGTTCTGATTGTGTAGAGTACCCTTTTTAAGCCTTCCTTATGGCTATGATATTGTTTTTCTGATCTGACTTCCCTGTAACTTTTTGTTCTCTTCACGTCACACTCAGTTAGCTATCGTTTCTGAGTGTCCTGGGATAAACAAAGTGAAATGAAAAACAGGTCTGGCTAAGCAAAAAAAAAACAACTCTAGCTAAGGTTTGAAAACCCTTCTTGCCTGAGAGGACATGACTGAAACATACAAACACCACCACAGATCCGTGTGAATTGTACAGACTGAGTGGAAACAAAAACACCAGGGCACGGAGAGGGCAGTGGAGGTTAAAGAGATCCACCAAGACAAAAGTTTACAGCCTCTGCACCTACCATGATGTTGGTTTACCTGCACAGCTTGCTGGTAGTATGTTGATGGCAACAAGTAATCCAATTGTTAAAAGCTTTTCACTCATAAAATTCAATAAACCGGGTCCCAAGGACTTCCCAGTTCTAAGTGCCGCCACATCCCGCCTGCTCACTGGACGGATGATGAGATGCTAGGGAGAGTGAGGGGGCGCCCATTATAGTCAGTGGGGGGCAGCTCTCCGATCATTTTTAAATGCTATAAATTATAGTTTATTGTTTTACATATAAAAACAATATCATACAATATTCTCATGCAAGAGATCTAAAAATATCCATTACAGTACATCCAGTGTTTTAGAACACAGTAATCTATACATTCTGGCCCAGATATTCAAACTGCGCCAGGCTGTGGTGCAAGCCTGGACAGCCAACTTAGGCACCAGGGATATTGGATTCGATTTATTTTTACTTAAGCCCGCGATATTGACAGCGTCCACTGACCACCAGGATATTGGACCGATTTATTATTACAAATGCCCGCGATCGGGCTGACAGCGGTCCACTGGACCACCAGGATATTGGACATTATTCTGTTTTACAAATGCCCGCAGGCTGGCAGCGGTCCACTGACCACCAGGGATATTGATCAATTTATTTTTACTTAAGCCCGCGATCGGGCCGACAGCAGTCCACTGGACCACCAGGGATATTGGATTCGATTTATTTTACTTAAGCCCGCGATCGGGTTGACAGCAGTCCACTGGACCACCAGGGTATTGGATTCGATTTATTTTACTTAAGCCCATGATAGGCTGACAGCGGTCCACTGGACCACCAAGGATGTTGGATTGTCTTTATTATTACAAATGCCATGATCGGGCTGACAGCGGTCCACTGGACCACCAGGGATATTGGATTCGATTTATTTTACTTAAGCCCGCAATAGGGCTAACAGCGGTCCACTGGACCACCAGGGATATTGGATTTGATTTATTTTTAGTTAAGCCTGCGATAGGGCTGACAGCGGTCCACTGGACCACCAGGGATATTGGACATTATTATTTTTAATAGATGTCACGATCGGGCATTGGGGGCACCGCCACGGAGAGGTGCAGCCGAGCTCGTGGCCACCCATAGTGGCAGCTGCCGTGGTTGCGCCTCTGCAATTCGGGCAGCTCACCTGTGGGGTGGCCAGCCGTTGTTCCTTTTATTTTTTGGCTCACCTATGTAGGGGTTGGCATGCATGGACTCAGCGCATCCTGGGCTGAATATCAGGATGTGCAGAGTATGCATGGGCACGCCCCCCACTCCGGCCCAGTATTATTACTGATGCGCTCTGGCGATCGGGATTTGTGCCAGGCACAATCCACCTTGAATATTGCCGGGTGCAACCTCTTTGAATATCTGGGCCCTGGCTTTCGGATATGGGGTATTTCTTTTAATTAATAATCCAAGCATTCGTTAGTATCCATGATAAACTGCACCCTACAGGACTTATGGGATACCTATTTCAAGAATAAACAAGTTACCAAACATTCACCCACAACAGCCAGTGTTGTTATGGTCCCCATTTCAAAAATGTTCCTCCTGGATGTAATTAGTGTCCAACAAGATTCAACTCCCTCCCCAGTGAACATACTTTTCAAACATAGATAAATTAACATTTTGTAAGCCGGCCCGGTGGCGGAGAGGGCTGAGGCGCTGGGCGTCACACTCGAACCATGCGGCGACCGGCGTTCAGGAGCGGACTCGGGCGCGGGGGTCGGCTGGGAAGGGTAGGTTGAGCGTCATAGGACTGCTCTCCTCCCTGGGGAGGGTTAGGACGCATGATCGCTCTGCAGTGGCCCCGTGGAGACCAGGGGCACAACAGAGGGATTGCATGAAGGGAACACCAGGAAAAATGGAAATACTGCTTGCTGGCCGCCGGATGACGGCCCTCTGTCCCTGTCTGCCTCCAGTGCCTTCCCGGGGCCTCTTCTCCATGGCAGCATCTCTGGGCCCTAAGAAGAGTGTGCTGGGGTCATCCCTCTCCCTCCGGTGCCTTCTCCCTCGGAGGAGGGCCCGCCAGCGAAGGATATGCCGAGGATATCCAGATAGAAGCTGCGACTCTGCGAGGTAAGAGGAGGGCGGGTTAGTACAGGAGGGCTATCGGAGATGTGCAGAGCCTGAAGGTGTGGATGTCAGAGCATGAGGGGGCAAAAAGAAAATACAAAAAAAAAATTTTTGTAGAGCATATGAACTAATAGCAGTGCTTTGACCTTTCACTTGGTCATCTACACGGTAAGAAGACAGTCAGTATCTCACCCCAGCATGCAGCAAACAAACTTTTATACAGTGACTTTTAAATTATTTATCTCAATAGGATTAGAAAACTTAAATTTACAACTGCAAAATTTCTTTTTACTTACCTTGTACCACTTGGACCATTAAAACATCATGGGTCCAAAGGGTATACTTAAAGAGCTCAAAATAAAAGAACAAACAAAATCTGTTTGTGGAAGTCCTTTTATAGAATAAAACATCTTATAAGTCCCAACTTAAGTCAGGTTTCTTCCTCGTCCGATTCGACATCTCCCAATTGCTAGCATGCTGAAATTCCTTAGCTATTGCCTCTGCCTTCTTACCTGCTTCTTCTGGATCCAGTATACTGATAGGTATGCTCGCCGTAGTGTATCTGGAGTCTAGCAGGCATCAGTAGTGAGTGGACAACTCTAAACTACGGAGTTTCGCTGAACCCGATTAAACTTCTTTCGCCTAGTTCTAGTAGCATATGACAAGTCCAGAAATAAATGTACAACAGCGCCTTGAAAGTTTCATTTGGTTGTTTCTCTGGCCGCTTGCATCATCTGGTCCCGATACTGCTGGGCTAGAAGTGATCAGGAGAGCCGTCTTAGCTACATCCCCACTGGGGCAGCCGCTGATCGAGGGAGATCTGGTAGGCTCGGACAAAGCTCTCTTCTTTGAGCTCGAGCCCAATCTCAATGCATCTGGTAATCATGACTGTAGAAAATCAGAGCTGCCCCCTTGCAATTTTCAGGTAGGCCTACTGTCGTACATTAGAGGCCCTTTGAGAATTTTCGAGGGCCTCCAAGCGATAGCAAGTTGTGAGTTCTCTTGAACTATTTTGCTAATTGTGGTTAAAGTGTTAGTTGCCATTGATTCTGCCATGGAAGCTATTTTCATAGCCTCCGTTATTTTACAGTCTTGATCCACAAACTGGACAGAGAATAGACTTGATTTTACTATCAATCACTTGCATCAGTTTTGCAGTGCTGTCCATGGGGGTTCACTCCCAGATGTAGCTTGACTACCACCTCGTGCTGTTCTGTCTCAGTAGGCCTGGTTTTAGAGCTGCCTGTAGATCCCTTTTTGTGCAACTCATCATTAAGAAAAAGTATCCAGAGAAGCGCCAGAATCTGTAGAATGTAATGGAAGTTATAGAAATTTGTTCTGTCCACGCGAAATGTAAGTTTTATTCATTTAACAGTTCGCCAAGTGAGGAGTCGATCTGAGACACGTCTGGTCAGTAAGTGTGCTCCACAGCCCCATTTTTAATATTATAATGGCCACTTGGTAATAAAATGTGGACACTGGTCAGCTAACAAGGCCCTTGTTAGTTGACCGGTGCTTATTTTATTACCAAGTGGCCATTATAATATTTAAAATGATCGAAAGCTGCCTCCATTGACTATAACGATGTATGGCATTTGAACCAGGAATTTCTTGGGACCCAGTTTATTGAATTTTACGAGTGAAATAGCTTTTAACGATAGGATTATTTGTTGCTATCAGCATAGTACCAGCAAGCTGTGGAGGTAAGCCGACAACATGGCAGGTGCAGGGCTAAGACTGGATGCGGCTCTTTAAAATAAATTGGAGGTGGTCTGTGCAGGGATTCAAACATGGGTGGGGGCAGATATAATGGCTTGGTAAAGACCACATGTAAGGGAGGGGGTGGGAGTGAAGAGCCTCTAGGTGCTCTTATTCAACATTAGGTAGAAATGGGCAGACACAGTGGGCTAATGGTCCTTTCAAACCCCAGGAATCTCCCAGTATGATTAGACATATGCAGTCAGCCCTGAATCTCTGACTGCCCGGAGCTGTAGTGCTGTAATGTGGAATGTGTGCAAATAATGGAACTAGAATGTTAAATTCAATCTGCTGTCTCTAGGTGTACTGTGTTCCAACACTCAGATTCATTCTCATCATTCAGACAACTAGACTCCCGAAGAGTTTTCCAAAGCAACTTCGCTGCAAGTTTGTTTATTTCTGTCAAAAAGTGTTAATTCAGTATTTTGTTTATTTCTCTGCCTCTGGTAGCAGTTTTGTTAAAGTTAGCGTTATTTTGGGATTTTTTCTCCGTTCCTAGCGGTTCCTTTGCGTTCCAGGAACCGAGGCCTTTCAGTTTTAACACTGTTTTAACCGCTACTTGATTTGATGAATTTTCGCTTTAAAGCTTCTTATTTTTACTTATTTTGGGAGCAATTTGCCTTACTTGCGATCGGTTCTCTTCTATCAGGAACTGATCGTGTTTGTTACAAAATAAACTTTTATTTAATCGCGGTTCCTTTTCTCCTCAGGGAACCAACTGTGATTTGTGTATATGTCCCTTATTGGGGAGTATTCTTTGTGTCTACTGACATTTGGCATGTCAGAAAGACCTAAAAGAGGACAGGACCTACAGGTTTTAAAAACTGTATAAAGTGTTTTCAAATTTTGCTAAGGCTGATCGCCATGGTATATGTTTGGAGTGCCTGGGTCATAGAAACATAGAGACATAGAAAGTGACGGCAAAAGGGACTATATGGCCCATCTAGTCTGCCCATAATCCTACCCCTTCCCTTAACTGCTTTTCAGTTTAATGGTGCCTTGTGCCTATCCCACACCTTCTTGAAAGTTTCCACTGTTTTGCCTGCACTGCCTCCTGTGAAAGGCAGTTCCATGGTTCAACCACTCTCTCTGTGAAGAAGAACTTGCGTGTGTTGCCTCTGAATCTGCCCCCTCTAGCTTCATGTTGTGCCCTCTGGTTCTTGAGTGATTTTTGATATGAAGCAGGTCCTGGATCTGCACCTTGTTTATTTCTTTTAAGAATTTGAAGGTCTTGATCATGTCTTCTCTGTCCCTCCGCTGCTCCAGGGAGTACATGTTTAATTCATGCAGCCTCTCCTCATATGATTTGTCATGCAATCAATGAATCATTTTAGTAGCCCTCCTCTGCACTATTTCCAGTCTGGTAATATCCTTCTTGAGGCGTGGTCTTCAGAATTGTACACTGTACTCCAGGTATGGCCTCACCATTGATCTATGGAGTGGAAGGATGACCTCCTTTTCCTGCTGGTAATCCCCCTGCTTGTGCATCCCATCATGCCATTTGCCCTCAGTACTGCTTTCTCGCATTGCTTAGTCATTTTTAGGTCATCTGTTATAATTATTCCCAGATCCCTTTCCTGGTTTAGAGGCTTCCAGTTGTTCACTCCCTAGATAGTAATCCATTCCTGAGTTAGTCCTTCTGAGGTGCATGATTTTGCATTTCTTAGTACTGAAGTTTAGATGCCATGTTCTTGACCACTTTCTAGAGTTTTCAGGTCAGCCCTCATCTTCTCCACTCCTCCTGGCGTGTCCACCCTTTTCCTATCTTTGTGTCGTCTGCGACAAACTCACCTTGCCCTTCAGTCCATCAGAAATGTCACTAATGAAGATGTTGAATAGGATTGGGCCAAGCACTGAACCCTGTGGTACTCCACTAGCTACGTCTCTTTCCTCTGAGAGTGAGCCGTTAACTCACTTGCAGAGGAAATATACCAGTCATATTTTTCTAACTGTGAAGTGTGCAGTAGATTTTGTCCTAAAATCATTGAGACAAGCATTTGTCAATACCGAATGTTTGCTTGCTGGCATTGGCTTTGGTAGTGTAGAAGTTACAGAGCTGCATAATAGGAATGGCAGCGAAGTATTGAACTGAAACCAACCCCACCACCACCCTGCAGAGTATGAGCATTGGGGTGTGCCTTTGGGTTGTCAGGCATAACAACCACGCCATTTCACCACACCCCTACCCTGCAGGCACTGACAAGTGTCACGGTGTGCCTTGGGGTCTTTGGCTCTTATGCGCACACATTCCATCAGGAAATACGGTGAGATGGGTGCGTATAGGAGAATGGGGTGAGTTTGGGTCCAAGAGTCCAAGGCACACCTTGATGCCTCTCACTTGCTGCAGGGGTGGGTGGGGTGGAATGGTATGAGCATGACAGACAAGAATCCCAAGTCACACCCCTGATGCCTGTCATTCTCTACAGGGTGGGGCGTTATGGTCGAAACCCTAACGCCTCAGGCATTCGTTAGTATTTTCACTCCAAATTTTCAACATGTTTTTTTGTGACCCTCCTCATGAACAGTGGCAATATCAGTTTGTTAGCCAAAAACTGCTTTTGCACAGCGACTATGGCATTTGGCACCACAGGTGCAAAACACATTCGAACAGGATGTGAAAATGACAGCGGTACTGTTCATGGGAGATGTAAAAATGGCAATGTTGAAAATCTGCTGTGAAAATCTTAAAAACTGGTGAAGTCACGAGCGGCATATAGAAACTGTGCAACGACACCGTAATGTAGTTTGGGGATTTTTTACAGCAGATTGTTAACACAGGCATTTTGGGACCTCCGATCATGAACAGTGTCAGTGTGATTTTCTTTATCTGTCCGAACAATGATTTCCCACAGCGACCACGCATTTCTGTACTGAAAGTGTGAAAACACATTTCGGCCATGTTGTGGAAAATGACAGCTGTACTGTTCATAGGAGGTGTGGAAAATGCCACTGGTGAAAATCTGGACTGAAAATATTACAAATTCATGAACTTACAGGGTGCGTGGAAATGCATGCAGTGCTCACTCGTAACACAGTCATTTTGGAGTTTTGTCACCAAATTTTCAACGTAGCCATTTTAAGACCTCTGCTCATGACCAGTGTAACTGTGATTTTCTTAATCTGTCCCAAACATTGTTTTGCACACCGACTGTACCATTGTGCGCTACATGCGGAAACATATTTTAGGCGAGATGTGAAAATGGTAGCTGTACTGCTCATAAGGAAGTGCGGTACAATGGCACTGTTGAAAATCTGGTGTGCAGATATTACAAATTCGCAAACTTGCCAGCGTGCGTAGGAACTGCGCAGCGTGCGCTCCCCAAACAGTCATTTTTGGGAATTTTTTCACCAAATTTTCAACATAGCCATTTTAACACCTCTGCTCATGACCAGTGTCACTGTGATTTTCTTAACGTGTCCCATACATTGATTTCACACGCCAACTGCGCCATTGTGCGCTACATGGGCAGAAACACGTTGTGGGCTTAGATGTGAAAATGACAACTGTACTGCCATAAGGAGGTGTGGTAAAATGGCAATGTTGGAAAATCTGGAGTAAAATATTGAAAATTAGTGAACTTACGGCGTGGGTAGGACTGCTAATGCAGGCTCGTAAAACAGTCATTTAGGAATTTTTCCACCAAATTTTCAAAAATAGACTTTTGAGAGCCCACCTTATGAACACTGGCAGTGTCGCTTCGTTAATCGCTCCGAAAGGTGATTACCCTTTGGGCCGAGTAACGCCATGACAGTGACTGCATTCATGAGAAGGGTCCCAAAACCCCATGTTAAAAATATGGTGCAAAATTGCAAAAATGCCCGAGATATGCAACAAAGTTGAAAAACCCTATCTATCCCATTATACAGCTTACGGCATTTCCTCAGTTAGTAGTCGGCTTGAAATTGGGCACATGTTCGGTCCACGAAAAACATCGTGCAGGCTCTGGAGGTAAGTTTGAGGCCGGGGGCATGGGGAGGCAGGTGCGCAGTGGGTGGGTGCGGGTTGTGGGAGGGCAGGGGAGAGCGCCGAGAGGCAGTTTTTGTATTTACAGGTTTTTTTTTGACTACGAGGGATGTTTGCCCACGCTGGGGTGGGCTCCAGCATGGCTGCTGGAAGCTGTTGGGGGGCTGGAGCTGGAGGGGTTGGGCACCCCGTCGACCATAACATCAATTTGCCATGCTGGGGTGGTCTCCCAGCGTGGCACCTGGATGCTTTGGGGGGGTGCAGCCGATGGGGATTGGGCAATGCCACGGCTATACAGTATGCGCGTGGGTGGAGCGCATCCGCGACGCAACATGCGACGCACGTGTTGAGGGGGAGCTCTGCTCACTGAAGCGGAGCTCTCCTTTCAACTGTATGCCACTGCATTTTCAGCTGTCATAGACAGCTGGAGCAGTGATTGGTGCACTGTGACCGCTCCTACAAACACACACTGACTGAATTGGAAGAGGCTGACACACCCTGGAAACTCGGATGATGGCACTGTGTTTCTTGCACATGCGCAAGCAAACATAAAAGGGCCAAAGGTTAGAGGAAATGGCTTCTGCTCCCACTTCACTGTCGCCTAAGCACCCTGATGAGGCCTCTTCTTCTCACCCTAAAACAAAGGAGAGACCCTCAAGATTATTCAGACCCCAAAAGTACTGAGAAGGGGTCTGAACACAGTAAACATAAAGACCTACTAAGCAGGCTGCAGAATCTGTGCCTGCCAAAAGAAACATAAAGAAAAACATGTAGCATCGCCTCCGGCTAAAGAAGCAGTGGAGCTCCGGCAGACAAACATAGAAACGTGAATTTGACGGCAGATAAGGACCACTTGGCCCATCTGGTCTGCCCATTTTTCTACCTAATGAATAAGCTTCAGATCCTAGTTAACCAACAGCCTACTTCCTCTAACCCCCCACTAGAATTGTCTTATGTCTGTCCCATGCATTCTTGAATTCCCCACTGTGTTTGACTCCACTATCTCCTCAGGAAGGCTGTTCCATGTATCCACAACCCTCTTCATGAAAAATACTTCCTCACATTACCTCTTGAGCCGTCCCCTCTATCTTCAGATTGTGCCCCCTTGTTCTTGCACGCCTCTTTTCTGAAAGATGCTACCCTCTTGGACTTTGTTGATTCCCTTGAGGTACTTGAAAGTTTATATCATGTCCCCCTCTTCCTCCTCTCCTCAAGGGTATACATATTATGCTCCTTTAATCTTTTTAGTGTCTTCTGGTGCAGACTCTGCACCATTTTAGTTGCCCTCCTCTGGACAGCCTCCATCCTGTTTGTGTCTTTGTGGAGATGGGGTCTCAGAACTTCACGCAGTACTCCAAATGGGGTCTCACCAACTGTCTGTACAGAGGGATAACTTCTTGTTTTGTACTGGTGATGCCTCTCTCCTATACATCCCTGTATCCCACCAGCCCTCCTTACTGCCTTCTCACATTGCTTGCCCACCTTTAGGTCATCTGATATGACTACCCCAGGTCCCTTTCCATTTTGTTGTTGTTAGTATCTCATACCCCATTGTGTACTCTTCCCTGGGTTTTGTTTCCCAGGTGCATTACTTTGCACTTCTTTGCATTGAATCTAAGCTGCCATGCATTTGACCATTTCTCCAACCTTGCCAAGTCCCTTTGCATCCTGTCCACCCCACTTTCTGTATCGACCCTGTTGCAGATCTTTGTGTCGCCTGCAAAGAGACATACTTTTCCTTCCAGTCCCTCTGCAATATCACTTATAAAGACAATAAAGAGGACCGGTCCCAGTACCGAACCCTGAGGTACTCCGCTAGTAACCCCTTTCTTCACAGTGAACTCCGCTTACTATTACCCTCTAGTCCTGTTGTCCAGCCAGTTTTTACCCAGGTTACCACTTTGGGACCCACTCCAAGGCTGGTTAATTTGACTATTAATCTTTTGTGTGGGACTGTGTCAGATGCCTTGCTAAAGTCTAGGTAGGCCATGTCCACAGCCCCTCCCTGGTCTACTACTTTGGTCACCCAGTCAAAGATAGAACATTGCTGAGGACATTGCTAAAGCCCTGCAGGTCATTCAGGCCTTACAAACTACAGGTTCTATTCTGGGTTCACCGATTCAAATCCCACCACTGGTTCCCACAGACCAAGGTCAAGAAGTTTACTTTGAGGAGGAGGAGAATCCGAATTTGAGGGAACCCATTGAGCCTGAGGTATCCCAGAACAGGATTTTGGTACCCTCCTCATAGGCATGATGATTTTTCATCCCACTTCTCTTTTGTCAGACAGATGGCTGACACTTTGGGCTTCCCCAAAAGTCTATGGAAGATGAGGAAATGGCAGAATTTTTAGATATGATGGGTCTGGTTCCCATTAAGAGAGTATTCCTTCCAATCCACAATTCTCATAAAAAGCCACCTTAAAATTCTGCAACACCTTCATCTGTCCCCAAGTGTACAAGAAAGTTGAAAAAAATATCTGGTTTATAGGTCTGTTGCTGACTACTTGTGTTCTCATTGCTGGATTTCAGCAGGATCTAAACCTGATGGCAAAACACAACGCAGGTGACAGATGTACAGAATAAAGGTTTATTCTCCATAACATGCAAAAAAAACAGCAATAATACCTGTGTAACCCCTGCAAATGGGGGTTCCTAAAGACTTCAGGAGCTTGCTTGAATGCTCCAAGCCTGAATGGTGTTTGGCGTTTAAGCCATTTATCAGTGAGTGTTTTAGAGCCTCTGGTACTGTCTCTTTAAGAGCTGTCTGTTTGCAGACATAATTAGTTTGTATGGGGGACTGTGTGTTTCTCTGTTTGAGTACCACTCAAGCTGCTGCCAATTCACTCCATTTTGCAGTCACTAGGAGTGCAAAGGGAACCTATCTGAAAGATGTAACTGCCAGAAATCATTTACAGTAATAATGAAATTACAGTTTGTCTAACCTGCTTTCTTTGCAGTCAGAACTGTGTCTGCCTAATTCCCCATTCTGGTTTTGAACTGCTGAACTGGACCAATCAGTGTGGGGTAAGCTAGCTCTAAAATGGTGCCTTGGACGAATCAGAACTGGACTCATAATCTGAGCCAGCCACAAGAGGATTGTATGGGCAGTGACTCTGGGAGATGTAGTTTAGACTTCGCGCCTTTTTGACCAACAGCAGCAGTCTATTGTGAGTGACAGCCAATCCAGTCAAGAACTGGGAGGAACTCAAAGGAAGTGCTCGGTTTTGTCTGTTGGAGTTTCAGTTTAGCTCTGGCAGTGAAAGGGAAAGAAACCCTGTGCTCCTTCAGTGCACAGTTTCAGTCAAAAACGTGTGTAAGGCCCAGAGTTCCGGTCTGCAGCTTGAGTAACTGCTTGTTAGACTGAATCTGTCCTGTGAAAAGAATCAAAGGATCTCTGAAGAGTAGAAACCAGGCTCACCTGTAGAAGACTGGAGAAATTGTTGAATTGCACTCGGTCTGTCAGGAACTGAATCTGCTGTGTGTTCTCCGGGTATTGTGCAGTAATTGCGTCGGGATAGAAGCAGCCTGCCTGGTATAGTACTTTCTTTTTACCATATAAATGTGTGAAGAGTCTCGTGGAGCTCAAGAGTAGCCCTGCTGACGTTGAAGGACCCTATCTTGTTTGGAGGTCGTGAGTACTAATTCAGGGTCGCTCCCTGTTGAATTGCTACATTAAATCCAAATGGAATCACTGTACTGCTGACTGTTTAAACTAATTTTTCTTTTCACTGTGTGAAAGGGCCCCTACCAGCTGCCACAGTTTGACTAGCCACTAGGGCTTGGGTACCCAGGGACAGTAACTGGTAGGATAGGCCTGTGCACAGAGCCATAGGTAGATAGTAAAGTGATAAGCTAATTAACCTGATTTCCCCTGTCCTTGTTATATCCCCTAAATAAATCAGAGCTGCTTGTTTCAGCAAAGTTATACTGCCTGAGATATTTGTCTATGTTAAAGTACTGTACTGTGATTGTTGCACTGTATCTTATTTCACAGGAGGTCCCAGTGCCGAACTAGTCCTGGGGGTAAGTGTATACTGTGAAGGTAATTCTGATATATTGTGTGGGCCACTAGTGGGAAGAAAGGGGTGCAGTGTCCAGAGGGCTGTGACCAAGTAAGTTTAACTATTGCAAACCATGACCTCTGGGTGGAGGCACCCGCCATTGGATCCAGGCCCTCAACCTGTTAGTGGCAAGTCAGGCAGGGGTAGTAGCCCTGGGATAGCGCCATCTAGGGGTTACATCTTGGAGGCTCACCGCTGGGATTGTGTGTCCTCTAGTGGCCATATTTATGAACCACTGTTAAGAAAAAAAATGGGTACCCTGACAGAAGTGGCTGTGCACCGGCTGGTGGAGTGGTGTACTGGGAGGAGATTGACCCCAAAATGCTATGCTTATCCTGGACATCCCCTGGTATCAATACGGACACTGTACAGGAGTACTTTCCAAGGTGGAAGGTTTACAAAACCCTGTGGTGGTGGGTCGGCATGCTAATCTGCTCACCCACACTTTCCTGGCCCTAGTAGAGTTTAAGGATCCCATAGATAGCTCCAAAGTGCCACAGACCATTACCCCAGAGGGAGCCCTCACTGCCTGGAGAGTGATAACTAAGTACAGTAAAGACCGGTAGGGAATGAGCCCCCACCACTGTCTGAAACTTTGAGGAGAAATTTGCAAATGGTTGCTGGGGAAGGGAAAACTGTGGAGGACTTGAAGAAACTATTCTTGCCACCTGGGGTGTTCCTCCCTCAACACCCTCTCCCGCTCCAGTACCCGTAATGGTGGCTGAACCAATGCAGACTCCTATTTCTGCACCCTGCCATTAGTCACGACTCTACCGAAGGTTGAGGATCTTCTCTGGCACCCTCCCACCCCAAGGGGAGGATGACTGGGAGACCTGGATAGACTATGTTGCCCCCAAGTGCTAGAATGGCAATGCTCGAAGTCGAAAAAGCTAAAGAGGGTTAGTGAGAGCCTCCGAGGTCCTGCCCTGGCTACCATCCATGCTAAACGGGCCAGTAACCCTGAAGTGACTGCACAGACCTATCTTGAGGCCTTGGAGAATGTGTATGGAAGCCCAGATTCTGATGAGGATCTATGGTGGAGAGTAAGAAATGCACAACAGTACCAGGGGAGTTGTTGTCTGTGTATGTATCTCGCTGGAAAAATTGTTGCAAGAATGCCTCAGAAAGGGTAGTTTACCAGCCGATTGAACTGGACCAACCAGGCTGGACAGGATCCTTAAGTCTGCCCCTTCTCAGAACTGCTGTTGCTTCAGTTACGCCTGGCAAATCACTGGAATCCCCACCCTCCATGATGAGTTAATGAGAGAAATTGAGGAGTTGAGAAAAGGCGATCTCGGGAGGGACCTGCACCAATAGCTGCGGCTACGACCCGAGTGACTGAGGGTGGCCCATCAAGTGAAGTTCAGGGCAGAGGTTGGCAGTCAATGAGTGCTCTGACAAGGAAAAGATATGCCACAATGGGGTGAACTGTTGAGAGAGATCCGGAATTCAAAACAGTCCTTTATGAAGGCCACGCGCAAGTCATGGGCCCTGACCTATATCCGACTGTATCTGCATGGGGGTGGGGGTACCCACCCATGTATCTCCTGCTGATAACAGCTCCCAACTCAATTCCTTGACCATGGAAGTGGAGAAACTGACGAGATGTCTCCAAATGCTTATCACGCGCAGACAGAGATGGCACCAAGGTTTCCAGTTAGTAATACCCCTGCCCTGGCTCCCAGCGTGGAGCCTCGCCAGCTCAAACTCCAGAAAGTATGTTTTGCTATAATTGTGGGAAGGATGGGCACATGAAAAGGGAATGCCGGTCCCCAAAAGACACTGACAAAGTTGCATATAGGCTACAAGGAGAGCTTCGGAGAACAAATCAGTGGTTAAGAGGTGCACGAAATGATCCCAGTGAGGGCACCAAAATGCTAACTCACGTCCTTTTGTGGCAAGGTCAGTTGCCCAGGCCCCCACTATCGCCTCTCAGACTGGTCCAGAATAGTGGGTCCTCCATGGAGACCACTGTAAAGGTGAATGGAGTGTCTACAAGAGCTGTATTAGACAGTGGCTCCCAAGTGACAATTATGTTCCAGGATTGGTATCAGAAGCATTTGTCAGACGTACCTTACAACCATTAGAAGGACTGCATGTATGGGGGTTAAGTGAGAAGGCCTACCCCTATTCGGGTATATCCAATTTGGCTGTCTTTCCCCACCTCCTGGCTGGAGGGCCGAACAAGTAGAGACTCTAGCCTTAGTGTGTCCCCCACTGGACTGTATGATGGTGTCCCTTTGTTGATTGGAACAAATGCTCATATGTTCGGAAGGCTGGCACAGTTGTGTTATGAAAACGGGTCAAAAAACTAGTAGAGCTTTAAGAGTTCCAGCTTTAATTAAGAAGGCCTATGAGGCACAGAGAGATGCTGAAAAATAGAACCAGAGGAACCAGTCGGAATTGTATGGAAGAAGGATCCTGAGTCTCTGATCCTGGCGCCAAATGCCCAGTGTACCTTACAGGGAGAGGTCCGTATCAGAAAGGATGTTAAGAATAAAATATTAATGTTGATGCACCAGGCGATGGAAAATTGCCAGAGGGACTGCTGTTGCTTCAGTATTTTGCCCGCTAGAGCCCATGCTTATGCCAGAAGGGTAATGGTCCAAGTTCATAATGTGTCTGAAAGAGACATTCGAGTAAATAGAGGTTGCATCCTGGCTAGTGCATTGTGCAGACACTGCAGTGCTACCCAGCAGCAAGAGTTCGAGGAAGAATGACAGAGTAACGCCTGACTTGTTTGATTTCGCAGCACTCCCTGTTGCCAGCTGAATGGAAAGTGAGGATCAGTGAGAAGCTTGCCCAGAGAGACCAGGTGTTTTCTTTTAAAGGAATGGGACGAGGATGCGTGCAGGAGCTGAGCACAATATCCGCCTGCATGACGAAAGACCATTTCGAGAGAGGTCTCGACGCCTGGCACCTGCTGAGATAGATGATGTGAGACGGCATCTGCAAGAGATGTTAGTTGCTGGTGTAATACAAGAATCCAGAAGCCCTTATGCTTCCCCCATTGTGGTAGTGAGGGAAAAGAATGGGACAGTAAGGATGTGTGTGGATTATCGCACCTTAAACCGCGGACTATCCCTGATCAGTACACAATGCCCTGCATTCAGGATGCTTTGGACTGCCTAAACGGGAGCAAGTGGTTCCTGTGTTGATCTCCGCAGTGGGTACTACCAGATCCCGATGGCCCCAGAGGACCGTGAGAAGACAGCCTTTATCTGTCCGCTGCTTCTATGAATTCATGAGGATGCCTCAAGGATTTCAGGTACCCCAGCCACTTTTCAACGATTGATGGAGCGTGCAGTGGGGACATGAACTTACTAGAGTGCCTGGTATACCTAGATGATGTTATTGTGTTTGGCAGCTCACTGGAGGAACATGAGAGCAGATTATTTAAGGTATTGGACCGACTGGAGGACTTTGGCCTTAAACTGTCCATTGATAAGTGTCAATTCTTTCAAACATCAGTAAAGTATGTGGGACACATAGTATCCACCGAGGGAATAGAGACCCACCCAAGTAAAGTTGAGGCCTTGACCACCTGGCCACAGCCCAAAAATCTAAAAAGAACTGCAAAGATTCCTGGGATTCTGTGGTTAGTTGGCGCTCATCAAGGACTATTCAATAGTGATCCGCCTTTACTTAACCTTACTTCAAGGGTATCCCCAACCCACAAAAAATACCAAAGTCAGCCCCTCAAGACTGAAAGAGTGTATTTTCATCCGAGTAGTATTTGGGGTCCGCTGGACTCCTGATTGTGAGACTGCTTTTCATGAGATCATATATCAACTTACCCACGCTCCAGTGCTGGCCTATGCCGATCCAAGAAAACCTTACGTCCTGCACACTGATGCTAGCTTGCAAGGGTTGGGGGCTGTGTTGCACCAAGAGCACAGAATGGCCTGAGACCAGTGGCCTTTGCCAGTAGAAGCCTGACCCCATCCGAAAAGAACTATCCTGTACATAAGTTAGAGTTCCTAGCTTTGAAGTGGGCTATTGTTGACCAATTCCATGAGTACTTGTATGGGGCTAAAATACTAGTAAAACTGGCAATAATCCTTTGACCTATGTGCAGACCTCAGCTAAGTTGGATGCCACTGGCCATAGGTGGCTTTCTGCATTATCTACATATGACTATGCTTCGTAATACCGGCAGGTCTGAACCACATAGATGCTGATGCTCTTCTCCGGAGGCCTGTTCCCCAGAATGATTGGGTCCGATTGCAGAACCTGACATTCGGGCACTCTGCCGAAGTTTGACAGGGAGGAACAATGTCCACGGACGAGTGGACTGCATGGTGGATTGCTTGGGACCTCTGAGAATTGCATACCTGTTGCTTATTGCCACTTTTCTGCAATAGACATTGGTGCACTGCCTCAGCTGGACAATGATAGTATTCATGCGGCTCAACTCGCGATCCCATGATCAAAGCAGCTTTAGAAGCCTCTATGCAGGAAAAGATGTGTCCAAATTACGCCCACTGATTTGAGAACTGCACTGTTATACAAAGAAGGTCCTAAGTTGAAACTGATCAATAAACTGTTATACAGAGAAACAGTAGACAGAGGGGACAAGTAGACAAACAACAACTAGTGCTGCCCACTGCCTTCGAGACTCAGTACTGAGGTCCTTGCACAACCACATGGGGAACCTTGGTATAGACAGAACACTTGACTTGGTGAGATCCAGATTCTATTGGCCTAAGATGGGGGCTGATGTGGAGCAACACATTCAACTTGTAGTCGCTACTTACAGAGGAAAGCTTTGACTCCAGAGGGCTGCCCCTGTTAACATCACCACCAGTGCACCCATGGAGCTGGCCTGTATTGATTTTCTGAGTTTGGAGTCAGATCAAAGAAATATCAGTAATGTGCTGGTGTCACTGACCATTTCACGAGATATGCCCAAGCTTTCCCCACCAAAGACCAGAAAGCATCCACTGTGGCTAAAGTACTTGTAGAAAACTTTTGTTCACCATGGGCTCCACAAAGAATCCATTCTGATCAAGGGAGAGACTTTGAGAGTCGCCTGATCAAAGAGATGCTTTCTCTGTGGGGAGTGCGAAAGTCCAGAACCACTCCTTACCACCCCCAGGGGACCCACAGCCTGAACGTTTAACCGCACTTTGCTAGATATGCTAGGCACCCTGCACCTAAAGGATGTTTCTAGATGGAGCCAACAAATTAGCACCCTGGTACATGCTTATAACTGCACCAAAAGTGATGCCACTGGTTCTCCCCTCCGCCTGATGTTTGGAAGAGAAGCTCGACTACCAGTAGATGTGTGTTTTGGGGTCTCTGATGGGGTTCAAGCTGACAACCATTTACAGTATGTGCAAAGTTAAAGGCCCAGCTAACTCATGCGTACTCAACTGGCTCAAACCATGGCTGCCAAAAGAAATTCAAAACAAAGAACGGTATGATAAAAGGTGAAAGCACAGGAACTCCAGGAGGGAGATCGGTATTGCTAAGAAATCTGGGACTGTGGCAAACACAAGATTGCTGACAGATGGCACCATCTCCTCACATTGTAGTGGGCAAACTAGATGATCTGCCAGTGCTGCAAAGGCCTGAGAACAATTCAAAAGATGTAAAACAATGCATAGAAATCATTTACTGCCCATTGACAAATCCTGATTGAGTCTGAGCCCCAGAAGATGCCCCTCTGGACCAGTGACTAGCTGCTGCTAAGAAAAGATCAAGGAAGTCTGCATGTACAGAAGCAGAGTTAAAGTGTTCCCCTGCACAAGTCCCAGTTGAGCATGACTGTCAGTCCATATCAGAAGAAAGTGAGAGTGACTTTGAATACTATCCTTCTACGAACTGAGTCAATTGTTTCTGGGCAATCCCTGTCAATACTGAGACAAAGCTGGGCCTTCTGGACTGTCTAAGCCCCAGCTTCATCCCTGGAGCCAGTGCTCCCAGAAAGTGAAGTGCAAAGCATCAGATCAGATGAAATGGAATCATTGTACATGGTTGAACTGTTTGAGCTTTAGGGGAGGAAAATGATAGATTGGGGCAGACTGGTGATACACCTGAACAAGAAGAGTATTTTGAGTGCCCTGACAGTCCACTGCCAGTGTCCGAAAGCTTCCATGCGAGCCAAATGTTGTGGACTCAGAAACTGTAACTCCTGGAGCTGAAAGTGCCCCAAGTTCTGCCTCTACCCCAGGAGACTCCTGACAAGTGAGGACAATGCTGAAAATGAGGCTCAGAGTGCAGAGACTGTAACAGTTCCCCTAGAAAGACTGGTCGAGCTGTAAAGCCTGTGGTGCACCTCAGTTATGATTCACTTGGGAGGCCTGTGGACTTGCCTGTCAATGTTGTCCATAAAGGAGTGTATGTGTCCCGAGCTCATTGCCCAAACTGAGCATCAGTGCTAACTCCAAGTTACTTGTGTTGCCTCTAATATGGTGCCCTTGCCCTGTCCAGCCCCAAGGTAACTGATAGGAAGGCCCTCTTCAGGTTTCATGTACAAGAGGTAATAACTTGAGTTATGGTACAATTTGTGTAATACTGTAAAGAGGATACTGCAATGTTTCAGAAATGTGTTCTTGGTAAAATGATGTATTGACTGATGATTACATGTGTGAGCCTAATGCAAATGTATATGGTTGCAGTTTAAACTTATGGGGTACTTGCTTGACGCGGACGTCAAGCTTTCCAGGCCAGAAGGGTGTAACCCCTGCAAATGGGGGTTCCAAAAGACTTCCAGGAGCTTGCTTGAATGCTCCAAGCCTGAATGGTGTTTAGCTTGCTTCATTTATCAGTGAGTGTTTTTAGAGCCTCTGGTACTGTCTCTTTAAGAGCTGTCTGCTTGCAGACATAATTAGTTTGTATGGGGGACTGTGTGCTTCTCTGTTTGAGTACCACTCGAGCTGCTGCTAATTCACTCCATTTTTGCAGTCACTAGGAGTGCAAAGGGAACCTATCTGAAAGATGTAACTGCCAGAAATCATTTACAGTAATAATGAAATTACAGTTTGTCTAACCTGCTTTCTTTGCAGTCAGAACTGTGTCTGCCTAGTTCCCCATTCTGGTTTTGAACTGCTGAACTGGACCAATCAGTGTGGGGTAAGCTTAGCTCTAAAATGGTGCATTGGACAAATCAGAACTTGGACTCATAATCTGAGCCAGCCACAAGAGGATTGTATGGGCAGTGACTCTGGGAGATGTAGTTTAGACTTCGCGCCTTTTGGACCAACAGCAGCAGTCTATTGTGAGTGACAGCCAATCCAGTCAAGAACTGGGAGGAACTCAAAGGAAGTGCCCGGTTTTGTCTGTTGGAGTTTCAGTTTAGCTCTGGCAGTGAAGGGAAAGAAACCCTGTGCTCCTCTCAGTGCACAGTTTCAGTCAAAAACGTGTGTAAGGCCCAGAGTTCCGGTCTGCAGCTTGAGTAACTGCTTGTTAGGACTGAATCCATCCTGTGAAAAGAATCAAAGGATCTCTGAAGAGTAGAAACCAGGCTCACCCTGTAGAAGACTGGAGAAATTGTTGAATTGCACTCGGTCTGTCAGGAACTGAATCTGCTGTGTGTTCTCCCGGTATTGTGCAGTAATTGCATCGATAGAGAAGCAGCCTGCCTGGTATAGTATTCTTTTTACCATATAAATGTGTGAAGAGTCTCGTGGAGCTCAAGAGTAGCCCTGCTGACGTTGAAGGACCCTATCTTGTTTGGAGGTCGTGAGTACTAATTCAAGGTCGCCCCTGTTGAATTGCCACATTAAATCCAAATGGAATCACTGTACTGCTGGACTGTTTAAACTAATTTTTCTTTTCACTGTGTGAAAGGGCCCTACCAGCTGCCACGGTTTGGACTAGCCACTAGGGCTTGGGTACCTCGGGACAGTAACTGGTAGGGATAGGCCTGCACAGAGCCATAGGTAGATAGTAAAGTGATAAGCTAATTAACCTGATTTCCCTGTCCTTGTTATATCCCCTAAATAAATCAGAGCTGCTTGTTTCAGCAAAGATATACTGCCTGAGGTATTTGTCTGTGTTAAAGTACTGTACTGTGATTGTTGCACTGTATCTTATTTCACAGGAGGTCCCAGTGCCGGAAGTAGTCCTGGGGGTAAGTGTATACTGTGAAGGTAATTCTGATATATTGTGTGGGCCACTAGTGGGAAGAAAGGGGTTGCAGTCCCAGAGGGCTGTGACCAAGTAAGTTTAACTATTGCAAACCCTGACCTCTGGGTGGAGGCACCCGCCATTGGATCCAGGCCCTCAACCTGTTAGTGGCAAATCAGGCAGGGGTAGTAGCCCCTGGGATAGCGCCATCTAGGGGTTACACCTGCAAGGAGTCTAGAACATCCAACACCTGGTGTCGTCATAGGAAAACTTGAAAAGTATTATTCTTACACAAAGTTATATACTAGAGATAAGAGGGTCCCATTCTCTGGTAACGTGCTCATGTGCATAGTAGATACACAAAGCAAAAGATTTCTATTGGTGCACATGGTGGGCGACTCGCACCCAAGGCTGTTATATGTTGCACTTGTACAGTGATAAGTATTATGCTGACTACAGCTACTTCAGAATACAGTAGAACAGTTCATAATATGTGCTGATCATAGCATCATGACATAGAAACATAGACTTTGATGGCAGATAAGGCCGCTGGCCCATCTAGTCTGCCCATTTCCCTACCTACGTGATAGGCTAGATCCTAGTTAACCAACAGCCTATTTCTTCCTACCCCCACAAGAATTGCCATATGTCTGTCCCATGCATTCTGAATTCTCCACAGTTTTAGACCCCACAACCTTCCTCAGGAAGGCTGTTCCATGCATCCACTACCCTGTCTGTGAAATAATACTTCCTCACATTGCCCCTGAACCGCCTCTATCTGTAAATTGTGCCCCTTGTTCTGTGATCGTCTTTTTTCTGAAAGATGGCACCCTCTTGGACTTTGTTGATTCCACTGAGGTACTTAAAAGTTTCTATCATGTCCCCTCTCCTTCTTTCCTCAAGGGTATACATATTAAGCTCCTTTAGTCTCTCCTCATGCGCTTCTCTGCAGACCCTGCACCATTTTAGTTGCCCTCCTGGACTGCCTCTATCCTATGTCCTCATGGAGATGGGGTCTCCAGAACTGGATGCAGTACTCAGATGGGGTCTCACCAACTGTCTGTACAGAGGGATAACAACTTCCTGTTTTCTGCTGCTGATACCTCTCCCTATGCATTCCAGTATACCCCCAGCCCTCCCTGTGCCTTCTCACATTACCTCGCTAACCTTAAGGTCATCTGATATGATTACCCCAGGTCCCTTTCTTTTTTGTTGTTGTTACTAACCCCCATTGTGTATTCTTCCTGAGTTCTTGTTTCCCAGGTGCATTATTTTGCACTTCTTTGCATTGAATCCTAGCTGCCACTTCTGACCATTCCTCCAACCTTGCCAAGTCCCTTCTCATTATTTCCACGCCTTGTGTATCAACCCTGTTGCAGATCTTGTGTCATCTGCAAGAGGCATACATTTTCCTTCCAGTCCTCTGCAATGTCACTTACTTAAGACATTAAAAGGACTGGACCCAATACTGAACCCTGCAGTACCTCACTAGTAACCCTCTTTCTTCAGAGGACTCCATTTACAATTACCTTCTGTGTCCTGTTGTCCAGCCATTGTTTTATTTAGGTTACCACCCTGGGACCCACTCCCAGGCTGGTTAATTTGACTATTAAATCTTTTGTGTGACTGTGTCAAATGCCTTGCTAAAGTCTAGGTAGGCCATGTCCACAGCCCTCCCTGGTCTATACTACTCTGGTCACCCAGTCAAAGAAATCTATTAGATTTGTCTGACATGACTTTCCGCCTGTGAACCCATGCTGCCTTGGGTTCTGTGCCCCACTGGCCTCTAGGCACTCAACTATTCTTTCCTTCAGAAGTGACTCCATCACTTTCCCTACCACAGAGGTCAAACTGACAGGGCTATAGTTTCCTGCCTCTGTCTTGGTCCCACTTTTGTGAAGGGGAATCACATCCGCCTTCCTCTAGTCCTCGGTACCACACCATCCTCCCATGATTTATTAAAAAGCGTAGCCAGTGGTTTTACTAATTTCCCCTTAATTCTTTTAGAATTCTGGGTGAATTCATCAGGACCCATTGCTTTGACCTCTTCAGTTTTAGGAGTTTTGCAGAACCTTTTCTTCTGTGAAAGGACTGGGATCGAGCCCTGTATCAAGAGTGCTTCTGTTAATTGAATTAGGCACTTTCCCTCCTCTTTTGTGACTACTGAGCAGAAATATTTATTCAGTATCCCTGCTTTTTCACTGTCCCTCTGCCCACCCACCATTCATTCTATTCAGCCTCACTATCCCTCCTTTGTCTTTCTACGCTCACTGATGTACCTATAAAAGGTTTTATCCCTTTCTTAACTGAGTTGGCTATCTTTTTCCTCAGTTTGGGCTTTGCTATTCTGACATCCCTCCTGCCTCCCTTCTGCCTTAACTGGTACAGCTCTCTGTCCTGCTCCTTCTGTGTTTCCTTATACTTCCGAATGCTATCTTTTGCTTCCTGACTTTCACAGCCACCTCTTTTGAGAACCATAGTGGCTTTTTCTAATATCTATAGGTGGCGCTGTAAGACCACAAGTATCACAATAATAATTATTTATACTAATCATTGCAGTTTTAGCTTGTATCAGTATGTGGCGCACTAAGACCACGATATCTCTGTGTTAGACAGCAGTTTGTCAGTAAATCATATCAAACATTAATAAACATCAGTGAATACTGGTATACCTCATACTGTATGATAGAAAATAGTAGTCCACATTAGGGATGGCAGGCCTGGGGTGCTAGTGAGCCGATCTCAGCAGGACGCTTTTGATCGGCTCTGCATCAGAACAGAGGAAAACCCAATTATTTTATTAAAAGGTGAAAGAGTAAAATAAAAGTCGGTGGATCGCCTTAGCAGGTGTTCAGCTTTCCAAACATCCTAGACTGCCATGGGAAACCCAAATCAACAGGTTCTGGAGCTTCTAAACTTCCCGAGGTAAACAGGGCAGGCCCAAGAAGAAGCCGCAACCCATGAGGTTAGGCCCAGACAGATGAATCGCAAACCCACCTTTGGCAACAAATTCTGACAACAGTTAAATCTATGGACAGTAAAATGGAGCGACACTAGCCAAACTTGAGATGCATGAAGTGGCCATAAAAGATCTTACTGAGTTGTTGCTCAAACAGAGAAATGCTCCATCTCCATACTGGCAACCATAACCTCCTGACTAAGGAAAACACCCAATTGTGAGGTCGATTAGAAGCCCTGGAGAATGAGACCGCACTGGTAACTTAAGATTAGTTGGTGTTCTGAGGGACTGAAGGTGCTGATTCCTGAACTTTTGGTAAAGTGGATGTCGAAACTATCCCGGTCCCAGAAACTTTTGAATGGGCTGCCCTTAAAAGGCGACAGAGTTAATCCTAGGATCAGGCCATCAGCCACAGATCAACCACGCACTGTCCTAGTGCGACGGCGGACTAGAGATTCGGGACCTCTTGTTATCAGCAGCAAGATCGGTGTATCCAATAGACATTGAGGGACATGATGTAAAAATATTTTGACCTTTCCTATCAAACAAGAGCCTCGCTAAACAGTTCGATGGAGTCAGACAGAGGCTCTGGGCACTTGGAATAGTGCACTCATTCCTTTACCGGCTCTGATTATGGATAATATATGGGGAAAGAGCTGGCAACTAACGATCCCAAGGATGCAGGGCGCTGGATGGAGAAAATAGAAATGGAGTTTCAAGTGAATGCAGCTGGAATTAGAGTTGAGGAGGAGTCGGATAATGACTGATCCAACTTGGTGAGACATGGCGATCTGGCTTACAGTGTTGTGATCTGGGCTAAGTGGACTGTTCATGAGTGGCCTTCTCCCTTTGGAGAGGCATTTTTATTTGACTTAAAAAAACGTTTTAAGAACAGTCCTGCAGGCCCTGCTTAAATGCTGTTTCTTAAGGGTAATTGTTTTGATATTTAGATGATGTTTTGTCTCTTTGCCTACTGTTCTAGGAGGTTGTAATAATGGAACAGGGTTTCTAAATGTTCAGATGTAGTAACTGATCTGCAAAGCATAAGTTCACCTTTAAATTCCATTTTTTTTATAATGGATAAATAGCAATCATCTAAGATTGCAGTAGTTTACTCCTGCTGATACTACCTAAGATGGATATTCCAGAAGCTATTGAGATGGCTGGCAATATGGGACTAATCTTTATGGACACTATATTAGATAACCCTCACTTCCTATTGTATCAGATTACAAGGGAATATCTATGTATAGCAACTGTTGGCTATACAAACATGTGAAAGCCTTGTATGAGGAAATGTATGTATTGTTTTATTACTTAAAGCAATAAACATAAAGTTAAAAAAAAAAATAGGGATGGTAGGCCTGGCAGGTCTGCATAATCCAGACCATGAGGGTGTGGTACAGGCTGATGCCTGTGATAAAGCTAGAGTCCCTCTCTATCTCATCCCGGATGAAGATTCAAGGAAAATTGACAGCATGGGAAAGAAGGTTATTTGGCTTCTCCTTCTCCCCAGACAGGTAGCTTATATGGCATATGCTGCACAATATCAGGAGGTCCTTGGAATTTGTACTAGTATTATCTGACAGAGTGCCATGTGATGTTGCACATGATCTGGCTGACACTGCCAGGACGGCATTGGATGTCACAAAAATACCAGTTTCAAATGGCTGTGGATACAAACGATACAGCATTCAGGCTGCTGGCTCTATGAGTGTTCTTAGGAGGTTTGCCTGGCTCAGAGCAACCAGTCTTACCCTAGACAGTCAGTTAAAGGCCATGGATTTTCCTTGTGAAACAATTTCTTTTGGTGACAAGACTGAGGCATACATGAAAAGGTTGAAGAGTACAAAATCACCTACAGAAGTAATTCCTCAGGGAAAGAGCCTCAACTTCTTTTAGGTCCATGGGAAGGGGTGTAGGATAGGGATATTATCCCAGAGCTTATGCCCCAGTTGCCATACTTGTAGATTATACCAGGCCAGTGGCTATTACAGGGCAGGGCAGGAGGCTCTTCAGGCGGGCTGGTTCACCACCAGCTCTTAGACTCAGCCCAGACAGAACCCCTGACTGCATAAAACAGGCTGCCACCCTTCTTCCTGTAGGGGACAGGCTGGCTCATTATCTCCAGGACAAACATCACCACAGACAAGTGGGTTCTGGAGGTAGTGAGTCAGGGTCTCTATCTATATTTCAAGCAGTTTCCAAAATTTCAGGGCCATAGTCTTCCGCCATCAACTCCTGCAGAGACAATTTTGCTGGAGTTGAAGTAAATAAGCTTCTGCAAGCCAGAGCAATAGAGCCAGTACCCTCTCCAAAGGGGAACTGCACGACTCCAGATATGTCCTGACCAAGAAGAAGAATGGGATTGGCGTGCCAGTACTAGACCTCAGATTCCTGAACAAAACTTTGCAAAGCACAAATTCAAAACGGTTACACTGACCATTGTTATGCTATTTCTAAAGAAAGGAAATTGGTTGGCACCTCTGGATCTGAAAGATGCTTACTTTCACGCCAGTCAGGTCTTGTCACAGAAAATACCTAAGGCTCGCTCTGCCTTCAGGTCACTACCAGTTCTCAGCAATCCCTTCGGGCTCACCTCTGCCCCAGGAGTATTCACAAAGTGCCTAGCATTGGTGGCAGCCTACTTCAGGAGACAGGGAATCATAGTGTTCCCTTACCTGGACAACTGGCTAGTGGGGAGTCATATCAACAGGTAAAGGAATCCATTAGGGTCACCTAAAGTATTTTAAAACCTTGGGCTTCCTCATCAGTGTCCAGAAATCTCAGAGGGAACCAGTTCAGTCACTGGAATTCATTGGCGAGAACTGATACCGCCAAGGTGCAGGCATTCTCCCTCAGGAGAGGGTAACAAACTTACTATCCCTAGCAAACTCCTTTGTCTTGGGTCAACCCAGGACTGCAAGGCAATTCCTAGCTTTACTGGGACACATGGCGTCAACTGCCACAGTAGTATCAGGTGCCAGGTTCCAGATGAAAGACATCCAGTACCACCTGAGGTACCACTGATTCCAAAAAGGGATCTTCTCTCAAAGCTCGTGCCAGTAACAAAAACCCTGCTTCTGGCTCTGCAGTGGTGGAAAGAAAGGACAACCTCAGGCAAGGCATCTCTTTTCAGCAACAACACACATACGGTGGTTCTAACAATGGATTCCTCCTCCTGGGGTGGGTGCACACACAGGCTACTCTCACAATCAGTCGGACTTGGTCCCTCAGGAATCCAAGTTGCATATCAGTCTCACAGCTAAGAGCAGTTCTTCTTGCCCTAAAGGCCTTTGCTCCTCATTTGAGAGGTCAGTCAGTCCAGGTGAGGACAGACAACACAACCACCATGTGGTACATCAACAAGCAAGGTACAAGATCCTCAAGGCTGTGCACAGAAGTCATGAAAATCTGGTCCCAGCATATTCCCTGAGGTGCACCTCTCCGCCATTCATCTTCCAGGGAAGGACAGTACACTGTCAGATTCACTCAGCAGAATCAGTCAGGAACATCACTAATGGGCTTTGAACAAGCAAGTACTGGACATGGTTTTCAGACATTGGGGCAGCCCAGTAACAGATCTGTTTGCCTCACAAGAAAACCATCAGCTTCCTCTTTATTGCTGCAGGCTCCTCTTGGGCACACTTCCCATAGAGGCATTAGCTCTGGATAGGACAGGAAAATTCTGTATTTTTTCCACCATTTCCACTGCTGTTGACAGTCCTCCTCAAACACAGGAGTCAGTCCTCAACCATTATTCTGATTGCTCCAGACTGGGCCAGGCAGCCGTGTTACCCCCTGCTACTCACCATGTCCACTAAGCAACCCATCTGGCTTCCCTAGAGATACAGTCTTCTAACAGCCATTCAGGGTCAAGTAGTATTTCCAAGCTTCAAAACCCTCCACCTGAAGGCCTGGTTCTTAAAAGGAGCTAGAATTTTCTGAATTTAAACTGTCAGAGCAGGTCCTTGAGGTCCTGAATGTTTTCAAGACTTATGCTTCAAAATGAAAAATATTTTTCATCTGTTGCAGTTCTAATTATATCAGTCCTCAAGCTTACCTACACTGCCTGACTACTCACACTCTACAGGCCTGAGGCCTACAACCTCAAGGTTCATTTAGCAGCAGTCTGTGTTTACTTGTCTTGCAGGTGCTCAGAGAGCAATAGCTTCACACCCTGTTTTCAGAAAGTTTTCAAAGGCTTGGCACATATGTTTCCTCCTGTTAGGGAACCAGTCCCTCCTTGGGACTTGAATTTGTGCATAGTCAAACTCATGGAACCTCCCATTGAGCCAGTGGTTACAGCTGATCTGAAGTACATCACCTGGAAAACTGTCTTCCTGTTGGCAATTACTTCAGCAAGAAGAATGTGTGAGCTTCAAGCTCTCTGCACTGATCCTAATTACATAATCTTCCATAAGGACAAGGTGGTCCTCAGGGCCAACAGGAAATTTCTTCCTTAGGTGGTATCTGACTTTCATTTGAACCAATCGATCACCCTTTCTGTATTCTTCACAGCCAAAATCCAGTTCAGGGAATTGAAGTTTCATAGTTTGATGTAAAGAGTCCCTTAGCTACTATACCAGTCGACAGGACCTCAGGGTTTCCTACACACAGCTGTTTATCACCTATGCTGAGGCTGGGAAAGGCAGGCCTGGATAGTATCCTGCATCCAATTCTGTTACAGTAATGCGTACAAACAACCACCACAGGGCCTCAGAGCACTTTCCACTCATGGAGCTGCTGCTTCTGTGGCAGCTGCAAAGTACATCCCTTACTAGAAATCTGTAAAGCGGCTACCTGGAGTACAGTCCACACCTTCTGAAAACACTGCTGCCTGGATATACAGCCCAGAAGTGATGCAAGGTTTGGCACTGCAGTATTTTTTTTTTTAACTCCGCTTATACTCCAGCCAACTGAGGCATCCGTCAGAGGCACCCACACTACACTAGCCCTTCTACTCCCACCATGGCAGGCTTACCTCCAGATCTCCCTTCACCCGAGGACCTTCCCAGCACCCCAGATCACCCCGAGGCAGGCCCCGCCTCCCGTGGCGGCATCTATCTGAAATTAGAGGGTCCAATCCTCTAGTGAAATCGGCCTGATCCCGGAGTAGCTCTGCCCGAGCTGGGATGTGAGGGAGGTCTCTGGGGTCCTCATCACCTCCCCGGTTGGCCAAGGATTTTACTTGTGGTTTTTCTCCCTCCCAGCCCCCGGCCTCACCCCCGAGGTAGAACTTGACGCGGCGTGACGCCCAGCATCCGCCAACTCCACCCTTGCCTTATGGCTGCGACGCATTGTGGCTACCTCCGGCCATGACCAGAGGGTGCAACGAGCGATGCATTGCCCTACAACCTCGCCTCGGAAGGGAGAGCTGTCCTTCGAAGCTCAATCCTTCCCGCCCCTGCCGACCCCAGTGGCCCGGCTTGTTCCCAAACCTGGGTTGCCGGTGTAGCGGAGGTAAGGCGACTAGTGCCTTAACCTCAGCGCCACCGGCCAGCCTGGCACTGCAGTATTGCAGAACTTTTTCCTAAGTAGGTTCTGTACCCTCCTCCCAAGGCACTGCTTGGTAGTCTAATCATACTGAAGACTCCTTGGGTTTGAAGAAAAATTGCTTCTCACCCCAAGAGTCCTTTAGCATCAGTAACTACAGTAGTTAGCTGGCTAGGTGCAACTGCCCCAGAGGTACGCCTTTAAGATAATTAGCATAGTGAGCTTAGGCATCAACCAGTCAGAAAAAGGAGGGAGTGTGTTGAGAGGGAGCAGCCTGAAGGGCTTCAGAATTTGTTCTCTGCTGACTGAGCAACACTGCCCCAGAGGTGTCTCTCAACTTTCCTGTTGACAGCCTTTTCTCTGCTTCTCTTGGTAAAGATCTTACTTCCGAGGGGCTCTTGCGTAGGTAATTACATATAGGACTGAAGCCAGCAGGTGTCAGGACCCACAGAAAAATTTCTAGCTAGCAGTCTCTGGGAGGACTGCCCCCACGTCAAGTGACCGGCGTCCATGCGACGCCAGTATAAAGGGCGGTTCCCCACGCCCGCCTTCCAGTTCTTTCCCACCGCTCGCCGTGAAAGCGCCTCTGGTTAAGTTCACTGCATCGCCAGTCAATTGTTGGTATTTTTACTGCTATTTCTCAATTTTATTCAAATTTTCGCCAGTTTTTTAGCTGCCGTGTATGTCGTCCCCTACTCCATCCGAGCACAAAAAGCAAGTATTGCTGTGGCGCCCAGCTCCTCGCAGACAAGGATGGACACTCCCAGTGACCTCTTCTGCCTAGGCCCGGACCACCACGTGGAGAAGTGCCAGCACTGCCTGAATTCAACGCTGCCACCTGCAAACGGAGGCAGCAGTCCCTGGAGGCCCACATTTAAAAAGAAGATGTCCTCCATGGAGAAGGAGCTGAAGAAGCTTCACAGACCTCTACTTCCCGGAGGGTCACCGCAAAAGAAGGAGAAGCACCGACCGGACTCCTCTTCCACAGCCACCACGACTTTGGCTGGAGTCGCCATGCTCAAGGTAACCCCCAGGACCGCTCATGACGGCCGTCTTGGAGCTTCAAGCGTGATGAGCTCTCCCGTGGGCTTGTGCTTGGGCCCATCGGGAGCTCCCTCCGGGTCAAAGGAGTCAGCCCTGGTAAGACTACCACTGCGGTGGCCTTCTGGTTCGAGCGTGCTCCGGTAAGCCAGATGTCAGTGTTACTGGCGCCTGCTCGGTCAGGGCCCGCTAGAGTCACATCCGACCCTTGAGTGGCGCGAAGCCACCAAAATGCCATGAGACCGCTCCTCCCTTGCGGCCTTCGTCGAGTTGGGTCCGATAAAGTCGGATGCCAGCTCCTCCAACAGACGTATGGTGTTAGAGTCGACGACGGCCCCGATGGACCAGTACACCATCCTCAGCTCGCTGCAGCACTTCGGGCTGCTGCAGTCCGTGGTCCCTCGCCTCCCCTGTTGGGCCATGGAGACTTTAGCCCTTCCCTGGGCGACACCAAGGACGTGAGGCACGCCTCCCCGCCAGGTCTCCCTCCTGCAGGGCCGGACGACCTGACGCCGGATCCTCAGACGCCGCCCTGACGCCGGTCCTTCTGACGTTGGACGACATTCCCTGCCGGATGCCATCCCTCACGCTGGACCCGACACCCACCGGGCCTCCTATCCCTGGTCCGCCTGCGGGGCCTCTCCCAGGGCCGTCTGCTCCGTCAGAGCCCCTGGTGCCTGGGCATCTGACCCTGTCTTATCCGATGCCATCCTACCCAGGACCGCAGTATCCGCGCCACAGTACCGGTGCCTCAGTACCTGACGCTGGGCTTCCCGCTGTCAGGTTATGGATACTGCTGTACAGATACCCCAGTATCCTTATCCCCCCTCCTCCTCCACGCCTCAGCCTCCGTGGACCTGAAGAAGACTTCTGGCTTCCTGGTGGGCTGAGGCCAAGGCTCAACTCACCAGGGAGGTGGAGAGCCACCTTCTGCTGCCAGACCCAGTTCTGGACTTCCATCGTCGGAGGTGAGAGACCTCCCCGCCTCCTGACACCAAAGGCGAGCCCTCCGGTACCAGGGCAGGAGAGGACACGCTCCCCGAGGGCTGCTCAAGGGGTCCGCCCTCCCACGCACTGGAAGAGTCTCCTCTTCTTCTTCGAGACTGCGATTCACTCCCATGGGTGCTCCGATCCTGACGATGAGCCACGCACTCCAGACCAGCCTAGACCCAGGACTCCTCCAAGTCACCTCCAGAAGATCATTCCTTTCTGGAGTTGCTGCGAAAGATCCAGGAGGTTCACCAGTGGCAACCTTTGGAGCGGATCCACAGCGAAAGAAGCTCGCTGCTCATTTGGATCTGCCCAAAACCGGTCCAACTCTGATTCCACCCTGGATCAAGCCTCATGTAGACCTCGTTTCCACTATTTGGAAACAACCATCGGCATTAGCCCCTTTCTGAGGAAGGCGGATAGGCTGTACCAGGCTCGGAGGGTGTGGATTCTCTGAATACACACCCCAAAGCTCGACTCGGTCGTGATTAGCGCCTCTCATGGCCGTGCAGCTAACCCTAAGCATCTTAGCTCGCTCCCCATCTGACAAGGAATCCTGCCTTCTGGACCAGTATGGGAACAAGGTCTACACTTCTTCCACTCTGGAATAAGGGCCCTTAATTATGTTGCTCATATGGGGATTACCAGAAGGTGATCCTTAGTGAGGTGGAAGCAAGTTGGACTCCCATCCTGAGTCTCAGACTAAGCAGGAATCGACAGATCTGGTCCAGTCTGCTCTTTCGGTCAGTCGACACGTGCTTCGTGCACGTGTGGCACAGTGGACGCGCTGGTCGGAGCTTGGCTTTCGCCAGGGTTTGCGCGCCATGCTTGGCTCCGAGTGTTAGGTTTGCTCCACAGGTGCAGTCTGCTATCCAAGACGCGCCCTTCAGGGGTTCAGTGCTGTTCAGTGGGGATGTCAAGGACAACATCACCGATCTGCAAGAGAAGGGTACTGCTCTAAAGTCCGTTGACTCTATGTACAGGCCCCTCAGGGTCAGCGCCGCCTTTTCGCAAACGTTCTCAGCCCAAAGCGAAACCGTAGGGCAGGTGGGCCAATAAACGCTGGGCCCATCTGGCTGCCAAGCCCCCACCCTCTCCAAAAAGCAGCGGAGCTTCAGCCATGGCGCTGCCCCACACCTCCTAACTCCTTTCTCTCCCACAGCCTCTGGGCCTTCCAGAGGAAACAGTAGGAGGGAGGTTCTCCTTCCATCTACCGGAATGGGAGAGGATCACTTCAGACATTTGGGTGCTCCAGCTGATAGCAGAAGGACACTTAATCAAGTTTCTACAGAAACCACCCAGAACCCCCAGGTCGCCTTACTCCCCAGAACATCTTCTTCTGGTTCGGAAGAAATATCCTGCCTTCTGCTGAAGGCGGCGATAGAACCTGTCCCACCCCAGCTTTGGGGGACAGGCTCTATTCCCATTTCTTCCTGGTTCTGAAGAAATCTGGAGACGTGAGGCCTATCCTAGACCTCAGCTTCCTGAACCTGTTCTTGAGTACAGATGGTTCAGAATGCCTCTTTGAAGAGTCTTCTGCCCTTACTCAGCCGGACAGTGGTTGTGCGCTATGGACATGCAGGATGCCTACTTGCATATCCCTATTCACCCTTCCCACCGCAAATACCTTCATTTTTCCTTTCAGGGGACCACTACCAGTTCAAGGCCCTCCCATTTGGTCTTTCCTCGGCCCAGTGTTCACCAAATGTCTTTCTGTGGTAGCGTGCCCAACTGCATACCCAGAGTACAGGTTTTCCCATACCTAGACGATTGGCTCCTGGCGGCCCCATCCAGGCAGGAACTTCTGTGCCCTTTCCTTACCCTGCAGGTTTTCATCAGCCTGGGTATTACCATCAACCAGGCCAAGTCCCATTTGATCCCGTCCCAGAGGCTCCAGTTCATCGGGCGATTCTGGACACGACCTCCGGCATGGCATTCCTGCCTCTGGACAGGGTGACCACCCTCCAGGCTCATGTAAGCCTGTTGTCCAGTTGCAGGTGGGTCAGTGCCAGGTCAGTCCTTGCCTCCTCGGGTTCATGGCGGCTGCTATTCCGACAGTCCCCGCGCCGGCTGCACATGAGGATTTCTCAGCGGACGCCCGGTCTCAGTGGGATCAATTGGTGGACGACCTGGATCAGAAAATCCTGGTCTCCAACCCTATGGTTCGGGACTTGCAATGGTGGATGGTTCAGGAGAACCTTTGGTGGGATTTCCTTCTGCCTCACTCTCCCTCCCAAACATTGAGGACAGATGCCTCGAGAGAGAGAATTGGGGAGCCTACTTGGGGTGTCACAGGACCCAGGACTCCTGGTCCATGCTCGAACAGACTCTTTCACATAAACGTGTTTCGAGCTCAGGTCCATGCTGTATGCTGTACAAGCTCTGTATCTATATCTGCTTCCCGTCATCTGGCGGTCCAAATGGACAACATGTGCATAGTCCGTACATCAACAAACAGGGAGGAACTGTTCCTACCTCTTTGCTGGGAGGCAATGCGGGTTTGGGATTGGGCAGTGCAACACAACCGTCACCTCACGGCGGTTCATGTTCGGGGTTGTAAATACTGCTGGCAGACCATCTCAGCTGGTCATCTGCACAGGCTGACGAGTGGGTACTGGATCGGGGGTAGTAGACGATATCTTCCTGCTCTGGGGACACCTCAGGTAGACCTGTTCGCGTGTCCTCACAACGCAAAACTTCCCGCCTTCTGCTCGCTCGCTCCAGGGCGAGACATTTTTGAAAGACGCCTGTTTCTCGATTGGAAGAGCAGATTCGTCTCATGCTGTCCTCGATTCCCTTAATTCCAGGGTCTTACACAAACTTGGCTCAGAAGGAGCTCGCATGATACTAATCGCTCCTTTCTGGCCCAGGCAAGTTTAGTTCTCTCTTCTGCAACAGTATTCGGAGGAACTTCCTCTCCTCTTCCTCTGTTGCAACTTTGCTGACCCAGGATCAGGGACCCTGGTACATCCAGGTCTCAAATCCCTTCAGTTGAATACGTGGCTCCTGCAGATGCGTGGTTTCAAGCCCGATTCAGGGTTTCCCGCTGTGGCTGATATTCTGGTGGAGGCCAGAAAGCCCTCCACTAGATCTGCCTATGCAACAAATGGAAACGGTTCTCTATTTGGGCCTCTTCCAAAGACTTGGAGCCTTCTCTTGCCCTGTTGGGAGGCTTCTGGACTGCATGTGCCATCTCTTCGATTTGGGTCTCAGTCATTCCTTTCTAAAGGTTCACATGGCAGCCATTTCCGCTTACCATGTTCCATTTGGGGACAAAGCGTTCGGCAGTTGGAAGTCTCTAAGACTTTTCTTAGGGGTTCTCACTTGAAACCCCCTATTTATGCGTTCCTGCCCCTCCTTGGATCTGAATTTCATTCTTGAGAAACTTACACTGCCTCCTTCCGAGCTGGCAGCCTCAGCAGACCTAAAGTTCCTTTCTTGGAAGACTCTCTTCTCGTGGCTAATACTTCTGCTCAAAGAATTTCTGAGCTTCAGGCCTTGATGTGCAAAATCCTTATTTGATCTTTTCACAAAGAACGTGTGGCTCATGCACAACCCTGTTTCTCCCTAAGGTGATAGCGGAATCTATGCTGAATCAATCCATAGAACTGCCTGCTTTCTTTATGCAACATTCCAATAAAGGGAGTACCTCTTGCATACTTTGGATGTTCATCAATTCTGAGATACTACACCACCAGGACAAAGGATCTCAGAAAGACTGATCAACTATTTGTCTCTTTGTCTCGCAAAAGAGAAGGCAGTGCTGTCTCCAAACAATGCCTATCTAAATGGTTGGCTCATTGTATCACCTTCTGTTACGACAAGTATCACAAGACTGTGCCGGGTCAAGTCAGGGCCACTCCACAGGGTGTTGCTGCCTCTGCGGCTTGTTTAAAGAATGTGTCTGCGCCGACATTTGCGCAGCCCTCCTTGGACTTCTGTCCATGCTTTATGAAACACTACAGTTTGGACATTCTTCTCGCGGAGAGCTGGCTGGTTGGCTCTTCTGCAAGGCCTCCTTTCATGAGACCTTCACAGCCAGAGGGTCTACATTTGGGTAGTTTTCCTTCTCCCGTGTGCTTCTCCTTGTTCCAGACTGCTTGGGAATCAGTCTTATATAATTATTACTGCAAGAGCCCTCTCACGTAAGATAGTACAGTAACGTAAGAACTTACTGTAACAGTAGATCTTCAAGAGAGGCTCTTGCAGTAGGTAATGCCTTCCCGCCTCCATACCCCTAGGCTTTTTCAGCTCCTTTTCCATGGAGGAAACATCCGCTTCTCTTCTTGCCTTTTGGCCGTTGTCAGGCAAGAACTGGAAGGCGGCGTGGGGACTGTCCTTTTACTGATGTCGCTGGACGCCGGTCACCTGACATGGAGCGGCGTCCTGCCAGAGACTGCTAGCTGGAAATTTTTCAGGAGGTCCTGACGCCGCCGCGTCAGTCCTATATGTAATTACCTACTGCAAGAGCCTCTCTGAAATCTACTGTTACGGTAAGTCCACGGAACTGTGCTTTTCCTCACACTTATTTAGTGCGCTGAGTGTATTTTTAGTGTTTTTAGTGGTTCCTCTTGGCTTCCGGGAACTGCTATTTCTAGGAGCGTGATATTTTGTTCATCCACACTCTCTGGCATGTCCCTTTCCCCATAAATCTGGCTGGAAGTCTTCAAGCTGGCTTCTCTCACCCACCCAGGTGCTAAATACCTTGGCTCCGCCCCATGACGCCAGATCTTCCTTTCCATTGGAAGATTCAGGTTGCCTCGTGCTATTTTAGCAATTCTCAGGCCCTGGATTCGCAGCATCGGTCTTCACCATAAATTACTCTGAAACTCATTAGAGTTCATGATTCATCAGGCGCATTGGACATGGAGGACAAATGGGTCCCAATTTCGCTGGTGTCCCTCTGCCAGAAAATATGTTGCGCCGATCCCCACCTCTCGTGTGTCTATTGCCCAGGTGTCGGTCATGACACCACGCCTTGCACCTTCTGTTTGGCCTTCCATCCCAACATTCTGTACGACCGCAAGGCACACCTACAATTGAGGAGACCGGAGCTCAGAAACCCGCTCGTGAAATCTAAGGAGGCAAGGTGGGCAGTTTCTTTGGCCATGGATCTGCCGAGCAGTTAGAGCAGATGGCTGCTTTTGAGGAGGATTCAGCCCAGGCTTCGCCAATCGTGGGTTTTTCGTTACTCTGAACCTTGGCTCTACTTTTTGGGCTCCTTTATGGAGTTGTGCCAGTCTCTTCCCACCAGTGGTGAGGCGCCTCGGCTCACACTCCTCCTGTCCTCAGAAGAGGATAAGGACCCCAAGTCTTCTTCTCGAAGGAGACGCTCCTGGGACCAAGATAGGTCTGAGTCCCAGGAACATGCGGTCTCGACTTCAGTCGAGATCGCTTCCTCCGGCCGCTTCATGGACCTTCCGTCGGGGCCAGAGGCACGAGACCGAGAATGTTGAACCGGCCAGATTACTCTCACTAATCGAGCCTTTGTCATCGACCCCGCTGACGCATCTCATAGAAAAGACACCTGTCCTTCCTTTCCCGACGAGGAAACACTGCCCTCGGGTGTCCTCATCGAGGAAAGGTACTGAACCTCATTTCGCCGCTACCGGTGTCCCCCGATCGAACGAACTGACCCTGTCGGTCTCGGGATCGAGGACCAGGACCCTTCGTTGAATGGCTGAAAAAGGCCATAAACATTCTAAGAAGAGTGCTGCTGCCGGTCCTCATCCTCTCGGACGAGGAGAGGCTTCGGCGGAATTCCGTCGGACGCTAATGAGGACTTGATGTGGCAACAGCTGATTTTGTCGGGCAGAACCCAGCTCCGTCGGCCCCAGCCATTACTGGCTCTCCGCCTCCTAAACCCGGCGCTGACCCCTCCGAGGAAATGAAGGCCTCGGTTCTACCTCCGGTGGGGCCAGCGCGCTCATTCAACTCGGCTATTGTGGTTTCTCCACCGATTTTGGTGGAACCACCGCCCTGCTTGCAGCCTCAGGAGGGCCCTCAAAGGAAAGCCGTACAGACACCGGGCTTCCGTGGCGTCTGTCCATTACGGTTACCCCAGCGGATCAAAGGGGATATAGGCAGTAGGCCATTGTACCCGATCTGGGACTCCGATGACACGGGTTACACTCTCATCCAGGTGATGATGAGTCATCCATGGCCAGATTAGAGGAAGGCCCTTCCTCTTTCCAGGCATTCTCCACCTGATCTCTGAGTCCACCGGAATGCCCTGGGCCCATCCAGAAAAGGCGGAGTACCCCTCACGGATATCCTCAAAGGGAGGATACGATGGAGGCCTTTCCAGTGGCCAAAAGCCATCACTGGCCCGGCTCTTGAACTTTGGCAGCGCCCGCTTCCTGCCCAGCTCCATCTGCCTGCATGGCCTCAAGTACACGGTACCCATGGGGTCCCTAGGCGGGTTCAGAAGCATCCCTTGGCCAGAGCCTGGTGACTGCTTCTGTGTTTGGACGATACTGGTAGCTTGGCTGACACAGATCGATCTCCAGACAAGCAGTCCAAAATATGGACCACTCTGCCCAACGCCCATGCGGCCTCTTCCTTAGGCCTTCGTCAGGCCAGTTCGGCTGTCATTATGGCAGACTTCTCTCATGCCCTCCTCGGGTCGTTAGATGAAGTCCTCCCTCATCTCCCAGTGGACATGAAGACCACAGTGAAGCAAGTCCAGGATCAGGCTGCGTTGTTGCAAAACAGCAGCTCCAGACGGCCATGGACATTGGAGATTCCTGTGCCCGCTCCTTGGCTGCTGCAGTGGCCACTCGCCGCGGGGCTTGGCTGAGGCTGTCCTCCTTTCCGGCGGATACCCAGCACAAGTCAGCTGACGTGCCCTTCCTAGGCACCAACCTCTTCAGTCCAGGAGTGGCTGGTCACCTTCAACGCATCAGAGCAGTCCAATGCCACCTTGGATGCTACCTCTGTGAAGGGTTCTGTGGGCAAGAACTAGCAGAAACGGAGAAGAAGCCCTTTCAGCACTCTTCGCCTTTGGTTAGGCAGCCCTCTGTCAAGGAGGACTGCAGCAACAGCAGGCTCAAGCTTGGCACCCCAGGTCGAGCAGGCCCTCAACAGCCCGAAAGGTGGCCGAGGTGCCAGTCCAGGAGCCCTCCTCCTCTATGCCTGCTTTCGATGACGGGCCGGGGTTACACCCTACACCTGTCACGCCAGCTGTGGGTCCTCCCTGGGGGGCCAGGCCCGCCCACTCTCTTTCTCCGCCTGGTCCGATATCACCTTGGACAGGTGGGCTCAGAAGTGGTCGGCCAGGGACCTGCCTCTGAATCTCGAGCAGTACCCTCCCAGCCGAGCCCGCACCCCTCGGGAGGAAAGGATCTCAGCTTGCACTCAGTCGGCTCTTCCAGACGACATAGCTCAGCTCCTTCGCAAGGAGGCGGTGGCTCAGTGCCGGATCCTCCTGCAGACCCAGGCTTCGTGTCCAGGCACTTCCCTGTTGCCCAAGCGGATGGGGGTTGGTGCCCATCCTAGATCTCCCGACCTGAATCAGTATCTCAGGTCTCGCACCTCCGGATGGTAACTCTGAACCAGATCATACCATCCCTGGAGCGAAACATGTGGTTCTGTTCCCTGGATCTACAGGACGCGTTCTTTCACATCCCAATCCGTCCATCCCATCAGCGGTTCCTCCACTTCAGGGTCGGGGACCCTGTACGAGTTCGAGCCATGCCATTTGATCTGTCTTTGGCCCCTGAGGGTCTTCACCAAGTGCATCGTGAGTGGTGGCAGCATCTCCGGCATCGAGGGGTTTGAATCTACCCTTATCTCGAAGACTGGCTCTTGGCAGGTTCCTTCCTCCAGGAGGTGGAGAGATCCAGGATCTGGCTGTTCGAATCTGCTCCCAACTAGGCCTCCTTATCAACAAGTCCAAGTCGAACTCGTGCCCTCTCAGGTGATGGGCTTCATTGGGCAGAGCTCGACTCTCGTCAAGCCAGAGCTCGACTCCCGTCCGGACAGGGCAGAGGTTCTTTCCTCCTTTGCCCAGTCATTTCTGGTTGAGCACTTGCGCCTTGCCCAGGACTTCCTGCGCCTTCTGGGTTACATGGCGGTGTGCACCTCAGTGGTCCGTTGGGCCAGGTGGCATCAGCGCCCTCCAGTGGGAACTGGCCACTCAGGTGGACTCAGCACCATGGTCTTTTCGACCAGCTGATCACTGTGACCCAGAGCATGTGGGATGCTCTCAATGGTGGACCGTCCCAGACTGTTTGCAGGAAAGGATCCCATTTGTCCACCCCGAGCCAACGGTTGTTCTCATGACCAGTGCCTCTGTCATGGGCTGGGGAGCCCACATGGGGACAACAGGCCCACAGGTTCTGGACCCCGAGGAGTCCCGATGCCACTTCAACCTGTTGGAGCTCAGAGCAGTCAGACTGGCACTGTCAGCATTCGCTCCTCAGCTCCGGGTAAAGTGGTTCAAGTCCAGACGGACAATACCACGACCATGTACTACCTCAACAAACAGGACGTGCACTCCCATCTGCTGTGCAAGGAGGTGCTCTGCATCTGGACCCTTGTAAGCGGTTGGAGGTGGATCTCCTAGCCATCCATGTGGCAGGAGTCTCGAACCAACTGGCAGATGCTCTCAGTTGCATAGGCCAGATGTCCCACAGTGGTCTCTCCATCCAGAGGTAGCTTACAGTCTGTTCCTCCCATTGGGGCAAACCGTTGGTGGACCTGTTTGCCTCCAAGGAAAACACCAAGCTGAGACTGTGCTGCTGCCTGCCCCCTCAGCAGGGCTTGCTGCAGGGGATGCCTTTCGATGCCGTGGACCCCAGGCTCTACGCTCTTCCTCCATTTCCTTCATCCACAAGGTGCTTCTCAAGGTGAGGAGGGACAAGTCGAAGGTGATTCTGGTAGCCCCAGATTGGCCACGCCAATTCTGGTATGCAGATCTCCCTCAGCCTCAGCGGCAGGGCCCCGGAGCGGCTTTGTACATGCCCAGACATGACATCACTCAACCAGGGAAGGTATTCCATCCAGACCTTCAATCCTCCACCTCACAGCCTGGTACCTGAGTGGCTAGAGTTCCAGGCTCTGGGTCTTTCCGAGGATGTCTACACTGTGGTGGAGGCATCTCGTAAGAGAATCGACCAGGAAATGTTATGCCTTCAAATGGAAAAGGTTTTCCATTTGGTGTCAGGATAAGAGTCTGGACCCTTATCCTGTTCTGTGACTAACATTCTAGACTACCTTTGGTCTCTCTCCAAAGGGGTCTACGGTCATCGACCCTTAGGGTGCACCTGGCAGCCATTTCTGCTTACCGGCACAGGCCGTCAGCCGACTTTGGTCGGCGCTTCTTCAAAGGCCTGGATCACATATCCCTCTGGTGCGTGAACCTCCACCTCTGTGGGATCTCTTGCTGGTTTTGGCAGCGCTCATGGGCAAACCATTCGAACCATGCACAAGTGTGAGTTCTCACACTTGTGGAAGACGGCCTTCCTGGTGGCTATCACGTCATGTCAGGGGAACTCCAGGTGCTTTCGGTGGCCTCCCTTATCTGGTCTTTCACAGAGACAAAGTTGTCCTGTACCCCCACCCAAAATTCCTTCAGGTGGTGTCAGAGTTTACCTTAACTAGGTGTTGACTCTGCCGGTATACTACCCTAATTACACCTCGGACGCTGAGTACAGGCTCCATACTTTGGACCTGAGATGTGCTGTCTCCTATTATAAGGAGAGAATGGCAGAAATTCATGGAGAGGTTCGCAGCTGTTTGTCACCTGCGCTGAAGCCGCTTCTGGCAGACCTGCAGCCAAGCGGACCATTGCAAGGTGGATTACATCATGCATGTTGGCAGGCAAGGAGCCTCCGAGAGGATAAGAGCTCATTCTATCCGCCATACTGCTGCATCGGTGGCTGCTTCCAGGGACATCCCTATCCAGAAATCTGTTGGGTTGCTACCTGGAAGTCAGCAACACCTTGATTACCCACTACCACATCGACCTTGAGTCACGCCGGGATGCTGGTTTGGGGCCTTGGTTCTCAATCTCTAGTAGGGGTGTGCGCCTTGCCTCCCTTCTCCCAAGAACTGCTTGAGTCTCGTAGAGAGTGTGATGAACAGCATATCCACGCTCCTAGAAGAACAGGTTACTCAACTGTAACAGTAGTTCTAGAGGTGGTATATCTTGTTCATCCCACGCACCCTACCCGACCTTCCCAGCTTTAGGCGCTTCACCTTGCTTCCAGGGCTAAGATCTGGCGTCATGGAGTGGAGCCAGAGGTATATACCACCGGGTGGGTGGAGGGGCCAGCTTGAAGACTTCCAGCAGATTTACAGGGAAAGGACATGCCAGAGAGTGTGGATGAACAACATATACTTCTAGAACTATTGTTACATGTGAGTAACCTGTTCTTTCAGTCAGTTCCGTGGTTCCCCTGTAGTTTGCTCAGTTTTTCCCTTTTCTTTTAATGGTGATTGAGTGTTTTGGCGATGTATTCTACTATTTATTTGCGGTTCCCCTTTTCTTGAGGGGACGACGATTTTCAGAGGTTTTGCTTTATTTTTACCTCAGTAATCACGGTTCCTTACCGTAAGGGAAGCGTATTAGAATCTTCACAGTTTGGCAGTTGTCTGGGTTCTCTGTGGATTGGCATGTCAGAGATCCCAAAACTAAAAAGAAAAGGGACTTACAGGTTTTAAAAGTGTGTCAACTGTCACAAGATTTTGGCCATTGCAGAGTCTCATAACCTGTGCCTTAGTTGTTTAGGGTCCAGATCATACTTGCTCTTCTTTGCACCAAATTTTGCAAAAAACATAGATACAGAGCAAAGAGACTTGGAAAAATTATGGCTAGGAAAAATCAAAGGCTGCCTATGAGGGGCCATCTAAAATAATAAAAAATTCAAACAGAGGTGCTGATGAAGCATCCAAGTCCCAGCCAAAAAATAAAGCTTCCAAAGGAGTGATGAAGTTCCTCAAAAATTAAAAAATAATTAAGGCACTTGATGAAGTGTCTGTATTAAAAAGAAGCATGATCGAGCTGCTGATGAAGTAGCTAAAAGATGATTTGCAAAGACAAAAACGTCCTGTTCTCCTGTTAAAGCCAAAATGAGACAACAGGCAGCTTAAAACATAAAGAAAAAACAAAACATACACAGCCACAGTCTGTGCAGGAACTCTCATCTGTGCAAGACTTGGCAAAAGCATGGGCGACATCTTTCAGACCCTACAAAGATGGGGTCTATGTTTTCTGGGGCTGGTAGCACTCTTCCACAGTTCTCTCTTCTGGAGACTGTGAGGGTGATGTAGATGATGAAGAACATTTTATGATGCCCCTGACATGCATTTAGAGAGCCTAGAACTTGGTATGTCCCCTGACCTCATTTTGGCGTTCCCTGCTGACCAGGAGGATCTCTCCTCTATGCTTACGTTTATTCAAAATATGTTTAACACTCTGGACCTCCCTACTCAGGCGTCTAACCAGGATGAGGATAAAGATTATAGGAAATGAAAGGCCTCCCACCCCCATCCCCAAAAGAGTAGTTGTGCCTATCTATAATGCTTTGAGAAAAAATACTGAAATTGCTTCAGACTCCCACTTTGGTGGCAGGGTTGATAAGCGTGCTAACAAAAAATACCAGTTGTCTAAAAATTATACTGAGTTCCTGTATGTACATCCAGCCATGAGAGTATGGTACAGCAGGCAGCATGTGAGAAAGCTGGAGTCTCCCTTGTCTTTCTTACCCCTGACAAGGACTTTTATTTATTGATTTATTGAAATATTTCAATAGGAAGGGACACTGAGCAAATGTTGCTCATCTCCCTGCAGCTCTGGGGAAGGGGTACAATAGGAATGAGACATTAAACATTCAAGTTTACTAGATCAACAGTAGCATTCAGTTGTAAGGCAGGTATTACAAAAAAGTGTTACAACAGTATTGAGCATAACATGTAGAAAGAGAGGACAATAATAAGTACTAAGTTAATAAGTAAACAAGTGCTTACATGAAAGAAAAGGGGAAAGGGAGGGAGGGTGAGGTGGGGAGAGGGAAGAGTCATGTCCCTGGATACCCCCTCAGGGTGCAAGGAACCCTGCAAAAGCCTTTAGAATGGTGGGGTAAGGTAGTAGATCAGAGATACAAGCCCCTTGGGGTGGTAAGTGAAGGTGAAAGTAGGGTTTGTCCAGGGCTTAGAGGAGAAATTAGATAGGGACGTGGCAGGAGCAGCTAGGTGCAAGTAATTATTGAGGCAGAGCTGATGGAGTAAGGCGGATAGGTGCCAGATTTGAGGTGGGAGAATTCCAGATTTTTGGGAGGCGGTGAGAGAAACTGGATTGGCCAGTTTGGATGGATTCTGCAGGGACAACCAGGATGACAGGGAATCGGACGATCTAAGAAAAAGGAATGGGAGAGGGAGGGAGTGTATAAAGGAGTAGGTGAGGTAGGAAGGGGCTCACCAGCCAGTGCTTGGAGGTGAATTTAGCTTTGGTGGGAGTCACCTATTTGTAAGAACCAGGAAGGATAGGGCACTGATAAAGATACATGGTGGTGGGGGCATCCAGGGAAAAGCGGCAGAAGGAATTGAAGAGGGTGTCCAGTCTGGCCAGGGAGGACTTAGTGGCAGCACCATAGACTACATCACAGTAGTCAAAATGGGCAGTGTCATCTTCGAACAAGTTCACGCCTAACTGTAGGAGGGATGCAACTCACGGTTCCTGAACAGGGCACCAAGCTTGCAGTGCAGTGTTTTCTGGATGGCGTCAATATATCCAGAGAAGTTTAGGTGTTGACTCCAGAAAAATAGATTTCATTGCAAAAGATGTACACCACAGCTTCCCTGCTTATCAGAACATTCCTACTACACATGGCTTTCATAGTCAAGTATCAGAAGCTTTGTGGAACTCTGTCCTAGCTATTACCCGTGAGTGGGTCAGACACAATGGTACAGGAACTGGTGGATACTGCAAAACTTCCCTGGAAGCTATGAAGTAGCAATGCTACATGGCAGGTGACAACAGTGATGCCGCCTCAGAGCCATGGCCCATGCCATTTCTTTTAGGGTTTTGCCTGGCTTAGAACTACCAGTCTAACCCCAGACACCAGTCTAAGGCCATGTACTTTCCCTGTGATTAAAATCATTCTATTTGATTCGAGGATACAGACTACATGAAAAAGATTGACTAGTACAAGGCCTCTTGGCAGATCACTCCTCTAAACCTAAGCCTCCTGCCCCACATAAATCTCAGCTGAGGGAAACAGTGGCAGAGGTTTTTCCCAGACCTTACACTCCTATCCCCAGCCTGGCTTTCCGAGTACAGGGTTGTTTTCAGAGGAGGGGCAGCAGGGGCCAAAGAAGAGCCAACTCTGCCCAGCCAGCAGCCTCTCAGTCTGAGCCCTGATAGAGTGTCCAGGTCGCCTTCCTCTGCCAGTAGGAGGCAGACTCTCCCACTATCTTCAGAACTGGTCCCTCATTACCTCGGACAGGTGGGTTCTGGAGATGGTGGAAAAGGTCTGCCACTACAGTTCAAGCAGATGCCTGACCCTAAGCGTACCCAGTGTCAAAGCTCCTAACCCCATCACAGGTACTACTGTTGGAGTTGGAGGTAAAAAACTAGCTCTGTGAGCAGTGGTGAGGTCCAGGCCACGAAAGGGCAAAGGCCTCTACTCCAGGTATTTTCTGACACAGAAGGAAACTGGGGTGGTAACCTATCTTGGATCTCAGATATTTAAACAAACATCTGTTAAAACCCAAATTCAAGATGGTCACTCTGTCACTAGTCTTTCGGTCCTTCACAGCAAGGAGACTGGCTAGCCTCTGTGGACCTAAAGGATGTCTACTTTCATCTACCCATAAGGAAGTCTCACAGGAAGTTTCTCAGATTCAAAATCCCTTCAGGCCACTATCAGTTCACTGCAGTGCTCTTGACCCGTCCTCCCTCAAGAGTCTTCACCAAGTGCCTAGCAGTGGTAGCAGCACACCTCAGGAAGCTGGGTGTCTCAATCTACTCCTATTTGGATGACTGGCTCATAGTGGCAAGTCTTCTATCAGATCAAGGAGTCCCTTTCCTCACAGAGCACACTCTGGAATCCATGGGCTTCCTGGTAAATCTAAAGAAATCTCACTTGGAACCCACTCAGCTACTCACTTTCATAGGAGCCCAGCTGGACACCCAGAAAGGATATGCCTTCCTCCCAGAGAGAATTCAAAGTTTCCTTTCAGTGGCAGATCGTTCATCCAGGGATAGCCAAGACCAGCCAGACATTTCCTCAGGCTCTTGGGACACATGGCTTCAATGACTGCAGTGGTCCCAGGGATCAGATATAGGATGCGAGACCTGCAGCCTATCTCAGGGCTCACTGGTCTCAAAGAAGCAACAATTTTCAAAGCTGATACCTGTGACAGAACAGTTCCTTCAGGCTCTGCTTTGGTGGAAGGACCTGCAAATCGCAATGAGGGCTCCCTCCAAGCTCCGCTTCCCACAAAGGTGATTACTACAGATGCTTCCCTTCTGGGGTGGGGAGCTTATCTGGACAGTGCCTCAGTAAGTGGTACCTGGACTGTCCAAGAGTCACAGTTGCATATAAAGCTTCTGGCGCTCAGAGCAATCTTTCTAGCACTCAAAGCATTTGCTCCTGTCTCCTGTCTGCAATGTTCTACATAAAGAAGCAGGGTGGTACCAGATCAGGGACACTCTGTTTGGAGGCTCTGAAAATTTGATCTCACCTTTCCCTGGGGGTGAGCCTTCAGCTATTCACCTCCCAGGAAAGAAGAACACCTGCAGATGTAAGCTCCATCAGTCAGGGTCAGAGTGAGGGAGTCTGAACAAGTAAGTACCAGCCACGGTGTTCAGGTGGTGGGGCACACAGAAGTAGATCTGTTTGCTTCCTCTCAACTTCCAGCTTCCTCAGTACTGTTGCAAGCCTCCAGTCCGGGAACACTTCCTCTGGATGCCTTGATTCTGGACTGGTCAGGGAGGTTCCTATACACATTCCCTCCCTTTCCCTGATACTCAGGGTAGGTAACCTGTGAACAAGGCAACCGCATTGAGCACTTACAAAAAACGGTGGCTCAGCTACGGCACCTGTGTTCAGGCACCTGGCAGGTAGCAACCGGATACCTGGGTGGGCGAGGTAGGGCGACAGGAAGTACACACGTATATGCTTGGGGGGACAGAGGAAGGAGGGAGGAAGGTATGTGGGAAGGGGTGTGGCGGGCAGCTGCTGAGCTGGTCCGCTTAGCATGGTGGGAGGGTCGTCGGTTGGGAGGTGCAGGATTGGCACGGTGCGGTTCTTTTTTGCCAGCATGCGACTTGTGTTTGTTTTATATTTCACCCCTCCTGACTTACAACCCTTGGAGTTGAGGGGGTGCGGAGGCACTTCCGCATGAAAAAAGAAAACCCATAGATCTCGGCACCCTTATCCTTCGCTCCTCGCAAATGTGCATCATCGAAATTAATGTTTGGCGATAGTCACTGCGCCTAACAGTGATCACTATTCGCGATCACTGTTATGACCATAGAACCCTCAGGGTATTGCTGAAACTCAGACAATAGAATGCATCGATGATTCTTGTGGCTCCGGATTGGCTCAGGCAAGCCTGGTGCCTCTCCTTCTCTCACTGTCATGCAGCAGGTCCATTCACCTGCCACCAACTCACTTTCTGGTGACCTTCCCCAGGCAGGAGTGCATTATCCAGACATGCACTCTCCACCTAAGGCTTGGTCCTTGAGGAGCTAGAGATCTTACTTGAGGGCTCTTTTGGTGGTAGTTACAGATAGGACTGAAGCCGGCAGGCGTCAGGACCCCATGAAAAATTTCTAGCCTGCAATCTCTGGCAGGGGACCTCCCACGTCCAGGTGACTGACATCATGCGTCAGTATAAAGGGTGGTCCCCCACGCCCGCCCTTCCAGTTCTTTCCCACTCGCTAGCCTGCAGTGCCTCGTGAGTTAAGTTCACTGCTCGCAGTCAGTCAACGGTAGTTTTACCCCTCATTTTCGCCTTTTCAATGATTTTCATCAGCCTTTACCTGAGCTGCCATGTATGTCATCCCTGACTTCCTCCGAGCACAAAAACAAGTGCGATTCCTCGTGCACCCAGCTCCCACACAAGGACGGACACTCCCATTGCCTTTTTTGCCTAGGCCTGCACCACCCCGCCGAGAAGTGCCAGCTCTACTAACAGTTTAACGCGGCCACCCGAAGCAGAGGGAGCAGTCCTGGAGTACCACTTTCTCAAATCAGATGACCTCCATGGAAAAGGGCTGAAAAACTCAGGCGGGCCTCTACTTCTCTGGAGGGCCACCGCAGAAAAACACCGAGACCGGGACTCTCTTCTGCAGTCGCGTGACCTCGGCTGGGTTAGTGGTGCTGCAGGTAACGTCCTCGGGAGACAGTTCCACGAGCCAACTTGGAGGCTTCCAAGGCGGTGTTGACTCTTTCATCGGGTTCAAGGCTGCCCCTCGGGAGCCTCCGGTCAAAGGAGGCAGCCACTTCAGCAAGGCTGCTGCGGGTGGCCTTCTGGTTTGAGCAGCCCTGGTAAGCTGGACGCCGGTTCCTCCGACGCCCGCCCGGTAAGGCTGATAAGACACCCAACCCTCTGGGGCAGTGCGTGACTTCCAAAGCGCCCGCCAAGGCCACCCCTCCGTCACGGCCTCGCCAAGCGTTGGGTCCGATAAGTCGGACGCCGACCCTCCGACGTCCCGCCCGAATCCCTCCGTAAACTGGACGCTGGCACCTCCGACGACTGCTCAGCGTTAGAGCTGATGCAGACCCTTTGGGCCTGTTCATTGTCCCGAGCTCGCAACGCCATTGCATTCCGAGGCCCCAGCGCCTCCCTTGCTGGACCCGGGATGGTAAACCCTCTTCACCAGGCGACACGGAGGATGTTGGCATGCTGCTGTCGGGTCTCCCTCCTGCTGGGCCGAGGACCCGACGCCAGACTCGCAGGCGCCGGCACTGATGCCGCCTACCCGATGCTGGGTGACATCCCTTGCTGGACACCGCCCTATGCCAGGCCTGCCACCCACCGGCCTTCCACTCCGGACCTGCCTGCTGGGCCATTCCCAGGGCCTTCTGCTCCTTCAGGCCCCTGGTGCGGGGCATCCGACACCGTCGTATCGGACGCCGTCATACCCTGGTCCGCAGTATGCACATCACCCCAGTGCTGGATGCTGGCCTATCCGACACTGCAGGACCTGGTGCCCCAGTACCCAACGCTGGCTACCACTGCTGGGTTACAGATACACTGCAGTGGATATACCCAGTATCCGTACTCCCCACCGCCCCTCAGCCACTGGTGGATCTGAAGGAGACTCTGGCTTCCTGGTCAGCTAAGGCCAAGGCTCAGCTCACCAGGGAGGTAGAGAGCCGTCTTCTGATGCCAGACCCGTTCGGACCCCTTACGTCGGGCGAGACTCCCCCCGACACCAGAGGCGAGCCTCTGGTACCAGGGCAAGGGAGAATACGTTTCCCGTGGGCTTCCCAAAGTGCGTTCCTCCCGCACGGGAGGGTCTTCTTCATCATCCTCTTTGGAGACCTCGGAGGACTCCGGCGGTCGCTCGATCCGGAAGACGAGCCACGACTCCAGACAAGCCCAAGCCAGGACCTCCGAAGTCCCCTCTGAGGATCCTTCTTTCCTGGAGTGCTGCGCAGTCCAGGCTGTTCATCAGTGGCAATCCTTGGAGCCGGATCCACAGCGTAAAAACTCACTGCGCACCTGGATCTGCCCGAGACCGCTCTCTACTCTGAATCCACCTGGATTGAGCCTCATGCCGACCTTGTGACCACTATTTGGAAACAACCGTCGGCATTAGGCCCCTTCCAAGGAAGTCGGACAGGCTATACCAGGCTACGGAGGGTGTCGATTCTTTGAATTGCACCCAAGGCTGATTCTGTCATGATTAGCGCCCACAGCCGTTCAGCTAACCCCAAGCACTTGAGTTCGTCCCACCTGACAAGGAATCCCGCGTTCTGGACCAGTACGGGAGGAAGGTCTTTGCTTCTTCCATTCTGGGTATTAGGGCCATGAATTATGTTGCTCACATGGGGCTTACCAGACGATCCTTAGTGAGGTGGAAACTAAATTGGAATCCTTTCCTGAGTCTCAGACGAAGCAGGAAGTGGCTGACCTAGTCTGGTCTGCATTTGGCCAGTTGGCACATGCTGTGCCCGCGTCGACACAGTGGACGCTGCTGGTAGGAGCGCTTTGGCCAGTGGGCATATGCGCGCCATGCCTGGCTCCGGGTGTCAGGTTTGGTTCCAGAGGTGCGTCTGCTATCCAGGACGCGCCATTCAGGGGTTCAGTGTCTTTCGCGGTGATGTCAAGGACATCATCACTAATCTGCAGGAGAAGGGTACTGCACTTAAGTCTGTTGACTCTTTGTACAGGCCCCTCCGGCTCAGTGTGTCCCTTTTGCAGGCGATCTCGGCACAAAGCGAAGCCTCAGGGAAAGCAGGCCAACAAACATTGGGCCCTCCGCTGCCAAGCCTCTGCCTAAAAAGTGGCGGAGATTCAGCTGCAACGCTACTCCCACACTTCCTGACTCCTCTCCCACAGTCTGGTATGAGGGAGATTCTCCTTCCATTTACTGGGTTGGGAGAGTATCACTTCAGACACTTGTGTTCTCCAGCTGATCGCAGAAGGACATTCAATAGAGTTTCTTCAGAAGCACCATGAAACACCCCCAGCTTGTCTTACTCCCCGAAGACCTCCTTCTGGTCCGGGAAGAGATATCCTCCTTTCTTCTGAAGGAGGTGATAGAGCCTGTCCCATCCCACCTTTGGGGACGGGTTATTACTCCCATTTCTTCCTGGTCCCGAAGAAGACAGGAGTAGTGAGGCCAATTCTTGACCTCAGCTCACTGAACGTGTTTGTGGAGTACAAAAGGTTCGAATGCTGTCTCTCTGCAGAGTCTTCTGCCGTCTTCCGGCCGGGACAGTGGCTGTGCGCCCAGGACATGCAGGATGCCTACTTGCATATCCCTATTCACCCTTCCACCGCAAATACCTTCGTTTGTGTTCTAGGGGTCCACTACCAGTTCAAGGCACTTCCATTTGGTCTTTCCTCGGTGCCCCGAGTGTTCACCAAATGCCTTTCGTAGTAGCCTGCCTGCTACCCAGGGGTTCAGGTTTCTCTGTACTTGGACGACTGGCTCCTGGCAGCCCCATCCAGGAGGAACTCCCGCGCTTCCTTTCCTTACCTGGCAGGTTTTCACCAGCCTGGGTACTACCATCAGCCTGGCCAAGTCCCATCTGATCCTGTCCCAGAGGCTCCAGTTTATCGGGCGATCCTGGACACGACCTCTGGCATGGCTTTTCTGCCACTGGACAGGGTGGGCATCCCCAGGCTCAGGTCAGCCCTATTGTCCAGGCTGGCGATGGTCAGCGCCAGGTCAGTCCTGCGCCTCCTCAGGCTTGTGGCGGCTGCTGTTCCGACAGTCCCTCGCGCTGGCTCCACATGAGAATCCTCGTGGACACTTCAGTCTCAGTGGGATCAGCTGGTGAACGACCCAGACCTTCAGGTTCTGTCTCCAATCCGATGGTTCGGGACTTGCAATGGTGGATGGTTCAGGAGAACCTTTGCGGAAGTTCCTTCTGCCTTTCTTCCCTCCCAGACGCTGAACTACAGACGCCTCGGGTGAGGGTTGGGAGCCTTCCTGGGTCTCACAGGACCCAGGGCTCCTGGTCCAGGCTCGTAAAACACTTCACGTCAATGTGCTCGAGCTTTGGGCCATGCTGTATGCTCTTCAGGCTCTGCATCTGTATCTGCTCCCTGGACATCTTGCTGTCCAGACGGACAACATGTATGTAGTCTGGTACATCAACAGACAGGGGAGAACTCGTTCCTACCCTCTCTGCAGTGAGGCGGTCGAATTTGGGATTGGGCAGTACAGCACAACCTTCACCTCACGGCAGTTCACGTCCTGGGGTCGAGAACATGTTGACAGACCACCTCAGTCGGTCGTCTGCTCACGCTCATGGAGTGGGAACTGGATCAGGGGTAGCAGATGATATCTTCCTACACTGGGGAACACCACAGGTAGACCTGTTTCATGCCTCCCCACAATGCAAAACTTGCCGCTTTCTGCCTACTCGCCCAGGGCGGGCATTTTTGAGAGACGCCTGTCTGTAGGCTGGAAGGGCAGATTCGCTATGCCTTCCCCGATCTCCTTGATTCCAAGGGTCTTACAGAAACTCCAGCTCAGAAAGAGCTCGCATGATCCTAATCGCCTCCTTTCTGGCCCAGGCAAGTTTGGTTCTCTCTCTGCACAGTATTCAGAGGAACCTCCTCTTCCTCGTATCTTTGCTGACCCAGGATCAGGGGACCCTGGCCATCTCTGCTTATCGTGTTCCTTTGGGAACAGAACTTTCTGCAGTTGGAAGTCTCTAAGACTTTTCTTACAGGGGTTCTCCACTTGAGACCCCTATTTGGGTTCCTGCCCCTCCTTGGGATTTGAATTTTATTCTGAGAAGCTTACTCTGCCCCTTTCGAGCCAGCAGCCTCAGCAGACCTAAAGTTCCTTTCCTGGAAGGCTCTCTTCCTAGTGGCCATTACTTCTGCTCGATGGCTTTCCAAGCTTCAGGCCCTCATGTGCAAAATCCTGTATTTGATTTTCCACAAGGAACGTGTGGCTCTGCATCAACCCTAAGTTTCTCCCTAAGGTGGTAGTGGAATCTATGCTGAATCAATCCATTGAGCTGCCTGCTTTTTGCGCAGCACTCCAATCAAGGGAGTACCTCTTGCATACTTTGATGTTCACCGATTCTGAGATACTACACCTCCAGGACGAAGGATCTCAGAAAGACTGATCAACTGTCTCTTTTGCTTCAGAAACTGCAGGCAATGCTGTTTCTAAGCAATGCCTATCTAAATGGTTGGCTCATTGTATCACCTTCTGTTACGAAGCACAACAAGACCCTGCTGCGTCAAGTCAGAGGTTACTCCACCAGAGGGTTGCTGCCTCTGCTGCTTGTTTCAAGAACATGTCAGCGGCAGACATCTGCGCAATCGCGACTTAGACTTCTGTCCATACCTTCACGAAACGTTACAGTCTGGACATTGCCTCTCGCCGTGAGAGCTGGCTTCGGGTTGGCTGTTCTGCAGGTCTTCTCTCCTAAGACCTTCACAGCCAGAGGGTCTACATTTGGGTAGTTTCTCCCCATTTGCTTCTTCTTGTTCCAGAATGCTTGGGACTCAGTCCATTTGTATTACTTACTGCAAGAGCCCTCTCGAAGTAAGATAGTACAGTTACGTAAGAACTTACTTAACAGTAGATCTTCGAGAGGCTCTTGCAGGTACACCTTCCCGCCTCCATCCCCAGCTTTTCAGCCCTTCCAGGGAAGGAAACATCCGCCTCTCTCCTCGCCTTGCCTTTGTTTTGCGGGAAAGAACAGAAGGCGGGGACCGCCTCACCCCACGCCTCCTGATGTCGGTCATGACGGGGCGACCACCGATCAGATCAAGGCTCTTTCCATGGGTTGACGCCTGCCCGCCCAGTCCTATCTGTAATTACTCACTGCAAGAGCCTCTCAAGATCTACAGATCTCTACTCGAGAGGGCCCTTGCAGGTAATTATATATAGGACTGACGCCAGCAGGCAGGCAGGACCCCATGGAAAATTTCTAGCCAGCAGTCCCTGGCTAGGACGCCCCACGCCAGGTGACTGGCGCAGAGATGTCGTATAAGGGCGGTCCCGACGCCCGCCTTCCAGTTCCTTCCGCCGCTAGCTCGCAGCACTGTGGAAAAGTTTGTGCTTTGTCAGCCCTACCTTCATCGCTTTACCGGAAAATCATTATTTTTCGACTAATGTCAGTACTCAGCGCTGGTGCATGTCATCCGCTACACCCTCCGGAAAGCACATGAATAAGTAGTATCTGCGGCGCCCTAACTATCGTGATAGTGACGGCCACTCCTTGTGCTCTGTTCTGCTTAGGCCCCGAACACCCGGTCGAGAAGTGCCAGCACTGCCTCAGTTTCAACGCTGCACCCGGAAAAGGCAGGCAGAAGTCCCTGAAGCCCATATTCTAAAGAAGAAAATGAGTTCTATGGAGAAGGAGCTCAAAAACTGAGGCAGGCGCCCACTTCCCCAAGGCCATCGGAAGAAGAAGAGAAGGAGAGGCACTCGGACAAGGGCCTCCACCGCTTCTTCGGAGTCGCTTGACGCAGGTAACATCCTCCAGGGGATCGCCTCAACGGCGCCCGGAGGTTTCTGAGGGGCGCTGGCCCGCCTGCCTGGCTCACGCCGGGCCTTGTGGGCGCCCTCCGCAGTTGAGGCTCGTCTTCTGGTTCGCCGCAGGCTCGCGCCTACCACCGTGGGCACTCCGTAAGCCGGGCCGGCCTCTGACGCCCCGCCCAGAGAGAGGGCCGGCAGCAGGTCCCACCTCCGGGCGACACCCCGCTCCGGTGATGGCTCTCAGAAAGTCGGATCGCTGGCTCCTCCGGGCGCTCACGAGAACTCGCCACTAAGCGCCACGTTGGCTCGCTCTGACATCCAGCCGGCGAAGGAACCGACAACGGACCACCCCAGTCCGCTCGCACTCCAGTTCCTGTAGTCTTTGCTGCCATCTGGGGAACCAGAGTCTCTCAACCCGACCCGGGACTTTTCTCCTCCGCCCCCGGGCGGTTGGGATCTTTTGCTCCATCAGTCCTTCCTCCACCTGGAGCGCCTCGACCTGACGTCTGGTTCCTGACGCCGCCCTCCAACTTCAGTACTCGGGCGCCAGGGCCTCCACTGCCGGGCCCTGACGCCGGCCTTAATGACTCTGGGAGACATTCATCCCATCGACCCTCCGCCTCTGCCTCCCAGTATGGACTCCTGCCCGTGAGGTTCTTCCGCCCGGCTGCCTGCTTCGCAGCCCGGCCCTGGGTATCTTCCGTCCTATTCGATGCCAGTGTACCCGGGACCGCAGTATCCGCACCACAGTACCTGACGCCGGGCTTCGACGCCCGCGTATTCAATGCCACAATACCCGACGCCGGCTACCCGCAGCCGGTTTTGATATGCTCCATACGGTTATAACCTGTGATCCTTATCTCGCCTTCCTCTTCCACCGCCCTCGCGGCCGCTGTGGACCTGCAGGAGACTCTGGCCTCCTGGTGGGCTGAGGCCAAGGCTCAGTTCATTTAAAGAGGTTGAGAGTCGCCCGTGACGGTGCTATCCCCAGGTTCCTGCACGTCCGAGGTGGCACACTTCCTCACCACCTCCCGGACCTGGGTTCTTCCGCCTGTCCAGAGAAGGGCAAGGCCGGCTCGGGCTTCCTATGGGCCTGTTCCTTCCCCGGTCGGAAAGGGAGTCTTCTCTTCATCCTCGCCTCATCCCTCGGACTGCCTCGGACTCTTCAGACGGTTGCTCCGGAGAGACGACGAGCCTCGCCTCCGCTGAAACCCAGGCCAAGGACTCCTCCAAGTCTCTTCCAGAGGATCCTTCTTTACGGATTTGCTTAGGAAAATCCAGGAGGTTCATCAGTGCACTCCCTGAACCAGATTCTCAGCGCCTGAAACTAGCTGAACATCTGGATCTGCCCGTGACCGCCCCTACCTTGGTGTTACCCTGATAGAGCCTCACGCCAACCGTAGTTACCGAATATGGAAACAGCCGCCGGCCTTAGCCCCACTTCCTAGGAAGTCGAACCAGCTGTATCAGGCTCCAGAGGGTGCTGATTTCCTGGATTATCTTGTGCCGACTCAGTCGTGATTAGCGCTGCTCACGGCCGGTCCGTGCCACCCCAACATCTTAGCTCGTCACCTCCTGATAAGGAATCTCACTTTGGGCAAGTATGGGAAAGATTTACGCCTCCACACTGGGGATCAGGGCCCTGAACTATGTCGGCCACATGGGGACTACCAGAAGGCCATCCTGACTCAGGCAGAAGCCAAACTGGACTCCTTGCCTGACTCTCAAGTCAAGCAGGAGTTGGCTGATCTCGTCCGCTCTGCTCATTCGGCCACTTGACACATGCCACGCACGGCATGCAGTGGACACTGCTGGGCGGAGCTTAGCTTCGCTGTAGGCCTATGGCGTCATGTTGGCTCCACGTGTCAGCTTGGTCCCGGAGGTGCACCTGTTATCCAGGCACCTTCCGGGGTCGAGCTGGGTGATGTCATGACGTCATCATACCAATTTCCAAGAGAAGGGACAGCTCTGAAGTCAGTTGATTCCATGTACTGTCCCCATCAGCAGCAGCGCCCCTTCGCAGACGGAAACAGCCAAAGGCGAAACCTCAGGAAGGTGGGCTACAAAACGCCGGGCCCCACAGCTGCCAAGCCCCCCGCCCAAAAAGCAGTGGGTGCTTCAGCTGCGCGCTGCCCACACCACCTGACTCCTTTCCTCTCCCACTGCCTCCGACTCCCTGGAGGAACCGGTGGAGGGAGGCTTTCCTCCACCTTCCAGAATGGGAGAGGATAACCACAGATTCTTGGGTGCTCCATCTCATAGCAGAAGGACATTCCATAGAGTTTCTTCAGAAACCACCCCGCCACCCCTCTGAAGTCGTCGTGATTCACGGGAGCATCTTCTCTTGGTCCAGGAGGAAATCTCGGCTCTTCTGCTGAAGCAAGTGATAGAGCCAGTCCCCTTCATCTACAAGGGACGGGTTACTTATTCCATTTCTTCCTGGTCCCAAAGAAGACAGGAGATCTCAGACCAATTTTGGATCTCAGTTCCTGAATCTTTACGTAGAGTACAAAGGTTCAGGATGCTCTCTTTGCAGAGCCTCCTGCCCTCCGGCCGGGTCAATGGCTTTTGTGCTCTGGATATGCAGGATGCTTATCTGCACATTCCCATTCATCCATCTCATCGCAAATACCTTCGTTTTGTGTTCCAGGGGACCACTACCAGTCTGGTTGCTCCCGCTTGGTCATTCCCAGCCCCCAGTCATTTACTAAATGCCTGGCAGTGGTGGCGCCCACCATGTATCAAGGAGTGCAGGTTTTCCCGTACCTGGCACGACTGGCTCCTGGCGCCTGCCCAGGGAGGAACTCCTGTATCTCTCTCCCTACCCAGCAGGTTTTGCCTGCCTGGGTATTACCATCAACCATTCCAAGTCTCATCTGGGCCCATCCCAGAGGCTACAGTTTATTGGGGCGATCTCGATATGACCATGGGCAAGGCCTTCCTGCCTCCGGACAGGGCGGCCACCCTTCAGACCCAAATAAGTCTGTTGTCCCACCGCAGGATGGTCCCTGGGAGGTCAGTCCTCGCCTTCGGGCTCATGGCTGCTATCCCGACAGGCCTTGCGCTCAACTCCACATGAGGATCTCTCAGTGACTCTACGCTCTCAGTGGGATCATCTAGTGGACGACCTAGATCACTCAGTTCTGATCTCCTCGCCGATGATGCGAGACTTGTAATGGTGGATGGTCTGAGAGAACCTGTTTCGGGAGTCTTTCTTTCATCCTCCTCCTCCCAGACTCCCAACCACAGGTGCCTCAGGTGAAGGTTGGGAGCCCATCTAGGCCCTCATCGGGACCCAGGGCTCGTGGTCCAAACTAGAACAAGCTCCACATCAATGTGCTCGAGTCAAGTGTTGTACGCTTCCAAGCCCTTCACCAATACATCCTCCCGGCCACCCAGCTTATCCAGATGGACAACATGTGCGTTGTGTGGTATATCAACAAGCAGGAGGGACTCGGTCCTACCCTGTATGCAGGGAGGCAATGAGGGTTTGGGATTGGGCAACACAACACGCACCTTCACCTCACGGCGATTCACGCCCGGAGTCGATAACACTTCTGGCAGACAAGCCAAGTCGCTTTTCTGATCTGACTTACGAATGGGAACTGGACCAAGGAGTCCTAGACAATATCTTCCAACTTTGGGGAACACCACAGGTCGACCTGTTCACTTCCCCAAACGCAAAACTTCCCATCTTCTGCTCGCTGCTCCAGAGCGGTGCTTTTGAGCGACACTCTGTCTCTTGACCTGAAGGACAGATTCGTCTATGCCTTTTCCCTAATTCTACTTATCCCACGAGTCTTGCAGAACTAGCTTTGAAGGAGCGAGAATGATTCTGATCGCTCCTTTCTGGCCCAGGCAAATCTGGTTCTCTCTTCTACAACAATATTCAGAGGATCCTCCTCTCCTCTTCCTCTTCCTCTATCTCGAGGTTTGTTGACTCAGGATCAGGGGACCCTGGTTCATCCAGGCATCAATCCCTTCAACTCCATGCATGGCTCCTGCAGACCTAGCCCAATCCCGCTTGGAGTGTCTCCCAAAGTGGCGGAGATTTTAGTGGAGGCCAGAAAACCCTCCACCAGATCCAATTATGCCATGAAGTGGAAAAGATTCACTATTTGGGCCACTTCCAAGAATGTGAACCTTTCTTCTGTTCAGCGGGGCTTCTGCTGGAGTATCTATGTCATCTGTTTGACCTGGGTCTCAGCCATTCCTCTCTGAAGGTACACATAGCGCCATTTCGCATATCATGTTCCTCTCGCAGACAAGGCTTTTGCTCAACTGGAGGTCTCCAAGACCTTTCAGAGGGGTCCTCCATCTGAGGCCCCCATCCGTACTCCTGCTTACCCTTGGACTTGAACTTTGTTCTCAGAAACTTACTGTTCCTCCCTTGAACCTGCAGCTTCTGTGGATTTGAAGTTCCTTTCATGGAAGACGCTTCTTGGTGGCTATCATAGCCTCGGAATCTCCGAGCTCCAGGCCCTGATGTGTAAAATCCCCTACTTGATTTTTCACAAGGAACGAGTTGCTCTTCGCACGAATCCCAAGTTTCTACCTAAAGTAGTAGCAGAGTCTACCTTAAATCAGTCCATAGAGTTACCTGCCTTTTTATGCAGTACTCTAATCAAAGGGAGTATTTACCCATACTATGGATGTTCACCGGATTCTGAGATACTACACCAACAGGGCGAAGGATCTCAGAAAGACTGATCAATTGTTCGTCTCTTTTGCTCACAAAAGGGAAGGCAATGTTGTTTCCAAGCAATGCCTCTCTAAGCGGTTGCTCATTGCATCACTTTCTATTATGACAATACAACAAGACCCTCCCGGGTCAAGTCAGAGGCCACTCCACAAGAGGTGTAGCTGCCTGCAGTTTGTTTCAAGAATGTGTCTGGCGGCAGACATCTGCGCTGCCACCACCTGGACTTCCGTCCATACCATTACGAAACACTACAGTATGGATGTTGCCTCTGTCGAGAGCAGGCTTCTGGCTGGCTGTTTTGCAAGGCCTCCTATCTTGAGACTTGCACAACCAGAACTACCTTTTGGAGTAGTTTTCCTCCTCCGGTGCTCTCTTTGTTCCAGACTGCTTGGGATTCAGTCTATATGTAATTACCTGCAAGAGCCCTCTCGAGTAAGATAGGTACAGTTACGTAGAACTTACCGTAACAGTAGATCTTCTAGAGAGACTCTGCAGGTAATACCTTCCCCGCCTCCATCCCCAGGCTTTTCAGCCCTTTTCCATCGAGGGAAATATCCGCCTCCTCTCGTCCGGCCTCTTTGGCCTGTGGCGGAAAGAACTGAAAGCGGGCATCCGGGACTGCCCTTTATACGGCATCTCCTGACGCGGTCACCTGACGGGGGCGGTCCCTTGCCAAGGACTGCTAGCTAGAAATGTTTCCTGGGGGTCCTGCCACTGCCAGGCCAGTCCTATATGTAATTATCTACTGCAAGAGCCTCTCAAGATCTACTGTTATGGTAAGCTCTTACGTAACTGTACTTTATGGTAAGTCTTACATAACTGTACTTTTCCAACCTTTCAATACTCGGAACAGGTCCTTAAGATCCTGAGAATAGATAAAAGCCTAATACAAAAGACTTATGCAGCCAAATGGAAAAGGTTTTCCGTCTGGTGCAAGGACAAAAGATCAATCCTCTTGCAACTTCAGATTCTATGCTGCTGGATTACCTGGTACATTTGCAGGCTTCAGGCTTGAAACCCTCCTGTCTCAAGCTACACCTGGCTGTAATTTTGGCTACCTTTCGGTGGGGAAGAAAAAGTAATTTTTTCCCCACTCTGTGTTCAAACAGTTTTTCAAAGGCCTCTTGCACCGCCAGCCTCCAGTCATTGAGCCGGTTCCTCTGTAGAGCCTGAATCTCTGCATTGCCAGGCTCATGGAACCACCTTTGAGCCTATGGCCACTGCACACCTCAAGTTTGTAGCCTGTAAATCTGTTTTCCTAGTGGCCATTACTCTGCCAGAAGGATTTCAGAGTTAAAGGCTCTGTGCACTGAGCCTAATTACATCATTCCTCACTGAGACAAAATTGAGCTCAGGAGAAATCGGAAATTCCTGCCTAAGGTGGTTTCTGAGTTTCACCTTAACCAGTCTATTACGCACCTGTTTTCTTTACTGAGAAATCCACTCCTGGTGAGCAAGAGCTCCACAATCTGGATGTCAAAAGAGCTCTCTTTTACTATCTAGAGCATACTAGGCAGTTCAGAGGCTCTTCCACTCAGTTGTTTCTCACCTATGGGGATATAGGCAGAGGAAGACCAGCTACCAAGAGATCTCTTTCCGCTGGTTGGTCTCTTGCATTAGATTCTGCTATGAAAAAGCTGGTCATCAACCTCCTGTGGGGCTCAGAGCCCATTCCACCAGGGCACTGCAGCCTCTGTGGCAGCTGCAGAGACATACCCCCTCTGGATGTCTGCAAAGCAGCTACCTGGAAATCTGTACACACTTTCATTAAGCAGTACAGTTTGGATGTGCAGTCAGATCTGAAGTTAAATTTGGCAGGGCGGTTCTGCAGAGCCTCTTTCCTAAGTAGGTTCTCTGCCCGCCTCCTACTTGGTACTGTTTGGTAATCTGTTGAATTACTGATGCTAAGGACTTAGGTGCTAAGAAAAATTACTCACCGTAGTAATCTTGTTTCTTCCAAGGGTCCTTTACATCTGTAGCCCACCCTTCTTCCCCGGTTCACCTGTTAGAAGAAGGGCTCTGTTCTCAGTTTTATTACCAAAATGTTGCTCTTATTAAAGAGGTTTCTTGCTCAGGTTTTTTATTTTTATTTATTTTTTGTTGTTTAACCAGGTATAGCACACTAAGCTGAGAGCTTTCAGGGAGCGACCTGGGAGCATTGTTATCTGTTTTCTGGTTTTGGACAATTTCATGTGTTTGAAACCTGTTGGTACATTTTTGGGCATGTGCCCAATCATCTTTGAAAATTCTGAAGCCTTTCAGGCTGCTCCTCTCAGCACACTACCCTCATTTTTTCTGATTGGCTGATGCCTAAGCTCATTATGCTAATTATCTTAAAGGCATACCTCCGGGCAGTTGCACCAGCCAGCTAACTGCTATAGTTACTGATGCTAAAGGACCCTTTGAAGAAAGAAGATTACTACGGTGAGTAATTTGTTCTTGCCACATTAGAAATAACTTTTGCAGCATTGTTAAATCTCTCTTATACTGTAATATTATTGTATTTATCTGTTGTACTGTATTCATCATTGTCACCAGGGTTGTCACTGAAATGGGACTGCATGGTCTCAGAGGACTTACCCGGTTACCAAAATTCTAGTAAATAAATAAATTGTTTTAAGCCCCAAGAAATCTACTGTATTCTGGCAAATGCAGTATGGTCTCACCATAGGACGGCCCTGGAGCCAAAATGGTTACCAGAACCTATGCAAATAGCAGAATGCTGGTCTCGAGCTTGGCTTTCAAACCACTGTCCCTGGTAGCACTTCCTGTAACCGCCAGATTATTTTCTCCGCTTGCCTCAGTAAGATGTCTCCGGAGAGCTCTCTTCACTTACTTGAAGAAGTTTATTTTTTCGGTTTTGTTGAAGTCTTTATATTTCTTTTGACTTTAGAGCACTGTCCTTGGTTCTCAGGTAGACTTAGTCTAGATATGTGTTTATCGGTGAGTTTTTTTTTCCTTATCAGTTCTTTTTCGACCGAGTAGGAAGATATATTTTCCTTTATTTCCTGAGGTAAATCTCAGTATTTTGTGCCTATTCCAACTTATAAGGTAAGTCGAATCCATACTATTTTACCGTGTAAATCGCTTGTTTGGTTTTAACCGACAAAAAAAAAAAGATTTTAAAAGGTGTTTTTGGACTAAATGTTACAGGGCAAGAAGAGAACAGGCCCTGTAGGTTTCCAACATTGTACCAAGTGTGGGGAACCATTCGTTAAAGCAGATCCTCATCTGATTTGTGTTTTTGCTTGGGGTTTGACCACCTCAAAGAGGACTGTGATATTTCTAAGAACTTCCTTCACCAACGCTTGAGAGGCTACTTAAACGACTGCAGAAGAAGATGTCTGAGAACGCTGCTGACCAGGCTACAGACAAACTGGGTACCAGCCATAAAGAACCAGAGGAATAGCCTCTGTCAAGGGTGACGGTTCCACAGGGAAAACGGCCCGTGGGTACGCCGCTGAACTGGGAACCGTAGGAAAGGGAAGAAAAGGAAAAATATACAGTGCATGAACTGCAGCCGAAAAAGACACCGTTCCAACCGCTGAAGAGATAGCAAATGCTTTAAGAATTATTCAGTCGCTTCCAACCGAAAGTACCCCGTTCCAGTTGAGAAGTGAACCTCCGTTCTTCCTCGTTCCCAGTTCATTGGAGCAAGGCAGAACCTTTGGAGAGCATGAGGATGATGACTATGGAGAGTCATTTGAACCAGATATCTCTCCTGATCCCCACCATCGTGATTCCCATGATAAGGGATCTGAGGACTATACATCCCACTTTGCTTTATGAAGCAAGTGGCCAAGTCCTGGACCTCCTACTCAGGAGTTCACTGATGAGGAGGAAGAACAGGACTATATGGAAATGATGGACTTTCCAGTTTACAAAAGACTATTACTGCCCATCCATAAGTCCTTGAAGAAACAGGTGAATAAGGTATTGCAGACACCCACTTCTGTGTCACCTATGGATAGAAAGCCGGACAAGAAATACTGTGGCTAAAGGTGGAGCAGAGTTTCTCTTGGGCACCCAAGCCATGAAGGGTGGTGTAGGCTGTAGCTGGTGATAAAGCTGGCTACCTTTGGCATCACACCACCGGACAAAGTTTCCAGAAAATGGATTCCATAGCCAAGAAAGTTCATCTGGGATCCTCTCTGATTATCAGGCAAGCCTCCTATATGGCCTATGTCAAAGACATCAGAGGACACTATGGAATACTGTTATGGAAATAACAAAATCTGTCCCAGCCTCATGGCAGCTGATAAGGAAGAGGCTGCAAAAGGGGTATAGAGGTGGTTTACCATGCCTGGTTTCCATACCCAAGGCACCGCCAATATTGGTGGGCAGGTGGCCGGGCAGCCCTGGAAGTTAGGTCAACTCGGGCTGTGTTATGCAATGCCAGGTCCATCAAAAACAAGACTGGAATTATTGCAGATCTCGAGAAAGGGTGGATCTGGTTTGTATTACGAGACCTGGCTGGATGGAGAATTCTAGCCCCATTTTGAGGCTTTAATTCCGCCAGGTACTCGGTGATTCACCGCCAGATTGATCCGGGGGTGCGGTCTGTTTTAAGAGATCGAATCTAACCTCACGAATGTACCAGTTGAGGAAGCTGGAGTCATTCGAGTGTACCGTGGTAGCAGGTGTAGGCTGTAGGATCGCTTCTTATCTGCCATTCACCCGGAGATGAGAAGCGCATTCCTTCAGGAAGTGGCGGATTCACATTGACATGGCATTTGAATCACCCAGACTGATGGTTCTGGGGTGATTTTAATGCCTGGGTCAATGACAAACTCTCGAGTTTGGATAGCACTTCCTCCAGTTGATGTCATCTCTGGGTCTCACACAGATAGTTATCACTGCTACCCATAAACATGGTCACTCCCTTGACTTGGTTTATCTCCTGGGGATCGAGGCCTCTGATTTGGAGGTGAAACCAGTTGGGTGGTCTGATCACTACATTGTGGGGTTTAGTTTAGCGCCCCATGACAGGCCTACCCTGTGGAAATGGTCAGGTACCGCTTTTACGAGACATTAGTTCGGAAGGCCTGGCGACGGTGCTTGGACCTATCGCCCTTTCCAGTGGCAAACAGTGACTTGATGCCCCTTGCAGGGCTCTATAATATGGCCATCTCGGTGGCTCTGGATGTCATTGCTCCTGTCCGTGTTCGCCTTCTCTCCTTCGCCACGGTCCCCATGGTTTGATAGGTCTTGAGAGAGATGCGCGACTAGGTCAAGGTTAGGGCATTGCTGGTGTAGATCCTCCCTTGATGCCGACCACTTTAGATTGATGGAGCATAATCAGGCCTATCAATCTGCAGTCACCTGTAAGAAGGCAGAGTTCTGTCCGGGAGATCGAGGCTGCTCAGAATCGACCAGCTCAGCTTTTTTCACACTGTGGACAGGCTGTGCAGCCCAGCCTGTCTGCAGGTTTGAAGGGCTTTTTCGCAAAGGTGTGCGGCGAACTTGCTCGATTCTTTGCTACTAAGGTGACTGACATTCGGAAGGCACTCCAACCGCACACTCTAACAGCGCTTGTTTTGATCAGTGTGAGGCTGCTGCCCCTCGGTTTTCCTGGTGTTCCTTCGACTGACAGGAATTTGTGGATATCATGCGGATTGTCCGGGTGCACATCCTATGTGCTGTAGTTTGGATCCAGGACCAACTTCCCTGATTTTGGGTTGTATCGAGTCTATTGGTCCTGTCCTAGCACGAATAGTCTGGTGCTCCTTGAAACAGGTGAGTTTCAAGCTCCCTGGAGGAGGCGATGGTAACACCCTCCTGAAGAAAGCTTCTTTGGACCCCTGACTGCCATGCAAACTACAGACTAATCTCTAACCTTCCCTTTTAGGGAAGGTGATTGAGAAGGTAGTGGCTGTACAGCTGGAGAACCATTTGACTATCCATGATATCTGTGAACCCCTCCAGTCCGGTTTTTGAAAAAGGCATAGTACTAAGACAGCTGGTTTGGGTGCTCAATGATCTCCTGATAGCTAGGGATCGGAGGAACCGTTTCATTCTGGTTCTTCTAGATCTCTCATCAGCCTTTGACATTGTGGACCATGGGGTTCTACTTGAGCGTCTGAGGTTTATCTGTGGACTATCGGATGTAGTCCTTAGGTGGTTTACATCTTACCTCACTGGAAGAACGCAGAAGTGGTTTTGGGTTTATTCTCAGATCCAGTTTCTCTGTCTTGTGGGGTTCCTCAGGGCTCGTGTTGTCCCCATGTTGTTCTTGATGTATATGTTGCCCTCGGAAACATTGTAAGAAGGTATGGGCTGAGGTTTCACTGCTATGCTGAAGATACCTAGCTCTGCCTTTCTTTGCACCCGATCAGGATGGAGCTCTCTTGGTCCTTAATAACTGCCTTAGCAAGATCCAGGAGTGGATGGATTCGAGTTGGTTGAAGTTGAACTCGGAAAAGAGGGAGGTATTGTAGTGGATCTAGCACGCCAGATAGGGGGCCAGGGCTGGTTCACCCTCTGGACTTTATCTTGGGGTGTTTCACTCCCGACCTCTGAACGGTGCGTAACCTGGGGGTAATTTTTGATGAGGGATTGACTCTGCATTCGCAGGTGTCTGCCGTCGCAAGTCCTCATTTTACCATCTGAGGAATATCTCCAGGATTAGGCACCTTGTTCCGTCGCGATCTTCCTACGCTGGTCCATGCCTTTGTGTCCTCAATGCCTGGACTATTGCAACTCCCTTATCTAGGACTTTCTGGTGTTGAAACTCGCCACTTGCAGCTGGTGCAGAACGGTTGCCCGGCTTCTGACTGGTACCTCTCGGTCCAGCTACTATCTCGCCGGTGTTAGCGGACTGCACTGGCTGCCAGTGCAGTGGCGGATCACCTTAAAGTTGGTCTTCTGACTTATAAAGCCCTACATGGACTTGGCCCTGACTACCTAAAAGAGCTCCTAGTTTCTACTGCCCTGGGCGATCGCCCATTCAGCTGGCGAGGGGTTGCTAGAGATCCTGAGGTGTTTTGAAATCTTCTGGGCTCGTATATTTATGTATGCTGCCTCTACCTCTGGAATTCTCTACCCCACCAGTTACGGGAGTATGCATCATGGAGGGATTCAAAACTTAAAATCGTATCTGTGGACGCATACATTTGGAGTTTGTTATACTCATTTGGTTGTTGGTTTTATTATAATATGTAAAATTTTAATGTTTTATTTTGTACGGCACCTTGGTTTCTTGAAAGGTGCCATAAAAATAAAGTTGTATTATTTATTTATTATTAAGGCCTAATTCAGGATGGCTGTAGACAGTAACGACACTGCTGCCAGACAGGAGGCTGCTTCTGTGTTGCTTAGAAGATTTGCTTGGCTCAGAACTACCAGTTTGACCCAAGACACATAGTCAAGGTTTGGTTTTCCATGTGAGCCTGCCTCCCTGTTCGGGAGCAAACAGAGGCTTACATGAAGAAAATGGATGATTACAGAACAGACTACAAAAAAGGGGCTGCCAAGGAAAAGGCATCTACACCCTAGAAGCACCAAGCTGGGGGTAGAGGTAGAGGCCATCATAAGCCATTATTTCAGCCTCAAGCTTTTCCCCAGTACCATCACCAGAGAGGTTATTTCAGGGGCAGGGAGGCAGCAACCGTACTAGCCCCAGCACTACAGCAGAAACTAGCCAAGAAGACACCTGGTGTCTGCTTGGGTCACCTCCCCAACCCCAGTAGGGGGCAGGCTGGCCTACTACCTCAAGAATAGCACCATCACCACAGACAATTGATCTTGAGGTAGGGGCCAGGGCCTAGCTCTTAGCTTCAAGTTCATGCCAAAGCTGAAGGCCAGGGTCTTCAGACCCTCTTCCCATTAGAAACAATGCTGTTAGAGGGGGAAGTATTGAACCTTCTGTCTCAAAAGGCGTAGAGCCAGTTACTCAGGCACAAAGAGGAAAGGACCTCTATTCAAGATACTTCCTCACAACAAAGAAAACCGGGAGTGGCGACCTATACTGGATCTTAGGCACCTAAACAGACATTTGTTAAAACCAAAGTTCAGAGTGGTGACTGGCAACAATCCTCCCAACTCTAAGGCAAGGGATTGACTTGTATCTCTGGACCTAAAGGATGCTTAATTTCACATCCCCATCAGGCAGTCCCACAGAAAATATCTCAGATTAAGACTGCCATCAGGCCATTATCAGTTCAAGGTAATGCCTTCGAACTGACTTCTGCTCCAAGGGTGTCCACAAAATGCTTAGCTGTGGTGGTGGCACACCTAAGGAGATGACGGGCAGTGTTCCTTATCTGGACGACTGGCTAGTTGTAGGTCAATCACCTCAACAGGTCAGGAGTCCATGACACTCACACAGGACGTCCTGCAATCACTAGGGTTCCTAGTCAACCTGAGAAAATCTGTATTGAGCCAGTGCAGCTCCTAAAATTCATAGGAGCCAAACTGGACACTGTGAGAGGAAGGACTTTTCTTCCACAGACAAAAGCGGACAGTCTGATACAGTCGGCAAGTACTTTCAAACTGCACAGCCTAAGGCTCCGCAAGGCACTTCTTACAGTTGTTGGGTCACATGGCAGCTTCCACAGCAACAGTGTCAGGGACAAGGTTCCAAATGAGAGACATTCAATTTTATCTCAAGTTGCACTGGCATCAAAAAGAGACTTGCTGTCAAAGCTGGTTCCAGTCACAGGAAGACTCCTCCAGGCACTTCAGTGGTGGTTGGAAATCTGACAGGGTGTACCATTCCTACAGATAAACCCTCCTTGGTGCTAACCACAGATGCTTCCTTCTGGGATGGGGAGCACACCTGGGAGCACACTTCATGGCACATGGTTCAAGCAGGAGTCACTGTTGCACATAAATCTGCTAGAACTCAGGGCAGCCCTCCTGGGTATCCAGTCCTTCACCAGTATGCTGCAGGGAAAAGTGGTGCAGGTGAGGACAGACAATACAACCACTATGTACTACATAAACAAACAGGGAAGCACATGGTCAACTCCCCTGTGCACAGAGGCCATGAAAATTTTGGAGTCTGGCATACCCCTGGTGATTTCCTCTCAGCAGTTCACCTACCAGGGAAGGACAATACCCTGGCAAATGCTCTCAGCAGAATCAACCAGAACCACCACGAGTGGTTTCTAAACAAGCAGGTGTTGCAGATTGTTTTCAAAGGTGGGGCACTCCAGAGGTAGACCCTTTGTAGCCCCAGACAGCAATCAGCTGCCCCAGTTTTGCTGCAGACCTCCCATGAGGGCACAGTCCTCTGGATGCACTACTGTTGAATTGGACAGGGAAGTTCCTGTATGCCTTCCCTCCATTTCTGCTATTGCTCAGAGTCCTGAACAAGCTCAGATCCTAGTCAGCGACAGTGATCCTCATTGCTCCAGACTGGGCCAGGCAGCCCTGGTACTCCCTGATTCTGGCCTCTATCCGTGGCCAAGCCACTCAACCTCCCAGGAAACACAACTTAATAATCTCCTCCCAGGGCAGGATCTTATACCCGAGCCTCCAGTCCCTCAGGCTCAAGGCCTGGCTCTTGAGGACCTAGAGTATGCTAACTTACATCTCTCGGAATGGGTCATGGAGGTCCTCTGGGTTTCTAGAAAATTTCCACTAGGAAGACATCCAAGTGGAAAAGGTTCTCCATCTGGTGCCAGAGTAAGAATATGGATCACACTCAGGAGTGCTTGCCAGTTGTCCTGGATTACCTGACCCACCTTCATTCCTTGGTCTAAGACCATCCACCTGAAAGTGCACTTGGCAGCCTCTGCTTATTTATCAGCAGCCAAGGCATCATCTCTGGCTTCAAACCCAGCAATCAGAAAGTTCTTCAAGTGGCTGCTGCATCTGCATCCCCACACCGAATCCCACCTCAGTGTGGGATCTCAACATATGTATCGCACAGCTCATGCAGCCACCTTTGAGCCTACGTCCTCGGCAGATCTCAAGTATGTAACCTGGAAAGCTATGTTTCTGGTGGCAGTTACCTCTTCCAGGAGGATTGCTGAGTCTGCTCTTTATCCATGGAGACTGACTACATTGCATTCCACAGGGACAAGGTCATCCTAAGGACTAACAAGAAATTTCTCCCTAAGGTGGTATCTGATTTCCCTTAATCAGGCCATTTCACTGGCAGTCTTTTCACTGACCACTCCACTTTGGGGAATGTAGACTGCATAGCCCTAGATGTTAAGAGAGCCATCAGCTACTACCTGACCACACAAAGGGTCACGGGGACAGTACCCAACTCTCCTTGACCTATGGAGATGTGAGAAAAGGTAAACCAGCCATAAAAAGGCTAATTGCTAGGTGGATTATGGCCTGTATCCAGTTTTGCTATGGCAAAGTGCGCAAACAGCCTTCAGCGGATCCTCAGGGCCCAGTCTGCTAGAGGAACAGCTGCTTCCATAGCAGCTTCAAGAGACATTCCTCTGCTAGAAATCGGCAAAGCAGCTACCTGGAAAACTGTTCATACATTCACAAAGCACTACTGCTTGGATACCCAGGCTAGAAGTGATGCCAGGTTTGACACAGCAGTATTTTATTTATTTATTTAAATTTTTCACCAGGAGGGCACACTGAACAACAAGTTGCTCGCCTCACGGTGTGACCTGGGGACGGGGTTGCATTGGCGAGAAGGATGAGCAGTTACAATAGTATGTGAATAGTACAAACAATACAACATTGTAAGATTGTGCAACAGTTGGAACACAAGGTATTGTACAATAAACAGTAGTGGAACATTGGGTAAATTACAATACATGTCCAAAATAAAACAAAAGAACGATAAATGTACAAAACAGTAATAATGCGAAGAACCATTTATAGTGCATGAGTGTACCAGGAGCAGGCTCAAGGTAGTACGCAAGTGTTGTTGGAGTAAAAGGATAGGGTAGGTTGTGCACACAGGTAACCTAGAAGGGCAGGAGAGGGGGGGGCGGAAAGGCAAGAACTGAATATGAGGAGAAGGGTAGCCATTTCCTGATTTTCCTTCTGGATGTAGAGAACCCTGTCAGGAGTATCATGGTAGGAAGGCAGAAACTGGGGAAATGTATTAAGGAGGGTTAAAGCAGGAACAGCTGAGGGAAAGGTAATTTTGTAGGGCAGAGGTAAGGAGTAGTTGAGGAGGAGGAGGTCCATAATTCAGGAGGGAGGGAATTCCAGATTTTAGGGAAACGCTGGGTGAAACCAGTCTGACCTGATGAGGGTGGAGCGCGAGGGACTGTCAAGGCTTGTTGTTCTGTGTGCCATCCTGGTGAAACATTTCAACAACAAAAAATAAATAAAGGTAAGGGCCGCCATTTGATCTGGAGAGAGTGGGTGGGGGAGGCGGGGGAGAGAGAGGATGAGAGATAGAGGGAGCCCCCAACTAGAATTTGGAGGTTAGTTTGACACAGTGAGAAATGCATCTGTGAAATAGTTTAAGGAAAGTAGAGAGCTGAGAGTTCACAGTGGTGGGAGCGGACAGGAGTCAATAGCAAAGAGGCAGAAGGAATTAATGAGAGTGTCCAACTTGGTCAGGGAAGATTTGGAGCAGCACCATAGACTACGCCAGTAGTCAAAGATGGGGAGTATCATCTTCTGGACAATTTCGCCCCTTGCAAACAGCGGGTGCAACATTCACGATTCCTGCAGAGAGCACCAAGGTTGGGGCTCAGTTTCTTCAGTACATAGCATCGATATGCAGAGAGAAGTTGAGGTGCTGGTCCAGCCAAATCCCCAGATATCTAAAATGAGGAGGTGTCTCCAAGATGGTCCCATCAAGGGTGTGGAAGGTGGTAGGGACGGGAGCCTAGAGAAGTCTTTGTCTGGTCCCAAAGGTCATTGAGACTGTCTTTGGCATTTAGAAAAGCTGGTCAGAAGCAAACCAGAGCTGCACTTGGCTGAAGTCATGCTGTAAGCTGGTTTCCACAGCAGCAGAGTTTTTACTGGAGCTGTACAAAACAGTATCGCAGTGTACATGGATAGAAGAGGATGAGCAGGCTGTGGAAGACTATTAAGGAAAATGGAGAAGAGTAGGGGACCAAGCACTGAGCCCTGAAGGACACCAGTGTTGATGGGGAATGGAGGAGATGGAATCAAGGATTCTCACCCACTGGGTCCTGCCAGTGAGGTAGGATTTAAACCAGTTGGTGGCTGACTGAACAAGGCCAGCTGAAGAGAGTGAATCAAGAAGCAAGGGATGTGAAACAGTGTCGAAAGCTTTGGCTAGGGTCGACAAAGATGGCTTAGGTGATCAGGCCATCGCCCATCCCTGAAAGGATGAAGTCAGGAAGCCTGAGGAGGGAGGTGGTTGTTGAGTGGTTCTTCTGAAACCAGATTGGAAGGGGATGAAGAAGGAGGTATCAGGAAGGGTGATAGCTGAGAGAGAACTAAATGTTCTTAAAGTTTGGCAAGAGTAGAAGGAAGGAAGGAAATGGGGTGATAGTTGCCAGGAGTGGATGTATCACCACCCTTGGGGAGAGGAAGGACTACAGCGTGTTTCCAGGATGAGGGTACTTGGGCAAAATAAAGGACAGGTTAAGGATTAGGAGATAGGATAAGCAATTGCAGAAAGGTAGGGAAGTTTAGGGTCGAGCTCATCTGGTGAGGAGCCTTTAGAGGGGTTGAGGGATAGGAAAGCACTAGAGGGGTTGAGGGCAGGAGAGCACCAAGAGCTCATCAGAGGAGATAGTAGAAAAGGAAAAAGGGAAGGGTAGGCACTGGCCGAGGCAAAGGGCTGAAGTTAGTAGGTGGCAATGGGGAGGGGAATTTAGAAGAGACATGGCACACAAGGTGTAGTAGGCATTAAATTCATTGGCCACAGAGCCAGGGTCGGAAAACTAGGGAGTTATTTATTTGAGAACTGGAGGGGAGGGGAGGGGGAGAATAGGGCATGAGCTACCCTCAGAATTTAGATGGAGAGCTAATGTTAGTCAGAATGAGGAGTTGAAATAATCTGACTTAGTACATGAATTGCTTAGTGTCCTATACCTGGAATAGATGTTTGGATGTTTAGTAGATTTGTGTTTTCTCCAGGCTCGGTCATGCTCCCTGAAGCAGGCAAGTAGTTCAGGGTGATCCAGGGAGGCGGAAGCCTATGGACTCTGGTCCTTCTGAAAGGAGCAAAGGCATTCCAGGTGGCAATGAATGTATCCTTAAATAGCTCAAGCGCTTGGTCGACAGAAATGGCAGGGGGGCCCAGTCGTGGAAGCGAGTGCAGAGCTGATTGGGGGTAAGGTCTAAAGATTTAAAGCTGTATGATTTTAGGGGAGGTTTGGGGCATGAACCTAACGATAATGAAATGAGGTTGTGTTCACTAAGGGCATCGGGAAGGAGACCAGATTTAATGACGCGGTGTGGTGGTTGTGAGTGCCCAGTCAAAGGGTGTGGTTTTGTGTTTTGGGATTAGGGTGTGGGCTCAAGTAAAAGTTGAATGAGGTTTAGAGCAGTGACGCATTGCATAGCTTGTTTGCTGGGAGACAACCAGTTTAGATGCACGCCACCCATTATGAAAAGTTCACCAGATTGCTAGAGGGAGGCTATGTTGGTGAGAGTTCAGTCGTGACCGAGGGTTGAATGCTTGGGCGCAATAGATGCCAGCCACAAAGATTGGGATTGAGAAAGGAAAGGTAGTGCAGGTGACAAGGGCTCATAGGTAGGTGATGGAGGTAGATAGGGTGGTAGTAAACTGCAGGAGGACAGGATATGGCCACTCCCCATCCATGACCCGATCGATCTTCTGGAGATGGAATACCTAGGACAGCAATGGCACTGTCAGGGTGCTTTTGTCTGAGCCATGTCTCAGGGTGTTTTTCTGAGCCATGTCTCAGGGGTGCTTTTCTGAGCCATGTCTTGGTAATAATTAGGATGTCAGGTGTGTGAAATCATAAGAGTTTTGTAGGAGTTTGATTTTAGGTAGCAGGTTGCAGATGTTCAGGTGAAGGAGCTTCAACCTGTTAGGAGGGTTGTAGGAAGTGGGGTTTGGAGACATGTTATTTGGGTTGAGGAGCCAGGGTAGGAGAAGAAATAGGGCCAGGGTTGGGGTGGATGTTCCTGATGAAAGAAGGAGGAGGGCAAGTATGAAATAGTGAAGTTTAGGGCTTTTGTAATTGGAGTACGAAATACTGGAGGGGGAGGGAGGTGGTGAGAGAAGGAGATAAGGAAACCAAGAAAGACAGAGTGATTAGGAAGGAAACAGAGAGGCTGGAGGGTAGTAGGGAAAGTGGGTCTGTTTTACAAGCGGAGCTGTGTGGGGTGATTGACTGAATGAAGGGGTATCTGGAAGGAAGGTGAGAGAAGTGGCAATGGTGTTGAGGGGAAGACTGGGATAAGGGTAAGAGCCAGGAAGGGTGTGAGAGGAGGGAGATGGAAACCATTCTGGGTAGGGTAGTAGAGGTTTTGTACAGACTTACAGATTCAGTCTCTCCACTGAATGTTATGACATTGATAATTTGCTTTAGGTATGTGAACTAGAAGTGTTAGGTACAGCAGTGGAAGATGATTGCAGCCTACAGGTGTTGTTGCCTCAGTTGTTTTACTGTATAATTTGCAAATGGAAAAGTAGACAAAAAAAAAAGCAACAAATCATTGACAGGCCAGTGCAGGTTACGCAAATGCTGCTCTGCACTTGAACTGCTCACAGAAATGTGCAGCTGAGTGAATTGGCAAGCAGAAAGATCAGGACTTCACTACACAGCTGCAGTACTGCAGAGCCTGTTCCCTAAACAGGTTCTGTGCCCACCTCCAAAGGTGCTGCTTGGGTAGTCTGCATTTGTCAGAATACAGAAAGATTTCCGGGGCTTGAAGAAAAATTACTTACCATAGTAATCTTGATCTTCCTTGTCAATCTTCACCATTCATTACTGCTGCGTGTCGGAAGCACTAATTCGCCACGGGAGATTTTTTTTTTTTTTTAAGGGAGGAGTCGGGCCTAGGTCTCCCCATGAGATCGACGCATCACGTGGCGCGCAAGGGATGGCTGCTTGCACCGCAGACTCTCCTCCTTCCCAGTTCTGTTTCTCCCACCGCCGAAGGCTGCACCTGCTGCGCGAGTCAGAGATTTCAGCACGCCATTAGGCCTTCGCTCAACACCATGTACCCTATGACGACTTCTCAATCCTGTTTCTCTTCTCAACGCCAGTAAGTTCATTTCAATCATTTCTTTAACGGGCGAGCTTTTTGTTATATTTTATTTTGCATCATGTCCAGTTCAGGAGCCAAGCTTAAAATCGAAGCAGGCCATGGCCCCATGTGTCGGTGCTCCTGTGGCCAGCATTTCTCCGCGGACGGACCGGCATAGATGTCTGCGCAGCGGTGCCTGGGACCTAACTATGATATGGGACAGATGCAACACCTGCTTTCGCTGGACCACCGTGTTTTTGTAATCTGCATGTTCAGAGTCGGCAAGGCCCTGGCCGACTTTTTGGAGTGCTGGTCGTTTCTGGCTTTCCAGGCTACGCATTTTAGACCTTCCTCCGGTCCTCCTAGGCCTGTAAGGTTCAGAGGAAGCGGCTTTCTCATCTTAAAGTCTTGCCAAGGAGGAGGCCTCTTGTGGTGTTGGAGGAACGCTGCAGTCCTCCCAGTGTCATGTCAGGGACACCGCCTGCAGTCACCTCTCCTAGGGTGCAGGCTCCAGTGTCGCTGCCCATGGTTGCTGGGCCCAGCACTAGTGGATCTTGACGCCCTTCTGGCTCCTATCTCAGATCCTGGTGCCATTTACGTGTGCAGATCAGGGCGGTGCTGCAGCAGCACCGCTATTTTTCTTGAGCACCACTGCAGGACATCTTTGACCCAGTCGTTCGACAGCTGCTCCATGTTGGGGCACTGGGATTCATCCGGGCCATAGATGGATCAGGGCCGGGTTTTGGGGCTGTGGGCAATGCACTGCAAGATGTTGGCGCTTATGGGTGACACCGCGCTGCTCGGGTGCCGCTTTAGGGATTCTCGGTGGCCACCATCGAGGTTCTTTGGTCGACCTCTGGAGGGGGACGTATTCAGACGCTGACCTGGTTTGGCTCCCTGATTCTTCCCGAATCAGAGTCCTCTGCGGATGTGGTGTCAGGTAGCCTAGTGCTCCCTGCTCCTGAATCTCCACAGTGGTCTTCCTCTGAGGTCGCCCAGGCTGGGGGTGGCCTGAGGTTCTTGGGGAGGGTGGCTTGGGGGTTCGGGAGGACTGTCCACCCAAGGGGCAGGCAGCTGCCACCCTTGGTGCTGCTGCACCTCGTAATGGGGGATTAGGAGTCCATCCGGGGCCTCCCTCAGGAGGTCTCTGGATCGAGGGAGCCCTTTGCTGGGGTCGAGGAGGAGGGCCTTCAGAGTCTAGAGGTTGAGGGGTCGGGTATCGTGCTCCCCTGCCACCCCTCAGGGTGAAGAGAGGAGCCTTAGCGCTGAGCCCCATCTCTCCTTCTTAGGTTCAAGGGTCCCTTCCAGTGGTGCCGCTGAGGTTGCCCTTCTGGACTCATGCAACCCCAGGTGCATTATAGGGGAGATTCCCGCTTGGGCTCTTCTGGAGTTCGTATTCCCAGGGTTCCGCTCATATGACCGGTTTGATTTCAGGGTCCCCTCCAGCTCGGGCTCTGTTCCTGGATTTCGAGCCCTGGTAGAGGGCAGTCGCCTCCCTGTAGGTGCCCTCTCCCCATTTCTCTGCAGCCACCTCCTCTCTTCCAGGCCAATGAGGTCCCACGGGACCGTTATCCTGGCAGACATTCAGAAGCACTGTGGCGGTATTCCCGCTATAGTTGTTAGGTACATGCACAAATGGGTCTTTTGCCTGTCCCCACCGCTGCAGGAGTCTTCTGGACATTTGAGTTCCCTATCCTCCTTGGCTCTCTCCTCGGAGGAGAGGAACCCACTGCTCATCTCTCTCCCGACACTGATTTCGCTGAATATCAGCTCTTCCTATCAAGGATGGTTCGGGATCTCCATATTTCCTATGTCAGACGGAACAGTACTGAGCGGAGATGCAGAAATTCTCAGTGAATTCAGTGCCCAGCACTTGGTGGTGCCATACTGGCCTGTTCCTTCCAGGAGGCGCCTATCCACCTGGCAGTCTCCAGCTGACCATCTCCCAGCCCCAGCAGACTGCAGGAGGAGGTATTGTGCTCCATCTGAGTCCCTAGGTTCTCTCCCCAACCTGCCCTCGGGTTTGGTGTTCCTAGAGACCCCTTCCAGGCTCCAACACCTCGGCGAGGGACCAACAACCAGACTCGGATTCTCTACATCGACCGTGGAGGCGTAAGAGTGTTCTTCTTCTCATGCATTTTTGTGCATTGCATAAACATCAGGCACAGCATGCTGCCTATAACAGGCACTTGTGGTCGATGCTGACTCAGGTACTAAGCGCCGATGCCTGATACGGAGCAATCTCTCGACAGGCCATTGCTCTCCACTATAAGCCTGGAACTGGGCAAGGCATCAAGCAGGGCATCATACGATGCCCTTCCAGGCTTGTGGGACAGCCACCTGCATCAGGCGGATGGCATGGCTTCGCCTGTCAAGGTTGTCACCCGGCCCGGGCGAGGGTGATTCGCTTGCCTACAGAAGGACACGCTCTTTTCCACCAGGGCTCGGAGGCTGCTGCAGGGCTTCCTCCATCCCCTCGTCTTCAGGGACACCTTCTAACTCTCCTCGGCCTTAGGCTTCCAGTCTAGTATGGCTAGGGTCTCTCCTTCCTGTTTCTCACTAACAGGAAGCTGAGGGTCTTGTTCCTCAGGGTTATGTTAGTCCCCTCGGGGGCTTGGTACTCACCCAGCAGTAATAAGTGGTGAAGATTGACAAGGAAGATATAACATTTACATACCTACCGTAATTCCTGATCTTCTTGTATCTTCACCATTCATTACTGAATCCCGCCCACCTTCCCTCATGGGCATCCTTCTGGGACGCCCCTCCGCCCCTGTTCGCTTCCCCTCCCTCCTTCTTTCATGGCCCTTAGAGCCTAAAATCCCTAGCCTTCAGGTCTTCCTTCTCTCAGAAGAAGGCATCTAAGTCTGGAGAGGGAGGAGAGCGAGTAGATCTTTATCTTCTTCTGAGGGAACTCTTTGTGATTACCCTTGAAGGAGTCCCTCCTAGCACCTTTTTTCTTAGGCCATGTTAGTTCAATCACCAATTAACAGGAAAAGTTCTTGAGTGGTCCTGTTCCTTTGGTTTTTGGACCTCGCTGGTATCTCTGGATCTTGTCCTGTGTACACTAGTCCGATGCTAGTCAAAGTCTTGCTAGCCCATTTTCAAAAAAAAAAAATTTTTAAATTGCCTTCTGGAACTGGTGATCTGATTCTTTAGCCTCTTCCTCTCAGGGAGTCATAATGAGTTTCTTCTCTTCCTCTGTCCACTTCCCAAGGGTGCCCTTAGGGCTTCAACCCTTCTTCCCCTCCCTACCATTATTAACACATGGCAATGTACTAGTGGGGTCCTTTTTCCTTTCTTAGTTGGGTGCTCTCCTCCAGAACAGGTTGTTGGCCTTGGTAATCTGTGAGCTTCAGCTTGAGTGATGGGTTTCAGGATGGTGGAGGTGTAGGAAATCTATGCTTGTGTATCAAGCTGTGCAAAAGGTTCCGGCCTAACCTTTTAGGTCAGTTTTGTTTAAAGGGATCCTTGCTTCCTTGCCCTTTGGTTCCGGACTGTAGCCTTTAACCCACTTTTAACTCAAAATTTGGCAGAATATTTTTCCTCCTCCCAACATCCCCTCGCTGCTTCTTCTTCTTCTTCTTCTTCTTCTTCTTCTTCTTCTCCTTTTTTTCTCTCTCCTTATCTGTTCCTCCTGGGAGCCGCCAGGAGTGAGGTCTTGTGTCCCTTAGGGTAGGGTTCTCTCTTTCCTGTCCTCTATTGGCTTATTCTGTTTTTCAGTTGTTTTCCTTTCCTTTTACTATCCCTCGGCTCTTTGCCTCGCTCTTATTCTTCTGCTCTTTTATTCACCTCTCCGCTTACAGAACTGGGATGGAGGAGGAGTCTCGGTGTCTAACGTCGACCTCATGCACCACGAGTGCATCGATCTGTGGCGGCGTGGCACCAACTCCTCCCCTCAAAAAAAAAATCCAGTAGCGGTGCACTCCAGCTTACACCCAGCAGTAATGAATGGTGAAGATACAAGAGAAGATCAGGAATTATGGTAGGTACATAATTTCTATTTATCTTACTGTATTCTGAGCTCCCACCCTACCTCCCTACTAGAACCTAATGGGCATTGCATGTCAGCTGTCCATATCCTATGGCAAACTTGTTGGTGTAACTGTTGTTTTCTTGGGCATCTGTGACTTGTTGTTTGAAAAGGGTTGGCCTAAAGAGGGGTTTGAGTTGTTACATTAGAATAGTTTAGTTTAGTTTGTTTTAGCTTATGCATGCTTCGAAGAATCTGATGGTTGCAGGAAGTGGAACCAGGGACAGTAGTTTGAAAACTGAGCTCGAGCCTAGCATTCCACTATTTGCATAGGTTCTATTAACCATTTCGCCTTCAGGGCAGTCCTATGGCTAATAAATTAATGAACTAAATCTTTAAAGCGCCTTTTCTAGAACCACGGTGCTGTACATGAAACAAAATAGCAATTTAAAACACATATTACGATCGGATATTAAAACCCTTAAACTACAATATCAGAAATATTAACTTCAATAAAATCTAAATATGCCATACTCAATATTCAACTTAGAGACTAATCTGGATATGCCAGGTTAAACAAATATGTTTTAAATGCTGTCTTGAAACTCTGAGACCATACTGCATTTGTCAGAATACAGTAAGATTCCCTTGAAGAAACAAGATTACTATGGTAAGTAATTTTTTCTTCTTCCAAGGGATCTCCTGGTATGATTAGACCTCCCACCCCACCTTCCCTTTCAAAACCTGGCTCAGGTCCAGCAATACTTACATTAGGTTCGTAATGTTGCCATTAATCATTGGCTCGATTTACTGTTTTTGATGCACACAGAGATGACTAGGGTACCTAGTGCTCCATTTGTGTTCTTTTTATCCTGTTTCAAACCCGCCCTCTTTATCAAGGGGTGGGTATTATTTTATTGTTCTTTTGGGTTGAAATGTATTAATTTGAGTAGTCTAATATTTATTTATTTTATTTATTCTTTGTTAACCGGTAAGGCCCACTACGCACAAGTGTCTGATGTTATCTGTGTCTGTCTTCAGCATTCATCACCAGTGGGTTCTGGATGGCGAAACAGGACCCGTGGGAGCTTTTTTTTTTTTTGCAAAGAGGCGGAGCTGACGCCGAGACTGCACCGCCTCAAGGCCGATGCATTGTGTGGCACTCACGGGTTGGCCAGTAACTGACGACTCCACCTCATACCAAGTTCTGCTTCTGCTGCCACGAGTTAACACGCACTCATGTGGAGCAAGTTCTGCATCAGCGGCCCAGTCCATTGGTAATACCTAGATCTGTACAGCTTTGTCTCTTGGTGCTGGCAGCTTGGCAGAAGACCCCAGGAGAAAGGACTGCTGTGTGACTGGACTTCTGCTGGGACTAAAGTAGAAGAACTTTTACTTGGACCTTGGACCTTTAATTTAGGGTAAAAAACTAACATACAAAACAAAAAAGTGTGTGTCTGGGTTATCTGAACTGAATGGGTATCTGAATAGTTATCTAGGTGTAAATCTCAGGTGAGTGAAAGGACTTAACTGCTGTGAGGTTTAAATCACTTGTAGAAAGATCTAGTAAGTAGGGGAGTGGCTTAGCTAGAGGGAAGCTACATTTAAAGACTGCCTTAGAAAGATTCTGCTAATAGCTTGGCAGAAGACACCAGGAGAAAGGACTGCTGTGTGACTGGACTTCTCTGCTGGGACTATATTGCCCTTCTTCCCTCCCTCCACCCCGCCACCCCAAGCTAGTTTTATTTTTATAGGCACAGGATTTGACTGACAACAGAAACTTCCTGTTTGGGAGCAGGAAGTGAGTGATCACAGAACCACCAAAGACCCACCTTCCTAGAAAGGCAAGAGTAGCCTCTGGCCCCTCTAGCTGCTGGAGGTCTGCCCTGAGCAAGTAAGTGGTCTACTGAGAAATATAGGATATTCTTGTCTCAGAACAGGACAATCAGGAGCTTAAAGGGCACACAGGCAGAAAGTAAGGAGAGAGAGAGAGAGAGAGAGAGAGGGGGGGGAGAGAGAGGAGAGAGGAAAACAGAGGAAAGAGTAAGGATTGCAAACAGTTAAGGGGCCAGAAATAAGACATGATTGGAGTGGTGCAATGCAGTGCAGTGGCTGTGGAGCAGCAGTCTTCCGGGAGACGCCTGAGGATGCGATGTGGTCCCATCTGCAGGCACCTCTGGGCTGAGGGAGGAGGTTGCTCATCCCAGGCTGAGTTGGCCAGGATTTGTGGGACCTCTCTTCCATCCAGGGACCACTCTTCAGTCCAGGAGTGGCTGGTCACCTTCAACGCGCATGAGCAGTCCAATGCCACCTTGGATGCTACCTCTGTGAAGGGTTCTGTGGGCAAGAACCAGCAGAAACGGAGAAGAAGCCCTTTCAGCACTCTTCGCCTTTGGTTAGGCAGCCCTCCTGTCAAGGAGGACTGCAGCAACAGCAGGCTCAAGCTTGGCACCCCAGGCCGAAGCAGGGCCCTCAACAGCCCCGAAAAGTGGCCGAGGTGCCAGTCCAGGAGCGTCCTCCTCCTCTATGCCTGCTCGATGACGGGTCGGGGGTTGCCACTCCTACACCTGTCACGCCAGCTGTGGGTCCTCCCGTGGGGGGCCGGCTCCGCCACTTTCTTTCCGCCTGGTCCGATATCACCTTGGACAGGTGGGCTCTAGAAGTGGTCGGCCAGGGACTGCCTCTGGAACTCGGGCAGTACCCTCCCAGCCAAGCCCGCACCCCTCGGGAGAAAGGATCTCAGCTTGCACTCAGTCGGCTCTTCCAGGCGACATAGCTCACTCCTTCGCAAGGCGGTGGCTCGTGCGGATCCTCCGCAGACCCGAGCCGTCCAGGCACTTCCCTGTTGCCCCGCGGATGGGGGTTGGTGCCATCCTAGATCTCCCCGACCTGAATCAGTATCTCAGGTCTCGCACCTTCCGGATGGTAACTCTGAACCAGATCATACCATCCCTGGGCCGAACATGTGGTTCTGTTCCCTGGATCTACAGGCCCGTTCTTTCATCCCAATCCGTCCATCCCATCAGCGGTTCCTCCACTTCAGGGTCGAGGGGACCCTGTACGAGTTCGAGCCATGCCATTTGATCTGTCTTTGGCCCTGAGGGTCTTCACCAAGTGCATCCGCTGATGGTGGCCCATCTCCGGCATCGAGGAGTTTGAATCTACCCTTATCTCGAAGACTGGCTCTTGGCAGGTTCCTTCCTCCAGGAGGTGGAAGATCCAGGGATCTGGCTGTTCGAATCTGCTCCCAACTAGGCCTCCTTATCAACAAGTCCAAGTCGGAACTCGTGCCCTCTCAGGTGATGGGCTTCATTGAGGAAGCTGCGACTCTCGTCAAACCAGAGCTCGACTCACGTCCGGACAGGGCAGAGGTTCTTTCCTCCTTTGCCCAGTCATTTCTGGTTGGGCACTTGCGCCTTGCCCAGGACTTCCTGCGCCTTCTGGGTTACATGGCGGTGTGCACCTCAGTGGTCCGTTGGGCCAGGTGGCACATGCGCGCCCTCCAGTGGGAACTGGCCACTCAGTGGACTCAGCACCATGGTCTTTTCGACCAGCTGATCACTGTGACCCAGAGCATGTGGGATGCTCTCCAATGGTGGACCGTCCCAGACTGTTTGCAGGAAAGGATCCCATTTGTCCACCCCGAGCCAACGGTTGTTCTCATGACCAGTGCCTCTGTCATGGGCTGGGGAGCCCACATGGGGGACAACAGGCCCACAGGTTCTGGACCCCCGAGGAGTCCCGATGCCACTTCAACCTGTTGGAGCTCAGAGCAGTCAGACTGGCACTGTCAGCATTCGCTCCTCAGCTCCGGGGTAAAGTGGTTCAAGTCCAGACGGACAATACCACGACCATGTACTACCTCAACAAACAGGGCAGTACGCACTCCCATCTGCTGTGCAAGGAGGTGCTCTGCATCTGGACCCTTGTAAGCCGGTTGGAGGTGGATCTCCTAGCCATCCATGTGGCAGGAGTCTCGAACCAACTGGCAGATGCTCTCAGTTGCATAGGCCAGATGTCCCACGAGTGGTCTCTCCATCCAGAGGTAGCTTACAGTCTGTTCTCCCATTGGGGCAAACCGTTGGTGGACCTGTTTGCCTCCAAGGAAAACACCAAGCTGAGACTGTGCTATGCCTGCCCCCCTCAGCAGGGCTTGCTGCAGGGGGATGCCTTTTCGATGCCGTGGACCCCAGGCCTCCTCTACGCCTTCCCTCCATTTCCCTTCATCCACAAGGTGCTTCTCAAGGTGAGGAGGGACAAGTCGAAGGTGATTCTGGTAGCCCCAGATTGGCCACGCCAATTCTGGTATGCAGATCTCCTCAGCCTCAGCGGCAGGGCCCCGGAGCGGCTTTGTACATGCCCAGACATGACATCACTCAACCAGGGGAAGGTATTCCATCCAGACCTTCAATCCCTGCACCTCACAGCCTGGTACCTGGTGGCTAGAGTTCCAGGCTCTGGGTCTTTCCGAGGATGTCTACACTGTGGTGGAGGCATCTCGTAAGAGAATCGACCAGGAAATGTTATGCCTTCAAATGGAAAAGGTTTTCCATTTGGTGTCAGAAATAAGAGTCTGGACCCCTGTCCTGTTCTGTGACTAACATTCTAGACTACCTTTGGTCTCTCTCCAAAGGGGGTCTACGGTCATCGACCCTTAGGGTGCACCTGGCAGCCATTTCTGCTTACCGGGCACAGGCCGGTCAGCCGACTTTGGTCGGGCGCTTCTTCAAAGGCCTGGATCACATATCCCCTCTGGTGCGTGAACCTCCACCTCTGTGGGATCTCTTGCTGGTTTTGGCAACGCTCATGGGCAAACCATTCGAACCCATGCACAAGTGTGAGTTCTCACACTTGTGGAAGACGGCCTTCCTGGTGGCTATCACGTCATGTCAGGGGAACTCCAGGTGCTTTCGGTGGGCTCCCTTTATCTGGTCTTTCACAGAGACAAAGTTGTCCTGTACCCCCACCCAAAATTCCTTCCGAAGGTGGTGTCAGAGTTTCACCTTAACCAGGTGTTGACTCTGCCGGTATACTACCCTAATTACACCTCGGACGCTGAGTACAGGCTCCATACTTTGGACCTGAGATGTGCTGTCTCCTATTATAAGGAGAGAATGGCAGAAATTCATGGAGAGGTTCGCCAGCTGTTTGTCACCTGCGCTGAAGCCGCTTCTGGCAGACCTGCAGCCAAACGGACCATTGCAAGGTGGATTACATCATGCATGTTGGCAGGCAAGGAGCCTCCGAGAGAGGATAAAGCTCATTCTATCCGCCATACTGCTGCATCGGTGGCTGCTTCCAGGGACATCCCTATCCAGAAATCTGTTGGGTTGCTACCTGGAGTCAGCAAACCTTATACCCACTACCACATCGACCTTGAGTCACGCCGGGATGCTGGTTTTGGGGCCTTGGTTCTCAATCTCTAGTAGGGGTATGCCTTGCCTCCCTTCTCCGAAGAACTGCTTGGAGTCTGCCAGAGAGTGTGGATGAACAGCATATCCACGCTCCTAGAAGAACAGGTTACTCAACTGTAACAGTAGTTCTAGGAGTGGTATATGTTGTTCATCCACACGCACCCACCCGACCTTCCCAGCTTTAGGCGCACTACCTTGCTTCCAGCGGGCTAAGATCTGGCGTCATGGAGTGGAGCAAGGTATATACCACCGGGTGGGTGGGAGGGGCCAGCTTGAAGACTTCCAGCCAGATTTACAGGGGAAAGGGACATGCCAGAGAGTGTGGATGAACAACATATACTTCTAGAACTATTGTTACATGTGAGTAACCTGTTCTTTCAGTCAGTTCCGTGGTTCCCCTGTAGTTTGCTCCGTTTTTTTTTCTTTTCTTTTAATCGCGATTGAGTGTTTTGGACGATGTCTTTTACTATTTATTTGCGGTTCCCCTTTTCTTGAGGGGACCGACGATTTTGAAGGTTTTTGCTTTATTTTTTACCTCAGTAATCACGGTTCCTTACCGTAAGGGAACGTATTAGAATCTTCACAGTTTGGCAGTTATTGCTGGGTTCTCTGTGGATTGGCATGTCAGAGATCCCCAAAACTAAAAAGAAAACGGGACTTACAGGTTTTAAAAAGTGTGTCAACTGTCACAAGATTTTGGCCATTGCAGAGTCTCATAACCTGTGCCTTAGTTGTTTAGGTCCAGATCATACTTGCTCTCTTTGCACCAAATTTTGCAAAAAACATAGAGATACAGAGCAAAGAGACTTGGAAAAAATTATGGCTGCGGAAAAATCAAAGGCTGCCTATGAGGGGCCATCTAAAAATAATAAAAAAATTCAAACAGAGGTGCTGATGAAGCATCCAAGTCCCAGCCAAAAAATAAAGCTTCCAAAGGAGCTGATGAAGTTCCTCAAAAATTAAAAAATAATTAAGGCACTGATGAAGTGTCTGTATTAAAAAAGAAGCATGATCGAGCTGCTGATGAAGTGGCTAAAAAGATGATTTGCAAAGACAAAAACGTCCTGTTCTCCTGTTAAAGCCAAAAATGAGACAACAGGCAGCTTAAAACATAAAGAAAAAACAAAACATACACAGCCACAGTCTGTGCAGGAACTCTCATCTGTGCAAGACTTGGCAAAAGCATGGCGCATCTTTCAGACCCTACAAAAGATGGGGTCTATGTTTTCTGGGGCTGGTAAGCACTCTTCCACAGTTCTCTCTTCTGGAGACTGTGAGGGTGATGTAGATGATGAAGAACATTTTTATGATGCCCCTGACATGCATTTAGAGAGCCTAGAACCTGGTATGTCCCCTGACCCTCATTTTGGCGCTTCCCCTGCTGACCAGGAGGATCTCTCCTCTATGCTTACGTTTATTCAAAATATGTTTAACACTCTGGACCTCCCTACTCAGGCGTCTAACCAGGATGAGGATAAAGATTATAGGGAAATGAAAGGCCTCCCACCCCCCATCCCCAAAAGAGTAGTTGTGCCTATCTATAATGCTTTGAGAAAAAAATACTACGAAATTGCTTCAGACTCCCACTTTGGTGGCAGGGGTTGATAAGCGTGCTAACAAAAAATACCAGTTGTCTAAAAATTATACTGAGTTCCTGTATGTACATCCCAGCCATGAGAGTATGGTACAGCAGGCAGCATGTGAAAGCTGGAGTCTCCCTTCGTTTCTTACCCCTGACAAGGACTTTTATTTATTGATTTATTGAAATATTTCACTAGGAAGGGACACTGAGCAACAAGTTGCTCATCTCCCTGCAGCTCTGGGGAAGGGGTACAATAGGAATGAGACATTAAACATTCAAGTTTATGAAGATCAACAGTAGCATTCAGTTGTAAGGCAGGTATTACAAAAAGTGTTACAACAGTATTGAGCATAACATGTAGAAAAGAGGACAATAATAAGTACTAAGTTAATAAGTAAACAAGTGCTTACATGAAAGAAAAGGGGAAAGAGGGGGAGGGTGAGGTGGGGAGAGGGAAGAGTCATGTCCCTGGATACCCCCTCAGGTGCAAGGAACCCTGCAAAAGCCTTTAGAATGGTGGGGTAAGGTAGTAGATCAGAGATACAAACCCCTTGGGGTGGTAAGTGAAAGGTGAAAGTAGGGTTTTGTCCAGGGCTTAGAGGAGAAATTAGATAGGGACGTGGCAGGAGCAGCTAGGTGCAAGTAATTATTGAGGCAGAGCTGATGGGTAGGCAGCGGATAGGTGCCAGATTTGAGGTGGGAGAATTCCAGATTTTGGGAGGCGGTGAGAGAAACTGGATTGGCCAGTTTGGATGGATTCTGAGGGGACAACCAGAGATCACAGGGAATCGGTACGATCTAAGAAAAAGGAATGGGAGAGGGAGGGAGTGTTATAAGGAGTAGGTGAGGTAGGAAGGAGCTCACCAGCCAGTGCTTGGAGGTGAATTAGCTCTGGTGGGAGTCACCTATTTGTAAGAACCCAGGAAGGATGGGGCACGATAAAGATCGCAGTGGTGGGGGGGGGGCATCCAGGGAAAAGCGGCAGAAGGAATTGAAGAGGGTGTCCAGTCTGGCCAGGGAGGACTTAGTGGCAGCACCATAGACTACATCACAGTAGTCAAAAATGGGCAGTGTCATCTTCTGAACAAGTTCACGCCTAACCGTAGGAGGGATGCAACTACGGTTCCTGAACAGGGCACCAAGCTTGCAGTGCAGTGTTTTCTGGATGGCGTCAATATATCCAGAGAAGTTTAGGTGTTGACTCCAGAAAAATAGATTTCATTGCAAAGAAGATGTACACCACAGCTTCCCTGCTTATCAGACATTCCTACTACATGGCTTTCATAGTCAAGTATCAGAAAGCTTTGTGGAACTCTGTCCTAGCTATTACCCGCAGTGGGTCAGACACAATGGTACAGGAACTGGTGGATACTGCAAAAACTTCCCTGGAAGCTATGAAGTAGCAATGCTACATGGCAGGTGACAACAGTGATGCCGCCTCAAACCATGGCCCATGCCATTTCTTTTAGGTTTTGCCTGGCTTAGAACTACCAGTCTAACCCCAGACACCAGTCTAAGGCCATGTACTTTCCCTGTGATTAAAATCATTCTATTTGATTCGAGGATAACAGACTACATGAAAAAGATTGACGAGTACAAGGCCTCTTGGCAGAGTCACTCCTCTAAACCTAAGCCTCCTGCCCCACATAAATCTCAGCTGAGGGGAAACAGTGGCAGAGGTTTTTTTTCCCAGACCTTACACTCCCTATCCCCAGCCTGGCTTTCCGCAGTACAGGGTTGTTTTCAGAGGGAGGGGCAGCAGGGGCCAAAAGAAGAGCCAACTCTGCCCAGCCAGCAGCCTCTCAGTCTGAGCCCTGATATGAGTGTCCAGGTCGCCTTCCCTCTGCCAGTAGGAGGCAGACTCTCCCACTATCTTCAGAACTGGTCCCTCATTACCTCGGACAGGTGGGTTCTGGAGATGGTGGAAAAGAGTCTGCCACTACAGTTCAAGCAGATGCCTGACCCTAAGCGTACCCAGGTGTCAAAGCTCCTAACCCCATCACAGGTACTACTGTTGGAGTTGGAGGTAAAAAAACTAGCTCTGTGAGCAGTGGTGAGGGTCCAGGCCCACGAAAAGGGCAAAGGCCTCTACTCCAGGTATTTTCTGACACAGAAGGAAACTGGGGGGTGGCAACCTATCTTGGATCTCAGATATTTAAACAAACATCTGTTAAAACCCAAATTCAAGATGGTCACTCTGTCACTAGTCTTCGGTCCTTCACAGCAAGGAGACTGGCTAGCCTCTGTGGACCTAAAGGATGTCTACTTTCATCTACCCATAAGGAAGTCTCACAGGAAGTTTCTCAGATTCAAAATCCCTTCAGGCCACTATCAGTTCACTGCAGTGCTCTTGACCCGTCCTCACCCTGAGTCTTCACCAAGTGCCTAGCAGTGGTAGCAGCACCCTCAGGAAGCTGGGTGTCTCAATCTACCCTATTTGGATGACTGGCTCATAGTGGCAAAGTCTTTTTATCAGATCAGGAGTCCCTTTCCTCACAGAGCACACTCTGGAATCCATGGGCTTCCTGGTAAATCTAAAGAAATCTCACTTGGAACCCACTCAGCTACTCACTTTCATAGGAGCCCAGCTGGACACCCAGAAAGGATATGCCTTCCTCCCAGAGAGAATTCAAAGTTTCCTTTCAGTGGCAGATGCGTTCATCCAGGGATAGCCAAGACCAGCCAGACATTTCCTCAGGCTCTTGGGACACATGGCTTCAATGACTGCAGTGGTCCCAGGGATCAGATACAGGATGCGAGACCTGCAAGCCTATCTCAGGGCTCACTGGTCTCAAAGAAGCAACAATTTTTCAAAGCTGATACCTGTGACAGAACAGTTCCTTCAGGCTCTGCTTTGGTGGAAGGACCCTGCAAATCTGGCAATAGGGCTCCCCTTCCAAGCTCCGCTTCCCACAAAGGTGATTACCACAGATGCTTCCCTTCTGGGGTGGGGAGCGCATCTGGACAGTGCCTCAGTAAGTGGTACCTGGACTGTCCAAGAGTCACAGTTGCATATAAAGCTTCTGGCGCTCAGAGCAATCTTTCTAGCACTCAAAGCATTTGCTCCTGTCTCCTGTCTGCAATGTTCTACATAAAGAAGCAGGGTGGTACCAGATCAGGGACACTCTGTTTGGAGGCTCTGTGAAAATTGATCTCACCTTTCCCTGGGGGTGTACTCTTCAGCTATTCACCTCCCAGGAAAGAAGAACACTGCAGATTAAGCTCCATCAGTCAGGGCTCAGAGTGAGGGAGTCTAACAAGTAAGTACCAGCCACGGTGTTCAGGTGGTGGGGCACACAAGAAGTAGATCTGTTTGCTTCCCTCTCAACTTCCAGCTTCCTCAGTACTGTTGCAAGCCTCCAGTCCCGGGAACACTTCCTCTGGATGCCTTGATTCTGGACTGGTCAGGGAGGTTCCTATACACATTCCCTCCCTTTCCCCTGATACTCAGGGTAGGTAACCTGTGAACAAGGCAACCGCAATTGAGCACTTACAAAAACGGTGGCTCAGCTACGGCACCTGTGTTCAGGGCTACCTGGCAAGGTAGCAACCGGATACCTGGGTGGGCGAGGTAGGGCGACAGGAAGTACACACGTATATGCTAGGGGGACAGAGGAAGGAGGGAGGAAGGTATGTGGGAAGGGTGTGGCGGGCAGCTGCTGAGCTGGTCCGCTAGCATGGTGGGGAGGGTCGTCGGTTGGGAGGTGCAGGATTTGGCACGGTGCGGTTCTTTTTTTGCCAGCATGCGACTTGTGTTTGTTTTATATTTCACCCCCCCTCCTGACTTACAACCCTTGGAGTTGAGGGGGGGTGCGGGGAGGGGCACAGCCCCCCCGCATGAAAAAGAAACCCATAGATCTCGGGCACCCTTATCCTTCGTTCCCCGCAAATGTGCATCACCGAAATTAATGTTTGGCGATAGTCACTCGCCCTAACAGTGATCACTATTCCGCGATCGCTGTTATGACATAGAACCCTCAGGGTATTGCTGAAACTCAGACAATAGAATGCATCGATGATTCTTGTGGCTCCGGATTGGCTCAGGCAAGCCTGGTGCCCTCTCCTTCTCTCACTGTCATGCAGCAGGTCCATTCACCTGCCACCAACTCACTTTCTGGTGACCCTTCCCCAGGCAGGAGTGCATTATCCAGACATGCACTCTCTCCACCTTAAGGCTTGGTCCTTGAGGAGCTAGAGATCTTACTTCGAGAGGGCTCTTGCAGTAGGTAGTTACAGATAGGACTGAAGCCGGCAGGCGTCAGGACCCCACGGAAAAATTTCTAGCCTGCAATCTCTGGCAGGGGACCGTCACGCCAGGTGACTGACATCACTTGACGTCAGTATAAAGGGTGGTCCCCCACGCCGCCTTCCAGTTCTTTCCACATCGCTAGCCTGCAGTGCCTCGAGAGTTAAGTTCACTGCTCGCAGTCAGTCAACGGTAGTTTTACCGCCTCATTTTCGCCTTTTCAATGATTTTCATCAGCCTTTACCTGAGCTGCCATGTATGTCATCCCTGACTTCCTCCGAGCACAAAAACAAGTCTGCGATTCCTCGCGACCAGCTCCCACACGAGGACGGACACTCCCATTGCCTTTTTTGCCTAGGCCCTCACCACCCCGCCGAGAAGTGCCAGCCTACTAACAGTTTACGCGGCCACCCGAAGCAGAGGCAGTCCTGGGTACCACTTTCTCAAATTCAGATGACCTCCATGGAAAAGGGCTGAAAAACTCAGGCGGGCCTCTACTTCTCTGGAGGCCACCGCAAAAAGAAGCACCGAGACCGGGACTCCTCTTCTACAGTCGCCGTGACCTCGGCTGGGTTCGTGGTGCTGCAGGTAACGTCTCCCCCGGGAGACAGTTCCACTACGGCCAACTTGGAGGCTTCCAAGGCGGTGTTGACTCTTTCATCGGGTTCGCGCTCGGCCCCTCGGGAGCCTCCGGGTCAAAGGAGGCAGCCACTTCCAGCAAGGCTGCTGCCGGGTGGCCTTCTGGTTTGAGCAGCCCTGGTAAGCTGGACGTCGGCTCCTCCGACGCCCGCCCGGGTAAGGCTGATAAGACACCCAACCCTCTGGGGCAGTGCGTGACCTCCAAAGCGCCCGCCAAGGCCACCCCTCCGTCACGGCCTTCGTCAAGCGCAGGGTCCGATAAGTCGGACGCCGACTCCTCCGACGTCCGCCCGAATCCCTCCGGTAAACTGGACGTTGGCACCTCCGACGACTGCTCAGCGTTAGAGCTGATGCCAGACCCTTTGGGCCTGTTCATTGTCCCGAGCTCACCGCAACGCTCATTGCATTCCGAGGCCCCAGCGTCTCCCTTGCTGGACCCCGGGGATGGTAACCCCTCTTCACCAGGCGACACGGAGGATGTTGGCATGCTGCTGTCGGGTCTCCCTCCTGCTGGGCCGGAGGACCCGACGCCAGACCGCAGGCGCCCGGCACTGATGCCGGCCTACCCATGCTGGGTGACATCCCTTGCTGGACACCGCCCTATGCCGGCCTGCCACCCACGGGCCTTCCACTCCGGACCTGCCTGTGGGCCATTCCAGGGCCTTCTGCTCCTTCAGGGCCCTGGTGCGGGGCATCCGACACCGTCGTATCGGACGCCCGTCATACCCTGGTCCGCAGTATCAGCACCCCAGTACTCGATGCTGGCCTATCCGACACTGCAGGACCTGGTGCCCCAGTACCCAACGCCGGGCTACCCACTGCTGGGTTACAGATACACGCCGTATGGATATACCCAGTATCCGTACCCCCCCCACCGCCCCCTCAGCCACTGGTGGATCTGAAGGAGACTCTGGCTTCCTGGTCAGCTAAGGCCAAGGCTCAGCTCACCAGGGAGGTAGAGAGCCGTCTTCTGATGCCAGACCCGGTTCCGGACCCCTTACGTCGGAGGCGAGACTCCCCCCCCCGACACCAGAGGCGAGCCCTCTGGTACCAGGGCAGGGGAGAATACGTTTCCCCGTGGGCTTCCCAAGGGGTACGTTCCTCCCCCGCACCGGGAGGGGGGGTCTTCTTCTTCATCATCCTCTTTGGAGACCTCGGAGGACTCCGACGGTCGCTCCGATCCGGAAGACGAGCCACGCACTCCAGACAAGCCCAAGCCAAGGACTCCTCCGAAGTCCCCTCTGGAGGATCCTTCTTTCCTGGAGTGCTGCGCAAAGTCCAGGCTGTTCATCAGTGGCAATCCTTGGAGCCGGATCCACAGCGTAAAAAACTCACTGCGCACCTGGATCTGCCCGAGACCGCTCCTACTCTGAATCCACCCTGGATTGAGCCTCATGCCGACCTTGTGACCACTATTTGGAAACAACCGTCGGCATTAGGCCCCCTTCCAAGGAAGTCGGACAGGCTATACCAGGCTACGGAGGGTGTCGATTCTTTGAATTCGCACCCCAAGGCTGATTCTGTCATGATTAGCGCCGCTCACAGCCGTTCAGCTAACCCCAAGCACTTGAGTTCGTCCCCACCTGACAAGGAATCCCGCGTTCTGGACCAGTACGGGAGGAAGGTCTTTGCTTCTTCCATTCTGGGTATTAGGGCCATGAATTATGTTGCTCACATGGGGGCTTACCAGAAGACGATCCTTAGTGAGGTGGAAACTAAATTGGAATCCTTTCCTGAGTCTCAGACGAAGCAGGAAGTGGCTGACCTAGTCTGGTCTGTGCATTTGGCCAGTTGGCACATGCTTCGTGCCACGTACGACACAGTGGACGCTGCTGGTAGGAGCTCGGCTTTCGCCGTGGGCATACGGCGTCATGCCTGGCTCCGGGTGTCAGGTTTGGTTCCAGAGGTGCAGTCTGCTATCCAGGACGCGCCATTCAGGGGTTCAGTGCCTTTCGGCGGTGATGTCAAGGACATCATCACCAATCTGCAGGAGAAGGGTACTGCACTTAAGTCTGTTGACTCTTTGTACAGGCCCCCTCCGGCTCAGTGTCGTCCCTTTTGCAGACGATCTCGGCACAAAGCGAAGCCTCAGGGAAAGCAGGCCAACAAACATTGGGCCCCTCCGGCTGCCAAGCCCCCCCGCCCAAAAAAGTGGCGGGAGATTCAGCTGCAACGCTACCCCACACTTCCTGACTCCTCTCCCACAGTCTGGTATGAGGGAGATTCTCCTTCCATTTACTGGGTTGGGAGAGTATCACTTCAGACACTTGTGTTCTCCAGCTGATCGCAGAAGGACATTCAATAGAGTTTCTTCAGAAGCACCATGAAACACCCCCAGCTTGTCTTACTCCCGGAAGACCTCCTTCTGGTCCGGGAAGAGATATCCTCCTTTCTTCTGAAGGAGGTGATAGAGCCTGTCCCATCCCACCTTTGGGGACGGTTACTACTCCCATTTCTTCCTGGTCCGAAGAAGACAGGAGTAGTGAGGCCAATTCTTGACCTCAGCTCACTGAACGTGTTTGTGGAGTACAAAAGGTTCGAATGCTGTCTCTCTGCAGAGTCTTCTGCCGCCTTCGCCGGGACAGTGGCTGTGCGCCCAGGACATGCAGGATGCCTACTTGCATATCCCTATTCACCCTTCCCACCGCAAATACCTTCGTTTTGTGTTCTAGGGGTCCACTACCAGTTCAAGGCACTTCCATTTGGTCTTTCCTCGGTGCCCCGAGTGTTCACCAAATGCCTTTCGGTGGTAGTAGCCTGCCTGCTTACCCAGGGGGTTCAGGTTTTCCTGTACTTGGACGACTGGCTCCTGGCAGCCCCATCCAGGGAGGAACTCCTGCGCTTCCTTTCCCTTACCTGGCAGGTTTTCACCAGCCTGGGTACTACCATCAGCCTGGCCAAGTCCCATCTGATCCTGTCCCAGAGGCTCCAGTTTATCGGGGCGATCCTGGACACGACCTCTGGCATGGCTTTTCTGCCACTGGACAGGGTGGGCATCCCCCAGGCTCAGGTCAGCCTATTGTCCAGCCGCTGGCGGGTCAGCGCCAGGTCAGTCCTGCGCCTCCTCAGGCTTGTGGCGGCTGCTGTTCCGACAGTCCCTCGCGCTCGGCTCCACATGAGAATCCCTCGGTGGACACTTCAGTCTCAGTGGGATCAGCTGGTGAACGACCCAGACCTTCAGGTTCTGTCTCCAATCCGATGGTTCGGGACTTGCAATGGTGGATGGTTCAGGAGAACCTTTGCCGGGAAGTTCCCTTCTGCCTTTCTTCCCCCTCCCAGACGCTAACTACAGACGCCTCGGGTGAGGGTTGGGGAGCCTTCCTGGGGTCTCACAGGACCCAGGGCTCCTGGTCCAGGCTCGTACAAACACTTCACGTCAATGTGCTCGAGCTTTGGGCCATGCTGTATGCTCTTCAGGCTCTGCATCTGTATCTGCTCCCCGGACATCTTGCTGTCCAGACGGACAACATGTATGTAGTCTGGTACATCAACAGACAGGGAGAAACTCGTTCCTACCCTCTCTGCAGTGAGGCGATGCGAATTTGGGATTGGGCAGTACAGCACAACCTTCACCTCACGGCAGTTCACGTCCTGGGGGTCGAGAACATGTTGACAGACCACCTCAGTCGGTCGTCTGCTCACGCTCATGAGTGGGAACTGGATCAGGGGTAGCAGATGATATCTTCCTACACTGGGGAACACCACAGGTAGACCTGTTTGCGTCTCCTCACAATGCAAAACTTGCCGCTTTCTGCTCACTCGCTCCAGGGCGTGGCATTTTTTGGAGAGACGCTCTGTCTGTAGGCTGGAAGGGCAGATTCGTCTATGCCTTCCCCCCGATCTCCTTGATTCCAAGGGTCTTACAGAAACCCAGCTCAGAAAGAGCTCGCATGATCCTAATCGCTCCTTTCTGGCCCAGGCAAGTTTGGTTCTCTCTTCTGCAACAGTATTCAGAGGAACCTCCTCTTCCTCTGTCGCAACTTTTGCTGACCCAGGATCAGGGGACCCTGGCCATCTCTGCTTATCGTGTTCCTTTTGGGAACAGAACTTTTGCGCAGTTGGAAGTCTCTAAGACTTTTCTTACAGGGGTTCTCCACTTGAGACCCCCTATTTGGGTTCCTGCCCCTCCTTGGGATTTGAATTTTATTCTCGAGAAGCCTCTGCCCCCTTTCGAGCCAGCAGCCTCAGCAGACCTAAAGTTCCTTTCCTGGAAGGCTCTCTCCTAGTGGCCATTACTTCTGCTCGATGGCTTTCCAAGCTTCAGGCCCTCATGTGCAAAATCCTGTATTTGATTTTCCACAAGGCAGTGTGGCTCTGTACCAACCTAAGTTTCTCCCTAAGGTGGTAGTGGAATCTATGCTGAATCAATCCATTGAGCTGCCTGCTTTCTTTGCGCAGCACTCCAATCAAGGGGAGTACCTCTTGCATACTTTGGATGTTCACCGAATTCTGAGATACTACACCTCCAGGACGAAGGATCTCAGAAAGACTGATCAACTGTCTCTTTTGCTCGTAAAACTGCAGGCAATGCTGTTTCTAAGCAATGCCTATCTAAATGGTTGGCTCATTGTATCACCTTCTGTTACGACAAGCACAACAAGACCCTGCTGCGTCAAGTCAGAGGTTACTCCACCAGAGGGGTTGCTGCCTCTGCTGCTTGTTTCAAGAACATGTCAGCGGCAGACATCTGTGCAGCCATTACGGACTTCTGTCCATACCTTTATGAAACATTACAGTTGGACATTGCCTCTACGCCGTAGAGCTGGCTTCGGGTTGGTTGTTCTGCAGGGTCTTCTCTCCTAAGACCTTCACAGCCAGAGGGTCTACATTTGGGTAGTTTCTTCCCCCCATTTGCTTCTTCTTGTTCCAGAATGCTTGGGACTCAGTCCTATCTGTAATTACCTACTGTAAGAGCCCTCTCGAAGTAAGATAGTACAGTTACGTAAGAACTTACTGTAACAGTAGATCTTCGAGAGAGGCTCTTGCAGTAGGTAATACCTTCCCGCCCTCCATCCCCTAAGCTTTTCAGCTCCTTTTCCGGGAAGGAAACATCCGCTCTCTCTCGTCTTGCCTTTTTGGCCTTTGGTGGGAAAGAACTGAAAGGCGAGGCGTGGACCGCCTTATACCACGTCTCCTGATGTCGGTCAGCTGACGTGAGGCGGTCCCCACCAGAGACTGCTAGCTAGAAATTTTCCATGGGGTGACGCCTGCCCGCCCAGTCCTATCTGTAATTACTCACTGCAAGAGCCTCTCAAGATCTACAGATCTTACTCGAGAGGGCCCTTGCAGGTAATTATATATAGGACTGACGCCAGCAGGCGGCAGGACCCCATGGAAAAATTTCTAGCTAGCAGTCCCTGGCGAGGGACCGCCCCCACGTCAGGTGACTGGCGTCAGGAGATGTCGGTATAAAGGGGCGGTCCCGGACGCCCGCCTTCCAGTTCTTTCCCGCCGTTAGCTCGTGCAGCGCCTCGTGGAAAAGTTTGTGCTTTGTCAGCCCTACCTTCATCGTTTTTTTACCGAAAAATCATTATTTTTTCGACTAATGTCAGTACTAGCGTTGGTGCATGTCATCCGCTACACCCTCCGAGCACATGAATAAGTGCGATTCATGCGGCGCCCAACTACCGCACAAGGACGGCCACTCCCTGTGCCTGTTCTGCCTAGGCCCCGAACACCCGGTCGAGAAGTGCCAGCACTGCCTCAGTTTCAACGCGGCTACCCGGAAAAGGCGGCAGAAGTCCCTGGAAGCCCATATTCTAAAGAAGAAAATGAGTTCTATGGAGAAGGAGCTCAAAAAACTGAGGCAGGCGTCCACTTCCCCCGAAGGCCATCGGAAGAAGAAGGAGAAGGAGAGGCACCGGGACAAGGGCTCCTCCACCGCGTCTTCCTCGGGAGTCGCTTGGACGCAGGTAACATCCCCTCCAGGGGATCGCTCCTCAACGGCCGCCTCGGAGGTTTCTGAGGGGGCGTTGGCCCGCCCGTCTGGCTCACGCTCGGGCCTTGTGGGCGCCTCCGGGCAGTTGGAGGCCTCTGCCCCTGGTTCGGCCGCAGGCTCGCGGCCTACCACTGTGGGCAACTCCGGTAAGCCGGGCGTCGGCTCCTCTGACGTCCGCCCAGAGAGGGCCGGTAAGGTGTCCGACCCTCCGGGGCGACACCCTGCCTCCGGTGATGGCTCTCGTAAGTCGGACGTTGGCTCCTCCGGCGCCCGCCGAGAACTCGCCACTAAGCGTCACGTTGGCTCGTCTGACATCCAGCCGGCGAAGGAACCGACAACGGACCACCCCACGTCCGTCGTACCCAGTTCCCTGTAGTCTTTGCTGCCATCTGGGGAACCAGAGTCTCCCCAACCCGACCCCGGGGACTTTTCTCCTCCGTCCCCGGGCGAAGCTGGGGATCTTTTGCCTCCATCAGTCCTTCCTCCACCTGGAGCGCCGGACCTGACGTTGGTTCCCTGGACGCCGGCCCCTCCAACTTCAGTACCTTCGGCGCCAGGGCCTCCACCGTCGGCCCTGACGTCGGCCTTACCGACTCTGGGAGACATTCCGATCCCATCGGACCCTCCGCCCTCTGGGCTCTCCAGTATGGACCCGCCCGTGAGGCCTCCGGCCGGGCCGTCTGCTTCGGCAGCCCGGCTCCTGGGTATCTTCCGTCCTATTCGATGCCAGTGTACCCGGGACCGCAGTATCCGGCACCACAGTACCTGACGCCGGGCTTCCCGACGCCGCGGTATTCAATGCCACAATACCCGACGCCGGGCTACCCGCAGCCGGGTTTTGGATATGCTCCATACGGTTATAACCCGTATCCTTATCCCCCGCCTCCTCCTCTTCCACCGCCCTCGCGGCCGCCGGTGGACCTGCAGGAGACTCTGGCCTCCTGGTGGGCTGAGGCCAAGGCTCAGTTCACGAAAGAGGTTGAGAGTCGCCTTCCGGTGACGGTGCCATCCCAGGTTCCTGTACGTCCGAGGTGGCACACTTCCTCACCACCTCCGGACTCCAGGGTTCTTCCGTCTGGGTCCAGAGAAGGGCAAGACACGCTTCCCCGGGGGCTTCCCAAGGGGCCTGTTCCTTCCCCGGGTCGGGAAAGGGAGTCTTTCTCTTCTTCATCCTCGTCTTCATCCTCGGACTGCTCGGACTCTTCAGACGGTTGCTCCGAGAGAGACGACCAGCCTCGCTCTCCGTTGAAACCCAGGCCAAGGACTCCTCCGAAGTCTCTTCCAGAGGATCCTCCTTTTACGGATTTGCTTAGGAAAATCCAGGAGGTTCATCAGTGGCACTCCCTGGAACCAGATTCTCAGCGTCTGAAACTAGCTGAACATCTGGATCTGCCCGTGACCGGCCTCTACCTTGGTGTACCCTGATAGAGCCTCACGCCAACCGTAGTTACCGAATATGGAAACAGCCGCCGGCCTTAGCCCCACTTCCCAGGAAGTCGAACCAGCTGTATCAGGCTCCAGAGGGTGTTGATTTCTGGATCTACTTCTCAGCCGACTCAGTCGTGATTAGCGCTGCTCACGGCCGGTCGCTGCACCCTCAACATCTTAGCTCGCCACCTCCTGATAAGGAATCTCACTTTGGGCAAGTATGGAGAAAGATTTACGCCTCCACACTGGGGATCAGGGCCCTGAACTATGTCGGCCACATGGGGACTACCAGAAGGCCATCCTGACTCAGGCAGAAGCCCAACTGACTCCTTGCCTGACTCTCAAGTCAAGCAGGAGTTGGCTGATCCTCGTCCGCTCTGCTCATTCGGCCACTTGACACATGCCACGACGGGCAACGCAGGTGGACACTGCTGGCGGAGCTTAGCTTTCGCTGTAGGCCTATGGCGTCCAGTTTGGCTCCACGTGTCAGGCTTGGTCCCGGAGGTGCACCTGTTATCCAGGCACCTTCCGGGGTCGAGCTGGGTGATGTCATGACATCATTACCAATTCCAAAGAGAAGGGACAGCTCTGAAGTCAGTTGATTCCATGTACTGTCCCCATCAGCAGCAGCGCCCGTCTTCGCAGACGGAAACAGCTAAAGGCGAAACCTCAGGGAAGGTGGGCCACAAAACGCCGGGCCCCCACAGCTGCCAAGCCCCCCTGCCCAAAAAAGCAGTGGGTGCTTCAGCTGCGGCGCTGCCCCACACCACCTGACTCCTTTCCTCTCCCACTGCCTCCGACTCCCCGGAGGAACCGGTAGGAGGGAGGCTTTCCCTCCACCTTCCAGAATGGGAGAGGATAACCACAGATTCTTGGGTGCTCCATCTCATAGCAGAAGGACATTCCATAGAGTTTCTTCAGAAACCACCCCGCCACCCCCCTCTGAAGTCGTCGTATTCACGGGAGCATCTTCTCTTGGTCCAGGAGGAAATCTCGGCTCTTCTGCTGAAGCAAGTGATAGAGCCAGTCCCCCTTCATCTACAAGGGACGGGTTACTATTCCCATTTCTTCCTGGTCCCAAAGAAGACAGGAGATCTCAGACCAATTTTGGATCTCAGTTCCTGAATCTTTACGTAGAGTATAAAGGTTCAGGATGCTCTTTGCAGAGCCTCCTGCCCTCCTCCGGCCGGGTCAATGGCTTTTGTGCTCTGATATGCAGGATGCTTATCTGCACATTCCCATTCATCCATCTCATCGCAAATACCTTACGTTTTGTGTTGGGGGACACACAGTTCGGCTCCCGTTTGAGGTCTGTTCGGCCCCAGTCATTTAGCAAATGCCTGGCAGTGGTGGCGGCCACCCGGTACCAAGGAGTGCAGGTTTTCCGTGACCTGGGACGACTGGCTCCTGGCGGCCTCGTCCAGGGAGGAACTCCTGTATTTCCTCTCCCTTACCCAGCAGGTTTTTGCCTGCCTGGGTATTACCATCAACCATTCCAAGTCTCATCTGGGCCCATCCCAGAGGCTACAGTTTATTGGGGCGATCCTCGATATGACCATGGGCAAGGCCTTCCTGCCTCCGGACAGGGCGGCCACCCTTCAGACCCAAATAAGTCTGTTGTCCGACCGCAGGATGGTCCCTGTGAGGTCAGTCCTCTGCCTTCTCGGGCTCATGGCGGCTGCTATCCCGACGGTACCTTGCGCTCAACTCCACATGAGGATCTCTCAGTGGACTCTACGCTCTCAGTGGGATCATCTAGTGACGACCTAGATCACTCAGTTCTGATCTCCTCCGATGATGCGAGACTTGTAATGGTGGATGGTCTGAGAGAACCTGTTTCGGGAGTCTTTCTTTCATCCTCCCTTCCTCCCAGACTCTAACCACAGGTGCCTCAGGTGAAGGTTGGGGAGCCCATCTAGGCCCTCATCGGACCCAGGGCTCGTGGTCCAAACTAGAACAAGCTCTCCACATCAATGTGCTCGAGCTTCGGGCAGTGTTGTACGCTTTCCAAGCCCTTCACCAATACATCCTCCCTGGCCACCTAGCCATCCAGATGGACAACATGTGCGTTGTGTGGTATATCAACAAGCAGGGAGGGACTCGGTCCTACCCTGTATGCAGGGAGGCAATGAGGGTTTGGGATTAAGCATTACACGACCTTCACCTCACGGCGATTCACGCCCGGAGTCGAGAAACACTTTGGCAGACAAGCCAAGTCGCTTTTCTGATCTGACTTACGAATGGGAACTGGACCAAGGAGTCCTAGACAATATCTTCAACTTTGGGGAACACCACAGGTCGAGACCTGTTCACTTCCCCCCCTAAACGCAAAACTTCCCATCTTCTGCTCGCTCGTTCCAGAGCGAGGCGCTTTTTGGAGCGACACTCTGTCTCTTGACCTGAAGGACAGATTCGTCTATGCCTTTCCCCTAATTCTACTTATCCCACGAGTCTTGCAGAAACTAGCTTCAGAAGGAGCGAGAATGATTCTGATCGCTCCTTTCTGGCCCAGGCAAATCTGGTTCTCTCTTCTACAACAATATTCAGAGGATCCTCCTCTTCCTCTTCCTCTTCCTCTATCTCGAGGTTTGTTGACTCAGGATCAGGGGACCCTGGTTCATCCAGGCATCAAATCCCTTCAACTCCATGCATGGCTCCTGCAGACCTAGCCCAATCCGGTTTTGGAGTGTCTCCCAAAGTGGCGGAGATTTTAGTGGAGGCCAGAAAACCCTCCACCAGATCCAATTATGCCATGAAGTGGAAAAGATTCACTATTTGGGCCACTTCCAAGAATGTGGAACCTTTCTTCTGTTCAGCGGGGCTTCTGCTGGAGTATCTATGTCATCTGTTTGACCTGGGTCTCAGCCATTCCTCTCTGAAGGTACACATACCGGCCATTTCGGCATATCATGTTCCCTTCGCAGACAAGGCTTTTGCTCAACTGGAGGTCTCCAAGACCTTTCTCAGAGGGGTCCTCCATCTGAGGCCCCCCATCCGTACTCCTGCTTACCCTTGGGACTTGAACTTTGTTCTCGAGAAACTTACTGTTCCTCCCTTTGAACCTGCAGCTTCTGTGGATTTGAAGTTCCTTTCATGGAAGACGCTCTTCTTGGTGGCCATTACTTCGGCTCGAAGAATCTCCGAGCTCCAGGCCCTGATGTGTAAAATCCCCTACTTGATTTTTCACAAGGAACGAGTTGCTCTTCGCACGAATCCTAAGTTTCTACCTAAAGTAGTAGCAGAGTCTACCTTAAATCAGTCCATAGAGTTACCTGCCTTTTTTATGCAGTACTCTAATCAAGGGGAGTATTTACTCCATACTATGGATGTTCACCGGATTCTGAGATACTACACCAACAGGGCGAAGGATCTCAGAAAGACTGATCAATTGTTCGTCTCTTTTGCTCACAAAAGGGAAGGCAATGTTGTTTCCAAGCAATGCCTCTCTAGCGGTTGCTCATTGCATCACTTTCTATTATGACAATACAACAAGACCTCCTCGGGTCAAGTCAGAGGCCACTCCACAAGAGGTGTAGCTGCCTGCAGCTTGTTTCAAGAATGTGTCTGCGGCAGACATCTGCGCTGCCACCACCTGGACTTCCGTCCATACCATTACGAAACACTACAGTATGGATGTTGCCTCTTGCCGTAGAGCAGGCTTCGGGCTGGCTGTTTTGCAAGGCCTCCTATCTTGAGACTTGCACAACCAGAACTACCTTTTGGAGTAGTTTTCCTCCTCCCGGTGCCTCTCTTTGTTCCAGACTGCTTGGGATTCAGTCCTATATGTAATTACCTGCAAGAGCCCTCTCGAGTAAGATAGTACAGTTACGTGCAGACTTACTGTAACAGTAGATCTTCTAGAGAGACTCTGCAGGTAATACCTTCCCCGCCTCCATCCCCAGGCTTTTCAGCCCTTTTCCACGAGGGAAATATCCGCTCCTCTCTCGTCCGGCCTCTTTTGGCCTGTGGCGGGAAAGAACTGGAAAGCGGGCATCCGGGACTGCCCCTTTATACCGACATCTCCTGACGCCGGTCACCTGACGTGGGGGCGGTCCCTTGCCAAGGACTGCTAGCTAGAAATGTTTCCGTGGGGTCCTGCCACCTGCCAGCGTCAGTCCTATATGTAATTATCTACTGCAAGAGCCTCTCTCGAAGATCTACTGTTATGGTAAGCTCTTACGTAACTGTACTTTATGGTAAGTTCTTACATAACTGTACTTTTCCCAACCTTTCAATACTCGGAACAGGTCCTTAAGATCCTGAGAATAGATAAAAAGCCTAATACAAAAAAGACTTATGCAGCCAAATGGAAAAGGTTTTCCGTCTGGTGCAAGGACAAAAGATCAATCCTCTTGCAACTTCAGATTCTATGCTGCTGGATTACCTGGTACATTTGCAGGCTTCAGGCTTGAAACCCTCCTGTCTCAAGCTACACCTGGCTGTAATTTTGGCTACCTTTTCGTGGGGAAGAAAAAGTAATTTTTTCCCCCACTTGTGTTCAAACAGTTTTTCAAAGGCCTCTTGCACCGCCAGCCTCCAGTCATTGAGCCGTTCCTCTGTAGAGCCTGAATCTCTGCATTGCCAGGCTCATGGAACCACCTTTGAGCCTATGCCACTGCACACCTCAAGTTTGTAGCCTGTAAATCTGTTTTCCTAGTGGCCATTACTCTGCCAGAAGGATTTCAGAGTTAAAGGCTCTGTGCACTGAGCCTAATTACATCATTCCTCACTGAGACAAAATTGAGCTCAGGAGAAATCGGAAATTCCTGCCTAAGGTGGTTTCTGAGTTTCACCTTAACCAGTCTATTACGCTACCTGTTTTCTTTACTGAGAAATCCACTCCTGGTGAGCAAGAGCTCCACAATCTGGATGTCAAAAGAGCTCTCTTTTACTATCTAGAGCATACTAGGCAGTTCAGAGGCTCTTCCACTCAGTTGTTTCTCACCTATGGGGATATAGGCAGAGGAAGACCAGCTACCAAGAGATCTCTTTCCCGCTGGTTGGTCTCTTGCATTAGATTCTGCTATGAAAAAGCTGGTCATCAACCTCCTGTGGGGCTCAGAGCCCATTCCACCAGGGGCACTGCAGCCTCTGTGGCAGCTGCAGAGACATACCCCCTCTGGATGTCTGCAAAGCAGCTACCTGGAAATCTGTACACACTTTCATTAAGCAGTACAGTTTGGATGTGCAGTCCAGATCTGAAGTTAAATTTGGCAGGGCGGTTCTGCAGAGCCTCTTTCCTAAGTAGGTTCTCTGCCCGCCTCCTACTTGGTACTGTTTGGTAATCTGCTGTAGTTACTGATGCTAAAGGACTTCTAGGGTGCGAAGAAAAAATTACTCACCGCAGTAATCTTGTTTCTTCCAAGGGGTCCTTTAGCATCTGTAAGCTCCTACCCTTCTTCCCCGGTTCACCTGTTAGAAGAAGGGCTCTGTTCTCAGTTTTATTACCAAAATGTTGCTCTTATTAAAGAGGTTTCTTGCTCAGGTTTTTTTATTTTTATTTATTTTTTGTTGTTTAACCAGGTATAGCACACTAAGCTGAGAGCTTTTTTACAGGAGCGACCTGGGAGCATTGTTATCTGTTTTTCTGGTTTTGGACAATTTCATGTGTTTTGAAACCTGTTGGTACATTTTTGGGGCATGTGCCCAATCATCTTTGAAAAAATTCTGAAGCCTTTCAGGCTGCTCCCTCTCAGCACACTACCCTCATTTTTTCTGATTGGCTGATGCCTAAGCTCATTATGCTAATTATCTTAAAGGCATACCTCCGGGGCAGTTGCACCTAGCCAGCTAACTGCTATAGTTACTGATGCTAAAGGACCCCTTTGGAAGAAAGAAGATTACTACGGTGAGTAATTTGTTCTTGCCACATTAGAAATAACTTTTGCAGCATTGTTAAATCTCTCTGTATACTGTAATATTATTGTATTTATCTGTTGTACTGTATTCATCATTGTCACCAGGGTTGTCACTGAAAATGGGACTGCATGGTCTCAGAGGACTTACCCGGTTACCAAAATTCTAGTAAATAAATAAATTGTTTTAAGCCCCAAGAAATCTTACTGTATTCTGGCAAATGCAGTATGGTCTCACCATAGACGGCCCTGGAGCCAAAATGGTTACCAGGAACCTATGCAAATAGCAAATGCTGGTCTCGAGCTTGGCTTTCAAACCACTGTCCCTGGTAGCACTTCCTGTAACCGTCAGATTATTTTCTCCGCTTGCCTCAGTAAGATGTCTCCGGAGAGCTCTCTTTCACTTACTTGAAGAAGTTTATTTTTCTCGGTTTTGTTGAAGTCTTTATATTTCTTTTGACTTTTAGAGCACTGTCCTTGGTTCACAGGTAGACTTAGTCTAGATATGTGTTTATCGGGTGAGTTTTTTTGTTCCTTATCAGTTCTTTTCGACCGAGTAGGAAGATATATTTTCCTTTATTTCCTGAGGTAAATCTCAGTATTTTGTGCCTATTCCAACTTATAAGGTAAGTCGAACCATACTATTTTACCGGTGTAAATCTCGCTTGTTTGGTTTTAACCGACAAAAAAAAAAAAAGATTTTAAAAGGTGTTTTTGGACTAAATGTTACAGGGCAAGAAGAGAACAGGCCCTGTAGGTTTCCAACATTGTACCAAGTGTGGGGAACCATTCGTTAAAGCAGATCCTCATCTGATTTGTGTTTTTGCTTGGGGTTTGACCACCTCAAAGAGGACTGTGATATTTCTAAGAACTTCTTCACCAACGCTGAGAGGCGACTTAAACGACTGCAGAAGAAGATGTCTGAGAACGCTGCTGACCAGGCTACAGACAAACTGGGTACCAGCCATAAAGAACCAGAGGAATAGCCCTCTGTCAAGGGTGACGGTTCCACAGGGAAAAAACGGCCCGTGGGTACTGCCGCTGAACTGGGAACCGCAGGGAAAGGGAAGAAAAAGGAAAAATATACAGTGCATGAACTGCAGCCGAAAAAGACACCGGTTCCAACCGCTGAAGAGATAGCAAATGCTTTAAGAATTATTCAGTCGCTTCAACCGAGTACCCCAGTTCCAGTTGAGAAGTGAACCTCCGGTTCTTCCTCGGTTCCCAGTTCATTGGAGCAAGGGGCAGAACCTTTTGGAGAGCATGAGGATGATGACTATGGAGAGTCATTTGAACCAGATATCTCTCCTGATCCCCACCATCGTGATTCCCATGATAAGGGATCTGAGGACTATACATCCCACTTTGCTTTCATGAAGCAAGTGGCCCAAGTCCTGGACCTCCCTACTCAGGAGTTCACTGATGAGGAGGAAGAACAGGACTATATGGAAATGATGGACTTTCCAGTTTACAAAAGACTATTACTGCCCATCCATAAGTCCTTGAAGAAACAGGTGAATAAGGTATTGCAGACACCCACTTCTGTGTCACCTGCGGATAGAAAGCCGGACAAGAAATACTGGGTGGCTAAAGGTGGAGCAGAGTTTCTCTTTGGGCACCCAAGCCATGAAGGGGTGGTGTAGGCTGTAGCTGGTGATAAAGCTGGCATACCTTTGGCATCACACCACCGGACAAAGTTTCCAGAAAAATGGATTCCATAGCCAAGAAAGTTCATCTGGGATCCTCTCTGATTATCAGGCAAGCCTCCTATATGGCCTATGTCGCAAGACATCAGAGGACACTATGGAATACTGTTATGGAAATAACAAAATCTGTCCCAGCCCTCATGGCAGCTGATAAGGAAGAGGCTGCAAAAAGGGGTATAGAGGTGGTTTACCATGCCTGGTTTCCATACCCAAGGGCACCGCCAATATTGGTGGGCAGGTGGCCCGGGCAGCCCTGGAAGTTCGTCCAACTCGGGCTGTGTTATGCAATGCCAGGTCCATCAAAAACAAGACTGGAATTATTGCAGATCTCGTAGAAAGGGTGGATCTGGTTTGCATTACCGAGACCTGGCTGGATGAGAATTCTAGCCCCATTTTGAGGCTTTAATTCCGGCCAGGTACTCGGTGATTCACCGAGATTGATCCGGGGGGTTGCGGTCTGTTTTAAGATCGAACTTAACCTCACGAATGTACCAGTTGAGGAAGCTGAGTCATTCGAGTGTACCGTGGTAGCAGGTGTAGGCTGTAGGATCGCCCTTATCTGCCATTCACCCGGAGATGAGAAGCGATTCCTTCAGGAAGTGGCGGACTTCATCATTGACATGGCATTTGAATCACCCAGACTGATGGTTCTGGGTGATTTTAATGCCTGGGTCAATGACAAACTCTCTCAGTTTGGATAGCACTTCCTCCAGTTGATGTCATCTCTGGGTCTCACACAGATAGTTATCACTGCTACCCATAAACATGGTCACTCCCTTGACTTGGTTTATCTCCTGGGGATCGAGGCTCTGATTTGGAGGTGAAACCAGTTGGGTGGTCTGATCACTACATTGTGGGGTTTAGTTTTAGCGCCCCACCTTCGTAGGCCTACCCCTGTGGAAATGGTCAGGTACCGCCTTTTACGAGACATTAGTTCGGAAGGCCTGGCGACGGTGCTTGACCTATCGTCCTTTCCAGTGGCAAACAGTGACCCTGATGCCCCCGTGGTGGCCTATAATATGGCCATCTCGGTGGCTCTGGATGTCATTGCTCCTGTCCGTGTTCGCCCTCTCTCCCTTCGCCCACGGTCCCCATGGTTTGATAGGTCTTTGAGAGAGATGCGGCGACTAGGTCGAAGGTTAGGGCATTGCTGGTGTAGATCCTCCCTTGATGCCGACCACTTTAGATTGATGGAGCATAATCAGGCCTATCAATCTGCAGTCACCCGTAAGAAGGCAGAGTTCCTGTCCGGGGAGATCGAGGCTGCTCAGAATCGACCAGCTCAGCTTTTTCACACTGTGGACAGGCTGTGCAGCCCAGCCTGTCTGCAGGTTTGAAGGGCTTTTTCGCAAAGGGTGTGCGATGAACTTGCTCGATTCTTTGCTACTAAGGTGACTGACATTCGGAAGGCACTCCAACCGGCACACTCTAACAGCGTTGCTTTGGATCAGTGTGAGGCTGCTGCCCCTCGGTTTTCCTGGTGTTCCTTCGACTGACAGGAATTTGTGGATATCATGCGATTGTCCGGGTGCACATCCTATGTGCTGTAGTTTGGATCCAGGACCAACTTCCTGATTTTGGGTTGTATCGAGTCTATTGGTCCTGTCCTAGCACGAATAGTCTGGTGCTCCTTGAAACAGGTGAGTTTCAAGCTCCCTGGAGGAGGCGATGGTAACACCCTCCTGAAGAAAGCTTCTTTGGACCCCTGACTGCCATGCAAACTACAGACTATCTCTAACCTTCCCTTTTAGGGAAGGTGATTGAGAAGGTAGTGGCTGTACAGCTGGAGAACCATTTGACTATCCATGATATCTGTGAACCCCTCCAGTCCGGTTTTTGAAAAAGGCATAGTACTAAGACAGCGCTGGTTTGGGTGCTCAATGATCTCCTGATAGCTAGGGATCGGAGGAACCGTTTCATTCTGGTTCTTCTAGATCTCTCATCAGCCTTTGACATTGTGGACCATGGGGTTCTACTTGAGCGTCTGAGGTTTATCTGTGGACTATCGGATGTAGTCCTTAGGTGGTTTACATCTTACCTCACTGGAAGAACGCAGAGAGTGGTTTCTGGGGTTTATTCCTCAGATCCAGTTTCTCTGTCTTGTGGGGTTCCTCAGGGCTCGGTGTTGTCCCCATGTTGTTCGCAGTGTATATGTTGCCCCTCGGAAACATTGTAAGAAGGTATGGGCTGAGGTTTCACTGCTATGCTGAAGATACCTAGCTCTGCCTTTCTTTTGCACCCGATCAGGATGGAGCTCTCTTGGTCCTTAATAACTGCCTTAGCAAGATCCAGGAGTGATGGATTCGAGTTGGTTGAAGTTGAACTCGGAAAAGAGGGAGGTATTGGTGGATCTAGCAGCCAGATAGGGGGCCAGGGCTGGTTCACCCTCTGGACTTTATCTTGGGGTGTTTCACTCCCGACCTCTGAACGGTGCGTAACCTGGGGGTAATTTTTGATGAGGGATTGACTCTGCATTCGCAGGTGTCTGCCGTCGCAAGTCCTCATTTACCATCTGAGGAATATCTCCAGGATTAGGCACCTTTGTTCCGTCCGCGATCTTCCTACGCTGGTCCATGCCTTTGTGTCCTCACTGTCTGGACTATTGCAACTCCCTTTATCTAGGACTTTCTGGTGTTGAAATCCGCCACTTGCAGCTGGTGCAGAACGCGGTTGCCCGGCTTCTGACTGGTACCTCTCGGTCCAGCCATATCTCGCCGGTGTTATGCGGACTGCACTGGCTGCCAGTGCAGTGGCGGATCACCTTTAAAGTTGGTCTTCTGACTTATAAAGCCCTACATGGACTTGGCCCTGACTACCTAAAAGAGCTCCTAGTTTCTTACTGCCCTGGGCGATCGCTCCATTCAGCTGGCGAGGGGTTGCTAGAGATCCTGAGGGTGTTTTTGAAATCTTCTGGGGCTCGTACATTTATGTATGCTGCCCCTACCCTCTGGAATTCTCTACCCCACCAGTTACGGGAGTATGCATCTGCGGAGGGATTCAAAACTTAAAATCGTATCTGTGGACGCATACATTTGGAGTTTGGTTATACTCATTTGGTTGTTGGTTTTATTATAATATGTAAAATTTTTAATGTTTTATTTTGTACGGCACCTTGGTTTCTTGAAAGGTGCCATAAAAATAAAGTTGTATTATTTATTTATTATTAAGGCCTAATTCAGGATGGCTGTAGACAGTAACGACACTGCTGCCAGACAGGAGGCTGCTTCTGTGTTGCTTAGAAGATTTGCTTGGCTCAGAACTACCAGTTTGACCCAAGACACATAGTCAAAGGCTTTGGATTTTCCATGTGAGCCTGCCTCCCTGTTCGGGGAGCAAACAGAGGCTTACATGAAGAAAATGGATGATTACAGAACAGACTACAAAAGTGCGGCTGCCAAGGAAAAGGCATCTACACCCTAGAAGCACCAAGCTGGGGGGGGTAGAGGTAGAGGCCATCATAAGCCATTATTTCAGCCTCAAGCTTTTCCCCAGTACCATCACCAGAGAGGTTATTTCAGGGGCAGGGGAGGCAGCAACCGTACTAGCCCCAGCACTCATACAGCAGTCCAAGCCAAGCAGACACCTTGAGGTGTCTGCTTGGGTCACCTCCCCAACCCCAGTAGGGGGCAGGCTGGCCTACTACCTCCAAGAATAGCAACTCATCACCACAGACAATTGGATCTTGGAGGTAGTGGGCCAGGGCCTAGCTCTTAGCTTCAAGTTCATGCCAAAGCTGAAGGCCAGGGTCTTCAGACCTCTTCCCATTAGAAACAATGCTGTTAGAGGGGAAGTATTGAACCTTCTGTCTCAAAAGGTCGAGAGCCAGTTACTCAGGCACAAAGAGGAAAGGACCTCTATTCAAGATACTTCCTCACAACAAAGAAAACCGGGAGTGGCGACTATACTGGATCTTAGGCACCTAAACAGACATTTGTTAAAACCAAAGTTCAGAGTGGTGACTGCAACAATCCTCCCAACTCTAAGGCAAGGGATTGACTTGTATCTCTGGACCTAAAGGATGCTTAATTTCACATCCCCATCAGGCAGTCCCACAGAAAATATCTCAGATTAAGACTGCCATCAGGCCATTATCAGTTCAAGGTAATGCCTTCGAACTGACTTCTGCTCCAGGGTGTCCACAAAATGCTTAGCTGTGGTGGTGGCACACCCAAGGAGATGACGGGCAGTGTTCCTTATCTGGACGACTGGCTAGTTGTAGGTCAATCACCTCAACAGGTCAGGAGTCCATGACACTCACACAGGACGTCCTGCAATCACTAGGGTTCCTAGTCAACCTGAGAAAATTGTATTGAGCCAGTGCAGCTCTAAAATTCATAGGAGCCAAACTGGACACTGTGAGAGGAAGGACTTTCTTCCACAGACAAAAGCGGACAGTCTGATACAGTCGGCAAGTACTTTCAAACTGCACAGCCTAAGGCCCGCAAGGCACTTCTTACAGTTGTTGGGTCACATGGCAGCTTCCACAGCAACAGTGTGTCAGGGACAAGGTTCCAAATGAGAGACATTCAATTTTATCTCAAGTTGCACTGGCATCAAAAAGAGACTTGCTGTCAAAGCTGGTTCCAGTCACAGGAAGACTCCTCCAGGCACTTCAGTGGTGGTTGGAAATCTGACAGGGTGTACCATTCCACAGATAAACCCTCCTTGGTGCTAACCACAGATGCTTCCTTCTGGGATGGGGAGCACACCTGGGGAGCACACTTCTCATGGCACATGGTTCAAGCAGGAGTCACTGTTGCACATAAATCTGCTAGAACTCAGGGCAGCCCTCCTGGGTATCCAGTCCTTCACCAGTATGCTGCAGGGAAAAGTGGTGCAGGTGAGGACAGACAATACAACCACTATGTACTACATAAACAAACAGGGAAGCACATGGTCAACTCCCCTGTGCACAGAGGCCATGAAAATTTTGGAGTCTGGCATACTCCCTGGTGATTTCCCTCTCAGCAGTTCACCTACCAGGGAAGGACAATACCCTGGCAAATGCTCTCAGCAGAATCAACCAGAACCACCACGAGTGGTTTCTAAACAAGCAGGTGTTGCAGATTGTTTTCAAAAGGTGGGGCACTCCAGAGGTAGACCTCTTTGTAGCCCCAGACAGCAATCAGCTGCCCCAGTTTTGCTGCAGACCTCCTATGAGGGGCACAGTCCCTCTGGATGCACTACTGTTGAATTGGACAGGGAAGTTCCTGTATGCCTTCCCTCCATTTCTGCTATTGCTCAGAGTCCTGAACAAGCTCAGATCCTAGTCAGCGACAGTGATCCTCATTGCTCCAGACTGGGCCAGGCAGCCCTGGTACTCCCTGATTCTGGCTCTATCCGTGGCCAAGCCACTCAACCTCCCCAGGAAACACAACTTAATAATCTCCTCCCAGGGCAGGATCTTATACCCGAGCCTCCAGTCCCTCAGGCTCAAGGCCTGGCTCTTGAGGACCTAGAGTATGCTAACTTACATCTCTCGGAATGGGTCATGGAGGTCCTCTGGGTTTCTAGAAAAATTTCCACTAGGAAGACATCCAAGTGGAAAAGGTTCTCCATCTGGTGCCAGAGTAAGAATATGGATCACACTCAGGAGTGCTTGCCAGTTGTCCTGGATTACCTGACCCACCTTCATTCCCTTGGTCTAAGACCATCCACTCTGAAAGTGCACTTGGCAGCTCTCTGCTTATTTATCAGCAGCCAAGGCATCATCTCTGGCTTCAAACCCAGCAATCAGAAAGTTCTTCAAGTGGCTGCTGCATCTGCATCCCCCACACCGGAATCCCACCTCAGTGTGGGATCTCAACATATGTATCGCACAGCTCATGCAGCCACCTTTTGAGCCTACGTCCTCGGCAGATCTCAAGTATGTAACCTGGAAAGCTATGTTTCTGGTGGCAGTTACCTCTTCCAGGAGGATTGCTGAGCTCCGTTCTTTATCCATGGAGACTGACTACATTGCATTCCACAGGGACAAGGTCATCCTAAGGACTAACAAGAAATTTCTCCCTAAGGTGGTATCTGATTTCCACCTTAATCAGGCCATTTCACTGGCAGTCTTTTTCACTGACCACTCCACTTTAGGGGAATGTAGACTGCATAGCCTAGATGTTAAGAGAGCTATCAGCTACTACCTGGACCACACAAAGGGTCACGGGGGACAGTACCCAACTCTCCTTGACCTATGGAGATGTGAGAAAAGGTAAACCAGCCATAAAAAGGCTAATTGCTAGGTGGATTATGGCCTGTATCCAGTTTTGCTATGGCAAAGTGCGCAAACAGCCTTCAGCGGATCTCAGGGCCCAGTCTGCTAGAGGAACAGCTGCTTCCATAGCAGCTTCAAGAGACATTCCTCTGCTAGAAATCGGCAAAGCAGCTACCTGGAAAACTGTTCATACATTCACAAAGCACTACTGCTTGGATACCCAGGCTAGAAGTGATGCCAGGTTTGACACAGCAGTATTTTATTTATTTATTTAAATTTTTCACCAGGAGGGCACACTGAACAACAAGTTGCTCGTCTCACGATGTGACCTGGGGGACGGGGGGTTACATTGGGTTGTGAAGGATGAGCAGTTACAATAGTATGTGAATAGTACAAACAATACAACATTGTAAGATTGTGCAACAGTTGGAACACAAGGTATTGTACAATAAACAGTAGTGGAACATTGGGTAAATTACAATACATGTCCAAAATAAAACAAAAGAACGTATAAATGTACAAAACAGTAATAATGCGATAGAACCATTTATAGTGCATGAGTGTACCAGGAGCAGGCTCAAGGTAGTACGCAAGTGCTGTTGGAGTAAAAAGGATAGGGTAGGTTGTGCACACAGGTAACCTAGAAGGGCAGTTGGAGAGGGGGGGGGCGGAAAGGCAAGAACTGAATATGAGGAGAAGGGGTAGCCATTTCCTGATTTTCTCCTTCTGGATGTAGAGAACCCTGTCAGGAGTATCATGGTAGGAAGGCAGAAACTGGGGAAATGTATTAAGGAGGGTTAAAGCAGGAACAGCTGAGGGAAAGGTAATTTTGTAGGGCAGAGGTAAGGGAGTAGTTGGAGGAGGAGGAGTGTCATAATTCAGGAGGGAGGGAATTCCAGATTTTAGGGAAACGCTGGGTGAAACCAGTCTGACCGATGAGGGTGGAGCGGCGAGGGACTGTCAAGGCTTGTTGTTCTGTGTGCCATCCTGGTGAAACATTTCAATAAATAAAAAATAAATAAAGGTGCGGTCGTCATTTGATCTGAGAGAGTGGGTGGGGGGAGGCGGGGTGGAGAGAGAGGATGAGAGATAGGAGGGGAGCCCCCCGAACTAGAATTTGGAGGTTAGTTTGACACAGTGAGAAATGCATCTGTGAAATAGTTTAAGGAAAGTTAGAGAGCGATAGAGTTCACAGTGGTGGGAGCGGGACAGGGAGTCGACAGCAAAGAGGCAGAAGGAATTAATGAGAGTGTCCAACTTGGTCAGGGAAGATTTGGGAGCAGCACCATAGACTACGTCGCAGTAGTCAAAGATGGGGAGTATCATCTTCTGGACAATTTCGCTCCTTGCAAACAGCGGGGTGCAACTACGATTCCTGTAGAGAGCACCAAGGTTGGGGCTCAGTTTCTTCAGGATAGCATCGATATGCAGAGAGAAGTTGAGGTGCTGGTCCAGCCAAATCCCCAGATATCTAAATGAGGAGGTGTCCTCCAAGATGGTCCCATCAAGGGTGTGGAAGGTGGGTAGGGACGGGAGCCTAGAGAAGTCTTTGTCTGGTCCCAAAGGTCATTGAGACTGTCTTCTTGGCATTTAGAAAAAAGCTGGTCAGAAGCAAACCAGAGCTGCACTTGGCTGAAGTCATGCTGTAAGCTGGTTTCCACAGCAGCAGAGTTTTTACTGGAGCTGTACAAAACAGTATCGTCAGTGTACACGTGGATAGAAGAGGATGAGCAGGCTGTGGGAAGATCATTAAGGAAAATGGAGAAGAGTAGGGGACCAAGCACTGAGCCCTGAAGGACACCAGTGTTGATGGGGAATGGAGGGGAGATGGAATCAAGGATTCTCACCTACTGGGTCCTGCCAGTGAGGTAGGATTTAAACCAGTTGGTGGCTGACGGAACAAGGCCAGCTGAAGAGAGTGAATCAAGAAGCAAGGGATGTGAAACAGTGTCGAAAGCTTTGGCTAGGTCGACAAAGATGGCCGAGGTGATCAGGCCATCGTCCATCCCTGAAAGGATGAAGTCAGGAAGCCTGAGGAGGGAGGTGGTTGTTGAGTGGTTCTTCTGAAAACCAGATTGGAAGGGGATGAAGAAGGAGGTATCAGGAAGGGTGATAGCTGAGAGAGAACTAAATGTTCTTAAAGTTTGGCAAGAGTAGGAAGGAAGGAAGGAAATGGGGTGATAGTTGCCAGGAGTGGATGTATCACCACCCTTGGGGAGAGGAAGGACTACAGCGTGTTTCCAGGATGAGGGTACTTGGGCAGAAATAAAGGACAGGTTAAGGATTAGGGAGATAGGATAAGCAATTGCAGAAAGGTAGGGAAGTTTAGGGTCTGAGCTCATCTGGTGAGGAGCCTTAGAGGGGTTGAGGGACAGGAAAGCACTAGAGGGGTTGAGGGATAGGAGAGCACTAAGAGCTTCATCAGAGGAGATAGTAGAAAAGGAAAAAGGGGGAAGGGTAGGCACTGGCCGAGGCAAAGGGCTGAAGTTAGTAGGTGGCAATGGGGAGGGGGAATTTAGAAGAGACATGGCACACAAGGTGTAGTAGGCATTAAATTCATTGGCCACAGAGCCAGGGTCGGAAACTAGGGAGTTATTTATTTTGAGAACTGGAGGGGAAGGGGGAGGGGGAGAATAGGGCATGAGCTACCCTCTAGAATTTAGATGGAGAGCTAATGTTAGTCAGGAATGAGGAGTTGAAATAATCTGACTTAGTACATGAATTGCTTAGTGTCCTATACCTGGAATAGATGTTTGGATGTTTAGTAGATTTGTGTTTCTCCAGGCCCGGTCATGCTCCCTGAAGCAGGCAAGTAGTTCAGGGTGATCCAGGGAGGCGAGCCATGGACTCTGGTCCTTCTGAAAGGAGCAAAGGCATTCCAGGTGGCAATGAATGTATCCCTTAAATAGTCTAGCGCTTGGTCGACAGAAATGGCAGGGGGGCCCAGTCGTGGAAGCAGTGCAGAGCTGATTGGGGGTAAGGTCTAAAGATTTAAAGCTGATGATTTTAGGGGAGGTTTGCTAAGGAACCTAACGATAATGAAAATGAGGTTGTGTTCACTAAGGGCATCGGGAAGGAGACCAGATTTAATGACGCGGTGTGGTTGGGTTGTGAGTGCCCAGTCAAGCAGGGTGTGGTTTTGTGTTTTGGGATTAGGGTGTGTGGGCTCAAGTAAAAGTTGAATGAGGTTTAGAGCAGTGACGTCATTGCATAGCTTGTTTAAGTTGGGAGACAACCAGTTTAGATGCACGTCACCCATTATGAAAAGTTCACCAGATTGCGAGAGGGAGGCGATGTTGGGTGAGAGTTCAGTCGTGACCGAGGGTTGAATGCTTGGGCGGCAATAGATGCCAGCCACAAAGATTGGGATTGAGAAAGGAAAGGTAGTGCAGGTGACAAGGGCTTCATAGGTAGGTGGGATGGAGGTAGATAGGGTGGTAGTAAACTGCAGTGAGGACAGGATATACATGGCCACTCCCCATCCATGACCCGATCGATCTTCTCTGGAGATGGAATACCTAGGGATAGCAATGGCACTGTCAGGGGTGCTTTTTGTCTGAGCCATGTCTCAGGGGTGCTTTTTTCTGAGCCATGTCTCAGGGGTGCTTTTTTCTGAGCCATGTCTTGGTAATAATTAGGATGTCAGGGGTGTGTGAAATCATAAGAGTTTTGTAGGAGTTTGATTTTAGGTAGCAGGCTGCAGATGTTCAGGTGAAGGAGCTTCAACCTGTTAGGGAGGGTTGTAGTGGAAGTGGGGTTTGGAGACATGTTATTTGGGTTGAGGAGCCAGGGTAGGAGAAGAAATAGGGCCAGGGTTGGGGTGGATGTTCCTGATGAAAGAAGGAGGAGGGCAAGTATGAACAGTGAAGTTTAGGGTTTTGTAATTGGAGCACGAAATACTGGAGGGGGGGAGGGAGGGGTGGAGAGAAGGAGATAAGGAAACGAAGAAAGACAGAGTGATTAGGAAGGGAAAACAGAGAGGCTGGAGGGTAGTAGGGAAAGTGGGGTCTGTTTACAAGCGGAGCTGTGGGGGTGATTGACTGAATGAAGGGGGTATCTGGAAGGGAAGGTGAGAGAGAAGTGGCAATGGGTGTTGAGGGGAAGACTGGGATAAGGGTAAGAGCCAGGAAGGGTGTGAGTAGGAGGGAGATGGAAACCATTCTGGGTAGGGTAGTAGAGGCTTTGTACAGACTTACAGATTCAGATCTCTCCACTGAATGTTATGACATTGATAATTTGCTTTAGGTATGTGAACTAGAAGTGTTAGGGTACAGCAGTGGGAAGATGATTGCAGCCTACAGGTGTTGTTGCCCTCTAGTTGTTTTACTGTATAATTTGCAAATGGAAAAGTAGACAAAAAAAAAAAGCAACAAATCATTGACAGGCCAGTGCAGGTTACGCAAATGCTGCTCTGCACTGAACTGCTCACAGAAATGTGCAGCTGAGTGAATTGGCAAGCAGAAAGATCAGGACTTCACTACACAGCTGCAGTACTGCAGAGCCTGTTCCCTAAACAGGTTCTGTGCCCACCTCCAAAGGTGCTGCTTGGGTAGTCTGCATTTGTCAGAATACAGAAAGATTTCCTGGGGCTTGAAGAAAATTACTTACCATAGTAATCTTGATCTTCCTTGTCAATCTTCCATTCATTACTGCTGCGTGTCGGAAGCACTAATTCGCCACGGGAGATTTTTTTTTTTTTTTAAGGGAGGAGTGGTGCCTAAGGTCTACCATGAGATCGACGCATTACGTGGCGCGCAAGGGATGGCCGCTTACACTGCAGACCCTCCTCCTTCCCAGTTCTGTTTCTCCCACCGCCGAGGCTGCACCTGCTGCGCGAAGTCAGAGCATTCGAAGTACGCCATTAGGCCTTCGTTCAACACCATGTACCCTATGACGACTCCTCAATCCTGTTTCTCTTCTCAACGCCAGTAAGTTCATTTCAATCATTTCTTTTAACGGCGCCGGGAGCTTTTTGTGTTATATTTTATTTTGCATCATGTCCAGTTCAGGAGCCAAGCGAAAATCGAAAGCAGGCCATGGCCCCATGTGTCGGTGCTCCTGTGGCCAGCATTTCTCCGTGACGGACCGGCATGATGTCTGCCAGCGGTGCCTGGGACCTAACTATGATATGGACAGATGCAACACCTGCTTTTCGATGGACCACCGTGTTTTTGCAATCTGCATGTTCAGAGTCGGCAAGGCCCCGCCCGACTTTGGAGGCCGCTGCTCTTCTGGCTTCCCAGGCTACGACTTTTGACCCTTCCTCCGGTCCCTCCTAGGCCTGTACGGTCTGGTGAGGAAGCGGCCTCCTCATCTTAAAGCCTTGCCAAGGAGGAGGCCTCTCTTGTGGTGTTGGAGGAATGCTGCAGTCCCTCCCAGTGTCATGTCAGGGACACCGCCTTGGCAGTCACCTCTCCCAAGGTGCAGGCTCCCCCAGTGTCGCGGCCCATGGTTGCTGGGCCCAGCACTAGTGGACCCTTGACGCCGCCTTCTGGCGCCATCTCAGATCCTGGTGCCATTTGCGGTGCCGGTGATCAGGGCGGTGCCGTGTGCAGCACCGCTGTTTTTCTTGGCACCACCTGCAGCACCTTGACCCAGTCGGTCTGGCCAGCTGCTCCATGTTGGGGCACTGGGATTCATCCGGGGCCATAGATGGATCAGGCCGGTTTTGGGGCTGTGGGCAATGCACTGCAAGATGTTGGCGCAGGGTGACACCGCGCTGCTCGCGGGTGCCGCTTAGGGGATTCTCGGGTGGCCACCATCGAGGTTCTTTGGTCGACCTCTGGAGGGGGACTATTCTGATGCTGACCTGGCCTGGCTCCCTGATTCTTCCCGAATCAGAGTCCTCTGCGGATGGTGTCAGGTAGCCTAGTGCTCCCTGCTCCTGAATCTCCACAGTGGTCTTCCTCTGAGGTCGCCCAGGCTGGGGGTGGCCTGAGGTTCTTGGGGAGGGTGGCTTGGGGGTTCGGGAGGGACTGTCCACCCAAAGGGCTGCGTATGCCACCCTTGGTGCTGCTGCACTTCGTAATGGGGGATTAGGAGTCCTATCTTCGGGGGCCTCCCTCAGGAGGTCTCTGGATCGAGGGAGCCCTTTGCTGGGGTCGAGGAGGAGGGCGTCTTCAGAGTCTGAGGGGTTGAGGGGTCGGGTATCGGTGCTCCCCTGCCACCCCTCAGGGTGAAGAGAGGAGCCTTAGCGCTGAGCCCCATCTCTCCTTCTTAGGTTCAAGGGTCCCTTCCAGTGGTGCCGCTGTAGGTTGCCCTTCTGGACTCATGCAACCCCAGGTGCATTATAGGGGAGATTCCCCGCTTGGGCTCTTCTGGAGTTCGCATTCCCAGGGTTCCGTCATATGACCGGTTTGATTTCAGGGTCCCCTCCAGCTCGGGCTCTGTTCCCTGGATTTCGGAGCCCTGGTAGAGGGCAGTCGCCTCCTTGTAGGTGCCCCTCTCCCATTTCTCTGCAGCCACCTCCCTCTCTTCCAGGCCACGTAGGTCCTACGGGACCGTTATCCTGGCAGACATTCAGAAGCACTGTGGCGGTATTCCCGTCATATGTTAGGTACATGCACAAATGGGTCTTTTGCCTGTCCCCACCGCTGCAGGAGTCTTCTGGACATTTGAGTTCCCCATCCTCCTTGGCTCCCTCCTCGGAGGGAGAGGAACCCACTGCTCATCTCTCTCTCCGACACTGATTTCGCTGAATATCAGCTCTTCCTATCAAGGATGGTTCGGGATCTCCATATTTCTATGTCAGACGGAACAGTACTGAGCGGAGATGCAGAAATTCTCAGTGAATTCAGTGCCCAGCACTTGGTGGTGCCATACTGGCCTGTTCCTTCCAGGAGGCGCGCCTATCCGCACCTGGCAGTCTCCAGCTGACCATCTCCCAGCCCCAGCAGACTGCAGGAGGAGGTATTGTGCTCCATCTGAGTCCCCAGGTTCTCTCCCCAACCTGCCCTCGGGTTTGGTGTTCCTAGAGACCCCTTCCAGGCTCCAACACCTGGCGTAGGACCAACAACCAGACTCGGATTCCCTACAATTCGACCGGTGGAGGCGAAGAGTGTTCTCTTCTTCTCATGCATTTTTGTGCATTGCATAAACATCAGGCACAGCATGCTGCCTATAACAGGCACTTGTGGTCGATGCTGACTCAGGTACTAGCGTCGATGCCTGATACGGAGCAATCTCGACAGGCCATTGCCCTCTCCACTATAAGCCTGGAACTGGGCAAGGCACCAAGCAGGGGCATCATACGATGCCCTTCCAGGCTTGTGGGGACAGCGACCTGCATCAGGCGGATGGCATGGCTTCGTCTGTCAAGGTTGTCACCCCGGCCCGGCGTAGGGTGATTCGCTCTGCCTACAGAAGGACACGCCTCTTTTCCACCAGGGCTCGGAGGCTGCTGCAGGGGCTTCCTCCATCCCCTCGTCTTCAGGGACACCTTCTAACTCTCCTCGGCCTTAGGCTTCCAGTCTAGTATGGCCAGGGTCTCTCCTTCCTGTTTCTCACCAACAGGAAGCTGAGGGTCTTGTTCCCTCAGGGTTATGTTAGTCCCCCTCGGGGGGGGGGCTTGGTACTCACCCAGCAGTAATAAGTGGTGAAGATTGACAAGGGAAGATATAACATTTACATACCTACCGTAATTCCTGATCTTCTCTTGTATCTTCACCATTCATTACTGAATCCCGCCCACCTTCCCCTCATGGGCATCCTTCTGGGACGTCCCCTCCGCCCTGTTCGCTCTCCCTCCCCTCCTTCTTTCATGGCCCTTAGAGCCTAAAATCCCTAGCCTTCAGGTCTTCCGTTCTTCTCTCAGAAGAAGGCATCTTAAGTCTGGAGAGGGAGGAGAGCGAGTAGATCTTTATCTTTCTTCTGAGGGAACTCTTTGTGATTACCCTTGAAGGAGTCCCTCCTAGCACCTTTTTTCTTAGGCCATGTTAGTTCAATCACCAATTAACAGGAAAGTTCTTGAGTGGTCCTGTTCCTTTGGTTTTGGACCTGCTGGTATCTCTGGATCTTGTCCTGTGTACATAGTCCGATGCTAGTCAAAGTCTTGCTAGCCCATTTTCAAAAAAAAAAAATTTTTAAATTGCCTTCTGGAACTGGTGATCTGATTCTTTAGCCTCTTCCTCTCAGGGAGTCATAATGAGTTTCCTTCTCTTCCTCTGTCCACCTTCCCAAGGGGGTGCCCCCTTAGGGCTTCAACCCCCTTCTTCCCCTCCCTACCATTATTAACACATGGCAATGTACTAGTGGGGTCCTTTTTCCCTTTCTTAGTTGGGTGCTCTCCCTCCAGAACAGGTTGTTGGCCTTGGTAATCTGTGAGCTTTCAGCTTGAGTGATGGGTTTCAGGATGGTGGGAGGTGTAGGAAATCTGCGTTTTGTGTATCAAGCTGTGCAAAAGGTTCGGTCGAACCTTTTAGGTCAGTTTTGTTTAAAGGGATCCTTGCTTCCTTGCCCTTTGGTTCCGGACTGTAGCCTTTAACCCACTTTAACTCAAAATTTGGCAGAATATTTTTCCTCCTCCCAACATCCCCCTCGCTGCTTCTTCTTCTTCTTCTTCTTCTTCTTCTTCTTCTTCTCCTTTTTTTCTCCTCTCCCTTATCTGTTCCTCCCTGGGAGCCCCAGGAGTGAGGTCTTATGTCCCTTAGGGTAGGGTTCTCTCTTTCCTGTCCTCTATTGGCTTATTCTGTTTTTCAGTTGTTTTCCTTTCCTTTTACTATCCCTCGCTCTTTGCCTCGCTTCTTATTCTTCTGCTCTTTTATTCACCTCTCCGCTTACAGAACTGGGATGGAGGAGGAGTCTCATGTGTCTAACGTCGACCTCATGCACCACGAGTGCATCGATCTCGTGGCGGCGTGCACCAACTCCTCCCCTCAAAAAAAAAATCCAGTAGCGGGTGCACACTTCCAGCTTACACCCAGCAGTAATGAATGGTGAAGATACAAGAGAAGATCAGGAATTATGGTAGGTACATAATTTCTATTTATCTTACTGTATTCTGAGCTCCCACCCTACCTCCCCTACTAGAACCTAATGGGCATTGCATGTCAGCTGTCCATATCCTATGGCAAACTTGTTGGTGTAACTGTTGTTTTCTTGGGCATCTGTGACTTGTTGTTTGAAAAGGGGTTGGCCTAAAGAGGGGGTTTGAGTTGTTACATTAGAATAGTTTAGTTTAGTTTGTTTTAGCTTATGCATGCTTCGTAAGAATCTGATGGTTGCAGGAAGTGGAACCAGGGACAGTAGTTTGAAAACTGAGCTCTAGCTTAGCATTCCACTATTTGCATAGGTTCTATTAACCATTTCGCCTTCAGGGCAGTCCTATGGCTAATAAATTAATGAACTAAATCTTTAAAGCGCCTTTCTAGAACCACGGTGCTGTACATGAAACAAAATAGCAATTTAAAACACATATTACGATCGGATATTAAAACCCTTAAAACTACAATATCAGAAATATTAACTTCAATAAAATCTAAATATGCCATACTCAATATTCAACTTAGAGACTAATCTGGATATGCCAGGTTAAACAAATATGTTTTAAATGCTGTCTTGAAACTCTGAGACCATACTGCATTTGTCAGAATACAGTAAGATTCCCTTGGAAGAAACAAGATTACTATGGTAAGTAATTTTTTTCTTCTTCCAAGGGATCTCCTGGTATGATTAGACCTCCCACCCACCTTCCCTTTCAAAACCTGGCTCAGGTCCAGCAATACTTACATTAGGTTCGTAATGTTGCCATTAATCATTGGCTCGATTTACTGTTTTTGATGCACACAGAGATGACTAGGTACCTAGTGCTCCATTTGTGTTCTTTTTATCCTGTTTCAAACCCGCCCTCTTTATCAAGGGGTGGTATTATTGTTATTGTTCTTTTGGGTTGAAATGTATTAATTTGAGTAGTCTAATATTTATTTATTTTATTTATTCTTTGTTAACCGGTAAGGCCCACTACGACAAGTGTCTGATGTTATCTGTGTCAGTCTTCAGCATTCATCACCAGTGGGTTCTGGATGGCGAAACAGGACCCGTGGGAGCCTTTTTTTTTTTTTTTTTTTTTGCAAAGAGGCGGAGCTGATTGCCGAGACTGCACCGCTCAAGGCCGATGCATTGTGTGGCACTCACGGGTTGGCCAGTAACTGACGACTCCACCTCATACCAAGTTCTGCTTCTGCTGTCACGAGTTAACACGCACTCATGTGGAGCAAGTTCTGCATCAGCGGCCCAGTCCATTGGTAATACCTAGATCTGTACAGCTTTGTCTCTTGGTGCTGGCAGCTTGGCAGAAGACCCCAGGAGAAAGGACTGCTGTGTGACTGGACTTCTGCTGGGACTAAAGTAGAAGAACTTTTACTTGGACCTTGGACCTTTAATTTAGGGTAAAAAACCAACATACAAAAAAAAAAAGTGTGTGTTTGTCTGGGTTATCTGAACTGAATGGGTATCTGAAGAGTTATCTAGGTGTAAATCTCAGGTGAGTGAAAGGACTTAACTGCTGTGAGGTTTAAATTACTTGTAGAAAGATCTAGTAAGTAGGGGAGTGGCTTAGCTAGAGGGAAGCTACATTTAAAGACTGCCTTAGAAAGATTCTGCTAATAGCTTGGCAGAAGACACCAGGAGAAAGGACTGCTGTGTGACTGGACTTCTCTGCTGGGACTATATTGCCCTTCTTCCTTCCCCTCCACCCCGCCACCCCAAGCTAGTTTTATTTTTATAGGCACAGGATTTGACTGACAACAGAAACTTCCTGTTTGGGAGCAGGAAGTGAGTGATCACAGAACCACCAAAGACCCACCTTCCTAGAAAGGCAAGAGTAGCTCTCTGGCCCCCTCTAGCTGCTGGAGGTCTGCCTCTGAGCAAGTAAGTGGTCTACTGAGAAATATAGGATATTCTTGTCTCAGAACAGGACAATCAGGAGCTTAAAGGGCACACAGGCAGAAAGTAAGGAGAGAGAGAGAGAGAGAGAGAGGAGGGGGAGAGAGGGAGAGAGAGAAAACAGAGGAAAGAGTAAGGATTGCAAACAGTTAAGGGGCCAGAAATAAGACATGATTGGAGTGGTGCAATGCAGTGCAGTGGCTGTGGAGCAGCAGTCTTCCGGGAGACGTTCTGGAGGATGCGATGTGGTCCCATCTGCAGGCACCTCTCTGGGCTGAGGGAGGAGGTTGCTCATCTCCAGGCTGAGTTGGCCAGGATTTGTGGGACCTCTCTTCCATCCAGGGACCACCAGTGCCACTGCCGCTGCCTCAGAGGTTGTCAAGAAAGAGGAGCGGTTGGACCACAGTGGGCTCGGGAGGGTGAGGTGGTGGAACAGAGGCGCATCCTCCAGTGGTACCTCCACAATTCCTATGCCATTCTGGCAAAGTGTGATTCCTCTATGGAGGCACCCACAGTGGAGACCAAGGAGGATGTTGGGAACTCCACAAGGAGACCCAAAGGAGGGTGGCAGGGACCCTGCAGGGAAGGAAACAACTCTGGTGGGGACTCCATTGTTAGGAAGGTAGAACTGGGGAGGAAGGGAGAGGGAGGTAAGGTGCCTGCCTGGCGCCATGGCTTGAGGGACAGGGAGTGAACCTCAGGATTGCGTGAGCAGCTGCACAGGGAGGGAGTTGGATGTCATTGTCCACCTAGGGACAAATGACCTGGCTAAGAAAGGGATTAGAGAAGCAGAAAGAGTTTGTGGAATTGGGGAGGGTCTTAGTCAGTAGCACGCACGGTAACCTTCTCGGAGGTGCTGCCCATCTATGGCATAGGAGAGGCTAGAGTGTTCCGCACCATGGGATTCAATCAGTGGTTGAAAAACTGGTGTGGAGTTCAGGGATTTGGCTTCATTGGGGACTGGGGTCCACCTGGAGTGATGCAAGCCTATACTGGCATGATGGGCTGCATCTATTCAGGAGGGGAACCAGGATCCTAGGTGATAGGTTTAAATGCTTCATTGGCAAGCTTTTAAACTAGCCAAGGGGGGAGGCACTGGAAAGGAGCAGGGAAATCCTAGCCCCCCCTAATAATCATGGTAGTAAGTGCGCAAACACCAACATAGAGGTGTTGATAGGGAGAAGGGCAGGGGTAAATGGAGGCAAGAAGGACAGGGATGGGGCAAAAGGGAGTAAGGCCATCAGGAAATGGAGGGTAATGAGTACCAATGCCCGTAGTCTGGGCAACAAGCTCCCTGAGCTGGTGGCCATGATGGAAGAGGGATGCCTGGATATCGTAGCAGTCACAGAAACATGGTACACAGAGAACCATGACGGGATGTTAACATACCAGGGTACATAACCCACAGGAGAGACAGGCAGGAGAGAAGAGGGGAGGAGTAGCTCTCATGTAAAGGAAGGGATAAAAGCAACTGAACAAAAGAGTAAACAGGAGGAGAAGAGGCACTGTGGGTCACCCTGAGACTGGAAAGGCACCACAATCCGCACAGGGTTAGTACAGACCCCCATGTCAGGGGAGGGAATGGACAAGGATATGATAGAAGGCATTCTTAGAATGGCAGAGAAAGGAGATACTGTTGATGGGAGACCTGAATATGCCAGATGTTAACTGGAGCACATTTGCTGCAGCCACATCCAAGAGCAGGGCCATTCTTGATGCCGCACAGGTGGCAGGCATTAGACAGCTAGTTTCGAACCCACTCGTGAGGGAGCAATCTTAGACCTCATACTCTCAAATGGGGGCAGTGAGAGGATCTCAGATCTAGAAGTGGGTTGCCATCTGGGGACAAGTAACCATCAAACAGTGTGGTCACGTTAAACTCAGCTACAGAGTCAAGTCACAAAAGTGAGGGTACTGGACTTTAGGAGGGCTGACTTTGTCAAGATGGGAGAGTGCCTCAGAAAAGCACTAGCAAACAGGCTAGAAAGAGGTGTGGAGCAACAATGGAGAATCATCAAAACTGCCATCACAGAGGCAATGCCTTGCGTGAAGCAAATAAACAAATCAAATGAAAGAAAAGCCACTATGGTTCTCAAAAGAGGTGGCTGTGAAAGTCAGGAAGAAAAAGATAGCATTCCAGAAGTATAAGGAAACAGAAGGAGCAGGACAGAGAGCTGCACCAGTTAAGGCAGAAGAAAGCAGGAGGAAGTCAGAATAGCAAAGGCCCAAACTGAAGAAAAGATAGCCAACTCAGTTAAGAAGGGGGATAAAACCTTTTATAGGTACATCAGCGAGCAGAGAAAGACAAAGGGAGGGATAGTGAGGCTGAATAGAATGAATGGTGGGTGGGCAGAGGGGACAGTGAAAAGCAGGGATACTGAAACGAATATTTCGCTCAGTATTCACAAAAGAGAAGGGGAAGTGCCTAATCCAATTAACAGAAGCACTTGATAGGGGGTCGATCCCAGTCCTTTCACAGAAGAAAGGGTTCTGCAAGAACTCCTAAAACTGAAGGTGGACAAAGCAATGGGTCCTGATGGAATTCACCCCAGAATTTCTAAAAGAATTAAGGGAGGAACTAGTGAAACCACTGGCTACTCTTTTAATAAATCATGGAGGATGGTGTGGTACCGAGGACTGGAGGAAGGCGGATGTGATTCCCTCACAGAAGTGGGACCAAGACAGAGGTAGGAAACTACAGACCTGTCAGTCTGACCTCTGTAGTAGGGAAAGTGATGGAGTCACTTCTGAAGGAAAGAATAGTTGAGTACCTAGAGGCCAGTGGAGCACAGGACCCAAGGCAGCATGGGTTCACAGCGGAAGGTCATGTCAAATGAATCTAATAGATTTCTTTGACTGGGTGACCAAAGTAGTAGACCAGGAGGGGCTGTGACATGGCCTACCTAGACTTTAGCAAGGCATATGACACAGTCCCACACAAAAGATTAATAGTCAATTAACCAGCCTGGGAGTGGGTCCCAGGGTGGTAGTCTGGGTAAACATTGGCTGCACAACAGGACACAGAAGGTAATTGTAAATGGAGTCCACTCTGAAGAAAGAGGGGTTACTAGTGGGTACCGCAGGGTTCAGTATTGGGTCCAGTCCTTTTAATGTCTTCATCAGTGACACTGCAGAGGGCTGAAGGAAAAGTATGCCTTTGCAGATGACACAAAGATCTGCAACAGGGTTGATACACAAGGAGGCGTGGAAAGGATGAAAAGGACTTGCAAGGTTGGAGGAATGGTCAGAAGTATGGCAGCTAGGATTCAATGCAAAGAAGTGCAAATAATGCACCTGGGAAACAAGAACCCAGGGAAGAATACACAATGGGTGGGGAGGTAGTAATAACAAACAAGCATTTGTCAATGCCGAATGTTTGCTTGCTGGCATTGGCAGTGGTAATGTAGAAGTTACAGAGCTGCAGTAATAGGAATGGCAGTGAAGTACTGAACTGAAGCCAACCCCACCACCACCCTGCAGAGAGTCAGGCATTGGGTGTGCATTTGGGTCATCAGGCATAACGCCTCACATTTCACCACACCCCACCCTGCAGACACTGACAAGTGTCACGGTGTTCCTTGGGGTCTTTGGTCTATATGACTCCCATTTCATTAGGAAATGCGTGAGATGGGTGCGATATAGAGAATGGGATGAACTTTGGGGCTGAAGAATCCAAGGCATACCTCGATGCCTCTCACTGGCTGCAGTGTGGAATGGTATGAGCAATACAGGCAAGAATCCCAAGTCACACCCCTGATGCCTGTCATTCTCACAGGGTGGGCGTTATGGTTGGAAACCCTAATACCTCAGGCATTCGTCGGTATTTTCACTCCAAATTTTCAACATGTTTTTTTTTTTTGACCCCACCTCATGAACAGGGGAATATCAGTTTGTAGCCGAAAGCTGCTTATGCACAGCTAAGTACGGCATTTAGCACCACAGATGCAAAACATTCCGAACAGGATGTAAAAATGACAGCTGTACTGTTCATGGGAGGTGTAAAATGGCAATGTTGCAAATCTGCAGCAAAAATATTTAAAAAAATGGTGAAGTCATGAGTGACATAGAAACTGTGCAACGCACACCCATAATATAATTAGGTTGGGATATTTTACAGCAGATTGTCAACTCAGGCATTTTTGTGCCTCCGATCATGAACAGTGTCATTGTGATTTTCTTTATCTGTGCTGAACAATGATTTCCCACAGCGACTATGCATCTCGCCGCTGAAAGTGTGAAACACACTTCAGCCATGTTGTGAAAAATGACAGCTGTACTGTTCATAAGGAAGGTGAAAATGCCACTGGTGAAAATCTGGACTAAAAATATTACAAAGTCATGAACTTACGAGGGTGCGTGGAAACTGCGCATTGTTCACTCGTAACACAGTCATTTTATGGACTTTTGTCACCAAATTTTCAACATAGCCATTTTAAGACCTCTGCTCATGAACAGTGTAACTGTGATTTTCTTAATCTGTCCTAAACATTGCTTTCGCACACCAACAGCACCATTGTGCGCTATATGTGCTGAAAACACATTTTGGGCGCATATATGAAAATGGCAGCTGTACTGTTCTATAAGGAAGTGTAATAAAATGGCAATGTTGAAAATCTGGAGTGAAAATATTAAATTTGCAAACTTACGAGCATGCATAGGAACTGCGCAACGCACGCTCGTAAAACAGTCATTTTTAGGAATTTTTTCACCAAATTTTCAGCATAGCCATTTCAAGACCTCTGCTCATGAACAGTGTCACTGTGATTTTCTTAATGTGTCCCATACATTGATTTTGCACATACTGCGCCATTGTGCACTACATGGGTGGAAACACATTTTGGGCAAGATGTGAAAATGGCAGCTATACTGCTCATAGAGTGTGGTAAAATGGCAATGTTGAAAATCTGAGGAAAATATTGAAAATTTAGTAACTTACTTAGTGTGCGAGGAACTGCGCAAACGCCTGTAAAACAGGTCATTTTTAGGAATTTTTTCACCAAATTTTCAACATAGCCATTTTAAGACCTTTGCTCATGAACAGTGTCACTGTGACTTTCTTAATTTGTCCCGACGTTGATTTCAGACAATCGACTGTGCCATTAAGCGCTACATGGGCGAAACACGCTTTTGGGTGAGATGTGAAAATGACAGCTATACTACTCATAAAAGGTGGTAAAATGGCAATGTTGGAAATCTGGAGTGAAAATATTGAAAATTTGTGAACTTACTAAGGCAGTATAGGAGCTGTGCAATGCACGTCAGAAACAGTCATTTTTTGAATTTTTTCACTCAAATTTTCAACATAGCCATTTTAACACCTGAGCTCATGAACAGTGTCACTTTGATTTTCTTAATTTGTCCCGACATTGATCTCGACACTCGACTCCGCCATTGTGTGCTATATGGGCAGAAACACGTTTTGGGTGACATGTGAAAAATGACAGCTGTAGTGCTCATAAGAAGGTGTGATAAAATGGCAATGTTGGAAATCTGGAGTGAAAATATTGAAAATTACGACCTCACGAGTGTGGTAGGAACCGCGCAATGCACCCTAAAACAGTCATTTTAGGAATTTTTACCAAATTTTCAACATAGCCATTTTAAGACCTCTGCTCATGAACAGTGTCACTGTGATTTTATTAATTTGTCCTGACATTGATTTCAAGACACCGACTCGCCCATTCTGGCGCTACATGGGTGGAAACACATTTTGGGTGAGATGTGAAAATGACAGCTGTACTACTCATAAGAAGGCGTGGTAAATGGCAATGTTGAAAATCTGGAGTGAAAATATTGAAATTTCACGCACGAGCTCATGAGGAACCGCGCAACGACCCTCATAAACAGTCATTTTTTGGAATTTTGGCACCAAATTTTCAACATGGGGTTTTTGGGACCCCTTCTCATGAATGATGTCACTGTCATGGCGGTATTCGGCCTGAAGGGTGATTTCGCAGTCACTGCACGAAATCACCCTTCGGGCCCGATTAACGCCATGACAGTGACTTAATTCATGAGAAGGGGTCCCAAAAACCCCATGTTGAAAATCTGGTGCAAAAATTCCCAAAAATGCCCGAGATATGCAATAAAGTTGAAACCCCCCTATGTAACCCATTATACAGCTTACCGGCATTTCCTCAGTTCGCGGTCGGCTTTGTAGAGTGCAGACGTGTTCCCGGTCCAGCGAAGATCGCCGCTCCGGAGTCCGGAGGTAAGTAAGGTGGGGGTGGGGAAGCAGGGTGCACAGTGGGTGGGTACGGGGTTGTGGGAGGGGTTGGGAGACGCGACCGCGGACAGTTTTTATTTTACAGGTTCGAAAACAAAAAGACGTCAGACGTTTGCCACGCTGGGGTGGGCTCTGGTAGGTAATAAGGACTTGGGGTATCAGCCGATGGGGGATTGGGCACCCTGGCCGGCAAAATAAAAATAAATCACAGACTGCTTGCCACGCTGGGTGGGGCTCCCCAGCATGGCACAAGGACTTGGGCACCAGCCGACGGGGATTGGGCACCCCGCCACAAAGGACTACAGTGCTTGCCACTCTGGGGTGGGCCTCAGCGTGGCACCTCACAACTGGGGGTGGGGACGAGCTCAGCCGATGGGGATTGGGCACCCCTGTCGGACTAGTACAGTACGGGGCGCGCACGGCTCAGCCCAGGCGGGGAGGCCACATGAGCAGCCGATATCTTATCGGTGCTCACCCAGCGTAGCTCCCTTTCAATCAGAGGCCACTGCATTTTGGAGCGTGTCATAGACAGCTCCAAAATGCATTGGCTTACAGGGGCTGCGCCTGCCAGCCCACTGACTGAATTGGAGGAGGAGGTGACACACCTCCGAAATCTCCGATGAAGGCACTATGTTTCTTGCACATGCGTGCAAGCAAACATAAAAAGGAAAGGGACTTGGGGGTAATCATATCAGATGACCTTAAGGTTAGCAAGCAATGTGAGAAGGCAGTACGGAGGGCTGGAGGTATACTGGGATGTATAGGGAAAGGCATCAGCAGCAGAAAACAGGAAGTTGTTATCCCTCTGTACAAACAGTTGGTGAGACCCCATCTGGGGTACTGTGTCCAGTTCTGGAGACCCCATCTCCGCAAGGACATAGACAGGATAGAGGTAGTCCAGAGGAGGGCTACTAAAATGGTGCAGGGTCTGCAAGAGAAGCCGTATGAGAAGAGACTAAAGGAGCTTAATATGTATACCCTTGAGGAAAGAAGGGAGAGAGGGGACATGATAGAAACTTTTAAGTACCTCAGTGGAATCAACAAAGTCCATGAGGGTAGCATCTTTCAGAAAAAGAGACTTGCAAGAACAAGGGGACACAATTTAAAGATAGAAGGAGGGCGGTTCAGGGGCAATGTGAGGAAGTATTATTTCACAGGGTAGTGGATGGATGGAACAGCCTTCCTGAGGAGGTTGTGGGGTCTAAAACTGTGGGAGAATTCAAGAATGCATGGGACAGACATAAGGCAATTCTTGTGGGGGGGGGTAGGAAGAAATAGGCTGTTGGTTAACTAGAATCTGCGGCCTATCCTGTAGGTGGGGAAATGGGCAGACTAGATGGGCCTAGCGGTCCTTATCTGCCGTCAAAGTCTATGTTTCTGTCGACTGGTAAGACCTTTCCTTTTTGTTTTCTTGACACCGCCGAGTGCTATTTCTTTTTGTTGTTTTCCATCCGGTCATGTCTCATTTGGGAGACAAGAAGAAACCCTCCAAGGCGGGTCGGCCTCCTATGCGGCAGTGTCCCTGTGGCCGACATTTCTCCGTCTCGGACCAGCATGACTGGTACTTGACCTGATTGGGCCCATACCATAATATGAATTTGCAACGCCTGTTTTTCCTTGGACCGTCGAGTGTTAGAACTGCATGTGTTTAAAGTCTGATGTGTGCTGCCGACTTTTGGTGGTCAGGCTCGCACCCGGGATGCCAAAGGCAGGTCTCTTGATCCTTCCTCCTGGTCCCCTCCCGGTCTTATACTGTCCAAGGAGGAGGGGGTTTCTGCCTCTTCTAGCCTTGCCTCAGCGGAAACTCCTTCCATGTTGCAGGAGGCCCAGCCTGATTCCTCCAGGAGTCGGGTGGAAGGCACCGTCCTGGCAGTTGCCTCCTCGGAGGCGAAGGCTCCCCCGGTGTCATGGCCTAGGGTCTCTGTATCCGGTCCGGTGTTTTCCTCAGTGCCACCTGTCAGTGCCACATCGGGGTGTTGCCGCGGGCAGTACGGAGTTGACTCCCGGTACTGTTTCTGATCCTGATCCTGGTGCTACACGCGGTGCCGGGGATCATAGCAGCACTGTGAGCAGTGCAGAGCCACCTCGCAGTGCCAGAAATGGAGGAGATCGTGGGTTGGTCTGGGTCTGAGTTTCCTCAGGTGAGGATGACGATTCGGAGGCGGACCCGGACTCGCTTTCGGATTTTTTAGAGTCCTCCGACTCCTCCTTGTCCAGCACTACGATTCTGATTCAGCCCCCCATTACGGGATTGGCAGTTACTACCGGCACCAGTGTTGGTGGCCCTGACCAGTCCTCCAGTGCTGAGGGTGGCACCGGGGGACGTGCTGGAGTCGGTGGTTCTCCTTCTCCATTAAGAGGTGTACCCCTTCTTTGGGTGCTTAGACTGAGCCCATTTCTGGACCAGCTAAGGCGCCTAAGGCAGGGAAGGGTGGTCTCTCAGCAGTCAGCAATGGTGATTGAGCTGCCTAGGGTGACTCTGAGTAAGAGGTCCCTCTTTGAGTCTGAAGGGTTGAGGGGACAGAATCAGGGGCAGTGCCCTTCCCCGGGAGCCCACAGGGGCTTGGGTAGGAGTCGCAGCGCTGGTCCTGTCTTCCCCTGAGGCCTCCCTGGGAAAAATCTCATTTTTCCTTCTGGGCTCATGCGGCCCCGGTCACCTCGCAGGGGGGATTCTCTTTTAGGGCTCAGTCCTGGCTGTTCCAGCTTGGTCGAATGGCCCCTGATGGCTTCGGCCAACAGATCTTCTCCAGTTTGGGGGTCTTCTGTTCAGTCCCCCATCCCTGGCAGAGGTCGCGGTCCTCCTCGGAGGTGTTTAGCCCCCTTACCTCTGCCAACACCTGCCTCTCTCCCAGGCCATTACAGTCCTATGGGACCCCTCACCTGGGAGCAGTTCAGATCCACGGCTGCTCTATTCCCTGCCTACTTCGGGTCCATGAACGAGGAGGTGTTCCACCATTCCCCTGTGCAGCCAGTGCCTGACTCACTGGACTCGTCGGCTTCCTCGTCTTCCTCTTCTGAGGGAGAGCATTCCTCCGTCCACCTGTCCCCAGCTGCTGATTTATCTAGCTGTCAGTGCTTCCTTTTGGGGTTGGTCGACGAGCTCCACATCTCTACGCTAGGAAGTCGCAATCCTGAGCGGATGGCGCACGCCTTTTTAGGCAAGTTCAGTGCAGCCAACCTGGTGGTTCCCACCTGGCCTTCCCCCCTTCAGGGAGGCATTGTACTACACCTGGAGAAGTCCTTTAACCCTCTTTCCAGCCCCGAGGGACTGCTGGTGCAGGTGATGCGTACACCTAGGGTCTCCAGGAGTCCTGGTTCACCCTCCTTCAGGCGTGACGCTCCGTGATACACCTTCTGGACATAGACGCCCAAGATGTGACTGACCCCCGGAGACAGACTCTGCTGAATTTGACTTTTGGGGGAGGAGCGTGTTCTCTTCTCTTTTTATCTTTTTCGGCACATCACTTCCATCATACTGCCTATAATGGGCACTTGTGGTATTTACTAGGACAGATCCTAGTATCCTTGCCTGTTTCGTAGGCGACCAGACAGGCCATTGCCCTCTCTGTACAGGGCCTGGAGCTTGTGAGGCACCAAGCAAGGACATCGCGTGAAGTCAGTGAAGTGGCATCCAGGCTGGTGGGGACAGTGTTCTGCATTAGGTGGACGGCATGGCTTTGTCTTTCCAGGTTATCACCCCTGGCCTGGCAAAGGATGACTGCCTCCACGTTTTGGGGAACCCACCTTTTCTCCCACAGGGTGAGGAAGGAACTTCAGGGGTGACTTCCCTCTCCTACCCAAAGGAGAACGCCGCCTCACCCAGACCAGTCTCAGGCATAATTAGGCCTGTAAGGGTTCCGTCCTCCGGTGTCTCCCCCACAGGAGGCTGATGGACTTCTTTACCTTGGGAAGGTACCAGGTCCCCTTCGGGGGGCTTGGTAATCACCCACTAGTGATGAATGGTGAAGATTGCCACATCACTGCTCCCCTCCCACCTTCCCATCTTAGGCCTCAGTCTCTGGGCAGTGCCTCCTCCCTGTTTGTTTCTCCAGTTTTGATTCTCTGGTACCCCTTTACCTTAGCTCTGCTCCTCTGGAGAGGGTCGTAAGTGTTTTGGGGAGACAAGCAGGGAGGCAACCCTCCTTGATCACTGGGGCTCTTTCTCATCCTGACGGGACCTTCCTCCGGGGTTGGTCCTGTTTTGGATCCTGTTCTCTGCTTCTTCTAATACCCTAGGGGTTGTTAAAGCAGTATTATTGAGGCCCTGGTGATCCCATCCTCTCTATTGCTATTTTTAGTGATCTTCCTTTGTAGAATTCCCCCCTGTGGATTTTCTCTTGCTCCTATCTCAATATCCTTGTCTCCGTCCCTCCCTCGGAGGTGATGTTCCTCTAAAAATAAAATCTGAGGGGGTTTATTGTTTAGAGGAGCAGGTTTTAGGATGAGTCCTGTCCCCTTTCCAATTTACTCTTGGTCATCCGGGGAGTGGGAGACATTATTCTTCACTCTTATGTCTGGTGAGGACTTTCAAAGTTGGTGCACTGCTTTCTTCTCCTGGACTCCAGCCGGCCATCCTCTGCATCTTCTTAATTAAGGATTTTCCTTTTCTCCTAGAAAAGGAACATGGTCTAAAGCAGTAATGCCCTCCTGTAGTCCTCAGGCAGTCCTCTGGGCCCCGGTGAGCGGGATGCAGTGTCCCCCCCTTTTCTTTCTCCTTCTGTTCTTCCTCTTCTCCCTCCCTTATTCTATCCCTCCCTTCCTCGCCCAGAGGTTGGCACCCCCTGTCGCAGACCCCTAGGCTCCTGTTCCTTCTGTCCTCTTTCTGGCATTATTCCTTTCTTAGTTTTATATCATTTCCTTTTTCTATCCCTCGGGCTTCCTTGCCCCACCCGCCCTTTCTTGTCTACTCTCCGGCATGCAGAACTGGGTCTGAGGTGGAGTCAACGTCAGTTACTGGCCAACCAGCGAGTGCCACGTAATGCGTGGGCAGCGCCGTCTTGACGACAGCTCTGCCTCTTTGCAAAAAAAGCTTCTGTGGGGTCCTGTTTCTCTGGCCAGAACCCACCAGTGTTGTATGGTGAAGATACACAGAAAGATCAAGAATTATGGTAGGTACGTAATTTTCATTTTTCAGGGGTGACTCGGGAGCTTTGAGCTGGCTAAGTGACTTGCTCAGAGTCACACAGTATGCAAGAGGAGGCTATAGGAATCAAACCCTGGTCTGCAGATACCAAGCTTATTTGCAGCTCTTTACTGTAACCTCTGGGCTATATTGCCAGCCCAGTTTTCAATTGAAAGGCTTGCCTGTAGTTCGGTGGCCAAGCAGCTAGCCACTCCCACTTACTGAGCTATATAAGCCGTTCTTCTAAGCCACATTGTGAAGCATTTTTTCTTTGCCCCACCATCCTCCACTCCTCCTCCAGCGGCAGCGCTCTCTCCTTAGGGGGATTCCTGAGGTACCTTACCTTTAGCCACGGGAACCGTCCTGTTGCACCTCTAGGGATGGAACCCTCTCCGAGGGTTCCTTACCTTCTTACCTCTACAGGGTGGCAATACCTTTGGAATAAAGAGTGCAAACGGCCAAAACCAAACTTAAACAGTTGCATAAGCATAACACTATGCTGGCTGCGTAGGTCAGTGAACTACAAAAATGAATCTGACTGTTGGATGGAACACAGTCCATCTAGAGGCAGCAGTTTGAATTCAACCTTCTAGTTCCACTGTTTGCATACATTCTGCATTACATCACTACAGCTCTCGGGCATTCAGAGATTCTGGGCTGACTGCATATATGTCTAATCGTACTGGGAGATCCCTTGGTAGAAATAGTATTACTGTGGTAAGGTTTTCTGCTGACAGATTCTATGTATCCTGCTTCAAGGGTATCTCTTGCAGCAGGCCATCACTGGCAAGACTAAGCTGTCAGGCGCCAGGACCAAACAGAAACCTTTCTAGCTAGCAGTGTACCAGAGGGGTCTGCCCAGCTCTGACATAGTCGGTTGATGTCAGCCTATCCTATATAAGGGGTTGGCCCCCATGCCCCCTCAGTTCTTTCCCACCATTGACCATCGCACATCGGACCATGGACTCTGCCAAAGCTACAGTTGATCACCATTTTCTCACGCTTCCCACCCTTTTTTATTTTCTCAGTTTCTTTAGTTAAACATCAACATTTTTTGGTGTTTCTTCATCACGTTTATGTCTTCACAACCTTCTTCTTCCAACCGCTCCAGTAAGTATGCTTGCGGCAAACAAATCCTGGACAAGGACAGCCACTCTGCTTGCTTCTTCTGCCTAGGCCAAGACCACGACACTCAGGCCTGCGAGGTCTGCCAGAAGTTTAACCTGGCCACCAGGAGACGCCATCAGAGGACCCTGGAAAACCATCTCCTGCAACAGAAGGTCAACTAGATGGAATGGGAGCTGCAGACCCGGGGCTCTTATACTTCCCTGGCCCATTCCTTGGGCTCCTCCTCGTCCAAATCTAAGGAAAAATCCTTGGGGAAGCACAAGAACTGGGACCAACCCCAATCTTCCTCCCACTCACAGTTTCTGCATAAGGCACCTGAAATGACCACGTTGGGGTCTTCCACGGGAGGCCAACCTCCGTGGCCCTGCAACCCCTTACACCCTCAGGGCTGCTGGTGGCCCTCCCGCCAGCATGGATCTCTGACTGGCATTGGCCCTTCGGGGCATGGTCTCTCTTATTCTGACTCCCAGCCCCTGCTCTTTCAGCCCTTGTTTTCCGCAAGCTCTCCAGCAGGTGGCTTGGCTGGAGCTTCTCTGGCCACCGTGGGTGCTGCTTGTGCCAGTTCTCGATCTGACGCCCTATCACCAGCGCCCTTGATGCTGGTCTTGAACTCCAGGACCTCTGACAGTTCTGCCCCCCTTTCACATGGGCAGACACAGCTGGGCACTGGCGCTCAATAGCTAAAATATTTCTAAGGTTTTTAGACCTTATAATAGTGATCACTGTCCTGATACCCAGGGCCACGCTATCTATATTTAAGGATTCTTCAGTGGCCCTTAAGAGCCTAGGGGACTTAACATGTTGACACTGTAGAAAGCATTCTCATGTCTTTTTCTGCCTGCAGGGTACTCTAGTGGCATAGGAGCTAGCAATCTGGTAAACAGGGTCTTTTTCAGCCCCCTTCACCCCTGAGTCTAACTACTGATGTCCTCAGGCCCTCTGTGAATACAGGTGGACAATACTAATAAATGAGGTATTCACTCTTTCCCTATGAAGGGAATCAATGAGACTCTGGAGTTGGGTTCTGGATTACGATCTAGAACCGTAAACAGTCATCATTCGAGAAGACTTAACATATCTCACCAGATAAGCTAAACCGGTCATGGTCCTGTCTGTACGCCCAGACCCTACTGACACTCATAGTGGAAGACCTGTGAAGCAGATGGGATTGTACAGGGTCAAACCATTGTTTTGGCATCCCCACATCTGGAAAAAAAGAAAAGTGCTGGTGTTTTATTCACTCACTCCAGGACCTGGAGTTCCTTTGGTAAGGTGCACTATCCTTTTATTGGTAAGGGAGATCCTTAGATGTCTTTCCTTTCAAGCAGAAAATGCTGCTTATACTCCCAGTGGACGGGAAGCTCTGGTATTCATTGCCCCCACTGAACCACAGACATTCAGTTCCACATACTACAGAAATTGGCTGTGAAACTACACCCCTACCCTTATACGACAGCCTACTGTTATGAAAGTAACATGTTGTGGTCTATCTGGACCCCAGCTTGAGTCATAGTCTTGCATGGCTCTTGAGAATGTAGCCATTGATAGACTTGGAGTTTCCTAACAGATGGTTGCCATCTGGGAGGCAACCAGAAAGCCCCCCACCAGAACTGCTTCTTTTTTCTATGACATTGAAGTGATTATCCTTGTGCACTGCTTCTCACCATTCAGATTAGTTTACTCATTGGGCCAGATATGCAAAGGGGTTGTGCCTAATGCACCCCAGGGCAAATATTCAGAGGCGGGACTTGAATAGCCAAGTTCCGATGTGCCGGGGCGCAAAGATAATGTATGCAGCTCATCCCCAGCGGAGTGCCCATGCATATGCGCACATCCCGATATTCAGCCCAGGATGCACGGTGCATGTGCCCGCACAACCCTGGGATGCGCCACATACCAATGCCCACGGTTGAGCCTGAATAAAATGGCTCAAATGGTGACCACCCACAGGCGAGCTGCTGCACTGCACGGCACACCACAGCAGCCGCCAGCCGTGGGTGGCCACCCGCCCACCCAGAACACTGTCCACAAGCACCCATATGGTCCCTGGTGGTCTAGTGGCACCCCCACCCTCCCCGTAGCGGCGATCGACGATAATATAATGGACAGTCATATCTGGTAGTCTAGTGGAACACCCTCCCTCCCGATGCCCTGAGCACCCTATAATAAAACAGAATACCCTCCCTGGTAGTCTAGTGGAACCACCCTTCCCTCTTAATGCTCCAGTCACCCTAGAATAACACAGAACACCCACCCTGGTATTCTGGTGGCACCCCCCCCGAGTAGCTGAGATTCTGGTGGAGGCCAGGAAACCCTCAACCAGATCTACTTATGCCATGAAATGGAAGCGGTTCTCTATTTGGGCTGCCTCCAATGATGTCGAGCCCTTCTCATGCTCTGTCGGCCGACTTCTGGATTACCTGCGACGCCTCTTCGATCTGGGTCTCAGCCATTCATCCTTAAAGGTTCACATGGCGGCCATTTCGGTCTATCATGTCCCCTTTGCAGACAGAACGTTTGCTCAGCTGGAGGTCTCGAAGATCTTTTTGAGTGGGGTCCTTCACTTACGACCCCCTATCCTGGTTCATGCCCCTCCTTGGGATCTGAATTTCATTTTAGAGAAACTTACTGTGCCTCCTTTCGAGCCGGCAGCCTTAGCGAACCTAAAGCTCCTTTCTTGGAAGACTCTCTTCCTAGTGGCCATTACTTCCGCTCGACGGCCTCCTTTCCTAAGGCCTTCACAACCAGAGGGTCTACTTCTGAGTAGCTTCCTCCCCCCGTTTGCTTCTCCTTGTTCTAGACTGCTTGGAGCTCAGTTCTACATGTAATTACCTACTGCAAGAGCCCTCTCAAAGTAAGATAGTACAGTTACGTAAGAACTTACCGTAACAGTAGATCTTCGAGAGAGGCTCTTGCAGTAGGTAATACCTCCCGCCTCCATCCCCCTAAGCTTTTTCAGCTCCTTTTCCAGGAAGGGAAATATCAGCTTCTCTCGCCTTGCCTTTTGGCCTTTGGCAGGAAAGAACTGGAAGGCGGGCGTGGGGGACCGGCCCTTTATACTGATGCCACATGACATCGGTCACCTGACGTGGGGGAGGTCCCCCGCCAGAGACTGCTAGCTAGAAATTTTTCTGTTGGGTCCTGACGCCGGCCGGCATCACTCCTATATGTAATTACCTACTGCAAGAGCCTCTCTCGAAGACCTACTGTTATGGTAAGTTCTTACGTAACTGTACCATACTGTGCCTGATCCTAATCCATGCATACATCCAGCCCTATGCTTTGCCTTGTATGCCTGGGCTGATCTCATCTCCTGGTTCCCCATGGGTGGAGGTCCTCCGAGTCTAATCTTCGGCAGGGAACTGAGGCGATATTGGGCCACCCATGTTTATATAGATGCTGGTGCATGACGTCATTATGGGCGGTCCTCAGCAAGCAAAGGTTTCCTTGTAGTCCTAGTGCTGACACAGATGCAGTTCCAAAGATGTGGCCTAATGGAAGAGATTCCCTCGAAGATCTACTGTTATGGTAAGTACTTAACTGTTCTTTACTAGCATCTCCATTTTGGTACTGTGACAGGGTGACCCCTGTCTTAGTGGACACCTCTGGTATAAATTGAAACCCCTTCCCCAAGCAGTTTATATGTTTTGTATAACGTCCAACATGCTGGTTGGCTGGTTATAAATTATGTACTGAAGTGCTCATAATACTTTCTGTGCATATTAACCTAAAACCAAAACTAAGAGGGCAGTTTTAATAGAAGAATAAAAAAAAGTTTGTGTCTGCTTTTTCTAGATGTTAGCAGCCCTCTTCTAAGATATATTTTGCAGCAGACAGCACATGAGGTAATATGACCCTGCAGAAGAGTTTAGGGGAACCCATAATGTTCTGACCTCGGCTGTGACCTTTCCAATACTGTAAACCAGTTCTTCTGTGCTCCAGGTGGCTGCCAAATAACTGTTCACTATGGAGCAACAGTGGCCCCTAATGGCTAGTTTTATGTTATGTCTGCTGTGAGTCAAAGGCAGTGGAAAATGTTCCAACTTCTAGCAAGCTTATAAAAAGCCCTACCTCAGTGCTGAGAGAGGAGATAGGGTGGTCAGTTGGCTATTGACTGAGGAAGGTGGAAGACCTCCTGGTAGTGTGTGCTTTCACACTGGTTGATTCATGCGAGGCTGAAGAAAGGCCTTAGAAACTGTTGAAGCTAAGCATTTGTCTGACTTACCATTTTGCTTTCTGTATATTTTACTTGATGAAAATAAAATGATTAATGCAACCGTGCGTTTTTTATGCACCTGACGACGTGTGGTCTGTCCGAAATTGTGTTATCCTAAACCCACACCCGGTGACATATGGTGTCAGAGAGGGATCTGACTGGATGTCTGTGGAAATAGGAGGAGTCCAATCAGTTGGTGCCAGACCTGGTACCTAGGATACACGGCAGAGGTGCATGGCGCCAGGTGAGATGATGACAGCGCCTGATGGAGATGGTGACTTGGGCGAGGCACCATGGATGGGACAAGATGGACCCGTTGGCCAAATGGAGACCCTGATATGGCTTCTTCACTGGATGAGTAGGACATGGCTGGAGGCTGATCGACACCGGAGAGAGGCAGAGTGTAGATGCTAGGAGCTACTCAAGAGGTCCCACTCGGAGGATGTCGAGAAAGAATCGATGGAGCAGGATCCATGGGTTCTGGAGGAGAGGGACTGCATGATGGAGCATTTGTGACCAATGTCTGTGGAGCCCTCATTGTTGCCCATTTTTCCTGGCTGCTACTTGGAGGAGGTCAGTGCACGAGAGGAGGAGACCCCAGGTAAGACTTTGACTGGCAGTGTATTACTGGAGCAGAAGACTTCATGCAACATCGAAGGAGACATTTTGGCTGAAGGGACTTTTGCATGTTTTAAATCTCATAAGAAATATTATTGTTCTCCTGGTGCTGACTGGGGAAAGTTGCAGGTGGGGGATCCTGAGGTTACCCAATTAAGAGAATTTGTAGAATTCATTGGTGGGAGACAGGTTAATGGTGGCATGGGGGACTGGGTATGTTGGTGTGAACTTAGGAAGGAAGTTCTATATCATATAAAACCCAACCCCCGGACAAAGCAAGTGGATGCCCAGGTAGTGGTGCCTGTGGCATATAGAAACACGCATTTGTCAATGCTGAATTTTGTCTTGCTGGCATTGGCATTGGTAGTGCAGGAGTTAGAGAGATGCATAATAGGAGTGGCGGTGAAGTATTGAGCTGATGCCAACCCCACCCCCACCATGCAGAGACTGACAGGCGTTGGGGTGTGCCTTTGGGTTGTTGGCTGTAATGCTCACGCCATTTTACCTCACCCTACCTTGCAGACACCAAGTGTTGCAATGTGCCTTGGGGTCTTCGGGCCTTACGGTCATCCCATTCCATAAGGAAATATGCTGAGATGGGTGCGGTATAGGAGAATGGGGTGAACTTTGGGGCTGAAGACTCAAGGCACACCTTGGTGCCTGTCACTGGCTGCAGGGTGGGGGTGGAATGGCGTGAGCATTACAGCCGACGAACCCAAATCACACCCCTGACGCCTGTCAGTCTCTACAGGGTGGGGTGTTATAGTTTAAAACCCTAACACCCTGGGCGTTTGTTGGTATTTTCACTCCAGATTTACAATATGGGTTTTTGTGACCTCACCTCATAAACAGTGGCACTATCAGTTCAGTACCTGAAAGGTGATTTTGCATAGCGACTGCGCCATTTGGCGCCACAGGTGCGAAAACACATTTCAGGCAGGATGTGAAAAATGACAGCTGTACTGTTCATGAGGAGGTATAAAAAAATGACAATGTTTAAAATCGAGTGAAAATATGAAAAACTGGTGAAGTCACGAGCTTGCGTAGAAACTGTGCAACGCACGCCCGTAACGTAATTATTTTCGGGATTTTTTTAATCAGATTTTCAACATAGGCATTTTGGGACCTTCGCTCATGAACAGTGGCACTGTGATTTTGTTAATCTGTCCCAAAAGTTGATTTCCCACAGCGACTGTGCCATTCTGCGCCACATGTGAGAAAAACACATTTTGGGCAGGATGTGAAAAATGACAGCTGTACTGTTCATAAGGAGGTGTGAAAAATGGCAATGTTGAAAATCTGGATTTAAAATATTAAAAATTGTCAAAGTTATGAGCGTGCGTGGAAACTGCGCAATGCATGCTTGTAATGCAGTCATTTTTTTTTATTGAAATTGTTTCACCAGATTTGCAGTATGGCCTTTTTGGGACCCCATCCCATGAACAGTGGCACTGTCGTTTCATTAATTGGTCCTGAAAGGTGATTCCGCGCAGTGACTGCAAAATCACCTTTCAGGACCGAGTAATGAGATGGCAGTGCATGTGTTCATTAGGTGGCGTCCCAAGAACCCCATGTTAAAAATCTGGAGCCAAAATTTAAAAGAAGTGGCTGCGATTTCAACCTAAGTTGAAACCCGCATTGATGCCATTATAAAATTTGCCATGATTTACTTCATTTTGCGGTTGGCTTTTGAAGAGTTCAGATGTGTTCCCGGTCCATGGAAGATTGCAGTGCCGGACCTCCGGAGGTAATTATGGGGTGGGTGGGGGTGCAGGAGGTGGGGTGCACAGAAGGTGGGTGCGGGTTGGTGGAGGGGGTGCCGGGGACAAGGGACCATTTTCTTTTTTACAGGGACATTGCCTCTCTCTCTCTCTCTCACACAGCAGATGTTGGGGGACGGTTTTCTTTATTTACCAGTAAAATAAAAAAAGTGTTGGGCACACTGGGGTGGGCTCCCAGTGTGCCCCATGAGTTTGGGGGTGGGACTGATGCTAACGGGGGTTGGGCACCCTTCAGCAAAGAAACTGTGTGTGTGGGGGGGAACATGCCAACACGGGGACTGGCCATTCCTGATGTTGAATTTGTGGGGATTGTGTGTGGCGGGTGGCAGGATCCACCCTCTTTACAGAAATGTTTAACCAGGAAAGGCAAGTAAGGGATCCTTGTCATCTAATGCTCCAGTGAGGTAACTGTACCTCATTGGAGTGACAGATTTCTTTCAAGGTTTTGGCATACTCTGAAGTTTTGCGTCATTGCTAGCATGCTCGCTTATTCGGGGCTGAGGGACGCACCCGCTAAAGCGTTCCCTGCATTGGCCAACACTGACACACCTCTGAAATGTGCTACTACTGCAAGATGTTGCTTGCGCCTGCGTAAGACAACATAAAAAGGAGGATGCGCATGCCAGTCACTTGGGGCATGTGAACCATGGGAAGGTTTTGGCTAGACTAACCTCATATTTCTGTTTGCCAGGCATGTACATGCAGGTAGCAGCATACTATAAGATCTGTCATAGGGGCAGACAGGTAGCAACCCCATTAATGATGTGGAAGGAATAACCTAGAGGGTGAAAAACAAGAGATGGCACCCTTGAAGGAGGGGAGACTCCCACATAGAACAGGAGGGACAAGGTGGTAGCCAACACCACTAGAAATGTATAAGATTTGATACGAAATCCCATAGGTTAGGGACAGGCTGTTAGGCGTACAGCGTGGTATGTTACTAGCCTACATTTAAATGTCTGTGGGGATGGAGCAAAGTAGTCCCCCCCCCCCGAAAGCAGTTCTACTGGGTGCTGGATTGTCCAGCCGTTCAAGTGTGTCTGATCAGGAAGAGTCAGTAGATGGCATAAAACTGCCATTAGTAGCTCTTTCTCCTGGTGTATATAATGCTTTGTAGTTCACTAATGTAGTAAACTTGTAAAATGCCTCAGGGTATTTGTATTGTTATGAATAGGATACTTTACAAATGTTTTTTATGAAAGGGACCCCGAGACAGAGCTTCTGGAATGGGAAGGTTGAAGCTCCACTCCCTTCCAGGGTGATAGTTGAGATTTGGACAACCGTAGGACGGTTTCCCTCTTATGCGAGGGGATGTGTGACAGGGTGACCCCTGTCATAGTGAATACCCCAGGGATAAATTGAAATCCCTTCCCCAAGCAGTTTACATGTTTTGTATAATGTCCAACATGCTGATTGACTGGTTATAAATTGAGTGCTGAAGTGCTTATAATGCTTTCTGTGCATATTGACCTAAAAACAAAACTAACAGGGCAGTTTTAAAAGAACAACAAATGTTTGTGTCTGCTTTTTCTTGATGTTAGCAGCCCTCTTCTAAGATACATTTTGCAGCAGACAGCATGAGGTAATGTGACCCTGCAGAAGAGTTTAGGAGAGCACAGAATGTTCTGACATCGGCTGTGACCTTTCCAGTGTTGTAAACAAGTTCTTCTGTGCTCCAGGTGGCTGCCAAATAGTTGTTCTCTCTGGAGCTACAGTGGCCCCTAGTGGCTAGTTTTATGTTGTGTCTGCTGTGAATCAAAAGGCAGTAGAACATTTTCCAACTTCTAATGAGTTTATAAAAAGCCCTACATCAGTGCTGAGAGAGGAGATAGGGTGGTAGGTTGGATACTGACTGAGGAAGGTGGAAGACCTCCTGGTAGTGTGTGCTTGCACACTGGTTGATTCATGCTAGGCTGAAGAAAAGCCTTAGAAACTGTTGAAGCTAAGCATTTGTCTGACTTATTTTGCTTTCTGTACATTTTACTTGATGAAAATAAAATGATAAATGCAACTGTGCGTTTTTTTATGCTCCTGACGACTTGTGGTCTGTCTGAAATTGTGTTATCTTAAACCCACACCCGGTGACAGGTACATGTTAAAAAATAAGGATATACTTTACAATACTATATTTTCAGTCTCAACTGGTTAAGGGCATTGAGTTAAATCACCACAATGTTTTGGGTGATACAGATGGAAGTTATAGATTCATATTGTTTAAACATTATTAAGTTTAGTGCTGGAGGGGTCTGGTTTTGGAACCAAAATGTAATTGTCATCTACTGATGATATATTTGGAATTAGCAGCTCAGTGGGTGCTGTTTAAATAACTGTTTATCAAACTTCGTAAGAGTTTCCAAATACCGTAGCATATTATTTGAAGATGAGAATGTTAAATGTAAACGGTATACCTCCCTTATGCTGTAAAATCAGAATGTGGGAATAATTGGCGTGCATGCTAAAATACGAACATGCGAAGAAGCCAGCAGAGGAAGGCCATTTGGTCTATCTAATCTGCTCGTATTGCAGGATCCACAGCTACAGCTACTGTGCCTGCCCCCCTCCTCCCATCCTCCCTACCCATGATCCTTACTTTCCCCTGATGCCTATCCGAGCCTTTCTTGAAGCTGCCCACTGTCTTCAATGAGACCACTTCTTATGGCAGTGCATTCCAAGTGTTCACCACCCTCTCTATGAAGAATTGCTTCCTGACCTCCCTCCTAAACCCCCCTCCTACTTAAGTCTGTGCCCCCTCATGTTATAGTTGCCACTCAGCTTAAAGAGACCCTCCATATCCACCTTATTTATCCCTTTCAAGTACTGGAAGGTCCCAATCATGTCCCCCTCCCTCTCTCCTTTCCTCCAGGGAGTACATGTTCTGTGCCCTGAACCTTTCCTCGTATGCCTTACCTTTCTGACCCACTATCATTTTTGTAGCCCTCCTCTGGACCTTCTCCAGCAGGTTAATGTCCTTTATGAGGTGTGAGCATCATTACTGAACTCCATACTCTAGATGTGGCCTCACTAGTGGCCTGCACAAAGGTAGTATAACCACCTTTCTCCTACTGCTGATCCCCCTTGCTATGCATTCCAGCATCTTATTTGCCCTTGCTGCTGCTTTCTTGCACTGCATGGAGTGCTTCAGGTCACTAGTGATCATCACTTCCAGGTCCTTCTCCTCCTCTGATGCAGATACCTGGACTCCACCCAGGTAGTATTCCATCCTGCGATTCTTGGCTCCAATGTGCATAACTTTGCATTCAAACAACATGAAGTATTGATGTTTTCTGACTGAATGCAGTTTGCCTTTCCCAGTTCAACTGCCCCAGAGATGTTAGAGTTAACTCTATGTGGATGCATAGAACGTTGAGCTCAAGCTCAGTTTTCAAACCCCTATCCCTGGTACATTCTCTGTAACTATCAGATTCTTTACTCTGCCAGCCTGTGTAGTCTTTCCGGAGATTTCTCCTCCCTCGCATCGGTTAAGAGTGGTTTGTCGACGGTTTCTTCAAACAGTGTTTCATTTTTTCGGTTCTTCAAGCCTCTGTCCTATGGTACAGGTTAGACTAGCTTAGGTTTTCTCCAAATTGGGTGTCTTCAGTTTTCTCTTACAGTTCGCATAACTGGGAGGAAACCAATTTAATTCTTTTCTCTTGAGGTAAAGTTGAAAGTTTAACTTATTTTATATTACTTGGTTTGGGATCTGGTGGTTTTCGGTTTAAAAAAAAAAAACGAGACTTTTTCTCATTTTATCAAACGACCATTGAACCAGTCATTAACCGAAAACACATTTAGTTACTCAGGCCTGATCACCACATAAAAGGGTAACTGGGCTTTTCAGTGCATTATGTTAGAGAAACCCAAGGAAAAGACCGGTCCCACTGGGTTTCAACACTGCACAGAGTTTGGAGAGGTGTTTACCAAGGCTGATCCCCACCTCATATGTGTTCACTGTCTGGGTTTGACCACCTAAAAACAGACTGCCTGATCTGTAAAAACTTTACTAAAGCCACGCTGGATAAGCGTTTAATCAGCCTTAAGGAAAGAATGGCCTAACAATCTGCTGACCTGGATGGCCGGTCCAGTTCGGCTTCTGAGGGTGCTGGGGAACCGGAGGAGGTGCCTTCTGACCAGGGCGATACCTCCTCGACCAAAAGGAAGGCAGATACTGAGGAGTTGGTACCTGCAAAAGGAAAAAGAAAATCGTCTGGTTCACAGCCAACGTGTGCAGCTCCAACCGCCGAGGAGATCGCTAAAGCGATATGAATTGTACAGTCCTTACAGACTGGTTCAGGTGATGCCGGACCAGTTCAGAAATCGCATACCGTAGTTCGGACGCCTGCCAGTTTGCTTCCCACCAGTTCATGTGATCTGGAGGCCTATTATGAACTCGAGTGGGAGAGAGAGGAAGAAGAGTGACCCCCTTTGAGCCTCATGTTTCTCCTGATAGACCAGAGTTAATTTCTCCTCCTAGACAGCCTGGGGAATACTCCTCTCAGTATTTGTTTTTCAGAAAAGTTGCTGAGACCTTACAGCCATCTAATCTTGAGGCAGCTGAGGAAGAGGAGGAGCCAGACTTCCTCGAAATGATGGATGTCCCTGACACTAAGAGACTCTCAATTCCTCTTCATAAGCCTCTAAAAAAGTAGACAAACAGAATTCTGCAGATGCCTACTTCCATTCCCCCTATGGACAAAAGGATGGACAGGAGGTATATGTTGTGTGGCAGTAGTACAGAATTCCTGTATAACCATTGTAGCCATGTAGGGGTTATTCAGGCTGCTGCCTGTGATAAGGCTGGCATCCCCTTGGCTTCACACCCTGCTGAGAAGGACTCTCAGAAGATTGATGCCATGGCCAAGAAGTAGTATGTTTCTGCCTCAATGGGGATTAGACAAGCTTCATACATGGCATACATCTCTAGATACCAGAAATCCAGATGGGAATCTCTTCTGGAATTGGCTAAGACTGCTCCCCCTCCACTAGCTAAAGATCTGGAGCAAATAGTCAAGAATGACATTGAAGCATCCAAGGTCCAGTTTCACTCTGCTGTGGACTCTAATTATGTATCCTCTAGGGTCTGGGCTACTGCATTCTCCCTGAGATGATTCTCTTGGCTCAGGTGTACCAATCTCTCACAGGACACCGAGTTAAAAAAGTTATAGACTTCCCTGTTGTCCAGAATTCTCTGGGGAAGAAACAGAGACATACATGAAGAAAATGGATGCGTACAGGTCTACTTAGGAGTGCAACTGCTAAAGAAAAAGCTGCAACTTCATAAAAGCAACAGCCTAAGCAGGGCAGAGGTAGGCCTTATCAAAGACCTTTCTACCAGGCCCAGGTGTTCCCTGCTTACCAGCAGCAGAGAGGATTCTTCAAGGGCAGGGGCAGGAGGGGTGTAAGCAAGGCTACTTCCACTTCTCAGCCTAGGACCCCGGCTAAGCAGACACCCTGATGTGTCAACCAGGGTCACCTCCCCACTACCAGTAGGGGGCAGGTTGACTCACTACGTCCAGGCCTGGCAAGCCATTACCACATTCAATTGGGTCCTGGAAGTAGTGAGCCAAGACTTGCTCTAAATTTCAAACAATTTGCAAGAGCAAGGTCATTCAAACCTGCTAGCAGTTCGGAGACAGCCCTGTTGGAGGCAGAGGTTACCACACTTCAGGAGCACTGAGCTGTAGAACCTGTTCCTCTTCTTCACAAAGGAAAAGGGTTGTATTCAAGATATTTCCTTACCCTGAAGAAAACTGGGGAGTGGCGGCCCATTCTAGATCTGAGGTATCTCAACAAACACCTGACAAAACCCAAACTCAAGATGGTGACTCTAACCAAAATCCTCCCTACCCTCAGACAAGGGGATTGGCTAGCTTCCTTGGACCTCAAGGATGCTTATTTCCACATTTCAATTAGACACTCTCACAGAAAGTACTTAAGGTTCGAATTACCCTCAGGCCACTACCAGTTCAAGGCAATGCCCTTCGGCCTTACCTTGGCCCACAGAACATTCACAGGATGTCTGGCAGTGGTCGGATCTCATCTGAGAAGACAAGAAGTGTCTTTGTTTCCCTATCTGGATAACTGGTTGGTTGTAGGACAGTCCCCATAGCAGGTAAGGGATGCTTTGGGTCTAGTGCAGGATACCCTCTTATCGTTAGGATTTTTGGTGAACCTAAAGAAGTCAGTACTGGAGCCCGTCCAAATCCTAGAATTCATAGGATCAGACCTGGACTTGGTTCAGGCAAATGCCCTTCTGCCAGTGGAAAGGGCAGACAACCTCATTCAGCTGGCAAACTCTTTTCAACCACAGGTGTCTTGTCTGGCAAGACATTTTCTCTAGCCCCTAGGACACATGGCAGCTTCCACAGAAGTGGTTCCAGGAGCCAGGTTTCAGCTGGGGGATATCCAGTTTCATCTTATGTCCTATTGGTCCCAGAAGAGGGATTCCCTGTCCAAACTAATCCCAGTGACAGCCACCCTGATCCAGGCATTACAGTGGTAGAAGGACAGGGACAACCTTAGGGAGGGTGTTCCATTCCTCCAGCAATCTCCTACAGTGGTTCTGACCACAGATGCTTCTCTCCTAGGGTGGGGAGCTCATTTGGGGGACCACACTGCTCATGGGATATGGTCTCATTAGGAGTCCCTGCTCCACATCAGTCTGTTGGAGCTCAGGGCAGTGTTCTTAGCTCTTCAGTCATTCACAAAGATGGTACGGGGAGGTGGTGCAGATAAGCACGAATAACATCACCACCATCTACTACATCAGCAAGCAGGGAGGGACAAGGTTCTCTGCCCTGTATATGGAGGCAATGAAAATCTGGAGTCTGTTTTTTTCCCTCAAGACGTCCATGTCAGCCGTGCACCTGCCAGGCAAGGACAGTGTACTGGCAGATGCTCTCAGCAGAATAAATCAAGAGCCACCACAAGTGGTCTGTGAACAGGGAAACACTGCATACAGTGTTTAGGAGATGGTGCACACCACAGATAGATATGTTTGCAGCCCCAGACAGTCATCAGCTACCCCAGTTCTGTTGCAGACCTCCAATTTTGGGTTTGGTGCCACTGGATGCACTGATATTAGACTGGACAGGTAAATTCCTATATGCCTTTCCCCCATTGCCCCCGATCTTCGGAAGTCTGGTCAAACTGAGGAGCCAGCCATCATCAATGATTCTGATTGCTCCAGATTGGGCCAGACAGCCCCGGTATCCCATGCTGCTGTCTCTTGTCAGTGACCATCCTGATCTGCCTCCCCAGGAGGTACAATCTTCTGACCTCTCAAGGGAGGATCCTGTACCCCAACCTGAAGTCCCTCAGGCTCAGGGCCTGGCTCTTGAGGACCTAGAGTATGAAGGCTTGCATCTCTTGGAAGGGTTCTGGATATTTTGAAGGTTTCCAGAAAACCTACCACCAGAAAGACTTATACTTCCAAATGGAAGAGATTTACCTTCATTCCTTATGCCTTCGGCCTTCTACTTTGAAGCTACATTTGGCAGCTGTTTCTGCCTATCTCTCGGCAGGGAAGGGTGCTTCCCTAGCCTCTCATGCAGTCTTCAAGAAGTTCTTTACAGGGTTGCTCCACCTACACCCCCCTCACAAGGAGCCAGCTGCTTCTTGGGATCTGAATATCTGCATAGCACAGCTAATGCAGCCCCCATTTGAACCCATGTTTTCTGCTGAACTCAAATACCTTACATGGAAAACTGTCTTTCTGGTAGCCATAACCTCTGTAAGGAGGATTAGTGAGCTACAAGCCGTGTCAGTGGAACCGGACTACATAGCACTCCATAGGGACATGGTCGTCCTTAGGACAAACAGGAAATTTCTTCCAAAGGTGGTCTCTGACTTCCACCTTAACCAGTCCATGACATTACCTGTATTCTTCACTGAACATTCTAGTTTCAGGAGAATGCAGACTACATAGCCAGGACGTTAAGATGGCTATTAGCTACTATCTGGATCAGACAAAGGCCTATAGGAATGAGTGTACACAACTGTTCCTCGCCTAGGGGAAGTGGGTAAGGGCAAGTTAGCCACCAAAAGAACTATTACTCAGTGGATTGTGTCTTACATCCAGTTCTACTATGGCAAATTGGGTAAAGAGTCACCAGCTGGCCTTAGAGTTCACTTTACTAGGGGAACAGCTGCTTCTATTGCAGCTGCTAGATATATTCCCCTACTCAAAATTTACAAAGCAGCTACCCGGAAAACTGTTCACACAATCACTAAACACTACTGCCTGGACACCCAGGCCAGTAGTGATACCAGGTTTGGCACAGCAGTACTGCAGGGCCTATTCCCTAAGTAGGTTCTGTGTCCACCTCCATGGGGCACTGCTTGGTAGTCTGCATTTAGTCAGAATACAGCAAGACTTCATGTTGTTTGAAGAAAAAAATTACTTACCATAGTAATCTTGTTTCTTCTAATGGAGTCTTGCTGTATTCTGACTTCCTTCCCTGCCTCCCCTAACAGAACCTGAGGAGGGGCACCACATTACAGCTGTTCTAATTGTTGAGTGCTGCTCCACTGGGGTGGCATTTTCTTGGGCATCTCTGACTTGAGTCTTCTAGTTTGCCCTTTTGTTTGGCTATTAGTCTTTTGACTACTATTTTATTAATTGTTATGTATATAGTATAGCTTAGCAGCCACTGTTTTAGTGCTCGTAAGAATCTGATGGTTACATAGAATGTACCAGGAACAGGGGTCTGAAAACCGAGCTCGAGCTCAACGTTCTGTGCATTGGCATAGAGTTAACTGTTTCATCTCCAGGGCAGTTGAACTGGAAAGGCTAACTGCATTTATTCAGAAAACAGCAAGTCTCCATCAGAAGAAACAAGATTACTATGGTAAGTAATGTTTTCTTTCTTGGCATAGAAGCCAAGCTTTCAGATCTTGAACCACTTCCCCAGCTGTTCCAGATCATCCTGTGGGTCCTGTATCCCTTCAGCTGTGTCCACTCTCCTGCAGAGCTTGGTGTCATCCCCAAATAGGCACATTTTGCCCTTAATGCCATCCCCAGTGTCACTGATGAAGACACTGAACAACACCGGCCCCAGCACCAAGCTTGGTGAGACCCCACTGGTGACCTCTCTGGTGCCAGCTAACTCTTCCCCCACAATCACCCTCTGGATTCTGTCCCCCAGCCAGTTTTCCACGCATCTGGACATCTTATCCCCAACCCCGAGGTCTGCCAATTTCCTGATCAACCTTTTGTGGGGCATAGAATCAAAGGCCTTGCTGAAATCCAGTAGAGGATGTCTACCACTTGGCCCCTGTCTACTGTCTTAGTGACCCAGTCAAAGAAGTCAGTCAGATTCATTTGACATGATCCCCCCCCCATGAACCCCTGCTGCCTCGCATAATGGAGACCATGCTTCTGTAGATATTCTACCAATCTTTCCTTAAGTATGGTCTCCATGAGCTAGCACATGATTGAGGTCAGACTGGCTGGTCTGTAATTCCTTGGAACTGCTTTTGTGGAAGGGCACCACATGTGCTTTTCTCCAGTCCTGCGGTACCATGCCCGACTCTAGTGAACTGTTTAAATAGGGCTGCCAGTGGTCCTGCCAGTTCCTTAGCCAGTTCCCTTCGTACTCTTGGATGTATTCTGTCCAGGCCTGGTGATTTGTTCATCTTCAATGATAGCAGCCCCTCCCTCACTCTGTCTTCCTCTCTCACTAAATCTGTGTGCCCCCCCCAGCTCCTCTTCTCCCTCTTGAAGGCACTGGTCCATCCTTCTCCCTGGTGAAGACTGAACAGAAGTATTCACTTAATATCTTTGCTTTTCCCCCCGTTATCCTTCACCTACTCCTCCCCTTTCTTAAGTCTAACAATTCCGTCCTTCTTGTCTCTTTTTTCACTTATTTAATGAAAGAAGGCCTTCTCACCCTTTTTAATTCCTTCAGCTATCTCCAGCTCCTTCTGTGCCTTAGCTCGCAGGACTTCCTCACTTGCCTCACTAGCCAACCTTAGGTAATTTTCCCTATCCACCTCTCTCTTGGTCTTTCTGAATTTTCCATAAGCTAACCTCTTTTCCCTTGCTGCCTGGGTGACCCCAGAACTGAACCAGCTGGGCACGTTGGCCCTTGTGTTCTTCCCCTGAGCCTAACGCACTCCTCTGTGCAACCAGTATTCCTTCCTTGATGAACAACCTTTGGTCCACCCCCACATGTTTTTGAGTGTATGATGTTGAAGTTCCCCTTGTTGTATTATACCTTGGCATGTTTTTTTATGCTGAAAAACAATAAACTGTAATTCAAAAAAGTCAGGAAGAACAGAATGGCTTGGTGGATTGGTAGTGAATTAGGAGCCTTTCACCTCTAGGTCACTGGTTCAAAACCAGCCCAGGTCATTTGTGGCTGAAAGCTATTAGCACCTGAGGAATGTTCAGTGGCCTATGTGGAACGTTTTGTGGTCTCAGTCCAGTTCCCAGTGGGCAGGTGTCCACGTCACAAAACCACCAACACAGTTGTCACTAATTGGCACAACTTGTTAGCAGTCTCACATGAAAGTCCAAGGAATAAATGGGCATGGAGTCTGAACTACTCTCTTGCCTGCGTGGTGTTCCCTTCATGACAGGATCAGAAACAAATGGTTTGATACCTTTTATTGAACCAACTTAGATGTTACAAAAAGAACAAAGTGCCTAAGCTTTCGGACCCACTAAGTCCTTCCTCAGAAACTTCCGAGTAAGGACTTGGTTGGTCTGAAAGCTTAGGCACATTGTTCTTTTTTGTAACATCTAAGTTGGTCCAATAAAAGGTATCAAAGCTTTTGCTGCTGAATCTGTTCTTACAAGGACCAATATGGCAACTAAACTAAATCTGTTTGTCTTCATGACAGGATTGAGGCACATTGATGGGGTAGAGTGGGGAAGCTTGCATTGTGAACACCCGTGCTGTATCTGTCATGGATAAACAGAGGGCTTCAGCTTCTAGTGTTGTCAATCTGGCACCTTTCACAAGCACTAAATTCACACACAGAAACAAATGCTTTAAACATTTTTGGTTTTTTAAAGAATACATTCAAACAACATGAAGTCTTGCTGTATTCTGACATTATGGAGTTAGCCCCAGCACTTGTACTGCTCCGGAGAGGAAAGAGTTAACTCTATGCCAGAGCATAGAACATTGAGCTCGAGCTCGGTTCAAACCTCTGTCTGCTGCACTTTGAAGTGTAACTGTCAGATTCTTTACTCTGCCTAACTGAACAGTCGCTTCGGAGATCTCTCCTTCGCTTTCAGTTCGGTACGTAAAAAACGTCAGTTTTAGACTGCTATTTCTTATTTTATTTTGGTTCAGATCCCTGTCTGCAGTACAGTAAGTGCTTAGGTAGTGGACTGAGTGTGAATTGTGTGTGGGAAATTGTAAAAACATTTTTTTCAATCGGTTTGGCTTAACCGATTGTCTGCTTTACTTCTTCTAAGTTTATTTTGTTTCTGTACTTAGTGTTAGGTACCGGTCCTTATCAGTTCTAAAAAAAAACGTATTTTAGATGTTTTTTTCAAATACCCGTGACACGGTTAGGAACTGATAAGGGGGTCTTGCTGGCTTTTGCCGAGTAAAGGGGAAGTTTTAGGATGGCTTTGTCTGAGAAACCCAAAAGAAAAACCGGGCCCACTGGGTTTCAACACTGCAGTGAGTGTGGGGAGGCCTTTGCAAAGGCTGATCCCCACACCACCTGTGTTTACTGTTTGGGTTTTGACCACCTTGAATCAGACTGCCAAATTTGTAAAACTTTTCCTAAGGCCACCTTAGATAAAAGATTGGGCAGGCTTAGGGGAAAAGGAGACAGAGAGGTCCACTGACCCGGATGGCAAGCCCAGTTCGATTCCGACCGAACCTGAGGGAGTGCCTACTGATCTGGGTGAGACTCCCTCTGGCAAAAGGAGAGCTGATCCTGAGGGGTTGGTTCCGGTTAAGAAGAAGAGAAAGGAAAAATCGTCCGGTTCGGATCCAGAACCACATCGTCCAACCGCTGAAAAAATTGCCAGGGCGATTAGTATAGTTGAATTGCTCCATCCGCTTCTGATCGATCCGGCGCCTCTCGGTAGGCGCTCGGTTCAGTCGGTTCCTCCGGTTCCAGACTATTCCCCAGAAGAGTATTATAAACCGGATCTGGAGGGGGATGAAGACTATGATGACGATGACGATGATGATGGTATTGAAGGTCTGGATGAGCCTATAGAATTGGACATCTCCCAGGACAGGCCTTCTAGTGTTTCCCCTCCGAGGCTTTCTGAGCCCCCTTCACACTTTTTGTTTTACAAAAAGGTGTCAGAAACCCTCAAGCTCCCTCTGATTGAAGTTGTTGAGGAACAAGAAGAGCCTGACTTTGTGGAAATGATGGACATCCCAGAGTCAAAAAAGATTGTCTATTCCCCTCCATAAATCCCTGGGGAAACAGACACAAGGACTGCTTAAAACACCAAATTCTTTACCTCCTGTGGACAGGTGAATGGACAAGAGGTACATGCTGTCAGGCTCAGGTACGGAGTTCTTGTACCAGCAATGCAGCCATGTTAGGGTTGCGCAGGCTGCAGCCTGTGATAAGGCTAACATACCCTTGGCTTCACACCCCCCAGATAAAGACTCCAGGAAGCTGGATGCCATGACTAAAAAAACAGTGTATGGCATCCTCCTTGGGACTCAGGCAGGCTAACTACATGGCCTACACAACCAGATACCAGAAGTCCAGATGGGATACTGTTCTGGAACTGGCTAAACAGGCTTCCCTCCAACTGGCCAAGGAGCTGGAGGAGGTGGCTGCTGATGGGATAGAGGCATCTAAGAACCAGTTTCATGCTGCTGTAGACTCTAATGATGTATCATCACAAGTCATGGCTACAGCTGTGGCTCTTTGGAGATTGGTTTGGCTCAGATGTACTAGCCCCTCACAGGACTCCCAGGCTAAGGCCATGGATTTCCCTGTCGTGGATAATTCTCTGTTTGGGGAGCAGACAGAGAATTATATGAAGAAAATAGATGAATACAGGACCACTTACAGGAGTGCACAGGCCAAGGAAAGGCAGGCAACTCCTCAAAAGCAGCAATCTAGGGGCAGGGGCAGGCCTTTTCACAGGCCTTTCTACCAGGCACAGGCCTCCTCTCCTTTTCCTCAGAGGGGGTTCTTCAGAGGGAGGGGCAGAAGGGGGATGAGCAGGGCTACATCCTCCTCTCAGTCCAAGGCTCCTGCCAAGCAGACACCCTGATGTGTCAGCCTTGGTCGACTCCCCCTTTCTAGTAGAAGGCAGACTGGCTTACTACTTCCAGGCCTGGAAGTCTGTTAACTCAGACAAGTGGGTCCTGGAGGTAGTAAGCCAGGGACTGGCCCTCAGCTTCAAAAAATTTCCAAAACAGGGCCAAGTCTTTTCCATCTGCATCAATCTCAGAAACCCTTGCCCTTGAGGCAGAGGTTTTCTCTCTTCTAGCTCTCAGAGCTATAGAGAAGGTTCCTACTCAGCACAAGGGAAAAGGATTGTACTCCAGGTACTTCCTTACCCCAAAGAAAACAGGGGCGTGGCGACCCATCCTAGAACTAAAATATTTGAACAAACACATTGTAAAGCCAAAATCCAAGATGGTAACTCTGGGAATAATCCTTCCCTCTCTAAGGCCACGGGATTGCTAGCATCTCTGGACCTCAAGGATGCCTACTTCCATATTTCTATCAGGTGCTCCCACAGAAAGTACCTCAGGTTCGAACTGCCTTCAGGCCATTATCAGTTCAGAGCAATGCCCTTCGGTCTAACATCAGCACCAAGGGTATTCACAAAATGCTTAGCAGTAGTAGTGGCCTTTCTAAGGAGACAAAACATTTCCATATTTCCATACCTGGACAACTGGCTCATTGTGGGTCAGTCTCCAGACCAAGTCAAGTCAAACCTGCAGGTGACCCAGCAATTGCTCACTTTTCTTGGATTCCTCCTCAATCTTCCAAAGTCAGTTATCGAACCAGTGCAACTCTTGACCTTCATAGGAGTAGACTCGGATACTGTCAAAGCAAGAGCCTTTCTCCCTCTGGCAAGGGCAAAGGCTCTTATAGACCTGGCTTTTTCCTTTGGCCTTGTGGTATCTCAACCAGCAAGGCATTTTCTTCAACTCATGGGCCACATGGCAGCTTCCACTGCAGTGGTACAAGGGGCCAGATTTCAGATGAGGGACATCCAGTTCCACTTGAGGGCTTTTTGGTCTCGGAAAAAAGATCCTCAAACCAAACTAATTCCAGTGACTCAGACTCTGATCCAGGCTCTCCACTGGTGGTTGGATCAGGAGAACCTCAGACAAGGAGTCCCATTCATCACTCTGTCTCACTCTGTGGTTGTAACCACAGATGCTTCTCTCCTGGGGTGGGGAGCTCACTTGGAAGTCCTCACAGCACAGGGAGTGTGGTCCCCTTAGGAGTCTCTACTTCACATTAATCTTCTGGAGCTCAGGGCAGTGTACCTGGCTCTACAAGCTTTCTCAGACTCCATACAGAACAAGGTGGTTCAGGTCAGGACAGACAACACCACCACCATGTGGTACATCAACAAGCAGGGAGGCACTCGGTCCACGGCCTTGTGCATGGAAGCCATGAAGTTATGGTCCCTGGCTTATTCCTTACAGACATCTCTGGTAGCAGTCCACCTTCCAGGGAAGGACAGTATGCTAGCAGATGCATTGAGCAGGATTTCTCAGGGACATCACGAATGGTCCCTGGATCCCCTAGTGTTAAAGGTGATTTTTTCAAGGTGTCTTGGGCTCAGTCCCCCCTGGATGCGCTGCTTCTGGATTGGGAGGGGAAATTTATGTATGCCTTTCCCCCCCTTTCCTCTATTATTGAAGGTTCTGGTCAAGATAAGGTCACAATCTTGCAAAGTAATCCTGATTGCTCCAGACTGGGCCAGGCAGCCTTGGTATCCTCTATTGCTGTCCCTAGCAGTCTATCTTGTCCTATCTCTTCCCAAGAATCACAACCTGTTAACCTCTTCTCGGGAGGATTTGGTACTCCAACCTTCGGTCTCTCAATCTCAAGGCATGGCTCTTGAAGAGCTAGAATGTGCAAGCCTGCATTTGTCTCAGGGGGTTCTGGACATTCTCAAAGCCTCTTGAAAACCTGCCACCAGAAAAACTTATAACTCCATATGGAAAAGATTCAGCATTTGGTGTTCCAGTAAGCACATATCCCCAGATTCTGCTGACTTGGCTACAGTTCTGGATTATATGGTTCATCTTAATGGTTTAGGCCTCGGACCAGCTACCCTGAAAGTACACTTGTCAGCTGTTTCTGCATTCCTGTCAGTGGGAAAGGCCTCCTCACTGGCATCTTATGCTGTTTTCTGCAAATTCTTTAAATGATTGCTCCATACCAGTCCTCCTTTTAGGGATCCTACTCCTGTTTGGTATCTTAATGTTTGCATTGCTCAGCTTATGCAACCACCCTTTGAGCACTTGGCCTCAGCAGAGCTTAAGGACTGACTTGGAAAACTGTGTTCCTGGTAGCTATTACCTCTGCCAGGCGTATCAGTGAATTGCAACCTCTGTCAGTGGAGCCTAATTTTATCTCTTTCCATAGAGATAAGGTGGTCCTTAGAACCAACAGGAGGTTCTTACTAAAAGTGGTTTCAGATTTTTATCTGAACCAGTCCATGTCTCTTCCTCTGTTCTTCACTGATCATTCTTCTTCAGGAGAGAGGATTACACAGTTTGGATGTTAAGAGGGCACTTAGCTACTACTACATTGAGTGCACTAAGGCACTTAGGTTTGACTGTCCTGAGTTGTTTCTCACTTATGGTGAAGTGGGAAATGGTAAACCTGCTACTAAGAGGACTACTGCCAGGTGGATTGTCTCTTGTATATAATTCTGCTGTGAAAAGCTAGGCAAAGTACCTCCTTCAGGCCTGAAGGCTCTTTTGACCAGAGGTACAGCTGCTTCTCTGGCTGCTGCCAGAGGTATACCCTTGTTAGAGATATGCAAAGCAGCCAACTGGAAAACAGTCCATACATTCGCCAAGCATTACTCTCTGGATATCCAGGCTAGGAGTGATGCTAGGTTTGGTACAGCAGTACTGCAGAACCTATTCCCCAAATAGGTTCGGTACCCTCCTCCTTGGAGGTACTGCTTGGTAGTTTTCATAATGTCAGAATACAGCAAGACTTCATGTTGTTCGGTGGGTGGGGGGTGGGGGGGACACCGCATCGCTCTTTATGCGGATGATGTTCTCCTCTACCTGCAAAATCCGGCCACCTCGCTCCCGAAAGTTAACCAACTACTGAGTTTATTCGGACACCTATCGGGCTATAAAGTGAACATCACAAAAAACGAAATTCTAACCTTTCAATACACACCCGATCAAAATATCCGGGAACAATTTCCCCTGCAAGTGGGATATAAGGAAATTAAAATATTTGGGAATAAACCTTTCCAGAGACTTAGGGGATTCATATAGGCATAATTACATCCCTTTCACCACACGCCTCAGGGAAGACTTGGCCAATTGGAGTGCACTTCCACTGAGTCTGTCTAACATACTAACATACTATTTGCCAGCAGATTAGGCCTTACGGTCTATCGAGTCTGCTCGAACCTAGATCCTTAGTTGGGTGCCGAGACCCTCCCATCCCTTGTTCTCCAGAAACCCCTATCATCCATCTCCACCGGCCCGGGACAGGCCATCATCTGATACATCCACTTTCTGTGTCTGTCCCACCCTCTCTTGAAGCCCTCCACTGTGGATCTCTGAACCAGCTCACCAGGCAGTTCATTCCAAGGGTCCACCACCCTCTCGGTGAAAAACCTCCTCCTCTTTTCCCCCCTCACCCTTCCACCTTCCAACTTCAAACCATGCCCTCTGGTGATACCTCCCCTGCTTTAGTCTAAAGATCCGCTCCATGTTTACCCTATTTATTCCCTTGAGGTACTTGAAGACCTCAATCATGTCCCCCTGTCTCTCCTCTCCTCCAATGAAAACAGGCAGAGCTCCTCAAGTCTGTCCTCATAAGTCAAATCCCTAGCCCTCGTGATCATCTTTGTTGCCCTCCTCTGTACCCTCTCCAGGAGCTGTATGTCCCTCTTCAAGTGTGGCCGCCAGTACTGTACACAGTACTCAAGGTGTGGTCTAACCAGTCCATTGTACAGCTGCAGAATCACTTCCTTGCTCCTAGAGGTGATCCCCCACGATGCATCCCAACATCCTGTTTGCCTTGCTAGCTGCTCTCCTGCACTGCTCAGAGTTATTCATACATGTATCCACCAGACCCCTAGGTCTTTTCCCTATTGAGGCCTCCAGCACCTCCCCTCCCAGGGTGTACCTGTGTTTAGGGTTTCCCCGACCAAGATGCAACACCTTGCACTTGGTGATATTGAAATTTAATTTCCATGTGTGAGCCCAGCTTTCCAGGGTGTCCAGGTCCCCTTTCAGGGCCAACCTCCCCTCTTCTCCCTCAACTACTGCTCCCATCTTGGAGTCATCCGCGAAGAGACTCATTTCACACCCTATACCCTCCCTGATGTCCGATATGTATGCATTAAACAGGATCGGACCCAGGACCGAGCCCTGTGGTACCCCACTACCAACCTCTCTAGGGTTCGAGAGCTCCCCACAGACCACTACTCTCTAAGTGCGTCCAGCTAGTCAGTTTTCAATCCATCTGACCATCAAAGGGCCTACTCCTAACCCCATCAGTTTCTCCACCAGACCATTGTGGGGGACAGAGTCAAACGCCTTGCTGAAGTCCAAGAATAATACATCCACAGGCTTACCCTGTCCAGTTCTGATGTTACCCATTCATAGAACTCCACAAGGTTGGTTTGACATGATCTACCTGGCACAAACCCATGTTGCCGACTCATCCAGACCTCCCACCTCCTCCAAGTACACCCCAATCGTTCCTTTAGTATACTCTCCATTAATTTTCCCACCACCGAGGTCAAACTGATGGGTCTATAGTTACCTGGTACTTCCTCGACCCCCTTTATGGATTGGTACCACATGTGCCTCTCGCCAATCCCAGGTACCTCCTGTCTCAAGTGACCTGCTGAAACGCCTGCCAGTATGTCCGCCAATTCCCATAGTACTCTCGGATGAATGCCATCCGGCCCAGGAGATTTGTTTTTCTTTAGGGCCTTGAGGGCTAACCACACCCTTTTGGTGGAGATAGCATCATCCGTCCCCTCCACCTTACTGGTCTTTTTATCCTTATCCAGATGTGACACCCCTGGGGTACCTTTCCCTCCCTCTTGCTCCATTTCTGTTGCTCCCCTGATCCCACTCCCTGCTGCTTCTATCCCCTTCATGCCTTGCTTTGTAGATATCCCATCCCCCTCCCTAGTGAACACAGAGGCAAAGTACTCGTTAAATACCTCTGCCTGGTCCCTCGCCTCTTCCACCCACCCTCCCTCCTTCTGATCTCAATCTGCTGAGATGGCCCTTAGTTTTTCTCCGCTCCCCAATGTACCGGAAGAACCCCTTTTCCCCTCCATGTATCCCCTGTGCCAGCCGCTGCTCTTTACTGGACTTTGCTCCCCTCACCATACGGGTGGCTTTTCTAGATGCAAGCTGGTACATTTCCTTATCCCTATCCCCTCTTGTTGTTTTATATTTTTTGTAGGCTGCCTTCTTTTCTCTGACTGCTGCCTGTACCTCACTGGACCACCAGCATGGTTTACGTGACCTTGCTCCCTTACGTTTCAACTTAGCGCAGATCCTGACTGCCTCATGAAGTCCCCTGTTTATGACCTCCCATCTCCTTTCCACACTTGTCGCTGAGGTAATCCCTTCATGATCCTTGAGAATATTTCCATGCCCATAAAGTCTGCCCCCTGAAGTCCACTGCCAGTGTCCTAGATCTCACCCCACTCCCCCATGCTTATTTGAAACCAGACAGTATTATGGTTACTCCCAGACAGGGGTTCTGTACAACTATGTCCTTACCAGATCTCCATCTGCAGAACCACATCCAGGACATGCCCCTCCCTTGTGGGCTCCATCACATGCTGTGTTAAGAACACATCCTGGAAGCCATCCAGCAGCCTCTGCTCCTTGGCCACCTTAGAGGACATGGTTCCCAGTTTGTACCTGGCATATTAAGGTCCCCATCAACACCACTCCTTCCCTTTTGGACCACACTGGGCAATGATGTTGTCCAGCAAACCATCCTCTAGAACATCACTCATCCTGGGGCCTATATGCTACTCCCAGCTTGACCTTATCTCCTGCTGGGGATCGTAAGAGTGACCCATAAGGCCTCCACGCTTCCTCTGCCTCTTCTACCCTAGCAATTTCTATATCATCTCTAATGAACATAGCCACTCCACCCTCTGACCTCCTTTCTATCCTTCCTAAGCATAGTGTACCCCCTGTACATTTGGTCCCAGTCCTGGTTTTGTTGTACGTCTCTCCGTGACCGCCATCATCCACCCCCCGAACAGCATGGCCTGGAACTCTGGCAACTTGTTTGCAAGCTCCTGGCATTTACTAACACCAACCCCCCCCTTATCCCTGATCCTCTTTGTCGAACCCCACCCAGATTCCTTATACTTCCATCCTCCCCCTGCTCCTCCTGAAACCTCCACCTCCAGTCTGTTTCCCCCCTCCCCCTCTTGGACTTGACGGCTAGGTCTAGGAAGATAGACCTCATCCGAGTGGTTACTCTCCCTAGAGCGCTGTACCTTTTTAATAACATCCCTATTACACTTCCCCGTTCTGCATTTCAAGAATGGGATAGGGCTATCACCCACTTTATTTGGGCAGGCTGTAGGCCTAGAGTTAAACTAAAGCTTTTAACTATGCCAAGAACCCTTGGAGGCCTGTCCCTCCCCAATTTTTACCGTTACTATCAAGCTGCACATCTTCTTCACTCGTTTGCTAGCCAGATATTGGATAGTGAGATGCATTGGGCAGAGCTTGAGCGGGCAGCTACTCCGGATTTGGAATATTTCAGTATACTTTACCATGGGACAGTCCACTCGGTTGAGTGTCAGAGCCTGCCCCCTGACACCAGGCACAGGGTGTCTGCTTGATACCAAGTTAGGAGACAGCTTTCGATTTCCCCCTTTATCCTGCTAATATGCCCAATAATGGTCTTGCCCAACTTCCAACCCAGGAGACTGGACAATGCTTTTAAGCTATGGTCGAGGTACGGCCTTAGATACCTATTTCAAATTATGGCTGGAGGGAGACTATGGTCCTTTCAGGAAATACAGACAAAATTTAGTGTGCCCAATTTGCATCATTATAGGTATTTACAACTAAGGCACTATCATAGTTCCCTGCTGACCCCGGTACACACTCCTGAATGCTGGCCCCAGTTTATTACATGCATGCAAACTTTATTCTCCTCCCCAAATCAGAGGCACCTAATATCTACTCTCTACCAAGCCTTGATGACCTCCCACCCGGTAAACTTAATGATCCCCTACGAGAAATGGCAACATGAACTGCGCGTACCTATAGAAAGGAAACATTGGCATCAAGCCAGTAGACAGGTGGCCCGCACATCTAGCTTGCATCAGTGGTGAGAGTATGCTTGGAAATTCCTAGTTAGATATTTTTATACGCCAGAGGTTACTAGCCATTTTACCCAGGGGATCTCAGCTGCCTGCTGGCGACAATGTGGTGAAAGTAAGGCTCACCTAACACATGTAGTATATAATTGCCCTAAATTGACCCCGTTTATTCAAGCCCTGCAGCTTGAGCTCCAAAAAATCTTTGGAATACTCTCCCAGCTCTCCCCGCAACTATTTATTCTTCTGATTTTCCCTGAAGATCTCAAGGATCAAAGTATCCGCTACTTTTTAGCCATCCTCCTCTCTTTAGGGAAAAAAGCCATAACCAAATTATGGATGACTCCTGACCCTCCTACCCTTAGGGACTGGTGGTCTATAACTAAACAAATCTACTATATGGAAAAAATAACATACAGACTGAATAACCGAGAGGAAAAATTCAATTCAAGGTGGAATAGATGGCTTTTATACTACGCACTTAAAGATCCAACATTTGTTCCTTGAGTAAATAGCCTCTTCCCCTTCCCATGAATACCCACCCCACTACATTCCTCCCCCTCCCATTCCCCCCCCCCCCATTCCTTTCCCCATCTCCACAAGTTTACAACTTTAGATAGACTGATACTTCCTCTGGGTCCCCCCCCACCACCACCACAGCTGGGATTCATTCATCGATAGTTGCAAATAATGTAGTAAGCAGATGCCATTATTAGGACTTATAATCACTAACTCTTTCACTAGCCATTTTGGCTAATGCTAATGAACTCTAGGAGCTAGCTCATTTCATACTTAAGGGAAATAGACTCTACGCCATATCTGGAATGAAGGTTGCAATGTCTTGAATTGTTTTTAATACTGTACAAGATTGCTAACTCCTGTAATCTTTATCGTGCTAATTGGTGTATCCTGACTTGTATTGATCTCCTTTTGTACCTATGTACAGACACAATCGAATTAAATGTAATGTAAAAGTTTGTAATTTATGAAAATCAAATAAAAAACAGAATAACAAAAAAAGAGTTCGTGTTGTTTAAAGAATAATTACTCACCTAAGTAATTGAGTTTCCTCTAATGGAGTCCTGCTGTATTCTGACCTCCCTCCCTGCCTCCCATCTCAGAACCTGGTTTTTGGGAAGTGGGCTGGCAGGTGCAGTGTTGCACCTCAGGGGTGCAATTGGCACTGTCCCCTTTATAGAGAGGGGGAGTGGGTTAAGTTATATATTTTTCTATAGTTATGTTTTGTTCACTACCTAGGTTTTGTTTTGGAGTTCTCCACTTGAGTCTTTTTGGGGACCCAAAATATTTGGTTGCCTTTTGGCTAGTAGATTTTACAATTTCCACTTTGCAGGTGTAGTTAGTTAGTATTAGCTCGTAAGAATCTGACGGTTACACTTCAAAGTGCAGCAGACAGAGGTTTGAACTGAGCTCGAGCTCAACATTCTATGCTGTGGCACAGAGTTAACTCTTTCCTCTCTGGAGCAGTTCAGGTGCTGGGGCTAACTGCATAATGTCAGAATACAGCAAGACTCCATTAGAGGAAATGCAGTTACTAAGGTGAGTAATTTTTTCTTGCTGAGCAAAGTTGGAATTCAGGAAAGCTTTCTCCACTATGCATAGTGCAGCGTTCCCGACTTTACACCAACTTCCCCACTGAAGTTTTAATTTGTGTAGTAAATTCCTGAGAATAAGCAGAGCGCTGCAGGATGGCCGGTGCCAACCTGGGCTGCCTGCCCCAACAAGCACTACAAGGTTCCAAGAGGTAGCACTCAGAAGGTACGGAACATGCAGAAACCAACACGATGAAGTTATTTTAATGAATGCACCTATTGTAAGCCCTCCATACAAACAAAAATGCTGATTAAGTTGCCCCGGCGCTTTGACTGGGCCCCTTGACGAAGAGAGCCGGTCAAAGTGCTGGGGCAAATTGTTCAATGTTTTTCTTTGTATGAAGAGTGCACAGTAAGCACATTCATTCATATAATTTTATTGGCTTCAGTATCTTCCATCCCTTTCGAGTGCTACCTCTTGGAACCCTGAAGTTTTAATTTGCTGCATTGCTAGTCTCTAGTATTCTGCTTCCGAGTATATGAAATGCTGAGTGCATACAATCCTGAAAAGGCTGAAAAAATGTTTATTACATTTACCCCTTTTTTGGGGGTTGGGGGTGAGGCTGTGCACTGACTTTTGTTGTTTTTATTGATGTATACCATAAGCAGTATCACCCCTCATTTAGAATCCCATTTTTAGTTTGTGTATGAGCAAGGGTGAGCAGCTAACATTGGTTCAGGTTAGTAAAAGGAGAAGTATGGTTCTCTCATTAGCTTGCTTCCCACCAGTTACTTGCACAATGGCTGGGGACCACACCTTAATTAAGTCCATTTCAACTGATGCACCCTATATAAAGGAAGGTACTTGAAGCAGATGCAGTTTGGAGTAGGGACTCAGCTGATGGGTGGTTCACCTCAACGATGGTAGCTAGGCGACTTCACAACAGGGCCCTGAGGTGAATACCAAGAGACCCCCAGTCCTTTTTAAATCAAATTAATAAGTAGCCAATCCATGCTGAAAAAAATGTGTATTACATTTACCCCTTTCTTGGGGAGTGGGGTGTGCACTGACTTTCGTTGTTTTTATTCAGGAAAGCTTTCCCCACTACGCATAGTGCAATGTTCCTGACTTTACACCAACATCCCCACTGAAGTTTTAATTTGTGTAGTAAATTCCTGATGATAAGCAGGGCGGTCCAGAATGGTGAGCCGGTGCCAACTAGGGCTGCTGGCCCTAACACACTACGATGTTCCAAGAGTTAGCACTCAAAAGGTACGGAACATGCAGAAGCCAACACAATTAAGTTATTTGAATGAATGCACCTATTATGAGCCCTCCATACAAACAAAAATGCTGAACAAGTTGCCCCAGTGCTTTGACCGGGGCGCTTGACGAAGAGAGCCAGTCAAAGTGCTGGGGCAAATTGTCCAGTGTTTTTCTTTGTACGGAGGGTGCACAGTAAACGCATTCATTCAGGTACTTTTATTGGCTTCACTATCCTCTGTCCCTTTCAAGTTCCACCTCTCGGAACCCTGAAGTTTTAATTTGCTGCATTGCTAGTCTCCAATATTCTGCCTTCGAGTATACTAAATGCCGAGTTCATACATTCCTAATAAGGGATGCATGATGAAGCTAAGTCTTCTGTTTTTTGTACTAATGATGTGTTTTTTCTGACACTGATGTTTGTCCCCCCCTTTCAGAGTGTGGAGATGTTATATGCTAAATTAACAAGCAGGAATGGCGGGCAGACAGATCTAAACATCCACAAGATGGATGTCGAGAAGGACTTATTTAAAGTGCTTTCGTACCAGGCTGAGTCGGTACGTATGGTATACCTTTTTAATCTTGAATAAGTGAACAGTCAGTTGATTGTATTCCACTTACAGCAGTTCGTAATCAGGTCTGGTCAGGCATGACATAGAAGTCCTCCATCATAAAAGCAGTGGATTGTTGGCAAAGCCAGGACACTCTTGGAAAAGGCGGCTATAGAATTTAAATAAAATATGACTGACCCTGAGCAAGTCACTTAACTTCCTTGTGCCTCCAGGTCACACCTGGAAACAAGCTTCAGCTTAGTGTGCCTTTCCTGGCTAAACAGTTTCCCCTTTCCCTTTAATTGTCATCCTGTTACCTACAGTGCACTGCCATGGCTGTGTCTATTTTGAGGAAAAGGATAGATTTCCTTAGATCTGTTCCCTGATATTGTTGCATTGTACAGCAGGAATATCAGCACACACTCACAGGTGCATAAATCCAAAGCAGAGCACTTTGACACTGTTCCACATAGGAGGCTGGTAAACAAGTTGGCTAGCATGGGGGTGGGCAATAAAGTGGTAGCCTGGGTAATAAGTTGGTTACGGGATTGGATGCAGAGGGTGGTGGTAAATGGAGTTCATCATGAGGAGGGGAGAGTGACAAGCAGGGTACCTCAGGAGCCATTACTGGGGCCAGTCCTTATTAATGTCTTCATTAACGACATAGCAGAGGAACAGGAAGGGAAGGTCAGCCTATTTGTGGATGACACTAAGATCTGCAACAGAGTGGACACTCTGGGGGTGCAAAGGATGGAAAAAGATTTAAAACGGCTGGAGGAGTGGTCAGAAGTTTGACAGCTAAGGTTTAATGCCCCCCCCACAAAATAATGCACTGGGGCCACAGAAGCCTGGGGGGTGCAGTACAGAATGGGGGGAGAGATACTTGCAACAACCAAGCAGGAAAGGGACCGGGGGGGTGGTGGTAATCATATCAGATTACCTTAAGGTGGCCAGACAGTGCAACAAAGTGATCGTGAGAGCTTTTGGGATGCTGGGGTGTATAGGTAGGGGTATCACCAGCAGGAGGGAGGAAGGAAGTGGTGTTGCCCCTATATGGGTAACTGGTAGGACCCCTAACCTGGAGTACTGTATTTAGTTTTGGAGACCACATCTCAGGAAAGACATAGACTGAGTAGAAGCGGTCCAGAAGAGGGCTACCAAGATGGTACAGGGTCTGCATCAAAAGCTCTATGAGGAGAGGCTAAAGGAACTAAACATGTATACCCTGAAGGAGAGGAGGGAGAGGGGCATATGATTGAGACTTTTAAATACCTCACATGGGTGAATGAGGTACAGGTGGGAGGTATTTTTTGGAGAAAAGGGTGCTTTAGAACAAGGGGTTATAATATGAAGCTGGAGGGGGTTAGGTTCAGGAGAGACGTGAGGAAATACTTCTTCACAGAAAGGGTGGTGGTTGCCCAGAACAGTCTTCCAGTGTAGATAGTGGGGGTGAAAACAGTGGTGGGATTCTAAAAAGCCTGGGGTGGGCACAAAGAAATCATAAAGGATAGGAAACGGGTGAAAGAGAAAGTGTCAAAGATCTAGAAGGGTCTGCAGCGAAAGCAGCACAATGAAAAAGGGCAGACTGGATGGGCCAAGTGGCCCTTATCTGCCGTCAGTTTCTGTGTTTCTGTGTAGTCATTGAGAAAGTCACACAGCTGCATGATAAACCTCAGAATTCAGGTATGTCAAGAAAGTGCTTGCTCCCCTCCATAGAGACCCATTCTTTGGACTGGTGTTGCCAGATCAGGACCTTGTGGTAACATTTGAACTTTGAGCCCCCTGCTTCATAATTCTCATGCCTGATGTATGACCATTCTCATACTGATGCAGTGTATATGGTATGGGTGTGCCCAACTGCATCTGTTTCTATCTACCTGCAGTTGAGTAACATTGAACTACAGAGGAACTTTATCTTTAGTCATTTCTTATCAAAAATGTTTGCCTCTCAATTTCATTTTTTTTGGTTACATATTATTTTCTAAGTCATTTATTCCTGTTGTTCTGTCTGGTTTGTTTAGTTTGCACTCATGATTTTCCACCTTTTAAAAGTGTTGAAAAATGGCATTGTTACAGTTGTCAGTTTCCCACTCACTGCCATTTCTGTACTGTGAATGTGGGAGTAAAATTTCAAGCAAAGATACTGAAGTGAAGTGTCTGGAGTGAACGAACATTGGCCTCAGTGTGGCTATGTGTAGATACTGTCAGTCTTACTAAAAAGACGAGATAAGAGAGGACTAGGACCCTTCATCACAGGCTTTTTTGAAGACCAGAAAAAGGCCTGGTCAGTTTTGTTAAGAGATCTTCTGTTTTTATCAAGGCCTCAGGAAGAACACAATAGCCCTCCTAGGATGATGTTGGCAGGGTCCAGAGAACTCCTCTTCAGGGTCTTAATGCTCCAACAAAAAGTGCCCACAGAAAAAATTGTGCCGGAGTTGTAGTCCCATGTGAGTTTGCATATGTCCTTGGGGGAAAAACAGCACTGTGTCTTCTGTACCCACTCGCTTTTGCGTGTGGTCTTCTCCAAGTAATTCTCTTTTGGGGGGGCCTCCAATGTCAAACTGGTTCACTCATTATTGATGGCAAAGCTGGGTGCTGGTCATGAGCTGTGAATTAGCTTGGTGCATATAACAGACCTGGGTTTGAGTCCCACAAGCTCCACTTGCATACTGTGTGACTGTGAGCATAGAAACATAGACATTGACGGCAGATAAGGACCACTTGGCCCACCTAGTCTGCCCATTCCCTACATATTGGATAAGCTGCATATTCTAGTTAACCAACACTCTTCTTCCTCCTACCCTTCACTATAATTGCCTTATGTCTGTCCGATGCAATCTTGATTTCCCCCACTGTTTTTGACCTCACGACCTCCTCAGGAAGGCAGTTCCATGTGTCCACCACCATCTCTGTGAAAAATACTTTCTGACGTTGCCCCTGAGCTGTCCTCCCTCTATCTTCAAACTGTGCCCCCTTGTTCTTGCATATCTTTTTCTCTCAAAGGTGCTCCGTCTTGGACTTTGTTGATTCCCTTAAGGTACTTGAAAGTTTCTATCATGCCCCCCCCCCCTTTCTTCAAGGGTGTACATATTAAGCTGTGTAAGTCCCTTCTCATATGGCTTCTGGTGCAGACCCTGCACCATTTTAGTTGCTGTCTTCTGGACCGCCTCCATCCTGACTGTGTCCTTGCAGAGATGGGGTCTCCAGAACTGCACGCAGTACTCCATATGGGGTCTCACTGTCTGTACAGAGGGATAACAACTTCCTGTTTTCTACTGGTGATGCCTCTCCCTATGCATCCCAGTATCCCTCTAGCCCTTCTTACTGCCTTTTCACATTGCCTGCCTATCTTAAGGTCATCTGATATGACTGCCTGAGGTCCCTTTCCATTTTTGTTGTTGTTAGTGCCTCCTCCCCTCCATTGTGTACTCTTCCCCTGGGGTTTTTGTTTCCCATGTGCATTACTTTGCACTTTTTAGCATTGAATCTAAGCTGCCATATTTTTGACATTCCTCCAACCTTGCCAAGTCCCTTTTCATCCTTTCCACCCCCTTCTGTATCAACCCTGTTGCAAATTTTTGTATCATCTGCTTTTTGTATCATCCCAGGCTGGGTGAAAAACTATCACCATTTCGTCTGGCATCTCCTTCTCTGAGATCCTGCCAGTTTGGGAGGGCAGATGGACAGAAGGTCGGAGAAGGGGAGATAGGGGAGCTAAACATGTGGCTCAAGGGCTGGAGCCAGGAAAAAGGACACAAATTTGTAGGGAACTGGCAACAGTTTTGGGAGCGAAAGTTCTTTACATTTGATGGACTACATCTGATTATGGAGGGAGTCAGTGCATTGGGGCAGAAGTTTGACTTCTTTGCAGAATATTTAAACTAGCAAATGGGGAGAGGGGTGCAGCACCCCATACGTCGAATGGGAAGAACACTCTTCCCCCCCTCAGCTAGTGGTCAAACAGGAGTACAGCATGTTTGCAGTTCATTTGCATCACCAGGTAAGGAAAAAGGTCCAGCTCCCCATACGACGCAAAAGGGAAACGCCAGACCTCACCCAACAACTAACACACTGAAATCTGACCAATGGAAAATAATGTACATTAGATGCTCGCAGTCTGGAAACAAGATCCCAGACCTGCAGGCAATAATGACAGAGCTAAACTGGACATAGTAGCAATAGTGAGACGTGGTTTACCAGTAACCACTCTTGGGAGACTTCAGTACCTGGCTATGTACTGTTCAGAAGAGACCGAGGTGCAAAAAGGGGGTTGGGGGGGAGGTGGAGTGGCCCTGTATGTCAATGAAAATATCAAAGCTACAGAAATTCAGAATACACATAAGGAGCTAGAAAAACTGTGGGTCACCATGGAAATTGGAAATGGGACAGCCATAAGAACTGGGGTTGTCTACAGGCCCCCAGACCAGGGGGAGGACATAGACACATTACTGTTAGAAGATATACAAAACATGACAGCTAAAGGGGAGGTTCTGATAATGGGAGACTTCAACGTGCCAGATACAGATTGGTCAATACCAGCAGGAACATCTGCCAGAACTAGGCACATGGTGGATTCCCTGCAGGGGGAGGTCCTCAAACAACTGGTACAACAACCCACAAGAGACAGGGCTATCCTAGATCTAGTACTGACTAACAGGGAAAGGATCACAGATCTCCAGGTAGAAGGTCACCTGGGGCCAGTGACCATCACATGGTATGGTTCAGTTTGGCCACTACAACTAAATCATCCCATTCCAAGGCAAAAATATGGGACTTCAAAGGAGCTGACTTTGATAAGATGGCCAAGACAGTTAAGCTAGCCCTGGCAAAAATAAATACAGGTGAGGGGGTACAGGCAAAGTGGGCAAGCATTAAGGATGCAATACTTGAAACTGCATTCCATTGTGTTATAGAGAAAAGGAAGTGCAAAAGAAGAAGGAAACCACTTTGGTTCTCAAAAACAGTAGCAGAAAAGGTCAGAGCCAAAAGGCTGGCCTTCATGAAATATAAGTGAACGCAGCGGGATGAAGATAAGGAGGCATACCAAACTTCCCTAAGCGAAGCAGGGAAGGCAGTAAGGCAGGCAAATGCTCAAACTGAGGAAACACTAACACAAACAGTAAAAGAAGGTGACAAGACTTTCTATAGATACATTAGTGAAAGGAGAAAGTCCAGAGGGGGTATTGCTAAGATCAGAGGAGAAAAGGGGGCGTGTGAGGAGGAGGAACATGTAAAAGCATCTATCCTAAACAGATACTTTTGCTCAGTATTTACTGAAGAGAAGGTAGGGCAGGGTCCTCAGCTCAGCACCATGGACACAGGGGGGAGGGAGGTGAGCACTAGTCCCTTCACAAAAGAAAGGGTCCTACAAGCGCTCGATAAGCTCATGGTGGACAAGGCAATGGGACCTGATGGCATACATCCCAGGGTACTAAAGGAGCTAAGGGTACAACTAGCAGAGCCATTATCAGAACTGTTTAGTGAGTCTCTGAGCACAGGAGAGGTCCCAGAAGACTGGAGAAGGACTCGTGATCCTGCTCCACAAGAGTGGTAGCAGGGAGGAGACAGGGAACACAGACCAGTCAGTCGTACCTCAGTAGTGGGCGAGATTATGGAGGCACTCCTTAAAGGGTAGTGCAACACCTGGAATCCATAGGAGCACAGGATCCAAGACAGCATAGGTTTACAAAAGGAAGATCCTGTCTAACTAATCTCATAGATTTCTTTGACTTGGTAACCAGAGTGGTGGACCAAGGGGAAGCAGTTGATGTCGCCTGCCTTGACTTCAGCAAAGCTTTTGATACTGTTCCACATAGAAGATTGATTAATAAGCTGGGTAGGCTCGGGCTGGGTCAGAAGTTGGTCAACTGGGTGGCAAACTGGTTGACGGGCAGAAAACAGAGAGTGGTTGTAAACGGTATACAGTCAGAAGAGATGCAGGTCACAAGTGGGGTACCTCAGGGATCAGTCCTGCGGCCAGTCCTCTTCAATATCTTCATCAGTGACATTGCAGATGGACTGGAAGGTAACGTTTGTCTGTTTGCAGATGACGCCAAGATTTGCAACAGAGTAGACGATCCAGATAGGGTGGGCAGAATGAGAAGAGATCTGGATAAACTAGCAAAATGGTCGGAAGAGTGGCAACTGGGGTTTAATGCAAAGAAGTGCAAGATCATGCACATAGGGAGGAGAAACCCTGAAACCACCTATAGGCTGGGAGGGGAGTTGCTAGCAGTCACAAAGGAAGAAAGAGACTTGGGCATCATCATCACTGATGACCTGAAATCATCCAAGCAGACCACTAAAGCAAGTAAGTAAGGCTAGGGGATGTTGGGGTGTATTAGTAGGGGTATCACAAGTCAGAAGAGGGAGGTAATAATCCCTCCTTACAAGACACTGGTTAGGCCCCATCTGGAGTAGTGTGTGCAGTACTGAAGGCCACACCTTCACAAGGACATTAACCAAATTGAGGCAGTCCAGAGAAGGGCAACCAAAATTGTGCAGGGACTGCATCAGAAAACATATGAGGACAGATTAACGGAGCTCAATATGTATACCCTAGAGCAAAGGAGGGAGAGAGGTGATATGATACAAACATGCAAACACCTTAAGGGCATTAACAAGGTAAAAGAGTCTAACATGTTTCAATATAAGAAAAATAGCAGGACAAGAGGACACAGCATGAGATTAGAGGGAGGTCGATTAAGGGGTAATGTGAGGAAGTTCTTTTTCACAGAAAGGGTGGTGGATGCATGGAACGGCCTACCTCAGGAAGTGGTAGATATGAATATAGTGCAGGGCTTCAAACAGGCATGGGATAGGCATAAGGGAGCATTACAGATGAGTATGAATAGATAGGCCATTGACTGAACAAAGGCAGATGGAACATTTATAAGGTAGAAAAAGAAATGGGCAGACTGGATGGGCCTTGCTGTCCTTATCTGCCATCAACTTGTATGTTTCTATGTAAGAGGCATACTTTTCCTTCCATCCCCTCTGCAATGTCTCCTGTAAAGACATTAAAGAGGACCGGTCCCAGTACTGAACCCTGCAGTACCCCACTAGTAACCACTCTTTCTTCGAGTGTACTCTGTTTACCGTTACCCTCTGCGTCTTGTTGGTCAGCCAATTTGTTACCCAGGCTATCACCCAGGCACCCACTCCCAGGGTGGCTAACTTGTTTATTAATCTTTTATGGGGGACTGTGTCAAATGCCTTGCTAAAGTCTCGGTAGGCCATATCTACAGCCCTTCCCTGGTCTACTACTTTGGGCACCCAGTCAAAGAACTTTGATTTGTCTGACATGACCTTCCTGCTGTGAATCCATGCTACCTTGGGTCCTGTGCCCCGCTGGCCTCTAGGTACTCAACAGTTCTTTCTTTCAGTAGTGATTCCATCATTTTCCCTAGCACTGAGGTTAAACTAACAGGTCTGTAGTTTCCTGCCTCTGCCTTGCTCCCACTTTTTTGAAGGGGGAATTGCATCTGCCCTCCTCTAGTTCTCAGGTACCACACCATCCTCCCATGATTTGTTAAAAAGGGCAGTCAGTAGTGTCACTAGGTCTCTCCTTAGTTCTTTCAGAATTCTGTGGCGAATCCCATCAGACCCCATTGCTTTGTCCACCCTGAGTTTTAGGAGTTCTCTCAGGACCCTTTCTTCTGTGAATGGATTGTTATTGCCCCCACGTGTCCTAAGTGCTTCTGTTGCTTAGTGTAGGTACCCCCCTTCTTCCTTTGTGAATACTGAGCAAAAGTATTTGTTCAGTATCTCTGCTTTTACACTGTCATCCTCTGCCCACCTCCCCTCCCCTTTATTAAGCCTCACTATCCCTTTCTTGGTCTTCCTTCCTTCCCTGATGTTCCTGTAAAAGGTTTTATCCCCTTTGTAACAGAGTTGGCTATCTTTTCCTCGGTTTGGGCCTTTGCTATTCAGACTGCCTTCCTTGCTTCCTTCTGCTTTAACTGATACAGTTCTCTGTCCTGCTCATTCTGTGGTTCCTTATCTTTATTTGTTCTAGGATTACAAACATATACTTCCTGAATGTTATCTTTTTCTCCCTAACCTTTCTTGCCACCTCTTTTGAGAACCATAGTGTTTTTTTACTTCGTTTTGTTTTATTTGCTTCACACAAAGACTTTTTGCCTCTGTGATGGCAGTTTTGATTTTCTCCCATTGTTCTTCGACCCCTCCTTCCTGCCTCTTCGCTAGTGCATTCCTGAGCAAGTCACTTAACCACCCTGTACTCCCAGGACACACCTGGGAATGATCAATTGGAAATCATTGTAAATGTTTCCGACTTGATAGTGTATCCGTTTCTCATACATTAAAATAAATAAAATAAATCATGTCATCTTCTGTGGTTATGACACGGGTGTTGGTTACAACATTGACTTGAAGTTGACCATAACAGGGCCAGTCCCGTTGACCACAGTGTGGACCTCGGCACCAGTACTGGGCCCACTAGGGTTCAGTACAGAGCAGGTGGTGTCTTGGGTGTTGCACATAAGGTAATGGATGTACTCTTCTGAAAATGGCTACGTTGCCGTTGACTCCAAGTGTCTTGATATTTGCAGCCCTTCAAATCCCACTGTTGGTGGAGTCTTGTCCTGCAAGTCCCAGGACCGTCAAAGTGGTAACATGCTGAGATGGTCACTGCAGGTCGAAGAGATAGAGTTTCTCTCTGCTGTTGATCCTCTTGAAGAAGCAGAATGCAGTCCTGATGAGTTAAGGGGAGAAGTATGAGAGAATCTCCCATTTAGACATACCTCAATGTTTTCTGCCCGTAAAGAGCACAGAGTAGGCAATTTATAATCCAGGATACCCTCAAGAGCACTAGTCCTTTTAGGCTTTAATCAAGTCCATGCATAGGTGTTAAAACTTGAAGCCACTAAGGTAGATGATTTGAAGAAAGACTTCCTGGAGCTGCTTCTGACCACTTACTCAGTAGTGGTGCCTCCAGTTGTTTTACCTCTAGAATTGGTCTTGAATGCTGCTTGGCAGAGGTCCAGCTCCCTGCCAGCAGTTCCAGGAAAAGGTGGGAAGCAGTACTTGTCCCCAGGGGTCAAAAAGAACTGTTTCACCCCAACCTGACACTGACTGTATGACAATAATTGCTGTTCATGATCATTCAGAAATGTTGTTGTATCTGAGCTCTAGACCCTGAAAAAGTAGTCCAAGAAGCTGGATACCATGGCTTTACAGTTTCTCAGTTCAGGCTTTCTAGGGTTGAAGGTAGCAAACTATTAAGTGTGTCTGCCAGAACTCATTGTGGACATCTATCTTGACAACCATGGATGCATTATTGTATGGTCCTCAGAATGGTGTGAAGACAGGGAAGCTTTTGATTCACTTAGCATATTATGCCTCAGATTCATTGCCCAAGGCTGACTGGAGTTTGCATGTGGTGCCATTTGTGTTTATGAGTATCAGGCTTTTAACTGAAGTACAACAGGAAGTTCTCAGCAGTCCTTCTGAGAGAAGGAAACTGGCCCAAAAGTGAAAATAACCCATAGAGATCTGATGAACTCTTGACAGACTCAAGTCTTTAACCTCTCTCCTTTTCTTGATGGAGGTAAACAATTCTCCAGACATGGTTTTCAGCCATTTTTATTGAACTGTGACTGAGGAAGAGTTTATCTCCACAAGGCCCAGAAAGGCATGTGGAAGCAATCAGCTGGTCACTGCCACTGCCCCCCCCCCCCTTTTTTTTTAACTTAGTTTTTATTGTGGAAGTAGGACAGACAAACCAGATGTCATACCTGAGTCCTGTTGCAGACAGTCACCCAGGACCTTTTAGCTTTTGTGTACATTTTGTAACTTTTTACATACAATTGTTCTTATATAACATCAGTACAGCAGATATACAGAACTGTCCTACTGTGCTTATTTATTTATTATTTATTAAATTTTGTTAACCGGGTAAGCCCACTGGGCCCCCGGAGGTCCTTTTTTCAGGGGCGACCCGGAGTTAGTTACATAGAGTTGAACAAGTACAGTTGATAAGTACAGAGTAGTACATTGCATACAAGTGTACGATGTTTTTGTACAACAATAATTGGACGATAACAGTCAATAGATACAGAGTAGTACATAGCATACAAGTGTACGATGTTTCGTAACACTACACAACATCCGTAGCAGCTGGAGAGGGCAACTATTTACAGGGGGAGTACCCTAGATCAGCTGTGGTAATTAGATGCCGGGGGCGTGACTTAGCTAGCCTTCCGGACATACGCAGGAGCTGAGATTTTGGAGGTGAGCACATAACCTCTTCTTGAAGATAGATGGTGAGGGTGCTTCTTGTAGTTGACAGGGGGCTTGTTCCACAGTGTGGGTGCTATATGGGCGAAGGACTTACTACCTGCTGCAGACCTGGGTCTGGGCTGTTCACGCAGTTTTTCATCCAAAGTGCAAAGGGACCTGTTAGGGCGTTTTGGGGTGATAAGCCCTACAAGCCCTGCGGGGGGTGGGGTTGTTGTACAGGAGCTTGTATGTCCAGTTTAGTAGGGGGTACTGTAGTCTTAGGTTCAGGGTAGGCTATTTGAGTGCAGCAAGGACTTCGCAGTGGTGGGTCCTTGGATGAGCTTTAGTAGTGAATCGTGCTACTTTGTGGTACAATGTCTGTAGTCTAGCTTAGAGATGCCGAGTAGGGTTGGGGCCGCATAGGTAAGAGTAGGCAGGAGGACACTCTGAGGGATTGCCAGCCTTGAGTCAGGTATCAGCTTGGCGCTTAGATGGTAGAGCAGCCCGAGTTTTTGGTGGATGTTTTTGGCCACCAAGTCTACATGTGGTTTTAGTGTGAGTCCTTGGTCCAGTGTAAGACCTAAATATTTGAAGGATTGTACCACTTTGATAGGAGAGCCGGATGAGGTGACTAGTGGGAGAAGATGTGCTTGGGAGGGACCCAGGGATTTGGGACCAAACAGGAGAGTTTTGGTCTTGGTAGGGTTGAGAACTAAGCGATTCTCGACCAACCATGCTTCGGCCTGGGAGAAGTCAGCCTGGAGCAGGGGTCCTAGGTCATCCTGACGTGGCGCAGCTCTGTAGAGTACTGCATCATCGGCGTACTGCACAATGGAGCTGCCCCTGCAGTGGTGACAGAGATCATTGACGAACAGGGAGAACAGGAGTGGGCCAAGGATGGAGCCTTGTGGCACGCCCTCCATTAGCGGTAGAGGGTCAGAGGTAGCACCTCTCTACTTGACTTGCTGGGAGCGGTCAGTCAGGTAGTTGTTGAACCAATTTAGGGAGAGTTGGTCCAGTCCAAGTGTGCTCAGTTTGTTTAGTAGTAGTGGGTGATCCACCAGGTCGAATGCCTTGGTCAGATCTATGAAGACCGCTCCCGTGGGAGTGCCCCCTGCTTGAAGAATGTTTAGTGTCTTCCACCTGTCCCTAGCTAAAGTCCACATTGTAAGTGTGTCACTATGAATTTATGTACATACTGGGCCAGATATTCAAAAGGGTTACGCCATGCGCAACAGGGTGTTGTCGCCATGAAGTCCAAACTTGCTCCATTCTGCGATATTCAGAAGGAGGCAGTTGCGCCACAGAAAACATGCTGAGCAACAGCGCAATGCAAAATGAATGCATGCTGAACTGGAGGGAGGAACCATGCATAAACTGCACAGCCCGATATTCAACCGGGCTGTGCAGAGTTGTGCAGGCGCAACCCCAACCCGCGCCTGCAGGACTTTGAGCCAAAAAAAAGGTTTGAAAATACCTGACAGTGAGCTGCTGTATTGCAGGGCAACACAGCAGCTGCCACCTGTGGCTGGCCCCAACCCAGTCCCTGTGCCCCCTCCCGCAGCCGATCGCGGGCATAGTACTCCCCACCAGCCTGATCGCGGGCATCAATGTGGCCCCGTTCCATATCCCTGGTGGTCAGTGGATTCGAAATGCCCGATCGCGGGCGGTATGTATAATAATTCCCACCCCCTCCGTTCATCCCTGGTGGTCCAGTGGACGGAAACACCCGATCATGGGCGGTATAGCCAGCAATAATTCCACCGTTCCACATCCCTGGTGGTCCAGTGGACGAAATGCCCAATCGCGGGCGGTATGTATGTAATAATTCCCACCCCTCCCGTTCCACATCCCTGGTGGTCTAGTGGACGAAATGCATGATCAGCAGGCGGTATGTGATAAAAAACCCCGAACATGGCCCTGGTGGCATGTCCCCCACCCTACCCACCCCTGAGCCCTACCCCCCGCTCCCAGTGACAGCAGCATCCCACTGCGCCCCTTGAGACTGACTGCCCGGTGATGAGGGCTGCCGCCGATCTCTGCACCAATGGAAGAAGTCTCACCGGCAGCCGTCGGCGAGGGCGGGCGGCAGGCGGGTGGGATGCCGCGCCGCCGGGGAGCGGGCAGGGGCTTTGTGGGTGGTAGGGTTAGAACACTAGCCACCAGGGCTATGTTTGGGGTGGTTTTATCACACATACCGCCCCGATCGGGCATTTCGGGTCCACTGGACCACCAGGGATTGTACAGGAGGGGGTGGGAATTATACATACCGCCCGCATCGGCATTTCGGGTCCACTGGACCACCAGGGATATGGCCGGGAGGAGAGTGGGGAGTTACATTGATGCCCGCGATCGGGCTGGTGGGGAGTACACCATGCCCGTGATCGGGCTGCAGGGATGCCGTCCCCGACGGCCGCTGCCTGGCAGGCACCAGGCGCAAGTCCTCGGGATTGGTGCACCTACATGCTAATGGCATGCAAATGGGGACATAATCACATGCAAATGGCCCCCTCGCCTTGCATGAATTATAGCCCCATTTGTATGTCACCTTGAATAGCTGATTTATTTATGATGATGAATGAGTATTGCGCCAATTTCAGTTGAATGCTCCACCTGTCAACTTATGTGGTAAGTTCCACTGCGCCATGCACAATGGTTGTGGCTTGGGGTGATATTCAAAGGAGTTGCTCAATAGCGCAACTCCTTTGAATATCGCCCAGGACACACCCCTGCGCAACTATTTTGCGCAGCTCAAGGACTTGCGCCTATGAATGGCGCAGTTTGAATATCCAGCCCACTGTATTTAGAGTTTATTTTCAATAGGAACCAGGTATTAAACAACAGCCGTGTTACTTAGCCTCATAACTATCAGCTCAACTGGAGCTGAGCAATAAACAGCTAAAACAAAAATATAAAGGAAAGAGCATCAATTTTTACATCAACATGAGTGTCTTGGTTTCTTTAACCCTTTAATTTACTGCTAAAAGGTGTCTATTGCATGTCTAGTTGGCTTGCTGCTAATCTTGTGTCATGGGATAAGGAGGATTTTAAGCCCTAATTTCTCTTGATGAGACAGTGTATCTTTTGGACAGAAGAGGATGGCCGCTACCGTCTCGATCTCCATTTACCCCTTTAGTGTCTCTTTTACTCTTGATCTAATCGAGGGGTTTGAGGGGTGATCAGCCTTCCCCACCCACTCCAGAGCTCCAGGTGTTCATCTGCCGTCAATGTTAGTTTGGCAGTCAGTCCCCACTGACTCCTTTTGTCTGGCAAAAATCTCCCAGCAGCATGGTCTGGGGATCAAATTGGGGAAGAGTAAAGCCTTTTTTTTTTTTATCTCAGATTGGTGGGGTCTGGAGATAGAGTACTCCCTAGTTTTCATCACGCTTAACTCCAGAGCATCAACCAGTTCCAAGCAGGCACTTGAAGGAACATCTTTGCTGTAGAGTGATGCACTTCACAATGCAGTTGCTCCTAAACAATCAAGCAATCTTGGAGGTACTGTGTGGATTAAGATAAGATTCTGTCTTCCCAGCACTTTTTCATGTCCGGCAAATGCATAGGAGGCTATTTTCACCTATTCTAGATCTTTTGGCTCATCAGAATACAAAGGACTCACAGGTGCTTCCTCCACTTCTGCCTTGAGGACCACCATTTCCAGGGTGTCAGCATTCCTCCCCAGCAAGAAGTGGCACGTATTTCTGTATCTTGATGATTGAAAAGTGAAAGGATCAGACTGAGGATCATCAGGCAGTACAGGGGACAACTTTTGTCTCAGTTGGGGTGTCACAGCGAACATATAGAAATCATTTTTGTGGTATAAGTGGCAAGTGTCCTGTGACTCCTCTCCTTCACCTTCTGTGTACTTGAACTGTTCAACAGGTGGTGCTTGAGTGCCAACTGGCCTTTGCCTTTCCTCCTCCATCTTCTCTTTGTTGCGGCTGTCCGGGGGAGGGTATAAGTATCAAATGGCCTGTACCATCCCCATCTGTGTTCTGGGACTATCCAATAGGTGATGCTTGAGTGCCAAGTGGCCTTTGCCTTTCCACCTTCCTTCTTCGCTCTGTTGTGGGTTTTCTAGCGGGGGTCTATAAGTGACCTGTGCCATCCCACTTTTATCTGTTGGAGACTGCCCCAACTGGGGGATGCTTGAGTAACAAATAACCTTTACCTTTCCCCCTCCGCCCTTTGCTCTGTTGTGGGATGTCTAGCAGAGGGTGTATAAGTCTCAAGTAGCTAGTGCCTCACATTCTCCCTTCCTGTGCATTGGGATCTGTTCAGTGGCTGTAATTGGTTTTGAATCTGGGGCCCTGTGTTTCAGAGATCTGTTCCCTAACCACTGGCCTACAAAATGCATCAATTATGTAAAACTACAGTGTAGTTGTACACAGAGCAACTAAGCTGATTAGAAAATTAGAGTAGATAAATTATGTAACACAGAGCATGGTTGCAGAGATGACAGATCCTACCAAACCAGCCTCTCCTTCGAGGAGGTGCTGTAACTAAAGAGGCGGATTGGGGTCAGGTTGTTTATGCAGTCTTTCTGGACTTCAGCAAGACCTTTGACACTGTACCTACAAGGAAGACTCATGGAGTCCACAAAGTGTAAAAGAGAGAATGGTAAATTGAGAGGAGGGGTAGATTTAGAAGGAGGGGTTTAGATTCAGGAGGAGGAGGGGGGTAGATTCAGGAGAGATGTGAGGAAGTACTTCACAGAAGAAGTGATGGATTCCTGGAAGAGCCTTGCAGCAGAGGTAGTGGAAGTGAAAACAGTGGTGGGGTTCAAGAATGCATAGGATAAGCACAAGGGAATCATAGTGGAAAGGAAGGGGGGAGGGAGAAAGAGATGTAGATCAAGTATGGTCTGTGGTAATAACGTAGGTCTGGAAAAATGGGCAGACTGGGTGGGCCAAGCAGTCCTTATCTGCAGTCACATTCTACGTTTCTAGAGGCAGGAAGCAGAGATTAGTAGTGGATGGTCAGCTTTTAGAGTGGATGGAGAACCTCAAGGGTCAGTGCTTGGACAAAGCGAAGCTGAGCTGTTCTAATGCATTAAAGGAATACTAAAGTTAAAACTGGCAAAAACATATGTTTGCAGGGTGTTTTGATTTTTGTGTGTGAAGTACTAGTGTGTCATTCCCTTTGTTTGCTGTTAAGTGTTTTTTTTTCTAAATTAGCCTGCTAGTTATATGATAGTTTGGCTCTTGCGGATCGCCATCCTTTTTCCTACAATGCCTCGTGTCCCATGTGACAGTGATGCTTCAAGGACCATTGACTCAGCAAGTACTAGAGAAAGGAGCCTAACATTCTGGCATACACTAAATAACTTTAATTCAGTGTCTTTGTTTTCTGTGTGAGTTAGTCTAGCCAGCAAGAGTAAATGTTTTGCTTTTAAAACTGTTCATTTCATCGAACTACACACGGCCATAAAAAGCACACTAATCACCCCAGATTGTCAATACTACAATTAGTAAAGACTCTAGCTATTTTCTTACAGAATAACTCACTCAGTTAGCCCTCAAGTATTTACTAAAGTGTAAATGTAGCCTTCAGTGCCCACTGGATAAGGAAAGTTAGCTCAGCTCTGCTGTTGTAAATTGACCCTAAACCAATATTTGCTGACTCTGTTGTCCCGGATGTGGTGATGTGGTCACAGCTGTGTAATATTGCAGACATATTGCTGTTATAATGTAACCCCCTTGGTGGCGCTATCCCAAGGGCTACTACCCCTGCCTGCGTGACTAGTTGCAGGTTAAGTGGCCTGGGTACTGAAAACTGGTGCCTCCACCCGGAGGACAGGGTTGGTGGTAACGTAGCTGACTTGGGTACAGCCCTCCGGGACACTGTGACCCCCCTCTTTCCCCTCTAGTGGCCTAAACAATGAATAGAATACACAGGTACAAAAACTCCCAAACTACAAATGTATTCCCCACTCTGACTGCACTTGCCACCAGGGCTGGTTACACCTGTGTGACCCTGGAGGCCCCCTGTAAAATAAGATTAGACACAACCAGCAACAACAATACAGTACTATTAGTACAGAGATGCACCACAAGCAGTTTAAGTGCAAAAAGAGTCAGATCTGATTTATTCTGGGGGATTGAACAAGGGAGGGGCGTAATCAGGTTGATTGGTCTAGCAACTGATTCAATCAGGCTACAAGGCATGCACTTTAGAGTCCTGCAACACAGTCACACACACACACACTCTGGGTACCCAGTTGATGCAGGCTAGCCTGATGCGTTGCCCGGGGTAGGCCGGCATCACAGCTGGTCGGGGCCCTAATGATGGGAATAAAGAGTCATGCACAGTAACCCACAATTTGTAATCCAGAGCCAGGTGGCTCAGTTCGTGATAATCAAACAAAACAAATCAGATGACACTCTTTGATTTAGCTGATGTTGCAGGGAGCTACCCTGGTGTTTACTCACGCTACCCAGTACAGGACGCAGGAGGGACAAAATGGAGAATGCAGAATGACTTGCTGGTTCTCCAGGAGAAGCATTTCCCACACGATTCACCATGGTGTTGTTCCTGTTCGTGACACTGAGCAGGGGGCTGATCCCCAAGCAGGTCTGTCATCGATGATCTTCTCTGTGGCATGAGTAGCTGGCTGGGCCAATGCGGCAGAGCCCAGGCCAGGAGAAAAATTTGGATGGCTGTCCAGTAGTGCTGGATTCAGCTTCCAGCAAGCGTGACACAACTGGAGAGTGGGGAACCAAATTGCAGCCCACTGAGAACATTCAGCACACTTATAGTAAATAAAAAGCAGTACCACAGTTTGGATGACAGTCCGATCGCAATCACAGTGTTTCTGCGCAAACCGTACGCTCTGTGGTGGTTTCAGACTTCCTGACAGGCCGATCGCATGAAGCAAATCTTCGGTATTCTTCAGGTAACAGGGCAGTCACCATTCGGTATTTCTGGTCACAAGCCGGTTCGGATTCAGTCCGATTAATTTCACTAGCAGATCCCTCAAAAGGGAAGATGAAGCAGGTAGACCAGACACAACCTTCCCACCAGTTTCCAGCTGCTCGAATGTCTTGAGCAGTTCACTCTTTCAACTCCAAACTCAGACTGACTCTCTGCTGCAGGCAGCACCGGGACCTCCTTCTGCTCCAAAAAGGGTTTGGTTGGTTGATTCATCTGTCTGTCAAAGCAAGGGCTCCCCCTACAGGTCCATTTGGGCGCCAAAATGAAAAAACTACAATTCCTACAGAAATTCACTCCCACAAGACCCCTGGGGACATACTCCATTTTAAGGTCCCCAAAAGGTACTGATTGGTGCAATACAGAAATGTTCATGCTGCAAAGAAAGGCAGGTTAGACAAACTATAATACCATTATTATTAGAGCAACTAATCAGCAAACAAATACCAGTTCTAACAGAGCTAATCTCTGCACCATTACTGATGGCAGAACAGAGGAATATTATTGTAGCTCGGGTGGGACTGGGGCCTGGAAACATTCAGCCCCTACCCAGATTAATTATACACTACAAAAATAATGTCTCTTAAGGGGACAGGCACGGAGGCTAACAGGCACTTGCATGCAAGCAGTTTTACACCTGTAAAGACACAGAACGCCCTCCTGGCAGTGGGCATTTAAGCACACCCAAGGAAGACTTTTGGGAACCCCCATTTATAGGGGGTTACAATAAGTTTCTGTGATTTTGGTTATATTTAAAAGTTCCAAACAGGCCAGAACTAAGGGTTGCCCAAAGAATGCCCAGTGTTCTTGAAAAGGTCATATAGGACAGAGAGAATGTATATTACAACTGTGTGACATTCCTCTGTGATCTGGGGACAAAGGCTTAACCAGAAAACTAAAATTCCATTTTGAAGAGGATTGGAAGATCTTACTTCGAGAGGACTCTTGCAGTAGGTAATTACATATAGGACTGACGCCGGCTGGTGGCAGGACCCCACGGAAAAATTTCTAGCTAGCAGTCCCTGGTGAGGCACTGCCCCCATGTCAGGTGACCGGCGTCATGCGACGTCGGTATAAAGGGGCGGTCCCAGACGCCCGCCTTCCAGTTCTTTCCCTGCCTAGCTTTCGTGCAGCCCCGTGGTAAAGTTCATGCTTAGCAGCCCTGTTCTTTCGTCAGTTTTACCGAAAGTTTGAGTATTTTTTCTTCTCATCATCAGGTCAGCGTCGGTGTATGTCATCCCCTACACCTTCCAAAAACAAGTGCGACTCGTGCGGCGCCCAACTGCCACACAAGGACGGCCATTCTCTCCGCCTTTTTTGCTTAGGCCCCGACCACCCGGTCGACAAGTGCCCGCATTGCCTGCACTTCAACGCGGCTACCCGCAGACGATGCCAACAGTCCCTGGAAGCCCATCTACTCAAGAAGAAGATGTCTTCAATGGAAAAGGAATTGAAGAAGCTCAGACAGGCGTCGACTTCTCCTGAAGGACACCACAAGAAGCGGGACAAAGAAAGGCACAGGGAGAAGGCCTCCTCGCCCGCAACTCCAGCTGGAGTCGTGGCTCAGGTGATATCCCCTTCGGGGAATCGTCCGACGGCAGCCTCCAAGGTTTTGGAGGAGGTGTCAGCCTGCCCGTCAGGCTCGCGCTCGGGCCTTGCGGGCACCTCCGGGCTAAAGGAGGCCTCTGCCCCCAGTACCGCCGCAGGCTTGGCGGCTCACTGGCGCTGGGTACCTCCCATAAGCCGGACGCCGACTCCTCCCGTCACCGGGAGAAGATCGTATAAGACGCCCGACCCTTCGGGCGGCAAGACGACTGCCCCTCGGACCGGGCCGCATCCCACACTCAGCCCGGTCCCGACGAGGGACCCTCAGAAGCCGGACGCGGCTCCTCCGGTGCCCGCCGGGAACCAGCCCTAAACCGCGACGTTGGCTCCCTGACGTGGCGCTGGTGTCGAACCGCACGACGGACCCTCCAACCCCGCGTCGGCAGGTTCTCCGCAGCCTTCGCTGCCGTCCAGGAGTCGAGTCACCCCAGCCTGACCCCGGGACTTTTTTCCACCGTCCCCAGGCGATGCTGGGGATATTCCACCACCGTCAGACCCTCCTCCTACAGAACCGGCTCTGATGCCGGCACCCCAGACGCCGGCTGCGATGCCGGTCCCGCCAACGCCGGTTCCATCGGGCCCGACCCCCCCGGGCCTCTCAATGTTGACCCGCCCGTGGGGCCTCCTTCTGGGCCATCTGCTCCGGCAGCTCCTCCTATCCGACGCCGTCTTACCCGGGTCCGCAGTATCCAGCGCCGCAGTACCCGACGCCGCCATACCCGGCACCGGTTTTCCCGCAGCCGGGTTACGGATACTTGCCTTACGGTTATAATCCATATAATTATCCCCCTCCTCCTCCTCCTTTACCGGCCCCCAGGCCGCCGGTGGATCTGCAGGAGACTCTGGCTTCCTGGTGGGCTGAGGCCAAGGCTCAGCTCACCAAGGAAGTAGAGAGCCGCCTTATGGCGACAGTGCCGCCCCCGGCCCCCGTGCCCGAGGCGGCACTCTCCTCACCGCCTCGGATTCCAGAGCCCTCCGTCCTGGATCCCGAGAGGGCAGGACACCTGGCCCAGGGATCCCCCTATGAACCTGCCTTCCCCTAGACGGGTCAGGGAGTCTTATTCTGCTTCTGATTCTTCTTCTTCTTTGTTCTTGGATTCCTCTGATGAATGCCCCGAGAGAGATGACGAGCTTCGCTCTCCATCTAAGCCCCGGCCGAGGACTCCTCCAAAGTCTCCTCCGGAGGATCCTTCCTTCACGGAGTTGCTCAGGAAGATCCAGGAAGTACATCAGTGGTGTTCTCTGGAACCAGATCCTCAGTGGGTCAAACTCGCCTAACATCTGGACCTGCCCCTTATGGCTCCTACTTTAGTGCCACCCTGGATCGAGCCTCATGCCCACCTTGTTTCCACTATTTGGAAACAACCGTCGGTTTTAGCCCCGCTTCCTAGGAAGTCTAACAGGCTATACCAGGCTCCGGAGGGTGTAGACTTTTTAGATTCTCACCCCCGTGCAGACTCAGTCATGATTAGCGCCGCTCACGGTCGGTCAGCACACCCCAAACATTTAAGCTCGTCTCCTCCGGATAAGGAATCTCGCCTCCTGGACCAGTATGGAAAAAAGATATATGCCTCTTCCACACTGGGAATTTGGGCCCTGAATTATGTAGCACATATGGGGGATTACCAGAAGGCCATCCTTACCCAGGCGGAATCTAAGATTGACTCCTTACCTGACTCCCACATCAAGCAGGAGTTAGCTGACTTAGTCCGTTCTGCTCGTTCGGCCAGTCGTCACATCCTGAGGACGACCTATGATGCAGTGGACACTGCCGGGCGGAGCTCCGTGTTCGCCGTAAGTCTTCGGCATCACGCCTGGCTCCGCGTGTCAGGTTTGGTCCCGGAGGTGCAGTCAGCAATCCAGGAAGCACCTTTCAGGGGTTCAGTGCTTTTCGGCGGTGATGTCAAGGACATCATCACTGACTTGCAGGAGAAGGGGACGGCTCTGAAATCCATGGATTCTATGTACTGTCCCCATCCCCCGCAGCGCCGTCCTTTTTGTAGACGCAGCCAGCCTCAAGCGAAACCCCAAGGAAGGCAGGCCACTAAACGCCGGGCCCCCGTAGCTGCTAGGCCCCCACCGCCCAAAAAAGCAGTGGGTGCCCCAGCTGGGGTACTGCACCACACCACCTGACTCTTCCCCTCTCCCACCGCCTCCGGACTCCCCGGAGGAACCAGTAGGAGGGAGATTCTCCCTCCACCTTCCGGGTTGGGAGAGGATAACAACAGATTCATGGGTGCTTCAGATTATCGCGGAGGGGCACTCCATAGAGTTTCTACAGAAACCTCCACGCCACCCCCCTCTGAAGTCCTCCTACACAAGGGACCATCTTCCTTTGGTCAGGGAAGAAATATCTGCCCTTCTCGCGAAGCAGGCCATAGAACCCATTCCTCCTCACCTTCAGGGGACGGGTTACTAGTCTCATGTCTTCCTGGTCCCAAAGAAGACGGGAGATCTCAGACCCATTCTCGATCTCAGCTCCCTGAACCTTTATGTGGAATACAAAAAGTTCAGGATGCTCTCCCTTCAAACCCTTCTCCCCCTTCCTCGGCTGGGTCAATGGCTTTGTGCGCTGGATATGCAGGACGCATATCTGCACATCTCCATTCGTCCCTCGCATCGCAAGTACCTCCGGTTTGCTTTCCAGGGGACCATTACCATCCGGCACTACTCTTGGTCTTTCCTCGGCTCCCCGAGTTTTTACTAAAATGTCTGGCGGTGGTAGCGGCCCACCCATGCATTGCGGGAGTTCAGGTGGTTTCCCTACCTGGACGACTGGCTCCTGGCGGCCTCGTCCAGGGAGGAGCTTCTGCATTTTCTCTCCCTCACCCATCAGGTTTTCACTTGCCTGGGTATTACCATCAACCATTCCAAGTCTCATCTGGACCCCTCCCAGAGACTTCAGTTCATCGGGGCAATTCTCGATACGACGGTGAGCAAGGCCTTCCTTCCTCCGGACAGGGCGGCCTCCCTCCAGTCACAGATTTCCTTGCTATCGGAATGCAGGAAGGTTCCGGCGAGGTCAGTTCTCCGTCTCTTGGGGCTCATGGCGGCCGCCATCCTGACAGTTCCCCGCGCACGGCTCCACATGAAGATTTCTCAGTGGACTCGCCGATCCCAGTGGGATCAACTCGTAGACGACCTGGATCATCTGGTTCTGATCTCCTCGCCGATGACAAAAGACTTGCAGTGGTGGATGGTTCGAGAGAACCTGTCTCAGGGGGTCCCCTTCTGTCTTCCTCCCCCCCTCCCAGACTCTGACCACGGACGCATCAGGTGAAGGTTGGGGAGCCCATCTGGGTCCTCACCGAACCCAGGGTTTATGGTCCAGATTGGAGCTAGCTCTCCACATCAATGTGCTCGAGCTACGAGCAGTACTTTATGCTCTCCAAGCCCTTCACCAATACATCCTTGCTGGTCACCTAGCTGTCCAGACGGACAACATGTGCGTGGTGTGGTACATCAACAAGCAGGGAGGGACTTGATCCTACCCGCTATGCAGGGAAGCAATGAGGGTTTGGGACTGGGCTACGCTTCACAACCGTCACCTCACGGCGATCCATGTTCCAGGAGTCGACAATACCCTGGCAGACAAGCTAAGTCGCTCCTTTGCTCTGCCACACAAGTGGGAGTTGGACCAAAGGTTCTAGATGACATCTTCCAGCTTTGGGGGACTCCACAGATAGACCTGTTCGCCTCTTCCCAAACGCAAAACTTCCCACATTTTGCTCGCTTGCTCCAGAGCGAGACGCTTCTGTGCACGGCCTGTCTCTAAACTGGAAGGGCAGATTCATCTATGCTTTTCCCCCAATTCCTCTGGTCCCTCGTGTACTGCAGAAACTATCAACGGAAGGAGCGAGAATGATTCTGATCACTCCTTTCTGGCCCAGGCAAATCTGGTTCTCTCTTCTACAACAATTCTCAGAGGTTCCTCCTCTTCTTCTTCCTTTATCTCGACGATTGCTGACCCAGGATCAGAGGACCCTGGTCCATCCGGGACTCAAGTCCCTGCAACTTCATGCATGGCTTCTGCAGACCTAGCCCAATCTCGCTTTGGTGTTTCTCCAAAGGTGGCCGAGATTCTGGTGGAGGCTAGAAAACCCTCCACTAGGTCCACTTATGCCATGAAATGGAAGAGATTTTCTATTTGGGCTGGCTCTAGGAATGTGGAGCCTTTCTCCTGTCCTGTGGCCATTCTGCTTGACTATTTACGTCATCTCTTCGACCTGGGTCTCAGTCATTCCTCCTTAAACGTACACATGGCTGCTATTTTAGCTTACCACGTGCCTTTCGCTGATAAAGCCTTTGCCCAATTAGAGGTGTCTAAGACTTTTCTTAGAGGGGTCCTTCATCTGATGCCTCCTGTTCGGACTCCTCCTCCCCCTTGGGACTTGAACTTTGTTCTCGAGAAACTTACCCTTCCTCCCTTCGAGCCTGCGGCTTCTGCAGACCTGAAGTTTCTTTCGTGGAAGACGCTGTTCTTGGTGGCCATCACCTCCGCTCGAAGAATTTCCGAGCTCCAGGCCCTCATGTGTAAAATCCCTTATTTGATTTTTCACAAAGAACAAGTAGCTCTTCGCACGAACCCTAAGTTTCTACCTAAAGTGGTAGCGGAGTCTACCTTAAATCAGTCTATAGAGTTACCTGCCTTTTTCATGCAGTACTCCAACCAAGGAGAATATTTACTCCATTCCATGGATGTTCACCGGATTCTGAGATACTACACCGATAGGACTAAGGATCTCAGAAAAACTGACCAACTGTTCGTCTCTTTTGCTCACAAAAGGGAAGGCAATGCTGTTTCTAAGCAATGCCTGTCAAAATGGTTGGCTCATTGCATCACTTTCTGTTATGACAAGTACAACAAGACCCTTCCGGGTCAAGTCAGAGGTCACTCTACTCGGGGAGTAGCAGCCACTGCGGCTTGTTTCAAGAATGTGTCTGCGGCAGAGATTTGTTCTGCCGCCACCTGGACCTCTGTCCATACCTTTACGAAACATTACAGTTTGGATATTGCCTCTCACCGTAGAGCAGGCTTCGGGTTAGTTGTTTTGCAAGGCCTCCTGTCTTGAGGTTTGCAAGGCTTTTGCTTCTTCTTGGAGTAGTTCCTTCTCCCGGTGCCTTTCGTTTGTTCCAGACTGCTTGGGATTCAGTCCTGTATGTAATTACCTACTGCAAGAGCCCTCTCAAAGTAAGATAGTACAGTTACGTAAGAACTTACTGTAACAGTAGATCTTCGAGAGAGGCTCTTGCAGTAGGTAATACCTTCCCGGCCTCCATCCCCCTAGGCTTTTTCAGCTCCTTTTCCATTGAGGAAAATATCTGCTTCTCTCTCGTCCGGGCCTGTGGCGGGAAAGAACTGGAAGGCGGGCATGGGACCCTGCTTTATACCGACAATGACGACGCCGTCACCTGACGTGGGGCGGTCCCTCGCTAGGGACTGCTAGCTAGAAATTTTTCCGTGGGGTCCTGCCTCTAGCCGGCGTCAGTCCTATATGTAATTACCTACTGCAAGAGCCTCTCTCGAAGATCTACTGTTACGGTAAGTTCTTACGTAACTGTACTTTCCTTGTAAGATTATTAAAGGGAAACTGAGGTCATAAAATCTCAGGAGATGGTAGAAGCATCCCCGGTCATAAAACTTTAAAGTCAAATAGAAATGGGTTTTAGGCAGGAAGTGTCAGCAAGGTTACCAAAAGTCTATTTACATTTTTAATAAGTGGAAGGAAGCTGAGGAATATCTCTCCCTGGAAGTCTATTGTGATTACATTTCAAGTGTTATAATTCATCTCCATTTAGAAGAAATCAGGAAGAATGTGGGAAGATCAAAGGCTGTTGGGACTATAGGACATCTAACTAATAATCCACAGAGTCCCTTAAAAATCTTGGAAAGAGCAAGAGAGACCCTTGCTGGCCCCAAAAAGATAAGGCCACCAAAGAGTTACAGACTGCATGGACCAAGGCATATAAAGCCCTCAGAACAAGGCATGTTGCACACTTTTTCTTGGGACACTCTTCCTGACACACTGAGCAAGACTGCCACAACACAGAGACAGACTAAGGACCATTGAATGCAAGAGAGAACTGGGTCTTTGCAGACTTCATTTATGTTCTGGACTTTGAATTTTCCACAGATAAGGTAGAAACTAGACAGTTAACATTATACAGTGCGTTTTGTATTTATATTTTTCCAACTTTATTTTTTGTATTCTGTAACCAGGTTTTTGAAATCTTTTGTTTGTAAATTTTGTATGATTATTTAGAATTAGTAAAAGCGTTTTGCCTTTAAAACTGCCTGTGAGTGATTTGTGTGTGTTTAAAAAGGTAGAAGCTTTATTCAAATCTGAGACCAACCTGGTTAATGCAAGGTGTCACCATCACTACGAAAGATAGGATCCTGGAAGTGAAAATCGGAGTGCCTTAATTAGGGGAGATACACAGGTCTCGAGAGGAGTCTGTAAGGGAGAACTAGGTCACTGTACCACTAGTGGGAGAAGACACCAATCAGGGTTATGAATGGCTAGCCCCGAAGAGGTCTTAATGTCTGGCCCCCCCAATACAGCAGCCAGGGAGGGCCATCACCTGGCTATAGACTTGAGACTGTATTTTAACCTTCCCCAGATTTTAAAGTGGAAGCCCTGGGACCTCGTGGCAGTGTTCAGTTGTGAATTTAGTGAGCCTTCTGGATGGACACATGGAGGGTATTTCTGTCTCCCGTCATGGATTGCACTTAGGGGTGGGCACTGTGAGCTCAGTGAACCTGGCCCCCAGGAGTGGGTTTGTGACACCGGATAGATCACTGACAAGGAGGCATTGTAGTGAAAAGAAGAGCAATAAACCATGCTAAGATGGAGATCCCCAGGGGGCCATAAAACTTGAGGCTAATTTAGAAAAAACTCGTAATGGCAAAGAAAGGGAAAGACACACTAGTACTACACACACAGGTTAAAACACTGCACAACATATGCTTTTGCAAATTCTGACTGTAGTACTCCTTCAAAGGTGCACGTGAAACCATTCTTATATTGATAAGTGCCTTCGGGGATGGTATTAACACTCATGTGCTTGGTACATGTAGCTACATTGCAATTACACTGTGTGCGATAGTTACCAGTATAGTAATACATTTGAAAAGAGTGCTTCTGGGGGTCATATCCTTATCTTTTTGTTTTATTTTTATACTGTCAAGTTATTTTTGTATTTTCCATTTTTCTTTAATATTACTTTTGAAGGTAGCTTAATGCACGTTGGCTATCATTACAACAATGCACTTAGCGTGACAGACACAGCTGTATAACAGAGTTTCCTTCTCTGAGTGTGCAGTGTTTCTGGTTGGCTGGATTAAGTAGGAGCTGCTCTGTGGACTTGCAATTAAAATTATAAATGTAAGGTGGCCTGTCAGAGCAGTGGTGATGCTAATGCTCATAATGCCGTTGATCAGGGTTCAGAAGCGAGCCCTGTTTGTTGGGGACCGGCCGGGGGAGGAGGAGGATTGAATGGGTCGGGCAGTACCAGCACCTGGGTGACCACAGGTGGCAATGCACTCTGGAGGAGCTTGCAGCTGCGAGTGGGATGGGCTGGAGCTATGCCATCACAACACATGCTGATTACCCTGAAGACTATCAACAACTCCAGCTTTAGGGAGATCAGAGGAACCTTAAATGGGTAAAACTTGAAAGGCTGCTACAGCTTGACATCCTGGGGCTCCCAGAGGCCCTGCACCTGCTGAACTGGGATAGCTGCATCTCAGCTCTCCTCATCTGGGATTTCCCTGGCATCTTGGTGAAGGGACCCCAATGTGAGTGTAAGCCATGCTCTCCTGTCACACCACCATGTTGGGGTAGGGCCCCACCATGGGTGTAACCAGTGCAGTCCCGCCGCACCATCGTCTTGGGGAGGGGCTCCTCCGCGGCAGTAAGCCATGCTTTTCTGTTGCACCGCCTGTCACGAACCCACTCTTGAGGGCCAGGTCCACTGAACTCACAGTGCCCTCCCCTAAGTGCAATCCATGATAGGGAGGGAACAGGAATACCCTCGTGTCCTCTTATGATGCTCGCTGCATTCACAACTGAACACTCGCCACGAGGTCCCAGGGCTTCCTCTAAAATCTGGGTAAGGGTAAAATACAGTCTCAAGTCTGTAGCCAGGGACAAACCCTCCTTGGTTGCTGTATTGGGGGGGGGGAGCGAACGCGTTCCGAGCCCTTTGGGGCTGGCTCTCGTAACCCTGAATGTGTCTTCTCCCATGGGTGGTGCAGTGATCTAGTTCCCCCTTACAGACCCTCCCGAGACCTGAGTATCTCCCCTACTTTGGCCCCAGATTCCCTTGTCAGGATCCTATCTTTGGTAGCGATGATGACATCTTGCATTTACCAGGTTGATCTCAGATTGTAATAAACCTTCCACCGCCACACACACACACACACACACACATCACTTACAGGCAGTTTTAACAGCAAAGTGCTTTTACTAAAATTACTTAAATAATTATCATAGAAAGTTTACAAACAAGATTTCAGAAATCTGGTTACAGAATAACAAAACAGAGCTGGAAAAATACAAAATGCACTCTGAAATGTAACTGTCTAGTTTCCACCTGGTTCGTGGATGATCAAAGTCCAGAAAATAAATGAGTTTGCAAAGACCCAGTTCTCTCTTGCATTCTCTAGTCTTTAGTCTGTCTCTGTGGCAGTCTTGCTTCTCTTGTGCGTCAGGAACAAGTGTCCAAAGTGCAATGCAGTGCTTCTGTTTGGAGGGGCTTATATAGGCATGGCCCTCCCAGTCTATGGTTAAGGTGGTGGTCCCATCTTTTTAGTCCAGCAGGGGTCTCTCTTGCTGTTTCCCAGTTTTTAAGTGAACCATATCATCAATTTGTTAGATTTACTGGATTTAATAGAGACAATAGTAGGCAAGTAGCCCTTCGGGAATGTCTCCCCACACTAGTGGGACAGTTATATTCCTGATTCATTTCATCCTATTTGACAATAAATACAGATGAAGGCACTTGTTCTATGCGTCAAATGTATTTTGCCCTACTATTTCCTGAGGTAATCTATTCCAGTCCTTGATAGCACAAACTGGAAAATAATTATCCCTTTTGTTGATCTTAGCGCTAGGTACCTTGATCTCTTTAGATTCTCCCACAGTTTCAACATCCTGCCAGCTAATAAAATGTAAATAGACTGGAGGTAACCTTGCTGACACATGCCTAAAGCCTATTTCTCTTTGAGTTTAAAGGTTTTTTTTTTTGGTTTTTTTTTACTTGTACTTTATATTCCTCCCTGCTTCCTAAGCCCTGCACCATCAGGAGTCGCCTATGGTGTCTACCCTTTATTCTGTCCACCTACCTGGAGCATGTGGGTGTTCCCGCATGGAGCCTTGGTTCTACCCCCCCCCCCAGGTGGGGATGAGGTGGGGCCCGTATACCCTGAGCTTCTGGTTTCGCCGGGTCACCGCAGCAGCACAGGCAGGAGAGAGATGTTGGGTCTTCACTGGGCGCGCCATCTTTCTGGTGTTCAGGGAGTTGATTTTCTGCTGTTCTTTAGGGGCCTGATGGGCGCCCAGATGTCAAGGCGATAACGCCGACGTCCATCATGCCCCAACCCCTCAGAGTAGCTTCAGTGCTTGCTGAGCCTCTGGCCTCCGCCAGAGGTCAGTCAAGCGGCGAGCCTCGTCCCCCCTCCCTCCCCGGAAAAAGGCGAGCGGTCCTTGGAAAATTGAGCCCCTCCCCCTCCAACTGGCCCTTGGTCTTCCCGGGCACGTTCCTGAACCCAGTTCGATGGCGTCGCAAGTGGTAGTACTACTGCTGCGCTGGCAGGCCAGCGAATTTAAAGTTTATTACAGGCGATAGTTTCCCCCATCTCCTGAGATTTTATACCTGTTTTCCTTTGTTAAGCTTACAAGGAACTTCCAGTCCTCTTTGAAATAGGATTTTAGTTTCCTGGCTAAGCAGCCTGTTCTCAGATCACAGAGGAATGTCAAATATTTTATAAGACATTCTCTCCTTCCTGTGATCTTTTCAGTAAAACTGTGTATCCCACTGTCAAAGCTCATCTCCTGGTCTGTTTGGGAATTTACACATAACCAAGTTCCTCTGCATGTAACCCTTTTAAAGCATAAACAAAATCACAGAAAAAAATATATCTGCAGTATTGCCCAGCAGTGGCCAAATCGCCACACCACCGTCTTGGGGAAGGGCCCCACCATGACTATAAGCCATGCTTTCTCTGGATTTCTCTGCTGTCTTGGGGCTGGGCCCCACCATGGGTGTATGCCCTACTCTTTTGGGATTTCCCTACCATCTTGGATAAGGGCCCCATGATGGGTGTAAGCCACGCTTTTCCGTTGCACCACCATCGTGGGAAAGGGCCCCACCATGGATGTAAGTCATGTTCTCCCGGGATTTCCCTGCCGTGTTGAGGAAAGGCCCCACCGTGGGTGTTAACCATGCGCTCTTATCACACCACTGCTTCAGGAAAAGGCCGCACTGTGGGTGTAAGTCATGCTGCTCTGGGATTTCCCTGCCTTCTTGGGGAAGGGCCCCACCATGGGTGTAAGCCGTCTTCTTTCGGGATTTACCCACCATCTCGGAGAAGGGCCCATTTGTGGGTGTAAACCATGCTTTCCTTTCATATTGGTAAGTCTCCAGGAAAGTGGGGTGACAAGGCAGGGAGATACCGAAGTAGGACATGGGTACATCCCTGGATGTAGACAGAAAAGACTAAAATAGAATTTAAAAAAAATTATAATTGTATACAGTATCGCACGTTAGGGAATAAGCAGTAAATATGTTTGCAACCTACAGCATTACCTTCATTTATTGAGAGGATTATTTCAGCTTTTATATATATATATATATATATATATAGATATATATATATATATATATATAGATATATGTGTGTATGTATCTTTTAGAAATGTTGTGCTCATGCTGAAGTTAAAGAACTCTTTGTTGCCGTCTGTTATGCGGGCAGCTCATTACCTGGTTTTCTTTTCCCCAGGCAGTTTCTCAGAGTGGATTTCAGAAAGCAGTGGGCTACATCCAGCGCTGCAGGGATATGCTGCTGAGGTTACCAAAAGAGGTTAGTACGTGAGAAATGCAGTAGCTGGTGCCGAATACATGGGCCCATGTTTATATGGGGCTGCAGCCTTAACCCCACACCCCCGTGTCTGGCTCAGTGATGGCACAGTGGGGTTTGAAAACATGGGACGAACCATACCCTCTGGTGAAAAAAAAATGTGAGCAAATGGACTGCTCTGTGGTGAAGTGCCATTGCATAAGCTGCCACCTGGGAGACTGGGGTAGAGCTGTCAGGGGTTCAGGTACACTGTGGAGGTGAGGGTCTTGACTCCCTGGGAGGGTGGGCGCAGGGCAGCCTCATATTCGACTACCCCTGGTGGCTGATCATGGAGCAGCATTGGTATCGGCTGTGAAGACAGCTGCTTGTCTGACTGGAGGAAGGGTGCAGTCAGACAATCCCAGTGTTTGGATGGGGGAGAGAGGAACAAGATGAGGACCTCCTCAAGAATAAGTGAAAAAAAAAAAAAGTGGGTAAAATGGAATCATACAAGGCCGAAATTCAAGAAGTATACATTTGTGTGTAGAAGGTTTTGCAGTGCAAGCCGGCCCACCGGCGCAGCAGTAGCGCTACCGCTTGCAACACTGGTGACCCGGGTTCGGTAGCGAGTCCGGGTCATCAGAGGGCCAGCGGGGGCGGGAGGGGAAGGATTGAGCGCCCGATGGGCTGCTCTCCTTCTCCAGGAGGGGTGGGCAGCTCTCCTTGCTGCAATACCGCCACCACCTGGGTGACCACGGGTGGTGCCGGTGCAGCAGAGCTTAAGGGAGGGACAGGCCTTGGCCGAGGACCGGATTGGAGGCGCGTCTCTACGCACCTCCGGCTCACTGGTCCTCCTGGTGCGCTGACATCTGCAGGGGGTGGGAGAACGAGGAAAAAAGAAACCCCACAGCTGCACCGGTAGATGGGTCCCTGTGCCACGGCTCCAGGTGCACACTGCCTCCTGAGGGATGGGGGAGAAGGGGGACTTCTCCAGCCCAACTGGGGGGTGATCTGGGGGCTCGTGAATCCACGGGGAGAGGGTCTGTCATAGGGAGCTAGCATGGGTGCTCTGGGACCCCAAAGAGAGGGGCGGCCTTGGAGAGAGTGGGGGCAAAAAAAAAAAAAAAAGGTTTTGCAGTCTGACCAAGAATCAGAATTGGTTTTGCAACCTAAACTGGGACCAGAGTTGGATTTTGTGGCATGATGTGGATGGAGGTGCTGCTGTCCAGATTGGACCGAACCCTGACACGAGTTGGTACAGATTTCTTGACAGTGTGAAGGTTTTCCATTTCCAATTGAGCTGCAGTTTTTGTCCTGTAGTCTTTCCCGTTTGACAGCAGTATTGTATTGTATTAGAAACATAGGCAATAACAGCAGAAAAAGACCAACAGTCCATCTAGTTTGCCTGTAAAATCCTATCAAACTCTGTGACCTATTGTCCCTACAAGGTTCAGTCCCACACTGTCCACAAACCCGTGCTCCCCATTCTACAGCTACCAGCCTGAGCAACCACGTAACCCGTCACCCTTCACTCTGTCCCAGTCGTGCTTGAAGCCATTGATGTTTTTTGCACCCGCCACATTAGCTTGCAGACTGTTTCATGTCACTGTTGACACACCCCCATAAGCTTCCACTCTTTCTTTGGGTACTTTTTCTGCTACTTGTACTTGATGGTTTCTCGCAATTTATCTTGCGTATTCCTTTCAAGAACTTGAATGTCTCAGTCATATATCTACTCTCTCGTCTGGCCTTGAGCGAGTACATGTTCATTGTTCTGAGCCAGTACTCATACAGTCTGCCCTGCTGGCCATGAATCATTTTGTTCAGTGTCCTTTGTACCATTTCCAGCCTGTCCTTATCTTTCTGTAGGTGAGGACTCCAGAACTGGGCACAGTACTCCAGTTGTAGTCTCACTTGTGACCTACAGAGAGGCAGTATTACTTCTTTTCTCCTGTTGGTAATACCCCGTCCTATGCAGCTCAGCATCCTCCTGTTTGTTTTACTGTAGGCCTTGTTATACTGGCTTGATTGCTTAGGGAGTCACTGATGATGACCCCGTGGTCTGCTTTCCTCAGTAGTGCCTGGCTTTTCTGCTCCCATTCAGTACTCTGTGCTTGGGTTCTTGTTCCCTAAGTGCATCACCTTGCACTTTTTGGTGTTGAATTTCAACTGTCAAACCTTGGAGCACCTTTCAAGCCTTTGTAGGTCCCTCTGCATCTCCCTAATCCCCTCCTTGCTGTCTATCCTACCACAGAGAAGAGACACATCTTGCCCTGAATTCCTTCTCTCAAGTCACTGATGAACATATTGAAAAGGGCAAGACCCAAGACTAATTCCTGTTCCATCCTACTGATGGCATCCCTCTCTTTTGATTTGACTCCATTAATCACAATCCTTTGTGTCTCCCTTCCGACCAGTTTCTTACCCATCTAGCTGTGTCCTTTGCCACCCCCAGCTCCTCTACCTTCTTCAGCAATCTTCTGTGAGGCACCAAGTCGAAAGCCTTGCTGAAATCGAGGTAGAGTAAATCCGCAGCACGACTGTTATCCATTACCCTCATCACCCAGTCAAAGAAAACTATCAGACTGGGCTGACATGACCTTCCTCTTCCTGCTACGAACCCATGCTGTTTACTGTTCTTGAGTCAGTAGCCCTCCAGGTAGTCCACAAGTTCCTTTTTCATCAGCTTACCTACAGCACAAGTAAAATTGAAAGGTCTGTAATTGACAAGTTGCTCATTGTCCCCCCTCCATGGAGCGGGACTATGTCCGCTACACTCCAGTCTTTAGGAACTACCCCTGCCTGTATTGAACATTGAATAGAGCTACTAAGGGTATAGCTAGATCTTACTTCGAGAGGGCTCTTGCAGTAGGTAATAACCATTAGAACTAAGCCACCAGGTGCTAGAACTACACAGAAAACTTTAGCTAGCAGCATCTGGCGGGGGACTGCCTACCTGATGTGACATGACCAACGTCAGTGTGACGCTATATAATGAGTGGTACACATGCCCGCCCTCCGGTTCTTTCCCACCATCGACCTGCGCATGTCAAACCTCACGAAGAACGATGCTTCTGTCGACCATTTTGGATGAGTATTTCCACTCATTTTTTTCTTTATTTCTTAGGGTGTTAGTTTCTTCTACGCCTTGTGTATGTCGTCTCCAACGCCTCCTGATTCACATAAAAACAAGTGCGGCTCCCAGCTCCCTCACAAAGACGGCCATTCCCTCTGCCTCTTCTGCCTGGGCCCAGAGCACAAGACCGAGGACTGTGAGGCCTGCCAGAGCTTCAGCCAGGCCACATGGAGACACCGTCAACAGGCCCTGGAAGCTCACATTCTGAAGCAGAAAATGGCCTCAGTGGAGAAGGAGATGCAGAAAATCAGGAGTTCGTCCTCTTCACTGGAGGGCCATCACAAGAAGAAGAAAAAGGACAAGGAGAGACACTGGGACCGGGATCGGTCTCCTTCCCACCCATGGCTCCCTCCTGGAACTGTGGACACAGAGAGGCCCCCCTCCGGGGAGTGTCCCTCCGGCCAAGACAGTCTCTGCTGCTGTGAAGCAGCCATTGGCACCCCCGCGGAGCAGGTTTCGGTTCCGGTGGGAGTCTTCGGGAAATCAGAGACACCTGCTACCCTTAGACCCATCAAAACCAGTGGGTCCACAGCGAGTGGTGAGGCCGTTAAATCAGTCATCAGCCCCTCTGACGACCGTGGCTAATAAGTCGCATGTTGGCCCCTCTGGCATACACCCAGCCCCGGATCCTCAGGCAGGCCCCGATAACAGGCCTGACGTTGAGAATCCGGCCCAGCTACTGCCTGCGCTTTAGCCTTCCCCAGAGGGTTCCCCCTCTCGGGATTCTCCCCCTCCACCTCTCGAGGTGGTCCCTCCGGCTTCCCCTGAGCACTGGAATCTGGAGGGGGTGATCGACCTCTGCTTAACACTGTCCCGCTGCTGACGCCGGATCGCCTGATGCCTGACCTGCTTTCAGGCCCTACGCTTCCTCCTGATGCCCTGCAGGGTCCTTCTGGGCCCCTGTTGGATCCGCTGCTGGGTAGTCCGATGCCGGACCGCCCTTCAGGCCTTCCCGATATGCCGTTGGGCCCATCTTCGGGTCCATCAGCCCTGCCGTTGGGCCCCCAACCAGGCCTACCAGCCCCACCGTCAGGCCCTTAGCCAGGTCCAGCAGCCCCTCTGTTAGGGTCTCTGCCTGGCCCCTTGGGTCCTCTGCTGAGCTACCTGACGCCCAGATACTCGGTGCCATGGTGCCCTTCAGGGTATCTGTCGCCAGGCTTCCTGGCTTCTAGTTACCCAACGCCTGAGTACCTGATGCCAGGTTATTCCCATTATCATTCACCGGACTATCCCTCATCAGGATACCTGACATTTCACTACACGGTGCCAGGTTACCCACTGACAGGGTATGAACAGGTTTTTCATCAACCTTCACCACCTCCATCTCTACCTCCCCAGCCTCAGGTGGACTTGTAGGTGATGCTACGCTCTTGATGGGAAGAAGCCAAGACCCAGTTTACCTCCGAACTGGACAAATGTCAGCTGGTGATTACCCCTACATTGGTCATCACAGAGCCAACGCACTGATCCCTACTATCGACAGACTTCCAACCATCGACGTCAGGTAGATCTAGGAAAACCCTACCTAAACCACAGCAGCCCAGGGACCTCTCGAGAATTGTGGACATTCCACTCCCTAACCTCAGAACTCCTGGTGAGAGCTCGACGTCGGAATCTGAATCTGACTCGTCTCAGTCGGGATCAGATCACGAATCCCCTATCCTGGATGAACCGAAATCGAAGGAATCAACCAAGTCTCCTCCTGAGAATCCTTCCCTTATGGAACTCCTCAGGAAGATTCAAGTGGCTTATGACTGGACAACAGAGGCACAGGATCCTCAACGTCAGAGGCTTGTGGAGCATCTGGAACTATCAGACTAGTCTCTAACTCTCATTCCTCCGTGGATAGGCCCTCACGAAGATTTGGCCACCGTGATATGGAAGCAGCCTGCTTCTCTGGCCCCTGTAGCCAGAAAAACTGACGGGCTATACCAGACACCAGAGGGTAAGGGCCACCTTAGCACCCATCCTAAGGCGGATTCTGTAGTCATCAGCACCGCCCATGACTGTTCTGCCAAACCAAAACACCTCAGCACATCACTTCCTGACAAGGAGTCAAAGATGTTTGACCAATTTGGGAGGAAATTGTATTCGTCCTCCACTTTAGCCATTCGAGCACTTAACTATGTTGCTCATATGGTGGTCTACCAGAAATACATTCTGGGGCAGCTAGAGTCCAAACTGGAGAAACTCCCTGACTCTGAGCTTAAGGAAGACATGACCAGTATGGTCAGATCAGTTAGATCTGCCAGCTGTCACACCCTAAGAGCTATCTATGATGCGGTAGATGCCTCCGCATGGGATACGGCGACTTCCGTGAGCTTAAGAAGAGACTCATGGCTGAGAATCTCTGTCCTGGCACCAGAGGTCCAATTGGACATTCAGTATGCCCCCTTCTGGGGTCTTGTCCTGTTTGGCAGTGATGTCAATGACATCATCACTGACCTACAAAACAAGGTCATAGCTTTATGCTTTGACCAATTCACGTACAAATCCTGTTACAAACCTAAGCAGCCAATTTTTCGGCAGCAACGGTGGCAACAAGTACCACAGCAGCCCCGATGTCAGAACAAATGTCAGGCCCCATCGGCAGGTGCGGCTTCCCCGGCCAAGTTTCACAGAGCTTCGGGAGCAACGCCCACCAACCTTGCTTCTGCCTCCTGAATCGTGCCAGTCCCTCCTGCCCCCAAAGCAAGATCAGGGGTAACCGGTAGGGGGAAGATTTGCAAACCATCTACCAGGTAGGGAGGCAACCACATCAGACTCGTGGGTGCTTCAGCTCATAGCCCAAGGGCACACAATCGTGTTTTTAGAGAGACCACCAGAAGATCCTCCAGGTCACTCTTATTACCCTCTGGGACATATTCACTTGGTCAGAGAGGAAATTGAGTCTCTGCTGCAAAAAGCAGCCATAGAATCCCTTCCTCAGAACCAGATGGGCAGGGGATACTATTCCCACTTCTTCCTAGTCCCCAAAAAGATGGTCGATCTCAGACCGATCTTGGACCTCAGCAGTCTGAACCTCTTTGTAGAGTACAAGAGGTTCCACATGCTAACCCTTCCAGGTCTTCTTCCCTTGCTATATCAGGGACACTGGCTTTGTGCTCTTGATATGCAGGATGCATACCTGCATATCCCCATTTTTCCTACCCACCACCTCTTCCTCAGATTCTCTTTTCAGGGAAAACATTTTCAGTTCAAGCCCTGCCATTTGGCCTTTTGTCGGCACCCAGTGTGTTCACTAAGTGCCTAGCAGTGGTAGCTGCAGCATTACGCAGTCAGGGCATCCATGCGTTCCCTTACGTCAGTGACTGGCTCCTTTCGGCGCCGTCAAGGGACAGTCTAATAGCATCCCTGTCCACTACCCTGGAGCTTTTCCACCAGGTGGGTATTACAGCCAATCTTCCCAAGTCTCACCTTATCCCATCACACCTGTAATTCTTTGGGGCAGTGCTGGATACGATCCAGGGCGGAGCCTTCTTCCCGCCATACAGAGCAGAGACTCTACAAAGGCAAGCACACCTTTTAGCTTCTCGGAGATGGACTATGGCAAGGTCTGTCCTACATCTGCTGGGTCTTATGGCGGCAGCCATCCTGACTGTATACGTGGCCAGACTCCATATGGGGGTCATGCAGTGGACTCTTAGAGTACAGTGGGATCAGGCATCAGATGACCTGGATCACATGATCCTAGTCTCCAGCCCGATGACTTGAGATCTGCTATCGTGGCAGAACCTCGACAACCTTTGCGGAGGTGTCCTTTTCCAGCCTCCTCTCCCCACCCAGACCCTAACGACAGATGCCTTGGGACTAGGCTGCGGAGCTCATTTGGGAGTTCACAAGACACAGGGAACCTGGTCACAGAGGGAACAGCCCACTTCATATCAACGTGCTGGATATGAGAGCAGTGCAGTATGCCCTTCAGGCTTTCCAGCGCCTCGTCAAACCGGGAGCTCTCCTGGTTCAGACAGACAACGTGTGTTGTCTGATATCTAAACAAACAAGGAGGCACACACACTCGTATTCCCTGTGTCGGGAAGCGATGCGTGTATGGACCTAGGCAGTTCAACACAGTCTTCACCTCATGGCAGTGCATGTCCCCGGCATCAAAAACGTCCTAATGGACAGCCTCAGCCGTATTTAAGCCAGATCCCACGAGTGAGAACTGAGACAGTCAGTGGTAGAGGAAATATTCGCTCGTTAGGGTTGACCAGATCTCGATCTATTTGCATCACCATCCAACGCAGAACTACTCACTTTTTGCTCACTCGCTCCAGGACGTGGTGCTTTCTGATGAGACGTGCTGTCTCTATGCTGGACAGGGAGGTTCTTGTACGCCTTCTCTCCTTTTCCGTTACTACAGAAGCTACAGGCGGAGGGAGCAGACATGATCCTGATCGCTCTCTACTGGCCTCGTCAGATTTGGTTCTCTCTGCTTCAGCAACTGACGGTGGAACCCCCAGTTCCTCTGCCTATCTACCAAGATCTCCTAACTCAGGAACAGGGCACCCTAATCCATCCAGGCCTTAAGTCCCTTCACCTGCATGCGTGGCACCTACTGACATACTGTAGCTGCTGCTCGCTTTGGAATGTCCTCAAGGGTGGTTCAAGTACTAGTGGAGGCCAGAAAGCCATCCACGAGTTCCACTTACATTATGAAATGAAAAAGATTTTCCATCTGGGCCACGTCTAAGGGTTGGGACCCCTTCCCATGCCCTGTCCCACAAGTCTTAGAGTACCTACTGCACCTCTCTGACCTTGGACTTTGTTACTCGACTCTGAAAGTCCTCTTGTCTGCCATTTCTGCCTACCACATCCCAGTGGATGGCAAAATCTTGACTTAGTTGGAGGTATCCAAAACATTCCTAAAAGAGATCCTCCATTTGAAACCCCTAGTCAGGAACCGTACTCCTCCCTGGGACCTGAACTTCATTCTTGAAAAACTCACTCTGTCTCCCTTTGAACCAGCTGCGAGTTGTGACATGCGCTGTCTTTCATGGAAAGCGCTCTTTTTAGTTGCCATTACTTCTGCTCGAAGAATTTCCAAGCTCCAGGCCCTGATGTGTAAGGAGCCTTATTTGATTTTTCACAGAGACCGGGTGGCTCTGCATACAAACCCTAAGTTGCCCATATAGTACAAATCAGGACAATGGATTCACCAGGTAAGGCTTATTTGAATCTTGTTCCCTTTATCACTTTTCATTTTATGAAGTCTGCCCATCTCATAATTTTCAATTTAGTAAGTTTATTCATAGAATGTCCATCACCACAACAAAAAGAGAAAAACAATTAGAGAATAGAACTAATCTAAAAAGATTATTAATGTTGCTTCTACTTATGTCTGGATCAGTGCATCCACACCCCGGGCCCAATTCTCCACTAATGGGAAATTATAAATCAACCTCAGCTGGTGCCCATAAGGGCCTAGTTCTCCCCACACTTAAGATCGTTCATTTGAACATTCAGAGTCTGCTTTCTAAATGGACCCAATTTGTTGCAAGGTCCCAACTTCATTCGATGTTATTACTCTCGGAAATATGGCTGCACAATAGTATATTGGATTCAGAGATTCTTCTTCCCAATTATAATCTGATTAGACAAGACAGAGAAAGGGAAAAGGGGAGGCGGAGTCTTAATTTATATTCTTTGCAAATTTGATTATATTGTTCTTGATCCCTCTCCAAGAAATTCGGGATGCAATATGATTTCAATTGATCTGATTTTTGGACAAAGTAAACATCTGACCCTCAGTACAATTTATTTTCCTCCTGGCAAAATATCTCATGGTCTCGAATTGTTGACTTCATTTCGTGAGGCCTTACCGACTAATAGAGAGTGGATCACCCTTGGTGATTTTAACTGCAGCTGGGATAAAAGTTTGAAAGGTAAAATTAGAGAAACTCTGGCCGATCTGGGTGTTACTCAACTAATAGAGGAAACCACAAGGCCCAATTACAAAACAGGTGGAGGGACCGTTCTTGATTGGATTGTGGTCACTCATGCAGACAGGATAACTAATTGTGAAGTTATGCCTGACATCATGAGTGACCACCATCCCATCAAATGCGAATGGTCTGTAAAGGTGCCTAAAAATTTTCCCAGATATGCTGAATGTCGAAATTTGACAAACCTGACTCCCAGAGAATTGAAGTTCTGTTTAATCAAATTGATTGGTCTCCTTAGTATCTTGCACTAATATTGATGCAATGTGGGAGTTCTTTTGTTTAGCCTACAACGCAATCATAAGTACAGTTTCCCCTTTAAAGAAAATAAGAATCAGATCTTCCAAACAAGAATGGATCACAAGGGACCTCATTAATTTAATGAGAAAACGTGATAAATGTTGGAAACTATACAAGGTATCGAGAACTCCTGCTCTTCTCCAAGAGTATAAGACATTTAGAAATAAGTGTAAATCTGAAACTAGGAAAGCTAGGGTTGCTTATTGTCTAAATGAACAAAGGAACTCCAGGGCAAACCCTAAAAAAACCTGGAATTTCCTAAACAAAATTATGGGAAGACAAAAAGCAGCCCCTGCCCCTACCATTCTTCAAAATGGACAAAGCATATGTGACCACTTTAAGGTATCTAACATCTTTAACAGTCACTTTGGGAATCTTGGTTCCTATAGAACTCCCTTAATTTCGGATGGTGTGTCTGATTCTGACAACACCCATAATGACGCTAACCCAAAGTTTTACTTCAGATTTATTACCCCTTCTTTAGTAAAAAGATTTTTTCTGAAAAATAACCTAAAACCCCTTCAGGGCCAGGACGGTGTTGACATTAGGATTATTAAATTAGGTATAGATTGTTTTGCCCTTCCTTTAGCTCATATTTTTAATTTTTCTTTATCTCAAAATGTCTTTCCGAGTAGTTGGAAACAGGCAATTATAAAACCCATTTTGAAGAATGGAAACCCCTCCCTCGTCACCAACTATCATCCAGTATCCCTTCTATCACCTATATCAAAAATTCTGGAAAAGATTGTGATGGACCAAACCTTAAGTTTTCTTGGGAAATATTCCTTACTCTCAGGGAATCAACATGGGTTCAAGCCAGGGTGTAACACCGAAACGGCCTTGGTGGGGCTCGAGGGCAGTGTACATAGTGCACCTGATAGAGGGCATTCGTGTGCGGCACTGTTCGTGGAGCTCACCAAGGCTTTTGACCTGGTTGAATTTGATCTCCTTCCAGGTGTTGTACATGGTCTTCACTTTTCTGGGGATGTTATTGTGTGGTACCAAAACTTTTTACGTAACAGATCTTACAGAACTATTATTGGTTCATCTTTATCTCATACCCTTCCATTAGCTTGTGGTGTACCCCAGGGTTCAATCCTGGGGCCACTTATTTTTTCTTTATTTATGAATTCTGCCCCAAATATTTGTACTAAAACAGAGATGATTTCTTTACACCGATGAGGCTGCCATATTTTGCACTAATCCCAGATCTGCCACTGCTCTCTCTCACCTACAGACTGACTTTGATCATTGGCAGTATTGGTTATCCTCAAATCACTTGGTTTTGAATTCTCAAAAAACAAAGGTACTGTTTTTTTCCTGGAACAAGAATGTATCCACCGATTTCCCTTTAATTATTGATAGAAAGGGCAATAACATTGAATTTGTCTCAGTCTTCAAATATTTAGGTATAACCTCGGATAATCAGTTTTCTTTCGTACCCCATATTCAGAGTTTTAGGAAAACCCTTCACCAAACATTCTTTATCGAGCCAAATTCCTTCTGACCCCTGAATCAAGAAAGCTTTTAGTTTACAGCTTTCTGTTTTCGGTACTTGATTATGGAATACTCATACATACCTCTTCAAGTCACAATGTACTGAGTCTTCTCAGAGCAATATATCATTCAGCTTTAAGATTCTGGTTGGATTTACCTTTTCGAACCCATTGTTCTGATTTGTACAAACAGTCCTACTCTTTATCTTTTGATAATCGAGTTCTCTTCAAAATGGGCACTTTTTTATCTAAAGTAAAATGTAATTTCCTTCCCCCGTTTACTTCCTTAATGTTCCCCAGGGCAATAAATGCATTATCCACTAGGTCCCAGTCCAAATATAAATTTAAAGCACCATTTTTTAAAACTACTTTGGGGCAAAGATCTTTATTATTTAGAGCACCCACTTTTTTCAACAAAATACCGTCAGTAACTGTTGAGAGTAGTTTCATTCAGTGCTTTAAGAAAAGGTTAAAATACTGGCTTTTTTCAGAAACATAACGCACCTGCCTCTGTAATTGCACTTTATTGGATTGTATAGTCTATTCCATTGTTGTATGTTTGTATGTTTGTATTGTGTTTTTAGATTGAACTTGTCACCAGTGAAAATGGGCAGTCATGCTCATCTGGATTTACAAGTATAAAAAATTAAAATGAAAAATGAAAGTTCTTACCTAAGGTGGTTTCTGAGTTTACCTTAAATCAGACCATTCACTTGCCAGTGTACTACCCTAAGCATTCAAATCAGGGGGAAGCAGTTCTACGTACTCTGTGTACATAGAATTCTACGTTACTACACTAACCAGACGAAGTCAGTCCGCAGAACTGTTCAGTTATTCATTTCCTTTGTGCCCAAAAGAGAGGGCACTGCGGTTTCTAAACAGTGTTTGTCCAAATGGTTGGCAAACTGCATTCTTTTTTCTTATCAGACGTATAACAGACCACTTCCTGCGGAAGTGAAAGGGCATTCAGCCAAAGGCATGGCTGCCTCTACTGCTTGCTTCAGGAACGTCTCTGCCACGGATATCTGTGCGGCAGCCACTTGGAGTTCTGTCCACATCTTCACTAAGCATTACAGTCTGGTCATTGCTTCTAGGCTCATGACGGGCTTTGGCTTAGCTGTCCTTCAGGGGCTATTATCATAGATCCCTGCCTGCTGCAGACATTTCCTGCCTGCCATGTTTCAGACTTGTCTGAATTTGACTGCTTGGGATTCAGTCCTAATGGTTATTACCTACTGCAAGGGCTCTCTCGAAGTAAGATAGTACAGTTACGTAAGAACTTACCATAACAGTAGATCTTCAAGAGAGGCTCTTGCATGTAGATACTGACTCTCTCCACCCTCCCCTGTGTTTCTTCTGCTGCTCCTTATATAGCTTCTACATAGCTCCAGGAGCCCACTCCTCTCTCCTGTTGCACTTTTCTAGGTCTCCGGTTGGAGAACTGGAGGGCGGGCATGGGGACCGCTCACTATATAGTGTCACGCTGACGTCGGTCACATGACATTGGGTGGGCAGTCCCCCACGAGACACTGCTAGCAAAAGTTTTCCGTGTGGTCCTAGCACCTGGCGGCTCAATCCTATTGGTTATTACCTACTGCAAGAGCCTCTCTTGAAGATCTACTGTTGCAGTAAGTTCTTATGTAACTGTACTTTCCGATACCAGTTCTTCAAGTACCCTTGGGTGCATCCCATCTGGCCCCGGGGCCTTATCAGCATTTAGGATTGTTAGCCCTTTCTGGACCCTTCAACTGGCAAATTTCTGCCACATCTCTGAGATCCTCCTTACAGCTGCCTTAATACCACTCTGTGTTAGAGGCCCATAGTCTTTAGGAGGAGCTACTTTACACTGACATTCCTCTATTAGCCTCCCTCCCTCCTCCCTCCCATAGCTTAACAATTTCCCCTCCCTTTCTTTTTTTGTTAATATTCTGAAGAACTATTTTTCCCTTCCCATGACCCCCTCTGCAATATGCAGCGCTGTGTCTGCTTTTGCTTCCCTGACTGCCCTTTTGGTTTTGCTTGTTTTCATTTGGTATCCCTACCCCCCATTTTTCCTTGTACCTGCCGAAGGTCTTTATCTCGGCTGTCATTGCTGCCCTTACTTTTTAAGAGAACCATATTTGTCTCTTGTACCTGTTTCTTTTAGCAATTATTCTTATCCAAGGCTTTGTTGCTTTGAAACTGCCCCCTTTAATTGCCTCCCATCTTTCCTCCGCTCCACTGATGCTATCTGCTCCAACTAACATGTCCCTGACCAGCACCCTCATCTGGTTATAGTCTGCTCTCCTGAAATCTTGGACTTAGCCTTTGATGAGGGCTCACTGGCCACAAAGGCCAGCTCGAACCAGTGGAGTTATAGTTGCTGATCCCTAGTGGCTCCCCTACCTGCACTCCTCCTAACTCTTTCGAGTTGATGAGTACCACATAGAGAACAGCAGCCTGCCGAGTGGGTTTTTTAACCAGCTGCACCAGCAGGCAGTCCTGCAGTGCCTGACTTCTGGTGTTCCTAGCAGCTGAAATGTCCCAGTCAGTATCTGTTAGGCTTAGATCAACCTATCACTACCTCCCCCTTTGATACCCCTCTTTCTAATTCCACCCCTAGCTCCCTATCTCTCTCTCTCTTCCCCTTGTCCTGGTGATCTATAGATCACCCCCATCCAGAGTTTCTTACTTGAGTCCGCCATTAGCTGAACCCATAGTGCTTCTGTCCCTATTACCTTCTCTGATGTAGCCATCCTCCACTTCCTCAATGCCCTCCCTGACGGCTGTGACTCCTCCTTTACCCTTTCCTCTATCCTGTCTAAACATTGTGTAGATTGGGACTGTCATGTCCCAGTTGTTGTTCTCTGTGGCCCAAGTTTCCATAATAGCCACAAGGTCCAACTGAGTGTCTGCCACTGTTGCCTGATGCTCACTGATTTTATTTCTAGACTCCTAGCATGAAGGCAGACTCCTTTCCATCTTGCTCCTGAACCCCTCCTGCTTTTTACTGATCCTACTTCCTTATTCTTCCCCAGTTTCTTTAATTTCTTTTTTTTTCATGAAGATGATGATTGTGGGCTTTGTGAGCTCTCCCTCCTTGGCCACTTCCCCTAATCCAATACGAACATCAATCTTACTGTTATCCTCCTTTCTGCTACTAGTTCCCTCTTCAGGGGGAACACCGCCTAGGTTTTTCAGTGGTTTCCCTAGATAGTCTTCCTTGTAGTCAGTTTAACTGTCGAAGGTAGCTGTTAAACTTCTGCCCTAGCGCACTGGCCTTCTCTCTTGTCAGGTGAAGGCCGTCATCCTTGAAGAGCCTTCTGTCCCAGAAACACCCCCAGTCCCCCACAAAGTGGTACTCCTCCTCCTGACACTGTCCCTTCAGCCTCCCATTGAACTCCTCGATCTTCTCCATCTTTACTCTGTCATTCCCTTTCCTCCTGCTTCACACAGGGAGGACCTCAGAGAAGGTCAGGAACGCTAAGTAAGCCTTCAGTCTGTCCCCCAACCTCTTAAAGTTCCACTTCACTGTCTGTACAGGCTAGTTTGCCAGATCGTTGGTACCCAAGTGCACCATCACTCCCATCTCCCCCTCTCCCTTGTGCACCAAGGATGAATTGTACTGTGTTGAATGATGTTGCAGAACTTAACATTTGATTCCATTTGAATCTGTGGGAACAGACTCCTGAACTGAATTTTAGATTTGCTTCACAGGTTGTTTCTGTGTTCCTATACCCAAGCCCCAGGAATACCAACCCAGTGTTGACCAACTGAGCTAAGAGGTACTGCAGTGGTATCTGTGGGCCACGGTTCCGTTCCCAGTTAGGTCACATTATTTTATTTTTCAGGGGTTTCAAAACTATTTTCCTTGTAGAGCCCACTGAGCTGAACATTAGCTCACTTCCAGGTTTATCATGGGGAGGCAAAAAGGATACATTATACAGTACAAATACTACTAAATATATATTTACATAAAATCTTTGTGTCATTGTTTTAACCCATTATTTCCAGTAACCCTGTATGAAATCTATGATTCTATGAAGTCTGAGCCATCCGTTTTTTAACCTGATACAAAGTGACTGCCCAGGTGAAAATGAAATAAGTAATGTGTTAATATTGTTCAGTGTTTTTGATGATGTTTGAATTTATTTATTTATTTTTTTGCTCCTTCCTCTGCAGCTGCCCCTATCGGCACTGTCGTGGCCTCCCAGCCCCAAGCGTACCTTCTCTGCCACTTAGCCCGGTCCTCCCAGCCCCAAGCGTACCTTCTCTGCCACTTATCCCGGCCCTCCGTCACCTTGGACTTCTCCCTCCAAGGTGGGTGAAAGGAGTTGGCTAAGCTCCCCTTAAATAACTCAGATGCTGGAGGTGGCGGACAGTTGGTATGTCAGGGCCCGGGAGAGCCAGTGTTGTCTCACCCTACTTGCTGCAGTGTCTTTCCTTCCATTGTGCTCCCTCCCCTACAGAGATGCCAGGCTGGGTTGTGTGACAGATGTGCACACACAGGGCTCAGCGGCGACTCGTCGAACTGAGTAGCGGCTCCTCTCTCCCTTTCTTGACATCCGCCTGCGCCTCCATCTGGTATCAGCCAGGTGGTGGTCATGCGGCAGGAGAGGTAGTTTTTCCTCCCCAAGGAGGTGAGCGTCCACTTTGATGCTCTGCCTCCACCCCTGGTTGGCTGTCCAGTGACTTGGGCTCATTTCTGAACCTGGGTCGCCAATGTTGTGAGCAGTAGTGCTGCTGCTGCGCCGCCTGGCCAACTGTTTGAGTATTTCTGATGATGTCCTGCTGCCTACCCAAGTCTCATATGTTAACATTACCCCTTGAAGCCATATACAGAAAGCTCGCAGTGGTAAAAAAAAGCCTGTATGAAAGACCTTTGGTACTAAGCAGAGCGGGGCTCCAATCCAACTGATTTTCAAGACTCGTAATGAACCACACCTTGAAGAACTCACCCATTTCAAGTAACTTGGTGTGTGGCTGGATCATTGCCTTGACATCTCCATTTAAACTGAACGACATTTAAAAACTCCTCCCCAAGCTTAATGCACTGAATCACAACAAATCATGGCTGCCATCCACAGGCCTCTGTGAGGTTATCCTGAAGGTGTCTGCTCCAACAAAATTCTTCTGTATGCAGATGATGCCATTCTTTATGCCTCTCACCGAAATTCTGCCTCCCTCCAGGACTCTCTCCAACACACCTTCACCCAAGCAGAAAGCTGGTTCAAGGAGCACAGACTTATCATTAATCTCAAAAAGACCAAGTCGATGCTCTTCTCCCACCATCAAAACAAAGCAAGAAATAACCCCCTCCTTATCCTCCCGAGCACTCAACACCCGCTCGAGCAAGTGCACACCTACAAATATCTTGGGATTACTTTCGACACTGCCCTCACTTTTCACGCCCACATTAATGCCCTTGCGTCTGCCGCCAACACCTGGATTGGCCTACTATACCACCATAGGGACTGCCTTCCACCCGATACTCTCTGACTGGCCATCACATCCTCAGTACTGTCCCTAGTGGATTATGGCCTACCAGTATATGGAGCCACTGATTACATGGCTCACTCTGAACAAGGCCCGTAGACTACTGACCAGTGCCCCCAGGCTTACCCACACCTGTCATCTGTATTCCACTGCTAATCTCCTCAACCTGGAAGAATGTCTCCACTACCAAACCTGCCTCCTAGCCAAGAAAATTCTGCTTGGGCTCCCCCTCCGGGGCATCTGCCTCCCTCCAGCATACCTCCCCCACAGACTCCACCCGTAGCTCGGGCAAGGCCACTCTACTGGTACCCAGAACTAGGAGCTCCCTAGCTCAGAGATCCTGTTGCTGCAGGGCCGCTTCCTGGTTTAACACTCCCTGTAACCATCAGTAACACTCCCAAAATTTTCTCCTTCAAAACTGCTCTTCGGAACCACCTGTTCAACAACCGCTGCTGTTCCTGTCACTAACAGGCTGCCCGCATATCACTAAGTGCATTTCGACAAAGTCCTCCGGACTGCCTACTCCGCCTCCCCCCCCCACCCTGGTTTCCTTCATTCCCCTCTGCCAGATATCTGTATTTATGTAACTACTGTTTCTAGGGACATGGATATGTTGTTCATCCACACTGTCTGGCAGGTTCCTTGCCGCTTTAAATCTTGCTGGAAGGTCTTCAAGCTGGCCCCTCCCACCCACCTGGGTGGTAAAACTCTCGGCTCCGCCCCATGATGCCAGATCTTCCTTACCGCTTGGAAGCTCAGGTTCCCTCCTTAACGCTCTGCATGTAGACTGGATCCTAATTCTTCAGTTCACCCGAAACTTATTTTAAAATTTTCAAGACTTCTGTCATCTTTCTCCCTCACGGCTTCGATGGACAAATCGACTCCCGGATTTCAGCGGTGCCCTTGTGGGCAGAAGATGTCCAGGACGGACCCGCACTCCACGTGCGTCTACTGCCTCGGCCTAGAACACGACCCGCAGGCCTGCGAGTCATGTTGTTCGTTTTCGGCTAGCGTCCTGGAGGACCGTGCTGCCGGTTACAGCTTGAGCGCCCCGAGGAGCGCTACCTGCTGGTTAAGTCAAAGGAGGCCCATTGGGCGGTTACCGTGGCGGCTGGCTCAGCTGAGCAACTCGAGCAGATGATCGCCCTCGAGGAGGAGGCGGCCCAGGCTGCATCATCCTCTTCCTCAGTCGCGGCATTTATCCCGCTCTCTCTGGGTACCTCGTATTCAGCTTCTTTCAAGGAGCTTTGCCAGTCCCTTTCCACGAAGGGAGAGGGGCCATCGGGACATTCCTCTCGGTCCAAAAAGAAGGACTCAAAGGGTAAGTCCCATTGTCGGCATTCGTGGGAGCAGGAGAGGTCCCTTCCCCGCACAGTCGACTGTCGACTTCGAGTGAGGTTGCGGCTGAGGCCGCTGGCTTCCACGGGCGTCTGGCCAGGCCAGCCGGGTCGAGACACCCGCCGACGCTGCCAAGATTTTTCTCGACCCGTCGGACGGGCTGTCGACTGGTGAGGCCGATAGCCCTTCTTCACTGGTTCCCCCGGTGGAGACCGAGGACCTGCCTGTGCTGCCGGTGCCGCAGTCCCTGGTTAAGGCTTCCGAGCCGAGGGAAGAGCGGGTGTCCCCCGTCCCTTCCCAGACCCATCCTCGGAAACACCGAGGATCTCAGTCTTGGTCTCGGACATCATCTTGGTCCAGCCGATCCCGCCGACATCGGCGGTCTTGGTCTTGGCATCGAGGTAAGTGGCGTCACTGCTCATCCTTGTCTTCCTCCTCGGAAGAGGAGCGGCTTTGGCGCAAATTACGTCGACGCTACGAGGACCTGATGTGGCAGCAGTTACTTCTGTCTGGGAACAAACCGACGCCGTCGCCTTCCCCGGCCATCAAGTGGCTGTCACCCGAGCGGCTGAAACAACCCCTCACTTTAGCCGAGGTGCCCAAGCCTGGGCCGGTTGTTCTGCCAAAACTAGCTGCTCCACCGATTGTGGTGGAACCTCTGCCTCCACAACCGAAATCGGGGCACCGACCAAAGACTCTCAGTTGGGTCAGGGCTTGCCCCACAGGTTGTCGGTCACCCTCACTCCCGACTGTCCTCGGCAGGTGGAGGGTGGCTCAGGCCCCAGGCAGCTCTTTGCGGACTCCTCAGAGTCCGACGACGACTCCTCCCTGTTCTCCAGGCCCATTGACCTAGAGTCTTCTGGGGGTCAGTCGATGGACGAAAGCCCATCGTCCTTCATGGGTTTGCTTCGGCTCATCTCGGAGTCCACCGGGATGCAGCTCGAGCCCGTATCCAAGCGAGACAAGTATCCCCTGATGGAGATACTGGACCGAGGGGATTCACCCACGGAGGCCTTACTGGTAGCTGAAGCCATTGTTGGCCCAGCCTTGGAGCTCTGGCAGCGGCCTGCTTCCTGTCCTGCACCCTCGGCCAGGATGGCCAGGAAGTATGCGGTCTCTACCGGCTCTTTGCCTGTTTTTTCGGAACACCCCTCGGCCGAGGGGTTGGTCACCGATAGCATTTTCCAGCGTTCCCGGAACGCTAGGGACGTGGACAAGCCCCCCCGACAAGGAGTCCAAAAAGCTGGACTACACCGGGCGCAAGATGTACGCTGCATCCTCTCTTGGCCTCCACCAGGCCAGCTCGGCCGTGCTGATGGAACACTTCTCCCACGCCCTCATGGGCTCCCTGGATGAGGTGATCCCTCATCTCCTGGCCGACCTGCAGACCACGGTTCGGCAGATGCGAGACCAGGGTAGGGCAGTGGCTAAGCAGCAGCTCCAAAAGGCTCTGGACATCGGAGACTCCTGTGCCAGATCGGTTGCGGCCGCGGTGGCCATGCGCCGCAGAGCATGGCTGAGGATATCCACCTTCACGGTGGATACCCAGCACAAACTGGCGGATGTCCCCTTCTTGCGGACTGACTTGGAGTGGAAGGTCACCTCCAGCGGATCGAAAAGTCCAATGCCACTCTGGACTCGGTCACCTCCGCCAGAAGGACCAAGGCCGCCGACAGCAGCAACACAAGACCTTTCGTCCTTCTGCGTCTGCGGCGCATCCGGCCCAACAGCACCAGCACCAGGGCCAGCAGGCTGACGCTTGGCATCCCAAACCCAAGCCCGCGGCTTCCTCCAACAGGAAGCAGGGAGGTAAAGGCCCAGGAGTTCCCTCAACCGGTCCCTCCTCTAAGCCTGCCCAGTGACGGGTTGAGGGGTGTCGCCCCCAGCCTTGTCACTCCCCCCTGGGTTCCTCCCATGGGGGGACGGCTCTGCCACTTCCTTTCCGCCTGGTCCGCTATCACCATGGACTGTTGGGTGCTGGAGATGGTAGGAAAGGGCTTGCCCCTGGAGTTCTAGCAGGCCCCTTCCTCTCGAGCTGTCGCCCCTCGGGGGTCTACGGGGTCCGCAGGCTCTCTGTCAGCTTGCCGAGCTGACATTGCCCTGCTCCTCGAAAAAGAGGTGATCAGGAAGGTGGCGGATCCTCCTCCGGACCCGGGATTTGTGTCCAGGTACTTCCTGGTCCCAAAACGGACGGAGGGCTGACGCCCCATTCTTGACCTGCACGACCTGAACAGGTTCCTAAGGTCTTGGACCTTCAGGATGGTCACTCTGGCTCAGATAATTCCATCCTTGGAACGAGGCATGTGGTTCTGTTCTCTGGACCTTCAGGACGTGTTCTTTCACGTCCCAATCCGTCCATCCCACCAGAGATTCCTCCACTTCAGAGCAGAGGGATCCCTTTACGAGTTCCAGGCCATGCCCTTCGGCCTTTCCCTAGCTCCCAGGGTCTTCACCAAATGCATGGCAGTGGTGACAGCATTCCTGCAGCCGAAGGGTCTGGGTGTACCCCTACCTGGATGACTGGCTGATTGCAGCCCCCTCCAGAGTGGAGGTGGAGCGGTCCAGAGATCTGGCCCTCCAGGTTTGCTCTTAGGTTGGCCTCCTCATCAACGAGGCCAGGTCGGAACTCATGCCAAAGCAGGTGATACAATTCATCGGGGCAGAGCTCGACTCACTTCGAGCCAGAGCACGGCTCCCGGCGGACAGGGACGAGGTTCTTTCCTCCTTTGTCCAATCATTTCAGGTTGGGCAATTGCGCCCTGCCCGGGACTTCCTGCGCCTCCTGGGCCTCATGGTGGCTTGCACCAGCGTGGTCCGTTGGGCCCGCTGGTACATGCATCCCCTTCAATGGGGGCTGGCCAGCCAATGGTCACAGCACTTCGATCCGCTGGATCGGCTAGTGACAGTGGACCATGCGCGTGGAACGCTCTCCAGTGGTGGACCGTCCCAGCTACTATCTGCAGGAGGGCATCCCGTTTGTCCGCCCTGAGCTGATGGTCCGCTATCGACCAATGCCTCTCTGATGGGTTGGGGTGCCCATCTGGGGAGCACAGAGCGCACGGCCTCTGGTCCCCTCGGGAGTCCCGATGCCATATCAACCTGCTGGAGCTTTGAGCGGTTCATCTAGCCCTCACCGCCTTCGCTCGGTTTCTACGGGGTCAAGTGGTTCAGGTCCAGACGGACAATACCACGACCGTGTACTACCTAAACCACCAGGGCGGGACGCACTCCATGCCCCTGTGCAGGGAAGCTCTCCGCATTTGGTCACTCGTATGCAGCCTGGAGGCGGATCTCCTTGCCATTCATGTGGCAGGAGCCTCCAACACCCTGGCCGATGCCCTAAGCCGGATAGGGGCTGCGAATCACGAGTGGTCTCTCCTGCCGGAGGTAGTACAAGATCTCTTCTCCCACTGGGGCATGCTTCAGGCGGACTTGTTTGCCTCCAGGGAGAATGCGAAGCTGAGACTGTTTCATGCCTGCCCCCCTCAGCAGGGCTCGCTGCAGGGGGATGCTTTCTCGAGGCCATGGACCCCGGGCTTCTTCTACGCCTTTCTCCCATTTCTCTTGATCCACAAGGTACTTCTCAAGGCGAGGAGGGACCATTCACAGGTGATTCTGGTAGCCCCAGACTGGTCCCGCCAGTTCTGGTACCCAGATCTCCTCAGTCTCAGCTCCAGGCTCCCGAGGCGGCTTCCAGCCCGCCCGGACCTGATCTCAGTCAATCAGGGGAAGGTATTCCATCCGGACCTTCAATCCCTGCACCTGATGGCCTGGTTCCTGAGCGGCTAGAGTTCCAGGCCTTGGGTCTTTCCGACGAGGTCCTCAACATCGTTAAGGCGTCCCGTAAGGAATCGACCAGAAAATGCTACGCCTTCAAATGGAAGAGATTTTCCATCTGGTGTCAGGGCAAGGGCCTGGACCCTTCCTCCTGTTCCTTGGCAAGCATTCTGGACTACCTGTGGTCCCTTTCTCAGCTAGGGCTTTGGTCGACGACCCTTAAGGTGCACCTGGCAGCCATCTCTGCTTACTGGGCGTGAGCCAGGAAGCAGTTGGTGGCGCAGGAGAAGGTGATCAGGCGCTTTTTCAAAGGCCTTGATCACATATCCCCTCCGGTGCGAGAACCTCCACCTCCGTGGGATCTACTGCTGGTATTGGCTAAGCTCATGGGCAAGCCATTCGAACCGATGCACAGGTGTGACATCTCTCACCTGTCGTGGAAGACCGCCTTCTTGGTGGCTATCACGTCAGCCAGAAGGATGGGAGAGCTCCAGGCGCTTTCCATCGAGTCTCCTTATCTGGTCTTCCACAGGGACAAGGTTGTCCTGCGCCCCCACCCGAAATTCCTTCCGAAGATGGTGTCGGAGTTTCACCTTAACTAGGTGTTGACTCTGCCGGTGTTCTACCCCAATCACACCTTGGAGGCCGAATATAGGCTCCATACTTTGGACCCTAGAAAAGTGCTCGCTTATTACAAGGAGCGGACGGCTGAAGTTCGGGGAGAGGTTCGCCAGCTGTTTGTCACCTACGCTGAAGCTGCACCTGGCAGACCTGCAGCCAAGCAGATAATAGGCAGGTGGGTCACCTCCTGCATAGATCTCTGCTATAGGTTGGCGGGCATGGAGCCTCCTATAGGGATAAGAGCTCATTCTACCCGCCATACCGCTGCATCGGTGGCTGCTTCCAGGGATGTCCCTATCCAGGAAATCTGCAGGGCTGCTACCTGGAAGTCAGCACACACCTTCATCACCCACTACCGCATCGACCTTGAGTCACGCCGGGATGCTGGTTTTGGGGCCTCGGTTCTCCAGTCTTTATTCCCTAAGTAGGGTGTGTGTGCCTTGCCTCCCTCCTCCCGGAGAACTGCTAGGAGTCTGCCAGACAGTGTGGATGAACAACATATCCATGTCCCTAGAAATACAGGTTACTCACCTGTAACAGGAGTTCTAGGAATGGTATATGTTTTTCATCCATACGACCCACCTGACCTCCCCGGCTTCGACGCACAACCTGGCTTCCAGCGGGTTAGATCTGGCGTCATGGGACGGAGCTGAGAGTTTTACCACCAGGGTGGGTGGGAGGAGCCAGCTTGAAGGCCTTCCGGCAAGATTTAAAGCGGCAAGGAACCTGCCAGACAGTGTGGATGAACAACATATACCATTCCTAGAACTCCTGTTACAGGTGAGTAACCTGTATTTTTATGAAATGTACAAAATATATGTAACAATGTCTGTATACTACTGTGTAAAATCTGTGTAAATCTGTATGTCAACCTACTGTAATATTGTAACACTATTGTCCTCTCTGTGATGAGGTATTTTTGTAAATGAGCCTCTGGTTCAAAGGTTGCAAATCTGATTGTGCAAATAAATAAATAAATAAAAATAAGTAAAATAAAAGGTGAACTTGCCAGTGTTTGACTATGTACATGTGGTTTACTGTGGTGCCCCCAAATCCACACTGGCCAGTCTGGACAGTCTTTTCCACTTATTTTGCTCAAAATGTCACACCTCTCACCCACCACTGCTTTCTCTACCTTAGTCTCCTCCCCGCTTTTGAATCTTGATACCTGCTCCACTGCTCTTCCTGTCCGGCCAAATTCTAGTTCTCGATCTTTTCCCCAATCTATCTGCCCTCCATCCATGCTTTCCTCCTGTTCCCTTCACTTCTCTGTTGCCTACTCCTTTTTCACCCTCGCTGCAAACCAGTGTTAGTCAGTCTGCATTGTCCAATCATCTCCTTCGCCTCTCAAGCAGCATCACTCTCCAGATTCTTCTCTGCTGTCCCATAAAGCTCTTACTTTTAGCTCATTTCATTGCCACTTGTGCCGGTAGCATCAAGTAGCCTCTCCTTTTCATGCTACTTCTAACCCCTGCATTTTGTGCCACCTGACTTTAACAGCGCCCCCCTCCCCCGACTTGTACCAGCCTACTGGACCCTTAATGGGTTTCGTTATATTTTTACCTTATGGATATTTTTTGTACTAAGTGATTTTTTTTGTATTTCTTTCTGATGTATTTTGTAGATCTTACTTCAAGAGGGCTCTTGCAGTAGGTAATTATATATAGGACTGAAGCTGGCAGGCATCAGGACCCCACGGGAAAATTTCTAGCTAGCAGTCTCTGGCGGGGGACCTCCCCCACGTCAGGTGACCGACATCATGCGACGTCAGTATAAAGGGGTGGTCCCCCACGCCCACCTTCCAGTTCTTTTCTGCCGTTAGCTTGTGTAAGCGCCTCATGGTTAAGTTCAACTGCTCGTCAGTCTGTCGGTAGTTTTACCGTCATTTTTTTCTTCGATTTCTCGAATTCTGTCAGCTTACCTCTGCGGTGTATGTTGTCCCCTTCGCCTTCCAAGCACAAGAATAAGTGCGATTCGTGCGGCGCCCAACTCCCACACAAGGACGGACACTCACAATGCCTCTTCTGTCTGGGCCTGGATCACCCCGTGGAGAAGTGCCAGCATTGCCTGAAGTTCAGCGCCGCCACCCGCAGACAGAGGCAGCAGTCCCTGGAGGCCCACATCCTTAAAAAGAAAATGACCTCCATGGAAAAGGAGCTCAAGAAGCTTCGTCAGGACTCTACTTCACCTGAGGGTCATTGCAAAAAGAAAGACAAGGAGAAGCACCGGGACCGGGATGCCTCTTCCTCGGCCACCGCAACTTCGGCTGGAGTCACCGTGCTCAAGGTAACGCGACGGCCATCTTGGAGGCTTCCAAGATGGCATCCACCCACCCGTCTGGCTCACGCTTGGGCTCTTTGGGTGCCTCCGGGTTAAAAGAGGCCTCCATTCCTAGCAAGGCCGCCGCCGCGCAGCCTGTTGGTGTGAGTGGCTCCGGTAAGCCTGACGTCTGCTCCTCTAACGTCCGCCCGAGAAGGCTGCTAAGTCGCCTTCACCCTTCGGGTAGCGCCTCTAGCCGCCCAACCAGGTCGCCTTCCTTCTCGGCCTCCCTCGCTTATGGTTCTGCTAAGTCAGATGACAGCTTCCTCCGACGTCCGCCAGACATCAAGGTAAGTCGTAATCGCCGCCCTTCCAACGGTCGCATTGGAACCGACGCCGGACCCTAACGTTCTGTCCACCGTCCCCAGCTCCTCGCAGCATTCGCTGCGTTCTGAGGCCCCAGCGTCTCTTCAGCTTGACCCCGGGGATTTTACTCCTTCTTCTCCAGGTGATACAAAGGATGTAGGCACGCTCCCGTCAGGTCTCCCTCCCACTGGGCCGGACGACCTGACGTCGGTCCCTCGGACGCCGACGCCGGACGACATCCCTCTCCCGGATGCCGGACTTGCCACCCATGGGGCCTCCTGTTCCAGGACCGCCTGCCAGGCATCCTTCTGGGCCATCTGCTCCTGCAGACCCCCGGTCCCTGGGTATCTGACCTTGTCCTATCCGATGCCATCATACCCCAGGCCACAGTATCCGGTGCCCCAGTACTCGACGCCGCAGTACACGATGCCTCACTACCCGACGCCGGGTTTCATACCGTCGTGGTACGGATACGCGCAGTACGGATATCCTCAATATCTGTATCCCCCTCCTCCTTCACCGCCCTCTCAGCCTCCAGTGGATTTGAAGGAGGCTCTAGCTTCCTGGTGGGCTGAGGCCAAGGCTCAGCTCACTAGGGAGATAGAGAGCCATCTTCTGACGCCGGTTCCAGTTCCGGAACCCCTTCGTCGGAGACGAGAGACTCCTCCCCACCTCCGGATACCAGAGGCGAGCCCTCCGGTTCCAGGGCAGAGCAGGATACACTTCCCCGGGGGCTTCCCAAGGGGCCCATTCCTCCCCTGCATCTGGAGGAAGAGTCTTCTCCCTCTTCATCCTCATCGGACACCACGGATGACTTCGATGGTCGTCCCGACTTAGACGACTAGCCACACTCTTCGGATAAGCCCAGGCCGAGGACTCCTCCGAAGTTTCCTCTGGAGGATCCTTCTTTTACAGAGTTGCTGCGAAAAATCCAGGAAGTTCATCAGTGGCATTCCTTGGAGCCGGATCCACAGCATAAGAAACCCGCTGCACACCTGGATGTGCCCGAGACCGCTCCGACGCTGGTGCCACCCTGGATTAAGCCTCATGCCGACCTTGTCTCCACTATTTGGAAGCAACTGTCGGCATTAGCCCCCCCTTCCTAGGAAGTCGGACAGGCTTTATCAGGCTCCCAAGGGTGTCGACTCTTTGAATTTGCACCCTAGAGCTGATTTGGCTGTGATCAGCGCCGCTCACGGCCGGATGGCTAACCCCAAGCACTTGAGCTCGTCACCACCCGACAAGGAATCCCGCCTTCTTGACCAGTACGGGAAGAAGGTTTACGCTTCTTCCACTCTGAGTATTAGGGCCCTGAATTACGTTGGTCATATGGGGGACTATCAGAAGGCAATCCTTAGCGAGGTGGAGGCTAAATTGGACACCCTTCCTGAGTCTCAGATGAAGCAGGAAGTGGCGGATCTAGTCTGGTCTGCGTGTTCGGCCAGTCGGCACATGCTTTGTGCCATGTACGATGCAGTGGACGCTGCTGGTCGGAGCTCGGCGTTCGCCATAGGTTTGCGGCATCATGCCTGGCTCCGAGTGTCAGGTTTGGTCCCGGAGGTGCAGTCCGCCATCCAGGACGTGCCCGTCATGGGTTCTGTGCTGTTTGGTGGTGATGTCAAGGACATCATCACCAATCTGCAGGAGAAGGGTACTGCACTTAAGTCAGTCGACTCTCTGTGTAAACCCCCTCAAGCTCAGCATCGTCCCTTTCGCAGACATCCTCGGCAGAAAACGAAACCTCAGGGAAAGCAGGCCAATAAACGTCGGGCCCCTCCGGCTGGCAAGCCCCCCCCACCCAAAAAAGCAGTGGGGGCTTCAGCTGCGACGCTGCTTCACACCTCCTGACTTCTTTCCTCTCCCACTACCTCTTGGTGTACCAGAGGAACTGGTGGGAAGGAGATTCTCCATCCACCTACCGGGTTGGAAGAGGATAACCACAGACACTTGGATGCTCCAGCTGATCGCAGAAGGACACTCAGTAGAGTTTCTTCGGAAACCTCCTCGAACCCCCCAGGTTGTCGTACTCCCCAGAACATCTTCTTCAAACAACATGAAGTCTTGCTGTATTCTGACTATATGCAGTTAGTCCCAGCACTTAAACTGCTCCAGAGAGTAAAGGGTTAACTCTATGCAAAGGCATAGAACATTGAGCTCGAGCTCAGTTTTCAAACCTCTGTCTGTGGTACTCTGAAGTGTAACTGTCAGATTCTTTACTCCGCCTTACTGTGAAGTCGCTTCCGAGATTCTTCGTGCGCTTCGGTTCGGTCTAGTTCGGATCGGTCGTTTTTTTCAAACCGTGTCTTCTGCATTTCGGTATTCTTACCTCTGTCTTGGTACAGTAAGTGGTAGCTATAGATAGTGGTTATTTTTCTGTGTTGTTTATTAAGGAATTGTTTTATTTCGGTTCTCTGCCGGTCGGTCCGGTTCAGAACCGAAGCTTATCTTTATATTAGTAATTATTATTACTTTGTGTGTGGTTTTTCCGGTACTCATCGGTTCCTATAAAAAAATCCGATATTTTAGGATTTTTTTAACCGACCCGTGACACGGTTGGAACCATTGAGTTTGTAATCGCCTGGCTTAACCTCTGTGTAAGGTGATTTTTTATTGGTTTAAGGCATGTCTGAGAAACCCAAGAAGAAAACCGGACCCACTGGGTTTCAGCACTGTACCGAGTGTAAGGAGGCTTTTGCCAAGGCCAACCCTCACCTCGTCTGTGTGTATTGTCTGGGGTTTGACCACCTCAAGAAAGACTGCCAAATATGTCAGAACTTTCCCAAAGCCACTCTCGATAAACATTTGTATAGGCTAAGGGAGAGGGAGGCTAAGAAGTCCGCTGACCTGGATGGCCAGCCCGGTTCGGTTGCGGCTGAACCTGAAGAGGTGCCCATTGACCTGGGCGATACCTCTTCGGACCAACGGAGAGCCGATTCTGCGGAATCGGTTCTGAGCAAAAGGAAGAGGAAATCAGCCGGTTCAGATCCCGCTTCCCATGGTCCGACCGCTGATGAGATAGCGACAGCGATTTCAACAGTTCAATTGCTTTGCCTGGTTCCGACCGAACCGGTTTCAGTTCAGTCCAGATCGGTTCGGTCGGAAGTTTTGGCTTCAGATATAGATCCTGAAGCATACTATGAGGGCGATTGGGAGGAGGATGAAGATTATGAAGAAGATGAGGGCCTAGATGAGCCAGTAGAGCCTGACATCTCCCCAGACAGGCCTTCTCAGGCTTCTCCTCCCAGGCTTTCTGAGTCCCCTTCCCAAGTCTTGTTTTACAAGAAAGTGGCTGAGACTCTTCAGCTTCCTATGGAAGAGGCTGAACAGGATCAGGAAGAACCTGACTACCTGGAAATGATGGATGTCCCAGAGTCAAAGAGGGTGTCTATTCCCTTACACAAATCCTTGGGGAAGCAGACACAACATTTTTTTACAGTTTCCTACATTCATTCCTCCTGTGGAAAAAAGAATGGACAGGAGGTATGCTTTGTCAGGTCCAGGGACGGAATTCTTCAAATCATAGCAGCCATGTTGGGGTAGTACTGCTGCAGCTGTAGACAAGGCTAATATTCCTGGCATCTCACCCCCAGATAAGGATTCCAGGAAAGTGGATGCCATGGCAAAAAAACAGTACTTGGCATCCTCTTTGGGACTCAGACAATCCAATTACATGGCATACACGGCCAGGTACCAGAAATCTATGTGGGATACGGTTCTGGCAGTGGTTAAGGATTCCTCTCCCCAGCTAGCCAAGGAGCTGGAGCAGGTGGCTGCAAATGGTATAGAAGCATCTAAGGTGCAATTCCACGCTGCTGTTGATTCCAGTGATGTTCATTCCAGGGTCATGGCTACATCTATCTCCATGAGGAGATTTGCTGGGCTTAGGTATACCAACCTCTCACAGGATACCCAGGCTAAGGCCATGGATTTTCCTGTAACTGGTAATTCTCTCTTTGGGGAACAAACCGAGAATTACATGAAGAAGATGGATGAATACAGGACCACCTAAAGGAGTGCTGCAGCCAAAGAGAAGCTGACCACTCCTCAGAGGCAGCAGTTTAGGGGCAGGCCTTTTTACAGACTTTTTTTACAAAGCTCAGGCCCCCTCCTCTTCTTTTCAACAGAGGGGGTTCTTTAGGGGAAGAGGTAGACATGAGGTAACTGGGACCTCATCGGCTGCTCAGTCCAAGCCCCCTGCCAAGCAGACACCCTGAGGTGTCAGTCAGGGTTGCCTCCCCAATCCCAGTAGGAGGCAGGCTGGCTCACTACTCCCAGGCCTGGGAGTCTATTACTTCAGACAAATGGGTCCTGGAAGTAGTGAGCCAGGGACTTGCTCTCAGTTTCAAAAGGTTCCCAAGAATGAGAGCAAAGTCTTTCAGTCCTCCTCTCCTTGGAGACAGTTCCTTAGAGGAGAAATTCTCTCTCTGCTTATGCAAGCAGTAGAAAAGGTACTCTTTGTCACAGGGAAAAGGACTGTATTCAAGATACCTTACCCCTAAAAAGTCAGGGAGTGGCACCCATATTGGATTTAAGGTACCTGAACAAACATTTGACAAAACCAAAGTTCAAAATGGCGACTCTGGGAGTAGTTCTTCCCTCTCTGAGACCAGGAGACTGGCTAACCTCCCTGGATCTCAAGGATGCCTACTTCCACATACCTGTCAGACATTCCCACAGAAAGTACCTCAGGTCCGAGTTGCCCTCAGGCCATTTCCAATTCAGGACCATGTCCTTCAGCCTAACATCTGCCCTAAGGGTGTTCACCAAGTGCCTTGCAGTGGTGGTGGCATTCCTTAGGAGGCAGGGAATCCTTCTGTTCCCATACCTGGATGACTGGCTTCTAGTGGGCCAGTCGTCAGACCAAGTCAAGTCAGCTTTAGAGGTCACCCAAAGACTTCTAGAATCCTTGGGCTTCATTCTAAATTTAGAGAAGTCTGTTCTAGAGCCAGCCCAGCTTCTCACTTTCATAGGGTGGAAATAGATACAGGCAAGAGCATTTCTTCATCTCTCAAGGGTTCAGTCACTGGTCACGTTATTCTCTTTCGTCTCTCTAGTGTCTCAAGCAGCCAGACACTTTCTACAGCTGCTGGGCACATGGCAGCTTCCATAGCAGTAGTTCAGGGAGCAAGGTTTCAAATGAGAGATATTCAGTTTTATCTCAGATCTTTCTGGTCTCAGAAAAAGGACCCTCTCTCCAAACTGGTTCCAGTTTCCAAAACCTTGGTCCAGACCCTTCAGTGGTGGTTGGAGGAAGACAATACTCGACAGGGGGTTCCCTTCATCAGTCAGGTCCCTTCTGTGATTCTCACCACAGATGCCTCCCTGTTGGGGTGGGGGGCCCACCTAGATTATCTCACAGCTCAGGGAACTTGGTCACACCAGGAGTCCCTTCTGCACATAAATCTTCTCGAATTAAGAGCTGTCTTCCTTGCTTTCCAGATATTCTCTATGGTCATCCAAGGGAAGGTGGTACAGATCAGAACAGACAATACCACAACCATGTGGTATATCAACAAGCTGGGAGGCACTCAGTCCTTGGCCCTGTGCACAGAAGCCATGAAAATTTGGTCTCTAGCTTATTCCCTTCGGGCTTCTCTGATGGCGGTGCATCTCCCAGGGAAGGACAACATCCAAGCAGATGCTCTCAGCAGGATTTCCCAGGGTCACCATGAATGGACCCTGAACCCTGTCATTCTTCAAGTCATATTCAGGAGATGGGGCACCCTAGAGAGATCTCTTTGCAGCCCCAGACAATCATCAACTTTATTGTTGCAGACCACGCCTTCTGGGTTCTGTTCCCCAGGATGCGCTTCTACTAAATTGGACAAGCAGGTTTCTGTCTGCATTTCCTCCTTTTCCTTAGATATTCAGGGTCCTGATAAAAATCATGTCTCAGCCTTGCAAGGTGATTCTGGTGGCTCCAGACTGGGCCAGGCAACCTTGGTATCCTCTGCTGTTGTCACTGTCTGTAACACTGCCCTTGCGTCTTCCCAGGCAGTACAATCTTCTCACCTCCTCTCAAGGGAGGATTCTGTACCCCAATCTTCAGACTCTCAGGCTCAAAGCCTGGCTCTTGAAGAGCTAGAATATGCAAGTTTGCATCTTTCTCAACCAGTTTTGGATATTTTGAAAGTTAGCAGGAAGTCTGCTACTAGGAAGACTTACTGCTCCAAATGGAAAAGGTTTGGTTTTTGGTGTTCCAGACATGTTGCCATGAGGTGGCTGACATTGCCACTCGTTTTGACTATTTGTACATCCACAGTCTAGGGGCCTCCTGCCTACTACTCAGTAAAGTGCATTTGGCAGTTGTGTCTGCCTTCTCAGCTGGTAAGGGCTCTTCCATAGCTTCTCATCCAGTTTTCAAGAAATTCTTCAAAGGCTTTAGTTCTATGTCAGTCCTCCCTTTTGGGAGCTCTACTCCTTCCTGGATCTGGAACATCTGTATTGCTCCAGCTTCTGCAGCCCCTTTGAATCCTTTATCTTCAGCTGAGCTGAAATACTTGACTAGGAAAACTGTATTCTCAGGCTATTACCTCTGCTAGGAGGATCAGTGAACTCATAGGCCTTATCGTGTGAAACCTGATTTAATTTCCTTCATAGGGATAAGGTGGTCCTCCGCGACTAATAGAAACTTCCTTCCAAGGTAGTGTCTGACTTCATCTGAACCAGTCTCAGTCTCTCTGCTCTGTCTTTTTCACCTGACTCATTCTTCCTGAGAGAGGAGGTTACACAGTCTCTATGTGGAAATGGCTAGTTAGTTACTATATTGAGCATACTAAGGCCCATAGGAAGGACTGTTCTCAGTTGTTTCTCACTTATGGTGAGGTGGGGAGGCAAGCCTGCTACTCAAGAGGTCTATTGCTAGGTAGATTGTTTCTTGTATCAGTTCTATACTTGAACCTGGGAAGGAGCCTCTACCCAGGCCTGAGGGCCTCATTCTACCAGAGGTACGGGTTGCTTCTGTTGCAGCAGCTAGAGATATACCTTTAGTGGATATATGTAAAGCAGCACCTGGAAATCTGTTCACATTCTTCATCTGGCTACTTTTTGGACATTCTGTCACTAAGTGATGCTAGGTTTGGCACAGCTGTGCTGCAGATCCTGTTCCCAAAATAGGTTCTGTAACTCCCTCCTCCAAGGGGATACTGCTTGGCAGTCTACATATAGTCAGAATACAGTAAGACTTCATGTTGTTTGAAGAAAAAACTCACCTTAATAATGTTGTTTCTTCTAATGGAGTCTTGCTGTATTCTGACATCCCTCCCTGCCTCCCCTCCTGGAACGTAGTAGTTTTGGGATATGGTGGGGCAGGCGCAGTGCTGCACTACAGAGGTGTTCTGGACATGCCTCCATCTTTTGGGTTTTTTTTCTTTCAGTTTGGTGAATCACTACCTGTTGTGTTCTTCTTGGGTTTTTTCGACTTGAGTCTTTGACCCTAAAACCCTGTTTTTGCCACTTGGCACAAACATTTTGAAACAATTTCTTACTTTGATTTAGTTAGTTTAGGGCTCATAAGAATCTGACGGTTACACTTCAGAGTACCACAGACAGAGGTTTGAAAATCGAGCTCGAGTTCAACATTCTATGCCTTTGCATAGGGTTAACCCATAACTCTCCGGAGCAGTTCAAGTGCTGGGGCTAACTGCATATAGTCAGAATACTGCAAGACTCCATTAGAAGAAACAACATTTACTAAGGTGAGTATTTTTCTTCTGGTCCAGGAAGAAATCTCCTTCTTGCTTAAAGAGCGATAGGAGCTGTACCCTCACACCTTTAGGGATGTGGCTTCATTCCCATTTCTTCCTGGTCCCAAAGAAGTTAGGAGAGGTGAGGCTGATTCTGGACCTCAGCTCCCTGAACTTGTTTGTGGAGTACAAAAGGTTCAGGATTCTCTCTCTGCAGAGTCTTCTGCCCCTCCTTCGGCCGGGACAGTGGCTGTGCGTTCTGGATATGTAGAATGTTTACCTGCATATCCCTATTCGCTCTTCCCACTGCAAATACCTGCATTTTGCTTTTCAGGGGGACCACTACCAGTTCAAGGCCCTCCCATTTGGTCTTTCCTTGGCTCCCCGAGTTTTCGCCAAATGGCTTTCGGTGGTGGCAGCCTTCCTGCGTACCCAGGGGTGTAGGTTTCTAGCCACCTGGACGATTGGCTCCTGGCGGCCTTCGTCCAGGAGGAACTCCTGCGTTTTCTTTCCCTTACCCTACAGGTTTTTGCCTGCCTGGGTGTTACTGTCGACCAGGCCAAGTCCCATTTGATCCCGTCCCAGAGGCTCCAGTTATCGGTGTGAACCTGGACACGACTTCTGGCATGGCTTTTCTGCCACTGGACAGGGCTGCATTGATCCAGGCTCAGGTTGGCCTGTTATCCAGCTGCAGGCGGGTCAGCACCAGGTTGGTCCTTCCCCTCCTCGGGCTCATGGCGGCTGCTATTCTGACAGTCCCTCGTGCTCGGCTCCACATGAGAATCTCTCAGTGGACACTTTGGTCTCAATGGGATCGGCTGGCGGACGACCTAGATCAACTAGTTCTGGTCTCCAGCCCTATGGCTCGGGACTTGCAATGTTGGGCGGTTCAGGAGAACCTTTGCCGGGGAGTTCCCTTCTGCCTCTCTCTCCCCTCCCAGACGCTGACAACAGATGCCTCGGGGGAAGGTTGGGGAGCCCATCTCGGGCATCACAGGACCCAGGGTTCCTGGTCTCAGCTCGAAAAATCTCTCCACATCAGTATGCTCGAGCTACGGGCCGTGTTGTATGCTCTTCAGGCTCTGCAGCTTTTCCTGCTTCCTGGGCACCTGGCTATCCAAACGGACAATATGTGTGTTGTTTGGTACATCAACAAACAGGGAGGAACTCGTTCCTACCCTCTTTGCAGGGAAACGATGCAGATTTGGGATTGGGCAGTGCAGCACAACCTTCACCTCATGGCCATTCACATCCCAGGGGTCGAGAACACGTTGGCAGACCACCTCAGTCGGTCGTCTGCTCACGCGCATCAGTGGGAACTCGATCGGGGGTAGCAGACAAAATCTTTCTACGCTGGGGAACCCCTCATGTAGACCTGTTCGTGTCTCCTCTCAATGCAAAACTTCCTGCCTTCTGCTCGGTCGCTCCAGGGCACGGTGTTTTTTGGAGAGACGCTCTGTCTCTAGACTGGAAGGGAAGATTCGTCTATGCCTTCCCCCCGCTCCCCTTGATTCTGAGGGTCTTACAGAAACTCAACTCAGAAGGAGCTTGTATGATTCTTGTCACTGCTTTCTGGCCCAGGCAAGTCTGGTTCTCTCTTCTGCAACAGTATTCCAAGGAACCTCTGCTTCCTCTTCCTCTGTCGCTGAATTTGCTGACCCAGGATCAGGGGACCCTAGTCCAGCCAGGTCTCAAGTCCCTTCAGTTGCACGCGTGGCTCCTGCAGACGTAGTTCAAGCCCAGTTTGGGGTTTCCCCCCCTGAGTGGCTGAGATTCTGGTGGAGTCCAGGAAGCCATCCACTAGATCTACCTATGCCATGAAATGGAAAAGGTTCACTATCTGGGCCGCTTCCAAAGACTTCTAGCTGTTTTCATGCTCTGTTGAGCAGCTTCTGGATTACTTGTGACACCTCTTTGATCTGGGTCTCAGTCATTCATCTTTGAAGGTTCACATGGTGGTCATTTCGGCCTACCATGTTCCTTTTGGTGATAGAACATTTGCACAGCTGGTGGCCTCTAAAACCTTCCTTAGAGGGGTCCTCCACTTGAGACCCCCTATTTGGGTTCCTGCCCCACCTTGAGATCTCAGTTTTATCCTTGAGAAACTTACTCTGCCTCCTTTCGAGCCGGCAGCTTCTGCAGACCTGAAGTTCCTCTCGTGGAAGACTCTCTTCCTGGTGGCCATTAGTTATGCTCAGAGGATTTCCGAACTCAAGGCCCTGATGTGCAAAATCCCGTACTTGATTTTCCACAAGGAACGTGTGGCTCTGCGTACCAACCCTAAGTTTCTCCCCACGGTGGTAGTGGAATCTATGTTTAATCAATCCATAGAGTTGCCTGCTTTCTTTACGCAACACTCCAATCAAGGGGAGTACCTCTTGCATACTCTGGATGTTCACCAGATTCCGAGATACTACACCTCCAGGACAAAGAATCTCAGAAAGTCTGATCAACTGTTTGTCTCTTTTGCTCATAAAAGAGAGGGCAATAACGTTTCCAAGCAATGCCTATCTAAATGGTTGGCATTGTATCCCTTTCTGTTACGACAAGTACAACAAGACCCTGCCGGGTCGAGTCAGAGGCCACTCTGCCAGAGGGGTCGCTGCCTCTGCGGCTTGTTTCATGAATGTGTCAGCGGCCGACGTCTGTGCAGCCCCTACTTGGACTTCTGTCCATACCTTTATGAAACATTACAGCTTGGATATTGCCTCTTGCCATAGAGCAGGTTTCGGGTTGGCTGTTTTGCAAGGTCTTCTTTCCTAAGACCTTAACAGCCAGAGGGTCTACTTCTGAGTAGTTTCCTCCTCCCATTTGCTTCTTCTTGTTTCAGACTGCTTGGGACTCAGTCCTATATGTAATTACCTACTGCAAGAGCCTTCTCGAAGTAAGATAGTACAATTACATAAGAACTTAACGTAACAGTAGATCTTCGAGAGAGGCTCTTGCACTAGGCAATATCATCCCGCCCTCCATCCCCCTAAGCTTCTTCAGCTCCTTTTCCAAGATGGGAAATATCCGCTTCTCTCTTGTCTCTTCTTTTGGCCTTTGGCGGAAAAGAATTAGAAGGTGGGCATGGGGGACCGCCCCTTTATACTGACGTCGCATGACGTCAGTCACCTGACGTAGGGGGCGGTCCCTGCCAGAGACTGCTAGCTAGAAATTTTTCAGTGGGGTCTTGACACCTGCTGGCCTCAGTCCTATATGTAATTACCTACTGCAAGAGCCTCTCTTGAAGATCTACTGTTGCGGTAAGTTCTTACGTAACTATACTTTTCTGTTTATTTGCCCTGCCTTTCTTCTTTCTCCCTTTGTAAACCCCCCCCACCCACCTGAAAATTAACTTTGCTTTACCTGGTCCCGGGCACCAAATCATAAATAAATAGATGCAGTGCAAACAAGGAGCCCAGATATGAGTGAGTGCAAACTGCGCAAATATGTAATAAGGGTACACCATTGTCATGATAGTTTCTTTGGGGAAACCTGGAAAGGAGGTAAAAGGAAGCGTGGGTTAGGAGAGTAAGGGAATGAATACTAGAAAACTATTCATTCATTGAAAAATATGCATTGTTTGTCAGTTAATTTACTACTGACCACATACATTACTGGATTTACTTTGTCTCAGGAAAGGGTGTGTTGTATGAGTTTATTGTGACATACACCAATAAAATGTAAATGATATAAAATATTTGTATTTTTTCTTATCATTTCAGATAGGGTATCTGTCGATGCTTTGCTATAACTTTGGAGTTGAGACCTATGAACAAAAGAAGTACGAGGATAGCTCTTTCTGGCTTAGGTGAGCTATGCAAACCAGGCAGCAGCTAATCCTTAGGTCATGTCAGAGCACTATTCAGTTTTCTTATTTATTCTTTTTATCTATTGCAACTTAGCGAAGTCAGTTGAAGTTCTCTCACAGTAACTTTACAAGACTAGTTAAATGCCACATCCAGACTATCGTCGAGGCACAGGTCAGGAAGCATAGGAAAAACCAGGAGCAGTTGTAAAATTCGCAACAAGAGTTTTATTATGAATAACAATAAATAAAAAAATTAAATTGTGCATAAGAACTATGTACAAAGGTAGGATGAACAGAGAAGATCCATCTGAATTTTCTTCAGTCTCTGTGACTCTTGCAAGCAATTGCAGCTCTGTCTTATAAGTCTCTGCAACCCCCCTTCTTAACAAGCATCCTGTTTTTTTCCTAAAATTTTCTTGTATATGTCAGGCAGGTGCAGCCAGAACACAATGTCCCAGAACTAAGGCCCCTTCTCAAAAGCTGCGGAAAAATGGCTTAAAACTGCTCTCATGTTAACCCCTTGAGTTCTCAATAGCTTTTTGCAACCATCTCAAACTATAATTATATACATTTCAACAGTAACACTATAATTTGTAAACAAAGGGATCCCACTGTCAGTTACATTTCCACATAATAATTTGCATATATTTTTATAGCAGCAGATATGCAAGGGAGGAAAAGACAAACAGCAAAGGAAGACTGAGAGGCAGAGAATTGAGAGATTGTCGGGTGATCAAATCCTAGGACTCACAGGAAAATTTGGTTGTGCAACCAGACAGATACGAAACAGGAAAGGAAAGAACAGAATAGATCCCTGCATTCCAACTGTCCATAACAACTGGGACAGGGTCCTGTTCAACCCTGTCACATACATCCCCTTCCTTAAGAGGGAACCTGTTTTATTAAACAGGTTTCCAAAACTTTCTATAAATTTGTTAACATTAGCTTCTAACTTTTAGAAATTAAGCACATGTGCAGTATACATTTTTCTATAACAGTACAGCAAACAGTAACATTTAAACTTGTACATTTGCTTTTCAACCTTCAGAACCCTCAATTCCTGATCCATATCTTGACAGAAAATCAGCATTGCTATTCTCTTTACCAGATTTGTGTATCACCTTGAATTTAAATGGCTGTAGTGCCAGGTACCACCTTGTGATTCTGGAATTTTTATCTTTCATTTGGTTAAGCCAGCAGAGAGGATTGTGATCTGTTTTAAGTACAAAGTCAGTTCCTAGTAAATAAAACTTAAGGGACTCCATGGCCTACTTTGCTCTCATGTTAACCCCTTGAGTTCTCAATAGCTTTTTGCAATCATCTCAAACTATAATTATATACATTTCAACAGTAACACTCTATAATTTGTAAACAAAGGGATCCAACTGTCAGTTACATTTCCACATAATGATTTGCATATATTTTTATAGCAGCAGATATGCAAGGGAGGAAAAGACAAACAGCAAAGGAAGACTGAGAGGCAGAGAATTGAGAGATTGTCGGGTGATCAAATCCTAGGACTCACAGGAAAATTTGGTTGTGCAACCAGACAGACACGAAACAGGAAAGGAAAGAACAGAATAGATCCCTGCATTCCAACTGTCCATAACAACTGGGACAGGGTCCTGTTCAACCCTGTCACATACATCCCCTTCCTTAAGAGGGAACCTGTTTTATTAAACAGGTTTCCAAAACTTTCTATAAATTTGTTAACATTAGCTTCTAACTTTTAGAAATTAAGCACATGTGCAGTATACATTTTTCTATAACAGTACAGCAAACAGTAACATTTAAACTTGTACATTTGCTTTTCAGCCTTCAGAACCCTCAATTCCTGATCCATATCTTGACAGAAAATCAGCATTGCTATTCTCTTTACCAGATTTGTGTATCACCTTGAATTTAAATGGCTGTAGTGCCAGGTACCACCTTGTGATTCTGGAATTTTTATCTTTCATTCGGTTAAGCCAGCAGAGAGGATTGTGATCTGTTTTAAGTACAAAGTCAGTTCCTAGTAAATAAAACTTAAGGGACTCCATGGCCCACTTTGCTGCTAAACATTCCTTTTCAATGGTGGAGTACCTTTTCTTTCTGTCGTGCAATTTCCTACTTATGTGCAGAATAGGAAGTTGTAGGAGCGTGTATATGTTGTTCATCCACACTTCTTGGCATGTCCCCTTCCACTTTAAATTTTGTTGGAAGTCTTCAAGCTGGCTCCTCCCACCCACCTGGTGGTATATACCTCGGCTCCGCCCCATGACACCAGATCTTCCTTTGTGCTGGAAGATACAGGTTCCCTCGTGCTCTCAGCATATCGTAAGCCCTGGATTTCAAATTGTCGGTTTTCCGAAAATTAAACTCGTTAGAGTTAGCGATCGTGCTTTAGCTGTCTCGACTATGGAGGAAAAATCATCCCCTGTATTTCGCCGGTGTCCTTGTGGCCAAAAGATGTTGCGCACCGATCTTCACCTCACGTGCGTTTACTGCCTAGGTGTCGGCCATGACACCTCGGCATGCAGTTTTTGCCTGGCTTTCCACCCCAACGTCCTGGACGACCACATGACACGCCTGAAGCTGGGGAGACCGGAGAAAAGAAACCTGCCGGTGAAATCGAAGGAGGCTAGGTGGGCAGTTTCCGTGGCCTCGGGCTCCACCAAACAGCTGGAACAGATGAAGGCCTTCAAGGAGGAAGCAGCTCGTGCTTCGGCCAGTCGAAACTTCTTTGTTCCGCTTAACCTTGGCTCCACCTTTACAGGTTCCTTCAGAGAGATGTGCTAGTCTCTCCCCACTTGGGGTGAGGCGCCCTCAGGCTCGCACTCTTCCTGCTCTCGCAAGAAGGAGAAGGACTGGTGTCTTCGTCCCGACGGAGATGATCTTGGGACCAGGAGGGGTCCAAGTCCTATGAACACGCGGTCTCGAACTCGGTCGAGATTGAATCCTCGGCCGCTGGCTTTTCGGACCTTCCGTCTGGCCAAGGGACTGAGGAAGTGGCAGACGAGGTTGAAATTATCATCGACCCCATGTTGCCGGCTGTGCCCGACAACTCGTTGGGAAGGACTCCGTTCCTGGAATTTCCAGATGAGGCGACTCAGCCTGCTGGTGTCCCCATCTAGGAACCGGTCCTGGAACCCTGGATCTCACCAATTCTGGTGTCTCCTGATTGACCGAGTCGGCCTCGCCGTTCTCCATCTCGGTTCAGGACCCCCTCGGATGATCGACCGAGGAAGAGCCATAAGTGCTCAAAGAAGAGGCGACACCACAGGTCCTCATCCTCCTTGGACTAGGAGAGGCTCAGACGGAAACTCCGTCGGCGCTATGAAGACCTCATGTGGCAGCAGCTTATTCTGAACGAGCAAAAGCCGGCTCTGCTGACTACCCTGGCCATCACTTGGCTTTTGCCTCCTAGGCTGAAGCCGACCTCTCTGGAACTGAAGCCCTCGGTTCCTCCTCCTGTGGGGCTGGCCCATCTCCCAGTTAGGCCTAACCCGGTCTCTCCACCGATTCGTGTGGAACCACCGCCAAAACAGCCTGAGGGAGGGGCGCCCTCGAAAGAGGACCAACAGGACACTGGGCTTCCCCGATGCCTGTTGATAACAGTCACCCCGGATCACCCTAAGCAGATCGAAGGTGACTTAGGCGGTAGACCGCTCTATTACGACTCATCGGACTTGGACGTCACTGGCTTGCACTCACATCCTGGGGATGATGAGTCACCGGTCGGAGCAGGGATGGAGGAAGGCCCTTCCTCTTTCCAGGGCATTCTCTGCCTCATCTCCGATTCCACCAGAATGCCCCTGGAGCCTATACAGAACAAGCATTTGTCAATGCCGAATGTTGTCGTGCTGGCATTGTCTTTGGTAGTGCAGTGCGGAAACACATTTTGGGCAGGATGTGAAAAATGACAGCTGTACTGTTCATAAGGAGGTGTAAAAAAATGGCAGTGTTGAAAATGTGGCATGTAAATATTGCAAATTTGCGAAGTTACAAGGGTACGTGGGAAATGCGCAACGCACGCTTGTAACACAGTCATTTTATGGACTTTCAGCACCACATTTTCAACATAGGCATTTTAGCACCTCTACTCATGTACAGTGTCACTGTCATTTCCTCAAACTGTCCCAAAAAGTGATTTTGCCAGCGACCGCGTTATTCTGCGCCAGATGTGCAAAAACACATTTCGGGCAGGATATGTAAAATGACAGCTGTACTGTTCATCAAGAGGTGTGGAAAAATGCCAATGGTGAAAATCCAGAGTGAAAATATTACAAATGCACAACGTTACGAGCGTGCGTGCAAACTGTGCAACGTACGCTCATAACACAGTCATTTTATGGAGTATCGTCACCAAATTTTCAATATAGGCATTTTAGGACCTCTGCTCATGAACAGTGTCACTGTCAATTTTGTAATCTGCCCCAAACACTGATTTCCCACAGCGACCGCGCTATTGTGCGCTGGAAGTGCGGAAATACATTTTGGCCAGGATGTGAAAAATGACAGCTGTACTGTTCACAAGGAGGTGTAGAAAAGTGACAATGTTGAAAATCTGGCATGAAAATATTGCAATTCGCGAAGTTATGAGCGTGTGTAGCAACTGCGCAACACACGCTCGTAACACAGTCATTTTATGGAGTATCGTCACCAAATTTTCAACATAGACATTTTAGGACCTCTGCTCATGAACAGTGTCAGTGTCATTTTTGTAATCTGCCGCAAACACTAATTTCCCACAGCAACCACGCTATTGTGTGCCGGAAGTGCGGAAACACATTTCAGCCAGGATGTGAAAAATGACAGCTGCACTGTTCACAAGGAGGTGTAGAAAAATGACAGTGTTGAAAATCTGGCATGAACATATTGCAAATTCGCAAAGTTAATAGTGCACGTAGCAACTGCGCAATGCACGCTCGTAAAACAGCCATTTTTTTGATTTTTTCCACCCAATTTGCTATTTTTGAGAGCCCAATTATGAACACTGCCACTGTCCTTGAGAATCGGTCCTAAAGGTGATTCCACGTAGTGACTGCAAAATTACCTTTCAGGACCGTTTAATGTCATAACAGTGCCAGAATTCATGAGGAGGGGTCCCAAAATCCCCATGCTGAAAATTTGGTGCAAAAATTAGAAAAAATGCCCAAGATGTACATCAAGGTTGAAAAAACACTATTCCATTATACAGTTTGTCGGCATTTCCTCAGTTCGCAGTCGGCTTTGAAGAGTGCAGACGTGTTCCCGGTCCACTGAAGATCGTCGCACCGAGCTCCGGAGGTAAGTATGGGGTGAGGGGGGGTGTGTGGGAGGCAGGTGCACAGTGGGTGGGTCCGGTGGTGGGGGTAGGGAGACTACGAGGACTATTTTCTGTTTACTGGTGTTAAAAAAAAAATAACTTAGTGGACGTTTTCTTTTTACAGGTGTTTTTGAGCGATACAGTAGCCGATGGGGATTGGGCACCCGTCAGCAAGCACATAGGAGTGGAAACTAGCTGAGGGGATTGGGCACCCCCTCAGCAGAGAGGAAGGGGAGATATCATGCTGACGGGAGTGGGCTCTCTGTCGGCACATTAAAATGGGAAGTGGAGGAGGATGCCGACTGGGATTGGGCACTTCGCCGGCAAACAAAGAAAGCGGGGTGCATAAGCTGAGGGGATTGGGCACCCCTCAGCAAGCAAAAAGGAGGGGGGGGATATTGCGCCGACGGGAGTGGGCTTCCCCATCGGCACATACATGAGGGTCAGGGTATGCCGATCGGGGGATTGGGCATCACCGAAGTCGGCAGTTTAGTGGCCACTGTACCGCTATGTTTGTAGCTGGTGAAGCACGTAGCAAGGTCCGCTGCTTTGCTTGCATTGCAGTGGAGTTTTCCTTAGATGTGCTCACCCGGGTGGTGTGGTGCTGGCATGCAGGCTGATTGGGGAATGAGGGACGCGCCTACTGATGCGTGTGCTGCATTCGCCCAACAGCGACCGCGCCTCTAAATCTCCACTACCGGAAGATGTTGGCTGCGCAAGTGCACCAACATGTAAAGGCTGAATACCCTCTCACTGACATTCTCAAGAGGGGATACCCCGACAGAGGCCTTTCCAGTCGCCGAGGCCATTGTTGGCCTGGCCCTTGAACTTTGGCAGCGCCCTGCCTCCTGCCCAGCACCATCTGCCCGCATGGCCCACAAGTATGCTGTGCCCATGGGGTCCCTTGCGGGGTTCACAGAGCACCCTTCGGCTGAGGGCCTGGTGACCGCCTCTGTGTTCAGGCGTACTGGTAGTTCGGCTGACACTGACCGACCCCCAGACAAGGAGTCCAAAAATATGGACCACTCTGCCCGCAAGGTCTATGCGGCCTTTTCTCTGGGCCTTCGTCAGGCCAGCTTGGCTGTTATTATGGCACACTTCTCCCATGCCCTTTCCGGGTTCATTGGACGAGGTCTTCCCTCATCTCCCACCAGACATGCTTGTTGCAAAACAGCAGCTTCAGACAGCCTTGGATATAGGAGATTCTTGTGCCCGCTCGCTAGCAGCTGCAGTGGCCTCTCACTGTAGGGCTTGGCTGAGGCTTTTCTCCTTCCCGGCGGATACTCAGCATAAGCTTGCTAATGTGCACTTCCTGGGCACCGACTTGTTTGATCCAGGAGTGGCCGGCCACCTTCAGCATATAAAGCAGTCCAATGCCAGCTTGGATGCCACTTCTGCTAAGGGTTCTTCGGGCAAGAACCAGCAGAAGAGAAAGAAGAAGCCATTTCAGCATTTTTCCCCTGCGATCAGGCAGCCCTCCTGTCAAGGAGGTCAGCAGCAACTGGAGCAGCAGGCTCAATCTTGGCAGCCGAGGCCCAAGCAGGGTCTTCCACAGCCCCGTAAAGGAGGCTGAGGTGCAGGTCCCGGAGCCTCCTCCTCCAAGCCTGCTCAGTGACGGGTTGGGGGTCACCACCCCATACCCATCACGCCAGCTCTGGGTCCTCCCGTGGGGGGTCGGCCCCACCACTTCCTTTCTGCCTGGTCTGCTGTCACTTCCGACAGGTGGGTTCTTGAAGTGGTCGGTCAGGGACTGCCTCTGGAATTTGAGCAGTACCCTCCCAGCCGAGCCTGCGCCCCTCGGGAGGAACAGATCTCCGCATGCACCCAGTTGGCTCTTCGAGATGACATGGTTCAGCTGCCGGATCCTCCGACAGACCCAGGCTTTGTTTCCTGGTACTTCCTGGTGCCCAAGTAGGTGTGGGGTTGGTGTCCAATCCTAGATCTCCACGACCTGAATCAATATTTCAGGTCCTGCACCTTTCGGATGGTCACTGTGAACCAGATCATACCATCCCTGGAGTGAACCATGTGGTTCTGTTGACTGGATCTACAGGACGTGTTCTTTCACGTCCCAATCCGTCCATCCCATCAGCGGTTCCTCCACTTCAGGGTCGAAGGGACCCTGTACGAGTTCCAAGCCATGCCGTTCGACCTGTCATCGGCCTCTTGGGTCTTCACCAAATGCATTGCAGTGGTGGCGGCCCACCTTGGGCGTTGAAGAGTCAGAATCTACCCTTATCTTGATGACTGGCTCTTGGCAAGTTCCTCCCTTCAGGAGGTGGAGAGGTCCAGAGATCTGGCCCTTCAAACGTGCTCCCAACTTGGCCTCCTGAACAGTGAGGCCAAGTCGGAACTTGTGGCCTCTCAGGTGATAGGCTTCATCGAGGCAGAGCTCAACTTTTGTCAAGCCAGAGCTCGACGGACAGGGCAGAGGTTCTCTCCTCCTTTGCTCAATCATTTCTGGTTGGGCACTTGCGCCCTGCCTGGGACTTTCTGTGCCTTCTGGGTTACATGGCGGCGTGCACCTCAGTGGTCCATTGGGCCCGGTGGCACATGCGCCCTCTCCAGTGGGAGCTGGCCACCCAGTGGACTCAGCAATATGGTCATTTTGACCAGCTGATTACTGTAACCCAGAAGATGTGGGACGCTCTCCAGTGGTGGACCACCCCAGACCGGTTGCAGGAAGGGATCCCATTTGTCCGCCCTGAGCCGATGGTCGTCCTTACGACCGATGCCTCTCTCATGGGCTGGGGAGCCCACATGGGGGACAACAGGTCCCACGGGTTCTGGACCCCCGAGGAGTCCCGATGCTACATCAACCTGTTGGAGCTCAGAACAGCCAGACTGGCACTGTCAGCTTTCGATCCTCAGCTCAAGGGTGAAGTGGTTCAAGTCCAGATGGACAATACCACGACCATGTACTGTCTCAACAAACAGGGCGGCACGCACTCCCGTCTGCTTTGCAAGGAGGTGCTCTGCATCTGGACCCTCATAAGCGGGTTGGAGGCTGATCTCCTAGCCATCCATGTGGCAGGAGCCTTGAACCAGCTGGCGGATGCTCTCAGCCACATAAGCCAGACATCCCATGAGTGGTTTCTCCATCCAGAGGTAGCTTACAGTCTGTTCTCCCGTTGGGGCTAACTGATGGTAGACCTGTTTGCCTCCAGGGAGAACACCAAGTTGAGGCTGTTTTATGCCCGCCTCCCTCAGCAGGGCTCGCTGCATGGGGATGCCTTCTCAAGGCCATGGACCCCAGGCCTCCTCTATGCCTCCCTTCCATTTTCCTTGATCTAAAAGGTGTTACTCAAGGTGAGAAGGGACAAGGCGAAGGTGATCCTGGTAGCCCCAGATTGGCCGTGCCAGTTCTGGTACCCAGATCTCCTCAGCCTCAGCTGCAGGCCCCCAGAGCGGCTTTGTACATGCCCGGACCTGATATCTCTGAACCAGGGGAAGGTCTTCCATCCGGACCTTCAATCCCTGCACCTCTCAACCTGGTACCTGAGAGGCTAGAGTTCCAGGTCCTGGGTCTTTCCGAAGACGTCTACTCTGTGGTGGAGGCATCCAGAAAGGAATCTACCAGGAAATGTTATGCCTTCAAATGGAAACGCTTTTCCATTTGGTGTCAGAGTAAGAGTCTGGACCCCTTATCCTGTTCTGTGGCTAACATTCTCGACTACCTTTGATCTCTCTCCAAAGGGGGTCTATGGTCATTGACCCTTGGGATGCACCTGGCAGCCATTTCTGCTTACCGGGCATGGACTGGTCAGCTGACATTGGTGAAGGAGAGAGTGGTCAGGCGCTTTTTCAAAGGCCTGGATCACATATCCCCTCCGGTGCATGAACCTCCACCTCCATGGGATCTGTTGCTGGTTTTGGCAAAGCTCATGGGCAAGCCATTCGAACCCATGCACAAATGTGAGCTTTCACACTTGTCGTGGAAGACGGCCTTCCTGGTTGCTATCACATCTGCCAGAAAGACAGGGGAGCTCCAGGTGCTTTCGGTGTACTCCCCTTATCTGGTCTTTCACAGGAACAAAGTTGTCCTGTGCCCCCACCTGCAATTCCTTCTGAAGGTGGTGTCAGAGTTTCACCTTAACCAGGTGTTGACTCTGCTGGTGTACTACCCTAATTACACCTCGGATGCCGAGTACAGGCTCCATGCGTTGGACCTGAGACGTGCTCGCTCCTATTATAAGGAGAGGACGGCGGAAATTCGGGGAGAGGTTCTCCAGCTGTTTGTCACCTATGCTGAAGCCGCTTCTGGCAGAACTGCAGTCAAACGGACCATTGCAGGGTGGATTACATCATGCACAGGTCTGTGCTATGAGTTGGTGGGCAAGGAGCCTCCCAGAGGGATAAAAGCTCATTCTGCCTGCCATACTGCTGCATCGGTGGCTGCTTCCAGGGACATCCCTATCCAGGAAATCTGCCGGGGTGCTACCTGGAAGTCAGCAAACACCTTCATTACCAACTACCACATCGACGTTGAGTCACGCCGGGATGCTGGTTTTGGGGCCTCAGTTCTCCAGCCTTTATTTCCTAAGTAGGGGGTTTGCGCCTTGCCTCCGTCCTCCCAGAGCACTGCTTGGAGTCTGCCAAGAAGTGTGGATGAACAACATATCCATGCTCCTAGAAGAACAGGTTACTCACCTGTAACAGTAGATCTTACTTCGAGAGGGCTCTTGCAGTAGCTAATTACATATAGGACTGACGCCAGCAGGCGGCAGGACCCCACGGAAAAATTTCTAGCTAGCAGTCCCTGTCGAGGGACCGCCCCCACATCAGGTGACTGGCGTCAGGAGACGTCGGTATAAAGGGGCGGTCCCTGACGCCTGCCTTCCAGTTCTTTCCCGGCGTTAGCTCGTGCAGTGCCTCGCGGAAAAGTTCGTACTTCGTCAGCCCTACCTTCGTTGGTTTTTCACCGAAAATAATTGTTTTTTTCGACTAACGTCAGTGCTATCATCAGTGTACGTCATCCCCTACACCCTCCAAGCACAAGAATAAGTGTGATTTGTGCGGCGCCCAACTACCGCACAAGGACGGCCACTCCCTGTGCTTGTTCTGCCTAGGCCCCGATCACCTGGTTGAGAAGTGCCAGCACTGCCTCAGTTTCAGCGCGGCTACCCGGAAAAGGTGGCAGCAATCCCTGGAAGCCCATATTCCGAAGAAGAAAATGAGTTCTATGCAGAAGGAGCTCAAAAAACTGAGGCAGGCGTCCACTTCCCCCGAAGGCCATCGGAAGAAGAAGGAAAAGGAGAGGCACCGGGACAAGGGCTCCTCCACCGCATCTCACTTGGGAGTCGCTGGGACGCAGGTAACATCCTCAGGGGATCGCCTCGACGGCCGCCGGAGGTTTCCGAGGGCGCTGCCCGCCTGCTCGGCTGCCTGGCTTTGCAGGCGCCGGGCAGTTGGAGGTCTCCGGCCCTGGTTCGGCCGCAGGCTCGCGGCCTACCACTGTGGACGACTCTGGTAAGCCGGGCGTTGGCTCCTCTGATGTCCACCCGAAGAGGGCTGGTAAGATGTCCGACCCTCTGGGGCGACGCACGGCCTCCACTCCACCGGACCAGGCCGATCTCTCTACTCGGCCCGCCACCGGTGATGGCTCTCATAAGTCGGACGCTGGCTCCTCCGGCGCCCACCGAGAGCTCGCCCCAAAGCCTCACGTCGGCTCGTCCGGCTGGCGAAGGAACCGACGACGGACCCTCCCACGTCCGTCATACCCGGTTCCCCGCAGCCTTTGCTGCCGTCTGGGGAACCAAAGTCTCCCCAACTCGACCCTGGGGACTTTTCCCCTCCGTCCCCGGGCGAAGCTGGGAAATCTTTTGCCTCTGTCAGTCCTTCCTCCACCTGGTGCACCGACCTGACTGCCTCCCGGACGCCGCTCCTACACCGCCCTCGACAGTTGGTACCTCTGACGCCCAGGGCCTCCGCCTGTCGAGCCCTGACGCCGCCTCACCGACTCAGGAGACATTCCGCTCCCATCGGGCCCTCCATCCTCTGGGCTCTCTACTATGGACCCGCCCGTGAGGCCACCGGCCGGGCCGTCTGCTCCGGCAGCCCCCCCCCGGCTCCCAGGTACCCTCCGTCCTATTCGACGCTGGTGTACCTGGGACCGCAGTATCCGGTGCCACAGTACCCGACTCCAGGCTTCCTGACACTGCAGTACTTGACGCCACAATACCTGACGCCAGGCTACCCGCAGCCGGGTTTTGGATACGCTTCATACAGTTACAACCTGTATCCTTATCCCCCACCTCCTCCTCCTCCTCCTCCACCGCCCTCGCGGCCGCCGGTGGACCTGCAGGAGACCCTGGCCTCCTGGTGGGCTGAGGCCAAGGCTCAGCTCACCAAAGAGGTCGAGAGCCGCCTTCCGGCGACGGTGCCGTCCCAGGTTCCCGTACGTCCGAGGCAGCACACTCCCACCACCTCCGACTCCAGGGTTCTTCTGTCTGATCCGGAGAAGGGCAGGACACGCCTCGGGATTCTCAGTGTCCGTTTCTCCCGGGTCGAAGGGAGTCTTCTCCTCTTCATCCTCCTCTTCACCCTCGGACTCCTCTGACTCTTCCGATGGTTGCTCTGAGAGAGACGATGAGCCACGCTCTCCGCCGAAGCCCAGGCCAAGGACTCCTCCGAAGTCTCCTCCGGAGGATCCTTCTTTTACGGAGTTGCTTAGGAAAATCCAGGAGGTTCATCAGTGGCACTCCCTGGAACCAGATCCTCAGTGTCTGAAACTCGCTGAACATTTGGATCTGCCCATGACAGCTCCTAACTTGGTGCCACCCTGGATAGAGCCTCACGCCGACCTCATTACCACAATATGGAAACAGCCGTCGGCCTTAGCCTCACTTCCTAGGAAGTCGAACCGGCTATATCAGGCTCCAGAGGGTGTTGATTTTCTGGATTCTCACCCTCGTGCCGACTCGGTTGTGATTAGCGCCGCTCACGGCCGGTCGGCGAACCCCAGACATCTTAGCTCGTCACCACCTGATAAGGAATCATGCCTTCTGGACCAGTATGGGAGAAAGATTTACGCTTCCTTCATGCTGGGGATCAGGGCTCTGAACTATGTCGGCCACATGGGGGACTACCAGAAGGCTGTCCTGACTCAGGCGGAAGCCAAATTGGACTCCTTGCCTGACTCCCAAGTCAAGCAGGAGTTGGCTGATCTCGTCCGCTCTGCTCGTTCGGCCAGTCGACACATGCTACGTGCGACATACGACGCAGTGGACACTGCTGGGCAGAGCTCAGCTTTCACTGTAGATCTACAGCATCATGCTTGGCTCCGTGTGTCAGGGTTGGTCCCGGAGGTGGAATCTGCTATCCAGGAAGCACCCTTCCCGGGGTCAGTGCTTTTCGAGGGTGATGTCAAGGACATCATCACCGATTTGCAAGAGAAGGGGACGGCACTGAAGTCAGTTGATTCCATGCACCATCGCCATCAGCAGCAACGCCGTCCCTTTTGCAGATGGAATCAGCCAAAGGCGAAACCCCAAGGAAGGCGCCACAAAACGCTGAGCCCCCACAGCTGCCAAGCCCCCCCACACCCAAAAAAGCAGCGGGTGCTTCAGCTGCGGCGCTGCCCCACACCACCTGACTCCTTTCCTCTCCCACTGCCTCTGGACTCCCCGGAGGAACCGGTAGGAGGGAGGTTTTCCCTCCACCTTCTGGGAAGGGAGAGGATAACCACAGATTCTTGGGTGCTCCAGGTCATAGCAGAAGGACACTCAATAGAGTTTCTTCAGAAACCACCCCGCCACCCCCCTCTGAAGTCATCGTATTCACGAGAACATCTTCTCCTGGTCCAGGAGGAAATTTCGGCTCTTCTGCTGAAGCAAGCAATAGAGCCTGTCCCCCTTCATCTGCGAGGGACGGGTTACTAGTCCCGTTTCTTCCTGGTCCCAAAGAAGACAGGAGATCTCAGACCAATTTTAGATCTCAGTTCCCTGAATCTTTACGTAGAATACAAAAGGTTCAGGATGCTCTCTTTGCAGAGCCTTCTGTCCCTCCTCCGGCCGGGTCAATGGCTTTGTGCTCTGGATATGCAGGATGCTTATCTGCACATTTCCATTCGCCCATCTCATCGCAAATACCTTTGTTTTGCGTTCCAGGGGGACCACTGCCAGTTCAAGGCACTCCTATTTGGTCTGTCCTCGGCCCCTCGAGTATTTACCAAATGCCTGGCAGTGGTGGCGGCCCACCTGCGTACCAGGGGAGTGCAGGTTTTCCCGTACCTGGACGACTGGCTCCTGGCGGCCTCATCCAGGGAGGAACTCCTGCGTTTCCTCTCCCTTACCCAGCAGGTTTTTGCCTGCCTGGGTATTACCATCAACCATTCCAAGTCTCATCTGGACCCATCCCAGAGGCTATAGTTTATTGGGGTGATTCTCGATATGACCATGGGCAAGGCCTTCCTGCCTCCGGACAGAGCGTCCACCCTTCAGACCCAAATAAGTCTGTTGTCTGACCGCAGGATCATCTCTGTGAGGTCGATCCTTCGCCTTCTCGGGCTCATAGCGGCTGCTATCCCAACGGTGCCTCGCGCTCGACTCCACATGAGGATCTCTCAGTGGACTCTACGCTCTCAATGGGATCAGCTAGTGGAAGACCTAGATCACCCAGTTCTGATCCCCTCGCCGATGATTCGAGACTTGCAGTGGTGGATGGTTCGAGAGAACCTGTTTCGGGGAGTTCCTTTCTTTCATCCTCCCCCCTCCCAGACTCTAACCACAGATGCCTCAGGTGAAGGTTGGGGATCCCATCTAGGCCCTCATCGGACCCAGGGCTCCTGGTCCAAGCTAGAACAATCTCTCCATATCAATGTGTTCGAGTTTTGGGCAGTGTTGTACGCTCTCCAAGCCCTTCACCAGTACATCCTTCCCGGCCACCTGGCCGTCCAGACGGACAACACGTGTGTGGTGTGGTACATCAACAAACAGGGAGGGACTCAGTCCTACCCTCTATGCAGGGAGGCAATGAGGGTTTGGGATTGGGCAACACCACACGACCTTCATCGCACGGCAATTCGCGTTCCGGGAGTCGACAACACCCTGGCAGACCAAGCTAAGTCGCTCTTCTGCTCTGTCTCACGAGTGGGAACTGGACCAAGGGGCTCTAGACAACATCTTCCAACTTTGGGGAACACCACAGGTCGACCTGTTCGCATCCCCCTAAACGCAAAACTTCCCGTCTTCTGCTCGCTCGTTCCAGAGTGAGGCGCTTTTTGGAGTGACGCTCTGTCTCTAGACTGGAAGGACAGATTCGTTTATGCCTTTCCCCCAATTCCACTTATCCCACGAGTCTTGCAGAAACTAGCTTCAGAAGGAGTGCGAATGATTCTGATCGCTCCTTTCTGGCCCAGACAAGTCTGGTTCTCTCTTCTACAACAATATTCAGAGGACCTTCCTCTTCCTCTATCTCGAGGTTTGTTGACCCAGGATCAGGGGACCCTGGTCCACCCAGGCCTCAAATCCCTTCAACTGCATGCATGGCTCCTGCAGACTTAGCCCAATCCCATTTTGGAGTGTCTCCCAAAGTGGCGGAGATTTTAGTGGAGGCCATAAAACCCTCCACCACATCCACTTAATGCCATGAAGTGGAAAAGATTTACTATCTGGGCCGCTTCCAAGAACGTGGAACCTTTCTCCTGTTCAGCGGGGCTTCTGCTGGAGTATCTACGTCATCTGTTTGACCTGTGTCTCAGTCATTCCTCTCTGAAGGTACACATGGCAGCCATTTCGGCCTATCATTTTCCCTTTGCAGACAAGGCTTTTGTTCAACTGGAGGTTTCCAAGACCTTTCTCAGGGGGGTCCTCCACCTGAGACCCCCCATCCGTACTTCTGCTCCCCCTTGGGACTTGAATTTTGTTCTCGAGAAACTTACTCTCCCTCCCTTCGAACCTGCAGCTTCTGCGGATTTGAAGTTTCTTTCATAGAAGACTCTCTTCTTGCTGGCCATTACTTCTGCTCATGGAATCTCCGAGCTCAAGCCTGATGTGTAAAATCCATGTTGATTTTTCACGGGAGACGTGTTGCTCTTCGCATCTAATCCTAAGTTTCTCCCTAAAGTAGTAGCTGAGTCTCACTCTAAATCAGTCCATAGAGTTACCTGCCTTTTACGCAGTACTCTAATCAAGGGAATATTTACTCCATACTATGGATGTTCACGGATTCTGAGATACTACACCAACAGGACGAAGGATCTCAGAAAGACTGATCAATTGTTTGTCTCTTTTGCTCACAAAAGGGAAGGCAATGCTGTTTCCAAGCAATGCCTGTCTAAGTGGTTGGCTCATTGCATCACTTTCTGTTATGACAAATGCAACAAGACCCTCCCGGGTCAAGTCAGAGCTCACTGCACAAGAGGAGTTGTTGCCTCAGTGGCTTGTTTCAAGAATGTGTCTGCGGCAGACATCTGCGCTGCCGCCACCTGGATTTCCGTCCATGCCTTTACTAAACACTACAGTTTGGATGTTGCCACTCACCGTAGAGCGGGCTTCGGGCTGGCTGTTTTGCAAGGCCTTCTATCTTTTGACTTGCACAACCAGAATTACCTTTTGGAGTAGTTTTCCTCCTCCTGGTGCCTCTCTTTGTTCCAGACTGCTTGGGATTCAGTCCTATATGTAATTACCTACTGCAAGAGCCCTCTCGAAGTAAAATAGTACAGTTACGTAAGAACTTACTGTAACAGTAGATCTTCGAGAGAGGCTCTTGCAGTAGGTAATACCTTCCTGCCCCTTCATCCCCTAGGCTTTTTCAGCCCTTTTCCATTGAGGAAATATCCGCCTCTCCGTCCAGCCTCTTTGGCCTGTGGTGGAAAGAACTGAAAGGCGGCGCCAGGACTGTCCCTTTATACTGACGCCTCCTGATGCCGTCACCTGATGGGGCGGTCCCTCGCCAGGGACTGCTAGCTAGAAATTTTTCCATGGGGTCCTGCCGCCTGCGGCATCAGTCCCTATATGTAATTACCTACTGCAAGAGCCTCTCTCGAATATCTACTCTTACGGTAAGTTCTTACGTAACTGTACTTTCTAGGAGTGGTATATGTTGTCCATCCACGTGCACCCATCCGACCGCCCCGGCTTTGGGCGTACAACCTTGCTTTCAGCGGGCTAAGATCTGGCGTCATGGGGTGGGTCCAAGGTATATAAAACCTTGGTGAGTGGGAGGAGCCAGCTTGAAGACTTCCGGCAAGATTTAATTAAAGTGGAAGGGGACATGCCAAGAAGTGTGGATGAACAACATATACCACTCCTCGAACTACTGTTACACGTGAGTAACCTGTTCTTCTGTCCCATCTATATTTTGACTCAGGACTGCACCTAGTCCTACCTCTTATACATCTGTTTGTAACAAAAATGGTTTCTCTAAGTCTGGGTTTCTTAAAACAGACTGAACTTAATACAGCCTTAATGGCTTGAAAAGCTTTGTCACACTCTGGGGTCCATTTCACATTATTCGGGTACCGTTTTGTTCGTGAGTTCAGTGAGGGGGGGTAGCTAACTCAGCAAAGTTTGGAACAAATCTCCGATAATAACCAGCCAGCCCTAAAAATAACCTGACATGTTTCTTTGTTTTGGGGACAGGGCTGTTAGCTACAGCTTCTATTTTAGAAATTTCTGTCTTTTTTTCCTTTTTCTGACTCTATTTTTCACCCCTTACCTTCGAACTCTCTTCGGCAACCTCCTAATCCACAGTCTCTACCTCTCAACATGGCTCGGACGACTTGGGCTCCTCTCTGGTACCGTGCATCCCCTGGGTCTACCCTCCGGGGAAGGGCTGCCCCCACCCAGGGCGTTCTTTCCTTTAGTATTGAGACACCAGCCGGAGAGGACAGGGGAAGCCCAAGAGCCGAGTCCGTGTGTGGGAGTGTGGTCTGTGGAGGGAGGCGCCTTTGCCTATCGGCGATGAGGGGGGTTTTCCCTCCTTAGTTATTTAGTCCCTGTGGAGCCCGGCCCAACAAAGCAATGTACTGTGGCTTCACCCCGGCCACACCACGACACTCTGCTCGACTAACCTCCAGCCTCCACCGAGGTCAATCGCTGAGCTGCTAGCTATCCCAACCCTCCTGGGAAGAGAGAGCAGTCCTCCGGACGCTCGAACTCTGTCCTCCCCTGCTGACCCCCGGCCACCTGGGTCTGCTCCCAAACCCGGGTCACCGGCGTGACGCGTGGTGTGGCGTCCAGCACCTCAGCCCTCTGCGCCACTGGGCTGGCTGACATTTCTATCTTAACTTCTCCGTTTCCCAACACATAGCCCAAATATCTGGTTTCCTGCATGCCCATTGCAGATTTGGTGGGATTAATAGTCAGACCTGCATTTTTGATAGCTTGGATAACTGCTCATAGGTTTTCCAGGTGGCTTTTCCAGGCTGGACTACACCACGACATCATCCAGGTACGCAGCACAATAGCACAGATCATTTTGTTATATGGGAGTTTGGCTGGGCCAGTACCTCAACTTCTCTGTGCATATCGACGCTATCCTGAAGAAACTGTGCCCCAAGCTTGGTGCTCTGTACAAGAATTGTAGTTGCATTCCACTGACTGCGAGGTGCGAAATTGTCCAGAAGATGATACTCCCCATCTTTGACTACTGCGACGTAGTCTATGGTGCTGCTCCCAAATCTTACCTGACCAAGTTGGACACTCTCTTCAACTCCTTCTGCCGCTTTGCTATCGACTCCCCTTCCCACCACTGTGAACTCTATCGCTCTCTAACCTTCCTTCCACTATGTCACAGATGCACCTCTCACTGTGCCAAACTAACCTCCAAATTCTGGTTCGGGTGGGGCTCCCATCCTATCTCTCATCCTCTCTGTCCACTCCAGCTCCCCCCACCCACTCTCTCAGATCACATGACGCCCGCACCTTGACGGTTCCTCGCCGGTCCACCCTCATCGGTCTGACTGGTTTCACCCATCGTTCCCCTAAAATCTGGAATTCCCTCCTCCCTGAAATACGACACTCCTCCTCCAACTACTCCCTTACCTCTGCCCTACACAATTACCTTTCCCTCAGCTATTCCTGCTTTAACTCATCTTAATACCTGTCCCCAGTTTCTGCCTTCCTACCATGACCCCCTCCGGCAGGGTTCTCAACATCCTGAAGGGGGAAATCAGGAAATGGCTACCCGTTCTCCTCATATTCATTTCTTGCCTCCCCCCCCCACCTGCCCTTCTGGGTCACCAGTGTGCACAACCTAACCACATCCTTTTTATTCCAACAGCACTTGCGTACTACCTCGAGCCTGCTCCTGGTACACTCATGCAGTATAAGTGGTTCTATAGGTTTTGTATGTTCATATGTTCTTTTGTATGATTTTGGACATGTATTGTAATTTACCCAGTGTTTCTCTACTGTTTATTGTACAATACCTTGTGTTCCAACTGTTGCACAATCTTACAGTGTTGTATTGTTTGTACTACCCACATTAGTATTGTAACTGATCATCCTTCACAACCCTATGTAACCCCTCCCCCCAGGTCGCACCGTGAGCGAGCAACTTGTTATTCAGTGTGCCCTCTTGGTGAAATATTTAAATAAATAAATAAATCAGTGTGAGGTGATACAATTACATTCATGTACCGCTGGAATGTAGCTGGCGCACCATGTAAACCAAATGGCATGGTGGTGAACTGATAGAATCCTATAGGGGTGGCAAATGCAGTTTTATCTCTGGATTCTTTAGCTAAAGGTATTTGCCAGTAACCCTTGGTGAGATCGAGGGCACTGATATACCTTGCACTCCTCAGTCTGTCCACCTAATCATCTATTCTTGGCATAGGATAACTGTCAAATTGTGACACTTGATTAAGTTTCCTAAAATCAAGGCAGATTCTAACACCCCCTTCTTTTTTATTTACAGTTACCATTGGAGATGACCAAGCACTCCTCAACTGTTCTATGATACCAATTCTTTCATTTTTTTGTATTTCCTTAACCACGTCAGCTCTTAGCCACTCTGGTAATCTGTATGTGTTTTGCCTAATAGGGCGAGCATTCCTTGGCACTATCACGTGCTTGACCCCTTTTGCTCAGCCTGGTACTATGGTAAAAGTACTGTTAAATGTCTTTAGCACATTATGAATTTCTGCACTTCTGAGGTTAAGGAAACATTCACCTTTACAGTTTCAGCAGTTACAGTTTGTTCCAGTCTGTCATAGGCTGGATCAATATCTTCTTTATCAGTTTCTGATAAAACTAGCAAAGCAGCTTTTGGCATTTTTTTCAACCCATTTCTTGAGGAGGTTAAAATGGTATATCTTAGTAGGATTTTTCCTGTCAGGGGTTTCACTCTCGTAGTTAACGGTGCCAGTACATCTAAGCACTGTATAAGGCACTTGCCACTTCATTAACAGTTTATTTTCTGTTGTGGGTGACAGTAGGAAAACCTTTTCACCTGGCTCAAAAACCTTTTCTTTTTCACCATGGTGATAATGCACCTTCTACTGGTTTTGGGCGTCTTCCTGATTACTATGGGCAATTTCAACATATTTTGCCAGCTTCTTTCTTAGGGCACACATGTAAGACGGTATAGATTATTTCTGAGTGGGGTTATCTTTCCACGTTTCCTTTATCACATCTAGTGGCCCTCTTGGCTGCCTACAATACATCATTTCAAATGGTGAAAACCCTGTTGATACCTGTGGCACTTCTCTGTAAGCAAAAAGTAGGAAGGCAGATATTGGTATAACCAATTGTTCTGTTTGTTCCTGTGTCTGAGGTTTAACCCAAACTCTGTTCAGTAACTCATTACATTTTTTAAACATTGGTCCACCCTGTTTTGGTTTCACCCCCAGCTGCTTAAGGTAACCCTGGAGAGAAACATCGTTAGCTTGTTCTGGAAGAAAATCACAATCAGTGATCAATTTAGTTTCAGCATTTTCATTTGTTAACCCCTTATGTCCATCAGTCATTTCTTGCCACAGTTTCTTCAGGCATCGTCTTTCTTTCCTAGATTTCCAGATCTTGGAACTGTGCTCAAACAAGTCCGAATCAAAATCGGCGAAAGGAAAAGAGTCCCCACCATCTGAAATTTTCTTTGCCTGAGCTTTTGTCACCACAGCTGCTGAAACATCAGGATTTACTCCCTCTTTGAGTAACTCAGTAAATCCTGGAAAGTCAGTTCCAATAATCACAGGTAGAGGTAACTTTGGTACTACCCCCACTTTCGTTTGGTGCGACACCCCATTAATAGAGTCACTTGGGTGGGGGGATAGTATCAAGTGTCCCTGTGGATGCAGATGACACCAGTACCTGGTCCTTTTGCACAATGTTTTCCCAGCACCTCAACATGCACGAGTGTCTGTCTGCTTCCCACATCAATGAGTCCCTTTACAGTCTTATCCTCCACCTTCACATCTGTTAAGTACTTGCCCCAATTTCCCAAGGACAAATCTGCTCCAGTGCCACTCTTCATACGGCAGTTTCTTGCGATATGACCTGGCTTATTACAGTTATAGCAAATAACGTCTTTGGGCACAGATTTGTCACTTCCACCAGAGTTCTTATCAGACATGGAGTTTAAATGGGAAAAAGAGTGTCTTGCTGGTGCTTGGCTGTTACCTCGCTGCTGTGGCGTCTCTCTGGCCATTTGGTGGTCCTCTGCCAAAGAAACAACCTTTTTTCCACTTTCTGGTCAGTGTTCCTTTACCCAGAACTGCACATGTGTAGGCAGGATGTTGATTAATTGCTCCACTGCAAATGTGTCGATGATCTGTGTGACTGTTTTGCTCTGTAGTTGGAGCCATTTTATCAGGAGTTCTCTGAATCGGGTGAAGGCTTCTCAAGGATTGTCAACTCAGTTGTACTTCAGAGATCGAAATCTCTGCTTGTAGGTCTCTCCTGAGATATCATACATTTTCAGGATTCCGCTTTTCACCAGGTCATAGTTTTCTGACTGTGCAGTGTCCATATTGCTGTAGGCAAGTTGGGCTTTCCCTGTCAGGTAGGGTACCAGTCTGATTGTCCATTGGTGCTTTGGCCATTGGCAGGCTGTGGCAACTCTTTCAAAAGTTATCAGGTATGCCTCAATATCATCTGAGGGACACAACTTTGTAAGTTTAATGGCTTTTAAGTTGCTTGTGTTTTGTTGCTCATCTGGATCTGTGCCAGATCCTCTGCCTTTGATAGCTTACAAGGCATCTAGCCATCGCTGCTCCTGTTGCTGCATCTCTTCGCTCATCTGCTGCTTCTCCTCCCTCCTCTGTTTCTCCTTCTCTTTTTGTTGTATAGCCCACCATTTGAAAATGTCCATCAGGTTTTCAGGTTCTGTCACTGCCTGTTCTTTTTCCATTACTTGTGCTGGCTGTGCAATCTCTGCTAGTTTGGCTGCCATTCTCCAGGTAGCCACTCCTGGACCTGCTGCTGCAGAATCCGTACCTTTCTCCGTGCTTCCCTGGTACTAGGTTCAGTACCCATGCACAAAACTCCCGGCTTAGAGTATGCACGGCTTAAATCCCACTCCTACAACCATCTGTTGTCAAGGCACAGGTAAAGGAAGCATAGGAAAAACCAGGAGCAGGTGTTTTATTATAAATAACAAAATAAAAGAATAAAATTGTTCAGAATAACTAGATCCAGAAGCAAATGATTTGATACCTTTTAATGGACCAACACAGATGTAACAACAAGAACAAAGTGCTCTCGCTTTCGGACCAACCAGTCCTTCTTCACAAACTCATGGCAGTTGTTTAGAAAATACAATACTTACAACAGCTAGATAATGCAGAGAAAAACAGAAAAAAATCCCCATTGGTTTAAAATACTCATTTAAAAAAAAACAGAAGATGTTGTCAGAGAAGTTTAACAGTACAATACTGCCTTCAGTCTGAAAGAACCCTGGGTTCAGAGTGCTTGGTGAACACACATACAAAGAATCCTACTGCATATAAATTTAATTGACATAAGATAACACTGCTGAAGCAGATAACTCCTAAATCAAGCTATGAGTGTCACATTTAGTATAAGGATGTGATTACTGAAAGGCAACCCCACTCAGCTTAAAGACAAACTAAGATAGTTATAGGGCTCATGAAATTACAATGTTAGCATTAAATACAAGAATTACCAGTAAAGTTGTTTAAAAAACATCAGTGCACACTGTGTGATGTGTAAAACCTAGCTGGACATGTCATCCAGCTGTATTTTCAAGCTAAATAAAAGGCCCAAGACATTTCAAAAACCTCAGGACTATATGCATGATAATTTAAATATAAATTGATAATAATAGTATCAAACAAAAAACTCTAGTCGAGGAACCTCAAGGAATTAAGACCATGTAGCCTGGTGTGTACTGATGTCAATATATACTGAGAATGTAGCAACTTGATGTACCACAAGTGTCTAAGGAATCTGAAAAAGAGATAAAAATGTAATTTCTCTCCTCCTCTTCGTACAAACAATACCACCTAACCCACCCCACATCACAATAATGTGGGTGGGGGAGATACATAGTTTAAAGGAGATGTTGTCTCTCCCCCCTCCTTTTTCTCTCTCTCTCTCTCTCTCTCTCTCTCTCTCTCACACACACACACACACACACACACACTCACTCACTCTCTCTCCTAGTGAACCTATATTAACTTCAGTCACTGCAATTGTTCCCCAAAGGAATACAACTTGTCATGAAATCCTGAATAAAAGGTGGTCTTATGTCTCATAATATCTACAGAGAAAAAAAGTAACACTATTTAACCGTACTACTATCTGGCAAATAACATTTCCAAGGATACTAGATAGAACTACCATGAAATAAACCTGCCACCCTCCCAGGATAAGGTAACTAGAAGTAAATATAAAGTATATGTATAAGACAGAGGTCTAACATACCTACATATCCACAAATTACTACAATATTAGCCTAATGTAAAAGATCTGTGCAGGACCCCAAGCAAATGAGATCACACACCCCAATATGTACAGAGTTACAAAAATTATATATAACAGTATAAGATAACACTCCTGTATGTACATTAGCAGGCTGGGTAATCTGAATATGGTGCAATGGAATCAATCCCCCCAGGCAAAGATAAAAAGTAAGGAGAAATTAATATTCATTATGTGTGTGAAATAAAAATAGTAACACATTATAACTCCATATAGCTAAATAGAGACTTACCTCAATGTGACAGCAAGCCCCACATCTGTTATATCACATACCTCACAACACATACCCACACACATACATACACACACGCATCCACATCTCACACATGCTGAAGTCCTATAATATGTCAGTTTGAAGAAGAAAAGGTCTGTGGATGTTAGTTTCTGTAGTGTCCCATAAAGCCAAGATCCACGTTCATCCCATCTGCTACCATATTGAGATGTAAAATAAGTTTAATCTCAAAAGCTCGTCTCTGTTGTGTGTTTTGAGATTTCCTTTAAGACCATTACTGACATATCTGAGACTGAGTGGTCAGGCTGGGAGAAGTGATGCCCCACTGGTTTTTCAGTCTTCCTTGCTGTAATAGTATGCCTGTGTGAGTTCATCCTAGTGCGGAGCTGTTGGCGTGTCTCTCCTACATAACCTGTTTGTGGACATCTCTTGCACTGAATGAAATAAACAACATGTCGTGACATGCATGTATAACTCCCATGCACCTGGAATTGTCTGTTTTGTGATGTAACCACACAGTCTGAGGTAGAAATGAGCCCACAAGTCTTACAGGGGCGTTGATTGCAGGGTCGTGTGCCATTGTGTGACATGGTATTCTGTTCTGGTGAAAGTTTGCTCCTAATAATTAGGCTGGATAAATTTGGTGGTTGTTTAAAAGATAGTAGTGGGAGTTCCTTAAAAATACAATTAAGGGTGTCATCCTCACTAAATATTGGGTGGAGATCTTTAATAATCTTACGCAGACGTTCAAGGTCTGGATGATATGTGACTACCAAGGGTATTCTTTCTGTAGCTGTCTTTTCTTTATATTGAAGTAGTTGTTGTCTTGGTACTTGCGTTGCCCGTTCTGTTATCCTGTCAATTTCCCTGGAAGAGTGTCCCTGCTCCATAAAGGTGTTTTTCAACATAGCCAAATGTGTATCTCTGTCATCCTCATTTGAACAAATACGTTGACAACGAAGTGCTTGACTGTATATGACAGATTTTTTGTATGGTTTGGGTGGTTACTTTTCCTGTGCAGGTATCTCTGTCTGTCTGTTGGCTTCCTGTAAATACATGTATGTAAGGTTCCATCCTTAATGATGACTGTGGTGTCCAGAAAGTTAACCTTGGTGGTAGAGTACTCAAGGTAAGCTTTATGGTAGGGTGGAGATTATTAAGTTTGTGATGAAAATCTTTGAGTGCATCTGTGCCTTCCGTCCAGATGATAAACAAATCATCAATGTAACGGAAATAAGCTAGTGGTTTGTGGGGATACTGCCTTAAAAATCCTCCTCCAAGTCAGCCATAAAGAGGTTAGCATACTGTGGAGCCATTTTGGTGCCCATTGCTGTTCCCATAGTTTGAACATAATGTTTACCATTGAAGTTGAAGTTGTTATGTGTCAAAATGAATTCCATAAGTTCCCCACCACTCCAGGGTTGATGTTTTGTCAGGTCCTTTCTCATGTATGTATTTAAGGCATGCTGCAATGCCATCTGTGTGTGGAATATTAGTGTAGAGGGATGTTACATCCATTGTCACTAAAATGGTATCAGGTGGTAAATCCTTATAACCAGAAAGTACACGCAAAGTGCGTAGTGTCCTGGATATAACTGTCTCTTTCCATAACCAGTGGTTTCAAATGGTCTCTATAAACCTGAGATCCCCTCAGTCAAGGTACCATTACCAGAGACTATGGGTCTCCCTGGATTGCCAGGTTTATGTATTTTAGGCAGCATGTAGAATGTCCCTGGCTTTGGTTCAGCAGGGATGAGGTGAGTTAGTTTCTCTCGGACATGGTCAGGAAAAGTTTTAATTAAGTCACATAGTTCATCTTTATATCTTGTAGTGGGTCACTCTCCAGTTCTCTGTAGTATGTAAGATCTGTTAGCTGTCTATTAGCTTCAGTAATATAATCCTCTCTGTTTAAAATCACCACTGCAGAACCTTTATCAGCTTTTTTTGATGACAATGTTGTGGTTTGATTTCAGTGTCCTATAGCTCTCCGTTCCAGTGGAGAGAGGTTATAATGGGTTTGTTTTGCCTGGTAAGGATCTGACCACTGACTTGTTGGCGGAAACAATTAATATAATTGTCTAGTTTTTTGTTACGCCACTTGAGGGGTAAAATCAGATTCCTTTTCTTATCCATTACATTATTGCTGTTTGCACTGTCTTCACTACCAGTGATTTCTTCCCTGCCATGAAAGAATTCTTTAAGTCTCAATCTACGGAAGTACTCCTCAGTTCACCACAAAACAGTATGTTATCCAGTGGTTTTGTTGGGCAGAAAGTGAGGCCCTTTGAAAGTACATTCAGTTCTCCAGTAGTCAGTGTGTGGTTGGACAAATTAACAACTGAAAGGTGCCCATCAGTATTGTGTTGTTGTTCAGTGACTCCATTATGTCTTCATGGTTGTTAGGAAGTATGGTATGTTGAAGGCATCTAATTTCCTATTTTCACAAGCATGGCTTTTCTTAAGGTCCTTTGGTAGTTAATGTGTATCTCTCTCAAGATGTCCTGAATAGGTTCCCCAGACACCCTTTCCAGAGTGGTTACAATTTCAGCAAACTCTTTGTTAAGAACAACTTTTTGGGCATATGACATGTGAATCCTGTGATTTCTCAGTTTCTCAGAGGTCCTATGACAAAGTTGTTCTGCATAAGTAGAATTGTTTGTATTTCTTAATGGATTCCAAATAGTAAGACCTTTAGGAATAATGTTTCTCCTCTTGCACTGTTAATTTGTCCAACCACACACTGACTACTGGAGAACTAAATGTACTTTCAAAGGGCCTCACTTTCTGCCCAACAAAACCACTGGATAACATACTGTTTTGTGGTGAACTGGAGGAATACTTCCGTAGATTGAGACTTAAAGAATTCTTTCATGGCAGGGAAGAAATCACTGGTAGTGAAGACAGTGCAAACAGCAATAATGTAATGGATAAGAAAAGGAATTGATTTTACCCCCCATCATGGGCGTAAAAAACTAGACAATTATATTAATTGTTTCTGCCAACAAGTCAGTGGTCAGATCCTTACCAGGCAAAACAAACCCATTATAACCTCTCTCCACTGGAGCGAGGAGCTATAGGGACACTGAAATCAAACCACAACATTGTCATCAAAAGCTGATAAAGGTTCTGCAGTGGTGATTTTAAACAGAGAGGATTATATTATTGAAGCTAATAGACGCTAATAGATTCTATATTATCACAGAGAACTGGAGAGTGACCCCACTACAAGATATAAAGATGAACTTCACATCTAATTAAAACTTCTTCCTGACCATGTCAGAGAGAAACTGAATCCACCTCATCCCTCATTGAATCAGCCAGGGACATTCTATATGCTGCCTGTATACATAAACTTGGTAACTAGGGAGAACCATAGTCTCTGGTAATCGGTACTCTGACTGAGGGGATTCTCAGGGTTTGTAGAGACCATTTTGAAACCGCTGGTTATGGAAAGAGATAGTTATATCCAGGATCACTACACTTTTTGGCGTGTACTTTCGGTTATAAGGTTTACCCTTTGATACCATTTTATTAACAATTGTTGTCTTGGTGTACGTTGCCCGTTCTGTTATCCTGTCAATTTCCCTGGAAAATTGTCCCTGCTCCATAAAGGTGCTTTTCAACATAATAAACAAAGCGCATCTCTGTCATCCTCATTTGAACAAATACGGGTGACAACGATGCTTGACTGTATATGACAGATTGTTTTGTATAGTTTGGGTGGTTACTTTTCCTGTGCAAGTATCTCTGTCTGTCTGTCTGTTGACTTCCTGTAAATACATGTATATGAGTTCCATCCTTAATGATGACTGTGGTGTCCAGAAAGTTAACCTTGGTGGTAGAGTACTCCAAGGCTAAGCTTTATGGTAGAGTGGAGATTATTAAGTTTGTGATGAAAATCTTTGAGGCGCATCTGTGCCTTCCGTCCAGATGATAAACAAATCATCAATGTAACGAAATAAGCTAGCGGTTTAGTGGGGATACTGCCTTAAAAAATCCTCCTCCAAGTCAAAACATAAAGAGGTTAGCATACTGTGGAGCCATTTTGGCGCCCATTGCTGTTCCCATAGTTTCAAACATAATGTTTACCATTGAAGTTGAAGTTGTGCTATGTGTCAAAATGAATTCCATAAGTTCCCCCACCACTCCAGGGTTGATGATTTGGTCCGGTCCTTTCTCATGTATGTATTTAAGGCATGCTGCAATGCCATCTGTGTGTGGAATATTAGTGTAGAGGGATGTTACATCCATTGTCACTAAAATGGTATCAGGTGGGAAATCCTTATAACCAGAAAGTACACGTAAAAAGTGCGTAGTGTCCTGGATATAACTGTCTCTTTCCATAACCAGTGGTTTCAAAATGGTCTCTATAAACCACTGAGATCCCCAGTCAAGGTACCATTACCAGAGACCATAGGTCTCCTGATTGCCTGGTTTATGTTTTAGGCAGCATGTAGAATCGTCCCTGGCTTTGGTTCAGCAGGGATGAGGTGAGTTAGTTTCTCTCGGACATGGTCAGGAAAAGTTTTAATTAAGTCACATAGTTCATCTTTTACTCTTGTAATGAGGTCACTCCAGTTCTCTGTAGTATGTAGATCTGTTAGCTGTCTATTAGCTTCATGTAATATAATCCTCTCTGTTTAAAATCACCACTGCAGAACCTTTGTAGCTTTTTTGATGACAATGTTGTGGTTTGATTTCAGTGTCCCTATAACTCTCCGTTCCAGTGGAGAGAGGTTATAATGGTTTTGTTTGCCTGGTAAAGATCTGACCACTGACTTGTTGGCGGAAACAATTAATATAATTGTCTGAGTTTTTGTTACCCACTTGAGGGGTAAAACAGATTCCTTCTTATCCATTACATTATTGCTGTTTGCACTGTCTTCACTACCAGTGATTTCTTCCCTGCCATGAAAAGAATTCTTTAAGTCTCAATCTCAGAAGTACTCTCCAGTTCACCACAAAACAGTATGTTATCCAGTGGTTTTGTTGGGCAGAAAGTGAGGCCCTTTGAAAGTACATTTAGTTCTCCAGTAGTCTGTGTGGTTGGACAAATTAACAAACTGAAAGGTGCCCATCAGTATTGTGTTGTTGTTCAGTGACTCCATTATGTGCTTCATGGTTGTTAGGAAGTATGGTATGTTGAAGGGCATCTAATTTCCTATTTTTCACAAGCACGGCTTTTTCTAAGGTCCTTGGTAGTTAATGTGTATCTCTGTAAGATGTCCTGAATAGGTTCCCAGACACCCTTTCCAGAGTGGTTACAATTTCAGCAAACTCTTTGTTAAGAACAACTTTTTGGGCATATGACATGTGAATCCTGTGATTTCTCAGTTTCTCAGAGGTCCTATGAAAAAGTTGTTCTGCATAAGTAGAATTGTTTGTATTTCTTAATGGATTCCAAATAGTAAGACCTTTAGGAATAATGTTTCTCCTCTTGCACTGTTAATTTGTCCAACCACACACTGACTACTGGAGAACTAAATGTACTTTCAAAGGGCCTCACTTTCTGCCCAACAAACCACTGATAACATACTGTTTTGTGGTGAACTGGAGGAATACGTGAGATTGAGACTTAAAGAATTCTTCATGGTAGGAAGAAATCACTGGTAGTGAAGACAGTGCAAAAACAATAATGTAATGGATAAGAAAAAGGAATCTGATTTTACCCCTCAAGTAGGAATAAAAAACTAGACAATTATATTAATTGTTTCTGCCAACAAGTCAGTGGTCAGATCCTTACCAGGCAAAACAAACCTATTATAACCTCTCTCACTGGAACGGAGAGCTATAGGGACACTAAATCAAACCACAACATTGTCATCAAAAGCTGATAAAGTTCTGCAGTGGTGATTTTAAACAGAGAGGATTATATTATTGAAGCTAATAGACAGCTAACAGATCTTACATACTACAGAGAACTGGAGAGTGACCCCACTACAAGATATAAAGATGAACTATGAGACTTAATTAAAACTTTTCCTGACCATGTCAGAGAGAAACTAACTCACCTCATCCCTGCTGAACCAAAGCCAGGGACATTCTACATGCTGCCTAAAATACATAAACCTGGCAATCCAGGGAGAACCATAGTCTCTGGTAATGGTACCTTGACTGAGGGGATCTCAGGTTTGTAGAGACCATTTGAAACCGCTTATGGAAAGAGACAGTTATATCCAGGACACTACACACTTTTTATGCAGTACTTTCCGAAGTTATAAGGATTTACCACCTGATACCATTTTAGTAACAATGGATGTAAATATCCTCTACACTAATATTCCACACAGATGGCATTGCAGCATGCCTTAAATACAAAACATGAGAAAGGACCGGACCAAAACATCAACCCTGGAGTGGTGGGGAACTTATGGAATTCATTTTGACACATAACAACTTCAACTTCAATGGTAAACATTATGTTCAAACTATGGGAACAGCAATGGCACCAAAATGGCTCCACAGTATGGTAACCTCTTTATGGCTGACTTGGAGGAGGATTTTTAAGCAGTATCCCCACAAACCACTAGCTTATTTCCGCTACATTGATGATTTGTTTATCATCTGGACGGAAGGCACAGATGCACTCAAAGATTTTCATCACAAACTTAATAATCTCCACCCCTACTATAAAGCTTACCTTGAGTACTCTACCACCAAGGTTAACTTTTCTGGACACCACAGTCATCATACATGATGGAACCTTATATACATGTATTTACAGGAAGCCAACAGACAGACAGAGATACTTGCACAGGAAAAGTAACCACCCAAACCATACAAAACAATCTGTCATATACAGTCAAGCACTTCTTGTCAACGTATTTGTTCAAATGAGGATGACAGAGATACACATTTGGCTATGTTGAAAACACCTTATGGAGCAGGGACACTCTTCCAGGGAAATTGACAGGATAACAGAACGGGCAACGAGGTACCAAGACAACAACTACTACAATGTAAAGAAAAGACAGCTACAGAAAGAATACCCTTGGTAGTCACATATCATCCAGACCTTGAACGCTCATGTAAGATTATTAAAGATCTCCACCCAATATTTAGTGAGGATGACACCCTTTAATTGTATTTTTAAGGAACTCCCACTGCTATCTTTAAACAACCACCAAATTTATCCAGCCTAATTATTAGGAGCAAACTTTCACCAGAACAGAATACCATGTCACACAATGGCACACGACCCTGCAATCACAGCGTCAAAGACTTGTGGGCTCATTTCTACCTCAGACTGTGTGGTTACATCACAAACAGACAATTCCAGGTGCATGGAGTTATACATGCATGTCACGACATGTTGTTTATTTCATTCAGTGCAAGAGATGTCCACAAACAGGTTATGTAGAGAGACACGCCCAACAGCTCTGGCACTAGGATGAACTCACACAGGCATACTATTACAGCAAGGAAGACTGAAAACCAGTGGGCATCACTTCTCCCAGCCTGACCACTCAGTCTCAGATATGTCAGTAATGGTCTTAAAAGGAAATCTCAAAACACACAACAGAGACGAGCTTTTGAGATTAAACTTATTTTACATCTCAATATGGTAGCAGATGGTATGAACGTGGATCTTGGCTTTATGGGACACTACAGAAACTAACATCCACAGACCTTTCTTCTTCAAACTGACATATTATAGGACTTCAGCATGTGTGGGATGTGGAGTGTGTGTATGTCATGTGTGGGTATGTGTTGTGAGGTATGTGATATAACAGATGTGGGGCTTGCTGTCACATTGAGGTAAGTCTCTATTTAGCTATATGGAGTTATAATGTGTACTATTTTTATTTCACACACATAATGAATATTAATTTCTCCTTACTTTTTATCTTTGCCTGGGGATTGATTCCATTGCACCATATTCAGATTACCCAGCCTGCTAGTGTACATACAGGAGTGTTATCTTATACTGTTATATATAATTTTTGTAACTCTGTACATATTGGGGTGTGTGATCTCATTCGCTTGGGGGTCCTGCACAGATCTTTTTACATTAGGCTAATATTGTAGTAATTTGTGGATACGTAGGTATGTTAGACCTCTGGTCTTACACATATACTTTATATTTACTTCTAGTTACCTTATCCTGGGGAGGGTGGCAGGTTTATTTCATGGTAGCTCTATCTAGTATCCTTGGAAATGTTATTTTGCAGATAGTAGTCAGCTAAATAGATGTTACTTTTGTACTCTGTAGATATTATGAGACATAAGACCTTTTACTCAGGATTTCATGACAAGTTGTATTCCTCTGGGGAACAATTGCCGTGACTGAAGTTAATATAGGTTCACTAGGAGAGAGAGTGAGTGTGTGTGTGTGTGTGTGTGTGGGAGAGAGAGAGAGAGAGAGAGAGAGAGAAAGGAGGGGAGAGAGAGACAACATCTCCTTTAAACTATGTATCTCCCCCACCCACATTATTGTGATGTGGGGTGGGTTAGGTGGTATTGTTTGTATGAAGAGGAGGAGAGAAATTACATTTTTATCTCTTTTTCAGATTCCTTAGACACTTGTGGTACATCAAGTTGCTACATTCTCAGTATATATTGACATCAGTACATACCAGGCTACATGGTCTTAATTCCTTGAGGTTCCTCGACTAGAGTTTTTTGTTTGACACTAATATTATCAATTTATATTTAAATTATCAAGTATGTAGTCCTGAGGTTTTTGAAATGTCTTGGGCCTTTTATTTAGCTTGAGAATACAGCTGGATGACATGTCCAGCTAGGTTTTACACATCACACAGTGTGTACTGATGTTTTTTATACAACTTTACTGGTAATTCTTGTATTTAATGCTAACATTGTAATTTCATGAGCCCTATAACTATCTTAGTTTGTCTTTAAGCTGAGTGGGGGTTGCCTTTCAGTAATCACATCCTTATACTAAATGTGAAACTCATAGCTTGATTTAGGAGTTATCTGCTTCAGCAGTGTTATCTTATGTCAATTAAATTTATATGCAGTAGGATTCTTTGTATGTGTGTTGCACCAAGCACATCTGAACCCAAGGTTCTTTCAGACTGAAGGCAGTATTGTACTGTTAAACTTCTCTGACATCATCTTGTTTTTTTTTTTGTTTTTTTTTAAATGAGTATTTTAAACCAATGGGGAATTTTTTCTGTTTTTCTCTGCATCTTCTAGCTGTTATAAGTATTGTATTTTCTAAACAACTGCCATGAGCTTCTGAAGAAGGACTGGTTGGTCCGAAAGCTAGAGCACTTTGTTCTTGTTGTTACATCTATGTTGGTCCATTAAAAGGTATCAAATCATTTGCTTCTGGATCTATTCTTGCAAGGACCAATACTGCAACTACTAAATCTAGATTTCAGAATAACTAGGTATTTACAAAGGCAGGATAAACACAGAAGATCCATCTGAGTTTTCCTTCAGTCTCTGTGACTCTTGCAAGCTATTGCAGCTCTGTCTTATAAGTCTTTGCAACCCCCCTTCTTAACAAGCATCCTGTTTGTATGCAGGGGAAGTGGGCAACTATGATCTTGATGGAGTGCAGTGGTATTCGGATGGCGTCCGGAGTCCTGGGGGTGCCAGGAAAAAGGGAGCAGACCTGGTATGTGAGAAAGTGATAGCCAAAAAAATCAAATGAAATGTTCTTGTATATGTCAGGCAGGTGCAGCCAGTGCACAGTGTCCCAGAACTGAGGCCCCTTCTCCACAGCTCTTCTGAAAAAGGGCTTAAAAACTGCTCTCAGGTTAACCCGTTGCGTTCCTAATATTTTTTTGCAGTCATCTCAAACTATAATTATATACATTTCAACAGTATATAATTTCTAAACAAATGGATCCCACTATCAGTTATGTTTCCAAATAATGATTTGCATATATTTTTATAGCAGCAGATATGCAAGGGAGGAAGAGACAGAAACAGTAAGGGAAGACTGAGAGACCGAGAATTACAAGACTGTCGAGGTGATCAAATCCTAGGTCTCACAGGAAAATTTGGTTGTGCAACAAGAGAGACAAGAGACAGGAGAGGAAAGAACAGAACAGATCCCTGCATTCAAACTCTCCATAACAACTGGGACAGGGTCCTATTTAGCCCTGTCACACAGACATAAATTAAATGTCTGAAAAAGCACTACATACATACCAGCTAAAAACTCTGTTCAAAAAGGTGTACAAAATCATACAATTTTAACCGATTATCCCACATTGATATATATCTTTGCACTTCTTCAGAAAGATGGGCCCCATATTGAAAAGGTTAGAGCGGCGCAAATCAGGTTTGTGCCATGCTAACCTGGAATAGCACCAGCTGTCAGGGACATGGCCATATTCAAAGACCACTTATGTGCAAAGCACCCCCGATAGTGCCCTCACACACAATATTGTGCTGTGCCTATGCAAATGAGGGATCCCTCATGCATATGCGGCACAACACAATATTGAAAGTTTTAAGAAGTGCTAAGTGGCCGCCTGCGTAGTGCAGTTTAACATTTCTGAAACCCAGTCCTTAACAGTGCACAGAAGGAGTGGGTGTCCACACCTCGGCCACGCACCGTCAAGGATTGGGTACCCTGGTGGTCTAATGGTTTCTCCCTAGCCCCAATACCCTCTGTTGCTAAAATAGAAGCATCTCTTGTGGTCTAGTGCTTCTCCCATGCCCCGATCCCCACTGTACATACAATACAAACATCCCCGGTGGTCTCATGTTCCACTTCCCTAACCCTGACCTGCCCATATCATAAATATACATGTCCCTTGTGGTCTAGTGGATCCCCCACCACCACTGTAGCAGGTAGTGTCCCACCACCCTGCTCTCTCTCCCACCCCCGCATCCCAACCCAAAGAGACGCCAACTGACACATCCCTCTTCTCACCACCACGGCTGGCTGCAGACTGAGCTCTCATGGAGTGCGTACTATACAGTCAGCTGATTGTACTGCATGCGCTCCATGAGAGCTCAGTCTGTGGCCAGCTGTGGTGGTGAACGGAGGGCTGTGCTGGTCTCCGGCTCTCAGGGTTGGGATGGGGGAGCGGGGTGGTGGGACACTACCTGCTAGGGTAGGGGGTTTGGGGGATCCACTAGATCATAAGAGACACGTATATTTCTGATACAGGCAGGTTGGGGTTAGGGAGGGGGGAACGTGAGACCACCTGGGATGTTTGCATTGTAGGTACAATGGGGATTGAGGCTTGGGGGAACCGCTAGACCGCCAGAGATACTTCTGTTTTAGCAACAGAGGGTATTGGGGCTATGGAGAGACTGCTGGACTGCCAGGGATGCTTCTGTTTTACCAAAAGAAGGGATCAGGGCTTGGGGGGGGGGGACCTGGCCTGGATAACTCAGCAATGGTGCTGGCATGCAGATGAGCCCATAATGGGCATGCAAGTGGCCTGTTAATGCTGTGCATGCCTAACAGACTCATCTGCATGATTGGGCTGAATATTGCCCATAGGGCTCATGGCACTAACAAGTGTGTGCCGCACTTTACCCCTATGGGCGATCTTCGGCCCAGTGCTCTTGTCGCACAGCACAGTGCTCGCTGGCTGTGCACCACACTACCACCGCCCGATATTCAGACAGATAGCGTGGTCAGTTCAGATTGTGCCATCTGTTTGAATATGATGCCAGAGCTGGCAGGCCCTGTTGTTTCACGTTATGCACCTGTGTGCGGGTGCTGCCAGCTGGTTCTGAATATAGGGCCCATGTATATTGTTCACTACTAGCAGTGAGACTGGGTGGTCAGTTTGTACTCTTCACTGCTTCGTATTGACCATGTTTTCCATATGTCTGGAAAAGGTAGGTCGGAGAATCTGTGGAATACAAGGCCAAAAACGTTCTGCTGTCCCAGGTCAAAAGTGACAAATCCCCTGATATATGTGAAACATTGGGTCTTTAGCCTCATTCTGTTGTATGATGCTACCAAACTTTCTTTTACAGTATGTATTAAATAAACATTTTTATTGCACTGAGAGGTAACCTGTCTTAGTGCTTTTTGCAGTGTGGGAGCTAGGGCTGTATTAGGCGCTGTCACTTTTTCCATACCCATCACATTTCCTTGTGCACGGTCCAACACTTTGTCTGCTTGTGTTAGTTGCTGGCCTTACAGGAAAGGGAGTGTACCTTACTAGTGTTTTGGGCCATACATATTTGGTACAGTATAATTTATTGTGTGGGTTAGGCACAGAAATATAGAAAGGTACGAGCAGATAAAAGCACTGAGATGATCTAGTCTGCTCTGGAACCCTGCCTTGCAGCTATGGCCCTTTTACTGCCATGGTCAAAATATTTTTACTGAGTAATAGAACTCTTTCATAAAGGGAACTGAAGATCCCATCTTACCACCACGTCTCATAGGGCAAGGGCAAGTCTCTGTTAGCTATTTTTAACACCACTGTATTTTAATCTTTCCATATGCAGCATTTTTTCCTAATTGTTATTTTTAATTACTTCATTACGTTTGGTGTGCTTGCGTACCAAATGTTTTTTTACACTGAACGGCATTTTCAGAGCTGTGCCACTGCTGAGCCAATTGCAACTGAAACTGCAAGGCGCTCAGCAGTGCAGCCCAATGACTAGACACTCCACTGATGACACTGCTCAGTGTTTACTGGGTGAAAACTTTGTGTGTTTGAAAAGAATCAGCTGCTCCTATCAGACAGCGGCTGGCTCATTTCATTTACATGACTCTGCCCAGCAACCAGCTTATGATATTGTTTACTACCCAGGGTTTCATAGATCCTCGGTAACAGACCTTTGAGACATGGATCAAGGCTAAATATTGCAATCACTTCCAACTATTGATATGGGGGCTGTGCTGTAATTTGTGAATTGAGGAAATCGGTGCATCGCTGATACAGGAAGAGACCCATGGCAGTGTAGGATATTGTAGCTCCTAACTGTAAGCCATGGTTGTATCTGTGAAAAAAAAACACCCCAAGTCCGCTGGATCCATATTATGAGTAACCCCCACTCACACACAGACTTACAGAGATTGCGATAAAAAAGTGGCCGTGAAGCCCTCGCTGTACTCGCACTGACTTGACTTACAGGCCAGGTTCCTAAATATCTGACCTTTTGCCACTGGAAGGACATCTACCTAAGTAAAATGTACAGCTAGAGTGTTTTACTGCACTGAGAAAATGGGGTCTGTTGCAAGCTTTGGGAAGTAAAAGAAATACATTAAACACACACACACACACACACACACACACACACACACACACACACACACTCTTTCAACAAAGAAAAACGTTTCTCTGTAGCTGTGTGTCCCTGCAGTATTATAGTAGTATGCTGCAGTGTTGTTAGATTTTTCTTCTCACAATTTCCCTTCCCAATTTCTAAAATAAAGCTGGATGCAGCAGTTCATTTACTTCATTGTGACCGAGTCTGTGAATGAAGCTTTTTTTGGGGGGGGGGGGTAGATAACTGGTTTTCATTTTTTAACTGAATAAATTGATAACCAGCTAAGGTTAGAAGTCTTGATTTTTTTTTTTTTTTTTGTAATTAACATTCTATTGTTTTTAAGGCAAAACCAAAAATTACAATACAACAGCATATAAACTAGCAGGACCATTGGGGTTGTTTGAACATGCCTGGTCGAGGAAAGCCCCCATGGAGACACAACTCTAAGCGTGGTCCACAAATAGAATAGATTTTTATTCTTTTGGTGCCTCCGAGTGCTGGATAGAAACAGAACAACTTGCATGGATACAGGCAGTTGCAGCAAACGTTTGCCATTAACAAATGCTTGTTTTATTATTTCCCTTTTATCTGCCTTTTATATAAAGTTTAAGAACAAAAATGAAACGCAACATAAATACCCTCCACCTTATTTGCAAAGCAAAAGAACCCAAATGGAATTCCTTTATTTTCATCTTCAAATTTACATTTCATAGACTTTGATGGCAGATAAGGACCACTTGGCCCACCCAGTCTGCCCATTTCCCTACCTACTGGATAAGCTGCAGATTCTCGTTAACCAACAGCCTATTTCCTGCAACCCCCCACTACAATTGCCTTAAAAATTGGCTGCACAATTATGCAACTTTTTGGGGGGAGATGAAACAACATACCAGAGTGGTTCATGCAGTTGTCCAAAGCTGTTTGTGGGTGTTGATGTGCAAAATGGCTGCTGCTACACATTCAGTCACTTCACTACCAGTCTAGCATTGTTGTAAATCACTTTGAGATACAATGTGTGTGTGAAAAGCGCTATATAAATGCTGATTGTTCTTCTTCAGAATTGGTGGCGTAGGAGGTGAAGCCTTTTTACTCATACATCAGAAACTTTGGAGGAGCTGATCTTACTTCGAGACGGCTCTTGCAGTAGGTATTTACATATAGCAAGTCTAAAAAAGCTCAGCACTCTTCACCTGTAGTAGGATAAATCCACGTCCAAACCAATTGATATGCAAAAAATTCAAATATTTAAAGAACAAAAGGACCAACAGGCACACAAACAGAACAAAGCGCTAACTTGCTCCAGCGCTTCGACTCATAAATGAGTCTTCATCAGGGGGTTAAGGTTACATGATGGACAACGCCCCTATGTAGTCTATTTAATTAAAACAATTAATCAATTAGTCAAAAAATCCAGAACACTCGTGAATATTCAAAAGTCATTTCAATCTGTGCACTGTGTGATACTCACTAGATGGTGCCATTGTAATGCAGCACATACATCTTTAGATATAAACACCAATGTGTATGTAGATTTCAAAAGACACTGACATAAAAGATGACAAATGATGAATGAAATGAAATTAATACATACACCAAACCTCCAGCAAATCCTGGTTATAATCAAAAGAGAGACTGCAAGGCAACCAAAGTAAAGGACCTCCTAGAAAATAAGGACCAGGTAGCTGGAGGGCAGCCGGATGAGATGAAAATGAGCCTATGAAAAAGAAAGAGACACTATTTTACAGATATAACATATTATAAAATCATTAAATCTGTATCTTTAAACATACATTATTTTTTCAATCATGCATTGAGCGCAAATTCAGCATCATATCATATCAGAATCCTAGCTTAAATAACTCTGCTTATTTTTGTTTACTTTAAAAAAGGTTTCAAATCCCAGTTGTCATTAAGTCCCTATGTTTTTACACTATGTAAAGTGTGAATCCAAAAGCTCTCACGTTGTAATAATAAGTTGGGTCTATCACCTCCATTTTTCATTTGTGGCACATGTTCCAGTCCTCTAAATTTCAGACCATCTGGTTTAGACCTATGTAGATCTGAGAAATGTGTGCCAACTGGAGTGTCTTGTTTACCATTTACAATTGAGCGAATATGTTCCTGTATTCTTTGTTTTAGAGGTCTGACAGTATTACCCACATAAATCAAATTGCAAGTACACCATAATACATAAACAACATAGGGAGTATCACATGTAATAAGTTCTCTAATTTCAGTTTTGATGTTCATTTGTATAGGATGTATAAATTCCTTAGCTGGTACACCATATTTACAAATATTGCAATTGCTACATCTGTAGTAGCCACTAGGACGACATGGCAACCATGTACTGGTAGTTTTGGTCAAAACAGGAGTCCTACTGTGGACTAATTTGTCCCTAAGATTCTCACTCCTGTTAAAAGTGACCCTGGGTTTGGAACCCACAGGTGCACCCACCATGTTGTCCCCCAATAGGATAGGCCAGTTTTTATGTATCACATTACCTATCTGCCCTGCAACATGGTTAAAATCTGTAACAAATGTACATGGTATATTATCTTATGTTTTATTTGTTCTATTTGTTTGTTTCAGAAGATCATCTCTGCTCATTCTTTGTACTTTTTCTCTTATTTGTTCTAAGAATTTTTTTCTCGTAACCCCTGACTTCAAATCTCCTCAGGAGTTCATCAGTTTGTACAATAAAGTCATTATCTGAGCTGCAGTTTCTTCTCAGTCTCAATATTTGTCCAAATGGAATGGAATTTTTTAGGCTATGAGGATGGGCACTACTAGCGAGTAGTAGTGAGTTGGTGGCAGTGTTTTTTCTAAAACACCTGGTCTCTATCCTATTTTTGTTGACAAAAAGACAGAGATCTAAAAAGGAAATACTCCATGGATCAGTCACATATGTGAATTTCATATTATATGTGTTGTTATTGAGCCATCTCATAAATTCAGAAATGGCATCAGTTGATCCTTCCCAAATACATAGGACATCGTCAATAAAGCGACGCCAATGTACAATGTTTTTAACAAATGGATTAGTGTTAGAAAACACAACAGTTTTTTCCCAAAATCCCAAAAACAGATTGGCATAGCTTGGTGCCATTGATGCACCCATAGCAGTTCCACAATTCTGCAAATAAAATTCACCTCTACACTCAAAATAATTATGTGTCAACAAAAACTCAGTTGCTTCCAAAATAAATTCATGTGGAATATCTTCAATTTTAGATAGTTCTTTCCTCCAATATCTTACTACCTCCAGGCCCATCCGATGTTGAAGTGTATAAAGATTTAACATCAATGCCAAGCCAGTGATATCCCGGTTTCCACTCTATGTTTTTTGTAATATTTAGTACATCTTTACTATCCTTGATATATGAAGGAAGCTTTATAACTTGAAACTGTAGAAAGAAATCTATGAATTTACCTAGATTCTGTGTGAGAGAGCCGCATCCTGATACTGTGGGTCTGCCTGGTGGTTTAAGTAAATCTTTTGTGAATTTTAGGTAGAATATAAAAGCTTGGAATAGTGGGATTATTTTGTCAAATAAAGTTATATTCTTGTTCTGAGATTAAACCACTATCTACAGTATATTTGAGTAGTTGGAATAGTTCCTTTTTAAAAACTTGAGTCGGATCAGAGGGTAGTTGACAGTAGTGATTTGGATCATTTAGCAAAGTATAAACTGTATTGCTGTAGTGTTCAATATCCATCACTACAATATTATCCCCTTTGTCCGCTGGCTTAATCACTATATGCTGATTTTTAGAGAGACCTTCCAGGGCCGTTTTCTCATCCCGCGTTAAATTATAATATCTAGGGTTAGTCTTATTATTCAGAACTTCTTGTACTTGTTTGTACACCACCCTTTCAAATACCTGTATACTGGGATTGCATATGTTTGGACAAAAAGTAGAAGCACCTGTAAATTTACTTTTTCTCAAAGTTGAAATGTATCGATTAGTATTTAATATAGCATTACCTGCAAGTTGAGACTGGAGAATCAACAAATCAATCTCCACTTGTTCAGCTAAAATTAATCTTTCCAACATGTCCAAATTAAGCTCAATGTCCACATCAGTGTTAGTTGTTTCAGAGTCTACATCCATATTAGATCCAGTCTTTGTAGTTTGCACAGCTTCATCTTGTATCGCTGAAATAAGCAGATCTAGATCTTCAGTATTTCTTGAGTCTTCTATTAGTGTCTCTCCCATTATTACAGATGTTTGTTTTTGGTAAAAAAGTGCTCTCAATCTGAGTTTTCTGAAGAATTTTTGTAAGTTCACAAGTATTTTAAATTCATTAACCAGTGGAGTAGGCACTCAGTTCAGTCCTTTGTGAAGGAGAGAAGTTTCTGTAGGGGTAAGGGTATATTTAGACAAATTTATAATTTGTAACTGATCTCCTTGATATTACTTCGAGAAACAGCTCTTGCAGCAGGTTACACCATTAGGACTGAAGCCGGCAGGCGCCAGGACCCCACAGAAATTTTCTAGCTAGCAATATTCAGCAGGGACCGCCTCCGACGTCGGTCCCGCCCCCGACGTCAGGCGTAGTACAAAAGGAGGTGGTCCCCTGGAATCCCAGTTCTTTTTCCCCGCCATCGACTCCGCCAGCATCGGCCTCTCTGTCTCTACTCTAGTGTACCGGTATCGACTATGAACTTCAAGCGATTCCAAACTGATGTTCTGTCCAACTCCTTCGCTTGAGGGTCACCTTTCTAAGTGTGCCTGCAGAAAATAGATCCCTTTTAAGGATCCTCACTCCTCCTGCATGCAGTGCCTAGGCCTGGACCACGATACGAAGGCCTGCACCTTTTGCCAAGGGTTCAATAGCTGCACCAGGATCCGCCATCAGAAGGCACTTCAGGCATTTCTTCTTGAGGAAAAACTGAAAAGGATGGACCAAGAATCTTCCTCCAGAGGAGAATCTTCCTCGAAGGCCCATAAACACTGGGACAGGCACCGGGAGAAAGTAAGGTCCTGATCCCCGAACCAGGCCTCGGACTCCCGAAGCTCAGGCTCCACTAGATCAGACCGCTCTCCCTCCAGGGCTCAGTCTCAGCCCCCGGTTAAGGTCCGGGCTTCAGGCGGCTCTTCTATGCTCCAGCCTATTAACACTTCGAGGCCCTCGGCTTCTTCCACTCGATCCAAGGCCTCTTCCAAGTCTTCTGAGCGCCATAAATCTTCTTCTTCCACCTGATGTCTGGACACTGACTCTAGATCGGTCTCCCAACCTCCCAGAAGTCCTGATCCAACTCCCAGAAAGACCAAGGACCTGACGTCCCTGAAGCAGACGTCGGGACCCGACTTCGGCCAAGCACCCGACATCGGCTAAGCATTCCAAGTCTGCCAGGCACTCGCAGGAACCCAGGACGCCAGCCAGACACCAGTCGCCGGCCGGGCATTCACCGGATCTGAAGGTGTCGGCCAGGAGACCAACGTTGGCATCGCACTCTCCAGACCGGCAGACCGCCCCCCGTCACCAGCGGACGCCGGTCACAGGGACTCGACTGAAGAGGACGCTACACTGCCCGAAGACCAGGCGGGCGACACCGAGGATGCTGGGCTCCCCCGGGAGCCTTTCCCGAACCCAGACACACCCGGGGACCCGACGCCCAACCCTGGCAACAGACCACCGGCGCCAAGCTCGTCGTCGGGTATGAATATTGAGGAAGTAAAGGAACTCTTTACTTTCTGGTGGGACACCATTCGTAAGGACATGGTCCCTGTTAAACCTCCTCCTCCTCCTACTCCTCCTCCTCCTACTCCTTCACCTCCTACGCCTCCTCTTCCACCAAAGGGGCCAGCAGGACAACCACCAACCCCTAAAGGAGCAGACTCCACCTCCTGGGGCAGATCCAAAGACAGGAGAAGGCCTCCCTCAAGATCTCCATCAGGGTCTCCCAGCCCCAAGTGACCCAGATGGCGTTGGTACACTCCATCGGAGGAGGACTCCAGATCGGACACCTCGGACTACACCAGATCTCCTTTTCCGCTCAGTATCTCCTCTCCTGACCCATATGACCTCCCCAGGTCTCCTCCGTATGATCTCTTTTTCGCTGAGATCATGAGGCACATCCAGGACAACATGGGGTGGGATGTTGAAGACCTTGACCCCGAACGACAACGCCTTGCCCGCTATCTTCGGCAGAAAGACTCAAAGCCTTTGGTAGTACCACCCTTGGTAGACACTTTTGTGGACGTCACCAAGGCTGTGTGAAAGTAATCCGCCCACTCCTCCCGCAGTGCGAAGAAGGCTGACCGCTAGCCACAAGACCCGAGAGGACCAGTACTTGGCCCAACAACCTCTGGCAGACTCCCTGGTCATCATGGCCTCACATGACCAATCTCATGGACCACAACATATGAGCACACAGTCACCGGACCAGGAATCCAAGCAACTGGATGCCCTGGGGAGACGCACGTACGCGGCTGCTACATGCGCCATCAGGTCTCTGAACTACCTCACCCACATGGTACAGTTTCAGAATGCCCTGTCCTGGTCAATAAGCTTCCGGATGGTGATCAGAAAGTGGAGCTCCTCAGTCTTCTCCGCACAGGGTCAGTTGTGGGTACCCAAGTGCTTCGAGCCGCATACGATTCTGCAGACTCATCAGCCAGAGCTGCAGCTTCAGGCGTCTGTCTCCGGAGACACCCTTGGCTCTGCATCTCCGGCTTCACCCCGGACGTACAGAAGAACATTCTTGACGTCCTGTATAACGGCGAAGTACTCTTTGGTGAACCCTCGGAGAAGGTCATCACCAAACTCCAGGATGCTGGGAAGGCAGTCCGGTCTGTACAGGCCATGTACAGATCCAGGCCGGGTTCCTTTCACAGGAACCAGAGCCATTTTCGCAGCTGGCAACAAAGGCAGCAGCCACGTTCTGGCCAGCAACAAAGGGGCACTTTTCAGCATAAAGCCCAGGCGTAGTCGTTCCCAGGCAGAGGCCTATGTTACCGAAACGACCCAGCCCACAGGGACCAGTGCTGCCACAGCATGGACTTCCTTCCCGGCCCCCGCCCTGGATCAACGGGAGCAAAGGTTGGGGTCGATCGCTAGCCATTTTCAGGTGGCACTCGATCACTGCCGGTGTGGTTCTTCAATTGGTCAAGAAAGGCCATTTCATAGAGTTTCTCGACCATCCACTGGCAAGACCTTCCCTGCTCTCCCGTTACTCGGGTCAGCATGCCGTGCTCATACAGCAGGAGGTGCTTGTGCTTCTGAGAAAAGAAGCTATAGAGCACGTACTATGGAACCAGAGAGGTCTATGATATTATTCTCACTCCTTTCTGGTTCCAAGGAAAACGGGACCTCCATTCGATACTGGACCTCAGCGACCTCAACGAATCGGTCCTGTATAAACGCTTCCGCATGGTGACCCTCCCAGTTCTGATTCCCATGCTCAAGCAGTACACCTTTCTAGCGTCCCTGGACATGCAGGATGCTACCTGTACATTCCCATTGCTCAAGCGCACAGGAAGTTTCTGCGCTTCAAGTTTCAGGGTCGCCATTATCAGTTCCGAGCCCTTCTCTTTGGGCTGTCATCGGCACCTCGGGTGTTTACAAAGTGCATGGCGGTCGTAGCGGCATCTCTGAGGAGACAAGGCCACTATGTGTTCCCCTACCTGGATGACTGGCTTCTCATGGCGCCCTCCCAGGAGGCCCTGATGTCCGCCATTCACTGTACTCAGTCTCTGTTCGAGATGTTGGGCATCATCATCAATCACGAGAAGTCACGCCTGGTTCCGTCTTAGACTCTGCAGTTCATAGGTGCAGTTCTGGACACTGTCCAAGGGAAAGATTTTCTCCCCCTGGACAGAGCGGAACACATCAGATCCCTCATCAGGGACATTTAGGTGAAGAAGACTGTTCCTGCCAGACTGGTCCTTTGCCTGCTCGGACACATGGCTGCGGCCATTGCAACAGTCCCGCTAGCCCGTCTCCATGTGCGGGTAACCCAGTGGATGCTAAGGATCCAATGGGATCAAAAGCAAGACCATCTGCAGCACCCAATCTGGATCACGTAGGCCGTAATCTGAGACTGACCATGGTTGCTAGATTCGAGGACTCTTTCGGCGGGAGTCCTCTTCATTGCGCCGTCTCCAACTGTGACACTCTCCACGGACACCTCAGGGCTCGGCTGGGGAGCACACCTCGACGGTGTCCGGTCTCAGGGCCTGTGGACAGACCAAGAGACTGATCTCCACATAAATATCCTGGAAATGAGGGCAGTTCTTTACAACCTGCAGGCCTTCCAGTCGGAGATCCCACCGGGTACACTTCTGTTACAAACAGACAATTCCACGGTGATGTATTACCTCAACAAACAGGGAGGCACCCATTCTTACCCGCTTTGCAGGGAGGTCATGAGGGTGTGGGATTGGTTTTGCAACACGACGCAAACCTCATTGCCGTTTATGTTCCAGGAGTGGACAACGTCATCGCAGACAGCCTGAGCCGCTCTCAGGCCAGAGTCCACGAGTGGGAACTCATTCAGGGGGTTGCAGAGGATCTGTTTTGCAGATGGGATACTCCAGAGCTAGCCCTTTTTGCGTCCCCATCCAAAGCAAAACTGCCCAGTTTTTGCTCGCTAGATTCAGGGCCTGGTATTTTCTGGCGAGACGCGTTGTCCCTCTCCTGGGCGGGCAGATTCCTCTATGCTCCCCCCCTTTCCGTTGATCCAGAGGGTTCTTCTGAAACTTCGCAGAGAGCAAGCGACGCTGGTACTTATTGCGTCATTTTGGCCCAGGCAGATCTGGCTCCTTTTTTTACATCAGCTATCCCGGGAACCTCCAGTGCCATTGCCAGTCAGCTTCCACTTGTTGTCTCAGGAGGCAGGTTCCTTGGTCCATCTGGACCTACATTCCCTGAACATACACGCTTGGCTCCTAGAGACATAGCCATGATGCGACACGGGGGTCTTGCAAGAGGTAGCAGACATTCTCGCTGCTGCTAGGAAACCGGCTACCCATGTGACCTACGCCATGAAGTGGCGCAGGTTTTGTTTATGGGTTCAAGCACACAGTTTTTTGCCTTTGGATTGTCCAGAGAAGTTGGTCCTGGTCTTCCTACTGTCCCTTTTCCAGACAGGCTTGGCTTACTCCTCCATTAGTGTACACCTCTGTGCCATCTCAGCCTATCACGTTCCTATAGGCCAAAGCACTACAGCTCGGTTAGACACAACACGAGCCTTCCTGAGGGGTGTCCTCCACCTTAGGCCCCCGATTAAGGATCCGATTCCACCATGGGATCTACCCTTTGTCCTGGAGCAGCTTATGCTGCCACCCTTTGAACCTGCCGCTGATTGCGAGCTACGTCTTCTTACTTGGAAAATGTTGTTTTTAGTTGCCGTCACCTCGGCCAGAAGGATTTCTGAACTTCATGCACATATGTGCAAAGAACCTTATTTGGTTTTTCACCAAGACAGGGTATCCCTACGGACTAATCCAAAATTTCTGCCTAAGGTGGTTTCAGCTCTCACCCTTAATCAGGACATCGATCTACCAGTGTATTTCCCTAAGTACTCTAATCGAGGAGAAGCCTTGTTGCACACTTTAGATGTGCATAGGTGTCTCAGATACTACCTGACCAGAACCAAACACCACCGAAAATCGGACCAGCTTTTTGTCTACATTGCCTACAGGATGATGGGAGCTTCTTTTTCAAAACAGTCGCTGTCCAGGTGGCTCATTCAGTTTATTACGTTCTGCTACCAGACGCGCAATAAACCCTTACCGGGTACGGTTAAGGGTCATTCCACCGGGGGGGTGGCTACCTCCTTTGCAGCTTTAAAGAACGTGTCCACCTCAGCTATTTGTGCTGCAACTACTTGGAGTTCCGTACACACTTTCATCAGGCATTATAGCCTGGATATTGCATCGAGGCGGAGAGCAGGTTTTGGTCTAGCAGTCCTTCAGGGACTTCTGTCCTGGGCTTGACTTCGTTCAAGGATTTCTGCCTTCCCTCCTCCCAATGGTGTGGGATTTCCAGGATTGCTTGGTATTCAGTCCTAATGGTGTAACCTGCTGCAAGAACTGTTTCTCGAAGTAAAATAGTACAGTTATGTAAGAACTTACTGTAACAGTAGATCTTCGAGAACAGCTCTTGCAGCAGGTACGTTCCCTCCCACCATCCCCGCTGGAGGTAGATTCTGGTTCCAACATCCTTCTCCTAGGATAAGGCATTCTCAGCCTCTTTCTGATTGCCATTTGATGACAGATCCTCAGTCTGCTCTTCTGATGTCATCCAGCAGCTGTGAGTCTCCGGCGGGAGAACTGGGGATTCTAGGGGACCGCCTCCTTTTGTACTACGCCTGACGTCGGAGGCGGTACCTGCTGAATACGGCTAGTTAGAAAATTTCCGTGGGGTCCTGGTGTCTGTCGGCTTCAGTCCTAATGGTGTAACCTGCTGCAAGAGCTGTTCTCGAAGATCTACTGTTACGGTACGTTCTTACGTAACTGTACTTTCCATGTTCTAAATGCTGTTTCTATCCTTGAAGCCTCCCCAACCTCCTCTTCTTTTTCTTCTTTTCTTTCTTTTCCTATTTGTTGTCTTGTTATAGCTCGATCTAAAAAGGCCTCGTTTCAGCTGTGTCTCTTTCCGAGTTCTCCCAATTTCAACCACTCATTACTGTTGCTTGCGCATGTAAGAAACATAATATGCTTGAATTTCGGAGATGGTGTGTCACCCTCCTCCAATCAGGCAGCCAGCTGGCGAAGGCGCGGCCCCTGTAAGCCAATGCATTTTGGAGCTGTCTGTGACACGCTCCAAAATGCAGTGGCATACTGTTGAGGGGAGTTACGCCGGAGTGAGCACCGATAAGATATCGGTTGCTCACGCCAGAGCCCCCACGCATTGCAGACAGACGGCGCTGCCTCTGAGTGAATAGCAGTCGGACGGCATAATCCTGCCGCTGAACGCCTCTTGTGCCACGCTGGGAGCCCACCCCAGCGTGGCAAACCATGTCATGACGCATTTTGCCGACGGGGTGCCCAATCCTCCGTCGGCTGAACTCCTCACCCAAGTCTTTGTGCCATGCTGGGGCCCACCCCAGCGTGGCAAACGTCCGACATCTATTTCTGGCCGACGGGGTGCCCAATCCCTGTCGGCTGAACGCCCTCCGCCCAAGTCTTTGTGCCACGCTGGGAGCCCACCCAGTGTGGCAAATGTCCCACGACGCCTTTTTATTTTAAAACCTATAAAATAAAACAGTCCCATGATGCGTCTCCCAAGCCCCTCCCACAACCCGCACCCACCCACTGCGCACTCAGCCTCCCACACCCCTCACCCCATACTTACCTCCGGACTCCAGCGCGACGATCTTGGTGGACCGGGAACATATCTGCACTTTCAAAGCCGACCGTGAACTGAGGAAATGCCGGTAAGCTGTATAATGGGTTACATAAGGGGGTTTCAACTTTATTGCATATCTCGGGCATTTTTGGGAATTTGTGCACCAAATTTTCAACATGGGGGTTTTGGGACCCCTTCTCATGAGTTATGTCACTGTCATGCCGGTATTCGAGGCCCGAAGGGTGATTTCGCGCAGTGACTGCGCAGTGACTGCGAAATCACCCTTCGGGCCCGAATACCGCCATGACAGTGACATCATTCATGAGAAGGGGTCCCAAAAACCCCATGTTGAAAATATGGTGCCAAAATTCCAAAATATGACTGTTTTACGATGGTGCGTTGCGCAGTTCCTACGCAGGCTCGTAAGTTCGTGAAATTTCAATATTTTCACTCCAGATTTTCAACAGTGCCATTTTACCACACCTTCTTATAAGCAGTACAGCTGTCATTTTTCACATGTCACCCAAAATGTGTTTCCACCCATGTAGCACAGAATGGCGCAGTCGGTGTGCGAAATCAATGTACGGGACAAATTAAGAAAATCACAGTGACACTGTTCATGAGCAGAGGTCTTAAAATGGCTATGTTGAAAATTTGGTGAAAAAATTCCTGAAAATGACTGTTTTACGAGGGTGCATTGCGCAGTTCCTACGCACACTCATAAGCTGCGAATTTTCCATATTTTCACTCCAGATTTCCAACATTGCCATTTTATCACACCTCCTTATGAGCAGTATAGCTGTCATTTTTCACATCTTGCCCAAAATGTGTTCCCACCCATGTAGTGCACAATGGCGCTGTATGTGCAAAATCAATGTATGGGACACATTAAGAAAATCACAGTGACGCTGTTCATGAGCAGAGGTCTTAAAATGGCTATGTTGAAAATTTGGTGAAAAATCTAAAATGACTGTTTTACGAGCTTGCTTAGTAGTTCCTATGCATGCTCTTTAAGTTTGCAAATTTAATATTTTGACTCCAGATTTTCAACATTGCCATTTTATTACACTTCCTTATAGAAATAGCAAGCTGCCATTTTCATATGTCATCATTAATGTGTTTTCGCACATGCTACACAATGGTGCTGTTGGTGTGCTGAGAGCAATGTTTAGGACAGATTAAGAAAATCACAGTTACACTGTTCATGAGCAGAGGTCTTAAAATGGCTATGTTGAAAATTTTGTGACAAAAGTCCATAAATGACTGTGTTACGAGTAGAGCAATGCGCAGTTTCCACGCACCCTCGTAAGTTCATGACTTTGTAATATTTTCAGTCCAGATTTTCACCAGTGGCATTTTTCACACTTCCTTATGAACAGTACAGCTGTCATTTTCACAACATGACTGAAGTGTGTTTTCACACTTTCAGCGCTGAGATGCATGGTCGCTGTGGGGAATCATTGTTCGGCACAGATAAAGAAAATCACAGTGACACTGTTCATGATCGGAGGCACCAAAATGCCTGAGTTGACAATCTGCTGTAAAATATCCCCAACCTAATTATATTACGGGTGTGCGTTGCACAGTTTCTATGTACGCTCATGACTTCACCATTTTTTTAAATATTTGTACTGCAGATTTGCAACATTGCCATTTTTTACATCTCCCCATGAACAGTACAGCTGTCATTTTTTACATCCTGTTCGGAATGTTTTTGCACCTGTGGTGCTAAATGCCGTACTCGCTGTGCATAAGCAGCTTTCGGCTAACAAACTGATATTCCCCCTGTTCATGAGGTGGGGTCACAAAAACATGTTGAAAATTTGGAGTGAAAATACCAACGAATGCCTGAGGTATTAGGGTTTCCAACCATAACGCCCAACCCTGTAGAGAATGACAAGCATCAGGGTGTGACTTGGGATTCTTGCCTGTAATGCTCATACCATTCCACACCCTGCAGCCAGTGAGAGGTATCGAGGTATGCCTTGGACTCTTCAGCCCCAAAGTTCACCCCATTCTCCTATATCGCACACATCTCACTGCATTTCCTAATGAAATGGGGTGCGCATAAGGGCCAAACACCCCAAGGAACACCGTGACACTTGTCATTGTCTGCAGGGTGGGGTGTGGTGAAATAGCAAGGCCGTTATGCCTGATGACCCAAATGCACACCCCAATGCCTGTCACTCTCTGCAGGGTGGTGGTGGGGTTGGCTTCAGTTCAGTACTTCACTGCCATTCCTATTACGCAGCTCTGTAACTTCTACATTACCACTGCCAATGCCAGCAAGCAAACATTCGGCATTGACAAATGCTTGTTTTTTTGTTACTATTCTTATTTTTAGATTGAAAGTGTACTCGAGAACGCCCTCTACTGATAGAACATTTTCTAGCCCAAGCAGTAATGTGGCCTTTCTCATAATCTATTTTGTCCCGTAGAAGTCCACTCTGAAAAAAGGGGGGTTAGTAGTGGGGTACCGCAGGGTTCAGTATTAGGACCGGTCCTCTTCAATGTCTTTATAAGTGACATTGCAGAGGGACTGGAAGGAAAAGTATGTCTCTCTGCAGACGACACAAAGATCTGCAACAGAGTTGCTGCACAAGGTGGAGTGGAAAGGATGAGAAGGGACTTGGCAAGGTTAGAGGAATGGTCAAATGTATGGCAGCTTAGATTCAATGCTAAGAAGTGCAAGGTAATGCACCTGGGAAACAAAACCCAGGGAAGAGTACACAATGGGGGTGAGATACTAACAACAACAAAATGGAAAGGGACCTGGGGGTAGTCATATCAGATGACCTAAAGGTGGGCAAGCAATGTGAGAGGGCAGCAAGGAGGGCTGGGGGATACTGGGATGCATAGGAGAGGCATCACCAGTAGAAAACTGGAAGTTATTATCCTCTGTACAGACAGCTGGTGAGACCCCATCTGGAGTACTGGTGCAGTTCTGGAGACCCAATTCCACAAAGACATAGACAGGATGGAAGCTGTCCAGAGGAGGGCAACTAAAATGGTGCAGGGTCTGCACCGGAAGACATATGAAGAGAGACTTAAGGAGCTTAATATGTATAGCCTCGAGGAAAGGAGGGAGAGGGGACATGATAGAAACTTTCAAGTACCTCAAGGGAATCAACAAAGTCCAAGAGGGTAGCATCTTTCAAAAAAAGAGGTGTGCAAGAACAAGGGGGCACAATTTGAAGATAGAAGGGGCGGCTCAGAGGTAATTTAAGGAAGTATTTTTTCACAGAGAGGGTTGTGGATGTATGGAACGGCCTTCCAGAGGAGGTTGGGGAGTCAAAAACAGTGGTGGAATTCAAGCATGCATGGGACAGTCATAAGGCAATTCTAGGGGGTGGGGGTAGGAAGAAGTAGGCTGCTGGTTAACTAGGATCTGCAGCTTATCCATCAAGTAGGGAAATGGGCAGACTGGGTGGGCCAAGCGGTCCTTATCTGCCGTCAAATTCTATGTTTCTATGTAGAAGTTTGGCAGTTTTTTCTCTATAATTTCAAGTTCATATTTTTGAACCTTATTCCTCAGTTTTAGCTCCAGATCTTTATATTCGACATGATCATTACATTTTACTAGTGATAATATAACCTCATTAAGGTCCTTCACAAGTTGATCATACTTTAGTTTGTCGAATTTAATCAGAAGTTCCAGAAATACTTTGGAGCATTCACAAGCAGCACGGATCCATTCTTCTTTAAACGGAAACTCATTAATACCACTCGAGGGAGAAATTTGAATACGTAATCCCCTATACTCCTCAAGGGTGGAAATATTATAGGTAAGATCAATTTCTTTAAGCAACAGTTTTTCAAACAAGTGCAATGCTGACCTGATAGTGATATTGCTGGAAATATCGCTCGTAGCAGTCGCTGCCACAGAAATGTCTCCTTCTCCGACCTGCAGTCTCTCCCTTGCTTGCTTCCTTCCTTCCCACATCCGGGTCATCAAAGGCATTCCATGTAAATCCTATGGCTCCATTTGTTTCTGTATTATTTCTTTCCGCTCACTGCATAATCTAAAAGTCAAATTATCTGGCAGCCAAATATGCAGTTATAAAGAAATGAGATGCCGTAAGTAACAAGTTACTAACAAGCTTTTGTCAATGCCGAATGTTTGCTTGCTGGCATTGGCAGTGGTAGTGTAGAAGTTACAGAGCTGCGTAATAGGAATGGCAGTGAAGTATTGAACTGAAGCCAACCCCACCACCACCCTGCAGAGAGTGACAGGCATTGGGGTGTGCCTTTGGGTCGTTAGGCATAACGGCCACACCATTTCAGTACACCCCACCCTGCAGACACTGGCAAGTGTCACGGTGTTCCTTGGGGTGTTTGGTCCTTATGCACACCCTATTCCATTAGGAAATACAGTGGGATGGGTGCAATATAGGAGAATGGGGTGAACTTTGGGACCGAAGAGTCCAAGGCATACCTCAGTGCTTCTCACTGGCTGCAGGGTGTGGAATGGTATGAGCATTACAGGCAAGAATCCCAAGTCACACCCCTGATGCCTGCCATTCTCTACAGGGTTGGGCGTTATGTTTGGAAACCCTAATACCTCAGGCATTTGTTGGTATTTTCACTCCAAATGTTCAACATGTTTTTTTTGTGACCCCACCTCATGAACAGGGGGAATATCAGTTTCTTAGCCGAAAGCTGCTTATGCACAGCGACTACGGCATTTAGCACCACAGGTGCAAAAACATTCCGAACAGGATGTAAAAAATGGCAGCTGTACTGTTCATGGGGAGGTGTAAAAAATGGTAATGTTGTAAATCTGCAGTAAAAATATTTAAAAAAATGGTGAAGTCATGAGCGTTCATAGAAACTGTGCAACGCACACCCGTAATATAATTAGGTTGGGGATTTTTTTACAGCAGATTGTCAACTCAAGCATTTTGGTGCCTCCGATCATGAACAGTGTCACTGTGACTTTCTTTATCTGTCCCGAACAATAATTTCCCACAGCGACCACGCATCTCTGCATTGAAAGTGTGAAAACACACTTCGGCCATGTTGTGAAAAATGCCAGCTGTACTGTAAATAAGGCAGTGTGGAAAAATGCCACTGGTGAAAATCTGGACTTAAAATATTACAAAGTCATGAACTTACGAGGGTGCGTGGAAACTGCGCAATGCTCACTCGTAACACAGTCATTTTATGGACTTTTGTCACCAAATTTTCAACATAGCCATTTTAAGACCTCTGCTCATGAACAGTGTAACTGTGATTTTCTTAATCTGTCCTAAACATTGCTTTCACACACCAACAGCACCATTGTGCGCTACATGTGCAAAAACACATTTTGGGCGGCATATGAAAAATAGCAGCTGTACTGTTCATAAGGAAGTGTAATAAAATGGCAATGTTGAAAATCTGGAGTGAAAATATTAAATTTGCAAACTTATGAGCATGCATAGGAACTGCGCAATGCACGCTCGTAAAACAGTCATTTTTATTAATGTTTTCACCAAATTTTCAACATAGCCATTTTAAGACCTCTGCTCATGAACAGTGTCACTGTGATTTTCTTAATGTGTCCCATACATTGATTTCGCACATCGACTGCGCCATTGTGCGCTACCTGGGCGGAAACACATTTTGGGCAAGATGTGAAAAATGACAGCTATACTGCTCATAAGGAGGTGTGGTAAAATGGCAATGTTGAAAATCTGGAGTGAAAATATTGAAAATTCGCAAACTTATGAGCGTGCGGAATCTGCGCAACGACGCCAGAAACAAAGTCGCTTTTTTGCCCACCAAATTTCAAAATAGCTTTGAGAGCCCACCTATGAACACTGGCAGTGTCATTTCATTAATCGGTTCCGAAGGTGATTTGCAGTGACTGCGAAATCACCTTCGGGTCTGAATACAACGTCATGACAGTGACATCATTCATGAGAAGGGGTCCCAAAACCCCATGTTGAAAAATTGGTGTAAAATTCCCAAAAATGCCTGAGATATGCAACAAGTTTAAAACCCCTATCCTAGCCCATTGTACGCTTCGGCATTTCCTCAGTTCGGTAGTCGGGTTTGGAGGGGTGCAGACATGTTCGCTTCCGTCAAGATCATCGCGCCGAGGTCCGGAGGTAAGTATAGGGTGAAGGGGTGTGAAGCGAAAGTGCGCAGTAGGTGGGTGCGGGTTGTGGTAGGGGGCCAGGAGAAGTCGTGGGATAGATTTTTTCTTTAATTCTTCTTTGTGTTTCAATGTACGGGGCGTTTGCCACTGGGGTGGGCCCCAGCGTGCTACAAGGACGGTTGGGGGGCATTCAGCCGATGGGGATTGGGCAGCCCGTTGCTAAAGCATCGATGCCACGCTGGGGTGGGCTCCCAGCGTGGCACCCAATACTCGGGGGGTTGGGACAGTGGAGCCGGTGGCGGTTAGGCACCCCGGCTATATCATGGGTGCCACGCTGGGGTGGGCACCCAGCGTGGCATTCAGAAAACTTTAGGGGCAGGGGCGCCAGCACGGCCGATGGGGATTGGGCACCCGCGGCTATACAGTGTGTGTGTGTGTGCGTGGGGGGGCGCGACGCCTGCGTGTCGTGGGTGTGGGGGGAGTTGCGCAGAGCAAGCGATATCTTATCGCATGCTCACTGATGGTAGCTCTCCTTTGAATCTGTGTGTTACTGCCATTTTGGAGCTTGTCATTGATAGCTCCACCATGCATTGGCTTACAGGGCCGCCAGCCAACACACTGATTGAATTGGAAGAGCTGGTGACACACCTCCGGAATCTCGGATGATGGCACTATGTTTCTTTTTGCGTGCAAGCAACACTGTAAACATAAGAAATATCTTAATTTTTTGAGAACCGTATTTTTTTTTTTTTTTTTTTTTTTTTTTTTGTGCATATGTGGACGTATGAATAGAGGGATCCACTCACTGTGAGATCAAGGGAGGATGTGAAATGGTGCAGGTACATGGGGGTGAACAAAGTGATAGACAGTAAGCTCCTACCAGAGCTTCAGGCTGATGTAGCACAGCAATACATGTGGGGGTGAACAAAGTGGTAGACAGTAAGCCTACCAGAGCTTCAGGCTGATGTAGCACAGCTGGACTAAGGCAAGGGAGGATGTGAAATGGAACAGGTATCATGGGGGGTGAACAAAGTGGTAGACAGTAAGCCCTATCTGGGCTTCAGGCTGATGTTGCACAGTTGGACTAAGGCACAAGCACCTGACATGTATCTTCTAGTCTCCATTTATATGTCCATTTATGTTCTTACAGCGTTGATTGCTTAACTGAGCCAAGATGTAAAACAGATACTAAAATGCTCGAATTTTATTTCTAGGTGACCATGTTCTTGTAGTCCCCCATTTATATGTCCGTTTATGTTCTTACAGCGTTGATTGCCTAACTGGGGCTAAGACGTAAAACAGATACTAAAATGTCAGGTTTATTTTCAGGTGACTGGGATCGTAGTGGGAGGGGCAAGTGATACAATGTCCTGAGTATGTGCTTAAACTTATTAACCGTCTAGTGTGCCACGGGTGATACACCGTCCAGAATCCCTATACTTTCAAATTATGTTTGCAGCCTAAAGGTGCTTGGGTGGATTGGCATTTACATTACTCGTGCGGCAAATCTTTTCATACTTTTTGTGATCATCGGTTAAGATATAACCACTAACTGATGAGACACTTGGGGAGCATGAAAGTGTGCTGCCAGCAAAGTTGCATTTGCAAAGCCTGAATATTTATCTGTTGGTAATGAAATGAAAACTGTCAGCTGATAACATTCAGCCACTGTCCATTGCACAGAATAGACATCTCACTGATAGATCTGGAGCAAAGGGACATGCACTTGCAATAACACCTCTACAGCTCCAGACACTCGAAGAAAGAAGTTCATGCATTTTCATGACTGTTAACTTTTAGTATTTTAAACAGTTACTTAGCATCTGCACTAAGATGTTACACGTCGCTGAACTGAATTGTGACACCAGAATCCTCATGATCAACATTTGTCAGCAAAAGTGAATTTGAAAAATCAATAGATGTATAAAGATGGTAATGACATGGAGTCAATAGCAACATATCTGCATGTAATACTTGGCTTAAAATTTGAGCACCACCATATTCCGCACCACTGCATCAAACAGGGATGCCATTTATAATTCAGCTAATGTCAAGCAGTTTTCGAGCCATAAAAAGTATTACTGTATCAGTATGGTGGCAGCAACGGGATCAGGAAATTATGAAATAAAATGCAACAGCACCCCCGTCGGCCATATGTTGTGCGGATGGAGGGAGTGCATGAGCACCCGGGGTGGGCTGTTAGGTGGCTTCAGATTCACTGGAGAAAAGGGTGGATTCGATTGTGAGCTGCTGTTGAATTTGTGGTGTTTTCTTTTTCTATACCTAGTTTTCGCTGTTTTGTTGGGCACTTGTCCAACCTTAAGATGTTTAGGGCTCAAGGTGATGTGACTTCATTGAGTATCTGATTTAAGAAAAGAGCTGTGTGATTCTATCTAAATGCCGGCTCACAGCAATTCAGAGAGAAAAAAAATATTTTGAAGCTGCATTACCAGACTAAGTGTGCAGTTTAGTGAATTACCACACAGGGGTGTGTATGGACAGCACTAAAAGGCGCATTAAAGAGCTTCAGTCATGAAAACCTCCCCACTGGCTGCTGCTGAAATGCATAGCAGTATGTTCTCCTTTGTGCATTCTGGCTGTTCTTTGCTTCAGCTGCAGGTAGTACAATGCTGCTCAAGTTCGTTAGCATAGGTTTTAGCAGCGGGAGTTCACATTGACAGAGTCTAGTAAGAGAAAACGCTTGAATTGCAACATAAACCTAAGTCTGAGTTTTCACATCAAATGCTGAGGTATTTTTTTTCTGGAGGATTAGAACCCATGGAGTCCATGAAGGTGTGCTTTGGAGAGCTGGCATGTGTATGGACTGTTAGGCACCCACACATTTTGGTGGTCCTGCTTTGTAGGGAACAGTTTATTAAAGTAATGATGTGTGGCTTGTCTCTTTAAGCTAGACAAGACTACACCATCCTATCAGGCAACCGACACAGTTGATCTGTGTGTGTGTGTGTGGGGGGGGGAGCTGCTCACTGAAGCATAGCTCCCTCTTTCAACTGTATGCCACTGCATTTTCAACTGCTGTCATAAACAGCTTCAGCAGTGATTGGAGAACTGTGACCACGCCTGCAAACACACTGACTGAATTGGAAGATGCTGACACACCTCTGAAAAACTCAGATGATGGCACTATGTTTCTTGCACATGCGTGCAAGCAAACATAAAAAGCTTTGTAAGTTGTACGATAAACCCCACGAACCGTTTGTTGATACAAACGCTCACCGTCAGCAGCACTAAAGACAAACAACCAAACGAAACCAAGCAGACGTGCTGCGATCAGTAAAGGAGTGGGTGGTGCTAAGACTAAAGGGTAGCCAGCCCCAAACATTCAGCAAGTCCAAAAAAGCTCAGCACTTTTCACCTGTAGTAGGATAAATCCACGTCCAAACCAATTGATATGCAAAAAATTCAAATATTTATTACGTTCTAAAGAACAAAAGGACCAACAGGCACACAAACAGAACAAAGCGCTAACTTGCCCCAGCGCTTTGACTCACAAATGAGTCTTCATCAGGGGGTAAAGATTACATGATGGACAATGCCCCATATGGTCTATTTAATTAGAACAATTAATCAATTAGTCAAAAAATCCAAAACACTCGTGAATATTCAAAAGTCATTTGAATCTTTGCACAGTGTGGTACCTATATTAGGTCACTAGATGGTGCTATTGTAATGCAGCACATACATCTTTAGCTATAAACACCAATGTGTATGTAAATTTCAAAAGACGACAAATGATGAATGAAAGAAATACATAGACCAAACCTCCAGCAAATCCTGGTTATAGTCAAAAGACAGACTACAAGGCAACCAAAGTAAAGGACCGCCTAGAAAATAAGGACCAGGTAGCTGGAAGACAGCTGGATGAGATGAAAATGAGCAGTAGGTATTTACATATAGGATTGCCCGCTAGGCGTCAGGACCCAACCGAAAAATTTCTAGCCTGCAGCTTCTGGCGGGGGACCACCCCCACATCGGTGACGTCATGTGGCGTCAGTATAAAGGCCGTCCCCCCTGCCTTCCAGTTCTTTCCCCACAACTTGTGAAAATTGCTCGCGGTAGAGTTCAACACTCATCAGTTTTTCGACGGTTCAGTTTTCAAACTTTTTGACAGGATGCTTTTGATCATTTATCCTCAGTTCGCTGTGTATGTCGTCCCTGACGCCTTCCGAATCGCATAAAAATAAGTGTGACTCCTGCGGTTCTCAGCTGTCGCATAAGGACAGCCATTCCATGTGCCTCTTCTGCCTAGGCCCGGATCACTCCATTGAGAAGTGCCAACACTGCCAGAAGTTTAATTCAGCTACCTGAAAATGGAGGCAGCAGTCCCTGGAGGTCCATATCTTAAAGAAAAATATGGCATCCATGGAGAAGTTGTTAAAAGAGTTGAGGCAGGAATCCACTTCCCCCGAAGGCCATAAGAAGAAGTTGGAGAAGCACCGGGAGTGGGATTCGACTTCCACGGCCTCTGCGACTTCGGCTAGAGTCGCGGTTCTGAAGGTAACGTCCCCTCCGGGGGACCGCTCCACGACGACCGTCTTGGCAGTGTTCAAAACCGTGTTGCACCTCCCGTCGGGCTCATTTCTCGGGCCCCTCGGGTACCTCCTGGGCAAAGGAGGTCTCTGCTCCTGGGAAGGCCGCTGCCACACGGCCCTCAGGTTTGAGCAGATCCGCTATGTTGGACGCCGGTGCCACAGATGTCAGCCCGGACAAGACTGGTAAGTCGCTCTCTCCTTCGGGAGGGCGCACAGTCGCTCTTTCACCTGACAAGGCTGCATCTCCAGCGCAGCTTTTATCGAGCAAGGGTTCCGATAAGTTGGACACTGGCTCATCTGACGCCCGCCTGGATCCGGCCAATAAGCCGGACGACCGCCCGGCCAAGGAACCTGCGTTGGACCCCTTCGACCAGTCTGACGCCCCAGGCTCCCCGCTACGCTTGGTGTTGCCCTCTGAGGTCCCTGCATCTCCTCTTTTGAACCCCGGGGATTCCAACCCTCTGTGGTGGTCACGGAGGACCTGGAGACGTGCCGTCAAGGCCCCCTCCTGCTGGGCCAGACACCCTGACACTGGACCCTCAGGCGCTGAGCTCCGATGCCAGCTTACCCATGTCCGGCCGGCGTCCCCTACCGGATGGTGCTCCCCACTGGACCCATCACCGCAGGACCATCTTTGCCTGGCCCACCAACTGGGCCTCTGCCAGTTCCCTCTGCTCCATCAGAGCCCCTGGCACCTGGGTATCCGACACCACAAAATCCGGTGCCGTCTTTCCCGGTGCCACAGTATCCGACGCCACAGTACCCGACGCCGTTTTACCCGACATCACAGTACCCGGCGCCTCAATACCCGACGACGGGCTTCCCACCGTCAGGTTATGGATTCTCACTGTACGGATATCCTCAGTATCTGTATCCCCCTCCTCCTCCGCCAGCCCATGCCCCAGCCGTGAAGGGATTTGAAGCAGCGCTACCTCCTGATGGGCTGAGGCCAAGACTCAACTCACCAGAGGTAGAGAATCATCTGCTGATGCTGGAGCCCTTCACAGGATCCCCTGCCCGGACGGGAGACTCTCCCTCTTACTCGACATCAGAGGAGAACCCCGGCACCAGGGGCTGGGGAGGATATGAGTCCCAGGGTGCTTCCCAGAGAGACCGTCCCTCCCCATCACGGAGGAGTCTTCTCTTCTTCATGGAGACCTCTGACTCAGACTCAGGGGGACGCTCTGACACGATGAAAGCATGACCCAGACCATCCTAGGCCAAGAACCCTCCAAAGTCACCTCTCGAGGATCCTTCTTTTCTGGAGCTACTGAGAAAGATCCTGGAAGTTCATCAGTGGCAACCTCTGGAGCCAGATCCACAGCGTAAAAAGCTCGCTGCCCACTTGGATCTGCCCGAGACCGCTCCTATATTGATTCCACCCTGGATAGTGCCTCATGCTGACCTTGTTTCCACTATTTGGAAACAACCTTCTACGTTAGTTCCCCTTCCAAGGAAGGCAGATAGGCTATATCAGGCTCCTGAGGGAGTAGATTTCTTGAACCTACACCCTAAAGCGGACTCGGTCGTGTTTAGCGCCGCTCATGGCCGCTCCTCTGATCTGAAACATCTCAGCTCGTCTCCACCTGACAAGGAGTCTCGGCTTCTGGATCAGTATGGGAAAAAGATCTATGCATCTTCTACCCTAGGTATTAGGGCCCTGAATTATGTAACACATATGGGGGATTACGAGATGACCATCTTGAGTCAGGTGGAATCAAAGTTAGACTCCCTTCCTGAGTCTCAGACAAAGCAGAAAGTGGTAGATCTTGTCCATTCTGCTCGTTTAGCCAGTCTGCACTTGCTTCGTGCCACTTACGACGCAGTGGGCACAGCTGGACGGAGCTCGGCTTTTGCCATAGGCCTTCGGCGTCATGCCTGGCTCCGTGTGTCAGGATTGGTCTTTGAAGTGGAATCCGCTATTCAGGATACGCTCTTCAGGGGTTCGGTGCTTTTCGGCGGTGATGTCAAGGACATCATTACTGACTTGCAAGAGAAGGGCACTGCACTCAAGTCTGTGGAGTTTATGTACAGACCCCCTCAGGGGCAGCGGCACCCATTTCTTAGACGTAACTGACAAAAACCAAAACCGCAGGGAAAACGGGCCAACAAGCGTGGGACCCCTCCAGCAACCAAAGCCGCGGGAGCCTCGGCTGCTGTGCTGCCTCAGACCTCCTGACTCCTTGCCTCTCCCACTGCCTCTGGAGGTCCCAGAGGAACCGGTTGGAGGGAGGTTCTCCTTCCATCTATCGGGTTGGGAGAGGATAACGTCAGATGCTTGGGTGCTCCAGTTGACGTTAGCAGGACACTCAATTGAGTTTCTACAGAAACCATCCCCAAAGTCGTCTTACTCCCTGGAACAGCTTCCTCTGGTCCTAGAAGAAATTACCTCCCTTCTCTCGAAGGCGGTGATAGAACCAGTTCTCAACCACCTTTGGGGGACGGGTTACTATTCCCCTTTCTTCCTAGTTCCAAAGAAGACGAGAGACGTGAGGTGTATTTTAGACCTTAGTTCCCTGAACATGTTTGTGGAGTTCAAATGCTTCAGAATGTTCTCCTTGCAGGGCCTTCTGCCCCTTCTTTGGCAGGGATTGTGGCTGTGCGCTTTGGACATGCAGGATGCCTACCTACATATCCCCATATGCCCTTCCCACCACAAATTCCTTTGTTCTTGCTTTCAGGGAGACCACTACCAATTCAGGGACCTCCCATTTGGTCTTTCCTCGGCCCCCTCCCGGGTATTTACCAAATGCCTGTCTGTGGTGGTGGCCCACCTGCATACCCGGGGAGTTCAGGTATTCCTGTGACTGGACGATTGGCTGCTGGTGGCCCCATCCAGGGAGGAACTCCTGTACTCCATTTCCTTTTCCCTGCAGGTTTTCACCAGCCTGGGTATCACCATCAACCAGGCAAAGTCCCATTTGGTCCCTTGCCAACGTCTCCAGTTTATTGGGGCGATTCTGGACACGACCATGGGCAAAACCTTTTTGCCTCCGGACAGGGTGGACACCCTTCAGACTCAGGCTTGTCTTCTGTCCAGTTGCAGAAGGGTCGGAGCCAGGTCAGTCCTCCGCCTCCTTGGGCTAATGGCGGCTACCATTCCAACAGTCCCACGCGCTCGCCTCCATATGAGGATCTCTCAGTGGATGCTTTGATCTCAATGGGACCAAACACTGGACGACCCAGACCAAGAGGTACTAGTCTCCGATCCTATGATAAGGGACTTGCAATGGTGAATGGTGCAAGAGAACCTTTGCTGGGGAGTTCACTTCATTATCGAGCCCCCCTCCCAGACGTTGATGACAGATGCATCGAGGAGGGCTGGGGAGCCCATCTCGGGTCTCACAAGACTTGTCCAGGTTCGAACAAAATCTGCAAATAAATGTGCTCGAACTCAGAGCAGTCCTTTATGCCCCCCAGGCCCTGCACTCCTACATACTTCCCGGTCATCTACTCATACAGACAGACAACATGTGTGTGTGGTCTGGTACCTCAGCAAGCAGGGAGGAACATGTTCCTACCCTCTATGCAGGGAAGCAATGAGAGTGTGGAGCTGGGCCACCCAACACAACCTTTACCTGATGGCTATTCACATTCTGGGAGTGGAAAACACACTGGCAGACCACCTCAGTCAGTTCTCAGCCAAGGCCCACGAATGGGAACTGGATCAAGAGGTAGTAGACGACATCTTCCTGCTTTGGGGAACCCCTCAGGTAGACCTGTTCACGTCTCCTCAAAATGCAAAACTTCCCGCCTTCTGCTCGCTCGTTCCAGGGCAAGACATTTTTTGGCAGGATGCTCTGTCTCTCGATTCGAGGGACAGATTCATCTATGCCTTCCCTCCTATTCCCTTAATTCCGAGGGTCTTGAACAAGCTCAGATCAGAGGGGGCACGAATGATCCTCATCACTCCATTCTGGCCCAAGCAAATTTGGTTCTCTCTTCTGCAACAGTTTTCAGAGGAACCTCCGCTTCCTCTTCCTCTGTCACAACACTGGTTGACCCAGGATCAGGGGACCCTTGTCCATCCAGGTCTCAAATCCCTTAATTTGCATGCGTGTCTCTTGCAGATGTAGCTAAAGCCTGCTTCGGGGTTTCCCCGCGCGTAGCAGACATTTTGGTGTAGGCCAGAAAGCCTTCCACCAGGTCCACCTATGCCAAGAAATGAAAACAGTTCTCTATTTGGGCCACATCAAAGTACTTTGAACCTTTCTCTTGCCCAGCCAACAGAGTCCTGGACTACATGCGTCATCTCTTTGATCTGGGTCTCAGTCATTCCTCTTTAAAGGTTCACGTGGCAGCAATTTCAGCCTACCATGTCCCCTTTGGAGACAGGACTTTCGCTCAGTTGGAAGTCTCTAAGACATTCCTCAGAGAGGTCCTCCATTTGAGACCCCCATCCACATTCCTGCTCCTCCTTGGGACTTGAATTTTGTTCTCAAGAAGCTTACTCTGCCTCCTTTCGAGCCGGCAGCCTCAGCAGATTTGAAGTTCCTCTCTTGGGAGACTCTCTTCCTAGTGGCCATTACTTCAGCTCGATGAATTTCTGAGCTTCAGGCCTTGATGTGTAAAATTCCGTATTTGATTTTTCACAAGGAACACGTGGCTCTGTGCACCAACTCTAAGTTTCTCCCTAAGGTGGTGGTTGAATCTACGCTGAATTAATCCATTGAGCTACCTGCTTTCTTTACGCAACACTCCAATCAAGGGGAGTACCTCTTGCCTACTTTGGATGTTCACAGGATACTGAGATACTACACCACTCGGACTAAGGATATCAGGAAATCTGATCAGATTTTGTCTCTTTTGCCCACAAAAGAGAGGGCAATAACGTTTCCAAGCAATGCCTATCTAAATGGTTGGCATTGTATCCCTTTCTGTTATGACAAGTACAACAAGACCCTGCCGGGTCAAGTCAGAGGTCACTCCACCAGAGGAGTAGCGGCCTCTGCAGCTTGTTTCAAGAACATGTCAGCGGCAGACATGTGTGCAGCTGCAACTTGGACTTCTGTCCATACCTTTACGAAACACTGCTGTTTGGACATTGCCTCTCGCTGTAGAGCAGGCTTCGGGTTGGCTGTGCCTCAAGGTCTTCTTCAATAAGACCTGTTCAGCTGGAGGTTCCATACATGGATAGTTTTCCTCCTCCCGAGTGCTTTTCCTTGTTCCAGACTGCTTGGGACTCAGTCCTATATGTAAATACCTACTGCAAGAGCCCTCTCGAAGTAAGATAGTACAGTTACATAAGAACTTACTGTAACAGTAGATCTTCGAGAGAGTCTCTTGCAGTATGTATTGCCTTTCCGCCCTCCATCCCCCTAAGCTTTTCCATGAAGGGAACTATCCGCATCTCTCTCGTCTTGCCTCTTTGGGCCCTTGGTGGGAAAGAACTGGAAGGCGGGCGTGGGGGTCCGGCCCTTTATACTGACGTTGCATGACGTCGGTCACCTGGTGTGGGGACGGTCCCCCGCCAGAGACTGCTAGCTAGAAATTTTTCCATGGGGTCCTGACGCCTGGAGGGTCAGTCCTATATGTAAATACTTACTGCAAGAGCCTCTCTCGAAGATCTGCTGTTTACAGTAAGTTCTTACATAACTGTACTTTCCTTTTCTGGCCCTAAAACAGTGCTCCCTCTTTTATCTGCCACCCTTGCCTACCGCCAGCCTGCTTGCTGCTGTGCATCATTCAGCCGCAGTGTTAATTAATCTGTTTAACTATCACCCTTGCTGTCCACCATCCGCCAGGTATTGCTGCTTGCTGTACTGATTGCATTGGGAGCAGTTTTAAGTTCCTCCAGCCTGCTTCCTTCAGCCCACAGCAACCAGCTGAGTGCCGGGGCTTCGCTCCGCCAGTGGGCGGTCAGCGGCACCTAGCCGAACTTGGGAACCAGAAGACCGGGAGGAACAGCAAGGGAGCAGTCGGGAAAGGCGAAGCAATTGCCCGCTTCCTTCAGCCCACAGCACCAGCTGAGCTGGGTTTTCCGCCGCGCCAGCGGGGCGGTTGGCGGCACCTAGCCGAACTTGGGAACCACAAGACTGGGAGGAACAGCAAGGAGCAGTCGGAAAGGCGCAGCCAATCGCCTGCTTCCTTCAGCCCACAGCAACCAGCTGGCGCGTGGCATCGCCCGCCAGCGGGGCGGTCGGCACCCAGCCGAACTTGGGAACCACAAGGCCGGGAGGAACAGCAAGGGCAGTCGGAAAGGCGCAGCCAATTGCCTGCTTCCTTCAGCCCACAGCAACCAGCTGAGCGCCGGGGCTTCGCTCCGCCAGCGGGCGGTCGGCGGCACCTATCCGAACTTGGGAACCACAAGGCCGGGAGGAACAGCAAGGGAGCAGTCGGGAAAGGTGCAGCCAATCGCCTGCTTCCTTCAGCCCACAGCAACCAGCTGAGCGCCGGGGCTTCGCTCCGCCAGCGGGCGGTCGGCGGCACCTAGCCGAACTTGGGAACCACAAGGCCAGGAGGAACAGCGAGGGAGCAGTCGGGAAAGGCGCAGCCAATCGCCTGCTTCCTTCAGCCCACAGCAACCAGCTGAGCGCCGGGGCTTCGCTCCGCCAGCGGGCGGTCGGCGGCACCTAGCCGAACTTGGGAACCACAAGGCTGGGAGGAACAGCAAGGGAGCAGTCGGGAAAGGCGAGCCAACGCTTCGCTTCCTTCAGCCCACAGCAACCAGCTGAGCGCCGGGGCTTCGCTCCGCCAGCGGGCGGTCGGCGGCACCTAGCCGAACTTGGGAACCACAAGGCCGGGAGGAACAGCAAGGGAGCAGTCGGGAAAGGCGCAGCCAATTGCCTGCTTCCTTCAGCCCACAGCAACCAGCTGAGCGCCGGGGCTTACCCGCCAGCGCGGCTCGGCGGCACCCAGCTCAACTTGGGAACCACAAGGCTGGGAGGAACAATGGAGCAGTCGGGAAAGGCGCAGCCAATCGCCTGCTTCCTTCAGCCCACAGCAACCAGATGAGTGCCGGGGCTTCGCTCTGCCAGCGGGCGGTCAGCGGCACCTAGCCGAACTTGGGAACCACAAGACCGGGAGGAACAGCAAGGGAGCAGTCGGGAAAGGCGCAGCCAATCGCCTGCTTCCTTCAGCCCACAGCAACCAGCTGAGCGCCGGGGCTTCGCTCCGCCAGCGGGCGGTCGGCGGCACCTAGCCAAACTTGGGAACCACAAGGCCGAGGAACAGCAAGGGAGCAGTCGGGAAAGGCAGCCAATTGCCTGCTTCCTTCAGCCCACAGCAACCAGCTGGCGCTTGGAGCAGCCCGCCAGCGAGGCGGTCGGGGCACCTATCCGAACTTGGGAACCACAAGGCAGGAGGAACAGCAAGGGAGTAGTCGAAAGGCGCGTCAATTGCCTGCTTCTTCAGCCCACAGCAACCAGCTGAGCGCCGGGGCTTCGCTCCGCCAGCGGGAGGTCAGCGGCACCTATCCGAACTTGGGAACCACAAGGCCGGGAGGAACAGCAAGGGAGCAGTCGGGAAAACCGCAGCCAATCGCCTGCTTCCTTCAGACCACAGCAACCAGCTGAGCGCCGGGGCTTCGCTCCGCCAGCGGGCGGTCGGCGGCACCTATCCGAACTTGGGAACCATAAGGATGGGAGGAACAGCAAGGGAGCAGTCGGGAAAGCCGCAGCCAATTGCCTGCTTCCTTCAGCCCACAGCAACCAGCTGAGCACCGGGGCTTCGCTCCGCCAGCGGGCAGTCGGCGGCACCTATCCAAACTTGGGAACCACAAGGCCGGGAGGAACAGCAAGGGAGCAGTCGGGAAAGCCGCAGCCAATTGCCTGCTTCCTTCAGCCCACAGCACCAGCTGAGCCGGGCTTCGCCTCCACCAGGGGCGGGGCGGTCAGGCGGCAATCTAGCCGAACTTGGGGAACCACAAGGCCGGGAGGAACAGCAACGGAGCAGTCGGGAAAGGCGCAGCCAATCGGTAAGCGAGCGCTCCACCAGGCACAGCAGCCGATTGGCTCTCCTGCCCCATTGACTTACACTGGCTCAGTTTGCATTGCTGAAATCTGTGTGGGGCTTGAAAATTTGTTTTTCTTTTTGTCTTTTACTCTTCCCCTGGTGTTTTACTGCAAGTTTCCCCGGGAAAGAGCTGCTTCCACTCTGGTGAGACATCTATAGAGGGCAACTGCTGTTGGTTCTGTTGAATTCTGCTGGACTCTGTTAGTAGCAGTGGGCCAAACGCTGAGGCGCCACTCTCCTACTAGTTTTATATGTGTAAATCATCAAAAAAGTGCTGTTATCCACTATTGTATTAAGGGGAAACTACCGTTTTACTGCTCTTTAAAGTAATTGCAGCTCCTTGTCTGAATATGTAAGGTGGGCCAGACGCTGAGGCGCCACAGGCCCCCCCACAGTCCTTTGTAGTGCAGATTTGGTCAGTGACACTCAGAAAAGGCTTACACGTTTTATTAATTGCTGCACCCTCCTCTGTCTCTCTCCAGCCTGCTTCCTTCAGCCCACAGCAACCAGCTGAGCGCTGGGGCTTCACTCCGCCAGCGGGCGGTCGGCGGCACCTAGCCGAACTTGGGAACCACAAGGCTGGGAGGAACAGCGAGGGAGCAGTCGGGAAAGGCGCAACATTTTTGCCCACCCGTCCTTCCCCCTTCTTGTGTGTTAATTTATAGGCATCTTCCCACCGAAATCTCTTCCCCGCCCACAGCACTTTTCTCTAAACCAACAGAGAGTCACACCAGCATGCTGCTCAACCAATCAGCAACACGCTACTCCCTATTGCCAACTATCAATATCCCTCAGAATGGGAGCTTGCTACTGATACTCCTGTCACTATCAGCCATAGGGTTCCACAATGAAGATGACCCTATTATACAATCTAAAGTGGTTAACCTGACTAGTTTCTCTGAACATCCCCGTGGCTGACACCCAAACCCTCACATATGCCTTGCCATTGCTGCATCAACTACAGTAGTACAATCACCATAAAGTTACACATATCACCACATATATGTCTCAGCTAAGGCCCCACTGCTGGGTATATAGATCCCCACTAAGCCTAGTCGTCAGTCTGCTAATTGGTATCCCGACACACTACCTTAAATCCACAGGGAGCACCCAAAGCAAAGAGTGGCAACGGAATAAAAAAAGGAGGACCAAAGACAGCCCCCTCTCCCTATCACTGGCAGCCCTTATGAAATTACTGATCTTCCTATTGCTCTGTATTGGTAATGTGGAAATCAACTCTGGACCTCTTGAAAGTATCACCTCTCCATCAGACCTAACCTCAACTAAAGGCCTCAGGTTCCTGCATATTAATGTATGCAGTCTGTTGAAAAAATTTACATTGCTACAAGCCTGGGTTGCCCATACCTTGCCAGACTTTCTTGTGATAACTGAGACATGGCTCAAGACCACCACAATGGACAGGGAAGTTAACCTACCTAACTACCAGCTATTCAGAACTGATCGCCAAACAAGGGGAGGCGGAGTAGCCATGTATGTAAATGCTGGTTTAGTTGTATCCTGTATTGCTGCAACATCTATGCCCAAGGAATTTGAGTGTCTATCTCTAAAAGTCTCTCTCCCCAATACAGCAGCTTTCCATTTAATTGGATGCTACAGACCCCCCTCTGCTGAACACATGCTCTTATCCCACCTGGGAAACCTGGTCAAGTCCTGTACTGAAGAAGTCATTATCATGGGGACCTGAATTTCAACTGGCTCACCCAGGCAGCTACACTCTGGTATCATTCTGTGACACCTATGGGCTCACACAGTTAATTAATGAACCAACAAGATTAAATGCAAGGAATAGTAGTAACAGTACTCTACTTGACATCATGCTAGTGAGTAAACCACATCTATTCACACATGCTGGAGTGCTCCCATGTGACATAAGTGATCACTGCCCCATCGCAGGGGTAAGATCTAACAGCATTAAAACAGATCCTACAAAATTCCTCATGAAGAGATCCAAGAAAAACACCAATATTGAAGGATATATGCATGATCTAGCCTACTCTCCACACTGGCTAAAGTTCTATCTTGCACATTCTGTAGAAAAAAGCTCAGCAGGTGCTAAATAGCATTATAATAAATGCCCTTAACACCCATGCCCCAATCTCTAGTATCCGAATAAAAAACAAATCCTGTCGCTGGTTTTCAGCTGACCTCAAAGCTACACTGCTGGAGAGAGATAAACTTTGGAAAGTAGCAAGAAAAACTAAAAATACCATGGACTGGATGATCTTTAGGAAAGCCAGGAATAAATGCACCAGGAAAGTTAGGGATGCAAAGGCTGCCTACTACCTGGCCGAGCTCGACTCCTCCTACCATAATACTGCTAGATTTTGGGGCACCATCAAGGGTATGATGGGCCAGGATGTTAACAACCCCCCTTCCAACCCAATTACACAGTAACTATGGCCCCATTACTGGCACAATGGAAATCCTGGATGCATTCAACAACCACTTCACAACAGCTGGCCTTGCCTTTGACTCCTCCCCAGCTAACCTATTAAGGGATCAATTAAGCTCCCACTATACTGGTGATCAAAGAGTTGACTCCTCCTTTAACTTCAAACCTATACTGTTGAAACAAGTTGAGGATCTATTATGGCATCTGGATACCAAAAAAAGTGCAGGAGCAGATCTTCTGGACCCATTCTTTCTAAAGATTGCGTGTCATGTGCTTGCAGTCCCCTAACTCACCTCTTTAACATTTCCTAAACTCTGGCTCTATTCCACACTGTGGAAGACAGCCCAAGTGGTCCCCTTCTAAAATCAGGGGACCTATGGATCTTAATAACTACAGGCCCATTTCCATCCTACCTGTGTTATCCAAGATGCTGGAGAAATTAGTGAGTATTCAGTTAAGGGAATATCTGGACAATGCTAATCTATTAAATTCAGCTCAATCTGGATTCAGGGCCAAACATAGCACTATCACTGCATTAGCCAAGGTCACCAATGATTGGCAAACCGAATTGGATAAAAAGAACAATGTCTGTGCAGTATTCCTGGACCTGAGCAAAGCATTCGACACTGTGGACCATGAACTGCTACTTTCATCCCTACACTCCATTGGCCTAGATCCATCCTCCCTTAAATGGTTCAGATGCTACCTCACCAGTAGATCACAGCAGGTAAAAGCTGAAGGTGACATATCCCCATTAAGATCACTGTCAAGAGGAGTCCCCCAAGGCTCTATTCTGGGTCCTATCCTTTTTGCCATTTATATAAATAAAATTGATTCAACCCTTACCAAGTCCTCAGTATATCTCTTTGCTGATGTCACTGTACTGTATGTTAGCATCCCTTCGCCTAAAATTGCTCATGAAATCCTACAAGCAGAATTCTCCCTGTTACAACATCAGCTTCTCGAGAAAAAGCTTCTGCTAAATGCAAAGAAAACCAAAGCAATGATGTTCACAACCCAAACTCCACCAACACATCCTCTTCAATCAATCTTCCCAGCTATACACTATACTTGGAGAAAATCTGGAGTATGTTGAAAATTTCAAATACCTAGGTGTGTGATTGACAACAAACTTGACTTTACTCAGCATCTAGAACAACTGCTGAAAAAGCTTCGCCTTAGGCTTGGCCTCCTCTACAGATTAAAACCCTTCCTTAATAGAGATTCAAAGATGAGATTAGTCCAGGCCATCTTTCTATCAGTCATTGACTATGCAGACTTCCTCTATAGTCACTGCCCCACTCCCTACCTTCAAAAGTTGGATACCTTATATCATAGAGCAATAAGGTTCATTACAAACCTGCCATATAATACTCACCATTGTTCTCTCTATGACGCAACTGGATGGGTTTCCCTTCATGTCAGGAGGAGCAGAAATGCAGCTCTATGGATCTACAGAGCTTTATCAAAAAAACTCCCAAGCTATATCCTGGACTGCTTCAACCTGACCACTCCTAGCTCCTATGCCATAAGAAGCAACAATATCATCCTGCTCAAATTGCCCAAAGTCAACACCAAAATAGGGAGGGCAGCAATCAGCTATCCTCTAGCCATAGCATGGAACACCCTACAAAAATCCCTTAAACTGTCCATTATCATTCCATTTACATCCTTCAAGCAGCACTGTACAGCCTTCTTCACAGAGAAATGCAGCTGCTATCGCTAGAGATAGAATAGTCATCCCACAAAACCATATTCCAATCACATAAGGCATATCCCTTCCAGTCAGACACCACGAGTATATGGCCCCAATATTCCCTTCAGCATCCTTGTACTCATTATGTGAGTGACTGTCATGATCCTCATTGAGATATATATATACTGTACATATTGTAGATGTTAGTTTAACTTTCTCTTAGCCAAGCTTTAACATGTGAATTATCTGTATATTATTGTGTTATAAATAACATTTTCCTTTCTTCTGTATGTATAACTGTCTCATAAGTATGTGATGTAATTGCTGTGTATCAACTCGAACCTTGACCTTATCAGGTCCATAAATGAGCCTGTTGTAAATGAGCCTTGCTCAATGATGATCGCCTGAATAAATAAAGATTTGATTGATTGATTGATTGATCGAAGTTCCCTAGCTTATCTGCCAAGTGGCGCTAGTGCCATTTCCTTTTCCTTTGTCCCTACAGAACCAAGAAAACTGAGTAAGGTGCTATCAACATCTTTCTGTGTGCAACAAGGAGAGAGAACAGAGATCACTAAAATCACCTTTGAACCTGCTGCTGCCCTGTAAACTCCTGAATTTCAGTGAGAGGGAAAATGGGATGTAATGCTATAGGAAGATAAACTTATCACTTACATCACTTTGAGCTCCCTCCTCTTCTCTCAAACTGCCTGAATTCATCACATGACCTTGCTCACTTTCCTTGGAAAGACAGAAAGGACTGACAACACTTTATCCACCATCCTCACCTGTAGCAAGGAAAACTTTTATCTGCCATCTTCATCTGTAGCAAGGTAAACATCACTTCAGTCATCCTGAGGTCCCTCCCATGCTCTCAAACTTATCACATAAACTGGGTCAGTTTCCTTTGGAAGACAGAAAATGCTGAGAGCACTTTATCCACCACCCTCACCTGTAGCAAGGATATCTATCACGTAGATCACCCTGAGCTCACTCCTGTGCTCTAAGACTACCCAAACTTATCATGTAACTGGCTTGCTTTCCTTGGAAAGCCAGGAAATGCTGACAGCTCTTATTTTGCTACCCTGACCTTTAGCAACAAAAATATATCACTTAGATAACCCTGAGCTCCCTCTCGTACTGTCAAACTGACCAGCTTTTCACTTCACCTGGCTCACTTTACTCACCCTACACTACTGAATGTTGGCATGTTTGCAGTCTCAGCAGCTTTGGCAGGCAGAGACGGCAGCTTAGCGGGTGAGAGTGAGTGGGACTTACGATTTAGCTTTCACTAAATCCACTGTACTTTTGTGAACTCTGTGCCCTGCCTTGTGCGCCTTATACAACATGGTTTGCTGGTTATGTTTTCTTTTGCTGTCTTGATGTTTTTGGCAGGCAGAGTTGTCAGCTTGGTGGGTTAAAGTGAATTGAAGTAGGAGGGATAGTATGTAATTTCTGTGCTGATGTACCTGTTCAGAAAGGGGGTGGGGACAGTGCTGCTCTTTGTGTCGGTGTGGGTGGGGATCTGTTGGTCATGACGGTCAGCTGAACTGTTGTTACTTGATTGACAGCTTTTATTTTAGACTAGTACAGTGAATACCAGCAATAGCCAAGCTGTCAGTGAAACAATGAATAAATATCAGATCTGCTGTTGGCGTTTGACTGATGGAGTTGTAATTAACTGATTTATTGTGGCCAGCAATGCAGCATGTAGTCTGGTGTTGGTGAGTGGTGGGAAACTACCACCCTCTTTTTATCTGCCAAAATTTAGGATGTACTGAGGTTGGCGGATAAAAGAGGAAGCACTGTAACTCTGTTATGCCTTCTAGGCATTCTGTGTGGTGAGGAATAATTTCTCCAGCAGCACGCCATTCTTAATACAAATATTGAAGTTACATACTTACTCTAACTGTTGCTCTTCCAGGATATCTTCATCATTGATTACCACTTATGGGTCTGGGTCACATGCAGTAGGACACTGTGGGAGAAAAGCTTTGGCTCCCCCCCCCCACATGGTGCTGCCCGCTAGCACGTAACCATTGCCCGCTCCCTCACCAACCTCAATTCTGTTCGCCAGGAGAGAGAAACAAAAGTAGGAAAAAAATCAGAGAGGGCTTAAGAGAGTCCCTAGCCCATAGAGATAGGGAAAGGATATAGGAAATAAACAGCAAAATAAATTATTGACTACCAATTTCTAGATAGAGAGAAAGGGCGTAGTAGATGGCATAGAGGGGTAGTTAGGTATGGAGCCAGAGCCTCAACACCATTAACCGATAGGTAGCAGAGGGTAGTGATATTGAGACAGCGGCCCTGTAAACATGTAGCTCTGGCAGGTAAGACAAGAGGAGTATGCCATAAAGTTGGGACCCCATTAAAATGTTTTGACACAGGTGTGCCAGAAAAGAGCTTCAGATAACTCTCAACAAGCAAACAGGTGGAGGAATGGGCAAGGGAAGAACATGTGCATCGATTACAGGGCTGCTCAGGTATTCCTGACCCTGTTGCGCTTAAAAAGCAGCATGGTACAAGAAGAAACACCATGACAATGAAGAAAGGATAAATTGCCTTGCATAGCTTGAAGAAAATCATTTAGGAAAAAAGGGTTGATCTACTTCTCCTGCAACAACAGGGATATGCGCTCTGTGATGGCTAGTATAATTCTGATCTAGTCTAGAGTAGCAGTGCATTTCCAAAGACAGGGTTACTGTCAGTTGGAGTTGGATGTGGATGGTACCCAGAGGGTGCAAGTTGCATTTCGAAACAAGTAGGAATATACCCAAGAAAGAGGGGATATACCCAAGCAGGAAGACCCACTCGACTAACAAGGGCTGTGTTAGTTGAGTGGTGGTGTTCCTGTATAGGTAATGCCACAGTACTGTATAAAATTAGCAGTGTACAAATAGCCCCATTCTTGAATGGAGTGCACCCCCGCGCTCTCCCTGGTTACATGTCACAAAACATCTTAGCGTGGGGGCAGAGCTGGCACACCAGAAGTGGAAGAAATTGGCCGGCCATCATCTCAGGCCAATTTATGATCTGGTAAGGCCCCAACTTGAGTACTGTGTCCAGTTCTGGAGTCCTTACCTCAGGAAGGACATAGACAGACTGGAGACAGTACAGAGGGGGGCAACTAAAATGATTCATGGTCTCCATGAGTTGTCTTACGAACACAGATTAAGAGAGCTCAACATGTACTCTCTGGAGCAGCACAGAGATAGGGGGGACATGATTGACACATTCAGGTACATAAAGGGCATAAACAGAGTCCCCACCCAGGAGCTCTTTCTCATTAAGAACTCCATGAGAACAAGTGGCCATGACATGAAACTGAGGGGGGTAGATTCAGAAGCAACATGCGCAAGTTTTTCTTCACAGAAAGGGTGATTGATCCATGGAATGGCCTACGTGCCAAAGTCATTGAATCCAAAACAGTATGGGGATTTAAATCAGCTTGGGACAGGCACAAGGGGATAGTGACAAAAGTATCTGAGTGGGGGGTAATATCTGAGCAGACTAGATGGAGCTTTGGTCCTGCAGGTCCTTTGTCATACGCTCTTCATGCATGCAAAACCTCGCAACAGTAACAGCGAGGGGAAGAGTGTTAGGCACAAAACTGCAAAGGCAGTGCAATGCTTGTAGTGCATCCTCTCACTCGCCAAGGCAGAGGATAAGACCAGTTCATTTTTTTTTATTTACACTTTTATGGGTTTTTACAGATTTTCTCCTGACCCATTCCCACGCGTTCCCGATGCGACATGTGCATGTGGAGGCATGCACACGCATGCCTTGTGGGACACCCCTTCCTTCCAGTCACGCCATTAACTGCCTGCGCCAGCCACCGGACCTCCATCTGGCGGTGATGACACTATGGGCAGGCAACCCCATCCCGGGAGAGAGAGGAGAGGAGCATCAGTCAATCCTGTTCCACCCCCACCCATGCCGGGCACCTGCCACCAATCGTGGATTCCTCAATCTGGGTCGCCAGCGAGTACCCAGGTAAGGCATCCAGCACCTCAACCCTCAGCACCACCGGCCAGCAGCCCAGTTTATTTTAAAGCCGCATCTTAGAACACTCCTTTAAGATAAGAATGGATTCTTGGGTGAACCTATTTTCAGGTTCTGGAAGGGGAGGCAGGGTCAGGGTTTGTTAGGCTCACTGATGGATCCCTGAGAAGCAACAATATTACTACAGTGAGAAATTTTTCCTTTAAAACAGGAATCCATCAGTGATGCCTTACAGAAAGCAGACTCACTAGCAGTGCCTTATGAGGCTGGGTCTAGAACCTATTTAGGAAAAAGGTTCTGCAAGATGGCAGTTCCAAAACTGGTGTCCCTTCTGGACTGTATGTCTAGGCAGCAGTGCTTTATGAAGGTGTGCACTGTTTTCTAGCTAGCTGCTTTACACATTTCTAAAAGGGGGGATGACTCTTATAGCTGCCAGAGGCAGAGGTACCCCTTGTGGAATGTACCCATGGGAGGTACTTTATCAGCTTTTTCGTAACAGAACTGTATGCCGGAGACTATCCAGTGGTATGTAGTTTTCCTAGCTGGTGGTTTACCTTTGCAAACCTCGCCATAGGTTACAGAAAGCTGTGTGGTCTGGGAGTCAATATCTGTTGTCCAGTCCATGTAGTGCCCTTTATACAGCCAGACAGTATAACTTTTTTCTCACTTGTACGGGAATGTTCAGGATAGAGCACAAGGTTCAAGTGAAATTCTGACACCACCTTAGGTAGGAACTTCCTTTTGGCCCCAAGAGTCCATGTGGAAGATTATGTAGTTTGGATCTGTACAGAGGGCTTGTAGTTCACTTACCTCCTGGCAGATGTCATGGCAATCAGGAAAACTGTTTTCCATGTGACATAGTTTAAAATCAGCAGTAGCTATAGGCTCAAAGGAGGCCTCCATAAGCTTGGCAAGACAGATATTTAAGTACCATGGAGAAACTGTCCCTTACAAAGGGATACAGAAGATTGAGGCCCTTAAAGAACCTTTTCAAAACAGGCTGTGAGGCCAAGAACTAGTCTTTGCCTGCTGATGTGTGGGCTGACACAGCTGCCAGGTATATCTTCTGGGTTGAAAGTCTTAGACCTAAGGACTGTAAGTGTACAAGGTAGTCCAGAACTATAGACAGCCCTTCTTGTATTTGGATTATCTTCCTGGAAGCACACCAGTATGATGCTTTCGCCCACTTAGAGGACTGTGCTTTCCTTGTTGTTGGTTTTCTAGAAACTTTCAGTATCTCCTCTGACAGATTCAGAGTAGAGAATTCTAGCTCTTCAAGAGCCGTGTACTCGGACATAGTGTTCTGAGGTCTAGGAATGTTATTCAAACAACTTGAAGTCTTGCTGTATTCTGACAAATGCAGTTTAGACCGACCGGTTCAACTGCCCTGGAGAACAAAGAGTTAAACTCTGTGCAGATGCATAGAACGTTGAGCTCGAGCTTGGTTTTCAAACCATTGTCCTTGGTACATTCTAGTAACTGATCAGATTCTTTACTCCGCTCACCTGTGAAGACACCTCGGAGATTTCTCCTCGTTGCCTTTGGTTAAAGCTGAGTCTCGTCAGTTTGCTGATTGTCGCTTTCTTGTTTTCTGTTTAAAATGTTCTCAAACCGCTGTCTTCGGTATTGTGTATGTTCCTAGGTTGGGTAAGTGTTAGGTTTCTGACCAGATCTGTCGACCGTGAGGAAACTGAACTTTATTTTTCCCCTTTCTGTACAATTTGTTTTGATTCTGGGGACCTGGTTCAAAGCCCTGACCAGAACCGAGTTTTTCTTGTTTTTTCTTTGGCTAGTGCTAAACCGTTAGCCGGTCAGGATTTTGTCTCTCTGTTACCCAGCCTAACTAAGCCTTCAGGGGTAATTTCTATAAAATTCATGTTACTTTATCCAGGGCTAACCAAGTCATTTTCGGTAAAGTAGTAATTGGAATTTTTGCGTAACTGGCCTAACTAAGCCACTGGGTTAAGCATTAAAATTTTAGGGTTATGTTACAGAAATCCAAGAGAAAAACTGGTCCCACTGGGTTTCAGCGCTGTACCAAGTACGGTGAGCAATTTGCTAAGGCTGATCCACATTTGGTTTGTCTGTACTGCTTGGGTTTTGACCACTTGCAAACAGCCTGTGCTATTTGTCAGAATTTTCCTCAGTCTGCTTTCGACAGACGGCTTAGTAAACTGAGAGAAAGGATTAGAAACATAGAAACATAGAATTTGACGGCAGATAAGGACCGCTCGGCCCACCCAGTCTGCCCATTTCCCTACCTAATGGATAAGCTGCAGATCCTAGTTAACCAGCAGCCTACTTCTTCCTACCCCCACCCCCTAGAATTGCCTTATGACTGTCCCATGCATGCTTGAATTCCACCACTGTTTTTGACTCCACAACCTCCTCCGGAAGGCCGTTCCATGCATCCACAATCCTCTCTGTGAAAAAATACTTCCTTAAATTACCTCTGAGCCGCCCCCCCATCTTCAAATTGTGCCCCCTTGTTCTTGCACACCTCTTTTTTTGAAAGATGCTACCCTTGGACTTTGTTGATTCCCTTGAGGTACTTGAAAGTTTCTATCATGTCTTCCCTCTCCCTCCTTTCCTCGAGGCTATACATATTAAGCTCCTTAAGTCTTGTTTGTTTGTTTGTTTGTTTATTCGCATAACGGGTAAGCACACTGGAAACAAGTTCCTTTTACAGGTGCGACCCACATATATTGCATACAGACAATACATAATCAAACATACATATACAATGCAGCAAATTGCAGACAAAAATGTCTTTGTTACGTATAAAATTCACAAAAAAAATTCATAAAAAACAGTTACAATTAAATTGAGATTCGAAATACATCCTTAATGCATCGGCAAACTTTTTGACAGAACACAACCACCTACTATCTTGAGGAATTTCATTCCAGATAAATGGAGCAATATAAGCAAAGGATCTTTGTCCACTTTTAGATTTCATAAAAGGAATCTCGAGAAACCTACTGTCTGACCTATGTCTAGAATAATGACCATCAATATATATAAGTCTCTCTTCATATGTCTTCTGGTGCAGACCCTGCACTATTTTAGTTGCCCTCCTCTGGACAGCTTCCATCCTGTCTATGTCTTTGCGGAGATTGGGTCTCCAAAACTACACGCAGTACTCCAGATGGGGTCTGACCAGCTGTCTGTACAGAAGGATAATAACTTCCTGTTTTCTACTGGTGATGCCTCTCCCTGTGCATCCCAGTATCCCCCCAGCCCTCCTTGCTGCCATCTCACATTGCTTGCCCACCTTTAGGTCATCTGATATGACTACCCCCAGGTCCCTTTCCATTTTTGTTGTTGTTAGTATCTCACCCCCCATTGTGTACTCTTCCCCTGGGTTTTTGTTTCCCAGGTGCATTACCTTGCACTTCTTAGCACTGAATCTAAGCTGCCATACATTTGACCATTCCTCTAACCTTGCCAAGTCCCTTCTCATGCTTTCCACCCACCTTGTGCATCAACTCTGTTGCAGATCTTTGTGTCATCTGCAAAGAGACATGCTTTTCCTTCCAGTCCCTCTGCAATGTAAACTATAAAGACATTGAGAGGACGATCAATACTGAACCCTCGAGGTGCCCACTAGTAACCCCCCTCTTCAGAGTGGACTCCATTTACTATTACTCTCTGTGTCCTATTCTCCATCCAATTCTTTACCCAGGCTGTCATCTTGGGACCCACTCCCAGGCTGGCTAACTTGTATATTAATTTTGTTGTGTGGGACTGTGTCAAATGCCTTGCTAAAGTCTAGGTAGGCCATGTCCACAGCCCCTCCCTGATCTACTACGTTGGTCACCCAGTCAAAGAAATCTATCAGATTTGTCTGGCATGACCTTCCTGCTGTGAATCCATGCTGCCTTGGGTCCTGTGCCCCTCTGGCCTCTAGATACTCGACAGTTCTTTCCTTCAGAAGTGATTCCATCATTTTCCCTACCACTGAGGTTAAACTAACAGGTCTGTAGTTTCCTGCTTCTGCCTTGCTCCCACTTTTGTGAAGGGGAATCACATCTGCCCTCCTCCAGTCCTCGGGTACCACCCCATCCTCCCATGATTTGTTAATCAACGATGTATAAGACGTTCATTGATGGTGGCTCTGGTTCAACCAAGCCTTCGGATCTGGCAGCCAAACCCTCAGGCCAGGGTGAACCGTTGACGGTTAAAAGATGTTTAGAGTCGGTTTCAGAACCTGCACCATCTAAAAAGGCCAAGCGCTCCGGTTTGGAACCACATATGCAGTCAGTTCTGGTCCCAACCGCTGCGGAAATTGCAAAAGCCATCCGCATAGTGCAGTCTTTTTGCAGTCTGGGTTTGGTGGACCGTCGCAGGTACTGTCTGGGCAGCCAGCAGTTCTGGATACTGGTTCAGTACCCATTGAATCTTCCCTTGTCAATCTTCACCATTCATTACTTCCTGGGTGTAAGCCGGAGGCGTGCAACCGTCACGGGAGCTTTTTTTTTTTTTTTTTTTTAAAGTTGCCTAACGGCCCCCCTCGGGAGCGGCGTCATCGCGAGGCGGCCGTTATGTGACGACTCCTCCTCCAACTCAGTTCTGTTTCTCCCGCCGTCGAGGCAGCACCTGTTCGGGCGTCCATTCTCCCACTCGTCAGCGACTCCTCTTTCCACACACTCGCGCCCGATCGGTAAGACCGTTCTTTTCTTTCTAAAGCGGCGCGGTGTGTTTTCCTACTGTTTTTCTTGTTGATTTCGCGTTATGTCGGGTCCAGAGCTAAGCGTGTTTGAGCGGGCGGCGCCCTATGCGTCGGTGTTACTGTGGCGGCATTTCTCCGTCTCGGACCCGGCATGGCGTTTGTCTTCGTTGCCTGGGACCCAACCATGACATGGATTATGCGGCGCCTGTTTCTCCATGGACCGCGTGTCCTCAAGTCCGCAGCGTTCAAGCTCGGCAAAGCCCGCCGACCTTCGGGGCGGCGTCGCTCAAAGGGATTCTCAGGTAAGGTCTCTAGGCCCTTCCCGGGTCCCCTCCGGCCTCTCTGATCTGAGGAGGAGGGTCTCCCGTCTTTTCTTGCGGAGGAGGCCCCTTCTGCAGTGTCGAGGCGTGTTAGTCCCTCCGGGCCCGGCGGCGCCCGACACCGCCCTCGGCAGTCACCTCTGCGGAGGTGCAGGCTCCCCGTGGCGAGGCCCTGTTTTTAGGCCCTAGCTTCGGGTGGACCCTCACGCCGCCTTCGGTGCCGTTCGGATCCTGGCGCCGTTAGCGGTGCGGTGATCGAGCAGTGCCGTTTCGGTGCGTTTTGGGTCCAGCGCGTTCGCGGCGCCGTGATCAGGCGGCACTGTTGGCGGTGCCGCTTTGGGCATGGCGCCCGTTCACGGCGTCGATGGACGAAGCGGCGCCCGTCGGCGAGTGCCGCCTCCGCCTTCCGTCGCGCCGGCGCCGTGGGCCTGGTCCTTCCTCCAGGCAGTGCCGGCCTTGCGGCGCATTGAGGTGTGGAGCTAGGCCTGGCGGCCTGGCGTGAGGGGCGGCGGCGCCTCCCCTTGGTGCAGGGGCCGTTCGCGGCCCGTAGCCTCGAGGACCCCTGGTGGCCAGCATTGAGGTCCTGCTGGTCTCGTCCTCCTCGGAGGCGATGGATTCAGGCGTGGACCCATCCTGGCACCCCACTCTTGAGTCTGGGTCCCGGTGGCTAGAAGTGCCAGGCGGCGAGCAGGCCCCTCCTCTGTCCCCTTCTGCCGCCTCCTGAGGGTTCCCGGCTGGGGTGGCCGGGAGCCCCTGGGGGCAGGCGCAGGGGTGACGCAGGGGGAGGCTCCCCTCTCTGGAGGCCCGGTGACAGCTACCTTACAGGGTGCTGTCACTCTCTCTAGGGACAGGGGGACGCTGTGATCGAGGAGGAGGGCCCTCTCAGAGTCCGAGGGGTCAAGGGGCAGGGGGTCTGCTGCTCGGTCTTCCTTGGCCACCTCAGGGGGTGGCCAGGAGCCGAAGTGCAGAGCCTCGCCCCTCCCTCCAGGGTTCTAGGGTGTCCTCCGTCGGCGTTTGTGCGGACTGCCCTTCTGGATCCATGCAGTCCCGGCGTCGTCACAGGGAGGTTCTCCCCCAGGGCTCTTCCAGGCTCCGCTTCCCCAGAGTTCCGTTCTGCGGCCTGGTCTGATATCCGGGATCCCCCTTTCAGGGGCTCCTTTCCCGGATTCCAGAGCCCTTGCAGAAGCAGTTGCCTCAGCGGGCGCCCTCTCCATCTCTCTGCCTTCACCACCCCACTCCTAGGCCATATCGGCCCTCACGGGTCCGTTATCCTGGTAGCAGTTCAGGGGTTCTGTGGCCTTCCCTCATACGTTAGGTACATGCATGGCGGGTCTTTCAACTCTCCCCACACGCGCAGGAATCCTCTGGGCATTCCAGTTCCCCATCATCCTCGTCTCCCTCCTCGAGGAGAGAACCCCTGCTCATCTGTCCTCGATGCTGATTTCACAGAATATCAGCATTTCCTCTCGAGGATGGTGAGGATCTCCGGTTTCTACGTTCGAAGAACAATACCGAGCAGGAGCGCGTGAATTCCTTGGTAGATTCAGTGCCCAGCATCTGGTGGTACCTTCCTGGCCTATCCCCTTCCAGGAGGCGTCTATCCGGTTATGGCAGTCCCTGCGCTTCTTCCCCAGCCCGGACTGCCAAGCGTAGGTATTGTGCCCCCTCTGAGTCTCTGGGTTCCCTTCCAACCCGTCCTCCAGGTTTGGTATACCTGGATACTCCTTCTGGGCGCCGTTGCCTGGCCGACGACCCACCACGGATCGGACTCTCTCCAGTTCGACCGTTGGGGGCTAAGAGTGTTCTCTTCTGCTCGTGCGAGTGCATGTATTGCATCACATCAGGCTCACCACGCTGCCTACAACCGGCATCTGTGGTCGATGATGTCCCAGCTGCTGGCATCTATGCCTGATATGGAGCAAACCAGACAAGCCGTTGCCCTCTCCGCGGTAGGCCTGGAGCTGGCAAGACACCAAGCAAGGGCATCTTATGACGCCAATGAGGTGGCTTCCAGGCTTGTGGGGACAGCGATCTGCATCAGGCGGACGGCATAGCCGTCTTTCAGGTTGTCACCCTGGCCCGGCGTGAGGTGATTCGCTCCGCCTTCCGGGGACCGTCTTTTCTCTTCCAGAGCTAGGAGACTTTTACAGGGGCTCCTCCGTCTCCTCGTCCTCGGGAGGCACCTCCTAGCTCTTCTCCCTCTTAGGCTTTCTGAATAAGCCAGGGTCTTCTCCTTCTGTTTCTCACCAGCAGAAGGCTGGGGGTCTTGTTCCCTCAGGGTATGGCCTCTTCCCCCTCCAGAGGAAGAGGAGCTTGGTACTCACCCAGGAAGTAATGAATGGTGAAGATTGACAAGGGAAGATAGGAAAATTACGTACCTACCGTAATTCTTGATCTTCTCTTGTATCTTCACCATTCATTACTTACACCCGCCCACCATCCCCTCAGTGCCTCTTCCTGTGGCTTCTCCACCTCCCGTCTCCTTCCTCTCTCTGCATTTATATAAAATATAGGAAAATTCCTTAAATTTTCAAAAAAAAAAAAAAGACAAAAGTAAAAAAAAAAAAAAAGATCTTTCTTGGGGGGTTCTAAAATCCAGAAAAATTACTTACTCTAAGATTCATGGGCCATTTCGCGGATTGCATTGGCGATCAGACTGCACAACTATCTCTTGCTATTCTTATGGCAAGATACCTCTGGGGTTTTTTGGCCTGGCTCAGGCTATTCAGTTTTGAACCTGCAATCCCGTGTTCAGATAGTTGCCCTGAAATCTGATTCCCCCCTCTATTCTTACCTTGCAGAGCAGAGGAACAATACGTCTGTTCCTTTCTCTTTAAAAAAAAAAAAAAGTGCTGAGGGAACTCTCTCCGACTGCTATAGGCATCTTGGTATCTGGGTCATGCATCTACTTAAAAAAAAAAAAATATATTTTTATCTGTAAAAAAAAAAATGAGAAATCAAACAAGAAGGCAAATGAGAAGGTAGGCTATCCTTCTCGCTGTTTTGCTAGTGGTTTCTCCCTTAAGTGTACTCCTGGACAATTTTACAGTAGACCTCTGCTGACCACATCCAATCTTAGCCAGCCTAAGCCTTGGCCGCCTTAGCCAGTCAGTCTGAGTCCCATTTCTATCTTGAAACGCCTGAAAGGCTTACTTTTCTATTTCTAAACCCCTGAGCAAGCTCTCATGCTGCGGGGTTTTATTCTTCCTCCCTCGGCTGTCCTCCACTTAAAGGCCCTCCGCGGCCAGGAGCCGAGGTGGGTGTCAAGAACAATGGCATGTTGAAGATGAGGACTATGCCTCCTGAGTCTGTCTAGCGGGTTCGGTGAACCTTCTCTTCAGCTCCTATCTCCGGGATTCTTGTTTCCCTTTAGTTGAGCCTTCAGCTACAAGCTAACTATGCTCTTGGGCCTTCTGGTCCCTTCAACATCCCATCTCTCTCTCTCTTTCTTCTTCTTCTTCTATTTTCTCATTTCCTTACTCATCTCTCCTCCTAGAGTCGCCCAGGTAAGGAGGCCCTGCACTCCTAGGCTAGGGATGTTCTTATCTCCTCTGTCCTTCCTCCATCGGCTTATTCCTTTTCAGTTCATTCTTCCTTGCTTTGCTATCCCTCGCTATCTTGCCTCGCTATCTATGTTTCTGCTTTCACTTTTGCCTCCGGCTCACAGAACTGAGTTGGAGGAGGAGTCGGTCACACCGCTCGCCAGCATGACGCATGACGCCGCCTCGAGGGCGGGCCGTTAGGCAACTTTAAAAAAAAGAAAGCTCCCGTGACGGGTGCGCGCCGCCGGCTTACACCCAGGAAGTAATGAATGGTGAAGATACAAGAGAAGATCAAGAATTACGGTAGGTACGTAATTTTCCTTTCTGAGGAGTACTGTTAGTCTGTGATTATGATGAGGAGGAGGATGAAGGGGAGCCCATAGATCCTGAGGTTTCCCCTGGTCATCCCCAATATGAGTCCCCTCCTAGGCCTCTCTCTGAGGCCACCTCCCATGTTGCTTTTGTGAGGCAGGTGGCTGAGATCTTGCAGCTCTCTGTACAAGAAGTTAGGCAGGAAGAGGATGAGGAAGAGGATTACAGGGACATAATGGATCTCCCTGTATCCCAGAGACTGTCGATTCCCATCCACAAGTTCCTTAAAAAGCAGACTTTAAAAATCCTTCAGACCCCCAACTCTGTCCCTCCTGTAGACAAGAAGATGGACAGAAAGTATTTTCTGGCTGGCAGTGGCACTGACTTTCTATCCAGCCATTGCAGCCGTGTGGGGGTAGTACAGACTGCAGCCTGTGAGAAGGCTGGCATTCCTCTGGCTTCTCATCCCCCTGACAAGGATTCCAGAAAGGTGAATTCCCTTGCCAAGAAAACATACCTGGCATCCTCTTTAGGCATTAGGCAAGCCTCCTATATAGCTTATGCCTCCAGGTATCAAAAATCCCTTTGGGAATCTGTAGAACAGTTAGTCAAAAAAGGCCTCTCCTGAGCTCTCTGCTGATCTCCAGGAGATGGTCAACAAGGGGGTACAGGCATTAAAGTCCCAGTTCCACATGGCTGTGGACTCTAATGATGCAGCTTCTAGGGCTATGGCATCTGCTGTATCTCTTAGGCGTTTCTCCTGGCTCAGATGTACTACTCTGTCCCAGGATACACAGAATAATGCTACGGACTTTCCCCTTGTCCAGAATTCTCTGTTTGGGGAACAGACTGAAGTATATATGAAGAAAATGAATGAGTACAGAGTGGCATACAGGAGTGCTTCAGCAAAAGAGAAGGATGTCACTCCTCAAAAGCAGCATGCTGGGGTAAACCCTACCCCATGCCTTTCCATCAGGCCCAAGCCTTTCCCTCTTACCAGCAACCTAGTGGTTTCTTTAGAGTGGGGGCAGGAGAAGTGCTGGTAGGGCCATCTCCACCTCCCAGTCTGCTACCCCAGCTAAACAGACACCCTGAGGAGTCTGTCCGGGCTTCCTCCCCTACCCCTGTAGGGGGCAGGCTGACCTACTATCTCCAGGCTTGGCAGACCATTACTTTAGACAAGTGGGTCCTGGAGATAGTAGGTCAGGGTCTTGCTCTCAGCTTCAGGCTGCTCCCTAAACTATCAACAAGAGCCTTCAAACCTGCCAACCCTACAGAAACAGCCCTGTTGGAGGCAGAGGTTTCCACTCTTCTCCTCTCAAAGGCAATGGAGCCTGTGCCACCCCAGCACAGGGGAAAAGGGTTGTACTCAAGGTACTTCCTAGCACCAAAGAAAAATAGGGAGTGGTGGCCCATTCTGGATCTCTTCCTCAACAGGCATCTTACAAAGCCAAAGTTCAAAAATAACAACTCTGGCTACCATTAGACCTACTTTCAGTCAAGGGGACTGGCTAGCATCCCTGGATTTAAAGGATGCCTATTTCCACATCCCAATCAGGCAGTCCCACAGAAAATATCTCAGGTTTTGACTGCCCTCAGGCCACTACCAGTTCAAGGCCATGCCCTTCGGGCTGACCTCTGCCCCGAGAGTATTTACAAAGTGTCTGGCAGTGGTAGTGGCATACCTCAGAAAGCAAGGGATTTCAGTTTATCCCTATCTGGACGACTGGCTGCTGGTGGGTCAGTCCCCCCAGCAGGTCACAGAAGCACTAAATCTCACTCAGGACACTCTTCAGTCCCTTGGTTTCCTGGTGAATCTAAAAAAGTCTGTCTTGACCCCAGTACAAGTGTTAGACTTCATAGGGGCAGAGCTGAATACCATTCAGGCAAGGGCCTTTTTGCCCCCTGCATGGGCACATGCCCTCATCAATCTGACAAAATCCTTCCACCTTTGAGTCCCTCGACCTACAAGGTATTTTTTACAGCTTCTAGGTCACATGGCCTCCACCACAGCCGTGGTCCCGGGGGCCAGGTTCCAAATGAGGGATATTCAATTCCACCCGAGATCCTTGTGGTCCCAGAAAAGGATCCTCTGTCCAAGCTGATTCCAGTGTCTCCCACTCTTCTGTTAGCTCTTCAGTGGCGGCAGGATATGGACAACCTCAGAGTAGGGGTTCCCTTTCTTCCCCAGGCCCCCTCTCTAGTGTTGACAACAGATGCTTCCCTGCTGGGCTGGGGTGCTCTCCTAGGGGATCACACAGCCCATGGAACTTGGCTTTCTCAGGAGTCTCTCCTGCACATCAACCTTCTGGAACTCAGGGCAATGTTCCTGGCCATCCAGGAGTTTGTCAGTCTCTTACAGAGCAAGGTGGTACAGGTCAGAACAGACAGTACCACCACCATGTACTACATTGAGAAGCAGGGGGGAACAAGATCCTCACTGCTTTGCACAGAATCCATGAAGATTTGGAATCTGTCCTATTTCCTGAACATATCCCTGTCAGCTGTTCACTTGCCAGAGAAGGACAGTGTACTGGCGGATGCTCTCAGCTGGATCAGCCAGGGCCATCATGAAAGGACCTTGAACAGGCAAGTCCTTCTATCAGTATTCAGGAGATGGGGGTGCCAGCGATAGCTCTCTTTGCAGCCCAAGACAATCATCAGTTGCCACTGTATTGCTGCAGGCCTCCACTCCAGGGCTCAGTTCCACTGGAGACCCTGCTTCTGGATTGGTCAAACAGGTTCCTTTATGCCTTTCCTCCATTTCATCTGATAGCCAGAGCCCTGGTCAAACTGAGGTCTCAGTCTGCCACCATGATTCTCATAGCCCCAGACTGGGCCAGACAACCGTGGTACTCAATGCTACTGTCCCTGTCGGTGATCAGTCCTATTTGCCTCCCCAGGAGGTACATCCTGCTGACATCCTCTCGGGAGGATCCTTTACCCCAATCTTCAGTCTCTTCTCCTCAGGGCTTTGCTGTTGAGAACCTAGAATATGCAGACTTGCATCTCCCTCAATCTGTCTTGGACATATTAAGGGTGTCCAGGAATCCTGCAACTAGGAAAACCTACTCCTCTAAGTGTAAAAGAGTTTCCATCTGGCGCACCCAGAAAGACCTGGCTCCACAACAGGCTGATCTACCAGCACTTCTGGATTACCTGGTGCATCTTCAATCACTGGATCTGCAACCATCTAACTTGAAGGTGCACTTGGCAGCTGTCTCTGCATATCTTTCAGCAGGGAGGGGCCCCTCCCTAGCTGCACACCCAGTTTTCAAAACATTTTTCAAGGGTTTGCTACATTTTCATCCTCCACACAGGGATCCTACCCCTGCACAGGATTTAAATATCTGCATAGGCCAGCTTATGCAGCCTCCATTCGAACCCATGTTTTCTTCAGAGCTCAAGTTGCTCACTTGGAAGACTATTCCTAGTAGCCATCACTTCTTCCAGAAGGATCAGTGAGCTTCAGGCCTTGTCAGTGGAGCCCAACTATATTGCACCCCACAGAGATAAAATTGTACTTCGGACTAATAGGAAATTCCTCCCTAAGGTGGTTTCTGATTTCCATCTTAATCAATCCATCACTCTGCCTGTATTCTTCTCAGAGCATTCCAGCTCAGGTGAATGCAGGCTCCACAGTTTGGATGTAAAAAGAGCTATTATCTATTACATGGCTAGGATGAAGGAGCTAAGGAAGGATTGTTCCCAGTTATTCCTTACCTAAGGTGAGGTTAGTAAGGGAAGGCCAGCTATAAAAAGGACCATAGCCAGATGGATTGTGGTGTGTATCCAGTTTTGCTACAGCAAGCTGGGGAAAGACCCACTGGCAGGCCTTAGGACCCATTCCAACAGGGGGACTGTTGCCTCAGTAGCAGCTGCCAGGGAAGTCCCCTTGCTTGAGATCTGTAATGCTGCCACCTGGAAGTCTGTCCATACATTCACTAAACACTACAGCCTGGACACTCAGGCTAGGAGTGATGCCAGGTTTGGCACAGCAGTACTGCAGAGCCTAGTCCCCAAATAGGTTCTGTGCCCATCTCCATGGAGCACTGCTTTGTAGTATGCATTTGTCAGAATACAGCAAGACTTCATGTTGTTTGAAGAAAAAATTACTTACCATAGTAATGTTGTTTCTTCTAATGGAATCTTGCCTGTATTCTGACCTCCCACCCTACCTCCCCTTCAGAACCTGGGGAAAGGGTGGCTCTCTGCAGTACCTTTAGGATTTAACCCAGTAGTGGATACTGGGTTTCTTTCGGGCATCTGTGACCTGAGTCTTCTACATGCCACATGCCCTCTCTTTTTTGTGTTGCCCCTGAAGGGGGCCCCTGTTCAGGCTTGGTTAGAGTTTTTTGCCTTATATTTTTAGTTTTAGCTTCATAGAATCTGATCAGTTACTAGAACGTACTAAGAACAATGGTTTGAAAACCAAGCTCGAGCTTAATGTTCTATGCATTTGCATAGAGTTTAACTCTTTGTTCTCCGGGGCAGTTGAACTGGTCTGTCTAACTGTATTTGTCAGAATACAGCAAGATTCCATTAGAAGAAACAACATTACTATGGTAAGTATTTTTTTCTTCTGCCCTAAGATAGAGTCAGCAGGTTGTACCTCAGTGGCTGGCTGATTGTAATCATGCTGGACAAGGTCAGGAGCATTGAGTACCAAACCTGTCTGGACCAGTCTGGAACTATCAGGATCATTATTGCAGGCTCTTTCCAGAGCTTTATGAGCACTCTCTGTATGAGTGGGATGGTGGGAAGGTTTGCATGAACCTCCCTGTCCAGAACTTGGGCATCCTCTGGGACTGTGCCCTTGCTGGTGGCCTGCAACAAAACTTTGAGAGTTGATTGTTCTTTCAAGTGGCAAATAAATCTATTTCTGGAGTACCCCATCTTCTGAAGATTGAAGCCAGCAGTTGCTGGCTCATGGTCCACTTGTGGTTTCCTTCGCTGACTCTGCTTAGGGAGTCTGCCAGCACATTGTCATTGCCTGGCAGATGTACTGCAGAAATCTTTGTGTCCAGGAAATAAGACAGATTCCAGATCTTCATAGCTTCTGTGCACAGTTTTGAGGATCTTGTTCCTATTGCTTGTAGTACATTGTTATGGTGTTGCCTGTGCAGATTTGAACAGACTGACTGTGAAGCTAGGATGTAAATGATTGCATTACCAGCAGTAATGCCTTGAGCTTTATGAGATTTACATGCACATGAGTCTCTTTTGGGCTCCAAATGCCACTTACTGTGAGATCCTCCAAATAGGCTCCTCACCCTAGGAGGGAAACATCTGTTGTGAGAATACTGTTTGGGGATTGCTGGAGGAAGGGAATTCCCTTACTGAGGTTGCTTTCCTCGTTTCAGCACTCTAGTGCATGCACAAAAACCCTTGAGACTGGCATTAGCTTAGAGAGCAAATCTCACCTGTGGGCCCAGTGGCCCCTCCGGTGGTAATGAATGTCCCTAATCTGAAATCTGGCCCCTGGTACCACAGGTATGGATGAAGTAGTGTGGCCCAGTAACTGCAGTAAATCCCTTGTAGCTCTTGAGTGGCCTAGTGGAAAGGATTTTGCACTGGCATTTAGATTTGATGCCCTTTCCTATGGGAAGAAAACCTTCCCCTGTAGGGTATCCATCTCAACACCTATGAAGTTCAGTACCTGAACCGATTCTTTCTGAGAGTTCTGAAGGTTTGTTAGGAGTCCTAGGCTCTCTGGGGTGCTCCTTACCTGTTGTATGGAGCACCTTGCCTCTTGCTCTGTTTTCCCCGAGAGTTGCTAGTCATCTAGATAGGGAAATCCACAGCACCTTGTCTTCTCAAGTGCGGTTAGACACGTTGGGAATACCCTTGGTGCTAAGATGAGGCTGAAGGGAAGGACTGTAAACTGATATTGACAGATCTTACTTTGAGGAAGGCTCTTTCAGCAGGCCAACTCTGGTAGGACTTAGCCACCAGGCGCCAGGACCACACGGAAAACTTTCTAGCTAGCAGTCTACCACGGGCCTTAACAGACACCGCAGCTACAGTCAGCTGCCATTACTCTGTGACAGGGCTGAATAAGACCCTGCACCATTTGTTATGCAGAAAGTGTTTAAATGCAAGGATCTGTTCTATCCTCTCCTTTTCTGTCTTTTGTCTGTCTGGTTGTGCAGCCAAATTTTCTTGTGAGACCTAGGAACTGATTACACCAACAGTTTCACTATCTCTCTGCGGTCCCTTGCAATTTCTGTCTTCTCTTCCCCCTTGCATATCTGCGGGTATAAAAATATATGTGAATCTTTATATGGAAATGTCACTGATACTGGGATCCCTTTGTTTAAAACTGTATGTAGTTTTACTGTTGAAATCATTGCAAAAAGCTATTTGGAACTCAAGGGGTTAAACTGAGATGCTGGTGTGCAGACTTTACAGAGCTGTCAACAAGAGGTCATTTCTGGGTTATTATGTTCTTTCTGCTGCACCTGCAAGAGCATTGGAAACTGACAAGAACATTCTGTGAAAATATACTATCTCTGTAACGAGCTCCCTGCAAAGACTCGTTATAAAAAGAGCAGCGATGTTTTGCAAGGGGGAGAGAGAGACAGATTTGAAACTGAGAAGAAACACCCAGAAGGAGGACTGTTTTCTCTGTTTTAATTGCCTTTGTAAACAGTAATTCTGAACAACTTTTATGTTTTATTTTACTGATATTAATAATAATAAAACACATTGCGAAGTTTACAACTGCTCCTGGTATTCCTGTGTTTCCTGAGCTGTGCCTCGATGACATACTCACAATTGCCAACCTTTTTTTTTTTCATTTTCTTTAAGTGGCGAACATCAAATTTTCGATGTTTCAGCCATCGAGTTTGTCTTTTCTACTAGCCTCGTTTTCCGATCACTCCACAAAGTGTGCCCGCAGCAAGCAAATTCCTGAAAAAACTGCCACTCTTCATGCATCCTTTGCCTAGGCCCCAGCCACGACACCAAAGTCTGCCAGATTTGCCAGAAATTCAACCAGGGCACTCGGAGACGTTATCTTAAGATTCTGGAGAGTCATCTTATTAAGCAGAAGTTGGTCATGATGGAAAAGGAGCAGCACGCCAGGAGCTGTTTGACCTCACCAGCACAGTCTTCCGGTGCTTCCTCGTCTTTTCAGTCCTAGGAAAAATCTGGTGAGAAGCATAAGCACTGGGACAAACACCAGGACCCAGACTGGTCTGCTTCCCACTCACGGTCACCTCACAAACCCTTGGGGTCATCCTCCCACGAGGGGGTGGCTCCTTCATACCCACCAGCCCTTTCTTCTATTGGGCTACTGGTGGCACATCCACCCGCCCTTATTGTCATTACAGGAAGTGGCTCTTTGGGGTGGGGGACTTAGTCACCTGTCTCTCAGCCCCTGATGCTCAGGACCATTTCTTTTTCAGGATCTTAGCCAGGCAGCTCAGCCGGTGCTGGTCTCTCTCGAACGTTGGTTCTTCAACTGTCACTCCCCTGGCCAAGGCACTTCCTACAATGGTCTTATCAGCAGGACCCGATGTCAGTCCTTCCAGGCAGGGCCCGCAGCAGGCTACCCCCTCCTCCTCCTCCTCCAGTTTGGCGTTGCCTGTGCCTTAGCCTGGGTAGTCTCCTTCTCCCCAGGTGCCTGCTTCTCTGACTCTCCCGGCACTAGCAAATCCTTCACCTGTGCACTCTCTGACGATGTCCGCTGGACTGCCACCAGTCCTGCCAGTTCCCCAGTCTTCAGGCCCGGTGCTGGCGTCACCTCTCCTGCAGCCTGTGCCTTTGCCGACTCCTGCAGGCTCCATGTGTCAAGTGGTCCCTTGCTGGGGTACCCTACACTGGCCTCACCACTGTGGTACCCTTACCCAGTGTCGGCATATCCTTACCCACCAGTTTATAGTCCCGCCCCGGTGGATTACAGTGCCCTGTTCTCTGCATGGTGGTCCTTTGTTCAGAAGCAAACTCCTGCTTCTCAGGGTCCGCCTCCGGCATCCCCCTTTGAAATCCCTAATCCTCCCCCAGGACTAGGGCCGGTTTGGCACCGGTGATCCCCAGACGTTGGGGTCCTCCGGGTCTCAACCGAGCGTCAGCTCCGGTTCTCACCAGGTGGAGCACCTACCGCCGGAGAGTGACCAGGAGGAGACAAACAAAGATGACTCAGATTGCTCAGAGTCCTCCTCCTCACCAAGGGCGTTCGGATGGTGAAGAGCCCTCCAAGGTGATTCCCAAGTCCCCTTCTGACGATCCATCTTTTTTAGACATCATGCGCCACATCCGGTCCATTATTGGCTGGGAACCGGGCGAGCAGAATCCAGAGAGGTGTCACCTGGCCATTTATTTGAGGCAGTGGGATGGTCCTCGTAGTGGTGGTGCCACCCCTGATTGACTCCTATGATGATATCACCAGGACGGCTTGGAATCACCCCTTTTTTTTTTTTATACTTCATTTTTATTGGTATCCACAGATTCCAGTACAGAGTTTATGTTATATCAACATCATTATTTTATACATACTTATGTAAAGACCTTAAAAGGCCCAATGGAATTGTAAAAACTTCTTATAATTTCAACTGGTACTACATCATGTTAAATCACAGTCATAGTACATATGCATTTTCAACAGCATTAGAGTACAGGCAGAAAGAAAAAGAAAAATTATAGACTACGCCCTATTTACTAAGCTAGTTTAAACAGTAAGGAATTAAAGAGAAAAGTAGGGGACAAGAAACAAGGGTATATAATTAGGGGCGTGGGGGAACTAGATCTAACCCATGTGAGGGTGAAATCAAGGTCAACACCTAGATGAGAGAAGGAGAGTAGGAGCAATCCCCCTCAAGGTTCCCTAACCAAGCAGTTCCCATCTTACCCATTGATTTACAAACTGTGGAGACCTCAGAGTTAGCGAGAAGGAAATCCTCTCATAGATTTTGACATTGTTTACTAGGTCCCTCCACTCCGTCTCAGTGGGTGGCTGGGGGGACAGCCACTTCCTTGATATCACCTTACAGGCTGCCGCCACCAAAATGTTCCAAAGATACTTGGCCTCCTTACCTACAACCTCTGAGGGATACAGGCCCAGAATTATATATGTCTATATGTTCCGGTCCCATAGATACCACAATATTAAAATTTTCTGTAATTGGCTTTGTATATTGCTCCAGTATTGTTTGAGCATAGGGCAGTGCCAAAAAATATGGGCTTGAGATGCCCCAGGATTACCACATTTCCGCCAACATAATGGCGAGATCTCCGGATTCCACTTAGACACCTGCTCCGGTACTTGGAAGTACCTGCTTCTAAGTTTCCATAAAAATTCACGCCACCCCGGGGAGGAGGAGGTAGACCAAGTATTCTTTATGGACAATAACCATTTTTCTTTATGCAAATGTAACCCCTAGATGGCGCTATCCCAGGGGCTACTACCCCTGCCTGATTTGCCACTAACAGGTTGAGGGGCCTGGATCCAATGGCGGGTGCCTCCACCCAGAGGTCAGGGTTTGCAATAGTTAAACTTACTTGGTCACAGCCCTCTGGGACACTGCAACCCCTTTCTTCCACTAGTGGCCCACACAATATATCAAATTACCTTCACAGTATACACTTACCCCAGGGCTGGTTCAGGCACTGGGACCTCCTGTAAAATGAGATACAGTGCAGCAATCACAGTACGATACTTTAACATAGACAAATACCTCAGGCAGTATAACTTTGCTGAAACAAGCAGCTCGGATTTATTTAGGGGGGAATATAACAAGGACAGGGGGAAATCAGGTTAATTAACTTATCACTTTACTCATCTACCTATGGCTCTGTGCACAGGCCTATCCCTACCAGTTACTGTCCCTAGGTACCCAAGCCTAGTGGCTAGTCCAAACCGTGGCAGCTGGTAGGGGCCCTTTCCCACAGAGAAAAGAAAAATTAGTTTAAACAGTCAGCAGTACAGTGATTCCATTTGGGTTCAATGTGGCAATTCAACAGGGAGCGACCCTGAATTAGTACTCACGACCTCCAAACAAGATAGGGTCCTTCAATGTCAGCAGGGCTACTCTTGAGCTCCACGAGACTCCTCACACATTTATATGGCAAACAGGCAGGCTGCTTCTCTATCCCGATCGCAATTACTGCACAATACCCGGGAGAACACACAGCAGATTCAGTTCCTGACAGACCGAGTGCAATTCAGCTATTTCTCCAGTCTTCTAGGGTGAGCCTGGTTTCTACTCTTCAGATATCCTTTGATTCTCTTCACAGGACGGATTCAGTCCTAACAAGCAGTTACACAAGCTGCAGACCGGAACTCTGGGCCTTACACACGTTTCCCGACTAAAACTGCACACTGAAAAAGCACAGGGCTCCTTCCTTCTTCACTGTCAGAGCTCAACTGAAACTCCAACAGACAAAACCGGGCACTTCCTTTGAGTTCCTCCCAGTTCTTGACTGGATTGGCTGTCACTCACAATAGACTGCTGCTGTTGGTCCAAAAAGGCGCCGAAGTCTAAACTACATCTCCCAGAGTCACTGCCCATACAATCCTCTTGTGGCTGGTTCAGATTATGAGTCCAAGTTCTGATTCGTCAAGGCACCATTTTAGAGCTAGCTTACCCCACACTGATTGGTCCAGTTCAGCAGTTCAAAACCAGAATGGGAACTAGGCAGACACAGTTCTGGCTGCAAAGAAAGCAGGTTAGACAAACTGTAATTTCATTATTACTCTAAATGGTTTCTGGCAAACAGTTACATCTTTCAGATAGGTTCCTTTGCACTCCTAGTGACTGCAAAAATGGGCGTATTGGCAGCAGCTTCGGTGGTACTCAATCAAAGAAACACACAGTCCCCATACAAACTAATTATGTCTGCAAGCAGACAGCTCTTAAAGAGACAGTACCAGAGGTTCTAAAAACACTCACTGATAAATGGCTTAAACGCCAAACACCATTCAGGCTTGGAGCATTCAAGCAAGCTCCTGGGAAGTCTTTTGGGAACCCCCATTTGCAGGGGGGTTACACAAACTTAACCCAAGATCCCTTTCCCACTTCTCTTTAATATATGTAGTGGAGCAGTGTAAATCCATAATGTAAGTTTTATACAGTATAGAAATTGCTTGTTCCCCCCTCTCCGCCCCCCAAATCCCTTCAAACACCATCGGTTGGGGTGTCCCCCCGAATCTAAAGAGGATTTACGTAAGCATTTTGTTATATAATCTCTGATCTGGTAGTAGAATATCAAGTCCCCCTGTACCCAATTAAACTTTCCAGTGCCTTCTTCAAATGTCAGGATCTGTTCCCCTTTCATTAACTGCCACGGAGCCCAACATCCCCGTCTCTGAAGTCGCTTAAACCAAGGGTTCCCGTGAGCAGGTGTATGAAGCGAGTTCAGGGACCAAGCTTGATATTTCCAAAGGTATATCTTTGTAGTTCCACGCAGACACCCTCGTCTGCAACCCTCCAGAGCTGCAGCGGTGCCCGAATACAATGGAGAAGAGCTACCCACTGACGCAGCTGGTGCAAACATTTGTGTCCGGAGAGAGGGAGAACAGGGGACGGCTAGATCCATGGGCTTCCAAATCGCCTGGTAGGTGGGATGTTGTAATAATAGACAGACCCTCAGTTGGGTTGCCACCCAATACCCCTCCAAACAAGGTACACCAAACCCTCCCTCCTCCTTCGAGAGGAAGAAAGTTTGTTTTCTAATCCTGGGGCTTTTTCCTGCCCATATAAATTTCAAAAGCATCCTTTGCCAGGCCATCAGTCTCTCTTTTGAGATTAAGCAGGGCACACGTTGAAACAAGAATAAGAACCTCGGCAACAGGTTCATCTTAATAGATTGAATTCGACTATACAAAGGGAGTGGGAGCACAGACCACCTTTCAATATCTGTTTGTATTTGTTTTATTAAAGGGGGAAAATTTAGGTCGTATAGTTGAGAGTTGCTAGGTGATAACACTATTCCCAAATATTTCATAGACGGGAGGTCCCATTTTAGTGGTATTTGTCTCTTAAGAATTGAGAAGGGGAATAATTAAAAGTAATGGCCTCAGTTTTATGGGTATTCAAGGCATAGCCAGAAAGTTCCGAGAATTCCTTTATATGTTGAAATAAATATGGGATAGATGACTCAGGTTCTGTGATGTATAACAAGATGTCATCTGCGTACAGTGCAAGCTTATGTTCGTCCCCATTTATGTTTATTCCCTTTATATTTAAGTTCTCTCTAATACCTTGGGCTAAAGGTTCAAGATATAGGGCAAAAAGAATGGGTGACAATGGACAGCCCTGACGTGTACCTCTGCATAATGGGAAGGAAGGGGAGACATGGCCATTTGCCCTAATGTATCCTTTTGGTGTTTGGTATATTTTGAAAATGACATCAATAAACTGCGCAGGGAGACCAAATTTGCCGAGTACTGCACGAAGAAAAGGCCACAGGACTTTATCAAATGCTTTTTCGGCGTCAAGACTAAGAAAAAATGGAGGGTATCCGAGCGGGGCCCAGGTAATCAATTAGGTGGGTAGTTCTTCGGAGATTGTCCTGTGCCTGGCGATTAGGGATGAAACCCGTCTGGTCAAGATTCATCAGTTTAGGTATTACTTTCTGCATACGTTGGGCCAAAACCGACATAAAAATGTTATAATCTGTATTTAATATGGAGATGGGCCAGTACGAAGGACAAAGCGTCGGGTTTTTCCCTTGTTTAGGTATAACTGATATGATGGCCTGCTCCCATGAGGTTGGTGGCATTTCTTTGGTTTGCAGGGTCCCATTATAGACCCTAAGTAGGAGTGGTATAATCTGACTTTTAAAATGTTTATAAAACTCCCCCAGGAGTCCATCTGTACCCGGGCATTTAGAGGCCTTCAGACTCGAGACTTCTCTTTGCATCTCTCTTCCAGTAATAGGGGTTAACAGGTCTAATTTTGCTTGGGAGGTCAATGAGGGCAGAGAGAGACGCTCCAAGTATTCAGATATATTGTTCTCTTGCTGGGGTGTGGGAAGGGAGGCGGCATATAATGAAGTATAGAATTCTCTAAAGGCTTCTACTATTACCGGGGTCTAATGCAATTTCTGCCTGGAGCTGGGGTGTATCAAGGTTGAAATCCGTGCTCTCACTCTCTGGGATCACAAACGGGCCACCAGTAGGCGAGTGGCTCTTGGGCCTCCCTCATAGTACTTTTGTTTAAGGTACAAGACCTTCTGTTCCACCTGGTATTCCAATAGCTTGTTAAGGTCAGCCTTGAGTTTACCAAGCTTCTTGAAGATCTCCGTGTTATACTTACTCTTTAGCTGGGTTTCACAATTATATATCTCCCCCCTCAACTTTATTTTTTGGGCGTCTCGTTGTTTTTTCTTAAAAGCCGATATAGCAATAAATTTACCCCGCACTATAGCCTTACAAGTATCCCAAAGCAAAGCCACCGGTATCTCTGGGGAGTCATTGTCAGCCACTGCCTGGGCTATTGTATCACTAACCGCCTTTTTCACCTCTGGGTCTTGAAGCAGGGACGTATTTAGTCTCCAAAATGTACGCTTGACAAAGTCCCCTAGGTGGAGTTGACAAAAGACAGGTGCGTGGTCTGACAGTGATCTATCCCCTATCCAGCTATCTTTTATTTGACCAACTAGCTCTACTGGGAGTAAAACGTAGTCCAGTCGTGAGTGGGACTGATGCGGAGCTGAGAAAAAGGTATAGTTTCTTTGCTTTCCATGGGTGAGGCGCCATCTCATCCCCCAGTCCCAGCTCCGCAAGCAGCTCCCCAACCTTTTTTATACAAAACTGATTGTGGCCGGGGACCGCTGAGGAAGAGTCCAGCCTCTGGTTCAAGACCAAGTTTAGGTCACTTCCAATAATTACCTCCCCCTCTGCCCACTCCTGCAATCTTAAAAAAATTTGACGGTATGTCTGAAAGTCGGAGCCAGGAGGGACATAAATCGATGCCAGAGTTAGTAACCGACCAAACAGACGCCCCTTCAGGAAGGCAAAGCGCCCTTCTCCATCTGTCAGCTGTGCTATTTGCTCAAAGGGCATCTTCTCTGGGACAAGTACCGCCACCCCCCTTCGTCTTCCCCTTCCATATGTTGCACACGCTGAAGCAGAAACCAAATTTCAACTTCTGATGCTCCGTCAATGAAAGATGCATTTCCTGCAGGAACAGAAAGTCCGCCTCAGTCCTCTTGAGGCGAGTATTTTGCTACGTTTATTGGATTAGTCAGCCCGTTTACATTGAAGGAGCAAAAGGTGGTAGGTTTAGCTGCCATTCCTAATTCGGCAGGGACTCTTCCTCTGTCTCAACCCAGGTATTATTACTTCCCTCCACCAATGTCCCATACTTTCACCCTCGTTCCACCTGGTTCCAAAACCTACAGGAGCCTACTAAAAGGGGAGACAAGGTCAGATTACTGAAGGCAAGTAGAGAAAGGGCTCGGGGGGGGGGAAGGGAAGAAAGAAGATTAGCTAGAAAAGGCAAAAAATAGTGACGTAGTCTGACACAACAAATCTATACCTGTTTGTTAACTAAAGCTCTATATTACACTAATTGCTACAACAACTTGTTGTTATTATAAACAATACGTGGCTTCCAAGGTAGGGGATCCAAAACCTAGGATCCCTTGCCCTAACCTCCAAAGAGCCAAAAAGGCAGGCTACGAGGTAGGGGTTGAAGAGGAGGTATGCCCTGAGTTAACAGAGCCTCTTCAACGAATAACTCCAAAGGAGTGATTTCGAGAGATAAGTTCGCCACAGATTCGCCTCGATCCCTTAAACATTTAGAGGAACGTGCAACAAGATCATGTATAAACAGATATATGCCTCGTTGCTCTCTCAGGGACAGTTTAAGTTTAAACACTTGATTATTTAAACATTTGGAATACCCTTCCTTTTCCCAACTTACATATAAGAAGATCAAAAAGCTTAATTTTAACCTTCACCAGTGATGGTCCGCGGCCAGGCAACTTAGTACAGACCATTAAAAATAAGATTCCCAGTCATTAAGTCTAATGGGCCTCTCAGCCTTGAGTAGTGCTTTGCCAGGCCTATAAATCAACACCATGGGTATGTGCTCCCCAGTTCAGAACAGACTTATACCAGTTCCTTCCTCTGTCCTCCTCAGGTACAGTCCGGAGAGGAGTCGCATGTCGATCTGGAGTGTGCCGCTCGCTGCATCAGTCTCAAGGCCTCTCCTACTTCTTTCAGAGTTGCCAGTCTCCCAAATCCATTTGTGGTCTGCGGCAGCAGCCCCACCGGAAATCTTTGTTTATGCACTCGCTCTACATCCATAGGAGGAATAGGGATTCCTTTCTTCTGGAGGTCATCCAGCGCCTTCATGGGAGAAAGATACAATTGAGGGTCCTCTTTCCAAAATACACGGAGCTTTGCAGGGAACGGGGTTTGGAATCTTATACCCTTAGCTCTCAGCGCTTTCAGTACTGGCACATATAGCTGTCTTGCTTGCTGCACTTCTGGGGCATAATCATGATCAAGAGTTATTCTGGATGAAAGGTACATCAACTTCTTTTTACCCCAGGCCCTCTGTAGAATGTCCTCTTTAATTTTGTAGCTGCTCAACTTAAAGATTATTGACCGAGGGCGAGCTGCCTCCCCAGATGGTTTCTGGCCCAGTGAGCGGTGAGCCCTTTCGATGGACAAGGCATAATTGGGTGGTAACTCTAATACATCTTTCAGTAGGTTTTCTAGGAATGCAGTCATTGGGGGTTCCTCAGCCCCTTCAGCGAGTCCATATAGCCTGAGATTGCTGCGCCTTGAGCGTCCGTCCAGATCAATGCACTTGCTTTGCAGAACCTGGGCCTGTTTGGAACAGCGCTTCCACAGCATTAGAAAGGTGCATATTATTCTCTTCTAGGACTTTTATTGTCTTCTGCTGCGTTAACTTTGGTGTCAATGCTAGAGATTTGCACAGCCAGGGATTGAAACTCTTTCCTTGATTCAGCACGGGAATCACGAATCTCCCGCAATATATTTTCATACCTTGTACGAGATAAGAGATCTGTCTCGGCCTCCGTGTCATGTAGCTGGAGCCTCTCGTGCTGCTACGTGAGCGGCTTCTGCTGCGTGTAGAACTGAGCGACTGTATTTCCTCTCCGGCAAAGTCTTTCCTCTGTGATTTACTTAAATCACTTGACAGAGATGGTCCCCGCTCTCTCCTACGACCTTCTTTAGCCATTCTTTGCTTTAAAAAGTTTAAGGAATAGGGTAACTTTGTCCCTGGTGAGCGGAGGTGTGTTCCTAAGCTCTTGTCTGCTCTGTGGCGGAACCGGAAGTCTCGGAATCACCCCTTATCCATTCCTCCATTACCTAAGAAGGTGGACTGTCTCTACCATGTTCCTGCTAGTAAACCTTTTTTAGGCGGCCACCCTAAGGCTGACTTGGTGGTCATCAGTGCGGTGTATGACAGTAACAAAAAGTCCAAGCACCTTAGTGCTCTTTCACCGGATAGGGAGTCCAGTCAGCTGGACCACTTGGGTAAACACGTCTTTGCGTCTACTACCCAGGCTATCCGGGCCATTAATTACCTGGCCGATATGGTCCAATATCAGAATGTTCTCTGAGACCAAGCCGGGGATCTTGTGCAGGCATTGCCTGAGGATCCCACTAAAATGCAGCTCTCCTAGCTCCTTAAGTCGGGCTCCGACATCAGCAGCCAAGTTCTCTGGGCCGCCTATGATGGTGTGGATGCCTCAGGCAGGGGAGTGGCCACTGGTGTCTGCCTCTGGCACCGTTTATGGCTCTGGGTATCCGGCTTCACCTCAGATGTGCAGTCCAGCATCTTGGATACCCCCTTTTGGGGCTCTGTCCTCTTTGGTGGAGATGTTCAGGACATAATCTCCATGCTCCAGGAGTTGGGTTGTGCCCTTTCCATCTGTTCATTCACTGTACTACACTCAACCTAGAGCGGACCAGTGCCCTCCTTTCTTTGCTCCTCCTGCAAACAATCCTGCCAGCCTGCTAAAGGTCAGAGGAAGTGCAAGGTGGCGTCGGTCCCTCCTGCCACTGCCGCTAGAGCCCTCTGACACCCATGGCCACCCTCCAGCACCCGGCCCCACCTCCTGACTCCTTAGCCGATTCCCCCCTCTGGAAAGAGTTGTGAGGGAGTCTGTTGGGGGTTGGTTCTCTCTCCATCTCGATGGGTGGCGGGACATAACCACGGACAACTGGGTACTTCAGATCATAGAGCACAGTTACACCCATGAATTCCTAGAGTGGCCTCCAGAAAATCTTCCGGTAAACTCCTCATACCCCCCCCCGCCCACTTGCCCCTCATCTAGGAGGAAACTTAGGCTGTTCTGCATAAAAAGAGCCATAGAGCCCGTCCCTCTCGCTCAGTGGGGAAGGAGGTTCCACTCCCTCTTCTTCCTTGTTCTGAAAAAGACCAGGGGTCTTTGGTCCATCATGGATCTGAGTCATCTGAACCTGTAAATAGAGTACAAGTGTTTCAGGATAGTCACCCTTCAAGGGTTGATACCTCTTCTGAACCGGCGGGGGGAGGGGAATTGGCTCAGCTGTCTGGGCATGTAGGATGCCTACTTGCATATCCAGATTTTGCCTGCCTATCATTGCTCCCTCCACTTCCAGGGGGCCCATTTTTTATTCTGGGCCTTCCCTTTTGGCCTTTCCTCAATCCCCAGGGTCTTTACCAGGTGCCTGGCAGAGGTGGCAGCTGCGCTGAGGAGGCAGAGCTTCTATGTGTTCCCCTATGTGGACGATTGACACCTTCCGTCTATTTCAGGCCTTGGGAATCACCATCAGTCTGATGAAGTCCTGCCTCTCTCCTTGCCAGCACCGTCAATACATAGGGGTGGTTCTGGATACTTACCAGGGCATGGTCTTTTTGCCCATGGACAGGGCGGAACAACCGATGGAGCAGGCCTGTCTGGTTTCTGCAAGTCACCAGGTTCAAGCCAGGGTATTCCTGCTCTTCCTAGGCCATATGGCAGCAGCCATTGCCATGGTTCCTCTCGCCTGCCTGCACATGCGGGTTCCTCAGTGGACCTTAAGGATCCAGTGGGACCAGTACACCGATGAACTGGATCAGTTGGTCATGGTCTCCGACCCGGTCAGGAGAGTCATGCCCCCCCCCCATCAGATTCTCATGACTGACGCATCCGGCCTGGGATGGGGCGCTCATCTGGCCAATCATCAGACTCGGGGCACTTGGATGGAATTAGAGTAGCGTCTCCATATTAGTGTCCTGGAGAGGTGATTAGTCTTTTATGCTCTGCAGGCCTTTCCGTCTCATCTCCTCCCAGGTGTGCTGCTGATGCAGATGGACATGTGTGAGGTGTATTACATCAACAAGCGGGGGTACTCACTAAAAACAGAAAGACTCACACTCCAGACCCAGGATTTGTAACTGCACTGAAAATCCAACAGCTTAATTGCTTAAACAAAATGAATTTTATTGCTGGCAAATTGCCAAAGTCAAACGAGTTACAAAGAAAGTCATAGGACAAATTGACCGTGCAGTCAGGTGTCCTTGCGCTTTGCCATGTAAGGGCTTGGTCAAGTAGACTCACTTTTACCCCCTGTGTTGGGAGACGATTAGAGTCTGGTATTGGGCCATCGGACACGGTCTGGAGCTCGTGGCCATACATGTTCCAGGTGTACAAAATTTCCTGGCAGACAGTCTCAGACACCCCTGGTCAAAGGCTCACGAGTGGGAGCTTCTGACCCAGGTGGTCAAAGATTTCTTCAGCAGGTGGCGTCATCCAGAGTTGGACCTTTTTGTGTCCCCACTGAACGCAAAACTGCCGCTTTACTGCTCGCTTGATTCTGGGCCTGGAGTTTTCTGGCGAGATGCATTGTCCCTCTCCTGGAAGGGGAGGTTCCTGTATGCCTTTCCTCTCTTCCCACTACTACAGAGGGTCCTGCTCAAGCTCCTGTTGGAAGGTGCAGAAATGATACTCATTCTGGCCAGGTCAGATATGGTTCCCCTTGCTGCAGCAGTTGGTAGTGGAACCTCCAGTGCCCTTGCTCCTGTGCTTGCTCTCCCAGGACTGGGGCACCCTGGTCCATCCGGATCTCAAATCTCTACATCACCATGAAGAGGCCATAAAGCGCAGTGGGTTAAGGCTCTGAGCTGTAGATCTGGAGACCTGGGTTTGAATCCCACAGCCACCTAGATGCATACTGTGTGATCCTGAGCAAGTCACTTCCTTGTGCTCCCAGGCCACTTCTGGAAACAAGCTTCGGCTTGGTGTGCTACTCTTGGATCTTATTTATGTCAGTCTTCACCATTCATCATCTTTGGGTGTGTGGCCGGAGGTCACGACCACGCAGGAGCTTTTTTGTTTTGGATGGGCGGAGTTGATGCACTGTCGGCGCAGCGCTCGAAGCCGACGCACTGCTTGGTGCTCGCGGGTTGGCCGTTAGGTGTCGTCAACTCCGCCCTCCTGCCAGTTCTTCATCTCCCACTATAGAGGTTGCACCTCGTGAGGAGCTGCTATCAAGATACCTAGTATTATTGACTCCATGTCATCAACGCCAAGAAATACTTCAACGCCGAGAAATACTTTTCCTGCCAGTTTCGTTTTCACCACCACTCGATGCTGCTGTGGTAAGACTGTTCCTTTTCTTTATTTGTCAGCGGCGTCAAGTCTTTGTTTAACTTGTTTTGCCGTTGATCATGTCTCGGTCAGGGGGGGCTAGAAATCGTTGAAGACGGGGTGGCCCCCTATGCGACGGTGACCGTGCAGCCACAAGTACTCCGTCACTGACTGGCATGATTGTTGCCTCGCGTGTCCTGGCCCGCTTCATGACATGGATTCATGTGATGTCTGCTTCTCAATGGACCGTCATGTCATTGAACAATGCGCGTAGAAAGTTGGACGAGCTCCGTCGACTTTCAGGGGATGGGCGGACACTCGTCGGGCCAAGCCGCAGTCTCTCAGCCTTTCCTCCGTGTCCCATCCCAGTTCTGTACAGACCGTGGAGGAGGGGGCTTCTGCTCCTAGTAGCCTTGCCGTTGCAGAATCCCCTTCTGTGTGCGGGAGGCCCAGTCCATCCCTGGGAGAAGGAGGTACGCTCTGGCAACGCGCTCTCTTGGGCGAGCTTCCCGGTGTCGTTTCCTCGGGCTGGGAAGCCTGGGTCAGCACCGTCCTCAATGCCGCCCGCCGGGTGCTACCTGGGCCTCAAAATTATCTGCAGGGGGCCGTGGCCTTGATGGTGCTGTGATCAGCGCTGGTCCGCCTGGCACTGTCGATACGCTCATGGCGCCGATGGTGCCGACGGTGCTGTGGGAGGTTCTGCGCGCCATCTTCCAACGATTCTGCGCCTTCGAGCGCCATTCATGCAGCTGAGGCTGGGGATCTTTTCCGTGTGTCTAGCTCTGGTGCCGCTTGACACCGAGCGAAGACACATGGCGCTGTGGAAGGTGTCGCCTCGTCAGTCATGGGTGCTGAGGGAGCTGTCAGTGCCATCGTCGGCACTGTCGCTGACTTTGGTACTGCTCGCGGCACTATGGGTCGGGACGGCGCCATGGCAGGCATTGACTCTGCTTCTGCTACTGCTCTCTGTGCCGTGTCTTCTTCGGGCACCATTTGTGATGCCGTTGGAGAGTTCGGCGCTGGCTCTGGTGCAGACACCCAGACTGGTACCCCCTTTGGTCAGGCAGCAGCTGGCGTCTGCATAAATTCTGGCACTGGACTTCGGTCTCTACCTCCTCGGAGACGGAGTCCGAGTCTGGTTCAGATCGGTTGTCCAACTCTTTGGAGTTGGCTGCCCATGTGGACACCCTGGTAGTTTCCTCGGTTGGCCAGAGCCAGCCTCTCTCTGAGGGGCGGACTTGTTGCACCCGAGTCTAGGGTCAGGGGTGCTGACCAGCAGGCAGTGGTGCAGGCCACTATTGCTCTGCAGCCTGGGCTCGGAGGGTTTTCTGCCCCCTCAATGGCGGTACGCTCTCAGGAGGTGTGTCTGGATCACCCAACTTTAGGGCCGATTGGAGCACCCACGAGAGGGGAGGGCACTACTCCCTGGGTGGTCCCCTCAGGGACTGACCAGGGTTGTCAGCTGCCTAGGCTGGTGTGTGCTAGGAGGAGGGCTCTTTCGGACTCTGAGGGGTCGAGGGGGTCAGGGTTTGATGCGGCAACCCTTTTCCGGGACCCACCCGGGTTCGGGAAGGAGTCGTAGCACGGACCCTTTGTCCTTCTCTCTCAGGCTCCTCGAAAGGGCCCTGGTCTTTGGAGGGTAGGGACCATCATTTTGGAGTTCCATGGTCCTGGTCACCTCATCGGGGGAATCTTCAGGGCACATCCTAGGCATTTCAGTATGGTGGATCAGCTGTTGGCTGTAGGGTTTTCCGGAGCCCCTTCTTCTCTTGAGGCTCCTGATGTGCTGTCTTGCCTGAACAGAGGACTGTCGCCTTCTGCTGTTGGCCTTGCCCCCACTTATCTGTCACCTTCTCCTGTGCTCCCAAGCATTCTTGGTCCTAGGGGACCTCTCTCCTTGGAGCAGTTCAGGGGTGTGGCTGCTCACTTCCCTTCATATGTCAGGGCCATGGACAGACAGGTGTTTCACCATCACCCTGAGCAGCCAACCCCTGGATCTCCAAGGTCCTCCGCTTCTTCATCCCCTCTTCAGGAGGAGAGGGCCCTCTGTCCACATCTCTCCTGCTGCTGATCTGCAGAGTATCAGTGTTTCCTTGTGAGGATGATGAAGGACCTGCATGTCACCCCACCCACTCAGCACAATCCGGAGCATTTGACGCATGCCTTCCTAGGCGATTTCAGTGCAGACACCCTTGTGGTGCCCACCTGGCCTGCTCCTTTTCAGGAGGCATCATTGTGATTCTGGCAAAGACCCTTTTCTGGAGCCCCAGCCCCTAGGGATCTGTGCCAGAGGTATTGTACCCCCCACCGGGAGTCTCCAGGTCGTATGCCTCATCCTCAGTCAGGACTGAGACAGCTGGACACTCCAGATGGGCTTCCCGCCCTCCACCGTGACCAGCCCCCAGATCAAGATTCCATGGATTTTGACTTCTGGGGGGAGGACCTTCTACTCGGCATGGTTGCTTCTTTCAGTTTCTGCACATCAGGCCCACTATGCTGGCTATGATGGGTTTCTGTGGTCCAGGCTAGGTCATCTCCTAGCCTCTATGCCTGATACGGAGGTAACCAGACAAGCCATTGCACTCTCTGCACGTGGCCTGGAGCTAGCAAGGCACCAAGCGAGGGCATCTTACGATGCCAGTGAGGTAGCTTCCAGGGTCGTAGGGACAGCAATCTGCACTAGGCGGACAGACAGGCTGTGTCTTTCCTGGTTGTCACCCTTCGCCCGGCGTAGAGTGATTTCTCTGCATACCGGAGAACCCATCTTTTCTCCCGTAGGGTGAGACGGCGTCTGTCAGGGCAACCACCTGCCCCCTCTGGAGGGTCCCCGTCTCACTCTCCCCAGTCTCGGTTCTCATCAGACCCATAAAGGTTCTCCCTCCCAGTGTCTCACCCACTGAGAGCTAAGGGACTTAGTCCTTAAGGGTCTAGGATCTCCTTCGGGGGCTCGGTGCTCACCCAAAGGTGATGAATGGCGAAGATTGACACAGATAAGATATGAAAATTATATACCTACCGTAATTCCTAACCTTTCTGTGTATCTTCACCATTCATCACAATCCCACCCTCCATCCCCCTGGAGCCTCAGTCTCTGGGTCCCTCTCCTTCCGTATGCCCCTCTCCCCTTCCCCTTCCTTTCTGCTGGTCAGGAGTGGAGTGACCTTGGGCACACATGGGGATCTTTTACTTCCTGTCGAGGGGAGAGGGATCGGGGGAGGGTGCACTTCCCCTCAATGCTTCGGCTCCACCCCTTTGGGGTGGGAGTTGGTGGTTGCCCTCTCTTCTTTTCTTTCTCTCTCCTCCTCTCTACGACTCCATTCTTGTCCTTAGGGATTCATCCCTCAAATTAATTTAAGAAACTTTGTTTCTCACCTCCAGATATGTGGTTTCAGGGGGAGTACAGCCCTGTATCCTGTCTTTTCTTCCAGAATAGCCGCTTCTGCTCAAGTCAGAGTTTAATGCTACTAATTCTGTGCCTTGAATTCTGGCAGTTCAGCCTTCTGACTACTCCTTCGTAGTTCCTATACAATCTGGAGACAGGTCAAAGGTTCAGGGTATGTCCTCCCCCTCCCTATTTCTAATTTTTCCCTCCCTCTTCTTTCTGCTTCCAGAGATTGGGGCCCCTCCCAATCCCCTTAGATTTCTAACTTTCCTTCTGTCCTCTCTGTTGTTTATTTCTCCTTTTAGTTTGTATATCTTTTCCTTTGCCTGTCCCTTGGACTTCCTTGTCCCTCCCTCCCAACCCTTTCTTACTCTACTGCGACTCAGAACTGGTGGGAGGGCAGAGTCGATGACACCTAATGGACAACCCGTGAGTGGCACACAGTGCGTCAGCCTCGAGGGCGGCGCAGACAGTGCGTTGACTCCGCCCATCCAAAAAAATAAATAAATAAACCCCCGCAGGGTCGTGACCTCCGCCCACATACCCAAAGGTGATGAATGGTGAAGATACACAGAAAGATCAGGAATTACAGTAGGCACGTAATTTTCATTTAAACAATGTTCCCTTTCCCTTTCCCATGCGTAACTCCTACGGACCTAGCTATCACCTATTTCGTGGTGTCCTCTAGAGTCGCCGATGTCCTGGAGACAGCTAGGAAACCCTCCACTAGGGCCACTTATGGCATGAAATGGAAGCGCTTCACCCTTTGGGCTGCTTCATGCCAACTGGAGCCCTTCAGCTGTCTGGTGAATCAGGTGTTGGAGTACCTTCTTTCCCTTTCGGACTCAGGTTTGGGATACTCCTCACTCAAGGTGCATCTTTCTGCCATCTCAGCGTACAATGCGCCTATTGAGGGCAGGTCTGTGGCTCAACTTGAGGTGTCTCATACCTTTCTGTGGGGCATTCTGCATCTGAAACCTCCTATTCGGGACCCAATCCCTCCATGGGACCTCAGATTGGGTTCCTCTCCAGTAAAGGTTGCTTGGCAGTCACCACAGGAACCATACTTCCAGTAATTCTATAAGGTTCTCCCCTAATACAACCTCTCCAGGCACAGAACTTGCCAAACTTAGAGTCCTCTATCGCAAAACTGCCTGCTTTGCAGCTGCTGCTCATCCCCGTGATCACCACTGTAATGTTCTTACCTTATTGTCCTGGCCAACACTCGAGGCTAGACTTACATATCCTACACTCTGTCTTACTTTCAAATTGGACTTCTGCAGTTCAAGTCTGTGACCTAAGGTCTGCTGCCCACCCCATCCTGGAAGTCCCTAGGACCAGATCCTGTGCTGGTGACAGGTCCTTCGCCATCTGTGCCCTGGCCTTCTGGCATAACCTACCTTCAGTGGTGATGAACTGTTCTACCCTGAACTCATTTAAAAATACTCTAAAATCCCTCTTGCTTGCAGTAAATCAGTGCACTTGTACTTGAAATTGTCGGGCCTTATATTTCTTGTGTACTCACCTAAACTCCTTGGCCTTCAAACAACATGAAGTCTCGCTGTATTCTGACTAATGCAGTTAGCCCCAGCCTTTAAACTGCCCCGGAGAACAAAGGGTTAAACTTTCTATGCAGAGCATAGAATGCTGAGCTCGAGCTCAGTTGATGTCTCTGTCTGTTTCCCTTTGAAATCTAACCATCAGATTCTTTATTCCGCCTCACTGAACAGTCGCTCTGGAGATTCCTCCTGCAGCCTGGTCCGAAAGTCAGTTGAAGTGTCGGTTTACTGTTGGTTTTTAACCGAAATTTATTTCCGCATAGTCGGTTCAGTCTCTGTCTGTGATACCATGAGTACTAGATAGGTTTTGTACTGTTTTTCTGTGTGGAACTTGTAAAAGTGTGGATCGGTTCGGCTGAACCGATCATTTGTTGATTCTTGTATCTTACTTTAGTGTGTGGTTGCCGGTCCTTATCGATTCTAAAAATAACGTGTTTGGTACGGTTTTTTCCAAGACCCGTGACACGGTTAGGAACCGATAAGGGAGTCTTGCCTGGTGGTTGCCAAAAAGGGTAGGATTAGGTTGGCCATGTCTGAGAAACCCAAGAAAAAACGGTCCCACTGGGTTTCAACACTGCAGTGAGTGTGGGGAGGTCTTTGCTAAGGCTGATTCCCACACCACCTGAGTTTATTGTCTGGGGTTTGAACACCTCGATTCAGACTGCCAGATTTGCAAAAACTTTCCCAAATCTACCCTTGAAAAGAGATTAGGTAGACTGAGGGAAAAGGAGGCAGAGAAGTCTGCTGACCCGGATGGCCAGCTCGGTTTGGTTCCGACCGAACCAGAAGGAGTGCCCTCTGACCAGGACGATACTTCTTCGGGCAAAAGGAGAGCCGATCCCAAGGGTTTGGTCCTGACAAAAAGAAAACGCAAAGAGAAATTGTCCGGTTCAGATCCAGAAGTCCATGTTCCGACCGCCGAGGAAATAGCCAGAACGATTCGTATTGTGGAATCACTTCGCCCGGTTCCGACCAATCCGGCACCTTTTGGCAGGGGCTCGGTTCGGTCAGTTTCCCCAGTTCACGATTATACCCCTGAAGAATTTTATAAACCGGAGTTTGAGGAGGAGGGGGAGTTTGAAGATGATGATAGTGATGGTGAAAGTCTGGATGTGCCTGTTGAACCGGACATCTCCCCAGACAGACCTTCAGGTGTATCCCATCCTAGACTTTCTGAGTCCCCTTCCCACTTTATGTTCTACAGAAAGGTGGCTGAGACCCTCCAGCTTCCTATGGAGGAGGCAATGGAGGATCAAGAGGAGCCTGATTTTGTGGAAATGATGGACATCCTAGAGTCCAGGAGACTGTCTGTTCCCCTTTGCAAATCTTTTGGGAAGCAGACACAAAAAATCCTGAAATCTCCCAATTCTATACTTCCTGTTGACAGAAGGATGGACAAGAGGTATACACTTTCAGGCCCAGATACAGAATTTTTATATCAGCAATGCAGCCATGTTGGGGTTGTGCAGGCTGCTGCCTGTGATAAGGCAAGCATACCCTTGGCTTCACACCCCCCCAGACAAAGACTCCAGGAAGATTGATGCCATGGCAAAAAAACAGTACATCGCATCTTCCTTGGGACTCAGGCAGGCGAATTATATGGCCTATACAGCCAGGTACCAGAAGTCCAGGTGGGACACTGTACTGGCACTGGCTAAACAGGCCTCCCCCCAGCTAGCCAAGGAGAGCTGGAGGAGGTGGCTGCAGATGGGATTGAGGCATCACAAGTTCAGTTTCATGCTGTTGTGGACTCCAGTGATGTGTCATCAAGAGTCATGGCTACATCTGTGGCTCTTCGGAGAATGGCTTGGCTCAGATGTACTAGCCTCTCGCAGGATACTCAGGCTAAGACAATGGATCTTCCTGTAGTGGGTAATTCTCTGCTTGGGGAGCAGACGAGAGAGTCATGAAGAAAATGGATAGTACAGGACCACTTACAGGAGTGCTCAGGCCAAGGAGAGGCAGGCAACTCCTTAAAGGCAGCAATCTAGGGGCAGGGGCAGAACTTTTCATAGGCCTTTCTACCAAGCACAGGCCTCTTCTCCCTTTTCACAGAGGGGGTTCTTCAGAGGGAGAGGCAGAAGGGGGATGAACAAGGCTGCATCCACTTCTCAGCCTAAGGCCCCTGCCAAGCAGACACCCTGATGGGCCTGCCCGGGTCGACTCTCCTATTCCAGTAGGGGGGCAGGCTGACTTAATTCGTCCAGGACTGGACGTCTGTTACATCAGACAAGTGGGTCCTGGAAGTAGTAAGCCAGGGACTGGTTCTCAGCTTCAAAAAATTTCCAAAGATGAGAGCCAGATCTTTTCCACCTGCAGGTGTCTCAGAAACCCTTGCCCTAGAGGCAGAGGTTTCATCTGTGCTAGCTTTAAGAGCCATAGAGAGAGTACCTACCCTACACTGGGGCAAAGGTCTGTACTCCAGGTACTTCCTTACCCCAAAAAGATAGGGGAGTGGTGACCCGTCCTACATTTAAGATACCTAAACAAACATCTTTTAAAACCAAAGTTCAAGATGGTAACTCTGGGAATAATCCTTCCCTCTCTAAGGCCAGGGGACTGGCTAGCCTCCCTGGACCTCAAAGATGCCTATTTTCGCATTCCCATCAGGTGCTCCCACAGAAAGTACCTCAGGTTCGAGTTACCCTCAGGCCACTAGCAGTTCAGAGTAATGCCCTTTGGCCTAACCTCAGCCCCAAGGGTTTTCGCAAAGTGTCTGGCAGTAGTCGTTACCTTTCTAAGAAGGCAAAAGATTTCCTTTTTTCCATATCTGAACGACTGTCTAATAGTAGGCCAGTCTCCAGACCAAGTCAAGTCAGACCTGCAAGTGACCCAGCAAGTGCTCACTTCTCTAGGATTTTTTCTCAACCTTCCCAAGTCAGTTCTCGAGCCAGTCCAGCTTCTTACCTTTATAGGGGCAGAGCTGGATACGGTCAAAGCAAGAGCCTTTCTTCCCCTGGAACGGGCAAGGGTTCTTATAGAACTAGCTTCTTCCTTCAGCCTTCAGGTATCTCGACCCACAAGGCATTTCCTCCAGCTCTTGGGCCGCATGGCAGCTTCTACGGCAGTGGTCCAAGGGGCAAGATTCCAGATGAGGGACATTCAGTTCCATCTGAGGGCTTTTTGGTCTCAGAGGAAGGATTCCTTACCAAACTGATCCCAGTGACTCTGACCTTGATCAAGCCCTTCAATGGTGGCAGGATCAGGACAATTTAAGGCAAGGGGTCCCATTTGCCACTCAGTCTCATTCAGTGGTCCTTACCATGGATGCTTCCCTTCTGGGCTGGGGAACCCATCTGGGGGCCCTCACTGCATAGAGATTGTGGTCCCCTCATGAATCCCTTCTCCATATCATTCTCCTAGAATTCAGGGCAGTTTTTCTGGCCCTGAAAGCTTTCTCTCAGTCAGTACAGAACAAGGTGGTTCAGGTCAGAACAGACAACACCACCACCATGTGGTACATCAACAAGCAGGGAGGCACTCGGTTTACAGCCTTGTGCACAGAAGCCATGAAGTTGTGGCCCCTGGCTTATTCCCTGCAAACCTCTCTGATAGCAGTTCACCTTCCAGGGAAGGACAATGTGCTAGCAGATGCACTGAGCAGGATCTCACAGGGCCATCACGAATGGTCCCTGGACCCTCTGGTATTGAGGGTGATTTCTTCAAGGTGGGGCACTCCAGAGATAGATCTTTTTGTAGCCCCAGACAATCACCAACTTCCTCTCTTTTGTTGCAGACCCCCAGTCTTGGGCTCAGTCCCCCTGGATGCTCTGACTCTGAACTGAGAAGGGACATTCATGTATGCCTTCCCTCCCTTCCCTCTTCTGTTCAAAGTTTTAGTCAAGATAAGGTCACAACCTTACAAAATGATTCTAATTGTTCCAGTCTGGGCCAGACAGCCCTGGTACCCCCTGTTGCTGTCCTTAGCAGTCCATCTTCCCCTGACTCTTCCCAGGAATTACAACCTGTTAACCTCCTCTCAGGGGAAGATTTGGCACCCCAATCTTCAGTCTCTCAATCTCAAGGCATGGCTCTTGAAGAGTTAGAGTTTGCAGATTTGCATCTGTCTCCGGGGGTTCTGGATATTCTCAAAGCTTCTCGAAAGCCCTCCACCAGAAAAACTTATAACTCCAAGTGGAAGAGATTCAGCATTTGGTGTTCCAAGAAGCATATTTCTCCAGATACTGCTGAATTGCCTACAGTTCTGGATTATATGGTCCATCTTAATGGCCTAGGCCTCAGACCAGCTGCTCTCAAGGTACACTTGTCAGCTGTTTCTACTTTTCTGTCAGTGGGGAAGTCTTCCTCACTTTCATCTCATCCTGTATTCTGTACGTTTTTTAAAGGATTGCTTCGTACCAGTCCTCCCTTTAGAGACCCTGCCTACCTACAGAGTTTAAATGTTTGCATTGCTCAACTTATGCAACCTCCTTTTGAGCCTATGTACTCAGCAGAGCTTAAGTACTTGACTTGGAAAACTGTGTTTTTGGTAGCCATTACCTTTGCCAGATGTATCAGTGAATTGCAAGCCCTGTTAGTGGAACCTGATTTTATCTCCTTTCACAGGGATAAAGTGGTCCTTAGAACCAATAGAAGGTTCTTGCCCAAAGTGGTCTCAGATTTCCACTTGAATCAGTCTATGTCTCTGCCTGTTTTCTTCACTGATCATTCTTCCTCAGGAGAGAGGAGGCTACACAGTTTAGATGTTAAAAGAGCTCCTAGCTACTAAATAGAGCGTACCAAGGGTCACAGGTTTGAGTCCCTCCAGTTGTTCCTCACTTATAGAGAAGTGGGAAAGGGCAAACCTGCCACCAAGAGAACTATTACCAGGTGGATTGTGTCTTGTATACAATTCTGCTATGAGAAACTGGGAAAGATTCCACTCTACAAAGAGGTACAGCTGCTTCCCTGGCTGCTGCCAGGGATATTCCTCTGTTAGAAATGTGTCAAGCAGCCACCTGGAAAACAGTCCATACCTTTACCAAGCATTACTCTCTGGATATCCAGGCTAGGAGTGATGCTCGGTTTGGCACAACAGTACTTCAGAGCCTATTCCCAAAGTAGGTTCTGTCCCTCCTCCATGGAGGTACATAGATACATAGACAGTGTCAGCAGATAAGGGCCTTTGGCCCACCCAGTCTGCCCATTTGAGCTTGTAAGTTCAGTTTATGTTTTCCTAGAAGTCTGTTGCCCCTTACCCCTGACCTCCAGAATTCCTTTATGTCTATCCCATGCATTCTTAAATCCCGTGATTGTTTCAGCCCCCACCACTTCCTCTGGCAGGGTGTTCCACTTGTCCACCACCCGTTCTGTGAAGAAATTCTTCCTCATGTTTCCTCTGAATCATCCTCCCTCCAACTTCATCCCATGCCCTCTAGTCCTGGAACATCTTTTTCGCTTAAAAATAATGTATTCCTGCACCCTGTTCCTCCCTGTAAGATACTTGTATGTCTCTATCATATCCCCTCTCTCCCTCCTCTCCTCCAGGGAGTACATATTCAGTTCCTTCAACCTGTCTTCATAGGACTTGTGATGCAATCCATGCACCATCTTTGTTGCCCTCCTCTGAACCTTCTCTACCCTGTCTATGTCCTTACGTGGTATGGTCTCCAGAACTGTACACTGTACTCCAGGTGGGGCCTCACTAGTGTCTTGTATAGCGGAATTATGACCTCCCTTTTCCTGCTGGTGATGCCCCTGCCTATACATCCCAGCATCCTATTTGCTTTACCTGCTGTCTTGTCACACTGTTTCCCTACCTTCAGGTCATCAGAGATGATAACCCCAAGATCCCTTTCCTGCTTGGTGCATGCTATATCCTCACCCTCCAACTGATATATTGTGCCAGGGTTTTTGTGCCCCATATGCATTATATTGCACTTCCTTGCACTGAATTTCAACTGCCAAACCCCTGACCATTCTTCAAGTTTCTGCAGGTCCCTTCTCATTCTGTCTACACCCTCTGATGTGTCTACTCTGTTACAGGGCTTTGTGTCATCAGCGAACATTGAAATTCTGCCTTCTAGGTCCTGCGCAATGTCACTGATGAAGATGTTGAATAGGACCGGTCCCAGCACTGATCCCTGTGGTACCCCACTGGTCACTCTTCCCTCTGTGGAGTGACAGCCATTTACCACCACCCTCTGTGTCCTGCCACCCAGCGAGTTACCTACCCACCACACTACTGTCCTGCCCACACCCATATTCCCCAGTTTGTGTAATAGATACTGCTTGGTAGTCTGCATTAGTTAGAATACAGCAAGACTTCATGTTGTTTGAAGAAAAAATTACTCACCTTAGTAATTATGTTTCTTCTATTGGAGTCTTGTTGTATTTTGACCTCCCCCCCGCCTCCCCTCTCAGAACCTGTTTTTTGGGAAGGGGTGGAAAGGCGCAGTGTTGCACCTCAGGGGTGCTCCTTTACACCCTCTGCTTTTTGTTTGGGTGTTTATTTTGTTGTTATTCTTATTTGAATTGGTTTTGTGTTTTGTGTTTCCTGACTTGAGTCTTCCTTTGGGAATCCAAAACTTTTTGTTGCCAGTTGGCTAGTAAAAATTTTATGATTTCCACATAGGATAGCTAGTGAGTTTTGCTCGTAAGAATCTGACGGTTCAAAGGGAAACAGACAGAGACATCAACCGAGCTCAAGCTCAGCATTCTATGCTCTGCATAGAAAGTTTAACCCTTTGTTCTCCGGGGCAGTTTAAAGGCTGGGGCTAACTGCATTAGTCAGACTACAGCAAGACTCCAATAGAAGAAACATAATTACTAAGGTGAGTAATTTTTTCTTCTTGCCCAGGGTGGTTTCTCCGAGTTCCATCTTAATCAGTCCATTACCTTATCAGCGTTCTTTAATGAAAAGTCCATTCCTGGGGAACAGAAACTTCATAGTCTGGACGTCAAGAGAGCCCTATTCCACTACTTGGAACATACCAAGCAAGTCAGGGGCTCCTCTTCTCAGCTATTGACCATCTGTGGACAAGTAGCTAGAGGAACACTAGCCACCAAAAGAACCATTTCTCGTTGGATAGTCTCTTGCATTCGTTTCTGTTAGGACAAGGCAGTCAGACAGCCTCCTGAGGGCCTTAGGGCCCACCCTAGTAGGGGCACTGCTGCCTCTGTGGCAGCTGCAAGGGACATACCCTTATTGGATGTCTGTAAAGCAGCTACTTGAAGACTGTACATACATTTATATATATATATCAGTTGGGGGGTGAGGATATAGCATGCACCAAGCAGGAAAGGGATCTTGAGGTTGTCGTCTCTGATGACCTCAAGGTAGGAAAACAGTGTGACAAGGCATCAGGTAAAGCAAATAGGATGCTGGGATGTATAGGCAGGGGCATCACCAGCAGGAAAAGGGAGGTCATAATTCCGCATACAAGACACTAGTGAGGCCCCACCTGGAGTACAGTGTACAGTTCTGGAGACCCTACTTACGTAAGGACATAGACAGGGTAGAGAAGGTTCAGAGGAGGCAACAAAGATGGTGCATGGGTTGCATCACAAGTCCTATGAAGACAGGTTGAAGGAACTGAACATGTACTCCTGGAGGAGAGGAGGGAGAGAGGATATGATAGAGACATACAAGTATCTTACAGGAGGAACAGGGTGCAGGAAAACACTATTTTTAAGATGAAAAGATGTTTCAGGACTAGAGGGCATGGGATGAAGTTGGAGGAGGACATTCAGAGGAAACATGAGAAAGAATTTCTTCACAGAACGGTTGGTGGACAAGTGGAACACCCTGCCAGAGGAAGTGGTGGGGGCTGAAACAATCACGGGATTTAAGAATGCATGGGATAGACATAAAGGAATTCTAGAGGTCAGGGGTAAGGGGAAATAGACTTCTAGGAAAACAAACTGAACTTACAAGCTCAAATGGGCAGACTAGGTGGGCCATAGGCCCTTATCTGCCGACACTGTCTATGTATCTATGTATCTATGTATCTATGTATTTACAAAGCATTACTGCCTGGATATACAGTCTAGATCCAATGCCACATTTGGTAGGGCGGTTTTGCAGAGCTTCTTTCCTTAGTAGGCTCTCTACCCGCCTCCCAACTACACTGCTTTTTAGTCTGCTTAATGTTACTGATGCTAAAGGACCCCTGGGGTGAGTGTGACAGGGTAGAATAGAACTCTGTCCCTTTTGTTGGAGAAAGTGTGTAAATGCAAGGATCTGTATTCTTTCCTTTTCTGTCTCTTCTGTCTGGTTGCGCAACCAAATTTTCCTGTAGGATCTTGGACTTGATCAACCCAAACAGTCTCGCAATCCTTTGCCTCTCTCTCTCTCTCTCTCTCTCTCTCTGTTTTCTCTTGCTGTCTGTTTTTCCTCCCTTGCATATCTATATCAGCTAATATAAAATATATGAGAATTAATGTATGGAGTGAAACTGATAATGGGATCACTTTTGTTTAGAAAATATGGTGTTACTGTTGAAATGTATATATATATTTATAATTTGAGAAAACTGTTAAAAGCTAGATGTTACTTGGGTGCAAATGCCTAAGCCTTTTGCAGTTGCTGTGGGGACTTCAGGAAGTTCTCAATGTTCTAGCGGCTCCTGAAGTTTACAAAGGATAGGATGCTTGCAAAGGATGGGGGTTGAAAAAGACTTATAAAAACAGCTAAGCTAAGCTGCAAGGGGGATATTTTTTACAAGAAAGATTGTATTTTTGTTTCTGTACATAGCTATTCTGAACAGGTTTATTTTACGTTATTGGTACAATAAATAGTTTTGGTGATTTTTACAACTGCTCCTGGGTTTTCCCTATGCTTCCTGACCTGTGCCTCGATGACAGACAGAAGAAAAAATAGTTTTTTGTTGTTTACTATTGGGCATGCTTTTGCATGGTTTTTAATTCCTGTTGGTACATACATAACTCTGGGCATGTGCCCATTTATCTTCAAAAAAATTCTGGTGCCTTCTCTGGCAGGCTCTCCTCAGCACACCCCAAGCTTCTTTTGATTGGCCGATGCTAATGAATTAGCATAAACCCCACCTCCGCGCAGTTCTACCTAGTCAGCTAACTGCTTATTGTCACTGATGCTAAAGGACACCTTAGAAGAAAGAAGATTACTACGGTGAGCATACTTCTCAACTGCTATGAATTTTGCATAGTGCCATGATTTTCACACTCACATTTACCCTTGCTCTGCATAGGTTTACTGATGTTCCTCATAAATTTACAGCTATTTCTGGACACACAAACTATTAAATCATTGAACTAAGTTGATAGAAACATTCCTTATCACTAGCTATATGGGCCTCACTATCTGTATACAAATTGTTGTTTAAAATAAGAAAGTGCTACACATTCTGGCCCTTTGCTATGATTTTTGAAGGCCACTGCTATGATTTTTAATGCTGAGAGGTATGAGGGTGAGTCATTTTTCTTCTGACCCTTCTTTGAAGCTCAGTTCGAAGATAGTTGCATATAGTTTGTAGATTGCGTTGGGAGTATTAGCTGACATTTTAAGATGAGACAGTTTAACTATATGTACCTTGTTCCACGGGGTTGGGCCCAAATGGTGTGCTATGCTATGTATCATCTGCATGAACTGGAAATCAGAACCTTCTGCATCCTCATATTTGGTTTTAAACGTTTGATACTGATAGGACTGCCTCCTAGGGTCACATGATCTGTGGTGGGTATGCAGAGCATTTTCCAAGGCTATGGGTTTATTGGTTTACCCCCAGTAGTAACATTTGGATTTTTAATGAGTGACTGCCCCAGATCTCGCTGTGGGTTAAAATTAAATATTCTGCATAACTGGTTACGCACTGTGATTGAAACCTCTATAGGAGTGTCTCTTTATACTTTAGGCAGCTTTTTCCATGAGCAGTGAATTAAAACAGTGGGGTTAATACCCTGTGTTTCACAAAGTGCTCATTCTATATCTAGCCACTGAGACTTATATCCTCTGTATACCACTGCAGATATTTGCCGCTGCATGCTACTAAGTAGTAGTGAAGGTGTTGGGTAGCTTTAACCTCCTTTATTTTACAAAAAAGCACAACATACCTTCTTGGTTCTTAAGGGAGGCAATATGTGACAGAAATCAGCTTTCAGGAAATATAAGCTGGATCAGTCAGAGACCAATAGGGAGCTCTGCTTTAGCAAGCTGAAAGAGGCCAGAAGTGTAGGGAGGAGGGCTGAGGTGGAGTCGGAACTCAGGGTAGCAGAAGTGGTGAAATAAAATGACAGGTCCTTGCTTAGGTATGTTGGAGACAGCAGGAAAACCTGGGGAGGAATTAAAAGTTAAAGCAGCAGGGAAAATTCTATTTTTGCTCCTTTGGGACTGCTGGGGATGTACCCCATATCTGTCTTTGTTGGACACCCTTCAGGTTCACACCCTTTGCTGACTCAACTGGAACCTTACCTGACCCCCCCCCCCCCACTGGGAGACCGTGACTTGCCCCCCACAGTAGGGCCACCCCTGCAGCCTGAACGGGTAGCGAAGACCGAGATGCTAATCCGAAAGGTTGATGTGGCTCATGAGGCAGTGGGGGTGGCACTGGCAGGGATCCCAGATGTCATGCTGGTTGCCCTAAGGTGTTTTTTGGCTTGTTGTTGCTCCTCTGGTGAAGGCAGATGTACAGTGACATTGGTGCATGGTAGGGCATGCTTCAGCCGCCATCTTGCAGATGTGCCCCACCTCCACCAGTCCCAGCCTCAGCACTGGTCCCTGGCTCAACAACCCCTACCTGTCGCTAGGGATTGGTATGTTGCTGGGCACCAAATCCCTCCCTTCCTGGAGAAGGTGAGCAGTCGATGGATGCTCAGCCTTCCCGATCCCCCGATCGGCCCACCAACAACCCTGGGTTTGCTTCTGAACCTGGGTTGTCGGCATCGAGTGGTAACACTGCTGCTGCACTGATCGGCTAGCTCTGACCCTACCTGTTTTTCACTATCAAAAATTCCAGGCATCTTCCAGTTTTATTTAGTGGTAAAATGTTCTTGTTTCACCAAAATTTGAATATTTATAAATGTTTTGATTTAGTTTTCCCTCGGGAAAGATGGCCGCAACATTTGACTTAGAAATAGCATTGTAAACCTAGTGAGGGTTAGGATCAAGACAAAAAAAAATAAATAAAAACTTATGGTGTATATCATAGGAGGTATCTAGAAAAATAGACTTGAAAGGTATGCTAATACTTCTGTTAATTGTAGCTGAAACTAATTTTTTTTCCGGAAAAACATTTTTCGTTGTACTGCTGCTGCTTTAAGAAGGAAGGGCGTTGGCTGGAAGAAGACAGGCAAAAAGCAGACATACTTTATGAATATTTCTGCTTAGTTTTCACAGTTGAAGGGGTGGGCACTGCTGGATTACAGCATTAAAGGTGGGAGGGAGACAAGGATGATGATGGGGACCATCACTGTGGAGAGTGTGTTAGGGTTTTATGGGGCTGAATGTGGTAAAGTCACTGGGTCTGGATGGGCTACATCCTTGCGGATTGGAGGGTGGCTGATGTTGTAGTTCAACACAAGAGCAGGGACAGGGGGGCCTGGGCAACTACTGACCAGTCAGCCCAATATCAGTAGTGGGAAAACTGCTTTAAACTGTTATCAGAGAGCAGTTGGTAGCCTTTTTGGAGAGAATCAGTTTCCAGGATAGTAAGAAGCATGGCCTTGTGAAAGGGAGGTCCTGCCAGATTAACCTTATTGAATTCTTCCACACTGTCTCAGGCACTAGACAGGGGCAAGGCAGTGTACATCCTATAGCTGGACTTTATTAAGGACTTTGACTCAGTGCCTCAAAGATGACTAGTGAAGAAGTGGAGCAACTTATGGGTGAAGACTTAACAACGTGGGTAGGAGCACAAAAAGAACCCTAGCACAGAAGTTCCAAAAGGGTGCCCTGCCTCAGTTAACAGCAGGCAAACAGGAAAGCCTTGACACACCAGAGTATCATTAAAAAAAATGTATTTTACGTTAAAGTGCCATAGTGTGAAAATGATGTGCATATTTAAAAATAATAAAATCCTGATCAGAACCGAACTACCTTGATATAGGACTTGCCCCATACGTATTGGATGCAGAGGGTGTCTTCTTTAGAGGGCCTGAGAATTTTTTTTTTTTTTTTTATTTATTGAGTTGATAACTGGGAGAAGCCCACTGAGCCAAGACTCGATTCCAGGTGCCACCTGGGAGTAGGGGTGTGTAGAGTACAATACATACATATAAGAGAAGCAGGCAGATTAAACAGTGGATGTTGCAGGCAGATTACAATAGCCTGAGTAAAATACAGGAACAATGTTACAGTTTTACAGCAAGTCAGGCAAGGTACAAAGGTGCCTGAGAGGGTATTTAGCCTGAGGATACAATAAATACAAACTTGAAATGAACTGAAAGTCAACAAAGGTAGCAAAACCAAGTGGAAAAAGTAGAAGACAGTTTTATAAAATAATTTAAAACAGTGTACAGAGAAGGTGGGTACAAAACTAGTCGGGGAAGAACCAAAAGGGTGTTACTAAATGGAGGGCACAAAGGTGTAGGGAGGGTGCCTAAGAGCTTGGTCCTGGGTCCTGTACTCTTCAGTGTGTTTATCTTTGACATCGGAGAATGGATCTAGGGCAAAACATGGCCCTTTGTGGGTGACACTAAGATATGAGGCAGGGTGGATAGTGAACAGGGACTAGGGTCATGAAGAGGAACTAGAGAAACTGGAAGAATTGTTAAGGATCTAACAACTCAGATTTAATGCCAAAAATTGCAGGGCATGCACGTGGGGAAGAGGAATGGAAAAACATATTATTGGATGGGGGAAGGGGGTCAGGTTAGACTAGACCTGTGAGGAAAGGTACCTGGGGGTAGTGAGCATGATGTTGGGGTGCATAGGAAGGTCCTTCTGTAGCAGCAAGAAGGAAGGAAGGAAATGATCCTGCCTCTGTACAGGTTACTGATGAGGCTGCACACAGAGTACTGTGTGCAGTTCTGAAACCCTCACCTTCAGAAGCAGAGGGATCACATGGAATCAGTCCAGAGGAGGGCAACCAGAACAATACATGGGTAATGGGATGACCTGTAAGTATGAATTGGCTGACCTCACCATGTACTCCTTGGAGGCCAGAAGGGGAAGAGGAGCGTTAGCCGACACATTCAGATACCAGAATGGGATAAACAGGGTAGACTGCCGGCAATTGTTCAGGCTGTGTGAGGCGTCTGGGAGAAGAGGGCACAACGATAAGCTTTTTGGAGCGGGGCAGGTCGGGAGGGATGTGGGGAAACACTCCCCTATGGAGAGGGTTTTGGGGAAGTGGAACCATCTACCCAGGAGGTTGTGGCTGTTGAGATGATGTGAATGTTGAGACGATTGCAGGTTTCAAGAGAGGGTGGGATAGACACATGGGTCTGCTGAAAACAACATTGTGGGGGGGTTAAGGGGTCTGTCAATGAACAAGGCGAAGCTGTCGGAGGAGGCACTGTCTGAGCTCTACCAGTGCTAGACTGGTGGCACTAAGGTAGGGAGTAGACAAATTCGATTGACCACGGGTCTTATGCTGCCTGTTGACTTCTGTTTCTTAAATGAAACTGTCCAGTGTTCAGTGCCAGTGTGGAATGGCTGCACTTCTGGAAAGGGTTTGGCTGAGAACTACAAAGCCCTACAAAAAGCTTGCCAAATGCTATTCAGAATGTATTACACAAAGATTTTAGAGGGTCAGCCATCCTGTCGGACCAGTGACCCAGCTTTAGGAATGAGCCTGGGACATCAGAGGCTGGCTAGTAGAGGAGGAGGAGTGAGTATACCAGGAGACGGTGTCCTCCTCTGGGGAGGGCAGCAGGCTTTGCTGTACTACTACAACCTAATTGCCTACGGGTGGCAGTACAGTTGGAGCTGCTAGTGAATGGGAGTACTCTGGCTGGCGCTGTGTGTGTGTGTGTGTGTGTGTGTGTGTGTATCTTTGTGTGTGCGTGTGTGTATGTGTATATGTGTGTGTGTGTATCTGTTTGTGTGTGTATCTGTGTGTGTGTGGTGTGTATGTATGTGTGCGTGTGTGTCTGTGCGTGTGTATGTGTATGTATCTGTGTGTATATGTGTGTGTGTATCTGTGTGTGTGTGTGTGTGTGTGTGTGTATCTGTGTGTGTATGTGTGCGTGCATGTGTGTATCTGTGCGTGAGTGTGTGTGTGTGTGTGTGTGTGTGTGTGTATGTGTGCATGTGTGTATGTGCATATGGCACCCTTGCTGTCAGCATCCCGTGTGCTGGGAAGAACCTAAGGCACTAGTACCCCAGCAGCATGATGGCAGCACTCACGGCTCTTCTGATCCGAGGGCTGGATGGCAGTCAGGCTGAGTAGGCCAGTTCCAGTGAAGGGGTACAAAGAAAACAAATTTAGAAGGAACATTTATCTGACTACAGATGACAGTAGGGTTTTAACTGTTATTACTTGCACAACAGTCCAAGATAATACTTTTTTTTTTTTTTTTTTACAGTCAGAGCTATGAAATAGGGAAGCTTGATAAAAAATATTCTCCTGGTCCAGCAGTGCAGGTAGGGAACTGGGTTGAATATGAATGTTTTGATTCCAGTGATGAATGAAAAGAAAAATAATCTCATTGATCTAAAGCTTCTTATACTGTATCCAAATAGGATTTGAGAGAGACTGGAAGTGGCGGTGACTGAAACATGTTGTGGCTGACATTTTTCGCCTTGTGGAATTTTTAACTGAACATAGCCATCCGGGTAACAGTGCATCTGCTTGCATGTCAGGCAGTGGCAAAAGAGACTTAGTTACACAGGGCTTTTCCTTGGTATCTCATTGAGCAGTTCTACAAAGAAGATTAAACTAACAATCGTGATGCCAACGACCTGGGTCTGGGAACAAGCCTGAGTTATTGGGGGGTGGGATTGAGTATCCCAAGAGACGTTCTCCTCCGGGGAGTAAGGCAGAGTGACAGTCCATAGCAGCACCACCTGGGGACCACAAGTGCAGCTACATTGTTGGCGGGGACATACTGACTGATGCTGTGTGGCAGCATGGTCTGCCTGTGTGCCTGAGCATGGCAGTGGAACCATTGGTGTCTCGTGGGGGATGGGTCAAGGCAGAAAAATAGTGGAAAATGGGCACAATGTTTGCGACATAGAAGAGTCTTCTTTCTCTTACACATGATTCGCAGGCGACCCCTCTGGGGGGCTGGGACAGGCATGTGCAGATATATTGGGACATCCATCACAGAACATGGGTGAAAAGGATGTTTTTCCACATTTGAATGCATCCACAGACCTGTCTGAGCAAGAGACCACCCCTTAGCTAGATGGTCTGGAAGGCTGTGACCGTCAGGACCCTCCGTATTATGGAGCGGAGGAAAAGGAAGGTGAACGGGTATCTTTTCTCAATTCTCTGTTTGATCCAGCAGAGCTTTTTGTGAACCCTGACTCAGACCCCAGCTGGGATGTCCCTGATTCTCTTAGGTATTTTTCTCCATGGTTAGTGTATTAGTGACTTTAGTATCCATTCCCTGCATAAGTCGTGTTTGATATCAAGCCATAGAGCTTGAAGAATGGTCAAGGGTTTGGCAGTTGAAATTCAACACAAAGAAGTGCAAATGCATATGCGGCACAAAAACCGTGGAACATCATATCAGTTTGGGGGTGAGGATATAGCATGCACCAAGCAGGAAAGGGACCTTGGGTTATCATCTCTGATGACCTTAAGGTAGGGAAACAGTGTGACAAGGCATCAGGTAAAGCAAATAGGATGCTGGGATGCATAGGCAGGGGTATCACCAACAGGAAAAAGGAGGTCATAATTCCACTATACAAGACGCTAGTGAGGCCCCACCTGGAGTACAGCATACAGTTCTGGAGACCTTACCTACGTAAGGATATAGACAGGGTAGAGAATTTTCAGAGGAGGGTAACAAAGATGGCGCAGGGATTGCATCACAAGTCCTATGAGGACAGGCTGAAGGACTTGAATATGTACTCCCTGGAGGAGAGGAGGGAGAGCGGGGATACGATAGAGACATATACATACCTTATAGGGAGAAACAAGGTGCAGGAATCCACTGTTTTCCAGTAAAAAAGATATTCTAGGATTGTGGATATGTTGTTCATCCACACTTATTGTCATCTCCCTTTCCCCTTTAAATATTGCTGGAAGTCTTCAAGCTGGCTCCTCCCACCCACCCAGGTGGTATATACCTCAGCTCTGCCCCCATGACGCCAGATCTTCCTTTTCGCTAGAAGATACAAGTTGCCTCCCTCGTGCTCACACATTTCGTAGGCCCTGGCTTTCAATACTTTGGTTTTACTGAAATTAAAAATTCGTCCGAGTTAGCGATCGCACTTTTGCGTCCTCGATCATGGAAGAGAAATCTTCTCCAGGATTTCGCTGGTGTCCTTGCGGCCAGAAGATGTCGCGCACCGATCTCCATCTCATGTACGTCTACAGCGTAGGTGTCGGCCATGACACCTCATTCTGCAGCTTTTACTTGGCCTTCCATCCCAACATTCTGGATGACCGCCTGGCACATTTAAAGTTGGGGAGACTGGAGAAAAGGAATCCTCCGGTGAAGTCCAAGGAGGCTAGATGGGCGTTTTCCGCGGCCGCGGGTTCCGCTGAGCAGCTGGAACGCATGAAGGCGTTCGAAGAAGAAGTCACCCATGCTTCGGACAATCGAGGCTTTTTCGTTTCACTCAACCTGGGCTCCACTTTCTTTGGTTCCTTCAAGGAGTTGTGCCAGTCTCTCCCCACCCGGGGAGAGGCACCCGCGGGCTTGCACTCCTCCCGATCTCGTAAAAGAGATAAGTAACTGAGCATGTCTTCATCTTGGCGAAGACGCTCTTGGGACCGAGAGAGGTCTCAGTCCCAGGAGCATGCAGTCTCGACCTCGGTCTAGATCGCTTATTCGGCCGCAGGCTTCATGGACCTTCCATCTGGCCAGCTGACTGAGGATGCGCCCATGAGGTCGAGATTGTCCTCGACCCCATCGACCCACTGTCGCCGGCCCCTGTTGACGAATCTTTGGAAAGGACTCCGGTCCTTGTCTTCCCTGATGAGGAGACCCAGCCTGCTGGTTTCCCCATCGAGGACCTGGTTCCAGATCCCCTGGGCAACACTAGTTGTGCCAGTGTCCCTCAAGCTTCCAAGTTGGCCTGTCCAATCTCGGTCGAGGTCTAGAACCGCCTCGTCCAGACGGGCGAGGAACAGCCACAAGCGCTGTAAAAAGGCGCGACGACACTGGTCATCCTCGTCCTCCTCGGATGAGGAGAGGCTCCGAAGGAAACTCCATCAGCGCTACGAGGGCCTCATGTGGCAACAGCTGATTTTGTCCGGGCACAAGCAGACTTCGACTCATACCCCGGCCATTACTTGGCTTTCGCCTCCTAGGCCAAAGCCAACCCCCTCGGAACCGAAGCCTTTGGTTCCTCCACCTGCAGGGCCGGACCGTCCTCTGGTTTGGCCTATACCGGTCTCTCCACCGATAGTGGTAGAGCCGCCACCTAAGCAGCCTGTGGGAGAGGCTCCTTCCGAAGAGGGCTGACCAGACACCGGGCTTCTCCGACGTCTGTCAGTCACGGTCACCCCGGACCGCCCTCAGTGGGTCGAGGGCGATTTAAGCGGCAGGCCGCTGTACCCTTATTTTTCAGACTCAGATGTCTCTGGGCTCCACTCTCATCCTGGGGATGATGAATCGTTTGTTGGCACAGGGATGGAGGAAGGTCCTTCCTCCTTCCAAGAGATCCTTCATCTCATCTCTGATTCCACAGGGATGACCCTGGAACCCATCCAGAAAAAGGCGGAGTACCCTCTCACGGACATCCTCAAGAGAGAGAATACCCCGACGGAGGCCTTTCCTGTAGCCGAGGCCTTTGTTGGTCCGGCACTCGAACTGTGGCAGCGTCCTGCCTCATGTCCAGCACCGTCTGCCCGCATGGCCTGCAAGTATGCGGTGCCCATGGGGTCCCTTGCAGGGTTCACAGAGCACCCTTCGTCCAAGAGCCTGGTGACTGCCTCTGTGTTCAGGTGTACTGGCAGTTCTGCCGACACTGACCAACCTCCCGACAAGGGGTCCAAGTATTTGGACCACTCGGGGCCGAAGGTCTATGCGGCGTCCTCCTTGGGCCTTTGTCAGGTAAGTTCGGCCGTCATCATGGCACACATCTCCCATGTCCTTCTCAGGTCATTGGATGAAGTCCTCCCACATCTGCCTGCGGACATGTAGACCATGGTCAAGCAGGTCCAAGATCAGGGCCGTGCTGTCGCCAAACAGGAGCTCCAGACAGCCCTGGACATCGGGAACTCTTGCGCCCGCTCGATGGCCGCTGCAGTTGCCTCTCGCCACAGGGCTTGGCTGAGGCTCTCCTCCTTCCCAGTGGATATTCAGCACAAGTTAGCAGATGTGTCTTTCCTTGGGCAGACTTGTTCAGCCCAGGAGTGGCCGGTCAACCAGTGCACAGAGAAGTCCAGTGCCACCTTGAATGCCACTTCTGCCAAGAGTTCTTTGGGCAAGAACCAGCAGAAGAAAAGGAAGAAGCCCTTTCGGCACTCTTCCCCTGCGGTTCAGCAGTCCTCCTTCCAGGGAGGACAGCAGCATCAGCAGCAGGCTCAAGCTTGGTGCCCTCGGCCCAAGACTGGACCCCAACAAGCCCGCAGAGGAGGCTGAGGCTCAGGTCCTGGAACTTCCTTCTCCTCCAAGCCTGCTCAGTGACGGGGTGGGGGTTGCCACCCCTGTTCCCGTCACAGCAGCTCTGGGTCTTCCCGTGGGGGGCCGGCTCCACCACTTCCTTTCCGCCTGGTCCGCTGTCACTTTGGACAGGTGGGTTCTCGAAGTGGTCGGTCAGGGACTGCCTCTAGAATTCGAGCAGTACGCTCCCAGCCGAGCCCACGCCCCTCAGGAAGAACGGATTTCCGCATGCACCCAGTTGGCTCTTCGAGATGACATCACTCAGCTCCTCCTCAAGAAGGCAGTAGCTCTCGGGGCGGATCTGTCTGCAGACCCAGGCGGGCCGGGGGGCTGGCACCCCATTCTAGATCTCCACGACCTGAATCAATATCTCAGGTCATCCACCTTTCAGATGGTTACTCTGTCCCAGATCATACCATCCTTGGAGCGAAACGTGGTTCTGTTCACGTCCCAATCTGTCCATCCCATCAGCAGTTTCTCCACTTCAGGGTCGAGGGGACCCTGTACGAGTTCCGAGCCATGCCGTTCGGCCTGTCATTGGCACTACGGGTCTTCACCAATTGCATTGCAGTGGTGGCGACCCATCTCTGGTGTCGGGGGGGTCAGAATTTACCCCTACCTCGACGATTGGCTCCTTGCAGGTTCCACCCAGCAGGAGGTGGAGAGGTCCAGGGATCTGGCCCTCCAAATCTGCTCCCAGCTCGGCCTCCTGATCAACGAGGCCAAGTTGGAACTCGTGTCTTCTCAGGTGATGGGCTTCATCGGGGCAGAGCTCGACTCTTGTCAAGCCAGAACTCGTCTCCCGGCGGACAGGGCGGAGGTTCTTTCCTCCTTTGCCCAATAATTTCTGGTTGGGCACTTACGCCCTGCCCAGGACTTTCTGCACCTTCTGGGCTACATGGTGGCGTGCGCCTCAGTGGTCCATTGGGCCCGGTTGCACATGGGCTGCCCAGTGGACTGAGCGCCACAGTCATTTCGACCAGCTGATCATGGTAACCCAGAAGATGTGGGACACTCTCCAATGGTGGACTGCCCCAGACCAGTTGCAGGAAAGGATCCTGTTTGTCCACCCCGAGCTGATGGTCGTTCTCACGACCGATGCCTCTCTCATGGGCTGTAGAGCCCACATGTGGGACAACAGGGCCCACAGGCTCTGGACCACCGAGGAGTCCCGATGCCACATCAACCTGTAGGAGCTCAGAGCAGTCAGACTGGCGCTGTCAGCTTTCACTCCTCAGCTCCAGGGCAAAGTGGTTCAAGTCCAGATGGACAATACTACGATTGTGTGCTGCCTCAACAAACAGGGCAGCACACACTCCCGTCTGCTGTGCAAGGAGGTGCTCCGCATCTGATCCCTCCTAAGCCGGTTGGAGGCGGATCTCCTAGCCATCCATGTCGCAGGAGCCTCGAACCAACTGGCGGATGCTCTCAGCTGCATAGGCCAGAAATCCCATGAGTGGTCTCCTCATCCAGAGGTAGCTTACAGCCTGTTCTCCTGTCGGGGCAAACCAATCATGGACCTGTTTGCCTCCTGGGAAAACACTAAGCTGAGGCTGTTCCATGCCCAGCCCCCCCTTAGCAGGACTTGCTGCAGGGGGATGCCTTCTCGAGGCTGTGGACCCCAGGCCTCCTCTGCACCCTTCCTCCATTTCCCTTGATCCACAAAGTGTTACTCAAGGTGAGGAGGGACAAGGCGAAGGTGATTCTGGTAGCCCAAGACTGGCCGCACCAGTTCTGGTATCCAGAGCTCCTCAGCCTCTGCTGCAGGCCTCCAAAGCGGCTTTGTACACGCCCGGACCTGATATCTCTGAACCAGGGGAAGGTCTTCCATCCGGACCTTCAATTCCTGCACCTCTCAGCCTGGTTCCTGAGCAGCTAGAGTTCCAGGCTTTGGGTCTCTCCAAAGATGTCTACACCGTGGTGGAGGCATCTAAAAAGGAATAGACCAGGAAATGTTACGCCTTCAAATGGAAAAGATTTTCCATTTGGTGTTAGGGTAGGGGTCTGGACCCCTTATCCTATTCTGTGGCTAACATTCTCGAATACTTTTAGTCTCTCTCCAAAGGGGGTCTACGGTCATCGACCCTTAGGGTACACCTGGCAGCCATTTTTCTTTACCGGGTGCAGGCCGTTCAGCCGACATTGGTGCAGGAGACAGTGGTCAGGCGCTTTTTCAAAGGCCTGGATCACATATTCCCTCTGGTGCGTGAACCTCCACCTCCATGGGATCTACTGCTGGTATTGGCAAAGCTCATGGGCAAGCCATTCAAACTAATGCACAAGTGTGAGCTGTCACACTTGTCATGGAAGATGGCCTTCCTGGTGACTATCACATCTGCCAGAAGGACAGGGGAGCTCCAGGTGCTTTTGGTGGACTCCCCTTATCTGGTCTTCCACAGGGACAAAGGTGTCCTGCGCCCTCACCCGAAATTCCTTCCGAAGGTGGCATCAGAGTTTCACCTTAACCAGGTGTTGACTCTGCCGGTATACTACCCTAATTACACCTCGGAGGCCTAGTACAGGCTCCATACTTTGGACCTGAGACATGCTCTCTCCTATTACAAGGAGAGGATGGCGGAAATTCATTAAGAGGTTCGCCAGCTGTTTGTCACCTACGCTGAAGCCACTTCTGGCAGACTTGCAGCGAAGCGGACTATTGCAAGATGGATTACATCATGCATAGGGCTGTGCTATGAGTTGGCGGTCACGGAGCCTCCCAGAGGGATAAGAGCTCATTCTACCCACCATACTGCTGCATCGGCGGCTGCTTCCAGGGACATCCCTATCCAGGAAATGTGTCGGGCTGCTACCTGGAAGTCAGCAAATACCTTCATCACGCACTACCACAGTGACCTTGAGTCACGCCGGGATGCTGGTTTTGGGACCTCAGTTCTCCAATCTCTGTTCCCTAAGTAGGGGGTGTGCGTCTTGTCTCCCTCCTCCCGGAGAACTGCTAGGAGTTTGCAAATAAGTGTGGATGAACAACATATCCATGATGCTAGAAGAACAGGTTACTCACCTGTAACAGTAGATCTTACTTCGAGAGGGCTCTTGCAGTAGGTAATTATATATAGAACTGATGCCGGGAGGCGTCAGGATCCCACGGAAAAATTTATAGCTAGCAGTCTCTGGTGGGGGACCGCCCCCATGTCAGGTGACCAACGTCATGCGACGTTAGTATAAAGGGGCAGTCCCCCACACTCTCCTTCCAGTTCTTTCCCGCCGTTAGCTTGTGGAAGCACCTTGCAGTAAAGTTCACTGTTCGTCAGTCTGTCGTCGGTAGTTCTGCCATCATTTTTTTCTCAATTTAATTCGAGTTTTAGTCAGTTTTTCGGTAGTGTATGTTGTCCCCTACACCCTCCGAGCACAAGAATAAGTGCGACTCATGTGGCTTTCAACTCCCTCATAAGGATGGTCACTCCCAGGACCTCTACTGTCTGGGCCCGGATCACCCCATGGAGAAGTGCCAGCATTGCCTGAAGTTCAGCACCACCACCACCCACAGACAGAGGCAGCAGTCCCTGGAGGCCCACACCCTTAAAAAGAAAATAACCTCCATGGAGGAGTTGAAAAAAGCTTCATCAGGCTTCAACTTCCCTGAGAGCCATCGTGAAAAGAAAGATAAGGAGAAGCTCCAGGACCGGGACTCCTTGTCTACTGCTACTTCAGCTGGAGTCGCTGTTGAAGGTAACATCCTCCCTGGGGACCGCTCCCATGACCAGCGTCTTGGAGGCTTCAAGATGGCATCCACCCACCCGTCTGGCTAGGGCTCTTGGTGCCTCCGGCTAAAGAGGCCTCCTCCCAGTCAGACCGCTGCCTTGTGGCCTACTGGTGCAGTGGCTCCCAGTAAGCCAGATGTCGGCCTGCTCTGGCGTCCGCCCGGAGTGAGCTGCTAAGTTACTGCGACCCTTGAGGCAAGTACACGGCCCTGTTCCGCCCGACAGACCACTCCCCCATTGCGGCCTGCCGCCCAGGCAATGGTTCGCGAGACATCTGCTCCTCCTGACACTCGCCAGGACTCCGCCAGTAAGTTGGGTGTGGTCCTTCCGACTGTAACCTTGCCAGCCGGTGTCAGAGCCGATAGCACCAAAAGCTGTCTGCCGTTCCCGGCTCCCCACAGCCTTCGCTGCCCTCCTCAGCCAGACCCCGGGGATTTCTCCCCTCCTTCCCCGGGTGATGCTGGGGATCTTCCCACGCTACCGTCAGGTCTACCTCCCGCTGGGCCGGATAACCTGACATTGGTTCCCCAGACACCAGCTCTGACGCTGGTCCTCCTGTTACTGGGTGACATCCCTCTTCCTCTCCCGGATGCCGCCCCCACACCGGGCCTGCTGCATGCCGGGTCTCCGCTTCCTGGCTCGCCGGCTGGGTGCCCTTCCGTGCCATCTGCCCTGGCAGACCCCCCGGTTCCTGGGTATCTGAAGCCGTCGTACCAGTCCGCAGTATCAGTGCCTTTTACCGATGCTGGCCTATATGACACCGCAGTACTGCGGTACCTCATTACCCGATGCCAGGGTTTCCTGCTTTCGGGTTATGGATCTGCCCTTGATATGGATATGCCCAATATCTGTACCCCCTCCTCCTCCTTCTCCTCCACCACCACCGCCCCCTCAGCCGCTGGTGGATTTGAAAGAGACTCTGGCCTCCTGGTGGGCTGAGGCCAAGGGTCAGGTCACCAGGGAGGTGCAGAGTTGTCTTCCGACGATGGTACCCGTTCCGGTCCCCATACGTCCAAGACAGTGAGACTCCCTTCCCAACTCCAGATACCAGAGGCGAACCCTCCAGTTCCAGGACTGGCAGGATACGCTTCCCTGAGGGCTTCCTAAGGGGTCCGTTCCTCCCCCGCACCGGGAGGTAGAGTCTTCTTCCTCCTCGGACACCTCGGACGACTCCGATGGTTGTTCCAACGCAGACGACGAGCCTCGCTCTCAGGATAAGCCCAGGTGAGGACTCCTCCGAAGTCTCCTCCGGAGAATCCTTCTTTCACGGAGTTGCTGCGCAAAATCCAGGAGGTTCATTAGTGGCACTCCTTGGAGCCATATCCACAGCGTAAAAAACTCGCTGCGCACCTGGATCTGCCTGAGACTGCTCCAACCTTGGTGCCACCCTGGATTGAGCCTCATGCTGACCTTGTTTCCACTATTTGGAAGCAACCATCGGCAATAGCCCCTCTTCCTAGGAAGTTGGACAGGCTGTACCAGGCTCCCGAGGGTGTTGATTCCCTTAATTCTCACCCTCAAGGTGATTTGGTCATGATTAGCGCCGCTTACGGCCGGTCAGCTAACCCTAAACACTTGAACCCCACCTTCTGGACCAGTATGGGAAGAAGGTCTATGCTTCTTCCACTCTGGGTATCAGGGCCCTAAATTATGTCGGTCATATGGGGGATTACCAGAAGGCGATTCTTAGTGAGGTGGAATCCAAGTTGGATTCCCTTCCTGAATCTCAGGTGAAGCAGGAAGTGGCTGGTCTTGTCCGCTCTGCACGTTCGGCCAGTCAGCACATTCTTCGTGCCACATACGATGCAGTGGATGCTGCTGGTAGAAGCTCAGCTTTCGCCATGGGTTAACGGCATCTTACCTGGTTCTGTGTGTCAGGATTGGTCCCGGAAGTGCAGTCCTCTGTCCAGGATGCGCCTTTCAGGGGTTCGGTGCTGTTTGGTGGTGATGTCAAGGACATCATCACCAATCTGCAGGAGAAGGGGACTGCACTAAAGTCTGTGGACTCCATGTAGAAACCCCCTCGGACACAGCGTCGTCCCTTTCGCAGACGTACTTAGGGAGGCGATAGAGCCCTCCCCCCTTTTGGGGGACGAGGTACTATTCCCATTTCTAGGGACATGGATATGTTGTTCAATCCACACTTACTGGCAGGCTCCTTGCTGCTTTAAATCTTGCCGGAAGGTCTTCAAGCTGGCTCCTCCCACCCACTCGGGTGGTAAAACTCTCAGCTCCACCCCATGACGCCAGATCTTCCTTAACGCTTGGAAGCTCAGGTTCCCTCCTTTGCACTCTGTGTTTTAGGCCTGGATCCAAACTCTTTGGTTAACTCGAAACTAATCTTAAAATTTACAAGACTTTGGTCTTTATCTTCCTAGCGGCTGCGATGGACAAATCGGCTCAGTTTCACGGTGCCCTATTGGTGTGAAGATGTCTCGGACCGATCCACACTCTACGTGTGTGTACTGCCTTGGGCTCGAGCATGATTCGCAGGCCTGCGACTTGTGCAAGTCCTTTTCGGCCATGGTCTTAGAGGATCGCACTGTCAGATTGCAACTTGGGTGCCCCGAGAAACGTTATCCTCCGGTGAAGTCGAAGGAGGCCCGTTGGGCAGTGTCCGGCGGTGGGCTCGGCTGAACAGCTCGAACAAATGATCGCCCTCGAGGAGGAAGCGGCCCAAGCCGCATCATCATCTTCGGTCGCGGCATTTATTCCGGTCTCTTTGGACTCCTACACGGCTTCGTTCAAGGAGCTTTGTCATTCCCTCTCCACCAAGGAGCGGCCTCGGATATTCCTCTCGGTCCAGAAGAAGGACTCCAAGGTAAGTCCACCGTCGATCATTAGGTGGGAGGCGGGAGGTCCCCTTCCCTGAATAGTTGACTCTCGACTTCGGTCGAGGTTGCGGCTAAGGCAGTTGGCCTAACGGCGTCCCAGTCAGGTTAGCTGGCTGAGACACCCGTCAACGCAGTCGAGATTTTTCTCGACCCGTCGGACGGGCTGTCGACTGGAGAAGCCGACAGCCCTTCTTCACTGGGTCTCCCAATGGAAACCGAGGACTTGCCTGTGCCAGAGTCCCTGGTTAAGGTCCCTGAACCGAGGGAAGAATGGGTTTCCCCCGCCCCCTCTCAGACCCACCCTTGGAAACACCGACAGTCTCGGTCTCGGACCTCTTCCCGGACCAGTCGATCCCGAAGACATCGGTGGTCTCGGTCTCGGCACCGTGGAAAGCGGCGGCGCCGTTCATCCTCATCTTCGGAGGATAAGCTCCGGCACAAATTGCGTCGGCGCTACGAGGATCTGATGTGGCAGTGGCTCCTTTTGACCAGGAATAAGCCGACTCCGTCGCCTTCCCTGGCCATTAAGTGGCTGTCACCAGAGCAGCCGAAACAACCCCTCATTGTTATGGAGGAGCTGAAGCCAGCACCGGTTGTTCGGCCGAAACCGGCTGCGCCACCCATTGTGGTGGAACCCTCACCTCCACAGCCTAAAATTGAGGCCCCAACCAAGGATTCTCGGTCGGGTCAGGGCTCGCCCCATAGGTTGTCAGTCACCCTCACTCCCGATCGACCTCGGCAGCTGGAGGGTGGCTCAGGCTCTCGGCAGCTGTTTGCAGACTCCTCGGAGTCTAACGATGACTCTTCCCTGTTCTCCAGGCCCCTCGACCTGGAGTCCACTGGGGGTCAGTCGGTGGACGAGAGCCCATCCTCGTTTCTTGGAATGCTATGGCTCATCTCAGAGTCCACTGTGATGAAGCTCGAACCCATTTCAAAGCAGGCCAAGTATCCCCTCACGGAGATACTGGACCGAGGGAATTCCCCCCACGGAGGCCTTCCCGGTGGCTGAAGCCATTGTTGGTCCGGCCTTGGAGCTGTGGCAGCCTCCAGCTTCTTGTCTAGCACCTTTGGCCAGGATGGCTCAAAAGTGTGCTGTTCCCACTGGTTCACTCTCTGGTTTCTCGGAGCACCCCTCTGCAGAAGGGCTGGTGCCCAACAGTGTTTTCCGGCGCTCCGGAAATGCTTGGGACGTGGACAAGCCACCCGATAAGGAGTCCAAGAAACTGGACTACTCTAGGCGGAAAGTCTATGCTGCTTCCTCCCTAGGCCTTCGCCAGGCCAGCTCGGCCATTCTGATGGCACACTTTTCACACGCCCTTTTGGGCTCCCTGGATGAGGTGATTCCTTATCTCCCGGCTGACCTCCAGACAACGGTCAAGCAGGTGTGGGAAGGGCGGTGGCCAAACAGCAACTCCAAACTTCCTTGGACATAGCTGACATGTGTGCCCGGTCAGTAGCAGCCGCAGTGACCATGCGCCGCAGAGCTTGGCTGCGGATCTCCACCTTTACGGCGGATACTGAGCACAAGCTGGCAGACGTTCCCTTCTTGGGTACTGACTTGTTCAGTCCTGGGGTGGAGGGTCATCTGCAGAGGATCAAGGAGTCCAATGCCACCTTGGACTCGGTCACATCTGCCCAGAAGGACAATGGCCACCAGCAGCAGCGTAAGCCCTTTCGGCCTTCAGCCTCTGCGGCACGTCCGGCCCGGCAACACCAGCATCAGGGCCAGCAGGCTCGCACTTGCACCCAAAGCCAAGCCTGCAGCTTCCTCCAGCAGGAAGCCGAGAGGGAAAGGTCCAGGAGGCCCCTCGGCCGGCCCTTCCTCCAAGCCTGCCCAGTGACGGGTTGAGGGGTGTTGCCCCCAACCTCATCACTCCTCCCGGGCCCCCCCATGGAGGCAGCTCCCACCACTCCTTTCCGCCTGGTCCGATATCACCACGGACTGCTGGGTGCTGGAAGTGGTAGGAAAGGGTCTGCCTCTGGAATTCAAGCAGTCCCCATCCTTTCGAGCCATCACCCCACGGGGGGGGGGCTACGGGGTCTGCAGCCTCTCTGTCGGCTCTTCGAGCCGACATTGCCCTGCTCCTCCAGAAGGAGGTGATCAGGGAGGTGGCGGATCCTCCACCAAACCCAGGGTTTGTGTCCAGGTACTTCCTGATCCCAAAACGGATGGGGAGCTGGCGCCCCATTCTGGACCTACATGATCTGAACAAGTTCCTATGGTCTCGTACCTTCAGGATGGTCACTCTGGCTCAGATCATTTCATCCTTGGAACAAAGCGTGTGGTTCTGCTCTCTGGACCTCCAGGACGTGTTCTTTCACGTCCCAATCCGTCTGTCTCACCAGCGATTCCTCCGCTTCAGGCAGAGGGATCCCTTTACGAGTTCCAGGCCATGCCCCTCGGCTTCTCTCCAGCTCCCAGGGTCTTCACCAAATGCATGGCAGTGGTAACAGAATTCCTGCGGTGCCGAAGGGTCCAGGTGTACCCTTACCTGGATGACTGGCTGATTGCAGCCCTCTCCAGGCTGGAGGTGGAGCGGTCCAGGGATCTGGCCCTCCAGGTCTGCTCTCAGATTGGACTCCTCATCAACGAGGGCAAATTGGAATTCGCGCCAACGTTGGTGATTCAGTTCATCGGGGCAGAGCTCGACTCTCTTCGAGCCAGAGCACAGCTCCCGGTGGACAGGGCGGAAGTTCTTTCCTCCTTTGCCGAATCATTTCTGGTTGGGCAATTGTGCCCTGTGCAGGACTTCCTGTGCCTCCTGGGCCTCATGGCAGTCTGCACCAGCGTGGTCCATTGGGCTTGCTGGCACATGCGTCCACTGCAGTGGGGTCTGGCCCGCCAATGGTCACAGCGCTCCAGTCCTCTGGACCAGCCAGTGATAGTGACCCAGCAGATGGGGAATGCTCTCCAGTGGTGGATCATTCTGGCTGATCTGCAGGAGGGTATTGCGTTTGTCCGCCCAGAGCCGATGGTCACTCTAACGACCGACGCCTCTCTAATGGGTTGGGATGCCCATCTGGGGGAGCTCAGAGCGCATGGCCTCGGGTTCCCTCAGGAGTCTCGAAGCCACATCAACCTGCTGGAACTTCGAGCCGTCCGACTAGCCCTCACCGCCTTTGCTCCGTTTGTACGGGGTCAAGTGGTCCAGGTCCAGACAGACAACACCACGACCACGTACTACCTAAACCGCCAGGGTGGGACGCACTCCTTGCCTCTGTGCAAGGAAGCTCTCTGCACTTGGTCTCTCGTGAGCAGACGGGAGGCGGATCTCCTACCCATCCATGTGGCGGGAGCCTCCAACACTCTGGCCGATGCCCTAAGCCAGATAGGCGCTGCATCTCACGAGTGGTCTCTCCTGCCGGAGGTGGTACACAATCTGTTCTCCCACTGGGGCACACCTCAGGTGGACCTGTTTGCCTCCAGGGAGAATGCGAAGCTGAGGCTGTTTCATGCCCGGCCCCCCTCAGCAGGGCTCGCTGCAGGGGGATGCCTTCTCGAGGCCATGGACCCTGGGCCTCTTCTACGCCTTCCCCCATTTCCCTTGATCCACAAGGTGCTTCTCAAGGTGAGGAGGGTCAAGGTGCAGGTGGTTCTGGTAGCCCCAGACTGGCCCCACCAGTTCTGGTATCCAGATCTCCTCAGCCTCAGCTCCAGGCTCCCGAGGTGGCTTTCAGTCCACCCGGACCTGATCTCAGTCAACCAGGGGAAGGTACTCCACCCAGACCTTCAATCCCTGCACCTGATGGCCTGGTTCCTGACCGGCTAGAGTTCCAGGCCTTGGATCTTTCCGATGAAGTCCTCAATGTTGTTGAGGCATCCCGTAAGGAGTCGACCAGAAAATGCTATGCCTTCAAATGGAAGAGATTCTCCATTTGGTGTTAGGATAAGGGGTTGGACTCTTCCTCCTGTTCCTTGGCCAGCATTCTGGACTACCTATGGTCCCTTTCTCAGCTAGGGCTTCGGTCGACGACCCTTAAGGTGCACCTGGCAGCCATCTCTGCTTACTGGGCGCGGGCCGGAAAGCAGTCGGTGGCGCAGGAGAAGGTGGTCGGGCGCTCTTTCCAGGGCCTAGATCAAATATCTCCTCCGGTACGTGAATCATCACCTCCGTGGGATTTACTGCTGGTTTTAGCAAAGCTCATGGGCAAGCCATTCGAATCAATGCACAGGTGCGATATCTCCTACTTATCATGGAAGACCTCCTTCCTGGTGGCTATTATGTCAGCCAGAAGGATTGGGGAGCTCCAGGCGCTCTCGGTGGAGTCTCCTTACCTGGTCTTCCACAGAGACAAGGTTGTCCTGCGCCCTCACCTGAAATTCTTTCCAAAGTTGGTGTCAGAGTTTCACCATAATCAGGTGTTGACTCTGCTGGTGTACTACCCCAATTACACTTCGGAGGTCGAGTACAGGCTCCATACCTTGGACCTGAGACGAGCACTCGCGTACTACAAAGAGCATAAGGCCGAAGTTTTGGGAGAGGTTTGCCAGCTGTTTGTCAACTATCCTGAAGCCACATCTGGCAGACCTGCAGCCAAGCAGATGATTGGCAGGTGGATCACTTCCTGCATTGATCTCTGCTAAAGGTTGGCGGGCAGGGCTACTACCTGGAAGTCAGCAAATACCTTCATTTCCCATTACCACATTGACCTCGAGTCACGCCGGGATGCTGGTTTTGGGGCCTCAGTTCTCCAATCTCCGTTCCCTAAGTAGGGTGTGTGCGCATTGCCTCCCTCCTCCCGGAGGACTGCTAGGAGTCTGCCAGAAAGTGTGGATAGAACAACATATCCACATCCCTAGAAACACAGGTTAGTCACCTGTAACAGTAGTTCTAGGAGTGGTATATGTTCTTCATCCACACTGACCCACCCGACCTCCCCAGCTTTGACGCACACCTCTGCTTCCAGCAGGTAAGATCTGGCGTCATGGGGCAGAGCCGAGGGTTATACCACCCGGATGGGTGGGAGGAGCCAGCTTGAAGACATTCCGTACCTCTTAAAGGGAAAGGCGATCTGCCAGAAAATGTGGATGAACAACATATTCCACGCCTAGAACTACTGATCTTACTTCGAGAGGAAGCTCTTGTAGCAGGTTCCACAGTTAGGACTGCCTCCACCTTGCGGTGGTTCCGGCAGTTTTTTCTTCCAGCAGTACCGATGTGGGAATGCCCCCCGCTGACGTCGGCTCCATCCCCGGCATCGCCTTATATAAGGGAGGAGTTCCCCACGTACTCCAGTTCTTTCTCACTGTACAGTCAGGGATAGTTCACTCGGCTACCATCAGCAGCACTGATCGCTTCATTACTCCACCGATTCGAATATCGAGTTGTTCATTTGCTTCTGTGTTCTCTAACTCACATCAATAAGTGCACTTGTGGGCAACAGATACCCGCCAAAGATGGTCATTCGGCTTGTGTCTACTGTCTTGGGCCTGACCACAACACCGACACCTGTCCTTATTGTCAGGCCTTTAATTCCCATTCTCCGATCAGGCGTCAGAAGTCCCTCATGGCCTACCTTGCCAAAACCAAACTTGCCGCCATGGAACGGGCCTCTTCTTCAGGGGAATCCGACCACCCACCCGCCCGCAAGACACACAAACACCGGGAACAGGACAGAGGAAGGTCTCATTCTAGGCCCAGATCTTCGTGCTCGAAGTCCGGGTCTTCAGGGCACGACTCCCGTCTCATGACCCTTAAGCCTTCTTCTGGGTCTAAAGTGACCAAGTCTTCTGGAGCCACTCTTCAGTCCCTGAAGGTGCTTCAACCCGCCGAGAAGGCTTTCTCAATGGGCACAGATAAGCCCTCCTCCTGCTCAGCTTCTTCTTCGAAGGCCGACTCCTGGGAGTCGAGCAAGGCCTCCAGGTTGGCTGGCAGCAGGGCCTCCTCCTTGCCGCCAAAATTGTATGACTCCAACCGGTGCCCGCCTCCGGCTATGGACCGGCGCTCGGTCGAGAAGTCCACCAGTTGTAAGGCCGACCATCCCAGGGCTCACGCCTCAAAAGGACACCCCGTCGGCATCTAAGGATAAGCGGACGCCAGTCCAACATCTGCCCACAGCCCCACCGGCCACTGTCTCGGTGAAGGTTATCCCATCGCCGGTCACTGTCTGACCGATGCCGGCTACCCCGGTGCTTCCCAACGTCAGCTCTGGCACCCCTTCTCCTCGATCGCCAGCCCGCCTGATGCCGAAGCCCGACAATGGAGGTGCTGACACTGCACCCCGTCCCCCATAGGCCTCGCCCGGTGGTAAAGTGCAGATCCGGCGGGTACCCCTGATGGCGGGACAGACACTGGCTCAGGCTCGGGTGCTCCTTATCCCCCTACACCCGGTTCACCTAGGTTGAACCTGTCTCAAGTGAAGGAGTATTTTTCCCCACTGGTGAAACACAGTTAAAAAGGACCTACCAGTGGGTGCGCCCCCTCCCACGCCCGTTCTGATTCCAGATCCTAATAATATAGAACCGTTCGACGGTGGGGCAGATGAGGAACCCTCTCTTAAAAAACATAAAAAGAAAACAAAGAGGACCAGGTCCAGTAGTTCCTCCTGCTCTTCCTCTCCGGACAGGAGGTGCAAAAAGAAGAGGCACAGATCCCCTTCCTCTTCCACACCAGACTCCTATGTGGATTCAGACTCTTCATGTCCAGACTCTGACATAGAGCCAGACCTAGGGGACACAGAGGGACATCCCAAATCCTCTCCAGATGACCCGAGCTTCATGGAGATGATGAGGCACATCCAGGCCAGCATGGGTTGGGACACTGAGTCCATGGACCCCAAACGACTGCGGTTGGCTAAATATCTCTGCCAAAAAGACCATTCCTCCCATGGTCGACACCTTTCAGGATGTGACCTGCATGACCTGGAAGTGACCTCATTCCTCCTCTGCCATGCTTAGAAAGGCTCATCAGCATTACCAGGCACCTATGGACCTTCCCTTTTTGGCCGAACCACCTGCAGCGGACTCGGTGGTGATTTCGGCAGCTCACGGCCATTCGCAGAGGCCCAAACACCTGAGCACCCAGCCGCCTGACATAGAATCAAAGCAGCTGGATTCTGTGGGCAGCAAGGTGTACTTTGCTGCCACCTGCAGTATTAGGAGCCTAAATTTCCTGACACACACATGGTCCAATTCCAGAACGCCCTTTGGGAACAGGGATTGGACATAGTGCAGAGCATGCCCGATTGCCCTCAGCGGGAAGAGCTTGCCAAGCTACTTCAGACCGGCTCAGACGTGGGCACCCACGTTCTGAGGTCGGCCTATGACTCTGCGGACACCTCCTCTAGGGTGGCTGCCACTGGCATTTGCCTCCAATGCCATGCATGGCTTCGGATTTCTGGGTTCTATCCAGATGTCTGGACCAACATACTGGATGCTCCCTTCAATGGCTACGTGCTCTTTGGCGAAGACATGGAGCGGATCATCACCAGGCTGCAGGACTCCGGCAAGGCTATCCGATCCGTGCAGTCCATGTACCGCACGAAACAGGAGCAAGCTCATAAGCCTCATTTTCATGGCCGCGGGGGACATCAGCCTCAGCAGCCTCGCTTCCAACAATATTTGCAGCGAGGCGGCTTCAGTCGCAGAGGAGGAGCCAGAGGATCTTCTGCCTCCGTCTCTAGACAGGCCAAAGCAGCCACTGCCACCCTTCCTCCCTCTCCTACCACCTGACTATCCAGGCTACCCATCTTCCCTAGACATTCAGTCAGGGGAGCAGGTTGGAGGCCGCTTTTCCCTCTACATGGATGTTTGTGGTCAAGTGACCTCCGACCAGTGGGTACTCGATCTCGTGGAGTTCGGGCACTCCATAGAGTTCGATTCTATTCCACCGGATAGACCACCGCCCCATCCCGTTACCCAAGAGAACACCAAGCACTGGTCAGAAGGGAGATATTATCCCTTTTGGACAAAAAGGCCATCGAGCCGGTGCCACCTGCCGGAAGAGAGAGAGAGAGGATTTTTCTCCCACTTCTTCCTAGTTCCGAAAAAGTCGGGAGACCTCAGACCCATTCTGGACCTCAGCGATCTGAACCAGTGGGTCTCCTACAAGAGATTCAGGATAGTTTCCCGTCCCAGTCTACTTCCGCTCAACTCGGTGGGAGACTGGTTGGCATCCCTGGACATGCAGGACGCCTACCTGCATATCCCTATTGCCAGGAACCATAGAAGATTCCTAAGGTTCAGGTTTGAAGACAAGGACTATCAGTTTCGAGTCCTTCCCTATGGTCTCTCTTCAGCCCCCAGAGTCTTCTCCAAGTGCCTGGCAGTAGTGGCTGTGGCACTATGGAGACAGGGCCTCTTTGTGTTCCCCTATCTGGATAATTGGCTTCTCCTGGCGCCCTTCAGGTCTCACCTGTCAGAAACTATCAGGGATTTCATCTCGCTGTTTCAGTGCTTAGGGATCACCGTCAACAGGGACAAATCTCATATGTTTCCAGCCCAGACTCTCCAATTCATCGGAGCTGTTCTGGATACCACCCTCGGGAAGGTTTTTCGTCCCTTCGACAGAGGGGGTCGTATTCAGGTCTTGGCATCTCAGATTACTTCAGCCTCAAGAGTCCTGGCAAGACTCCTACTCAGGCTGTTGGGGCATATGGCCGCTGCTACAGTTTTCGGTTCCTCTGGCGCATCTGCGCATGAGAACCATCCAGTGGTCTCTAAGGGTCCAGTGGGATCACACATTAGAGTGTCTGGATGCCTCGATCAGGATCTCGGAGCCAGTCCGCCGGGAATTACGCTGGTGGATGTCATCCAAAAATTTGCTTGCGGGCATCTCCTTCCATGTAGGGGCACCGTCCCAGATTCTGACCACGGACGCGCCATCCGCGTGGTGGGGCGCTCATTTGGGGACACATCGCACCCAAGGTTCCTGGTCTCCAATAAAGGAAGATATGCATATCAACGTTCTGGAGCTGAGAGTGGTCCTTTATGCCCTCCAAGCCCTAGTCTCGGTCCTAGTGCTGGGCCACCTCTTGGTACAGACGGACAACACTTCTGTGATGTTCTACATCAACAAACAGGGTGGCATACACTCTTACCCCCTCCACCGGGAAGCCATACGAGTGAGGGACTGGGCTGTGGAGCACCAGCTCTTTTTGACGGCGGTACATGTTCCCGGGGAACAAAACATACTAGCCGATACGCTCAGCAGGACAAAATCGCAAGCTCACGAATGGGAGCTGCTTCAAGAAGTCGAAGATCACATTTTCTGTCAGTGGGGGACACCAGATGTGGATCTCTTCATGTCACGATTCAACGCAAAACTGCCCAATTTTGCTCGCTAGGTCCAGAGCCTGGAGCTTTTTGGCAAGACGCGTTGTCCCTCTGCTGGAAAGGGAGGTTTCTCTACGCGTTCCTTCCTTTTCTGCTATTACAGAAGGTTCTCCTCAAAGCGCAGTCAGAACCTTCCACCCTCATTCTGGTCACTCTGCTATGGCCTCATCAGATTTGGTTTCCCTTACTCCAGCGTTTAGCGGCAGAGCCTCCGCTGCCTCTTTCACTATCATCTCGCCTCGTGTCACAGGACTGTGGATCTCTGATACACCCAAATCTGCGTTCTCTCATTCTCTTCACCTGCATGCCTGGCTCCTCAGGACCTAGCTAAGGTCAGATTCGGTGTGTCCGATCAGATTGCGCAAGTTCTGGTAGAGGCGCGCAAACCTGCCACCAGGGCCACTTACGCTATGAAATGGAAATGTTTCTGTATCTGGGCCACATCCAAGAGGGTGGACCTGTTGATCTGTCCAGTTAGTTCAGTTTTGGAATACCTGCTTTCTCTTTCAGAGAAAGTCTCAGCTATTCCTCCATCAAAGTGCACCTGGACGCCATCTCCGCTTATCACTTCCCTGTTTTGGATAAGACGGTGGCTCAGATGGAGGTTTCCAAGGCCTTTTTGCACGGTATTCTTCATATCAGACCTCCCATTTGGGATTCTGTTCCCCTCTGGGATCTTGTTTTCATCCTGGAGAAGCTCACTTTTCCTCCCTTTGAACCAGCCATGGAGTCTGAGCTCCGTCTTCTATCCTGGAAGACTTTGCTTTTGGTAGCTATCACTTCGGCGAGGCGCATTTCAGAACTTCAGTCCCTCATGTGTAAAAAACCTTACCTTGTTTTCACAAGGACTGGGTTAATCTTCGCACTAACCCGATGTTTCTGCCGAATGTAGTTTCTGAGCTCACCCTGAATCAATCCATTCCGCTCCCGATATATTACCCGGAGCATTCTAAAAGGAGGGAACCCTGTCCACAGGGCTCTCCAATGTTACCTGGCTAGGACCAAGGAGGACAGGAAATCTGATCAGCTTTTTGTGTCCTTTGCCCAACGGTCTTTAGGTCGCCCAGTCACCAAACAGACACTTTCGCACTGGTTGGTCCATTGCATTTCCTTTTGTTATGAGAAGCACAACAGGTCGACCCTGGGGCCAGTTAGAGCTCATTCTACTAAAGCTGTCGCTGCTTCTTTCGCGGCACTGAGGCGGGTGCCAGCAGCCAATATTTGTGCTGCCGCTACCTGGAGTTCTGTTCATGCCTTCGTCAGGCATTACAGCCTTGACATTGTTTTCAGACGAAGAGCAGGGTTTGGCCTCGCAGTTCTGCAAGGCCAGGTTTCCTGAGGGACCCTCCTTTTTCCTGCTGTTTCTCTCCTTACCGTTTCCCCCTTCCAGGGGTTGTTATACGTTTATACTGCTTTGGAATAAGTCCTAATTGTGGAACCTGCTGCAAGAGTTTCCTCTCGAAGTAAGATAGTACAGTTACGTAAGAACTTACCGTCACAGTAGATCTTCGAGAGAAGCTCTTGCAGCAGGTATATTTCCTGCCCTCCTTCCCCAGGGATCAGGTCCTTTGCAGGCCGGTCTTCCCACCTTTGAGGGAATATTGTTCAATATTCATACTTCTAACTATTGCCTGTTGCCATTTTCTACCTGACGGAGGGTGTACAAGAACTGGAGCACGTGGGGAACTCCTCCCTTATATAGGGCGACGTGAGGGGTGGAGCCAATGTCGGCGGGGGGCGTTCCCACGTCGGTACTGCTGGAAGAAAAAATTGCCAGAACCGCCACCAGGTGGCGTCAGTCCTAACTATGGAACCTGCTGCAAGAGCTTCTCTCGAAGAGCTACTGTTACGGTAAGTTCTTACGTAACTGTACTTTAGTGGTGAGTAACCTGTGTTTTTGCACTTCTTAAGAACAAAACTGTAAAAACTGTCAGTCTTGGCACTGACATCTGCCAGTTGCTTCTGGGCTATGTGAGTGCACTGTCTTAGTGGTAGTCCGTGACTCCTCATAAAGCATGTGCACCAACCAGCAGAGGAATGAAAAGTTTTCCCTGCTTGTAAGCTTTCATTCTTGGGCAGTGCTAGTGCTTGCGGGCGAAGTGCTGTCCGATTGACAGTGTACTCCTCCAGACGCAAATCTTGAACCCAGCTGCTCAGTTTCTCTTTGATGGCAGACACGAGAAGGGTTAAGCTTCATTTGTTTTACTGTCTTCTCGACTGCTAGTAACTCACCTTTCTATGGATGTGTATATGTTGTTCATCCACACTTCTTGGCATGTCCCTTTCCTCTTTAATTCTCGCCAGAAGGTCTTCAAGCTGGCTCCTCCCACCCACCCAGGTGTTATAACCCTCGGCTCTGCCCAGTGACACCAAATCTTCCTTTCCACTTGAGGATTCGGGTTGCTTTCTCTGCGCTATCGCGTTTTGTAGGCCCTGGCTTCGATTTCTTTGGATCCTCTGAAAATTAAGCTCGTTTGAGCTAGCGATTGTGACTTTTGCTGTTCGATTATGGAAGATAAATCTTCTCCTGGTTTTCACTGGTGCCTGTGCAGCCAGAATATGTCGCGCACAGACCCACATACTGCGTGCGTCTACTGCTTGGGTGTTTCTATGACACCCAGGCATGTGAGATGTGTCTCGCTTTTCACCCGAATGTCCTCGATTGTCTCGCACGGCTCAGGTTGGGCAGGCCTGAGAAGCGGAATCCACCGGTGAATTCCAAAGAGGCCCGGTGGGTGGTCTCCATGGCTGCGGGGTCTGCCGAGCAGTTAGAACAGATGCAGGCCTTTGAAGAAGAGGCAGAGCGGGCCGTGGAGCTCTCCTTTTGGCTGATTGTCGTTCCACTGAACCTGAGCTCCATGTTCTCGGGCTCCTTCCGGAAGATGTGCCTATCTCTCTCTCTACCAAGGGCGAGGGACCTTCGGGCTCGCATACCTCCTAGTTCCGTAAAAGGACAAGGAACCTAGAGATTCTTCATCTCGGCGAAGACGTTCTTGGGATCGAGAGCGATCTCAGTCACAGGAATCTCCAGTCTTGACTTTGGTGGAGACTGTTCCTTCGGCCGCTGGCATCTTGGCTTTGCCGACTGGTCAGCCGGCCGAGGTCTCGATTGACGACACAGTGGAGTTCACTCTCGACCCTGTCGATCTGTTGTCGCCCGACGAGGCTGACAACTCACTTGAGACTTCAACATGCAAGATACAGATTGGTCAATACCAGCAAGAACATCTGCCAGAACTAGACACATGGTGGATTCCCTGCAGGGGGAGGGTCTCAGACAACTGGTACAACAGCCCACAAGAGACAGGGCTGTCCTAGATCTAGTACTGACTAACAGGGAAAAGATCACAGATCTCCAGGTAGAAGGTCACATGGGGGCCAGTGACCATCACATGGTATGGTTCAGTTTGGCCACTACAACTAAATCATCCCATTCCAGTGCAAAAATATGGGACTCAGAGGAGCTGACTTTGATAAGATGGCCAACAGAGTTAAGCTAGCCCTGGCAAAAAGAAATACAGGTGAGGGGGTACAGGCAAAGTGGGCAAGCATTAAGGATGCACTAATTGAATCAACATCCCATTGTGTTAGACAGAAAAGGATGCGCAAAAGAAGAAGGAAACCACTTTGGTTCTCAAAAACAGCAGCAGAAAAGGTCAGAGCCAAAAGGCTGGCCTTCAGGAAATATAAGGGAACGGAGCGGGATGAAGATAAAGAGGCATACCAAACTTCCCTAAGGGAAGCAGGGAAGGCAGTAAGGCAGGCAAAGGCCGAAACCGAGGAAGAAATAGCACAGACAGTAAAAGAATGTGACAAGACTTTCTATAGATACATTAGTGAAAGGAGAAAGTCCAGAGGGGGTATTGCTAAGATCAAAGGAGATAAGGGGGAGTGTGAGGAGGAGGACCATGTAAAAGCATCTATCCTAAATAGATATTTCTGCTCAGTATTTACTAAAGAGAAGGTTGGGCAGGGCCCATAGCTCAGCACCATGGACACGGGGGAAGGAGGTGAGCACTAGTCCCTTCACAAAAGAAAGGGTCCTACAAGAGCTCGATAAGCTCAGGATGGACACGGCAATGGAATCTGATGGCATACATCCCAGGGTACTAAAGGTGCTAAGGGTGGAACTAGCAGAGCCATTATCAGAATTGTTTAGTGAGTCTGAGCACAGGAGAGGTCCCAGAAGACTGGAGAAGGGCTCGTGATCCCGCTACACAAGAGTGGTAGCAGGGAGGAGGCAGGAAACTACAGACCAGTCAATCTTACCTCAGTAGTGGGCAAGATTATGGAGACACTCCTTAAGGAAAGGATAGTGCAACACCTGGAATCCATAGGAGCACAGGATCTAAGACAGCATGGGTTTACAAAAGGAAGGTCCTGTCAAACTAATCTCATAGATTTCTTTGATTGGGTAACCAGAGTGGTAGACCAAGGGGGAGCAGTTGATGTCGCCTATCTTGACTTCAGCAAAGCTTTCGATACTGTTCCACATAGAAGATTGATTAATAAGCTGGGTAGGCTCGGGGTGGGTCAGAAGTTGGTCAGCTGGGTGGCAAACTGATTGACGGGCAGAAAACAGAGAGTGGTGATAAACAGTATACAGTCAGAAGAGATGCAAGTCACAAGTGGGGTACCTCAGGGATCAGTCCTGGGGCCAGTCCTCTTCAGTATCTTCATCAGTGACATTGCAGATGGACTGGAGGGTAAGGTTTGTCTGTTTGCAGATGACACCAAGATTTTCAACAGAGTAGATGATCCAGACAGGGTGGGCAGAATGAGAAGAGAGATGGATAAACTAGCAAAATGGTCGAAAGAGTGGCAACTGGGGTTTTTCATAGACTCATAGATGTGTGACAGCAGAAAAGGACCAACAAGGCCCACCGAGTATGCCCATTGTCCAGCTATCTGCCTGGACCTGTGCCTCCCACCCTCAACACCCCCCTGTGTTTGTCCCATGCCCTTTTGAATCCCTCCACTGTTTCATCTCCAACAACCGCCTCCGGGAGTCTGTTCCACTTATCCACCACTCTGTCTGTGAAATAGTACTTCCTAATGTTACCCCTGAACTACCCCCTTCCCCCACCTGCAGGCCATGCCCCCTCGTCCTCTGATTTTCCTTGCTTTCCACCGGCACCCTATTTATACCCTTAAGGTACTTGAAGGTCTCGATCATGCCCCCCCTCTCCCTCATCTGTTTCAGGGAGTTCAAGTCCGGATCCCTCAACCTTTCTTCATAGGAGAGGTGGCTCAAACCTTTAACCATCTTTGTCGCTGTCCTTTGAACTCGCTGCAGCCTCTCCACATCCTTTTTGAGGCATGGCCTCCAGAACTGGACTCCGTATTCCAAATGTGGTCTAACCAGATGGGTGTACAAGGGTTCTATGACCGCCCTATTTCTACTGGTGATCCTCCTTCCGATTCATCCCAGCATTCCACCACCCCTAGCCACTGCTCTCCCACACTGCCTTTCCACCTTCATGTCCCCGAATACAGTGATGCCCAGGTGTCTTTCTTGTTCCGTGACCTCCAGTTCTCTGCCCCCCATGCAATACCCTGCCCTCCAGTTCCTGTAGCCAAGATGCATGACTTTACACTTTCTGTGTTGAATGAAAGTTGCCATCTCTGCCCATGCTACAAGCCTTCCCAAATCTCTGCATTTTTTCTACCCGAGTGTCTACCCTATTGCAGATTTTAATATCATCTGCAAACAGACTCACACCCCCTTCAAGACCCTCCACAATGTCCCCTATAAATATATTGAATAGTAGGGGCCCCAACACTGATCCGTGAGGGACCCCGCTTGTGACCTTGCCTTCTCCGGATGCCACCCCATTTATTATGACCCTCTGCCTCCTGTCCCCCAGCCAGCTTCCCACCCATTTAACCACCCTCTGACCCAGCCCCAGGCCTGACATTTTATTCTGCAGTCTCCTGTGGGGTACAGAGTCAAAATCCTTCCTGAAATCCAGATAAACCACATCCACTGCCCTCCCTTGATCCAGCTTCTTTGTGACCCCCATCAAAAAACTCTATCAAATTTCTTTGACAGGATCTGCCCCTTGTAAAACCATGTTGCCTTGGATCCATCAGGATGCTTTCCTCGAGGTAGCTAGTGATCCTGCCTTTTATTTGTTTCTCCATGAGCTTGCCTACCACTGATGTCAAGCTCATGGGCCTGTAATTTCTCACTTCCTCCCTCCCCCCTTATGCAGTGGGACCACATTTGCATGCCCCCAGTCTTCTGGCACCACCCCAGTCTGCAAGGACTGATTGAAGAGTGCAGTCAATGACACTGCCAATATCTCCTTTAGTTCCCTTAACACCCTAGGGTGCACCCCATCAGGCCCCAATGCCTTGTCCACCTTGATGCAGCCTAGTTCTCCCAAAATCTCCTCCAAGAGGAATGACGTCATATCCGCTTCCCCCTTCCCTGCCATTCCTTTTCCTGCTCCACTGCCTTCACTGTCTTCCTCCCTCGTGAACACTGAGCAAAAATAGCTATTTAGCAGGTGTGCTTTTTATTTATTTATTTATTTATTTTTATTTTATTTTAGTCTTTGGTAACTGGGTAAGGCCCACTAGGCACAAGTGCCTGTTTTCAGGGGTGACCTGTGAGCACTGGGCAGTTAAGTGACTTGCTCAGAGTCACACAGTATACAAGTGGAGGTTGTGAGAATCAAACCAAGGTCTGGTCTGCTGAATGTATCAAGCTCGTTCACAGCTCATTACTCTAACCTCTAGGCTATACTGCCAGCCTAGTCCCCTTGTAGCAACTCCCCCTCGTTTGTTTTTAAGTGGAGTATTCCCTGCCTAGTCTTCCTCTTTTCACTTGCATACCGAAAGAAAGTCTTATCTCCTTTTTTGACTCCTCTAGCTATGCGTTCCACTGTCTGTGCCTTTGCCGTCCTTACCTCTACCCCGGCTTCTCTCTGGCTAACCTGGTAATTTCCCCAGTCCACCTCCTCTTGTGTTTCCTTAAACTTTTTGAAGGCCTTCCTTTTTGCTTTTACCTTTTTTGCTACCTTCCTATTGTACTATAGAGGCTTTCTTCTCCTCTTTATTTTTACTTGCTGTCTTGGCACAGATGTCAGTGGCCTCTACAGTAGTGTCTCTTATCTCTCCCCACATTTCCTCCACTTCTGTCAACTCCTCCACTCCTTCCAAGGCCCTCTCCACCATTTCCCCATTCTTCGGAAGTTTGCCCTCTTGAAATTCAGCACCCTCAACCTAGACCGGTGAACCTCCGCAGTGTTTCTTATTGTAAACCTGACCGTGTTGTGGTCACTGTTACCAAGATGTTCCCTTACTGATACATTTCCTACCCTATCCTCATTTGTCAGGACTAGATCAAGGGTAGCTCTTGCCCTGGTTGGCTCCCTGACCAGTTGATTCAGGGGGGCCATTTGCAGGGAGTCCAATATCTCCCTGCTGCTGGTTGAAGCAGCAGAAAGGGTGTCCCATCTACATCCGGTAGGTTAAGGACCCCCATCAGCACCACTTCCCCCCTTGCCACCATTCTCATGAACTCATCCGCCGTGCTTCTATCCATGGATTCCTGCTGTGCCGTGGGCTTATAAACCACCCCCATATGCACTGTTTCCCCTTTCCCCACTGCCAACGAGATCCAGAGATCTTACTTCGAGAGGGCTCTTGCAGTAGGTAATTACATATAGGACTGACATCGGCAGGCAGCAGGACCCCACGGAAAAATTTCTAGCTAGCAGTCCCTGGCGAGGGACCGCCCCCACGTCAGGTGACCGGCGTCATACGACATCGGTATAAAGGGGCGGTCCCTGATGCACGACTTCCAGTTCTTTTCTGCCGTTAGCTCATGCAGCGCCTCGCAGAAAAGTTTGTTGCTTCGTCAGCCTCCCTTCGTCGGTTTTTACCAAATAATTTTGACTTTTTTCGACATTCGTCAGTCAGGTCATCATCGGTGTATGGCGTCCCCTACGCCCTCCGAGCACAAAAATAAGTGGGATGGCCATTCCCTGTGCCTGTTCTGTCTAGGCCCCGATCACCCAGTCGAGAAGTGCCAGCACTGCCTCATCTTCAGTGCGGCTAGCCAGAAAGGTGGCAGCAATCCTGGAAGCCCACATCTTGAAGAAACGATGGAGTTCGATGGAGAAGGAGCTCCAGAAAACAGAGCAGAGCATCCACTTCCCTGAAGGCCATCGAAGAAGAAAAAAAAGACGAAGGCACGGGACAAGGGCTCCTCCCTGCGTCTCCCTCGGGGAGTTGCGGGACTCAGTATGCCCCCTCGAGACCGCTCTCGAGGCTTCCAAAGGCGGTGGTGGCCCGCCCGTCTGGCTTGTGCTTGGGCCTTTCCCGGACTCCTCCGGGCAGTGGAGCCTCGCCCCGGTTCTGCCATAAGCTGCGGCCTACTGGTGCTGGGCGACTCTGGTAAGCGGACATTGGCTCCTCAGCGTCTGCATAAGAGCGGTAGCGCGGAACCTTGAGGCGCGCGCGCTCCTCCCGCCCGGACCAGGCGATCCTTCTTCTCGGTCTGCCTCGGCGAAGCTCCCATAAGTCGGATGCTGGCTCTCCGGCGTTCGCTGGAGCTTCGCTGTAAACCGCCCGCGTGGGCTGCGTCCGACATCGGTCGGCAAAGAACCGATGGCCGGACCCACCCCTGACCGTAGTCCCTAGTTCTCCGCGAGACTTCGCTGCCATCGGGACCCTGGTCCCCAGCCCAACCCGAGTTTTTCCCTCCATCCCGGCGGCCTGAGGTTCCTCCTCCCGCCGGACCGTCCTCCTTTAGAGTGCGCTGGATCTGGCGTCGGTTCCCGGACGCCAGCTCTGACACTGGTATCTCCCAGCCCAGGACCTCCAGCGCCAGTTTTACCGACTCCAACCCGACATCCCGCTTCAGGATGGCCCCACCGCCGAGCCCTCTGCCCTCTGGGCCTCCCAACCTGGATCCACCTGTGAGGCCGCTGGCCAGGCCGTCTGCTCCGGCAGCTCCTCCAGCTCCCGGATACCCTCACACCTATCAACGCCAGCATATCCAGGACCACAGTATCGGTGCCACAGTACTAACGCCGGTCTTTCCGTTACGCGGTACCCTTTAATACCAGCTGGTTTTCTGCCGGGTTTTGGATACTCTCCGTATGGATGCAACCCATACCCTTATCCCCCTCATCCTCCTCCACCGCCCCCACAGCCGCCGGTGGATTTGCAGGAGACTCTGGCCTCCTGGTGGGCTGAGGCCAAGGCTCAGCTCACCAGGGAGGTGGAGAGCCACCTACAGATGATGATGCTGTCTCAGGTTCCCGTACGTCCACGGCGGCACACTCCCTCACCACCTCCAGACACCAGGACTCTTCCCCTCTGGGTCCAGAGAGGGGCAGGATACGCTTCCTCGGGTGCTTCCCAAGGGGTCCATTCCTCCCCCGGGTCGGGAAAGGGAGTCTTTTTCCTCTTCCTCTTCACCCTCGGACGCCTCAGATTCCTCCGATGATTGCTTCGAAAGGGACGATGAGCCACGCTCTCTGTCGAAGCCCAGGCCAAGGACTCCTATGACGTCTCCTCCAGAAGATTCTTCTTTTATGGAGTTGCTATGAAAAATCCAGGAGGTTCATCAGTGCCACTCTTTGGAACCAGACACTCAGCGGTTGAAACTCACCGAGCTTCTGGATCTGCCCGTGACAGCTCCTACTTTGGTGCCACCCTGGATAGAGCCTCACGCCGACCTTGTTACCACCATCTGGAAGCAGCCGTCTGCTGTAGCCCCACTTCCGTGGAAGTTGAATAGGCTATACCAGGCTCGGGGTGTTGATTTTAGATTCTCACCCCTCATGCTGGCCTCGGTAATGATGGCGCCGCTCACGGCGGCGGCTGAGCTAACCAAAACATCTCAGCTGGCACACCTGTCAAAGAACCCGCCTACTGGACCAGTATGGAAAGAAGCTCTTACTTCCTCCACTCTGGGTATTAGGGCCCTGAACTATGTCGGTCATGGGGGACTACCAGAGGCCATTCTTGTAAGTGGAAACCAAACTGGACTCCCCTGCGGACTCTCAGGTCAAGCAGGTGGCTGATCTTTTCAGCTCTGCATGTTCTGCCAGTTGACACATAGCCCGATCAAACCTGCGATGCAGTGGACACTGCTGGGCCGGAGCTCGCTTTCGCCGTGAGCCCCTACGTGTCATGCTTGGCTCGGCGTGTCGGGGTTGGTCCTGAAGTGCAGTCCGCTATCAGGAAGTGCCCTTCGGAGTCGGTGCTTCCGTTGGCGATGTCAGGGACATCATCTAGAAGGAGCACAAATGATTCCAATTGCTCCTTTCTGGCCCAGGCAAGTTTGGTTCTCTTCTACAACAATACTCAGAGGATCCTCCTCTTCCTCTATGAGGAGTTGCTGACCCAGGATCAGGGACCCTGGTCCATCAGACCTCAAATCTCTTCAGCTGCATGCATGGCTCCTGCAGACTTAGCTCAATCCCGTTTTGGGGTTTCTCCCCAAGTGGCGGAGATTTTGGTAGAGGCTAGAAAACCTTCTACTAGATCTTCCTACGTCATGAAGTGGAAAAGGTTCACTATCTGGGCTGCTTCTAAGGACATGGAACCCTTTTCCTGTTCAGCGGGGCTTCTGCTGGTGTACCTCTGCCATCTTTTTGACCTGGGTCTTAGTCATTCTTCTCTAAAACTCTACATGGCGGCCGTCTCAGCCTATCATGTCCCTTTTGCAGACAAGACATTTGCTCAACTGGAGGTCTCTAAAGACCTTTCTTAGAGGGTCCTCATCAGGGCCTCTATATGTACTCCTGCTCCCCTTGGGACTTGAACTTTGTTCTCGAGGAACTTACTCTCCCTCCTTTTGAACTGGCACTCAGACTTGGAGTTCCTTTCATGGAAGACTCTCTTCCTGGTGGCCATTACTTCATGGAGAATTTCCGAGCTCCAGCCCCTGATGTGTAAAATTCCATACTTGATTTTTCACAAGGAACGTGTTGCTCTGCGCACTAACCCTAAGTTTATCCCTAAGGTAGTGGTGGAGTCTATGCTAAACTAGTCCATAGAGTTACCCACCTTTTTTACGCAATACTCTAATCAGGGGGAGTATTTACTGCATACCATGGATGTTCACCGGATTCTGAGATACTATACTAACAGAACAAAAGATCATAGGAAGACCAATCAATTGTTTGTCTCTTTTGCACCCAAAAGATAAGGCAATGCTCTTTCTAAGCAATGCCTATCTAAATGGTTGGGCTCATTGCATCACTTTCTGTTATGACAAGTACAACAAGACTGCTGCCAGGTCAAGTAAGAGGCCACTCCACCAGAGGAGTAACTGCCTCAGCGGCTTAGTTTCAGAATGTGTCAGCGGCAGATATCTGTGCTGCCGCCACCTGGACCTCGTCATACCTTTACAAAACACTGCAGTTTGGATATTGCCTCTCGCGCCGTAGAGCAGACTTGGACTGGCTGTCCTGCAGGCCTCTTATCTTAAAAGCTTGCAGCTAGGAGCTTCTACTTGGAGTAGATTTCCTCCTCCGGTGCTTCTCCTTGTTCCAGACTGCTTGGGACTCAGTCCTATATGTAATTACCTGCAGCAGGCCCTCTCAGAGTAAGATGAGTACAGTTACGTGGAGAACTTACTGGGGCAGTACATCTTGAGAGAGGGTTCTTGCAGTAGGCTCACTGCCCTCCATCCCTAAAGCTTTTTCAGCTCCTTTTCCATTAAGGAAATATCCCTCCTCTGTTGTCAAACCACTTCACGGCCTGTGGTAGGAAAAGAACTGGAAGGTGGGCATCAGGGACCGCCCTTCTTATACCACATCTCCTGGCGTGGGGTGGGTCCCTCATCAGGGACTGCTAGCTGGCTAATTTTTCCATTGGGTCCTGCCACTGACAGCGTCAGTCCTATATGTAATTACCTACTGCAGAGCCTCTCTCGAAGATCTACTGTTGCGGTAAGTTCTTCAGTAACTGTACTTTCTTGGCCCCTCTCCACCTACCCTGCAGTTCTGATGCCTTGATACTTCCCTTGCACAGGGTGCAGCCTCCTCTTTTCCACCCTGTTCCTCCTGAACAATTTGTACCCTAATCTCCATTTCCATCCCTGCTCCTGGTGGCACCATGTTTCTGTTACCCCCACAATTTGCACACATGACCTTCCACCCCCCTCTTTCCTCCCACCCTATATATTCTGCTTCATTAACTTTTAGCTGTGTGGGTATGGCTTTTTGCTCCCTCTTGACTCTTGCCTTATCAACAGGACTTCCCCCCCCCAGTTTTAGTTTAGTGGCAGTGTTATCAGAACATAATGGTCCAGTTTGCATCTGAGCACTGCTTTCCCCTCCCCATTTAGGTGCAGCCTATCCTGGGCATATAGTCTATTGTCACCATGTTGACCCCAATCTCCTATCACTCCATACCCTGCTGGGCACACCAATCTGTAAGCCAACCATTGAACTCCACTGTACCTTGCCTCACCTCCATGCTGGCCCTTGGTACTTGCAGCACCTCAGAGACAGGGATTTAAAGTCCAAGCTGCTGCAGAACCTAGTCAGTGCTATAAACCTTGCCTATACCTCCACCACACTACTCCTTGCAAAGTCGTTTGTGCCTAGGTGGAAGATCAGATGAGTTTTTTTCATCTATTTCCCTCTCCCTCAAGGGGATCCAATGTATGACTTTGGCTATCATCATGCCTGGCAGGCACTCCACCCATATTTTGTCCCCTTGCTCTCCCCTTCTCCCCCCTGTAACTCCTTTTATAATAGAGTCCCCCACTATTAAGACCCTATCCCCTTTCTCCTTTTGGGCGCTTCTCACTGTTGCCGTTCTCCTCCTCTTTCACAAGTTTTCCACCTCCTTGCCCTTGCTATCACCCCCCCCCGAAACTTCTTGAGCCCGCCTCCTCCCATCCTGCTCATTTCCCTGGTCCCCTTTCTAGTTCACAGGTTTTTCAGTGCAGCTCTTTTCCCCCTCTGAATTTTTTTGAGCTCTCCTCTCCCCATCCTGCTCATCTTTCTGCCCCAAAATCTGGTTTCCTGGCTCTTCTATGGTTCAACCTTTCCTTGTGCCTTCCTCATTTGGATTAACTGCCCCCAAAGATTTCCCCTCTGTTCCTTGTACTCCGAGCTTCATTTCTGGTCCATGGCCCATTTTCTTATCCCTTCCTGCTGAAGCCCCCATCCCCTGCATCCCTGTTTTGTGCCTGGCTTGTTCCCATGCAGTTTTCTTCTCTCCCTGTCCTTGCTGTTTGTTTATGGGTTTCCCAGGTCCCACTCTTTCAGCCCCACTCTGTGCCTTCCTGCAGGGTCCAAGGTCCCCGTTCCCCCTAGCTGGACACACAGCCCTACCATTCTCTCCTCCTCTCAGGTTTCCCTTGTCAACCCCTAACCCCTGCCTGATTTTTTGGACACTTCCCCTGCCAGGATGCCCCTGTTCCCCCAGGGTACCGCCATTTCCTCTCCTTGTGCCCGAGGTTTTAGTGCCTGGTGTAGGTTCATAGGCACCCTGTCCCCCCTTTTTCCACCTCCCTAGCTATCTCTGAATTTCTTCCATCTCCTCCTGAGTTTTTGCCAACTGGTGGCACACTGGGCAACCCCAAACTTCCAAGCCCAGTCGCGTACCATGGCCGCCCCACACCCTGTGCACCCAACCACCCTCCCAAAGATGCCTGCTCTCATGACTTGAGGTCCCGTCCCCATCATATCATGCACCTTTTGTCAAGCCCCACACTCAACTTTCAATACTCTTAGCTGCAATTTCATACATACAATACGTAACCTACAAATTACTCCAGTTTTCAAAGTTCAGAACTTCCCAAATGATCAGTGATTTCAGTACTCTCACCCTGATCAGGACTACCCTAGTTTACTTGTCCACGTATCAGTTTCAGTGCCCACCAGTGAACTGCACCTCTGCAGCCACTGTTCCCCACTCCCTGGTCAGATCTGACCTAGCACATGTACCCTTGCCTGATCAGAGCATTATTAGTTAATTGTCTAAAGTCAGGCCACTCCTCCCCCTTGACACGTCCCCCACTGTCCATTTAGCAGAGGTCAGGGCCGGGGTGGGTGGTGTGGGAAGAATTTAGCTCCTGTCTGCAGTTGTGTGTACGAGGAATGCGGCTGGGCCTACCTTTTACCACCAGCCAAGATTTCAAATCCCCACGCCTTTGCTGCCGATTGGTCCACTTCTCTTCCCCTTAAAAAACCTGGCCTGCCACCGACTGCAGCCGCCAGGAACACCTGCTCTTCTGCCCTCTTGCTGCCGATGCAGCTCTGTCTCCTCCTGCCTCTGAGGCGCTGTTCAGCTACCCGCCCTGGCCTGGCTCCACTAGTCGCCGGGAAAAAGGCCTGCAGAAAAGTGCAAAATCATGCACGCAGGGAAGAGAAACCCTGAAGCCACCTATAGGCTGGGAGGGGAGTTGCTGGCAGTCACAAGGGAAGAAAGAGACTTGGGCATCATCATCACCAATGACCTGAAATCATCCAAGCAGACCACTAAAGCAGTAGGTAAGGCTAGGGGGATGTTAGGGTGTATTAGTAGGGGTATCACAAGTCGGAAGAGGGAGGTAATAATCCCTCTTTACAAGACACTGGTTAGGCCCCATCTGGAGTACTGCGTGCAGTACCTGGAGGCCACACCTTCACAAGGACATTAACCAAATTGAGGCAGTCCAGAGAAGGGCAACCAAAATGATGCAGGGACTGCATCAGAAAACATATGAGGACAGATTAATGGAGCTCAGTATGTATACCTTAGAGCAAAGGAGGGAGAGAGGTGATATGATCGAAACATTCAAACACCTTAAGGGCATTAACAAGGTGAAAGAGTCTAACATGTTTCAATGTAAGAAAAATAGCAGGACAAAAGGACACAGCATGAGATTAGAGGGAGGCCGATTAAGGGGTAATATGAGGAAGTTCTTTTTCACATAAAGGGTTGTGGATGCAAGGAATGGCCTACCTCAGGAAGTGGTGGATACGAACACAGTGCAGGGCTTCAAACAGGCATGGGATAGGCATAAGGGAGCAATACAGATGAGTATGAATACATAGGCCATTGACAGAGCAAAGGCTGATGGCACATTTATAGGGTAGAAAAGGAAAAGGGCAGACTGGATGGGCCTTGCGGTCCTTATCTGCCGTCAACTCCTATGTTTCTGTGGCCCCGGTCCTGCCTTTTCCTGATGAGGAAACCCAGCTTGCTGACACTCCCATCGAGGAACCAGCCCTTGGTCTGGGAGAATCACCGGTTCCCCTGGTGTCCCCCGAATGACCTGCTCAGCCAGTCCGATCGACAAGATCTCGGATCTCCTCAACCAACAGGCCAAGGAAGGCGCATAAGCTCTCTAAAAAGAGGCGACGCCACCGTTTATCTTCGTCCTCCTCGGATGAGGAGAGGCTTCAGCAGAAACTCTGTCAACGCTACAAAGATCTAATGTGCTAACAGCTCATTCTGTCTGGGCAGAAACCTTCTTCGGTTTCTACACCGGCCATTACTTAGCTTTCGCCTCTTAGGCCGAAGCCGACTCCATTGGTACAGCTAAAATCGGTTCCTCAGCCTGCAGAGCCGGTAAAACCTGCCCCCGTTTGGGCAAAATTGGTCTCTCCACTGATAGTGGTGGAGCCGCCACCTAATCAGCCTTCGGGAGGAGCTCCTATGAAGGAATCTCGGATGGTTCCGGGTCTTCCTCGCAGGTTATTGGTCGCCCTTATGCCTGACCGCCCCAGGCATGTAGCAGGGGACCTCAGTGGCCGACTGATTATCTCCGGATACCTCGTATTCTGACGACACCGACCTCCATTCTCATCCACTAGATGATGAGTTAGTGGGTAGCCTGTCGACGGAGGGAGGCCCTTCATTAGTTTTGGGAATTCTCTATCTTATCTCTGAATCCACGAGGGTGCCCTTGGAACCTGTCCAGAAAGGGGGGAATACCCTCTTTCAGATATTCTTAAAAGAGGGGATACCCGTATGGAAGCATTCCCAGTGGCCGAAGCCATTGTAGGCCCGTCTATTGCCTTCTGCCCAGCGCCGTTTGCCCAGATGGCTTGCAAGTATGCTGTGCCCTCTCGGGGTTCACGGAACATCCCTTGGCGGAGGGGTTAGTGACCACTTCTGTGTTCAGATGCACAGGCAGCTCTGCCGACACTGATAGACCTCCAGAGAAGGAGTCCAAAAAACTGGACCACTCTGCCAGGAAGGTCTGTGCAGCCTCCTCTCTAGGCCTCCATCAGGCTAGCTCAGCCATCATCATTGCACACTTCTCCCTTGCCCTCCTGGGCTCCTTGGACGAAGTCCTCCCACACCTCCCCACGGACCTTCAGATTATGGCCAAGCAGGTCCGGGATGAGGGCTGAGCCTTGCCAAGCAGCAACTTCAGACGGCCTTGGACCTTGGGGACTCTTGCACCCGTTTGGTGACTGCCTCAGTTGCCATGCACCACATGGCTTGGCTGAGGCTTTCCACCTTTACGGCTGATACTCAACACAAACTCACTGATGTTCTTTTCCTGGGTACCGATCTCTTCGGCCCAGGTGTGGATGGTCACCTTCAGCGAACTGAGCAGTCCAGTGACACCTTGGACTCTGCTACTTCTGCTCAAACGGATGCCCCTGGCTCCAAGAAACAGCAGAAGAAGACGCCTTTTTGGCACCCTGCTCCTGCGGCCAATCAATCCTGCTTCCAGGGTGGGCAGCAATAGCAGGCACAAGCTTGGTGCCCTCGGCCCAAGTCCAGGCCTCCAGCGGCTCATAGACAGGGAGGTCAGGTTTCAGGTGGATTCCAGTCTGGACGTTTTTCCTCCAAGCCTGCCCAGTGGCGAGATAGGGGCTGCCACCCCTATTCCCATCACACCTGGTCTGGGTCCTCCTGTGGGGGTCCGGCTTCACCACTTTCTTTCCATCTTGTCCGCTGTTACCACAGACAGATGGGTCTTAGAAGTGATTGGCCAGGGTCTGCATCTAGAGTTTGAGCAGTACCCTTCCTGCTGAGCCAGCGCCTCACGGGAGGAGAGAGTATCAGCCCACACTCGGTCAGCTCTGAGAGACGACATAGCCCAACTCCTCCTCGAGGCAGTGGTTTGAGTGGCAGATCCTCCAGTTAAACCAGGGTTTGTTTCCAGGTACTTTCTGTTCCCAAAACAGATGGGGGGCTGGTGCCCCATTCTAGATGTGCACAACCTGAATCAGTTTCTCAGGCCACGCACCTTCAGGATGGTAACTCTGTCCCAGATCATATTATCCCTGGGGCAAAATGTGGTTCTGCTCACTGGATCTCCAGGATACATTTTTTCACGTCCCGATCTGTCCATCTCACCATCGGTTACTCCACTTCAGAGCAGAGGGAACCCTGTACGAGTTCCGTATGCCATTTGGCCTGTCATCGGCCCCACAGGTCTTCACCAAATGTATTACAGTGGTGGCAGCCCATCTCAGGCGTTGAGGAGTCAGAGTATACCTTTACCTCGACGACTGGCTCTTAGCAGATTCCACCCAGCAAGATGTGGAGAGGTCCAGGGACCTGGCCCTTCATACCTGCTCTCAACAAGGCCAAATTGGAGCTTGTGCCATCAGAGATGATATGCTTCACTGGGGCAGAGCTCGACTCTTGCCGAGCCAGAGCACGGCTTCCGGCGGACAGGGCAGAGGTTTTCTCCTCCTTTCCCAATCATTTCTGGTTGGGCACTTGTGTCCTGTCCTGGACTTTCTGCGCCTTCTGGGGTACATGGCGGCCTGCACCACTGTGGTCTGATGGGCCTGGTCGCATATGCGCCCCCTTCAGTGGGAGCTGGCCACCCAGTGGACTCAGCATCATGGTCACTTTGACCAGCTGATCACTCTGACCCAGAGGATGTGGGACACTCTCCAGTGATGGACCATCCTAGTCCACCTGCAGGAAGCAATCCCATTTGTCTGCCCGAGCCGATGGTCGTCCTCACGACCGATGCCTCTCTCACGGGTTGGGGAGCCCACATGAGGAAGAACAGGGCCCACTGGTTCTGGATCCCCGAGGAATCCCGTTATCATATCAACCTGTTGGAGCTCAGAGCGGTCAGTCTGGCATTGTCCACATTCGCTCAGCAGCTTCAGGGTCAAGTGGTTCAAGTCCAGATGGACAATACCACAACAATGTACTGCCTCAACAAACAGGGCGGCACGCACTCCTGGCTGCTGTGCAGGGAGCGCTCTGCATCTGGACAGTCGTGAGCTGACTGGAGGCAGATCTCCTAGCCATCCAAGTGGCAGGAGCCGCAAACCAACTGGCGGATGCTGTCAGCCGCATAGGCGAGACATCCCACGAGTGGTCTCTCCATCCAGAGGTAGCTTACAGCCTGTTCTCCCACTGGGGAAAACTGATGGTGGACCTGTTTGCCTCCAGGGAAAATACCAAGCTGAGGCTGTTTCTCGCCCGGCCCCACTCAGTGGGGCTCGCTGCAGGGGGATGCCTTCTCAAGGCCGTGGACCCCAGGCCTCTTCTTCACCTTCCCTCCATTTCCCTTGATCCACAAGGTGCTTCTCAAGGTGAGGAGGGACAGGGAACAAGTGATTCTGTTAGCCCCAGACTGGCACCGCCAGTTCTGGTATCCAGATCTCCTCAGCCTCAGCAACAGGCTCCCGAGGCGTCATCCAGCATGCCCGGATCTGATCTCAGTCAATCAGGGGAAGGTATTCCATCCGGACCTTCAATCCCTGCACCCGACAGCCTGGTACCTGAGCGGCTAGAGTTCCAGGATTTGGGTCTCTCTGAGGATGTATTCACAGTAGTGGAAGCATCCAGGAAGGAGTTGACTAGAAAGTGCTACACCTTCAAATGGAAAATATTTTCCATTTTGTATCAGGGCAAGGGCCTGGACCCTCTGTCCTGTCCTCTGGCCAGCATTTTAGACTACCTTTGGTCTGTGTCTAAAGGAGGTCTTCAGTCTTCGACCCTTAACCACCTGGCAGCCATCTCTGCTTACTGGGCGCGGGCCGGTCAGCAGACTGTGGCACAGGAGGAGGTGGTCTGGTACTTTTTCAAGGGCCTAGATCACATATCTCCTGCGGTTCATGAACCTCCACCTCCGTGGGATTTACTGCTGGTCTTGGCAAAACTCATGGGCAAACCATTCGAACCAATGCACAAGTGTGAGCTGTCACACTTATCATGGAAGACCACCTTCCTGGTGACTATCACATCAGCCAGAAGGACTGTAGTGCTCCAGGTACTTTTGGTGGAGACTCCTTACCTGGTCTTTTACAAGGACAAGGTTGTCCTGCGCCCCTAATCGAAATTCCTCCCGAAGATGGTGTCAGAGCTTCAACTTAACCAGGTGTTGACTATGCTGGTATACTACCCTAATTATACTTTGGACACAGAGTACAGGCTCCATACTTTGGACTTGAGATGAGCTCTCTCCTATTAGAAGATGAGAACGGCAGAAATTCAGGGAGAGGCTCACCAGCTGTTTGTCACCTACGCTGAAGCTGCTTCTGGCAGACTTGCAGCAAATCAGATGATTGGCAGATGGATTACATCTTGCATTGATGTCTGCTATAGGTTGGCAGGTAGGGAGCTTCCCGTAGGGCTAAGGGCTCATTCCTCCCACCATACTACTGTGTCGGTGGCTGCTTCCAGGGACATCCCTATCCAGGAAATCTGCTGGGCTTCTACCTGAAAGACAGCGAACATCTTCATCAACCATTACCACATAGACCTTGAGTCATGCCGGGATGCTGGTTTTGGGGCCTCAGTTCTCCAGTCTCTGTTCCCTAAGTAGGGGGTGTGCGCCTTGCCTCCCTGCTCCCAGAGAACTGCTAGGAGTCTACCGAGAAGTGTGGATGAACAACATATCCACATCCCTATAAAAACAGGTTACTCACTTGTAGCAGTAGTTCTAGGAGTGGTATACATTGTTCATCCACACTGACCCACCTGACCTCCCCGGCTGCGACTCACAAACTGGCTTTCAGCGGGCTAAGATCTGGCGTCATGGGGCAGAGCCAAGGGTTATACCACCTGGGTGGGTGGGAGGAGCCAGGTTGAAGACCTTCCAGCAAGAATTAAAGGGGAAAGGAACATGCCAGTAAGTGTGGATGAATAACATATACCACTCCTGTAACTGCTGTTACAGGTGAATAACCTATTTTTTTTTTTTTGCTCCCCAGTCCCGGACCAACTTTTCATTGATGCCGTAGTGTCTTTCAGTGGCAGAATTCGAATGGGACTTTGCGAAAGAGATAATATTTAGTTTGAATTCGGCATTGTATGCACTTCTCTTCCGTTTCTGAACAAACATGTTGCCACAGTTCTAAGCAGGGGGAAACTGAGAATGTAACAGATGGTATGGGATAAATTAGGTTGTGCACTCAGACCGGCAGGTAAATTTGGTGCGAAGAGTACATGCTAGAAAATTAGTGCTTAATGTGGACACACCTGAGAACAATCAAGAGGTGTGACATTCAAAGGGGCCAGATATGTGTGCACTACAGAATTCCCGTAATGAGGTGTGAAAGAGCGTTCTGGGGGTAATTAAGTGTGAACAGTCATAATGGGCATGCATTGTGTGTCTGACTAACTTTATTCACCACTTTTACCACTGTTGATTTTATTGTTCATTGTGGAGGACTCGCATATACAATAAATCGGTACTGCTTCTCGAGCACCTAAAAAAGGGATGAAAAAACTGACTTATATGTGAGTATTCACGGTAAGCCTCCTGCCCTGCAGAAATCCCACCCGAGGTGAAATAGGGGCAGAGGTTATTTTCCCTGGCCTTACATTACCTATCCCCAGTCTGATTTCTCTCAGTACAATTGTGCTTTCAGGGAGAGGGGCAGAAGGGACCAAAGAAGGGCCACCTCTACCCTTCCAGCAGCCTCAGAGTCTAAGCTCTGATGTGAGTATCCAGGTCTCCTCCTTTCTGCCAGTAGAAGGCAGACTCTCACACTAGTTTCAGAACTTGTCCCTCATTACCTCGGACATGTGGGTTCTGGAGATAGTGGAAAAGTGTCTGCCACTACAGTTTAAGCAGATACCAGACCTCAAGGGTACCCAGGTGTCAAAACCTCTAACCCCAACACAAGTGCTACTGTTGGAATTGGAGGTAAAAAACCTTCTAGCTCTACGAGCAGCGGAGAGGGTCCCGGCCCACGAAAAGGGCAAGGGTCTCTACTCCAGGCACTTTGTGACATAAAAGGAAACTGCGGAGTGCCAACCTATCTTGGATCTCAGATATTTAAACAAACATCTGCTAAAACCCAAATTCAAGATGGTCACTCTGTCACTAGTCATACAGTCCTTACAGCAGGGAGACTGGCTAGCCTCCCTGGACCTTAAGGATGCTTGCCTACATATACCCATAAGGAGGTCTCACATAACGTTTCTCAGATTCAGACTCTCTTCAGGCCAATATCAGTTCACTGCAGTGCCCTTCGGCCTGTCCTCGGCCCCAAGAGTCTTTACCAAGTGCCTGGCAGTGGTAGCAGCACACCTCAGGAAGCTGGGTGTCACTGTCTACCCCTATTTAGATGATTGGCTCATAGTGGCAAAGTTTTCTTGTCAGGTCATGGAGTCTCTTTCCCTTACAGAGCACACTCTAGAGTCTCTGGGATTCCTGGTAAATCTAAAGAAGTCTCACTTGGAACCCACCCAGCTGCTCTCCTTCATAGGAGCTCAGCTGGACATCCAGAAAGGATATGCCTTTCTCCCATAGGAAAGAAGTTAAAGTTTCCTCTTAGTGGCAGATTCTTTAGTCCAGAGACAGCCAAGACCAGACAGATATTTCCTCAGGCTCTTGGGACACATGGCTCCAATGACTGCAGTGGTCCCAGGAGTCTGGTACAGGATGCGACACCTGCAAGCCTTTCTCAGAGCTCGCTGGTCTCAAAGAAGCAACACTTTTTCAAAGCTGATACCTGTCACAGGGCAGTTCCTTTAGACTTTGCTTTGGTGGAAGAACCCTGCAAATCTGGCAGCAAGGATACCCTTCCAGGCTCTGCTTCCCACAGAGGTGATCACCACAGATGCCTCCCTCCTGGGGTGGGGAGCTCATCTCAACAGTGCCTCAGTAAACGGCACCTGGACTCTCCCAAGACTCACAGTTACACATAAACCTTTTGGAACTCAGAGCAATCTTTCTAGCTCTTGAAGCATGTGCTCCTGTCACAAAAGGACAGACTGTACAAATTCGAACAGACAACACCACTGCAGTGTTTTACATAAACAAGCAAGGTGGTACCAGATCAGGAATACTCTGTTTGGAGGGTCTGAAAATCTGATCTCTCACCTTCTTCCTGGGAGTCAGCCTTTCAGCTATTCATCTCCCAGGTAAACACAATACCCTGGCAGATGCTCTAAGTCGCATCAGTAAAGGCCAGAGTGAATGGACTCTGAACAAGCAAGTACTGGCACACCAGAAGTGGATCTGTTTGCCTCTCTCCTCAGCTTCCAGCTTCCTCAGTACTGTTGCAGGCCCCCAGTCCTGGGAACGCTTCCCCTGGATGCCTTGATCCTGGACTGGTCAGGGAGGTTCCTATATGCATTCCCTCCCTTTCCCGTGATACTCAGGGTATTGCTTAAACTCAGACAACATCCTGCATAAGTGATTCTGGTGGCTCCAGGTTGGCCCAGGCAAGCCTGGTACCTCTCCTTCTCTTACTGTCCTGCAGCAGGCCCATTCACCTGCCACCAGCTCACTCTCTGCTGACCCTTCCTCAGACAGGAATGCATTTTCCAGACATGCACTCTCTTCACCTCAAGGCCTGGTTCTTGAGGAGTCAGAGTTTCCATCCTCTCAGTACTCTGAACAGGTCCTTAAGATCCTGAGTATGGCTAAAAAACCTAACACAAAAAAGTCTTGTGCAGCCAAATGGAAACAGTTCTCCCTCTGGTGCAAGAGCAAAAACGTCAATCCTCTTAGAGCTTCAGACCCTCAGCTGCTGGATTATCTGGTACATCTGCAGGCGTCAGGCTTGAAACCCTATTCCCTCAAGCTACACCTGGCTGCAGTTACGGCTTATCTTTTGGTGGGGAAGAAAAAGTCATTTTTTTCCCCACACCATACTCATACAGTTTTTAAAAGGCCTCTTGCACCTCCAGCCTCTAGTCAGGGAGCTGGTTCCTCCTTGGAGCCAGAATCTCTGCATATCCAGGCTCATGCGACCACCCTTTGAACCTATGGCCACTGCACATATCAAGTTTGTGACCTGGAAGTCGGTCTTCTTGATGGCCATTACCTCTGCCAGGAGGATTTTTGAGTTAGAGGCCCTGTGCACTGAGTCTAATTACATCATTCCTCCTAAAGATAAAATTGAGCTCATGACAAATAGGAAGTTTCTGCCTAAGGTGGTTTCAGAGTTTCACACCTATACCAGTCCATTACTCTGTCTTCTTTACTGGGAAATCCACTCCTGGTGAGCAAAAGCTCTACAGTTGTGATGTCAAAAGAGCCCTCTTTTACTACTTAGAGCATACTAGGCAGTCCAGAGGCTCTTCCATGCAGTTGTTCCTCACCTTCGGGGATGTAGGCAGAGGAAGACCAGCTACCAAGAGAACTATTTCCCATTGGTTGGTCTCTTGTATTAGATTCTGCTATGAAAAAGCTGGTAATCAACCCCCTGTGGGGCTCAGGGCCCACTCTACCAGTGGCACTGCAGCCTCTGTGGCAGTAGCAAGGGAGATGCCCCTTCTGGATGACTGCAAAGCAGCTACCTGGAAATCTGTGTACACTTTCATTAAGTGCTACAGTTTAGATGTGCAGTCCAGATCTGACACCAGATTTGGCAGGGTAGTTCTGCAGAGCCTCTTTCCTAAGTAGGTTCTCTGCCCACCTCCCTCTTGGTAGTGTTCCATAATCTGCTAAAGTTTCTGATGCTAAAGGACTCCTGGGACTAGAAGAAAAAATTACTCACTGTAGTAATCTTCTTTCTTCCATGGGGTCCTTTAGCATCAGTATGCTCCCACCCTTTCTCCCCAGTCACCTGTTAGGAGAAGGGCTCTGTTTTCAGTTTTATTACCAAATTTGGGTTTTTATTAATGATTTTTCATGCTCAGGTTGTTGTTATCTGTTTTCAGGTTTTGAACATTTGCATGTTGTTTGAATCCTGTTGGTTCATTTTTTGGGGCATGTGCCCATTATCTTTGAAAAAATTCTAAAGTCCTTTAGGCTGCTCCCTATCAGCACACTCCTCTTCTGTTTTTTTGATTGGCTGATACCCTAGCTCATTATGCTAATTCTGTTAAAGGCATACCTCCGGGGCAGTTGCACCTTGCCAGCTAACTGCTGTAGTTACTGATGCTAAAGGACCCCTTGGAAGAAAGAAGATTACTACGGTGAGTGGACTGCGCATGCACGGTGCTGCAAGAATAGCTGACGCTGTATAGGCTATCTTGTCGTTGACCGTCCAGCTACCTCAGTTCCTTTTTTCCCGCCGTCGAGTGTGCTTCGGTGACAACGCTGATTGCCTGTCAGGAGTCAAATCTTCGTCTGTACAACAGCAGATACAGCCATTCAATATTGGATTAGCTTACTACATTTAGTGTTCTTTTCTTATTTAAAAAAAAAAAAAGGAAGAAAAGTCTGATCAAAGACATTTTAACCCTGCCATCAACAGAGTCAACGTTAGACAGTGACGATAGGGAGACTTCGCTTGAAAGCTGTTCTGGCAGTGGGACTGTGTCCAGTCCACTGCCCTTTGTTGAGGGGTGTCCGACCACGGGCAGTCAGGGGGCAGTCCACCTGAAGCACAAAAAGTAGTGGGTCAATTCCCGACCTTGATCGGGGACCCGGCTCCGCTTGAGCTCAAGTTCTTCTTCCTTGCACTAGTCAAAGAAGAAGTGGTACTGCTCAGGGTCGCTGTCTGGTACATCTGTGCGTGGATCGTTGGTGGTAGTGAAGAGCGGTAGGCCTGACCTGACTCTCGTGGGGTCGTCTGTGGCTCCGTTCTTAACGTCCACGATCTTCAACAGTGGATCCCGTCTCTGTCTTTGATGGTGCTCTGGTGAGCAGTTTCATCATGGGCCGCTCTTTTAGAGCAATGGGTATGGCGTCTGACCAGTTGACCTGGCTAGTGGGCCCGGTTCCGTGGCCTTCGGGCCTTGGAGCCGCTGGGCCACGGCTGGGTCGGTCGGGCCAGGATGTGCGCATGGTGCCCTCTCCAGTACCAGTGCCATCGACACTGACTCCACCTTTCTTTCAGGTCTAGCAGAGCCAGCAGCAGTGCTGGCACCACGTGTGATGCCAGCACTGTATATGGTGCTGGCACCACGTGTGGTGCCAGTGCTGTATATGGTGCTAGTGCTGTGGGTGGTGCCCACGCCATGGATGGCATTCATTTCCTCGACACTGATGCAGGTGGCGGCATCTCCCGTGGTTCCTGGCCTAGACCTGCCTTTTGGAGGTTCTTCTGGGGTAGGAGTGGATCTTGATGAGTCTCACCCTGTCCTGCTTTGTCAAAGATGCAGCGGATGATTCATTTTATGGACTGGAAAACAAGCCTTTTGTATCAGCAGAGCTGTGGTGGAAGATCTTTATTTCCAGTCTTTCCTCAGGGATATGGGGGTCCACCACAGCATTTCAGACTTCATCTGTGGACCAAAGCAAACTTCTGCGTCTTGAGTTCCTACATTTCTTAATATGAGTACACTCTGTGGAACACACTCATATCAATGGTCGAGAGCCTCCTGGAATGTAATGCTCCATTACCAGGGGCAATAATCAACTGAAAGCATATATGAACGTCTGCAACACTGCCTCTAGGTCATCTGCCACTGGCATTTGTTGAAAGTGACACTCCTAGGCAAGAACATCAGGTTTCTGACCTGATGCTCAGCAGGTGATTATCGTCCCCTTGATGATGTGTATCTGTTCGGCCCTCAGATTGAGCTCTGGAGGCAGCTCCAAAGATCAGTGCTGCCATTTAAACAGCCAGGCTGGCTCCTACTCAACATTTTTGTAAAAGGCAGTCCTTTCAGGGTAGAGGTGTTGTCTAAACACTCTTGGTGTGTAGGGTAAACAAAAATAATAATAATAATAATAATACAGATTCTTGTGTCTTGGAGTCTGCCAAGAAACATTCGTAAATAAGCAAAGAGTACTAATAAAGTTTATTATACTACTTACGCCAAGCATGTGACAGAGAAAATCACAAGGGAGATGGGTTTCTCACCATTCCTGAAGAATGTACATAATCTCCAGAACTGTAGATCTTAGGTTCTCTAAGATCTTGTTCTATCTCTCCCTGCGCTCCAGCTCTCTGCCCTTCTAGAGAAGCCAGAGTAGTGTCTCGAGCATGCTACAATAGCTTTGCAAACAGCTATATACTACAGTCTGTAGTCTACAGAAAACAGCATAGCAAAAGAGATTACAACATAGTTACGGATAAGAGAAACAATATGTATTGGTCCTACGTCATTCTCCATTGGAGAATGACTTAGGAGACAGAATTAGTAATGAGCATCATATGAGACAGAATATGCTTCCATAAGCATTATAGCTTAGACAAAAGAAATGCTGACAGTTCAGACTACATGTACATTTCTTACTCCGTACAATATAAAACATAAAGACATAACAAAAGCTGTCTGTCTCTGTGTCAGCTTGCTTAGACAAAGACAACTGCTGACAGGCATATCTGCCTGAGTGTAAAATATACATTATGTATAATTATATGAGAATATAAGTATACAGTAAGCACTGATGATCCCTCTGAGTCATCTTATCAGTGATTAGGTAGATAATATATGGAGTATCTATAAAAGACAAACATAATCTAGATAAATGTATTATAGCGAGGCATAATAAATCATGCATGACAGTATTAGCATATGTTAGCAGCAAAGCACATTCCTAGCACCCATGCTTATATGATCGGTGCTGATACCTATAGGTTAGTGCAAAATGGCAGTATCACAGTACAGTAGACCAGGAATACAGTGTGAGGTGTATGTGGGACGATAGGGGACATAACCCAAGCGTAACAGAGGCTGAGGAATCTTTTTTTTTTTTTTTTTGTTCCATCTCAGCGCTGAATTCAGCCCAGTCATGGCCCTCTCACCCCCCGCTCCCAAATCAGACGCACTCCCTGTTTGCCCCCGGCTTACCCCCCAGGGTGGGGCCACGGCACCGGACAAGGTGCTGCAGACACGGTTCTGGTTGTAGGGAGCCAGCCTAGGGGCGATAGAGTGCGGAGGCGGCGTCAAAAGGCACTGTGGCGGGATTTTTCATATATATACTCGCTCTGGAGCCGTATGTGCGGTGGCGTCTACAAGGTGGAGCAGGCACGCTCCGTCGCGCGCTCCCTCGAGGACGCCTGTGCCTGCTCCCCGCATGCTTAAGCATGTCACCTTGCTCCCCAGCCTCCGCCAGGGGGCACTCAGCCAACGGTGCTGCCAATCCCTCCTCCCCGGGGAAGGAGAGCGGTCCTCTGGACGCTCAATCCTTCCCCGCCCCTGCCAACCCCTGGTGACCCATGCCCATTCCCGAACAGGGAGCGCCGGCGTGGCGCGAGGTGTGGCGTCCAGCACCTCAACCCTCAGCGCCACCGGGCCAAGGCCGAGGAGTCTTATCAGGAACCAACTCCTCAGCTACGAAGAAAATGCAACAGAGGGCACAGGGCCGGAAAGCGCCCTGTACCAACCTTTGAGGATCTGGCCCAAGTCCCTCCTCAGCTGTTCGAGGTGGACATCTCTCAGTGGTAGGGGGGCATCTGACTCGGTTTTACAACCAGTAGAAGTCCATTACAGCGGACGAATGGGTCATCAGGATTGTCCGAGAGGGGTACTCTTCCAGTTTTGCAGAGATGTTCCCAGACCTTCCACCCAGATGGCAGCTCAGTCTGTCCGCCTCTTAAGTCAGACCTTCTTACTTCTGAGATACGGGGCCTCTGCAGGAACAGGGCAGTGGAAGTTGTTCCATTGCAGAAGAGAAGAAAGGTTCCTATTTCCATTGCTTTCTGGTTCCAAGATAAAAGGCGGCATACACCCAATTCTCGACCTTGGAATGTTAAAAAAGTACCTGTTCAGGGAGGAGTTCACTAAAACCTGTGTTCAAGTCTTCACTACCTGGATGATTGGCTCCTAGCCAACCCATCCGGGCAGGAGACACAGGAAGCAGTTGTCACAGCTTCTCAGTTGCTCACTTCCAGGAGGGGTTTTCTGATTTGGGGAAGGTGCCAGATTCACCTTCCCAGCAGCTCCTCTTCATAGGCGCCCTCCTCGATAGCTCCATTGTGAGGGTTTTTTTTCTGGAGGACGAGAGAAACTACATCTTCAGCTGGCTCATTACATCACAGAAAACATCTCTGTTTGGGCCCCTTTCGATGCAGCTGATGGTAGGACTCATGGCATTATCCGCAGCAAGCAGTGGTCACAAACCATGCACCCACTATCCTTCAGATAAAGTGACAGAGCCTCAAACGACTTCACTCGCAAGGTAGATGCTGTTGGACAAGCTTCTTCAAGATCTACCCCTTACCCCACTGAAATCTCAGATCACCATCACCACAGATACATTCCTGTTTGGTTGTGGAGCTCACGGTCAAGACCTCCACACTCAGGTGTGGAGCCAGGAGGAGTCTCGTCTTCTCATAAATATCTTAGAGATGTGAGCTGTCTTACACACTATCGGAGTCCTGAAGGATGTCCTCTGCCATAATGAGATTCTCCTTCGGATGGACAGGCTGTGGTATATTACATCAGCAACCAGGGTGGAGCGCTCCTCTACTCTCTGTGGGCTCTACAGTGCCAGTTCGACAACTAAGTTGTCAACCGCCATCACAGTGACTGATTTATGTTGACTGGAACTTGCGGTTGACATAAATCTGACTTGAGACCCTGGGCTGTTTTTTCACTGGGGAGCTTCACCCTCCAAACACCCTGCACCCTCCCATCTATAGAGTTCTAAGTCGGAGTTGGATGGGGGATGGCGGTGCAGGACCGGGAGAGAGAGTGCCGGGGTCTCTTGCAGTCTATTACAGCAAAAGCATCAATGTTGTCGGCATGGACGTATTCACTGTAATAGTGTCGCCGTCCTAGGCGCATACCCCCTCGGTGCAGGGAGGCAATGAGGATGTGAAAGTGACGCCTCGAGTATGATGCGTCAGTTCAGACGTCATGCAGTTGCTATTCGACGAGAGGGACAGTCCGCTCCTGGACCTTTTTGCATCCCCACTCAACGCAAAAACTGCCTCTGTCCTGCTTGAGAAATCCAGAACCTGGCGTTTTCTGTCAGGATGCATTCAGACTGCAGTGGACAAGACGCTTCCTGTATGCTTTTTGTCCTCTTCCCTTAGCTCAAGTGTGCTGCTCAAGTTGGAGGAACAGGAGGGCAGGATGATTCTAATCGCCACATACTGGCCTCGACAGATACGATTTCCATTGATCAACAGACTGTCAGAAGTTCCCCTGACGCAACTCCCTCTACGAGTAGACCTTCTGACACAGGGACCTTTGGTCCATCCCGACCTGTGCTCCCTTTATCTCCGTGCCAGACTCCAGAGGAGATTGAAGTGGGCAGGTCTAAGGTTTCCCAGACAATCATAGAAATCCTCTTAGCCGCGCATAAACCTTCCACCAGGAAGGCTTATGTGACTCAGTGGAAACGCTTCTCTATCTGATGTGCAAAGTCCCATCTGGACCGTTTGTTTTGCCCGCCAACTAAGGTGTTGGAGTGCCGCTTAGACCTGTCGATTGCAGGTCTGCAGTGCTCGACAGTGAAGGTATACCTCTGCACCATTTCAGTCCATCTTGAACCAGTACAGAACACATTGCTGGCTCAGTTATCATTCGTCAAGAGGTTCCTAAAGGTATCCTGCACACTAAACTCCTGCTCAGTAGACTTGTGGCTGCATGGGATATTAACCTGCTGCTAGATTGCTCACCCGTAAACCCTTTCAGCCACTAGCTACCTGTAAATTGAAATTTCTAACCTGGGAGACAGCCTTCATAGTGGCTGTCACTTTCGGTCACGCGTTCTCAGTCTATACTTTGGTCACAGACCCCCTTACACCGTCTTTGATGAGGACAAGGTGTTACTTTGTACTCACCATAAATTCCTACCCAAAGTGGTTTCGGACTTTCACCTCGCCAGCCCTTGCTTCTCCCTACTTACTTCGCTAACTTCCAGAATGAAGGACTGTGCTCCCTTCATTCTCTGGATGTTAAGAGAGTTCTGCGGTTCTACAGCGACAGAACGAAAGGGATACGTAATCCAAACAACTCTTGTATCTTTCAGCATGGCTCGGCTGGGTCAGCCTGTTGCCATTAGATGTATTTCTGCATGGTTAGTAGCATGTGTTCGACACTGCTTCACCATGGCGCAGGACAAGGTGGAAGGCCGTGTTCATGCCCACTCTACCAGAGTGGTTGCAGCTTCCCTGGCAGAGATTCATAATGTACTCATTGCAGAGATCTGCAAGGCGGTGACTTGGGAGCTCAGTGCATACCTTTGTGAAGCACTATGCTCTGGATGTCCATGCCAAACAGCACACTTCTTCGGCAGGACAATCCTTATGGACTTCTATCCTGAGTGAGCACTGTCTCATGCCACCCTACTTGGGGGATTGTTTTTTAGCTTGGTACTCTCTCATTAGGGTGAATGAGTGGTGGAGACTTTTAGTCCAGGAAGATATGGAAATTACGTACCTACTGTAATTCTTGATCTTACTTCGAGAAACAGCTTTTGCAGCAGGTTACAGCATTAGGACTGAAGCCGGCAGGCGCCAGGACCCCACGGAAATTTTCTAGCTAGCAGTATTCAGCGGGGACCGCCTCTGACGTCAGTCTCGTCCTCCACGTCAGGCATAGTACATAAGGAAGCGGTCCCCCAGAATCCCCAGTTCTTTTCCGGCCGTCAACTCGCCAGCATCGGCCTCTCGGTCTCTACCCAGCATATGATGACTACAGAACTTCTGCGTTTCCAAACTGATGTCCTCTCCAACTCCTTCGCTTGAGGGTCAGCTTTCTAAGTGTGCTTGCGGAAAACAGATCCCTTTCAAAGATCATCATTCCTCCTGCATGCGGTGCCTAGGCCCGGACCACGATACCAAGGCCTGCACCTTTTGCCAAGGGTTCAATAGCCGCACCAGGCTCCGCCGTCAGAAGGCACTTCAAGTGTTTCTTCTTTAGGAAAAATTGAAAAGGATGGACCAAGAACCTTCCCCAGAGGAGAATCTTCCTCAAAGGCCCATAAACACTGGGACAAGCACTGAGAGAAAGTACGATTCAGATCCCCGAACCGGGCCTCGGACTCCTGCAGCTCAGGCTCCACTAGATCGGACCGCTCTCCCTCCAGGGCTCGGTCTCAGCCCCCCCCCCCCGGTCAAGGTCCAGGCTTCAGGCGGCTCTTCTACACTCCTGCCTATTAAGACTTCGAGGCCCTTGGTTCTTCCACTCCATCCAAGGCTTCTTTCAAGTCTTCCGAGTGCCATAAATCTTCTTCTTCCACCTGACGTTGGGACACCAACCCTAGATCGATCTCCCAACCTCCTAGAGGTCCTGATCTAACTCCCAGAAAGGCCAAGGACCTGACGTCCCTGAAACGGTCGTCGGACCCGTCGGCCAAGCACCTGACGTCGGCTAAGCATTCTAAGTCGGCCAGGTGCTCGCTGGAACCCAGGACACCAGCCAGACACCAGTCGCCGACTGGGCATTCACCGGATCTGAAGGTGTCGGGCAGGAGACCGATGTCGGCATCACATTCTCCAGAGCGGAAGACCGCACCCCCGTCACCGGCGGACGCCGATCACAGGGACTCGACTGAGGAGGACGCTACACTGCCCGAAGACCAGGCGGGCGACACCAAGGATGACGGGCTCCCGCAGGAACCTTCCCCGAACCTGAAGACACCCGGGGACCTGACACCCGGCGACAGACCACTGGCACCAGGCCCGTCGTCAGGCATGAATATTGAGGAAGTAAAGGAACTCTTTACTTTCTGGTGGGACACCATCCGTAGGGACGTGGTCCCTGTTAAACCTCCTCCTCCTACTCCTTCACCTCCTTCGCCCCCTCCTCCGCCAAAGGGGCTAGCAGGACGACCACCAACCCCTAAGGAGCAGACTCCACCTCCTAGGGGCAGATCCAAAGACAGGAGAAGGCCTCCCTCAAGATCTTCATCAGGGTCTTCCAGTCCCAAGTGACCCAGACGGCGTCGGTACACTCCGTCGGGGGAGGACTCCAGATCGGACACCTTGGACTACTCCAGATCTCCTTCTCCGCTCAGCATCTCCTCTCCTGACCCACATGACCTCCCCAGGTCTCCTCTGGATGATCCCTCTTTCACTGAGATCATGAGGCACATCCAGAACAACATGGGGTGGGATGCTGAAGACCTTGACCCCGAACGACAGCGCCTTACCCACTGTCTTATGCAGAAAGACCCAAAGCCTGTGATAGTACCACCCTTGGTAGACAATTTTGCGGAAGTCACCAAGGCTGCATGGAAGCATCCGCACTCCACTCCCTCAGTGCCGAAGAAGGCTGACTGCCTGTACAAGGCCCCGAGAGAGGACCAGTACTTGGCCCAACAACTTCTGGTAGACTCCCTGGTCATCACGTCCTCGTGTGACCAGTCTCAAAGACCACAACATATGAGCACACAGCCTCCGGACCAGGAATCCAAGCAACTGAATGCCCTGGGGAGATCCACGTACGCGGCTGCTACAAGCGCCATCAGGTCTCTAAACTACCTCACCCACATGGTACAGTTTCAGAATGCCCTGTGGGAACAGGGCCAGGACATGGTCGTTAAGCTTCCGGATGGCAATCAGAAGGCGGAGCTCCTCAGTCTTCTCCGCACAGGATCAGATGTGGGCACCCAAGTGCTTCGAGCCACATACGATTCTGCGGACTAATCTGCCAGAGCTGAAGCTTCAGGCGTTTGTCTCCAGAGACACTCTTGGCTCCGTGTTTCCAGCTTCACCCCGGATCTACAGAAGAACATTCTTGACGTCCTGTATAACAGCAAAGTACTCTTTGGTGAACCCCCAGAGAGGGTCATCACCAAACTCCAGGATGCTGGGAAGGCAGTCCGGTCTGTACAGGCCATGTACAGATCCAGGCCGGGTTCCTTTCACAGGAACCAGAGCCGTTTTTGCAGCCAGCAACAAAGGCAGCAGCCACATTCCGGCCAGCAACAAAGGGGCACTTTTCAGCATAAAGTCCAGGTGAAGTCGTCCCCAGGCAGAGGCCTACATTACTCAAAACCAGCCCAGCCCGCAGGGACCAGTGCTGCCACAGCATGACTCCTTCCTGGCCCCCGGCCCTCCTCTGGATCAACGGGCGCAAAAGATCGGGGGTCGCATCGCTCGCCACTTTTCAGGGTGGCACTCGATCACCGCTGACTGGTGCATTCTTCAATTGGTCAAGAAAGGCCATTTCATAGAGTTTCTTGACCACCCACCGGCAAGACCTCCCCTGCTCTCCAGACACTCAGGTCAGCATGCCCTGCTCATACAGCAGGAGGTGTTCGCACTTCTGGGAAAAGAGGCTATAGAGCATGTACCACGGAACCAGAGAGGTCTAGGATATTATTCTCACTTCTTTCTGGTTCCAAAGAAAACAGGGGACCTCCATCTGATAGTGGACCTCAGTGACCTCAACGAATCAGTCCTGTACAAACGCTTCCGCATGGTGACCCTCCCAGGTCTGATTCCCGTGCACAAGCAGGATGCCTTTCTGGCGTCCCTGGACATGCAAGATGCTTACCTGCACATCCTCATTGCTCAAGCGCACGTAAGTTTCTGCGCTTTGAGTTTCAGGGTTGGCATTATCAGTTCCGAGCCCTTCCCTTCGGGCTGTCATCGGCACCTCGAATGTTTATGAAGTGCATGGCGGTAGTAGCGTCATTCCTGAGGAGACAAGGCCACTATGTGTTCCCCTTCCTGGACGACTGGCTTCTCATGGCACCCTCCCAAGAGGCCCTGATGTCCGCCATTCACTGTACTCAGTTTCTGTTTGAGACGTTGGGCATCATCATCAATCATGAGAAGTCACGCCTGGTTCCATCTTAGACTCTGCAGTTCATAGGTGCAGTTCTGGACACTGTCCAAGGGAAAGCTTTTCTCCCCCCAGATAGAGCGGAACACATCAGATCCCTCATTAGGGACATTTCGGCGAAGAAGACCGTTCCTGCCAGACTGGTCCTTTGCCTGCTCGGACACATGGCTGCGGCCATTGCAACAGTCCCGCTAGCCCGTCTCCACATGAGGGTAACCCAGTGGATGTTAAGGGTCCAATGGGATCAAAAGCAAGACCATCTGCAGCACCCAATTCGAATCACGAAGGCCATGATCCAAGATTGGCAATGGTGACTAGATTTGAGGAATCTTTCGGCGGGAGTTCCCTTCATTACGCCATCTCCGACTGTGACACTCTCCACGGATGCCTCAAGGCTTGGTTGGGGAGCACACCTCGACAGTGTCCAGTCTCAGGACCTGTGGACAGACCAAGAGACTCATCTCCACATAAATATCCTGGAAATGAAGGCAGTTCTTTACGCCCTGCAGGCCTTCCAGTTGGAGATCCCACCTGGTACGCTTCTGTTACAAACAGACAATTCCGCGGTGATGTATTACCTCAACAAACAGGGAGGCACCCATTCCAACCCGCTTTGCAGGGAGTCCATGAGGGTGTGGGATTGGGTTTTGCAACACGGCGCAAACCTCTTTGCCGTTCATGTACCAGGCGTGGACAACGTCATCGCAGACAGCCTGAGCCGCTGTCACGCCAGAGTCCATGAGTAGGAACTACTTTAGGAGGTTGCAGAGGATCTGTTTTGCAGATGGGGTACTCCAGAGCTAGACCTTTTCGCATTCCCATCCAATGTAAAACTGCCCAATTTTTGCTCGCTAGATCCAGGGCCTGGTATTTTCTGGCGAGACGCGTTGTCCCTCTCCTGTGCAGGCAGATTCCTCTATGCTTCCCCCCCTCTTTCCGTTGATCCAGAGGGTTCTTCTGAAACTTCGCAGGGAGCAAGTGATGCTGGTACTTATCGCGCCAATTTGGCCCAGGCAGATCTGGTTCCTTCTTTTACATCAGCTGTCCCGGGAATCTCCAGTGCCGCTGCCAATCAGCTCTGACTTGCTGTCTCAGGAGGCGGGTTCCTTGGTTCATCCAGACCTACGTTCCCTGAATCTACACACTTGGCTCCTAGAGACATAGCCATGATGCGACACGGGGTCTCGCAAGAGGTAGCAGACACTCTCGCTGCCGCTGGGAAACTGGCTACCCACGCGACCTACGCCATGAAGTGGCACAGGTTTTGTTTATGGATTCAGGCACGCGGGTTTTCGCCTTTGGATTGTCCAGAGAAGTTGGTCCTGGACTACCTACTTTCCCTTTTCCAGACAGGCTTGGCTTGCTCCTCGATTAAGGTACACCTCTGTGCCGTCTCAGTCTGTCACGTTCCTATAGACCAACGCACTATATCTCAGTTAGACACAACATGAGCCTTCCTGAGGGGTGTCCTCCACCTTAGGCCCCCGATTAAGGATCTGATTCCACCATGGGATCTACCCTTTGTCCTGGAGCAGTTTACGCTGCCACCCTTTGAACCAGCTGCGGATTGCGAGCTACGTCTTCTTCCTTGGAAGACTTTGTTTTTAGTTGCCGTCACCTCGGCCAGAAGGATTTCTGAACTTCATGCACTTAAGTGCAAAGAACCTTATTTGGTTTTTCACCAAGACAGGGTATCCCTACGGACTAATCCAAAATTTCTGCCTAAGATGGTCTCAGCTCTCCCCCTCAATCAGGACATTGATCTACCAGTGTGTTTCCCTAAGTACTCTAATCGAGGAAAAGCCTTGTTGCATACTTTAGATGTGCATAGGTGTCTCAGATACTACCTGACCAGAACCAAACATCACCGAAAATCGGACCAGCTTTTTGTCTTCTTTGCCCACAGGATGATGGGAGCTTCTGTTTCGAAACAGTCGCTGTCCAGGTGGCTCATTCGGTGTATCACGTTCTGTTACTAGAAGCGTAACAAACCATTACCGGGCGCAGTTAAGGGTCCTTCCATAAGGGGGTGGCTACCTCCTTTGCCGCCCTTAAGAATGTGTCCACCTCAGCCATCTGTGCTGCAGCTACTTGGATCTCCGTGCACACTTTCATCAGGCATTATAGCCTGGATATTGCATCGAGGCGAAGAGCAGGTTTTGGTCTAGCAGTCCTTCAAGGACTTCTGTCCTAGGCTTAGGTTCCATTATGGATTTCTACCTTTCCTCCTCCCAATGGTGTGGGATTTCCATTATTGCTTGGGAATCAGTCCTAATGGTGTAACCTGCTGCAAGAGCTGTTTCTCGAAGTAAGATAGTACGGTTACGTAAGAACTTACCGTAACAGTAGATATTCGAGAACAGCTCTTGCAGCAGGTACTTTTCCTCCCACCATCCTCGCTGGAGGTAGATTCCAGTTCCAACATCCTTCTCCTAGGATAAGGCATTCTCAGTCTCTTTTTGACTGCCATTTGATGGCGGATCCTCAGTCTCCTCTTCTACTGTCATCCAGCGGCCGGGAGTCTCCGGCGGGAAAACTGGAGATTCTGGTGGACCGCCTCCTTATGTACCATGCCTGACGTCGGGGGTGGGACTGACATCGGAGGTGGCCCCCGCTGAATACTGCTAGCTAGAAAATTTCCGTGGGGTCCTGGCACCTGCTGGCTTCAGTCCTAACGGTGTAACCTGCTGCAAGAGCTGTTCTCGAAGATCTACTGTTATGGTAAGTTCTTACATAACTGTACTATCTTACTTCGAGAGGGCTCTTGCAGTAGGTAATTATCATAGGACTGACGCCGGCGGCATGCAGGACCTCAGGAAAAATTTCTAGCTAGCAGTCCCTGGCGAGGGACTGCCCCACGCCAGGTGACCAGCGTCATACTGACGCCGGTATAAAGGCGGTCCCGACATCCGCCTTCCAGTTCTTTCGCGTTCAAGCTCGTGCAGCCTCGCGGAAAAGTTCGTGCCTCGTCAGCCCTGCTCTTTACGCCGGTTTTACGAAAATTAAAATTATTTTTCCTTCTATCGCCAGGTCATCGCCGGCGACAGTCGCCCCTACACCCTCCCGAGCACAAAACAGGTGCGACTGCAAGGCGCCCAACTGCCACACAAGGACGGGCCATTCCTCTGCCTCCTTCTGCCTAGGCCCCGACCACCCGGTCGACAAGTGCCCGCATTGCCTCAGTTTCAACACGGCTACCCGCAGACGACGCCAACAGTCCCTGGAAGCCCATCTTCTCAAGAGAAAGATGTCTTTGATGGAAAAAGAATTGAAGAAGCTCAGGCAGGCGTCCACTTCTCCAGAAGGACACCGCAAAAAGCGGGACAAGGAGAGGCACCGGGAGAAGGCCTCCATTATGGATTTCTACCTTTCCTCCTCCCAATGGTGTGGGATTTCCATTATTGCTTGGGAATCGGTCCTAATGGTGTAACCTGCTGCAAGAGCTGTTTCTCGAAGTAAGATAGTACGGTTACGTAAGAACTTACCGTAACAGTAGATATTCGAGAACAGCTCTTGCAGCAAGCTACCTCTCCACCATCCCGGCTGGAGGTAGATTCCAGTTCAACATCCTTCTCTAGGATAAGGCATTCTCAGTCTCTTTTGACTGCCATTTGATGGCGGATCCTCAGTCTCCTCTTCTACTGTCATCCAGCGGCCGGGAGTCTCCGGCGGGAAAACTGGGGATTCTGGTGGACCGCCTCCTTATGTACTATGCCTGACGTCGGGGGTGGGACTGACATCGGAGGTGGCCCCCGCTGAATACTGCTAGCTAGAAAATTTCCGTGGGGTCCTGGCACCTGCCGGCTTCAGTCCTAACGGTGTAACCTGCTGCAAGAGCTGTTCTCGAAGATCTACTGTTATGGTAAGTTCTTACGCAACTGTACTATCTTGCGCCGAGGGCTCTTCACGGTGAGTAATAACATATAGGACTGGCGCTGACGGTGACAGGACCCCAAGGCGTTCTAGCTAGCGCAGTCCTGGCGAGGGACTGCCCCACGTCAGGTGACCGGCGTCGTCTGACGGCCGGGTATAAAGCGGTCCGGACATCCGCCTTCCAGTTCTTTCCGCCGTTAGCTCATGCAGCGCCTCGCGGAAAAGTTCGTGCTTCGTCAGCCCTGCTCTTTCGTCGGTTTTACCGAAAATTAAAATTATTTTTCCTTCTATCGTCAGGTCATCGTCAGCGTATGTCGTCCCCTACACCCTCCGAGCACAAAAACAAGTGCGACTCGTGCGGCGCCCAACTGCCACACAAGGACGGCCATTCCCTCTGCCTCTTCTGCCTAGGCCCCGACCACCCGGTCGACAAGTGCCCGCATTGCCTCAGTTTCAACACGGCTACCCGCAGACGACGCCAACAGTCCCTGGAAGCCCATCTTCTCAAGAAAAAGATGTCTTTGATGGAAAAAGAATTGAAGAAGCTCAGGCAGGCGTCCACTTCTCCAGAAGGACACCGCAAAAAGCGGGACAAGGAGAGGCACCGGGAGAAGGCCTCCTTGTCCGCAACTCCGGCCGGGGTCGTGGCCCAGGTAACATCCCCTCCGGGGGACCGTCCGATGGTAGCCTCCAAGGTTTTGGAGGAGGCTTCGGCCCGCTCGTCTGGCTCATGCTGGGGCCTTGCGGGCGCCTCCGGCAAAAGGAGGCCTCTGCTCCTGGTTCGGCCGCAGGCTTGTGGCCTACTGGTGCAGGCGACTCCCATAAGTCGGATGTCGGCTCCTCCGACGTCTGCTGGGAGAAGGTCGATGAGCGCCCGACCCGTCAGGGTGGCGCCGACCTCGTCCCCCTTGGTTAGGCTGCTCCTCCTCCTCCTCGGCCCACCTCTGGCAGGGACCCGTAAGATGGCGCCGGCTTCCCGGCGCCACCGGGAACTAGCCCTAAGCCGCATCTCGGCTCCCGGCGTGCAGCAGGCATGGGCCTACCGGACCCCCACTCCCATCGTGACGCGTTCCCCGCAGCCTCGCTGTGGTCCGGGAGCCAGAGTCACCCCAGCCTAACCCAGGATTCCCCCATCCCTGGCAATGCGGGGATGTTCCATCCCCGTCAGACCCTCCTCCTAAGGGCAGGTCTGGCCGCCCCACCGACGCCCGGCTCCACCGGCGCCCGGCAAGGGGATTCTCTCCGTTGGGCCCTGCCCCCCAGGCCTGTCAAACTTAACCGCCCATGGGGTCACCATCCGGGCCGTCTGCAGCGTCCGCGCCGCCATTACCTGGGACAGTAGTATCCAGTGCCGCACTACCCGACCCCGGTCCCTCCTACGCCGCAGTACCCGATGCCACAATACCCGGCGCCGGTTTTCCCGCAGCCGGGTTTCGGATACTCGCCTTACGATACAACCCATATACCTTCCCCCTCCTCCTCCACCTCCACCGCCCCCAAGGCTGCCGGTGGACCTGCAGGAGACTCTGGCTTCCTGGTGGGCTGAGGCGAAGGCTCAGCTCACCAAGGAAGTAGAGAGCCGCCTTACGGTGATGGTGCTGCCCCCGGCTCCCGTATGCCCGAGGCGGCACGCTCCCTCACTGCCTCCAGACTCCAGGGCCCTTCCCTCTGGATCCCGAAAGGGGCAGGACACGTGTCCAGGGGTACCCCCCAAGGAACCCATTCCTGCCCCCAGCCGTGTTAGGGAGTCTTATTCTGCTTCCGATTCTTCTTCTTCCCTCTCGGATTCCTCGGATTCTTCAGATGGATGCTCCGAGGGAGGTGACGAGCCGAGCTCTCCATCCAAGCCCCGGCCGAGGACTCCTCCGGAGGATCCTTCCTTTATGGAGTTGCTCAGAAAAATCCAGGAAGTTTATCAGTGGTGCTCCTTGGAACCAGATCCTCAGCAGGTTAAACTCGCCGAACATCTGGACCTGCCCCTGACAGCTCCAACTTTGGTGCCACCCTGGATCGAGCCTCACGCCCACCTTGTTTCCACAATTTGGAAACAACCATCTGCGTTAGCCCCACTTCCTAGGAAGTCTAACAGGCTATACCAGGCTCCAGATGGTGTAGACTATTTGGACTCCCACCTTCGTGCAGATTCGGTCGTGATTAGTGCCGCTCATGGCCGGTCAGCGCACCCCAAACATCTAAGCTCGTCTCCTCCGGATAAGGAATCTCGCCTCCTGGACCAGTATGGAAGAAAAATTTATGCCTCTTCCATACTGGGTATTTGAGCCCTAAATTACATTGCTCATATGGAGGATTACCAGAAGGCCATCCTTACCCAGGCGGAATCTAATATAGACTCCTTATCTGACTCTCAAGTCAAGCAGGAGTTAGCCGAGTTAGTCCATTCTGCTCGTTCGGCCAGTCGCCACATTCTGTGGACGACATACGATGCAGTGGACACTGCCGGGCGGAGCTCCACTTTTGCCACGAGTCTACGGCGTCATGCCTGGCTCCACGTGTCAGGTTTGGTCCCGGAGGTGCAGTCCGCGATCCAGGAAGCACCTTTCAGGGGTTGGTGCTTTTGGTGGTGATGTCAAGGACATCATCACCGACTTAGAAGAGGGGACTGCTCTAAATCCGTGGATTCCATGTACCGTCCCCATCACCGCAGCGCAGTCCTTTTTGCAGGCGCGTGCCACCAGAGAAACCCCAAGGAAGGTGGGCCACTAAGCGTCGGGCCCCGCAGCTGCCAGGCCCCCACCCAAAAAAGCAGCGCTGCCCCACACCACCTGACTCCTCCCCTCTCCCACCGCCTCCGGACACACCGGAGGAACCGGTAGGAGGGAGGTTCTCCCTTCACCTTCCGGGTTGGGAGAGGATAACAACGGATTCCTGGGTGCTCCAGATTATAGCGGATGGGCACTCTATAGAGTTCCTACAGAAACCACCCCGCCACCCACCTCTGAAGTCGTCCTACACAAGGGACCATCTTCCTTTGGTCCGGGAAGAAATCTCTGCCCTCCTCGCAAAGAGGGCCATAGAACCCGTTCCTCTTCATCTTCAAGGGATGGGTTACTATTCACATTTCTTCCTGGTCCCAAAGAAGACAGGAGATCTCAGACCCATTCTCGATCTCAGCTCTTTGAACCTTTATGTGGAATACAAAAGGTTCAGGATGCTCTCCCTTCAGACCCTTCTGCCCCTCCTTCGGCCGGGACAATGGCTTTGTTCCCTGGATATGCAGGAGGCAAATCTGCACATCCCCATTCGCCCTTCTCGCCGCAAGTATCTTCGGTTTGCATTTCAGGGGGACCATTACTAGTTCCGGGCGCTCCCGTTTGGTCTTTCCTCAACACCCTGAGTATTTACCAAATGCCTGGCTGTGGTAGCGGCCCACCTGCGTACTATGGGAGTTCAGGTGTTCCCTTACCTGGACGACTGGCTCGTGGCGGCCTCGTCCAGGGAGAGCTCCTGCATTTTCTCTCCCTCCCCCAGCAGGTTTTTACTTGCCTGGGTATTACCATCAACCATTCCAAGCCTCATCTGGATCCCTCCCAGAGACTACAGTTCATCGGGGCTATCCTCGATACGACAGTGAGCAAGGCCTTCCTGCCTCCGGACAGGGTGGTCTCTCTTCAATCACAGATTTCCCTGCTATCAGAACGCAGGAGGGTTCTGGCGAGGTCGGTCCTCCGTTTCCTGGGGCTCATGGCGGCCGCTATTCTGACAGTTCCCAGGGCTTGACTCTTCATGAGGATCTCTCAGTGGACTCTTCGCTCCCAGTGGGATCAACTTGTAGATGACCTAGATCATCTTTTTCTGATCTCCTCGCCGATGGCACGAGACTTGCAATGGTGGATGGTTCAAGAGAACCTGTTTTGGGGGGTCCCCTTCTGTCATCCTCCCACCTCCCAGACTCTGACCACAGACGCATCAGGCGAAGGTTGGGGGAGCCCATCTGAGTCCTCACCGAACACAGGGATTATGGTCCAGATTGGAACTAGCTCTCCACATCAATGTGCTCGAGCTTCGAGCAGTACTATATGCTCTCCAAGCCCTTCACCAGTATATTCTTCCCGGTCACCTAGCCGTCCAGACGGACAACATGTGCATTGTGTGGTACATCAACAAGCAGGGAGGGACCCGATCCTACCCTCTATGCAGGGAAGCAATGAGGGTTTGGGACTGGGCAACTCAACACAACCTTCACCTCACTGTGATTCATGTTCCAGGAGTCGACAGTACCCTGGCAGACAAGCTAAGCTACTCCTCTGCCCTACCACATGAGTGGGAATTGGACCAAAAGGTGCTAGACGATATCTTTCAGCTTTGGGGGAACTCCGCAGGTAGACCTGTTCGCCTCTCCCCAAAATGCAAAACTTCCCACCTTTTGCTCACTCGTTCCAGAGCGAGGTGCTTTCTGGAGCGACGCTCTGTCTCTAGACTGGAAGGACAGATTCGTCTATGCTTTTTCCCCAATTCCTCTGGTCCCTCGTGTATTGCAGAAACTAACCACAGAAGGAGCGAGAATGATTCTGATCGCTCCTTTCTGGCCCAGGCAAATCTGGTTCTCTCTTCTACAATAATACTCAGAGGTTCCTCCTCTTCCTCTTCCTTTATCTTGAGGTTAGCTGACCCAAGATCAGGGGACCCTGGTCCATCCGGGCCTCAAATCCCTGCAACTTCATGCATAGCTCCTGCAGACCTAGCTCAGTCTCGTTTTGGTGTCTCTCCAAAAGTGGCGGAGATTCTGGTGGAGGCTAGAAAACCCTCCACTAGGTCCACTTGTGCCATGAAATGGAAGAGATTTTCTATTTGGGCCACCTCTAGGAACGAGCCTTTCTCCTGTTCAGTGGCCATTCTGCTGGAATATTTACGTCATCTCTTCGACCTGGGTCTCAGTCATTCCTCCTTGAAAGTGCACATGGCTACTATTTCAGCCTACCATGTTCCTTTTGCAGATAAAGCGTATGCCCAATTAGAGGTCTCTAAGACCTTTCTTAGAGGTCCTTCATCTGAGGGCCCCCATCCGAACTCCTGCTCCCCTTGGGACTTGAACTTTGTTCTCGAGAACTTACCCTTCCTCCCTTGAACCTGTAGCAGCCTGAGATCTGAAGTTTCTTTCATGGAAGACGCTCTTCTTGGTGGCCATTACTTCCGCTCGAAGAATTTCCGAGCTCCAGGCCCTTATGTGTAAAATCCCTACCTGATTTTTCACAAAGAACGAGTGGCTCTTCGCATGAACCCTAAGTTTCTACCAAAGAGGTAGAGTCTACCTTAAATCAGTCCATAGAGTTACCTGCCTTTTTCATGCAGTACTCCAACCAAGGAGAATATTTACTCCATACCATGGATGTTCACGGATTCTGAGATACTACACCAACAGGACAAAGGATCTCAGAAAGACTGATCAGTTGTTCGTCTCTTTTGCTCACAAAAAGGAAGGCAATGCTGTTTCCAAGCAATGCCTGTCAAAGTGGTTGGCTCACTGCATCACTTATTGTTATGACGAGTACAACAAGACCCTTCCGGGTCAAGTCAGAGGTCAGTCCACTCGTGGAGTAGCGGCCTCTGCGGCTTGTTTCAAGAATGTGTCTGCGGCAGACATCTGTGCTGCTGCCACCTGGACTTCCATCCATACCTTAACTAAACACTACAGTCTGGACATTGCCTCTCGCCGTAGAGCAGGCTTCGGGCTAGCTGTTTTTTTTTTTTTGGAAATTCAACTTTATTAGTTTAAGAGTTACAACAAGTCGACCATTCCAATCAAAACTGTACATGGAGTGAAAGAAAGACAACACAACCAAAAAAAAACAAAACACACACAACACCCCCACAAACCCCCCACAACATCCACAATTCTATAATTATATAACTCCTCCCTTTCTCGCCCACCCTAACCCTCCCCGAGTGTGCATTATGATTATTAAACAGGTAAACATAAACAGTCAGTCCTTAGACAATGGGATTGGCTTTAAGATAGAGGGAAAAGAAAGGGAGAAGAAGGCTAAATAGGGTTTCAGAGACCGAGCCAGGAGGTCAATGGTGTAGATAAAGCGTGTATAATTTGTCCCATCTTTGTGAAATAAATCCATCCAGTTACGGGAGCTAGCAGCGAGTCTCTCCATGTTAAAGCAGATTGATAAGTCTTTTAACCATTCAGTATATGTTATGGTTAGTTGATCAGTCCAATGCTTGAGGACTAGTCTTTTGACCACCATTGAAATTAAAGCTATGTGGTACCTACGCTCCTGATATTCCATGTTGGAGTAGTTACCCAGGATGCAGATTTCGTCCGTGAAAAGGTTGTCCAGGCCCAAAAGAGGGTCCAGGTTGGCCTGGATAGAGCACCACAAGGGGGCCACTTTGTCACATAGCCAGAAAATATGAAGCAAATTCCCTTCTCCTTGTGAACATCTGGAGCATAGGGGGAGAGATAGTTTCCCTAAACGGGTCAGTTTAACTGGGGTGTAGTACATGTTGTTTAGTATATGGTATTGGGTAAGTCTGAATCTATCCTGGGTATGGTACTTGTGCAGATCCTTCCAAATCCGGGGCCAGCTAGGGGTGATGTCCGGTAGAAGGGAGGGCCAGATACAAGATCCTTGAGTGGGCTCGGGAATTTAAGGTCCAGCAGGTAGAATATATTAATGAGATGCAGTGAGATTTAGGAGCTAAAGCTTCGATTTGGGAGAGGAAGGACTGACTTACAGGATTCTGAGAATTCAGACCTGAAATTTACATTGATAAGATGCCTTAATGGTATATCTTGAAAATCATATTGCTGGGAAGGTCAAATTTGGTTAGTATGTCGGGAGAGGAAAGAAGAATCCTGAGAGTAAAGTTTTCCACTGTTGTTTCATGTTAATTTGTAGAGACCAGCCAGGGTAGTGATAAGCCTCCCAGTCGAATATTGGGGTTTTAGGATGAGGGGTTGTGCTAAGTCTTTTTAGAGTGGGATTTTGAGGTAGGAGAGGCATTGGGAAGGGTTTTAAGAGAGGTGATGATGATTGGGTTTGAGATCAAAGATGGAGTCTGCCCATGAGATGTAGAAAGATTGTCTTTGGGCAGTCATTGGCCTCCAGAAGTATCTGTCTTTTGATCTGAAGCCATGGGGAAGATCCTGCAACCTGGTTTGGGAACCATCTGCCCAGTTTGGAAAGGTGAGCTGCCCAGTGATAGAATATTAGGTTAGGAAGACGAGTCCTCCTTTATCTTTAGGAAGGCATAGTTTAGAAAATGACAGCACTGGCAGATTTGTTTTGCCAGATGAATGCGAAAAGATGGAATGGAATTTCTGTAGGTAAAAAGAGGTAACCAGAGGCCCAATAAGTTAAGAGGGTAAAATACGGGAAGGACGTTCATCTTAATAATGTTAATCCTGCCCCAAAGAAATAGGAAGTTTAGACCATCTTTGCAGGTCCAACTGTATGCTGGACTTGAGGTCATCTAAGTTGAGCCTCTTAAGCAGAGCTAAATCGAGGTAAAATGTATGCCTAAATATTTGATTGACTTGGGAGACCATCTCATACCAAGCTTAGTGAAGCATTGTTTATGTGTGAGGGGTTCAGAGGAACACTTCTGACTTTGCTATGTTCAACTTATATTGGGAGGGTGGCCATATTGGGTAATGATTTGGAGAGCATGCAATACTGATTTTTCAGGGTGAGCCACATGAAGCAAGATATCATCTGCATAGGCAGAAAGAACTAGCTCCTGGTGCTGCACCAGGCAACCGTGGATGTGTGGGGAATGCTTAAGTTTATGAAGAAGGGACTCTAAATACAGGTTGAACAGAAAGGGGAAGCGGGCAGCCTTGTCTGGTACCGATGTGGAGATAAAAGACTGAGGAGAAGGCTGCGTTGCAATAGATCCTAGGCAGGGGATTTGTACATGACCTGAATCCACTTAAGGAAAACAGGTGGGAAGTCCATCTTAGTCAGTGTTGCCCACAGGAATTTCAGTGGACTCTATCGAAGCTTTCTCAGCGTCCAAAGAGATCAGAGCCATTGGGGTTTGGGATAATTGGGCAGCATGTGAGATGTGAGAGGGTTCTGAGGTGGTCTGCAGGAGCGGCTCTTGAACAATCCCACTGCTCGGACTTAGGAAGAGAACCAGACTTTTTAATTCTCTCGGCTAGAATCTTGGATAGGATCTTCATATCGCAGTTTAGGAGAGAAATGGGTGGTAACTTCGAGGGTCTTTGGGTGGTTTATCAGGCTTAAGAAGTAACACGATTGTGGCTTCCAGTAAAGTAGGGTCAGTTGTGTCGCGTCAAACAAAAATTATAAAGCTTAAGAAGTAATTGGGCAAGTTCTTTATTAAAAGTTTTATAGAAATTAGAAGGGTAGCCATCTGGGCGGGTGCCTTATCAGGAGCAGAGGCAATGGCATTTCTCAACTTCGAATAGGATGATAGAAGCTAATGCCTTTTTGTGGTGCACAAGAAGGCGGGAAGTTGAGATCTGCTAGGTAAGTCCCGATGTCCACGGGGGTACTGAAGGGAGTGGTTGCTATAGAGGTTCTTATAGAAGTCCTCAAAAATCTGGGTAATTTCTCTGGGGGTGATTTTGGTTAGCCCTTCTGGGGTTTGCAAGGCTGGGATTAATCTCAAACCCTCTACCGTGCGCAATCTTAAGGCCAAGAGCCTACCGGCTTTTTCACCATGGTCGATATATTTAGATTGAGTTTTTAGAATAGCATATTCGGCCTTCTCTTTGAGTAGATCCGCATATTCATTTTTCACTTTTAAAAGGGATTTGAGGGAGGCTAGGGGAGAGGAAGGGGCATGGGAACTCTCCAATTCTTTGATTTTGGTCAGTAACAAGGCGGCGCGGGCCTGTCTGCATCTTTTCCTCACAGAGGCTAGTTTAATTAGTTCCCCTCTGAGGTAACATTTCAGGGAGCCCCAGACGGAGTCCATCCTCGGAGTGGAGTTCATATTGAGCTCCACAAAATTGGAGATAAGACCTTTGATGTGGACGACCATCTGGGCTTCCTTAAGAAGTTGGGTGTTAAGTTTCCAAATGAAATCCCGCTGAAAATTGGGGTCCGGAGAGATCTTCGCCCAGACTGTGGCGTGATCTGACACTACTATCGGCTCAATGCCTGTCTGGAGGAGACCAGGGAGGAGTGACTTGCTAATTAAGATATAGTCTATTCTGGACCAGGAGTAATGGGCTTGAGAAAAGAAGGAGAAAGATCGGAGGGAGGGATTAGTAAGTCGCCAAGGGTCGCAGAGACCCAATAACTGCGTAAAGTCCGATAGGGACTTTTGAGCCAGGGTTGCTGGTCTCTTAGGATCATGGGATCTGTCAAGGATTTGACACGGCGGGACATTCCAGTCTCCTCCCAATATAAGGTGTGAGGGTAGAAAAGCACCAGTTTTGTCTGTTAGGGTCATAAAAAACTCAGAACTCCTCCCTACTGGACCATAAATCGAGCCAAGTACCACCTTGCAATTGTTGAGGCACCCTTTGACCAGGACAAACCTGCCCTCTGGATCAATCAGTTCTTCCTCTGCCAAGAAAGAGACATGATTTTTAATTAGAATAGCCACCCCCCTGCTGGACCCTGAGCCGTTCGCTGAGAAAACTTGTGAGAAACCAGATCTAACTAGCCAGTTTTTCTCACTATTAATCAGATGGGTTTCCTGGAGCATAAGTATCTCAATCTTAAGTAAGTCACAGTGGTTAAAGACTTGAATCCTCTTGGCTCTCTCTCTGATCCTTCGCACATTCCAAGTAGCTATCTTAATCAAAACTGTAGCCATTTCAAAATCGTTAAGTTAGGCAAATACATAGTAATATACCTGTTGATATTCAAAGGAAAAGCACACTCTGACCCCCCACTAGTCTAGCTAGGTTCTGAAAGAAAAACATTCAGACCTCCGACATGTGAAATTAACCAGTAAGAATGAGTACTGATGTAGGACCCTCAAAGCTGGTGTCGCCAAACCATGAGAAACCTCCTCCCTGTCCCAATAATAAAGAAAAAACCAGCAAACTGTGTACAAACTGGTTCCAGACATGATCAGTTAAGTCCTGGGAGAACCAGTAACATGAACTTGGAAACCAGATCCCAATGGCGAAACCCAGGGCTGTCATGGCCCAATACCAAAAATTATGGGGTTGCTATCAGGGAAAAGCACGAATTTTGCATAAGTCAGCCACCAAAAATAAGAAGGAATCCCTATAGCAGGACTGAGGGCCGCCATATCCCCCCCCCGTTAAGCTCGTGAGGCAGCTTCCTTTAGCTCAAAGCGTCTCCAGGATCCTCCCCCCAACCAACCAATCTCCATCCGACTACATTTTGAGTAGAAGCCTTATGTATCAGTGGGCCATACAGGAAACAAAAGAAGATGGGCCAAGTTAGGAAGTGACTGCCTATTACCTCTTCATGAGAATACAGTATATGCCCACTAATTAAAATGGTTAGGTGCTTACCCCCATCCGCGAGGATTCTGCTACCCACAATGGTTGGCTACCAGTGTGAGAGTGGGCCTGTGGCAAATAGGCGAGGATGTCATTTAGGCAAGGCTCCGGGGGGGCTCATTATGCAGTGGGACCAAAATCGGTCCGCACTCAATTCGGTAGAGTGAGAAATCTCCGTCCCTAAGGTTCCGGGGTCGTGCTAGGGGAGCTGAAGAAACCACGGCCTACCGAAACTGGCGCTAAGGGTACCCATTTTCCCTAGCCTCACAGAAATCAGCCCTCTGCCAGTCACAGCTAGCAGGTAAGCGTTTACCAGCAAAACGACTTAAGAACTCGAAAACATAGGCAACAAGCCTAGTAACTGGACTCCTAAAGATCAGTTCATTTTTCTTTGAACACGTTAGGAAGCCTGGAGGTTAAGTCTCTGGTGGCCTGGTCAGAAGATTCATAGGTAGAAGAGCCGTCGATTGTGACCTTTAGGGTAGCAGGGTGAGAGCATTAGAGGGATGCCTGCGCTGATGAGTTTCTGCACCACAGAGTGAAAAGCAGCTCTCTTCTGCCTAGTCTCGGCTGGGAGATCCTGGGCGATTCTTAATTTAGTTGGGCCCTAAGTTATAGCTTGTAGCTCTCGAGCCTTCCTTGGGGACGTGCTGCTTTTCAATAAAGCTTAAAAATTTAAGATGATCGGACGAGGAGGAGAGTCGGTGGGGGTCATGGTCTCAGAGACCGATGAGCCCTTTCAAGATGGTACTGGGGATTGAGGGGTGAGGGTCCGACGACTTTGACCAAAAATTTCTGGAGGAAGGCAATGGTGTCTGAGCCTTCCTCTAGCTCTGGTAGTCCGATTATTAGGAGATTGTTTCTTCTGCTGCGCCCCTCTAAATCCTCCGTCTTGAGTTGCAGTTTTTTCACCTGTTGCTTCAGTGAGATGATTTCTGGGTCCACTGTGCCCCTCCATTTTTCTTGGGATAAGATCCTGGCTTCAGAGTCAGTCACCCTGCTTTTAAGGGAGGTAAGATCCCTTTAATTGATTTTAGTTCTGATGTAATGCCTTCCAGCACTTCGCTGGAGCTGTGCAATTTCTTGCAGAAATCTTTCCTCGGTAAGAGGGACAGCTTGAGGAAGCAGCACCGCCCGATTGCCTGGGCTGTTGGAGATCTGGTTTCTCGCCTTCTTGGGAGCTTTTTCCGAGTAGTAGGAGGAGTGCTGCATCGTGCCTGCTTCATCTCTACCTCCATCCCTGCGTAGAGGTGCAAGATGTGAGAGAGAAACGCCCAAAGGCCAATAGGCAGAGATTAAAAAATTGCTTTCTGTTGTTATTTGTTGCGTTAGTTGTTTATTGCCGCTTTAAAATAGATTTAAGGTTGATGGGTAGTGGGAGCCCAGAGACTGCACAGCCTTCAGGGAGCTAGCATCACGTGACCTTCCGGGCTAGCTGTTTTGCAAGGCCCCCTGTCTTGAGGCTTGCAAGGCTACTGCCTTTTTCTGGAGTAGTTTTCTCCTCCTGCTTGGGATTCAGTTCTATATGTAATTACCTACTGCAAGAGCCCTCTCGAAGTAAGATAGTACAGTTACGTAAGAACTTACCGTAACAGTAGATCTTCGAGAGAGGCTCTTGCAGTAGGTAATACCTTCCCACCCTCCATCCCCCTAGGCTTTTTCAGCTCTTTTTCCAAGAATGGAAACATTTGCTTCTCTCTCGTCTGGGCCTTCCGGGCCTGTGGCGGGAAAGAACTGGAAGGCGGGCGTCCGGGACTGCCCCTTTATACCGACGTCGTATGACGCCGGTCACCTGACGTGGGGGCGGTCCCCGCCAGGGACTGCTAGCTAGAAACTTTTCCATGGGGTCCTGCCACCGACTGGCGTCAGTCCTATATGTAATTACCTTCTGCAAGAGCTTCTCTCGAAGATCTACTGTTACGGTAAGTTCTTACGCAACTGTACTATCTTCATGGATGAAGTCTCCACCACTCATTCACATGCCCACCCACTATCCCCTGAGCTCACTCATTCTGTTTTTGGTCTTCGCTTCCTTGTGGTTCGGGCTGTGAAGACGTCGATGACTTGACTCTTCTTACATGGGTCATCTGGGCCATCTTATGCCCACAAGTTAAGGTTAGGTTTTCTTAGTTTATGCTGCACCTCTTCAGTCAAAAAAAGGTACTGAGGTGGTTGGAGGTTCGACTCTGAGACGGCACACGCTAGTCTCGTGGTACCACACATATGCAGTCCAATCTTGATGTTGATGTTGGCCCCCTGAAGATTTTTGGCTCCCATGGGGTCCTAGTGCCTCTGGTGTAGTCCCATTAGTGTGAATGAGTGGTGAATGAGTGGTGGAGACTTCGTCCAAGAAAATCAAGAATCACGGTAGGTACGTAATTTCCATTTCCATAGGTGTAGCCTGCTGCAAGAGATCCTCTCAAAGAGCTACTGTTACGGTAAGTTCTTACATAACTGTACTTTCTAGTGTTGTGGATATGGTGCACTATCCACACTTCTGGCAGTCTTCCTTCCCCCCTTTAATTCCTGCCAGAATGTATTCAAGATAAGCGCCTCCCATCCACCCACATGGTTTCCTCCTCAGCTCTGCCCCATGATGTCAGATCTTCCTTTCTGCTGGAATAATCAGGTCTCCTCCTTCATAGCTCTCCGCATGCATTGTAGGCCCTATCTTTTTTCTTGTCTTCAGGCTAAATTTTTCTCAAATTTACAGTCCTTTGCTGGTTCCTCCATCTTCCATGGAGTTTGATGACTCATGAACCAGACCTGGGTTTGAACGGTGCGTGACTTACAATCAGAATTTGTCATGCACTGACCCCCATGCCTTGTGTGTTTCTTTCCTGGGACTGAGGACAACCCATGAGCCTGTGGTCTCTGTGCAAGCCCAGCTTCCCTCTTCCTTGGAGGACAGGTATGCCCATGCTTTTGTTTGGCCCGGCCAGATGAGTGGGACCCTCTAGTGCGGTCCAAGACACTCGCAAGGCTGTTTCAGCGGCGATAGGCTCCAACTCGCAGCTGGCCGCCCTCGAGAAGTGGGCAGCTCAGACCGCTGCAGTCTCTTCCTCCCCCCCCGCCACTTTTCCCGGTGGGTGCCTCTGTGGGGGCCTCCTTCAGTGGGACCTTCAGGAATATGTGTAAGTCACTTCAAACCCTTGGGGAAGGCCCTTCCTGAGGGGGATCGCTTTTCTAGGGTGCTGCTTAAGAGGTCCTCCGTAGACCTTGGGACTGGGAGGGCCTTCATCCTGTGCTTAGAACTCCTTCAATTGTTCAATGGCCATTGAGCAGTTAGTTTTGACCAAACCCACCAGGGCTGAAGGGCAGGCCGCTGGCTCCTCTGTGTCCCCATTGGGCTTGGTTGCCGAGACACAGGTCTACCACTTGGGTGAGATTTTTCACAACCTGGTCGACCAGTTGTCAGATGAGTTGGAGGACGACTCTCTCTCTCTCTCTCTCTCTCCTGAACTTAAGTCCTCTCAGATCACTCCCAGGATGGACATGAGAGATCGTCTGACCCCCGATTTTTCCTCCCAAGAGATTCCCCACTCTGGGAGCTTGTGGTCTGACCCGGTCCATGTGGTCTACATGCCCCCTTCTCCTGCATTCCATTGATGACAGCCCTTCTGTCACTGATCGGAGTCCAAGTCGAGAACCCTATCAGAAGCACTGATACCACTTTTCTTCCTCCTTGTTGGGTGAGGAAAGGCTCCACCGCAAATGTCTGTGTCTGTATGAAGAGCTCCTCTGGCAACAGTGGGTCGTCAGCCAGGGCCAGTTGCTACAGCAGACCCTGGCACTTCTGTGGTCTGCCCCCAGTGGGGCCAGTTCTGGCTCTGCTTCTGCCGGCTAAACCGTCATTGGCTTCTTCAGCCATATTAGTGGAGCCTCCACCCAAGCAGCCATTGCACAGGGCTCCGTTCATGACTGTTTGGCTGGCCTCCTGTCTCCCTTTTTTTTTTAGTTGTTTAACCTGGAGTAGCACACTAAGCTGAAAGCTTTTTTTTACAGGAGCTACCTGGGAGCACAGGGAAGTTAAGTGACTTGCTCAGGGTCACACAGTATGCAAGTGGAAGCTGTGGGATTCAAACCCAGGTCTGGTCTGCTGGATGTCACCAGATCTGCAGCTCAGAGCCTTAAACCACTGCGCTTGTACTGCCTCCCTGGTCGATGTTCAGTTCAGATCACCAACCCTGGTGATTCCAGAGTGGTTCATGGGGATCGGACACTGAAGGTGGTGTTTGAGGAGTTATCGGATATGGGCGGCTCTTCTGTGCACTCTTGAGGACCCTGGGTCTCAATCAAGAGTCCTCCGAGGTCCTTGCCACTGATTAAGGCCTAATGTCCTTCAGGGCCTTGCTGTGGCTCATGTCTCATTCTGTGGGGATTTGGCTGGAACCAGTCCAGAAGAGGGCCAAGTATCCCCTGACTGAGATCGTGGACTGCGATAATTCTCCTGTGGTTGCCTTCCCCCATGCCGGACGCCATCTTGGGTCTGGCCCTGGAATTGTGACAGCATCTAGCTTCTTGCCGTGCACCTTCTGACCATGTGGTCTGTAAGTATGCGGTCCTGACTGGTTCCCTTCTTGGGTTCTCCGAGCACCCCTCAGCCGAGGGGATGATGGTAGACTCCGTTTTTTGCCACATGGGCAATGTCAGGGATATCAACATCCCCCCTGATAAAGAGTCAAAGAAGCTGGACCATGCAGCCAAAAAGGTGTATGCTGCATCCTCCTTGGGCCTCAGGCAGGAAGGCTCCGCTGTAATGATGGCCAGTTTTGATCACGCGCTCATGGGGATCCTTGACCACGTCATCCCTCACCTTTTTGGGGACCTGCAGTGTACAGTAACAGTGGTCTGTGTCTAAGGCCATGCTCTGGCTAAGCATCAGCTTCAGACAGCCTTGAACATAGGTGACTCCTGTGCCCGGTCAGTGACGGCGACAGTGGCCATGCACTGCAGAGCCTGGTTTCGAATCTCCACCTTTACTGCGGATGCCCAGCATAAGTTGGTGAATGTTCTGTTCTTGGGCACTGATCTCTTTGGGCCAGGTTGAGGAGGCTACCTTACGAATATTGAGAAGTCCAGTGCCATCCTAACAAAAGGACCCCAAGGGCCAGCAATCGAAGAAGAAGCCTGATCTTATCTGTGTCAATCTTCACCATTCATCACAGATGGGTACTGGCGGAGATCAGGACCCGGGGAGGTTTTTTTAAGGATAGGCAGAGTCGGCCTTGGCATCGGCGTAGCCCACCGAGCTGGCGTATTCACGTGGCACTTTCGAGGATTAGCCGTTAGGCTGTATCAACTCCGCCTGCCTACCAGTTCTTCGTCTCCCACCGTCGAGGTCACCTCGTGGGAAGCCACTGAAGAAATTTTTTGACAGTTATTAGGCCTTAGCCTTCGAATTTGCGCGTTTGTCAGTCCGTCGGTCTGCTAGTTCTGGGTTCTGCCTCCACTCGGCGTCGCCAGTAAGACTTTCCTTTTATTTTTAAAGTAAAGCGGCGTCGAGTCTATTTAGTGTTTTTGTTTCCATGAGTCATGTCGTGGTCGGGGACAAGAAACTTTCTAGAGGCGGACGGCTCCCTATGCGTCGGTGCCCATGTGGCCGCAAGTACTCCGTTACTGACCAGCATGACCGGTGTCTCGCGTGTCTTGGCCCGCTTCACGACATGGATTCATGCGACGCCTGCTTCTCCATGGACCACCGCATCCTAGAACAGCGCGCATTCAAAGTAGGACGAGCTCCGCCGACTTTCGGGGGTAGGGTTTGCACTCGTCGGGCCAAGCCGCGCTCTCTCGGCCTTTCCTCCGGGTCCCCTCCCGGTTCTGTACGGACCGAGGAGAGAGGAGCCTCGGCTTGCAGCCTAGCCTTGGCGAGGCTCCTCCAGCGGCGCAGGAGGCCCGTCCTGCTTCCTCCCGGAGGCGGGCGGGGGCGCCGCTTATGGTATCGCCCCGGGGTGAAGGCTCCCCGGTGTTGCTCAGCGGTCCGGAAGGCCGGGCCGGCGCCATCCTTAGCGCCGTCGGATCGGCACCATCGGTCTTGACGCCCGTTCGCGGTGCCGTGGGCCCTGTCGGCGCCGACTCATCTCTGGGCGCCGACGCTGCTCACGGCGCCGTGACCCTGGATTCGGTGTCGCCTTTCACTATGTCTCGCCTCGGCGCGAGGTTGAGCACAGCGCCGTGGGGCCTTCGGAGCCGTCTGTTGGCGCCGTCCTCGGTGCCGTTGGTGCTCTCGGTGCCGTTCGCGGTGCTGTGGGGCCTGATGGTGCCGTGTTCGGCGCCGAGTCTGCTTTCGGGGCCGTCGGCACCGCTTCGGTCGTCGGTGCCGTTCGCGGCGCCGAGGGGCCTAGCGTCGTCGTCGCGCCGTTGCTGAGCTGCCGTCGGCGCCATCTCTGTTCCTGGTACCACCCCGGTGCGGTGGACTTGGCGGCACCGCGAGCTGGCCCTAGCTCTGGACCTTTGGTCCGAGCTGCCCTGCCGCTTTCTGCCAGCCCCACCTGCGGGGCTGTGGAAGGCACGCAGTGCCTGGCCACCTGCTGCGACTTCTGGGCCTTGGAAAAGGTCGCCTTCCTCGCCCTTCTACCGTTTGGCTTAGGGCTTCGGAGTCAGACTAGCAGTCACACCCTTCGGAGTTGCCTGCAGAGGAGGGCGACCTGGTGGTCTCCACGACGAGTCACAGTCAGCCCCCTTCTGAGGACCGTCGGGTTCCCCTCCGAGGTCGGGGTCAGTGGTACTGACCAGCAGGCTATGGTGTGTGCCACCATAGCCATGCAGCCTGGCCTGGGGGGTTCCTTGACCCCTCGGCGGTGGTACCCCCTCCCGTAGTGTGTCTTGATCGCCCAACTTTGGGGCCCATCGGGAAGTCTACGGGGGGAAGGGTGCTGCTCCCTGGGTCTCCCCTTCGGGGGCAACCCAGAGCTGCCAGCTACCTAGGCTGGCCCTCTCGAGGACCAGGACCCTCTCGGACTCTGAGGGGTCGAGGGGTGTGGGGTCGGCACGTCGGCCTTTCTCTGGGGTCCACCCGGGCCCTGGACGAAGCCAAAGTGCGGACTTCCGCCCTTCCCCTTCCGGTTCCTTGAGGGGGTCCCATTCTTTGGAAGCAGGGGACCGTCCTTCTGGACCAATACGGCCCCGGTCGCCTCACTGGGGGGATTCTTCTGGGCGCAGCCTAGGCAGTACCAACGTGGTTGTACAGCTGTCGGCTGGGGAGTCTTCCGGGACACCCTCCTCGGGTGTCCATGGTCCGCTCCCTAGCCCTGGCAGAGGTCAGCCGATTCCTTCTCTCGGCTCTGCTCCTATCCCTCTGCCACATTCTCCAGCGCTCCCAGGCATTCTTGGTCCTACCGGCCCTCTCACCTGGGAGCAGTTCAGAGTGGTGGCTGCTCGGTTCCTGGCCTACGTTAGGGCCATGGACAGCCAGGTTTTTCAACCTCCCCCTGAGCAGCCACCCTCGGAACACATGGTGACCTCCAGCTCCTCATCCCCCTCTTCTGGGAGAGAGGAACCATCTGTCCACATCTCTCCTGCCGCTGATCTCTCCGAGTATCAGCGTTTCCTCGTGAGGATGATGGAGGACCTTCACCTTTCTCCCCTGTCCGTGAGCAATCCAGAGCATGTGGCGCATGCCTTTCTAGGCGATTTCGGTGCGGCCACCCTTGTGGTGCCCCCCTGGCCTGCTCCCTTTCGGGAGGCATCCATGCATTTCTGGCAGAGGCCCTTCTCCGGAGTTCCTGCCCCTAGGGACCTCAGCCAGAGGTATTGCGCTCCCCCGGAGTCTCCAGGTTCTATGCCTCATCCGCAGTCCGGATTGACACAGCTGGACACTCCTGACGGGCTTCGAGCCCTCCACCGTGACCAGCCCCCAGATCAAGACTCCTTGGATTTTGACTTCTGGGGGAGGAGGACTTTCTACTCGGCACGGTTGCTTCTCTCCATCTCAGCTCATCAGGCCCACTATGCAGCCTACAACAGGTTCTTGTGGTCAGCGCTAGGTCAGATCCTAGCTGCTTTGCCTGACTCGGAGCAAACCAGGCAAGCCATCGCACTCTCTGCACGTGGCCTGGAGCTAGCAAGGCACCAAGCAAGGGCATCTTACGACGCCAGTGAGGTAGCTACCAGGGTCGTAGGGACAGCGATCTGCACCAGGAGATCGGCATGGCTTCGCCTTTCCGGGTTGTCACCCTTGGCCGGCGTGGGTGGTTTGCTCCGCTCACCAGGAACCTATCTCTTTCCTCTGAGGGCGAGACGGCGTCTGTCGAGGCAACTCCTTCCCTCTCCGGGGACCCGTCTCGCTCTCTCCCACTCTCGGGCCTCTCCAGGCCCAGAAGGTTCCCCACCAGTGTGTCACCCACAGGGCTAGAGACTCTGTCCCTTAGGGTGCTATTGAATCAACCCCTTCGGGGGCTTGGTACTCACCATCTGTGATGAATGGTGAAGATTGACACAGATAACATATAAAAAGTAGCATTACCGTACTTGGTATGATCTTTCTGTGTATCTTCACCATTCATCACAATCCCTCCCGCCATCCCCCTTGGGGCTCCAGTCTCTGGATCCTTCTCCCTCTGTGCCCACCCCTCTCTTCAGCAGGGTAAAGTTGGGACACACGGGGGGGGTAGTTTCTTCCCTAAGGGGTACAGTTCGAGTGGCACTCCTTCTCTACTACATACCTTCACCCCTATGGGGTGGGAGCTGGTGGTTGCCCTCCTTCTGTTATCCATCTAACTACTTAAAAAAAAAAATGTTCCGTTTTTTCACCAAATATCTTTACAGAGAGAGTAGTGAGTCCCTGTACCCTGTCCTTCTCCAGAATAGCCGACTCTGCTTTGGAGTATTGCCAGTTATTCTGTGCCTTGAATTCTGGCAAGAGAGCTTTGCTACTCCTTGCAGTTCCTATACAGTCTGGTGACGGACAAGGGTCCTGGATCCTTGTTACCTCTCTCTCTCTAAATTTTCTCTCCCCCTTCCTCCTTCTTCCGTTTCCAGAGATTGGGGCCCCTACCCAATCCCCTTAGTCTTACTTCTTCTATGCTGTCCTCTCAGTCGTTATTTCTCCTTTTAGTTAAATTTTCTCTTCCTTTTTCTGTCCCTTGGACTCTCTTGTCCCACCCTCCATCCCTTCCTCTTAGCTCTCCGGCGACTCAGAACTGGTAGGCAGGCGGAGTCGACACAGCCTAACGGCTAATCCTCGAGCGCCACGTAATACGTCGGCCTCGAGGGCGGTGCCGATGCTGCGTCGACTCCGCCTATCCTTTTAAAAAAAAAAGGCTCCCATGAGTCCTGATCTCCAGCCAGTACCCATCTGTGATGAGTGGTGAAGATACACAGAAAGATCATAATTACGGTAGGTACGTAATTTTTATTTTTTCATTTAAGCTCCAGCAGCCTAAGCAACAGCAGCTCCAGTTGGCGCAGTCCTAGATCTGTCGTCCCAAGCCCAAGTCGGCCAGCCAGGGCTCTAAAAAGGTTGGCGGTCAGAGCACCAGCGCTCCTTTGGTGGCCGGCGATGGATCCTCCACCTCCAATGCTGCTCAGTGACGGGTTGGGGGATGTCTGTCTCTCGCCCATCGCACCCATAGCTGTGCTTCCTGGGGGAGTCGGCTTCGCCATTTCTGGCACACCTGATCTGCTATCACTATGGACAAATGGGTGCTGGACATGGTGGGTCGAAGTCTGCCTCTCTACTTTGGGGCTGGCCCATGCCCTATGGGACTCCGTGGCTTCCCCGGACATGTTATGTGCCCTCAGGGAGGACACTGCATAGGTCCTGGAGAAAGGCACTGTGGCTCATGTCCCAGATGCCATGGCTGTCCAGAGCTTTATGTCCAGCTACTTCTGGTCCTCAAGCGGGGCGGGTGGAGGGCCTTGGTGCCTGATACTGGATCTGCACGACCTGAACCAGTTCTTGAGGAGGCAAGTTCAGGATGGTGACTCTGAACCAGATAGTCCCATCTTTGTAGCAGAGCATGTGGTTCTGCTCTCTGGATCTCTAGGATGCCTTCTTTCACATCTCAGTCCATCCATCCCACTGGCGGTGCCTTGGGGTCCGCACGAGTGGGTTCTGTATGAGTTACGGGTAATGCCTTTCTGTCTCTCCTCACTCCCAGGGTCTTTGCCAGTGCATAACAGTGGTGGCAGCATTCCTCAGCGGTGCTACGGGGTCTGGATTTCACCTTACCTGGACAACTGTCCCAGGAGGTAATGGAGCAGTCCGGCTATCTGGCCCTCCAGACTTGCTTGGCCTTTGGTGTTCTTATCAACCTGTCCAAGTCAGAATTCAACCCCTCTTAGACCATACACTTTTTTTTTTTAAATATAGTACACTTTTTGCTGTCTGCCGCTCTGCTGATCGGCTTTAGCCCCCGAGCACCAGCCTCGCTCCCCAATGGCCGTACCTCCGTGGATACCTCCAGACTTACCCCCGGGCAGGGGCCGTGGTAACGTGAACAGACCCTTCTAGAATGGGAGAAGATGTCGTGGCGACTGACTTGCTCCCTGGCCCCAGGCGAGTTTAGAGCCTGATGGTGCCGTGGAACTGTGATACGTTGGTGGAGCGGTGGAGAGCCATAGAGGCCAAGTGGCGGGGTGGGTGTCATCCTTGAGCAGCCAGATGTTTTTTGGTCTGCCCCAGGGGCGGGGACGTTCAGTGACGTCCAGCGCCCGCCCTGCCCTTCTAATGTAGGTGCTGACGCTATGGTTCCCCGGCCTCCATAAGGAGTCCATCAAGCCCTAGACACTCTACCCCTTCCTCCCCCTGGAGAAGGAGAGCAGTCCATGGGACGCTTAATCCTTCTCCCCCGGCTGGCCCTCCGCTGCCTCAGGACCGTTCCTGAACCAGGGTCATCGGCGTCGCAAGCGGAAATCCAACCACTGCACTGGTGGGCTGGCCTTTAGACCATACACTTAATCAGGGCAGAGCTCGACTCCCTCCAGGCCAAGGCTTAACTCCCAGCGATCTTAGCCCAGTCATCTAAGTTGGGCATTCATGGCCTACCCGAGACTTTCTGCAGCTGCTGGGGTGCATGGCGTCCTGCAGCAGTGTGGTTTGGTGGGCCTGCTTGTAGCTGCGCACCCTGCAGTGAGAGCTGTTCCTTCAGTGGTCTCCAGTGCCTTAGTCCTGGACCAGTTGGTTGTAGTGATGCAGCTGATGTGGGACACCATTCTGTGTTGGCTGGTCCCAGAACACCAACAGAAAGGAGTCTGGTTCGTCCACCAAAAGCTGATGATCTTTCTAATGACCAATGTGTCTCTGGTGGGATGGGAGCCCACTTGGAGAATCACAGGACCACAGACTCTGGACCACATCCACATCAGTTTGTTGGAGCTCCCTGTGGTGCATCTAGCCCTGGCGGCTTTTGCTCCTTCGGTTGAGGTCAGGTTGTGCCAGTCCAGAGAGAAGACCCCAACCATGTACTACTTCAACAAGAAGGTGGAATGTACTCCCTCTGGCTGTCCTGGGAAGACCTCTGCATCTGGACTGCCTTGCGTGAGTCTGGACATCGATCTCCCAGCGATCGTAGTGGCTGTAGTCTCTAATCAGTTAGCGGACGCTCAGCCGAGTGGGCGAAGTATCTCGCAAGTGGTCTTTATCAGGAGGTGGTAAACCACCTGATCTTATTTAGACGGGGTTACTGCAGTAGATCTTCACAATTAGGACTGCATCCCCTGGCGTCAGGACTGCACGGCAAAATTGTAGCTGACAGTCATCAGTGGGGACTGCCCCTGGTATCAGGTGACTGACATCAACATGACTATAAATATGGGCGGTCCCCCACCCGCCCTCCAGTTCTTTCCCGTCGTCGATTTGAATCGTCAGACCTCGTGGTAGGACAGCTTCAGTCACCTGCCATTTTCAGCATATTTTATAGTTAATCTAACATTAATTCCTTCCTCAGCAGAGGTGTATGTCATCTCGTTGGGCCAAGAAAAAGTGCTCCAATTGCGGTGCACAGATCCCGCACAGGGACAACCATTCCCATTGTGTCCTCTGCGTGAGGCCTAACCATAAGACCGCAGAGTGCTCCATCTGCCAGGCCTAAAACCAGGCCACGTGTACTCATTGTCATAGGACCCTCGATGCCTATTTATTGAAACAAAGACTGGCATCGATGGAGAAAGATCTCCAGGAGCTGAGGGAAAGATCTTCGTTGCCGCCCGAAAAGAATAAGAAAGAAGGAGAAAGAGAAACGCTGGGAGCGGAGCCACTTTCCCAGAGGAAAACTTACCAGACAGCCAGCGCCATCTCGGTGAGGCCTCCACCCCGTGAATACCCTACCTCCTGGGCCTTTATCCACTCCAGCAGACGGATGCCCTCCCCCGCCAAGGTCAGCGGGCAGTTGGGGTCTCCTCTTTGGAGGAAACAGTTGCGGTCCCTGCTCCGAGCTCAACTGATAAGTCACCGCCCGGCTCCGCCACTGGGAACCTGGCCCAGGACAATCAGCCTGACGCTAGCCTCCCGGCTTCTGTCAGCCTGTGCACAGTCTGTAAGCTGTCATTGGCTCCTCCGGCGCCCGCCAGATTATCACCCCTAAGTCGTCCGTCGACCTTTCCTTTGACCGCATGGTGACTTCTCTCCATAGGACTCCCTTGTGGACCCAGACGCCGGCAAATGAGCTTGCAGGTCCCCTGTCATCCCACCAGAGCTCTCCTCTAGGGATTCGCTGTCTTTTCTGACATTTTTGGGCCTGATCACCAGGATCCTGTTCTGTTGGATACCCTCCAGACAGACCGGTTGACGGGGCTCTTCCGGACTTGCCTCTCTCCACCGGCCTCTGTTCCTCGATAGATCTCCACCCAACGCCAAATCCCTCGCCGGACATTCTTGGGGATGGTATGGATCAGAATCCCCCTGGGCCTTTGTGGGGCCCCCCCCCCCGAATCTGCTGAGGGACCTGTTCCCCAGTGGTCCCTCTGCGCTGCCTCCTGCTGGGTCTTATGTTCCTCCCCTGTTGGGTCCGACGGGGTACTATCCCAGCTACATGCCGCAGTTCCCGTACTACCCGATGCCAGGAGGCTGTCCTCCTCTGACGCAGGGTTACCAGATGCCGGGTCAGACCCTTCAATATCAAGGCTATCAGTACCCTTACTGGTACCAACCTCCTAGTTACCCTTCATACTCCATGGGGTACCAGGATATCCTCTACCCCCTCCTCCTCCACCACCCCTGCAGCCGGAACAAGAACTCATCCTGGCCTGGTGGAAGGATGCTAAGTCACAGCTGTTACAGGAGTTGGGTCAAACTCAGCTGGTGGTCAGGGCCACCCCACTTCACAGGGTGCCAATTGGTACCAATTGGTAGTCTTGCATCTTCCAGCAGAGTTTTGGACAGAGGCTTGGGTGCTCTTCCCTCCAGCATTATGGAACATAGGCTTCCGGAGTCAGTTCCAGATGCTTCTTTACCTTGTAAACCAGAATTGTCGGACTCAGATGAGGACTTAGATGTGGGGAACCGATCAGAGCCTCACTCACCCATTGAGCACCAGCCGAAAGAGTCCCCTAAATCCCCTTCAGAGGACCCGTTCTTCGCTGAGCTCCTCCAGCCCATTCAAAAGTCCTGCAGATGGGCTTCCCAAGAACTGGACCCCAAACGCAGAAGACTGGCAGAACATTTGGACTTGGTCAATGAGGACCCTCTACCCAGTCCCCTCTGGATGGGGCTGCATGCAGATCTCACTTCCACAATCTGGCAGCAGCCGTTGTCCATTCCTGGCATGTCAAAAAGGCCGACAGAACCCCCCGCCCCGGAAGGGTTTCCCACCTTGACTCTATTGTGATAACTGCAGCTCATTAGATCAGCACAAGCGTAAACATCTCAGTGCCTCCCTCCAGACAAGGAGTCAACAAATGGACCAGTATGGCCGCAAGATTTACACCTCCTCTACTTGCACCATTCGTTCCTTGAATTATGTGGCCCACATGGTGGCTTTCCAGAAATCAGCACTGTCCAACCTGGAAAAGGACATTCAGGAGGTACCTGACAAATAGCTCAGGAATAAACTCCTAGACAAGATAAGGCTGAACGAATCATCATGCCACCTTGCCCTTCATGCAACCTACGATTCTGTCAACTCGGTAGCACATAGTGTGGCTACAGTCATCTGTCTCAGGCGCTTTGCTTGGCTTCGTCAAGCAGGGCTGGCACAGGATGTTCAGAGTACACTTCTGGACGCTCCTTTCAGGGCTCCAGTTCTGTTTGGCGGCTATGCCAAGGACATAATTACTGAGTGCAAGAGAGCGGCAAATCTCTGAAAGATGTCTGTTTCTTGTACAGCTCATGTCAGATACCCCGGCAGCCTTTTTGCCATGAACAGAAATGGAACAAACAGAACCAGGGCAGACGCCAGAGCAAACATTGCTCCTCGGGCTCTGGCGCTCAAACCCCCCAGGCCAAGTTCCCCAAAACTGCCACTGGGGGAAAGTGTCCCTCCCCTCACAGTCCTGACTCTCAAACCCCACTCTCGCTACCTTCCATCACCATGGAGGAACCTTGGGGGGAAGATTCAGCCTCCATCTGGAAGGGTGGAAGTCCGTAACCACAGATGCATGGGTTCTACAACTCATAGCAAGAGATCACCGATAGAGTTCCTGAAGAGACCACCCACCAATTCTCCGAGCAGGTCTCATACCCATCAGGCCAACAATCTCTGGTCCCACAGGAAATTCTAGCTCTACTGCAAAAATCAGCCATAGAATGTGTTCCACCAGAGCAGACAGGAAGGGGGTTTTACTGCCACTTCTTTCTGGTTCCCAAAAAAACGGGAGATCTCAGGCCTATCCTAGATCTCAGCATGCTCAATGTCTTTGTGGCATACAAGATGTTTTGCATGTTGACCCTCCTGGGACTGTTACCCCTTCTCCAACCAAACACTTGGCTGTGTTCCTGGATATGCAGGATGCTCACCTACATATCCCCATTGTTCCGGCCCACCACCACTTTCTGAGATTTCTTTCCCGGAGGAGCATTTCCAGTTCAGAGCCTTCCCATTCATCCTCTCTTTGGCACCTCGGGTTTTCACCAAGTGCCTAGCGGTGGTAGCGGTGTTCCTATGCTGCAGGGGCATTTATGTGTTCCAGTACCTGGGCAATTGGCTATTTTCAGCCCCCTTCCCGGACAGTCTGGAGGAATCACTTTCCTTCAGTCTGGACTTTTTCTCCAGTCTAGGCATCTCGGTCAGCTAGCCCAAGTCCCAGCTGTTACCCTCCCAGTGCATCCAATTCATTGGAGCGGTGCTGGACACGGTCCAGAGCAAGGCTTTCCTTCCAGCTGATAGAGCAGAGACTCTGCTCTCACAAGCTGCGCTGTTGCATCATCTCGTTGGACCACAGTGCATTCAGTCCTGCACTGTTGGGTCTGATGGTGGCTGCCATACCCACAGTTCCTCTGGCCAGACTGCACATGATGGTGACCCAATGGTCTCTATGAGTCCAATGGGATCAGCTCCTGGACGACATGGACCAGAAAGTTCTAGTCTCCAACAGTCTTCAGAGGGATCTCCTTTGGTGGCAGGATATCTCCAACGTTTTGCTGGGTGTCCCGTTCCACTCTCTGTCTCCCTACATAATTCTTACATCAGATGCCTCGAACCTGGGATGGAGAGCACATTTGGGAGACCATCGGACACAGGGCACTTGATCGCCCATGGAGGAGAACTTTCATATCAGTATTCTGGAAACAAGAGCAGTGCTCTGTGCTCTTCAGGCTTTTCAGTGCCTCTTGGTTGCGGGAACACTACTCATCCGAATAGACAAAATGGCCACTGTCTAGTACTTCAACAAACAGGGAGGCACCCGGTCTTACCCCCCTTTGCAGGGAGGCGATGCAGGTGTGGTACCCTGTTCAACACGGCCTATCCTTGACAGCAGTCCATGTGCCAGGCGTTTACAATATTCTGGTGGACAGTCTCAGCTGATCAATTGCCAGTACTCATGAGTGGGAACTAAAGCAGGCAGTAGCAGATCTGTTTCTTCAGTGGGGTCGGCCAGACATAGACCTCTTCGCCTCCCCATTCAACGTAATACTACCCAGCTTTTGCTCACTTGTTCAGGTGTGGTGCTTTTTGTGAGACACACTGTCTCTGTCTTGGACAGGGAGATTTCTCTTGCTTTCCTTCTCTTTTAGCCTTCAGAAGGTTCTGCTGAAGCTTAAGCAGAGGGCACACATGATCCTCATTGCCCCTTGTGCCTCAGCAGATTTGGTCTCTCTACTACAGCAGTTAGCACTGGAACCCCAGTACCACTTCCTGTCTCTAACGACCTTCTGTCCCAGGAGTAGGGCACTCTGGTACACCCAAGCCTCAAATTGCTCCATCTTCATGTGTGGCACCTGTGGACTTAGCGGTTTCTCGCTATGGCGTCTCTTCCAGAGTTGCTCAGGTCTTAGCGGAGGCCAGAAAACCCTCCACTAGATCCACGTATGCCATGAAGTGTAAGAGATTTTCCATCTGGGCATCAGCTAAAGGCCTAGGCTCTTTTTCTTGCTTGGCTTCCCAGGTTTTAGAGTACTTCTTGCACCTGTCAGAGTTCGGCCTTAGTTATTTCTCCCTAAAAGTCCATCTTTCCGTAGTTTTGGCCTACCACCTTCTGGTGGAGGGCCAAACCCTAGCTCAACTAGAAGTTTCCAGAACCTTTTTGAAGGGGATCCTTCATCTCAAACCTCCGGTCCGGAATCCTGTTTCCCCCCTGGGATCTTAATGTTATTTTAGAAAAGCTTACTTTGCCCCCTTTTGAGCCGGCAGCAAGTAGTGATATGCATTTTCTAGTGTGGCAAATGCTCTTTTTAGTTGCTGTCACTTCAGTGCAAAGAGTTTCAGAACTTCAGGCTCTAGTTTGTAGAGAGCCCTACTTGATTTTCCATAGAGACTGGGTGGCTCTGCAGACCAATCCCTCTCTTCTTCCGAAGGTGGTTTTGGATCTCACTCTAAACCAGAACATTGAACTGATGGTATTTTAACCTAACCACGCCAACAGGGGGGAGTATCTTCTGCACACTCTTGATGTGCATGGGATTCTGATATATTATGTCTCAAGGACTAAGGAGGTTCACACGTCGAACCAACTTTTTGTGGCCTTTGCTCCCCAATGCCAGGGCAAGGCTATTTCTAAACAGACTCTGTCTAGGTGGCTGGCAAATTGTATTCATTACATATACCAGAAGTACAAAAAGCCCCTTCCAGGGATGGTTAAGGGCCACTCAACCAGGGTAGTGGCCACTTCGAGTGCCCTTTTCAGGAATGTGTCCACTGCGTATATATGTGCAGCAGCCACTTGGTCCTCCGTCCACACCTTCACTAAACATTAGCCTTAACATTGCTTCTAGGAGCAGGGCTGGCTTCGGTCTAGCAATCCTGCAAGGTCTTCTATCATGAGTGACCTGTAGTTGGTAGACATTTTCCTCCTCCCAGAACCTCGTCTTCAACTCCTCCTTTTTAGTTCACTGCTTGGTATTTAGTCCTACTTGAAGACCTACAGGAACACTCTTAAAGTAAGATATAAGCAGTTACTAAGAAATCACTGTGAATAGTAGATCTTACTCAAGAGGCTCTTTGCAGTAGGTAATTACATATAGGACTGAAGCCTGCAGGCATCAGGACCCCACGGAAAAATTTCTAGCTAGCAGTCTCTGGCAGGGGACCACCCCACGTCAGGTGACCGACGTCAGTATAAAGGGCAGTCCCTCATGCCCACCTTCCAGTTCTTTTCTGTCGCTAGCCGTGTCAGCCGCCTCATGGTAAAGTTCAACGCCTGGCAGCCTGTTGTTTCGGTAGTTCACTATCGCTTTTTTTCATTTAATTCGATAAATAGTACTTTTTCGGTGGTGTATGTTATCCCCTACACCTCCAAGCACAAGAATAAGGCGACTTGTGTGGCGCCCAACTCCCGCACGAGGATGGCCATTCCCAGTGCCTCTTCTGTCTGGGCCCGGACCATCAGGTAAAGTGCTAGCATTGCCTGAAATTCAGCGCTGCCACCCGCAGGCGGAGGCAGCAGTCCCTGGAGGCCCACATCCTTAAAAAGAAAATGACCTCCATGGAGAAGGAGTTGAAAAAGCTCTGTCAAGCTTCTTCTTCCCCCGAAGGCCATCATAAGAACGACAAGGAGAAGCATTAAGACCGGGGCTCCTCGTCCACAGCGACTTTGGTTGGAGTCGCCATGTCACAGGTAACGTCCCCCCCTGACTGCTCTGTAACGGCCGTCTTGGAGGCTTCCAAGATGGAGTAGGCCCGCCCGTATGGCTCGTGCTCGGGCCCTTTGGGCGCCTCTGGGCTTTTGGAGGCCCCACTACCAAGCCAAAAAAGGTCGTGTCGTCGGCGACCTACTGGTGCGAGTGGCTCGGTAAGCCGGATGTCAGCTCCTCTGGACGCCCACCCATAATCGGGCCGCTAAGTCGCCGACCCTGTGGGGCGGCGTGACAGCCCTGTTCCACCCGACCAGACCGCCTCCTTCACAGCCTGCTCCAGGCGAAGGATCCACTAAGTCAGTCGCTCCTCTGACGCCCGCCTGACTCGCCGATGTCGGATGTCGGGCTGCCTGATGACCGCCCCAGCTGCTGAGCCGATGCTGGACCTTATTCATTCCGCTGTTCCTGCCTCGCAGCCTTCGCTGCCCTCCAGGGACCCTGGGTCTCTTCAGCCTGACCCCGGGGAATTTTTCCCGCCTTCCCCGGGCGATGCCGAGGATCTTTCTGCACCCCCGTCGGGTCTCCCTCCCGTTGGGCCGGACGGCCTGACGTTGGTTCCCTGGATGCTGGTCCTGCCTACACCCGGCGACATCCCCCTCCTGGATTCCGCTCCCACACCAGGCCCGCCGCCTGCCGGGCCTCCGGTTCCAGGCCCGCCTGCTGGGTGCCCTGCTGGGCCATCTGCCCTGGCAGACCCCCCTGGTTCCCGGGTATCTGACCCTGTCGTATACAACGCTGTCATACCTGGGTCCTCAGTATCCGGTGCCCCAGTACCCGACGCCGGCCTGTCTGACACCGCAGTACACAATGCCTCATTACCTAACGCCAGGTTACTTGCTCTCCGGTTATGGATACGTGCCTTATGGATACACATAGTATCTGTACCTCCCTCCTCCTCCACTGCCCCCACAGCCGCCAGTGGATTTGAAGGAGACTCCGGCTTCCTGGTGGGCCAAGGCTCGGCTCACCAGGGAGGTGGAGAGTCATCTTCCGATACCGGTCCCGGTTCTGGACCCCCTACATCGGAGATGAGAGACTCCCTCCCCTACTTTGGATACCAGGGGTGAGCCCTCCGGTTCCAAAGCCGGATTGAATACGCTTTCCCGAGGGCTTCCCAAGGGGTCCGTTCCTCCCCTGAGTCAGGAGGTGGAGTCTTCCTCTTCTTCATCCTCCTCGGAGCCTTCGGATGACTCCGATGGGCACTCCGACTTTGACGACAAGCCCCGCCTCAGGATAAGCCCAGACCGAGGACTCCTCCTCTCCTCCGGAGATCCTTCCTTGCTCAGTTGCTGCGTAAAATCCAGGCCATCCATCAGTGGCACTTTTTGGAGCCGGATCCACAGCGCAAGAGCTAACTACCCATTTTGATCTGCCTGAGGTTGTCTCTACTTTGGTTCCACCCTGGATCGAGCCTCATGTGGACCTTGTTTCCACTATCTGGAAGCAACCTCCGCCATAGCCCCTTCCGAGGAAGGCGGACAGGCTATATCAGGCTCCTGAGGTGTTGAGTTTCTAACCTCTCACCCCAAAGGCTGAGCTCGGTCCGTGATCAAGCGCCGCCCATGGCCAGACAGCCAATCCTGCTACTTTGCTCACACACCGATAAGGAATCCCTGCCTGACCAGTATAAGAAGAAGATCTTCGCTTCTTCCACTCTGGGTATTAGGGCCTTGAACGACGTCGCCCATATGGGGGATTACCAGAAGGCTGTCCTTAGCGAGGTGGAAGCTAAACTGGACTCCCAACCTGAGTCATAGACCAAACAGGAAGTGGCAGACCTAGTCCGATCTGCTTGTTCGGCCAGTAGGCACATGCTTCGTGCTTCATATGATGTAGTGGACGCTGCTGGTAGAGCTATGCTCGCTGTAGGGTTTGCAGCGGCACGCCTGGTTCTGAGTGTCAGGTTTGGTCCCTGAAGTGCAGTCTGCAGTCCAACTCCCCGGAACATCATCTTCTGGTTTGAGAAAAAATCTCCGCCCTCCTTCGGAAAGTGGCAATAGAGCCTGTCCCCCTCCATCTCAGGGGGACGGGTTATTATTCTCATTTCTTCCTGGTTCCAAAGAAGTGAGGCAAAGTGAGGCCAATCCTGGACCTCAGTTCCCTGAACCTGTTCGTGGAGTACAAGAGGTTCTGAATGCTCTCTCTGCAGAGCCTTTTGGCCCTCCTTCAGCTGGGACAGTGGCTGAGCACCCTGGACATGCAGGATGCCTACCTGCATATCCCTATTCACCCGTCCCACCACAAATATCTTTGGTTTTCTTTTCAGGGGGACCACTACCAGTTCAGGGCCCTCCCATTTGGTCTCTCCCCCAAGTGTTTACCAAATGCCTTGCTGTGGTGGCGGCCCACCTGCGTACCCAGGGGTTCAGGTTCCTTACCTGGACGATTGGCTCCTGGCGGCCCCGTCCAGGGAGGATCTCCTTTCCCTGCAAGTTTTCACCAACTTGGGTATTACCATCAACCAGACCAAGTCCCATTTAATCCCATCTCAAAGACTCTAGTTTCTGAGGCGATCCTGAATACGACTTCCAGTATGGCCTTCCTATCTCCGGACAGAGTGACTACCCTTCAGGCTGAGGCCAGCCTTTTGTCTAGTCGCAGGCGGGTCATTGCCAGGTCGGTCCTTCGCCTCTTGGGCCCTGATGGCTGCCATCCCGATGGTGCTCACGCTCGGCTCCACATGAGAATCTCTCTGTGGACGCCCGGTCTCAGTGGGACCAGGTGGACGACTTGGAAAGCGAGATCCTGGTCTCCCGTCCGATGGTTCGGGACTTGCAGTGGTGGATGGTTCAGGAGAACCTTGCTGGGAGTTCCTTCTGTCTTTTCTTCCTCCCAAATCCTAATAAGAGATGCCTCGGAAGGGTTGGGGAGCCCACCTGGATCTCAACGGACACAGGGCTTTGGTCCAGGCTCGAGCAGACTCTTCACATCAATGTACTTGAACTGAGGGCTGTCCTGTATGCCTTACAAGCTCTGCATCTGTATCTGCTTCCGGTCATCTGGCTGTTCAGACCGACAACATGTGCATAGTGGCATATCAACAAACGGGAGGAACCCTTCCTACCCTCTCTTTGTGGGAAGCCGATGTGGTTTGGGATTGGGAATACTACAACCTTCACCACGGTGGTTCATGTTCTGGGGGTCGAGAACACTTTGACAGACCACCTCAGCCAGTCGTCTGCCCAAGCGCACAAATGGGAACTGCATCGGGGGTAGTAGAAGACGTCTTCCTACGCTGGAGAACCCCTCAGGAAGACCTGTTTGCTTCTCCTCTCAACGCAAAACTTTCCGTCCTCTGCTTGCTTGCTCCAGGGTGCGGAGTTTTTTTGGAGAGACGCTCTGTCTCTAAACTGAAAGGGCAGATTCATCTACTGTATGCTTCCACCCCACCTGATTCCATTGATTCCGAGGGTCCTACACAAACTCTGTTCAGAAGGAGCACACATGATTCTCATCGCTCTGTTCTGGCCCAGGCAAGTTTGGTTCTCTCTTCTGCAACAGTACTCAGAGGAACCTCCTCTTCCTCTGTCGCAACTCTTGTTGACCCAGGATCAGGGGACCCTGGTCCATCCAGGACTCAAATACCTTCAGCTGCTTGCGTGGCTCCTGCAGATGTGATTCAAACCCGGTTCGGGGTTTTGTCGCAGGTGGCGGAGATTCTAGTGGAGGCCAGAAAGTCCTCTTGTTCTACTTACGCCATGGAATGGAAAAGGTTCTCTATTTGGCCTCTTCCCGAGCTTTCGAGCCATTCTCCTGCTGTGTTGGGAGGCTCTGGATTACATGTGTCACCTCTTCGACCTGGGTATCTAGTCACTCCTTCTTGAAGGTTCACATGGCGGCTATTTCCGCTACCATGTTCCGCTTTGGGACAGGTCTTTTGTGCAGCTGGAAGTCACCAAGACTTTCCTTAGAGGGGTCCTCCATTTGAGACCCCCATTCACGCACCTGCCCTCCTTGGGACTTGAATTTCATTCTCGAGAAGCTTACTCTGCCTCCTTTGAGCTGGCAGCATCTGCAGAACTTATGTTCCTTTCCTGGATGGCTCTCTTCCTTGTGGCCATTACCTCCTCCGATGAATTTCAGAGCTAGCCTTAATGTGCAAAATCCTTACTTGATTTTCCACTAGGAACATGTGGCTCTGCATACCAATCCTAAGGTGGTAGAATCTACTCTGAATCAGTCCATGGAACTACCTTCGTTCTTTACGCAACATTCCAGTCAAGGGGAGTACCTCTTGCATACTCTGGTGTTCACCGATTCTGAGATACTACACCAACAAGACGAAGGATCTCAGAAAGACTGATCAGGCTGTTTGTCTCTTTTGCTCACAAAAGAGAGGGCAAAGCTTCTCCAAGCAATGCCTTTCGAAATGGTTAGCTCATTGTATCACTTTCTATTACGACAAGTATCACAAGACCTTGCCAGGTCAGGTCAGAGGTCACTCCACTAGGGGTGTAGCTGCCTCTGCTGCTTGTTTCAAGAATGTGTCGGCAGCTGACATCTGTGCAGCTGCAACTTGGACTTCTGTCCATACCTTCACAAAACATTACAGTTTGGACACTGCCTCTTGCCATAGAGCTGGTTTCGGGTTGGCTGTTCTGCAAGGTCTCCTTTCCTAAGACCTTCACAGCCAGAGGATCTGTGTATGAAGAGTTTCCTCCTCCCGTGAGCTTCTCTTTGTTCCAGTCTGCTTGGGACTCAGTCCTATATGTAATTACTTACTGCAAGAGTCCTCTCAAAGTAAGATACACTTACAGTTACGTAAGAACTTACTGTAATAGTAGATTTTTGAGAGAGGCTCTTGCAGTAGGTATTACCTTCCTGCCTTCCATCTCCCTTAGCTTTTTCAGCTCCTTTTCCAGAGGGGAATATACGCTTCTCTCTCGTCTTGCCTTTGGCGGGAAAGAACTGGAAAGGGCATGGGGACCCCTTTATACTGACGTCGCGTGGCGTCGGTCACCTGACAGGGCGGTCTCGGCAGAGACTGCTAGCTAGAATTTTCCGTGGGGTCCTGACACCTGCCGGCTTCAGTCCTGTATGTAATTACCTACTGAAAGAGCCTCTCTCGAGAGATCTACTGTTCACGGTAAGTTCTTACGTAACTGTATATCTTACGCCGGAAAGCCCTGCAGTAGGTAATTACACATAGGACTGAAGTTTTAGCAGGCGTCAGGACCCCTAATGGAAAAATTATAACTCTCAGTCTCTGGCGGGGACTGCCCCCACGTCATGTGACCGACGTCAGTATAAAGGGGCAGTCCCCCAAGACCGCCTTTCAGTTCTTTCCTGCCATTTGCTCGTGCAGTACCTTGTGGTTAAGTTCACTGCTTCGCAGTCAATCATCGGTAGTTTTTTACCGCCAATTTTCAACTTTTTTGATATTCGTCAGCCTCACCTTCAGCTGCCATGTATGTCATCCTCAACTCCCTCCAAGCACAAAAACAAGTGCGATTCTTGCGGTGCCCAGCTTCCGCATAAGGACGGACATTCCCAGTGCCTTTTTTGTCTAGGCCCCGATCATCCCATCGAGAAGTGCCAGCTCTGCCAGCAGTTTAACGCGGCCACCCAAAAGTGGAGGCAGCAGTCCCTGGAGGCCCACATTTCTTAAACAAAAAATTACCTCCATGGAAAAGGAACTGAAAAAACTTCGGCAGGCTTCGTCTTCTCCGGAGGGCCATCACAAGAAGAAGCATCGGGACCGGGACTCCTCATTGGTCACCGTGGACTCAGCTGGAGTTGCGGTGCTGCAGGTAACGCCTCCCCCGGGAGGCAGCTCCGTGGCGGCCATCTTGGAGGCTTCCAAGACGGTGTCAACCCTTCCGTCGGGCTCACGCGTGGGCCCCTCGGGAGCCTCCAGGTCAAAGGAGGCAGCCGCTCCCAGTAAGGTCGCCACCTTGCGGCCTTCTGGTTTGAGTGGCCCTGATAAGTCGGATGTTGGCTCCTTCGACGCCCACCCGGGTAAGGCCACTAAGACACCCGACCCTCCGGGGCAGCGCACGGCCTCTGAAGTGCCCACCAAGGCTGCCCCTCCTTTGCGACCTTCGTTGGGCGCTGGGTCCAATAAGTCGGACGCTGGCTCCTCCGATGACCGCCGGGATCCCGTTGATAAGATGGCCGTTGACTCCTCTGATGTCCGCTCAACGTTAGAGATGACGCTGGACCCTTAGGGCCTATCAGTGCGTCTGAGCTCCCTGCACTCCGAGGCGCCAGCGCTCTGCTCTGCTGGATCCCAGGATGGTAATCCTTCTTCCGGGTGACATGGAGGAGGTGGGATGCCATCGGGTCTCCTCCCGCTGGGACGGATGACCCAACGCTGGACCCTCGGATGCCACCACCGCCTACCCGACGCCGACAATATCCCATTGAGGGCGCTGCCCCTATGCCAGGCCTGCCGCTTGCCGGTTCTCCTGCTCCGGCCCGCCCACTGAGCCGCTTTCCGGGCCTTCTGTTCCCACAGACCCCGGTCCCTGGTATCCGAACCCATCCTATCCGGCGCCATCATACCCAGGCCCGCAGTATCTGGCACTCCAGTACCTGACGCCGGCCTACCCGACGCCGCAGTACACGGTACCCCCGTACCCGATGCCTGGCTACCTGCCATTGGGGTATGGTTATGCGCCTTATGGATGCCCTTAGCATCCATATCCCCCTCCTCCTCCTCCTCCACTGCTGGTGGACTTGAAGGAGACTCTGTCTTCCTGGTAGGCTGAGGCCAAGGCTCAGCTCACCAGGGAAGCAGAGAGCTGTCATCCGATGCTGGTCCCGGTTCTGGACCCCCTATGTCAGAGACGAGAGACCCTCTCCCCACTTCCGGATACTAGAGGCGAGCCCTCTGGTTCCAGGATAGGGCAGGATACCCGTCCCCAGGGGCTTCCCAAGTGGTCCGTTCCTCCCCCGCCCTGGGAGGAGGAGTCTTCTTCCTCTTCTTCCTCCTCAGAGACCTCTGACGACTCCGATGGTTGTTCTGACCCAGATGACGAGCCCTGCACTCCGGACAGGCCCAGGCCAAAGACTCCTCCGAAGTCTCCTCCAGAGGATCCTTCCTTTACGGAGTTGCGCAAAATCCAGGCAGTTCATCAGTGGCATTCCTTGGAGCCAGATCCACAGTGTAAGAAACTTGCTGCACACCTGGATCTGCTCGAGACCGCTCCTACCCTGGTGCCATCCTGGATTGAGCCTCATGCCGACCTTGTTTCCAAGATTTGGAAGCAACCGTCGGCTTTAGCCTCCCTTCCTTGGAAGTCAGGCAGGCTTTATCAGGCTTCGGAGGGTGCGGACTCTTTAAATTCGCACCTTCAAGCTGATTCAGTCGTGATTAGCGCCGCTCACGGCCAGACAGCTAATCCAAAGCCACTTGAGCTCGTCACCACCTGACTAGGAATTCCGCCTTCTGGCCCAGTACGGGAAGAAGGTCTACACTTCTTCCACTCTGGGTATTAGGGCCCTGAATTATGTTGGTCATATGGGAGATTATCAGAAAGCGATCCTTGGTGAGGTGGAGGCTAAATTGGACTCCCTTCCTGAGTCTTAGACGAAGCAGAAAATGGTGGATCTAGTCCAGTCTGCACGTTCGGCCAGTCGGCACATGCTTCGTGCCACATACAATGCAGTGGATGCTGCTGGTCAGAGCTCGGCTTTCACCGTGGGTTTGTGGTGTCATGCCTGGCTCCGGGTGTCAGGTTTGGTCCCGGTGGTGCAGTCTGCTATCCAGGACGCGCCCTTCAGGGGTTCAGTGTTGTTCGGTGGCGATGTCAAGGACATCATCACTGATCTGCAGGAGAAGGGTACTGCACTTAAGTCAGTTGACTCCATGTATAAACCCCCTCAGGCTCAGCATTGTCCCTTTCGCAGACGTTCTCGGCAAAAGACGAAAACTCAGGGGAAAGCGGCCAACAAACGTCGGGCCCCTCTGGCAGTTAAGCGCCCCCAGCCCAAAAAAGCAGCGGGGGCTTCAGCCGTGATGCTGCCCCACACCTCCTGACTCCTTTCCTCTCCCACAGCCTCTGGGCCTTCCAGAGGAACCAGTGGGAGGGAGATTCTCCCTCCATCTACCAGGTTGGGAGAGGATCACTACCAACACTTGGGTGCTCCAGCTGATTGCAGAAGGACACTCAATAGAGTTTCTTTGGAAACCTCCTCGAAACCACCCCCCCAGGTTGTCTTACTCCCCAGAACATCTTCTGGTCCAGGAAGAAATATCCTCTCTTCTTCTGAAGGAGGTGATAGAGCCCGTTCCTCCCCAGCTTTGGGGGACGGGCTACTACTCCCACTTCTTCCTAGTCCCGAAGAAGTCAGGTGATGTGAGGCCGATTCTCAACCTCAGCTCCCTGAACTTGTTCGTGGAGTAAAAAAGGTTCAGGATGCTCTCTCTGCAGAGTCTTCTGCCCCTTCTTCGTCCGAGACAGTGGCTGTGCGCTCTGGCCATGCAGGGTGCTTACCTGCATATCTCTGTTCGCCTTTCCCACTGCAAATACCTCCGTTTTGCATTCAGGGGACCACTACCAGTTCAAGGCCTCCCATTTGGTCTTTCCTCGGCGCCCAGTGCTCACCAAATGCCTTTCTGTGGTAGCGCTCACCTGCACCCAGGGATGCAGGTTTTCCGTACCTGGACGACTGGCTCTTGGTGGCCTCGTCCAGGGAGGAACTCCTGTGCTTCCTTTCCCTTATCCTGCAGGTTTTACCTGCCTGGGGGTTACTGTCAACCAGGCCAAGTCCCACCTGATCCCGTCCCTGAGGCTCCAGTTTATTGGCGATCCTGGGACCACGACCTCGGCATGGCATTCCTGCCACTGGACAGGGCGTCCTCACTCCAGGCGCAGGTCAGCCTGTTGTCCAGCCGCGTGGCGAGTCAGCGCCAGGTCGGTCCTTTGCCTCCTTGGCTCATGGCAGCTGCTGTTCCGACAGTCCCTCGCTCTTGGCTCCACATTAGAATCTCTAAGTGGACGCTTCAGTCTCATTGGGATCAGCTGGTTGACGATTTAGATCAACTACTTCTGGTCTCCAATCCTATGGCTTAGGACTTGCAATGGTGGATGGTTCAGGAGAACCTTTGCCGGGGAGTTCCCTTCTGTCTTTCTCCCCCCTCCCAGACGCTGACTACAGATGACTCGGGAAAGGGTTGGGGAGCCCATCTCTGGCCTCGCAGGACCCAGGGCTCCTGGTCCAAGCTCGCAAAATCTCTCCACATCAATGTGCTCGAGCTTCGGGCCGTGCGTTATGCTCTTCAGGCTCTGCATCTTTTTCTGCTTCCTGGACATCTGGCTGTCCAGATGGACAACATGTGCGTGGTAAGGTACATCAACAAATGGGGGGAACTCGATCCTACCCTCTTTGCAGGGAGGCGATGCGGGTTTGGGAATGGGCTGTGCAGCACAACTTTCACCTCACGGCCATTCACGTCCCAGGGGTCGAGAACACGTTGGTAGAGCTACCTCAGTTGGTCATCTTGCCCACACTCATGAGTGGAACCAGATCAGGGGTAGTGGACGATATCTTCCTACGCTGGGGGACGCCACAGGTAGACCTGTTTGTGTCTCCTCTCAATGTAAAACTTCCTGCCTTTTGCTCAATCACTACAGGGCGCGGCATTTTTTGGAGAGACGCTCTGTCTCTAGACTGGAAGGGAAGCTTTGTCTATGCCTTTCCCCCGATCCCCTTGATTCCGAGGGTCTAACAGAAACTCAGCTCCGAAGGAGCTCGCATGATCCTCATTGCTCCTTTCTGTCCCAGGCAAGTTTGTTTCTCTCTTCTGCAACAGTATTCCGAGGAACCTCCTCTTCCTCTGTCGCGACTTTTGCTGACCCAGGATCGGGGGACCCTGGTCCATCCAGGCCTCAAGTCCCTTCAGTTGCATGCGTGGCTCCTACAGACATAGCTCACGCTCATTTTGGGGTTTCCCCATTGGTCGCTGAGATTCTGGTGGAGGCCATAAATCCCTCCACTAGAGCTACCTATGCCATGAAGTGGAAACGGTTCTCTATTTGGGATGCTTCCAAAGATCTCGAGCCATTCTCTTGTGCTGTTGGGCGGCTGTTGGATTACTTGCGCCATCTCTTTGATCTGGGTCTCAGTCATTCCTCTCTGAAGGTTCACATGGCGGCCATCTCGACTTACCATGTTCCTTTCGGGGACAGGACTTTTGCACAGTTAGAAGTCTCCAAGACCTTTCTTAGAGGGGTCCTCCATTTGAGATCACTTATTAGGATTCCTGCCCCTCCTTGGGATTTGAATTTTATCCTCGAGAAGCTTACTCTCCCTCCTTTCGAGCCAGCAGCCTCAGCAGACCTAAAGTTCCTCTCACGGAAGGCTCTCTTCCTTGTGGCCATTACTTCTGCTCGAAGGATTTCCGAGCTCAAGGTCCTCATGTGCAAAATCCCGTATTTGATTTTCCACAAGGAACGTGTGGCTCTGCGTACCAGTCCTAAGTTTCTCCCCAAGGTGGTAGCGGAATCTACGCTGAATCAATCCATGGAGCTGCCTGCTTTCTTTTAGCACTCCAACCAAGGGAGTACCTCTTATGTACTTTGGATGTTCACTGAATCCTGAGATATTACACCACTAGGACGTAAGGATCTCAGGAAGACTGATCAACTGTTTGTCTCTTTTGCTCATAAAAGAGAAGGCAATCTGTTTCTAAGCAATGCCTGTATAAATGGTTGGCTCATTGTATCACTTTCTGTTACGACAAGTACAACAAGACCCTGCTGGGTCAGGTCAGAGGGCACTCCACTAGAGGAGCTGCCTCCACTGCTTCTTTCAAGAATGTGTTAGGGCCGACATCTGTGCAGCCGCAACTTGGACTTCTGTCCATACCTTTACAAAACACTACAGTTTGACATTGCCTCGTCAGAGTGGGCTTGGTTGGCTGTTCTGCAGGGTCTTCTTTCTTAAGACCTCAGCTCCTAGAGGGTCTACTTTTGGGTAGTTTTCTTCCTCCTGTTGCTTCTGCTTGTTCCAGACTGCTTGGGACTCAGTCCTGTGTAATTACCTACTGCAAGAGCCCTCTCTGTAAGAAGATGGTACAGTTATGTAAGAACTTACCGTAACAGTAGATGTTCGAGAGAGGCTCTTGCAGTACTGTAGGTAATATCTTCCTGCCCTCCATCTCCCTAAGCTTTTTCAGCTCCCTTTCCAGTGAGGGAAATATCCGCTTCTCTCTTGTCTCGCCTTTTAGGCCTTTGGCGGGAAAGAACTGGAAGGCGGGTGTGGGGGACCGCCCCTTTATACTGACGTCGCCTGACGCTGGTCACCTGACATGGGGGCGGTCCGCCGCAAGAGACTACTATCTAGAAATGTTTCTGTGGGGTCCTGACACCTGCCAGCTTCAGTCCTATGTGTAATTACCTACTGCAAGAGCCTCTCGAAGATCTATTGTTACAGTAAGTTCTTACGTAACTGTACTATCTTCGAGAGAGGTTCCTGCAGTAGGTCTAGAAGCCTACTCACCTTCCCCAGCTCCTGTGTTTTTTTCCTCTTTATTCCCTTCCCAGGACTTTGTTTCATCCAGAGCACAGGTCCCAGGAGTTTCCACTACTTTTTTCTGCTTCCTGTTTAGAAGTCTCCAGCAGAAGAACTGGAGGGTGGGCGGGGGACTTCCCCTATTTATAATCACGCTGACATCCGTCACCTGACGCCTAGGGGGCGGTCCCCACTGATGATTGCTAGCTACAATTTTGCTGTGCGGTCCTACTGCCAGGGGACACAGTCCTACTTGTGAAGACCTACTGCAGGAACCTCTTCAGAGATCTACTGTTACAGTAAGTTCTTACGTAACTGCAATTTGTCCCAGTGGGCAATCCTTGTGCAATCCTTTAGAGGGCTGCAATCTTTTGGAACACTCCCTTGGTTGACCTGTTTGCCTCCTGGAAGAACGCAGAGCTAAGGCTGTTCTGTGCCTGTTCCCCTGCAGTATGGAACACTGAGGGGGGATGCCTTAGCGAGGCCCTGGACACCGGCCTCTTCTATGCCTTCCCTTCCTCCCTGTCCCCTAATCCACTGGCTTCTGATCAAGGCACAGAGGGACAAGGTGCAGGTGATCCTGGTAGCCCCAGACTGGTCGTGGCAATTCTGGTACCCAGATCTTCTCAGCCACAGCAGCATGCCTCCGTGACACTTCCTTTGCACCCAGTCCTGCTCTTCTGTCACAAGGGGAAGGTCTTACACCCAGACCTTCAGTCCCAGTACCTGACATCCTGGTTCCTGAGAGTTTCAGGCTTTAAGTCTCTCCGAGGAGGTTCTGTACGTTGTGGAAGCCTCCCGGAAGGGGGTCAACCCACCAGTGCTATGCCTTCAAATAAAGGCACTTTTCGTTTGGTGCCAGGAACTAGACCCTTGTCCTGCCCTTTGGCTAATGTGGCTAATACCCTTGACAATCTGTGGTCTCTCTCCCAATTGGGCCTAAGGTGAACAACCCTCAAGGTGCACCTGACAACCATTTTGGCGACTGGGAACGGGTTGGTATGCTGACAGTGGTGCAGGAAAAGGTGGTTGGGTGCTTCATTAAGGGCCTTGACCACGTGTCCCCTCCGGTGCGTGAACCATCGCCACTTTGGGACTTGTTCCTGGTACTGGCAGTGTGCATGGGCAAGTCATTCAAACCCATGCACAAATGTGGCATCTCTCACCTGTTGTGGAAGACCACCTTCTTGGTGACTGTCTCCTTCACCAGAAGGATCAGTGCACTTCAGGCACTGTCAGTGGCGCCTCCATACTTTGTTTCTACAGGGACAAGGTTGTCTTCCATCCCAAACCGAAGTTCCTCCCAAAGGTTGTTTCAGAGTTTCACCCTAATTAGGTGATCGATCATCTGGTGTACTTCATCAATCCAACCTTGGAGGCTGAGCACACACTCCATATGATGGACCTGAGGTGAGCGCTCACTTACTATACTCCGTGCACAGCTGGAGTTTGGGGAGAGGTTTGCCAGCTTTTTGTCATCTTCACTGAACCCACATGTGGCAGACTGACAGCTAAGTGGATAACTGGCAGATGGATTATACCTTGCATTGACCTCTGCTATAGGTTGGTTGATAGGGAGCCTACCGTAGGGCTTAGGGCTCATTCCACCAGGCACACACTGCCTTGGTGGCCACTTCTAGGGACATTCCTATCCAGGAAATGTTTACAGGGCTGCTACCTGGAAGTCGGGACACACCTTCATGTCCCATTATCACATCGACCGTAAGTCATGCTGGGATGGTGGTTTTGGGACTTTGGTTCTCTAATCCCTTTTTCTCCAAACAGGAGTGTGCACCTTGCCCCCTCCTTCCAGAGACTAGCTAGGAGTCTTCCAGAAGTGTGGATAAGTGCACCATATCCCCATCCCTGGAAATGAGGACTCTTACTTAGAGAGGAAGCTCTTGCAGCAGGTAACACAAGTTGGACTGATGCCACCTGGCGGCGGTTCTCGGCAAATTCTTCTTCTAGCAGTACCGACGTGGGAACGCCCCCACCGACATCGGCTCCACCCCCGACGTCACTCTATATAAAGGAGGAGTTCCCCATGTGCTCCAGTTCTTTCCTGCTGCACGGTCAGGGTTAGTTCACCTTCGGTTTACCGCTTGCAGTGCCGATCGCTCTCTTCTTTCTCCACCATTTCTAAAAGTATTTTTTTCTCATATCTATGTCCTCTTCCTCCTAAGGCACGTCAGCAAGTGCTCCTGAGGGTGGCATATACCATCTAGGATGGCCATTCCACATGCCTTTTTTACCTGGGGGCCGACCACGACACCGACGCCTGTCCCCGTTGCCAGGCCTTTAACTCCCAGACGCGCATCAGGTGACAGAAATCTCTTTCTGCCTTTTTAGCAGAGTCCAAACTTGCCGCTGATGGAATGCACTTGTCCTTGGGGAATCAGACTCCCTCCCACCCAGAAGAAGCACCACAAACATCGGGAGCACCAGGAGAGAGAGAGGTAGATCCCATTCAGGCGAGGTCCTCAGGCTCAAAGTCAGGGCTCGGGCATGATTCCTGCCTCACGGCCCTCAAACCTTCCTCTGCTGGGTCTGTGGCTACCAAGTCCTCAGGGACTACCCTCCAACCCTTAAGGTGCATCCGCCCGCGAGAAGGCTTCCTTGGCAGGCACAGATAAGTCCTCCTCCCGCCCGCCTCTGCTTCCAAAGCCGATCTCCAGGAGTCGAGCAAAGCCTCAGGGTCTTCTGGCAGGGCCTCGTCCCTGCATCAAAATCAAAGGACTCCGACTGTCGCCACACCGCGGCTGACCGACGTTCAGTCGAGAAGTCCTCTAAACACCACAAGTCCGACTGTCCCAAGGCTCACGCCACCAGGGACGCCTGTCAGACTCAGAGACAAGTGGACGCCAGACTGATGTCCGCTCGTGCGCCTCCGCCTCCTTCCCTCCGTGAAGGCCTTTCCACTTCCAGTTAAAATCGCTCCGACGCTTGTCACCCCGGTACCATCCAGCGTCAGCTCTGGGACCCCCTCTCTGCATCAGATGCTGGTCCACCTGACATCAGAAGCTGACAACAGGGCAGCGGATGCTCTTCTGTCATTGCCCACAAGACTAACGCTGGTGCCCAAGGACACCAATGCCAGGGGTTCTGACCTGACGCCGGCACCCCCCAGATGACGGGGCTGGTGACGGCTCTGGTGCACCTCCTTCTGCGCCTGGTTCCCCAAAACTGAACCTTTTTCCAAAAAAGGAGCTCATCTCCCACTGGTAGGACTTGGTCAGACGTGATCTCCCAGTGGGCGTGCCTCCTCCCACGCCTCAGCCCAGTACCCCAGGGGGCCCTGTTCCTGATCTGGTCTCAGTCCCGGAGCCTTCTGATCAGGAGGCAGGGAAGGAGCCTGCACCACCCAAAAAACACACAGACAAGAGGTGCAGGAGGACTAGGTCCAGCAGTTCCTCCCGCTCTCCCTCTCCAGACAAGAGGTGCAAGAGGAGGCATCAGAGATCCCCATCCTCTTCAACCTCAGACTCATATGTTAACTCCAACACCTCTTATGTTGACTCGGATGTCAAACCAGATTTAGGGGACACGGAGGGGCACCCCAAATCCCCCCCCCCGGATGACCCCAGCTTCATGGAGGTGATGAAGCACATCCAGGCAAACATGGTTTGGGACAGTGAGGCCCTTGACCCGAGCAACTGTGGTTGGCTAAATACCTCTGCCAAAAAGACCCTAAGCCGGGGGTCATCCCTCCTATGGTTGACACCTTTGAGGACGCCAAGTTCACTACCTGGAAGCTCTCACACCTCCCTCTGCCATGCCCAAGAAGACTCATCGGCTCTACCAGCCCCTAAGGACCACCCCTTCTTGGCCGAACCACCCGCAGTGGACTCAGTGGTGATTTTGGCAGCTCACGACTGTTCACAGAGGCCCAAGTACCTGAGCAGCCAGCCGCCTGACTGGGAGTTGAAGTAGTTGGATTCCGTGGGACGCAAGGTGTAATATGCTGCCACCTGCAGTATCAGGAGTCTTAACTTTCTGACACACATGGTCCAATTCCAGAACACTGTTTGGGATGAAGGAGTGGACATTGTACAAAACATGCCCGATTGCCCTCAGTGGGCAGAGCTTGCCAAACTGCTGCAGACAGGCTCAAACATGGGTACCCACATTCTGAGGTCGGCCTATGACTCTGCGGACACCTCCTCGGGGCGGCCGCTACTGGCATTGCCTGTGACACCATGCTTGGCTCTGGGTTTGGGTTCGATCCAGATGTGCAGATGAACATTCTGGATGCTCCTTTAAGGGCTCCGTGCTGTTCGGCGAAGACACGGAGAAGATAATCACCAAGCTGCAGGACTCCAGTTAGGCCAACTCGAACCATACAGTCCATGTACTACCCGAAGTAGGGGCAACCTCGGAAGCCCCGTTTTTGTGGCCGTGGGGGACATCAGCCTCAACAACCTCGCTACCAGTCCCACTTGCAGCGAGGTGGCTTTAGTCATTGGGGCAGAGCCAGGGGCCCCTTGGCCTCCTCCTCTAGACAGGCTAAACCAGCTACTGCCACCTTACCTCCCCCTCCCACTGCCTGACTATCCAGGCCACCTCCTCCCTGGAAGCCTTGTCGGGGGAGCTGGTCAGAGGACACTTTTCTCTCTACGCAGATGCCTGGAGTCAAGCGACCTCCAACCAGTGGGTCCTTGAGCTCATGGGGTTCAGGCATTCCTTAGAGTTCGACGCCATCCCGCCAGACAGACCACCACCCCCATCCTGTTGTCCCAGGGAAAACCGGGTGCTGATCAGAAGGGACTCCAGTCTCTTCTGGGCAAAAACACCATTGAGTCGGTTCCCCTGGCCGAGCGAGAGACAGGGTTCTTCTCCCACTTCTTCGTGGTCCCGAAGAAGTAAGGAGACCTCAGACCTATTCTGGACCTCAGTGATCTAAACCAATGCTTTTCCTATCGGAAGTTATGTATGGTTGCCCTCCCACTCTCCTGCCCTTAATTTTGTGGAGACTGGCTGGCATTCCTGGACATGCAGGATGCCTATCTACATATTTGTATTGCCAGGGGTCATTGAAGATTTCTGAGGTTCAGATTGGAAGGCAAGGGCTATCAATTTAAAGTCCTCCCTTTGGTCTCTCTTCAGACCCCAGGGTATTCACCAAGTGCCTGGCAGTGGTCGCTCACGGCATTTCAGAGACTGGGCCACTTCATGTTCCCTTATCTGGATGACTGGCTCTCCTGGCTCCATCCAGGCCCCTCCTGTTGGAAACTATCAGTGACTTCTCTCGCTGTTTCAACACCTGGGGATCACGGTCAACAGGGAAAAGTCTCGACTTCTCCTGTCCCAGAAGCTCCAGTTCATTGGAGCTCTTCTGGATACCACCCTCGGGAAAGTGTTTCTTCCCTCCGACAGAGCACGTTGGATTCAGGTCTTGGCGTACCAAGTCTCTACAGCCTCAAGGGTCCCTGCAAGACTCCTCAGACTGCTAGGGAGCATGGCAGTCACCATAGTTTCTGTCCCTCTGGCGCGGTTGCGCATGCAGACCATTCAGTGGTCATTAGGAGCCCAGTGGATCAAAACAGGATGATTTGGATGCCTCGATCCGGATATCGGAACCGATCTGCCGAGAATTGCACTGTTGGATGTCATCACAGAACTTACTGGTGGGTATCCCCTTCCATGTAAGGGCCCCAACGCAGATTCTGACCACAGACGCATTGTCCTCAGGATGGGGCGCCCACTTGGGAACACAAAACACTCAGGGATCTTGGTTCCCAGTAAAGGAAGATCTGCATATCAACGTTCCGGAACTGAGAGTGGTCCTGTATGCTCTTCAGGCCCTGGTCTCAGTCCTAGTGCCTGGCCACCTGTTGGTCCAGACGGACAACACTTCAGTGATGTTCTACATCAACAAACAAGGTGGCACACACTTGTACCCCCTCTGCCAGGAAGCCATGCAGGTGTGGGACTGGGCTCTGGAGCATCAGCTCTTCTTGATGGTGGTTCACGCTCCAGGAGAACAGAATGTGTTGGCCGACGTGCTCAGCAGAACCTGGTCACAGGCTCACGAATGGGAGCTGCTTCAGGAAGTCACAGATCAAATCTTCTGCCGGTGGGGGACATCAGAGATAGATCTCTTCACGTCACAATCCAGTGCAAAACTGCCTAGTTTCTGCTCGCTAGGTCCAGAGCCTGGAGCTTTTTGGCAAGATGCTGTGACCCTTTCTTGGAAGGGGAGGTTTCTCTATGCGTTCCTTCCTCCCGCTCTTGCAGAAGGTTCTCCTCAAGGCACAGTCAGAACCATCTGCCCTCATTCTGATAGCTCCACTGTGGCCTTGTCAGATTTAGTTTCCTTTGCTCCAGTGTTAAGCAACAGAGCCTCCGCTGCCCCTTCCAGTTTCCTCTCATCTTCTGTCTCAGGACAGTGGGTCACTGGTCAGTCCGAATCTCGCTCCCTTCACCTGCATGTCTGACTCCTCAGGACCCTAACTAAATCCAGGTTTGGAGTATCTGATCAGGTAGTGCATTTGGTTGAGGTGCGTAAGCTTGGCACCAGGGCCACTTATGCTATGAAGTGGAAACATTTCTGTATCTGGGCCGCAGACAAGAGGGTGGACCCCCGGTCTGTCCGGTTAATTCCATTTTGGAATACTTGCTTTCCCTTTCGGAGTCAGGTCTCAGTTATTCCTCCATCAAGGTACAGCTGGCTGCCATCTCCGCTTATCACTTCCCAGTGCAGGGTAAGACGGTGGCTCAGATAGAGGTCTCTAAGGCTTTCCTTCATGGTATTCTTAATATCAGGCCTCCCATCTGGGATCCTGTCCCTCCTTGGGATCTCCTGTTTGTCCTAGAGAAGCGTACGCTTCCTCCCTTAGAACCGGCAGTGGAGACTGAGCTTGCTTTCTGTCCTAGAAAACTTTGCTTTTGGTTGCCAGTACTTCAGCGAGGCGCATTTCAGAGCTTCAGGTTCTCATGTAAAGAACCCTATCTTATTTTCCATAAGAGTAGGTTGACCTTAACACTAACCCAAAATTCCTACCAAAGGTGGTTTCAGAGCTCACTCTTAACCAGTCCGTTCAGCTTCCAGTGTATTACCTGGAGTATTCGAACAGAGGAGAGGCTCTGCTTCGTTCCTTGGACATCTACAGGGCTCTTCGATGTTACCTGGCTAGGACCAAGGGAGACAGGAAATCTGATCATCTGTTTGTGTCATTTGCTCAAAGGTCCTTAGGTTGCCTGGTCACCAAAGAAACGCTTTTGCGCAAGTTGGTCCATTGCATTACCTTTTGTTATCAGAAACACAATAGGTCTACTCCGGGCCCGATTAAGGCTCATTCTAACAGGGCAGTCGCCACTTCCTTTGCAGCGTTGAAGCGGGTATCTGCAGCTGACATTTGTGCTGCTGCTACCTGGCACTCTGTTCACACATTTGTCAGACACTACAGCCTTGACATCATTTCCAGACGCAGAGCAGGGTTTGGTCTCGCAGTTCTGCAGCACTTGGTTTCCTGAGGGATCCTTCCTGCTCCTATTTCTCCTGTTTTTCCTGTTTTTTCCTTATTGTTTCCCCGCCAGGGGTTGTCTTAAGTTTATACTGCTTGGGAATCAGTCCTACTTGTGTTACCTGCTGCAAGAGCTTCCTCTTGAAGTAAGATAGTACAGTTACGTAAGAACTTACCGTAACAGTAGATCTTCGAGAGAAGCTCTTGCAGCAGGTATATTTTCCCGCCCTTCTTCCCCCAGGGATCAGGCCTTTTCCAAGCTGGCTGTTCCTCAATGTGAGGAAAAGTTTGGGTCACACTTCCTGTTTGTCGCCTGTTGCGATCCGCTTGCCTGTAGGGGAGCTGCATAAGAACTGGAGCATCGGGAACTCCTCCTTATATAGAGTGACGCCGAGGGTGGAGCCAATATCAGTGGTGGTGTTCCCACGCTGGCACTTGCTAGAAGAAGAATTTGCCAGAACTGCTGCTAGGTGGCCTCAGTCCTACTTGTGTTACCTGCTGCAAGAGCTTCTCTTGAAGATCTACTGTTACACTAAGTTCTTACGGAACTGTACTTTACTCTTCTGTAACTGTAGTTCTAGGAGTGGTATATGGTGCACATCCACGAACCCACCTGACCTCCCTGGCATGTGGCGATGGATCCCTGCTTCCAGTGTGCAAGATTTGACATCCCGTTGTGGAGCTGAGGAGGATACCACCTTGGTGGGAGGAGCTTAGCTGAAGACATTCCGTGGGAATTAAAGGGAAAGAAGAATGCCTGAAGTGTGGTTGTGCACCATATACCACTCCTAGAACTACGGTTACAGGTGAGTAACCCTAATTTTTCCCTGGTGCCTGATGTCACGCCTGCCCTCCGACCCCTATCCCTGTAGTATTAGAGAATTTCCTGGTGTCTAGTGGTACCCTCCTACCCGCCAATCACCCGTCCTAGTTCCACCCTGCCTCCCCGATGGCTAGTGGCTCCAGCAGCTGCAGTGAGTTCATCACTTGCAGAGGATTCTCTGTGGTGACTGGTGTAGCCCTCCTCTCACCTCCTCAGCCGGCCGCTGTATGGGATGACAGGGAGTGCGCAGTAACTTGCGTACATTTGGGTGGCAGTTACCACCTGTGCAAACCTTTGAATTTGCCACTACGCCTGTATGCAGGGGTGGACCCCCTCATTTGCATCGGCACAGCGGTAAGTTAGCGCGGGGGTGCCACTGGGTGTTTGCCCGTGCTGTGGGGGGGCTCTGAATAGAGACACGACTTATGAATCAGGCACAAAATATGGCTGTTTTGGGCAAACGCCCCTTAGCGCTCGGGCTAACTTTTGCATATCTGGCCCCAGCAGACCTAGAAAGGGTAATGACTAATGATTGATGGGAAAGAATGTAGATGATGCTATGTGCAGATGATGTATGCTGACAATTAAACAATTTCACAGCAGCCTCCCCCTACTGATTAAAGGTCTGAAAACATTTGCAAGAGTGTCAGGTGTTCAGATAAACTAGAACAAGTCTAAACTCCCAATGAACAAAAACTGTTGAAAGGACCTATTTCTATAGTGTCAGCTCCTGACCAACCACTCCCTTTCTCTGCTTCCTATGCGGTAGCTAATTATCCTCTTTCTGGAAGCCATATTGTGGTAGTTGGTGTACAAATTATCGATGTGGTAAGGTGTTGAAGGCCTTGCTGAAGGCCAGATAGATTATATCGACTGCATAGTGCTTATCTGCCTCCCTAGTTGACCTCCTCAAAGAAGGCGATGAGTTGGTTTTGCAGGACCTTCTTTTTGTGAAGGCATGTTGTGTGCTAGAGACCAGCCTGTGGTCTTCTATGTGCTGAGCTACCAGATCTTTCAGCAATGATTCATCACTTTGCCAAGTCCTGAGGTGAGGCTCATAGATGTGTAAATACCTGCATCTGGGTCTAACCACATTCACTTCATTGTATATAAAGATATTCTCCTGAAGAGCATCCTGAACTGCAAATATATCATTTCCAGGTATGTCCTGGGGGAATCTGATATAGGAGTAATACAGAATCAACATGACACAAAATAAGGTGCATATACTAACAATTGGCATAGACAAAAGACAAACCTATATACATGATGAACAGGTGTACACAGGATACGCATGATTACACGTGCAAAGTCATATGAATAATAGTAGTGGTTGTATAAAACATTTATTTATTTTTTTATTTAATATATTTTATTGCTTAGCAAAGTCATGACATTATTAAGACAAAGCAGTAGAGCTGACAATATTTGGAAGCATGACATCTTAGATACTGGTAGAATAGGAAGAGAGAGAACTGAAAATCAACGAACCAGATGAGTAAACAATCTGGAAAATTGAGTTTAACAATTTAAACAACCCCCTTCCTTACCACTTCACCCCTCCTCGCTGTGGTGTATATTAATGTCCATTCATGTGGCTATGCTATTATTCAAATAAAAGAACACAAGAGGCCATATGTAGGATGGTAAAGGAAAGAGAAAAACAATTTTTACAGTAAAATTCACTTCCTACTTGAGATAGTGTGAGAAGGAGCAATTCAAAGAAAACAATGGAGTAGAGGAACCCGCATCCCAGCTTGTATATAAGTGTCAATTCAAGTAGAGGGCATATCACTTTCCCCATTTTTTCATAGAGGAGGGCTGACGGCGGTACACTTGTGCTATTAGATGTTCAACACGGAGTGCAAAAGACATCTCATGCAACCACTCCGTATATGATATTGTGATCTGGTCTTCCCAATGTCTGAGTACCAGTTTTTTTAACCGCCATTGATATTAAAGTTAGATGGTATCTTTTTTTCTTTTACCTGGATTTTGGAATAGTCTCCAAAAATACAAGTTTTGGGAGAAAATAGGCCACGCAACCCCAACAACGGATCTAGAGTTGATTCTATTTGTTTCCATAAGGGGGATACTGAATCGCACGACCACAGAATGTGTAGCAATGTACCCTCCTCCTTATTACATCTGGAGCATGTTGCAGAGGGTATACGTTTCATTTGTACTAGTTTAATAGGGGTATAGTAAAAGGTTATTTAGGATACAATACTGTGTTATCCTGTATCGATCCTGGGTGTGATAAGTGTATAGGTCTCTCCATACACTTTGCAAGTTGATGTCTCTGCTCGGATAGAGACTTTGCCAGATTTTGGAACCAGCGGCCGATGGGGTTTCTGGAAATGTGTGGAGCAGGCTATACAATTTTGAGATGCCATGCGGTTTATTAACTATTATGGAAATTTGGTGGAAGAAATCGGCAAATTGAGAAGCTTTGGTTTTGCACCCAAACGTTTTGCTTAAAAGGTGTTTAAGCTGGGTAACTTTATAAGTAACCATTACCGGCCACCCAAACTTTGCTAGGATTTCTTCTGTAGTTAAGATGTGGTCTGGTGAGTAGAAATCTGCCACCTTGCATCTGGAGGACTGGTAACCATCCTCTGGTTATAAAAGAATCACCTATCTGAAGATTCGGGTTTGCACAGATGGGTTGGGAAAAATCTAAGATTGGGGAGACCTTGAGATGCCTAAAAAACTGGGAGAGAACCCTGAGAGAAGTCCCAATCGGGAGAGACTGAAAAGTTTTGGGTATATTTCTTTGGATACATAAAAGAGAGACGCTGGAGCTATATTGTGAGTTCTAAAGAGCTCTAGTTCCGCCTGCAACCATATTGGGCTATATCCATGATGGGCGAGGGAGTCAGGTAGGGATAGCCATTTTCCACATTTATGTAAATGCGAGGCCCAATAATATAATAGGAAATTGGGGAGACGGAGCCCACCAAAATCCTTAGACTGGGATAATTTGTGATAGGATTTTCTGGTTGTTTTGTTATTCCATATAAACAGGTTAATTCCTGAGTGAATACGTTGAAAGTAAGATATTGGTAACCCAGGGATTTATTTAACTCTAAAAATTGATTAGCGTTTTGCTCATAAAAGTGCTAAATCTTTGTAAAAATGCATAGTTTGCCTCACTGTGTTTAACAAACACAGCACTTCTAGAAAATCCATATAAATACTTTCTGTACAGTTAGTATAGTCCCAAGAAAAAATTGCTAATCAATTATTTAAAACCCTGGTAACCAGATGTCCAGCATGCTCAAGGGATAGAACAGTCTGGGCAGTACGTTCATCTTAATGGTGTTAATTCTGCCCCAAAACAATAGTGAGTTTGCTCCATCTTGTTAGGTCTTGTTGAATGTCATGCCACAAATCCTCTAAATTTAGCTTCCGTGATAGAGAAGAGCTTAAGGTAATATAAATCCCTAAGTATTTTATGGAACGTGGAGCCCATTTCATACCAAATTGGGTGAAATTTGAGCTATGTGTAAAATGATTGAGATGAAAGATTTCAGTTTTGCTGATGTTGAGTTTATAGTTCGAGTGTTTACTAAAGTCTTCAATTATTGTCAAGGTTTCTTCTAGGGAGGAAACTGGATTTGAAAGATGAAGGAGTATGTCATCAGCGTAAACTGAGATTTTGGCAGTATTATTGACTGTGGGGATGCCGACAATTAGTGGAGATAAGTTTAAACGCCTGAGAAGGGGCTCAAGATACAAGTTAAATAAGAAGTGGGAAAGTGGACAGCCTTGTTGTGTGCCTGAAGTGAGGGGGAAAAAATCAGATAGGATTCCGTTGCAGTATAACCTAGCTCTAGGAGAGGAATACAGCACTTGAATCCATTTTATAAATAAATTAGGGAAGCCCATGGTTTGCAATGTTGTCCAGAGAAAAGTCCAGTCTACCCTGTCAAACGCTTTTTCATGCCTAGCGTAAATTAGGCCATTGGAACGGGGGACAATTTTGCTGTATTGATAATCTATTGGAGTTTACGATGATGGTCTGCTGGGGTTCTGCTGGCAACAAAACCTATTTGTTCAGGGCTAAGTAGAGAGGTCCAGACTTGCTCCATCCTTTTAGCTAATATTTTGGCTAGGATTTTAATATCGCAGTTTAATAAGGAAATGGGACGATAACTTGTTGGAAGGTGTGCAGGTTTGCCTGGTTTAAGGAGGAGAATGATGAGAGCTTCCAAAAGTGTTGGATCTTGTGTATGCCCTGAAAGCAGGTATTGATATAGACGGAGCAAACCTGGTGCTAGATCTTTAGCAAATCGCTTATAAAAGTTTGAAGATAGGCCGTCGGGACCAGGAGCTTTGTCTGGCGCTAGGTCTTTAATAGCTGACATTATCTCCTGAGTGGAGATGGGGGCAGTTAGCAATAGTTGTTGCCCAGGAGAGAGACAGCAAGGGAATTGATGCTAAGTAGTTTAGCATCTCATTTGGGGGGGGGGGTAGTTTTGTTATATAGTAAGGAGAAATAATGCTTAAGTACTGAGACCATGTCTCTAGGATGAGTTTTAACTTCCCCAGTAGAGTCTTCAATCGAGGTTATTAGTCTGGAAGTCTCTAATTTCCTTAGCCGTAGGGCTAAAAGATGACTTGCCCTTTCGCCCTGTTCAATGTATTTTGCACGGGTTCTTAATATAGCAAACTCTACTTTTTCTTGGAGTAGGAGGGAGTATTGGTTCCTTAGACGCAGAAGTGTTTTCAGGGTGTCTGGTGAGGAAGGGGTGGGGGGGAATGCTCGAGTGTTTTGATTTGAGCTAAGAGTGTAGCGGCTGTGGCCTCATTCTTCTTTTTACGTGTAGGCTAATCTGATAAATTCTCCTCTCAGATAGCATTTCAGCGCGCACCACTCGTAGTCTACCCACGCAACTGAACCTTGGTTGTGGTTAAAGAAAGTTTGAATCAGGTCCGAGATTCTAGTGATGGTATAGTCATCTTTCAGAAGTTGGTTATTTAATCGCCAGACCGGATCTCTATGAGAGTTTTTGTCTAATACCATGGTCACCCATACTACTGCGTGGTCCGATATAACTATAGGTTCTATATCGGAATTACACATGCCATGCAAAATAGAATTGCTATAATATATAGTCCAATCTGGACCACGTGAATGTGCCATGGATTGGAAGGTGAAAATACGGGCCACTGGGTTCTGCAATCTCCATGGGTCACATAACCTGACTGAGTCCATAAAATCTGAGAGCGCTTTTTGAGCGATGGAGAGGGGCCTAAGTGGGGAGTTGGATCTATCTAGGTCTTGTGTAGGGGGTAAGTTCCAGTCTCCACCAAGTATCATTGGTATAGACATAAATGCCTGTAACTTATCTAGTAAGTTTATAAAGAAGTCTGGGTTCTCTCCAAAGGGACTGTATATACTCCCTAGTACTACTTCGGTGTGATCCAGAAGGCCGTGGACTATCGTGTACCTCCCAGCTGGATCTGTAATGATGGTTTTGGCTTGAAATGCTATTGAATGATGAATAAGAATAGCTGTTCCCCCTGTGGCAGATGACATGCCCGAAGCAAAGACTTGCCCAACTTCTTTTTTGCGCAGGCTAATAGCTTCCTTCGGTAGAAGATGGGTCTCTTGAATAAAATAAATTTTTGCTTGTAGTAGAGCTAAGTGTTTGAGTATTTGGGTTCTCTTAGTGGGTGTGTGGGTTCCTCTCACATTCCATGTAACAAATTTCTTAAGACTATATGTCATCCGTTCCTGACGCAGTCTGCATAGCCTCTATCCTAAATAACACAAGGATGTACACCACAGCTGCCTCCATATCCATATCTTTTCCGTAACATATTACTGGAACTCATCAGTATCCCATAGTTAGTTAACAAACTCCCCAAACAATAAACATACATCTCATCCTGGAGATCTCTCGCAAAGAAAACAGCTGCGCAACTTAGAGTGAGTCCAGGCCAGTTTTCCCTCCCTCCCTCTAAGTTAACCCACTTACAACTATGTACAACAGACACACTGCTTTTAATCCCCTGTAGTAATTTCTTCATGTTAACTTCACCTGCAGCTATTTTTTTTGGTACCCTAGTATGGTCTCTCCTCATAGACAAGTTTAGGCCAGGCCCACCAACATTAGACAAGTCTGGGTTATCATGGTTTTGCTTCTCCGTGGTGTCTGTCCTGCAATAGCTTATAGAGGGCCCAATATCTAACTTTACTGTACTAGTAAGTATAGACACGTCTATGAGAGAGGCTAGGGAACCCCCCCCTTTCCAGTGCGTGTGGTTTGACGCGATCAGCCCCATTCCATTCCCCCCTCCCGCTCCATCCCTGAACCCTTCGTCGGTGTCAGCATTTTAAACGTGGAAAGAAAAAGAGATAAAAGAACAAAAGAAGAAGAAAAAAAAAACACCCCCACAGCACCTCCCTCCTCCCCTCCCAATCGGGGGGAGAGAGATTTGAAAGTTTATTTTAACTTAGTTCAGTCAACTGCGGTTTAAAATAAAACTCGCCTTGCCATGTAATGCGTGCTGTTCTGGAGGCTTGTTATGTCAAATAACATTTGTTTAAGATCATATAATCATCTTGATGCGAGACGAATAGGCCACTTTGCCTGAAACTTGGTGTTTCCCCTAGGGACCCGATGTGTTGATGGACGGGCAGCGTGGTGGCGTAACAGGATATCAGTCCTCTCGGAAACCTGCAGTGTTTAAAATGGGTTCCTCCTTAGAGGACAGTTTAACGCCCTCTAGGTTTCAGGCGCATAATGCTCCTACCGGCCTCATCAGGATCGATCACACTGGAGTAACCAGAGCAGGCAACATGGGATCATCTTCTTCCCCCCGAAACTCAGGTAACCAGTGCTAGTCGCAGAGAAGAGCAGGGGAGTAATTTGGGTGAGAATGCATTAATATATCAGGTAGTGAAGACAGGAACTTCCACATGGGTCTCGAGCTTGTGTCACCATTAAGCCCTCTGTTAATATTGCCTCAGGAGATTTTAAACAGAGAGGGTAGCTTCTGAGCCAAATCTGCCTGAGCGTGGGATACTACATCGTATGAGTGCCACTTTCCTTCCAGCAAGATCTGGAGGTGTGCAGGATAGGTCACTTTGAATTTGATGCCCGAGCTATCAATTTGCTGACCACGGGTGAAAGGTGGCTCTCGGTGGTTGGTTTTGAGTGAAGTCCTGGGTGATGTAACTTTTTCCTTCCCAGGTGATAGATTGCAGTTACTTCACTTTTAATAGGATGTGCTGCTGTTCTAAATATTTCAGCATATGTATGGTTATGGGTCTGGGAGGGCCGGTGCCTCTGGCCTTGGTTGCAGTGATCTGTGCGCTTTTCAATTATGTATGTGGGGTTATGCGGTGAGGGTCCCACAATCTTAATGAGCAGCGATTGTATAAAGGTGATGGGAAGAGCCTTCTGATCCTTCTGGGAGGCCGAGGATTAAAAACATTATTTAGCCTGCTACGGCCTTCCAAGTCTTCGGTTTTCTGCTGCAGTTTAGTAACTTGCTGCCTTAGTTTGACCAGTTCTGGGTCAGTTTTATCTCGCCATGATTCCATCGAGTGAGTGCGTGCCTCATTGTCTGCCATTCTTTGTTTCATACTGGATATTTCACTACGAAGATTCTTAGCTCCGATGTTAATTCAGATAGTGACTCTTTGAATGGTTGCATTTCTTGCAAAAAGCGCTCCTCCGATAGTGGGATTGGTGCAGAGAGGGCACTTAGTTGTTTAGCCGAGGACATCTGCTGGTGCTGTTTCGCTTTCTTGGCCTGTTTGTCCGGCGAGACCGGCGGTGTATGTTTAGGGAGGGTCGCCTTCATCTCTGATTCCATTTTCCGACTTGTATTTATCGGCGATGGACTCAAAACTCTCCAGGGAGCTTCCGGACCGGTTAAGGCTTATATCGACCAGGTGATCTCCGCGTAACTAGGCTTAAAAATGACTAAATTAGCTGAATTAATGGAGGTGGAGCGGGAGCTTAGAGGAGCTGTGGCTAGCCTGCCAAGCGCATCACGTGATCTCTCCCATATAAAACATTTATATCGCAGCCAGGGAGGGGTGCTAATGGTAATTTGACTAGTTGTACTAGAAAATTAAGGGTAAGCTATTGCTTGCAAAAAGGAGTGCAGAAAATATTCATTAGGTGACTGCAGAGAGGCAGGAGGTCAGGTGCAGAAGATGTGCATGGTGTGAATCTTGAGGCATTCCAGAGTTATGTAAGAGGAGCTGATTGGTGGGGATGCCATACCAAAGCCAAAGAAATTGGAAGAGGAGGCCTGCCACACTGAGCTTAGCATGAGGCAGAAGTTGTGTGTGTGTGTGTGTGTGTGTGTGTAGTAGGGGAGGGGGGTGTCAGAGTTTTTGAGGTGATTAGAGAAGGGAAGCCAACAGGACAGGAAGGAGCTGAAATTTCTGGGGAAGGACCCTAACCAGAATTAGGAAGTGACAAAGACACAGTGAGGGAGAGGAGTCTGCTGGGGGGGTGGGGGAGAGTGACAGTAATGAGTACACAGAACTGTGTTGGGTGCTGGGAGGGCAACTAAGTGAATATCAACTGAATGAGTGGATAAGAGAATCCAGCCTGGCTTAGTTGAAGTAAGTTGGAAATGCTGTATATCATGTCTCTATAGTCAAATGCTGGAAAGATCATATTCAATGCAGTCTCTTGTTAAGCAGAGAGGGGGATAGAAACACAGAAACTTAGAAGTTGTGATGGGGACTGTACGATCCATCAAGTCTGCCCTTGGCTTCCTACCCCCTACTTAGCTGCCTGCTTATGTATCCCACAGTGTCTGTCCCATGCCCGCTTGAATTCTCCACTGTCTTGGCTCCCACCACCCCTCCAGCAGGCTGTTTCATGGTTCATAAAGGTATGCACGATTCCACAGGAAATGGATAATCTTATCTGTGTCAATCTTCACCATTCATCACAGATGGGGTTACCTGGCCGGAGGTCAGGACCCCAGAAGCTTTTTTTTTTTTTTTTGGTAGCGACCCGACACACCATCGGCACTACCTCGAGGCCGGCACGCATGCGTGGTGCTCAAGAGTTGGCCTTTAGGCTGTATCGACCTCCGCCTACCAGTTCTTCGCCCCACCGCCGAGGTCGCCTCGTGGGAAGCTTCTGACAAGAATTTTAGGCCTTCAGCCTTTCGCCTTCGGCGTTTTCAGTCCGTCGGTTGCCTGCCGGTTCTGTGTTCTGCCTTCACTCGACGTCGCCTGGTAAGATCTTTCCTTTTTATTTGAATTTTGCGACGTCGAGTCTGTTTTGGTGTTTTTTTCCGTAGGTCATATCTCAGTCGGAGGGCAAGAAGTCTTCGAAGACGGGTCGGCCCCCCATGCGTTGGTGCCCGTGCGGCTGAAAATTCTCTGTCACCGACCAGCACAACCAGTGTCTTGGCCCACTTCACGACATGGACTTGTGCGATGCCTGATTCTCCATGGACCGCTGGGTCCTCGAACAGCGTGCGTTGAAAGTGGGGCGAGCTCCGCCGACTTTCGGGGGTAGGGTTCGCACTCATCGGGCCAAGCCACGCTCTCTCGGCCCTTCCTCCGGGTCCCCTCCCCGTTCTATACGGACCGAGGAGGAGGGAGCCTCGGCTACTTGTAGCCTGGCTATCGCCGAGGCTCCTCCCGCGGCGCAGGAGGCCCATCCCGCTTCCTCCCGGGAGCGGGTGGGAGGCGCCGCCATGGCAGTCGCCCCTTCGGGGGTGAAGGCCCCTGGTGTCGCTCCCGCGGGCTCGAAGGCCCGGTCGGGCGCCCGCCTCGATGCCGCTGATCAGCACCGCCGGAGCCTTCGGGGCGCTGCTCACGGCGCCTGCGGCTCCAAGCTGCCGGCGGCCGGGCGCTGTGGGCTCAGCCGACACCGCTTCATGGCGCCGACACCGCCTCACAAAAGGCTGTGGGACCAGATCCAGCGCCCCTCCTTCGCCATGTCTCACCTCGCGCTGTCCTCTGCGCTGAGGTTGAGCACGGGCGCAGGCCTTCAGGGCTCGGCGCTGTGGGGCCTTCAACTCCGCTCTGTCGGTGCTGTCCTCGGCGCCGTCCACTCTCTTGGTGCTGTTCGTGGCGCCAAGGGGCCGGTCGGTGCCGTGTTCGGCGCCAGGTCTGCCTTCAGGGCCATCGTCAGCGCCGCTACAGTCCTCGGTGCCACTCGCGGTGCCATGGGGCCGGGTGACGTTGACGCTGAGGGTGCTGCGGGGGCTGCTGTCAGCGCTGTCCCTGTCCTTTGTACCACTCCCGGTACTGGTGGATTCGACGGCGCTGCGACTGGCCCTTGCACTGGACCGCTGGCTCGAGCTGCCACGGTGCCTCCTGCAGGTCCCGCTCGCGGGGTTGCGGAGGGCATGGATGCCGACTCAGGCACAGCACTGGCTGTCGGGCCCGGTGGCAAGGTTGGTTCTGCCCGCCCTCCTACGGTTTGGCTCAGAGCTTCGGACTCTACCTCTTCGGAGTCGGAGTCGAGCTCCGAGTCGGACAAACAGTCGCACCCCTCGGGGTTGGCTGCGGAGGAGGGCAGCACTGTGGTCTCGTCGACGAGTCGTAGCCAGCCCCCTACTGAGGAGAGGCAGGTGGCCCCCAAGACTAGGGTCAGTGGTGCTGACCAGCAGGCAGTGGTGCGAGCCACCATAGTTCTGCAGCCTGGTCTTGGGGGTTTCATCGATCCCTCGGTGATGGTACCCCCTCCAGTTGTGTGTCTTGATCGCCCAACTTTGGGGCCCATCGAGAAGCCTACAGGAGGGGAGGGTACTGTTCCCTGGGTCGCCCAGAGATGCCAGCTACCTAGGCTGGCCCTCTCGAGGAGGAGGACTCTCTCGGACTCTGAGGGGTCGAGGGGTGTGGGGTCGGCACGTCGGCCTTTTTCTGGGGTCCACTCGGGCCCTGGACGGAGCCGTAGTGCAGATTTCCACCCTTCCCCCTCGGGTTCCTTGAGGGAGTCCCGTTCTTTTGAGGCAGGGGACCATCCTTTTGGACCTTTATGGCCCTGGTCGCCTCACTGGGGGGATTCTTCTGGGCGCAGCCAAGGCAGTACCAACGTGGTTGTACAGCTGTCGGCTGTGGGGTCTTCCGGGGCACCCTCCTCGGGTGCTCACGGTCCGTTCCCTAGCCCTGGTGGAGGTCAGCCGACTTCTCTTCTCGGCTCTGCCCCTATCCCTCTTCCACATTCTCCTGTGCTCCCAGGCATTCTTGGTCCTAGCGGCCATCTCACCTGGGAGCAGTTCAGAGTGGTGGCTGCCCGGTTCCCTGCTTATGTTAGGGCTATGGACAGCCAGGTTTTTCAACCTCCCCCCGTGCAGCCACCCTTTGAACACATGGTGACCTCCAGCTCCTCATCCCCCTCTTCTGGGGGAGAGGAACTTTCTGTCCACATCTCTCCGGCTGCTGATCTCTCGGAGTATCAGCGTTTCCTCGTGAGGATGTTGGAGGACTTGCACCTTTCACCCTCTACTATCAGCAATCCTGAGCATGTGGCGCACGCCTTTCTAGGCGATTTTGGCGAGGCCACTGTTGTGGTGCCGCCCTGGCCAGCTCCCTTTCAGGAGGCGTCCTTGCGTTTCTGGCAGAGGCCCTTCTCCGGAGTTCCCGCCCCAAGGGACCTCAGCCAGAGGTATTGCCCCGGAGTCTCCAGGTTCTATGCCTTATCCGCAGTCTGGCTTGACACATCTGGACACTCCTGATGGGCTTCGCGCCCTCCACCGTGACCGGCCCCCAGATCAAGACTCCTCGGATTTTGATTTTTGGGGGAGGAGGACCTTCTACTCGGCACGGTTGCTCCTTTCTATTTCTGCTCATCAGGCCCACTATGCAGCCTACAACAGGTTCTTGTGGTCCAGGCTAGGTCAGATTCTAGCCTCGTTGCCTGACTCGGAGCAAACCAGACAAGCCATCGCGCTCTCTGCACGTGGCCTGGAGCTAGCAAGGCACCAAGCGAGGGCATCTTATGACGCCAACGAGGTAGCTACCAGGGTCGTAGGGACAGCGATCTGCACTAGGAGATCAGTATGGCTACGTCTTTCCTGGTTGTCACCCTTGGCCCGGCGTAGGGTGATTAGCTCCGCCCACCAGGGAACCTACCTTTTCTCCCATAGAGTGAGACGGTGCTTGTCGGGGCAGCTTCCTTCCCCCTCCAGGGGGACCCCGTCTCCCTCTCTCTCCCCACTCTTAGGCCTCTCCAGGACCTGAAGGTTCCCCTTAGTGTGTCACCCACTGAGGGCTAAGGGACCCTGTCCCTTAGGGTGTAAGAAACAACCCCTTGGGGCCTGGTCATCTACTATTTGTGATGAATGGTGAAGAATGACACAGATAAGATATGAAAATTACGTACACTACCGTAATTCTGATCTTTCTGTGTATCTTCACCATTCATCACAACCCCACCCACCATCCCCTGGGGCCTCAGTCTCTGGGTCCCCTCCTCTCTGTGGCTCCCCTTCTCCTCTTTAGGAGTGGGGTAAAGTAGGGACACACAGGGGGTATTCTCCTATGAAGGGTAGACAGCTCGAGCGGCACTCCTTTTCTACTACTTGTCTCCATCCCGATGGGGTGGGAGTTGGTGGTTGCTCTCCTCCTGTTCTCCTTCTGGTTTCCATCCAACTATTTCAAAAACAAAACAAAAAACCTTTTTTTCACCAAACATTTTTCCTGAGAGAGTACTAAATCCCTGTACCCTGTCCTTCCTCCAGAATAGCCGACTCTGCTTCTGGGGTATTTGTCAGTTATTTTGTGCCTTGAATTCTGGCAGAGAGCTTTGCTACTCCTTGCATTTCCTATACAATCTGGTGACGGACAAGGGTCTCGGATACCTTGATACCTCTCCCTCTCTCCTAAATTCTCTCCCCTCCCTACCCTCCCTTCTTCCACTTCCAGAGATTGGGACCCCTACCCAATCCCCTTAGTCTAATCTCTTCTTGCTGTCCTCTCAGTCATTATTTCTTCTTTTAGTTCAGTTATCCTTTCCTTTTCTGTCCTTGACTCCTCTTGTCCCACCTCCATCCTTCCTCTTACCTCCTCAAGCGACTCAGAACTGGTAGGGCAGGTGGAGTCGACACAGTCTCCATCGTGCCAACCCTCGGAGCGAGAATGATTCTGATCGCCTCCTTTCTGGCCCAGGCAAATCTGGTTCTCTCTTCTACAATAATACTCGAGGTTCCTCCTCCTCTTCCTTTATCTGAGGTTAGCTGACCCAAGATCAGGGACCCTCTGGTCCATCCGGGCCTCAAATCCCTGTAACTTCATGCATAGCTCCTGCAGACCTAGCTCAGTCTAGCTTTTGTGTCTCTCCAAAAGTGGCGGAGATTCTGGTGGAGGCTAGAAAACCCTCCACTAGGTCCACTTGTGCCATGAAATGGAAGAGATTTTCTATTTGGGCCACCTCTAGGAACGAGCCTTTCTCCTGTTCAGTGGCCATTCTGCTGGAATATTTACGTCATCTCTTCGACCTGGGTCTCAGTCATTCCTCCTTGAAAGTGCACATGGCTACTATTTCAGCCTACCATGTTCCTTTTGCAGATAAAGCGTATGCCCAATTAGAGGTCTCTAAGACCTTTCTTAGAGGGGTCCTTCATCTGAGGCCCCCCATCCGAACTCCTGCTCCCCCTTGGGACTTGAACTTTGTTCTCGAGAAACTTACCCTTCCTCCCTTCGAACCTGTGGCAACCGCAGATCTGAAGTTTCTTTCATGGAATACATTCTTCTTAGTGGCCATTACTTCCGCTCAAAGAATTTCCGAGCTCCAGGCCCTTATGTGTAAAATCCCCTATCTGATTTTTCACAAAGAACGAGTGGCTCTTCGCATGAACCCTAAGTTTCTACCAAAAGAGGTAGCAGAGTCTACCTTAAATCAGTCCATAGAGTTACCTGCCTTTTTCATGCAGTACTCCAACCAAGGAGAATATTTACTCCATACCATGGATGTTCACCGGATTCTGAGATACTACACCAACAGGACAAAGGATCTCAGAAAGACTGATCAGTTGTTCGTCTCTTTTGCTCACAAAAAGGAAGGCAATGCTGTTTCCAAGCAATGCCTGTCAAAGTGGTTAGCTCACTGCATCACTTATTGTTATGACAGTACAACAAGACCCTTCGCGGTCAAGTCAGAGAAGTCAGTCCACTCGTGGAGTAGTGACCTCTCGGCTTGTTTCAAGAATGTGTCTACGGCAGACATCTGTGCTGCTGCCACCTGGACTTCCATCCATACCTTAACTAAACACTACAGTCTGGACATTGCCTCGCTCAGTAGAGGGCAGGCCGGGCTAGCTGTTTTTTTTTTTGGAAATTCAACTTTATTAGTTTAAGAGTTACAACAAGTCGACCATTCCAATCAAAACTGTACATGGGTGAAAGAAAGACAACACAACAAAAAAACAAAACACACAACCCCCCACAAACCCCCACAACATCCACAATTCTATAATTATATAACCTCCCTTTCTCGCCCACCTAACCCTCCCCGAGTGTGCATTATGATTATTAAACAGGTAAACATAAACAGTCAGTCCTTAGACAATGGGATTGGCTTTAAGATAGAGGAGAAAAGAAAGGGAGAAGAAGGCTAAATAGGGTTTCAGAGACCGAGCCAGGAGGTCAATGGTGTAGATAAAGCGTGTATAATTTGTCCCATCTTTTGTGAAATAAATCCATCCAGTTACGGGAGCTAGCAGCGAGTCTCTCCATGTTAAAGCAGATTGATAAGTCTTTTAACCATTCAGTATATGTTATGGTTAGTTGATCAGTCCAATGCTTGAGGACTAGTCTTTTGACCACCATTGAAATTAAAGCTATGTGGTACCTACGCTCCTGATATTCCATGTTGGAGTAGTTACCCAGGATGCAGATTTCGTCCGTGAAAAGGTTGTCCAGGCCCAAAAGAGGGTCCAGGTTGGCCTGGATAGAGCACCACAAGGGGCCACTTTGTCACATGTAGCAAAATATGAAGCAAATTCCCTTCTCCTTGTGAACATCTGGAGCATAGGGGGAGAGATAGTTTCCCTAAACGGGTCAGTTTAACTGGGGTGTAGTACATGTTGTTTAGTATATGGTATTGGGTAAGTCTGAATCTATCCTGGGTATGGTACTTGTGCAGATCCTTCCAAATCCGGGGCCAGCTAGGGGTGATGTCCGTTAGAAGGGAGGGCCAGATACAAGATCCTTCGAGTGGGCTCGGGAATTTAAGGTCCAGCAGGTAGGAATATATTAATGAGATGCAGTGAGATTTAGGAGCTAAAGCTTCGATTTGGGAGAGGAAGGGACTGACTTGCGAGTTACGGAATTCAGACCTGAAATTTACATTGATAAGATGCCTTAATTGGTATATCTTGAAAATCATATTGCTGGGAAGGTCAAATTTGGTTAGTATGTCGGGAGAGGAAAGAAGGGAATCCTGAGAGTAAAAGTTTTCCACTGTTGTTTCATTAATTTGTGGGAGCCAGCCAGGGGTAATTAACGAGCCTCCCAGTCGAATATTGGGGTTTAGGATGAGGGGTTGTGCTAAGTCTTTTTTAGGTGGGATTTTGAGGTAGTAGAGGCATTGGGAAAGGGTTTTAAGAGAGGTGATGATGATTGGGTTTGAGATCAAAGATGGGAGTGCTGCCGTAGGAGTGTAGAAGATTGTCTTTGGGCAGTCATTGGCCTCCAGAAGTATCTGTCTTTTGATCTGAAGCCAAAGCGGGGAAGATCCTGCAACCTGGTTTGGGAACCATCTGCCCAGTTTGGAAAGGTGAGCTGCCCAGTGATAGAATATTAGGTTAGGAAGACGAAGTCCTCCTTTATCTTTAGGAAGGCATAGTTTAGAAAATGAACGCCTGGCAGATTTGTTTTGCCAGATGAATTGCGAAAAGATGGAATGGAATTTCTGTAGGTAAAAAAGAGGTAACCAGAGGCCCAATAAGTTAAGAGGGTAAAAAATACGGGGAAGGACGTTCATCTTAATAATGTTAATCCTGCCCCAAAGAGAAATAGGAAGTTTAGACCATCTTTGCAGGTCCAACTGTATGCTGGACTTGAGGTCATCTAAGTTGAGCCTCTTAAGCAGAGCTAAATCCGAGGTAAAATGTATGCCTAAATATTTGATTGACTTGGGAGACCATCTCATACCAAGCTTAGTGAAGCATTGTTTATGTGTGAGGGGGTTCAGAGGGAACACTTCTGACTTTGCTATGTTCAACTTATATTGGGAGAGGTGGCCATATTGGGTAATGATTTGGAGAGCATGCAATACTGATTTTTCAGGGTGAGCCACATGAAGCAAGATATCATCTGCATAGGCAGAAAGAACTAGCTCCTGGTGCTGCACCAGGCAACCGTGGATGTGTGGGGAATGCTTAAGTTTATGAAGAAGGGACTCTAAATACAGGTTGAACAGAAAGGGGGAGAGCGGGCAGCCTTGTCTGGTACCGATGTGGAGATAAAAGACTGAGGAGAAGACGCCGTTGCAATAGATCCTAGCCGAGGGGGATTTGTACATGACCTGAATCCACTTAAGGAAAACAGGTGGGAAGTCCATCTTAGTCAGTGTTGCCCACAGGAATTTCCAGTGGACTCTATCGAAAGCTTTCTCAGCGTCCAAAGAGATCAGAGCCATTGGGGTTTGGGATAATTGGGCAGCATGTGAGATGTGAGAGAGGGTTCTGAGGTGGTCTGCAGGAGAACGCTCTTGAACAAATCCCACCTGCTCCGGACTTAGGAAACGAACCCAGACTTTTTTAATTCTCTCGGCTAGAATCTTGGATAGGATCTTCATATCGCAGTTTAGGAGAGAAATGGGGTGGTAACTCGCAGGGTCTTTGGGTGGTTTATCAGGCTTAAGAAGTAACACGATTGTGGCTTCCAGTAAAGTAGGGTCAGTTGTGTCAGCGTCAAACAAAAAATTATAAAGCTTAAGAAGTAATTGGGCAAGTTCTTTATTAAAAGTTTTATAGAAATTAGAAGGGTAGCCATCTGGGCCGGGTGCCTTATCAGGAGCAAGGGAGGCAATGGCATTCTCAACTTCAGATAGGATGATAGGGGAAGCTAATGCCTTTTTGGTTGCACAAGAAGGCGGGAAGTTGAGATCTGCTAGGTAAGTCCCGATGTCCACGGGGTACTGAAGGGAGTGGTTGCTATAGAGGTTCTTATAGAAGTCCCTCAAAATCTGGGTAATTTCTCTGGGGTGATTTTGGTTAGCCTTCTGGGGTTTGCAAGGCTGGGATTAATCAAACCCTCTGCAGTGCACGCAATCTTAAGGCCAAGGCAAAGCTTTTCACCATGGTCGATATATTTAGATTAGTTTTTAGAATAGCATATTCGGCCTTCTCTTGAGTAGATCCGCATATTCATTTTTCACTTTAAAAGGGATTTGAGGGAGGCTAGGGAGAGGAAGGGCATGGGAACTCTCAATTCTTTGATTTGGTCAGTAACAAGGCGGCGCGGGCCTGTCTGCATCTTTCTCACAGAGGCTAGTTTAATTAGTTCCCCTCTGAGGTAACATTTCAGGGAGCCCCAGACGGAGTCCATCCTCGGAGTGGAGTTCATATTGAGCTCCACAAAATTGGAGATAAGACCTTTGATGTGGACGACCATCTGGGCTTCCTTAAGAAGTTGGGTGTTAAGTTTCCAAATGAAATCCCGCTGAAAATTGGGGTCCGGAGAGATCTTCGCCCAGACTGTGGCGTGATCTGACACTACTATCGGCTCAATGCCTGTCTGGAGGAGACCAGGGAGGAGTGACTTGCTAATTAAGATATAGTCTATTCTGGACCAGGAGTAATGGGCTTGAGAAAAGAAGGAGAAAGATCGGAGGAGGGATTAATAAGTCGCCAAGGTCATAGAGACCCAATAACTGCGTAAAGTCCGATAGGGACTTTTGAGCCAGGTTGCTGTCTCTTAGGATCATGGGATCTGTCAAGGATTTGACACGCGGGACATTCCAGTCTCCTCCCAATATAAGGTGTGAGGGTAGAAAAGCACCAGTTTTGTCTGTTAGGGTCATAAAAAACTCAGAACTCCTCCCTACTGGACCATAAATCGAGCCAAGTACCACCTTGCAATTGTTGAGGCACCCTTTGACCAGGACAAACCTGCCCTCTGGATCAATCAGTTCTTCCTCTGCCAAGAAAGAGACATGATTTTTAATTAGAATAGCCACCCCCCTGCTGGACCCTGAGCCGTTCGCTGAGAAAACTTGTGAGAAACCAGATCTAACTAGCCAGTTTTTCTCACTATTAATCAGATGGGTTTCCTGGAGCATAAGTATCTCAATCTTAAGTAAGTCACAGTGGTTAAAGACTTGAATCCTCTTGGCTCTCTCTCTGATCCTTCGCACATTCCAAGTAGCTATCTTAATCAAAACTGTAGCCATTTCAAAATCGTTAAGTTAGGCAAATACATAGTAATATACCTGTTGATATTCAAAAAGGAAAAGCACACTCTGACCCCCCCCACTAGTCTAGCTAGGTTCTGAAAAGAAAAACATTCAGACCTCCGACATGTGGAAATTAACCAGTAAGAATGAGTACTGATGTAGGACCCTCGAAAGCTGGTGTCGCCAAACCATGAGAAACCTCCCTCCCTGTCCCCAATAATAAAGAAAAAAACCAGCAAACTATGTACAAACTGGTTCCAGACATGATCAGTTAAGTCCTGGGAGAACCAGTAACATGAACTTGGAAACCAGATCCCAATGGCGAAACCCAGGGCTGTCATAGCCCAATACCAAAAAATTATGGGGTTGCTATCAGGGAAAAAGCACGAATTTTTTGCATAAGTCAGCCACCAAAAAATAAGAAGGAATCCCCTATAGCAGGACTGAGGGCCGCCATATCCCCCCACGTTAAGCTCGTGAGGCAGCTTCCTTTAGCTCAAAGCGTCTCCAGGATCCTCCCCCCCCCCAACCAACCAATCTCATCCGACTACATTTGAGTAGCGGCCTTATGTATCAGTGGGCCATACAGGAAACAAAAGAAGATGGGCCAAGTTAGGAAGTGACTGCCTATTACCTCTTCATGAGGAATACAGTATATGCCCACTAATTAAAATGGTTAGGTGCTTACCCCCATCCGCAGGATTCTGCTACCCACAATGGTTGGCTACCAGTGTGAGAGTGGGCCTGTGGCAAATAGGCGAGGATGTCATTTAGGCAAGGCTCCGGGGGGGCTCATTATGCAGTGGGACCAAAATCGGTCCGCACTCAATTCGGTAGAGTGAGAAATCTCCGTCCCTAAGGTTCCGGGGTCGTGCTAGGGGAGCTGAAGAAACCACGGCCTACCGAAACTGGCGCTAAGGGTACCCATTTTCCCTAGCCTCACAGAAATCAGCCCTCTGCCAGTCACAGCTAGCAGGTAAGCGTTTACCAGCAAAACGACTTAAGAACTCGAAAACATAGGCAACAAGCCTAGTAACTGGACTCCTAAAGATCAGTTCATTTTTCTTTGAACACGTTAGGAAGCCTGGAGGTTAAGTCTCTGGTGGCCTGGTCAGAAGATTCATAGGTAGAAGAGCCGTCGATTGTGACCTTTAGGGTAGCAGGGTAGAGCATTCTGAAGGGGATGCCTGCCGCGATGAGTTTCTGCACCACAGAGTGAAAAGCAGCTCTCTTCTGCCTAGTCTCGGCTGGGAGATCCTGGGCGATTCTTAATTTAGTTGGGCCCCAAGTTATAGCTTGTAGCTCTCGAGCCTTCGTAAGGACGTGCTGCTTTTCAATAAAGCTTAAAAATTTAATGATGATCGGACGAGGAGGAGAGTCCGGTGGGGGTCATGGTCTCAGAGACCGATGAGCCCTTTCAAGATGGTACTGGGGATTGAGGGGTGAGGGTCCGACGACTTTGACCAAAAATTTCTGGAGGAAGGCAATGGTGTCTGAGCCTTCCTCTCTAGCTCTGGTAGTCCGATTATTAGAGATTGTTTCTTCTGCTGCGCCCTCTAAATCCTCCGTCTTGAGTTGCAGTTTTTCACCTGTTGCTTCAGTGAGATGATTTCTGGGTCCACTGTGCCCTCCATTTTCTTGGGATAAGATCCTGGCTTCAGAGTCAGTCACCCTGCTTTTAAGGGAGGTAAGATCCCCTTTAATTGATTTTAGTTCTGATGTAATGCCTTCCAGCACTTCGCGGAGCGGTGCAATTTCTTGCAGAAATCTTTCCTCGGTAAGAGGGACAGCCGAGGAAGCAGCACCGCCCGATTTGCCTGGGTTGCTGGAGATCTGGTTTCTCGCCTTCTTTGGGAGCTTTTCCGGAGTAGTAGGAGGAGTGTGCCGCATCGCGGCCTGCTTCATCTCTACCTCCATCCCTGCGTAGAGGTGCAAGATGTGAGAGAGAAACGCCCAAAGGCCAATAGGCAGAGATTAAAAAATTGCTTTCTGTTGTTATTTGTTGCGTTAGTTGTTTATTGCCGCTTTAAAATAGATTTAAGGTTGATGGGTAGTGGGAGCCCAGAGACTGCACAGCCTTCAGGGAGCTAGCATCACGTGACCTTCCGGCTAGCTGTTTTGCAAGGCCCCTGTCTTGAGCTTTGCAAGGCTACTGCCTTTTCTGGAGTAGTTTTCTCCTCCTGCTTGGGATTCAGTTCTGTAATAGTAATTACCTACTGCAAGAGCCCTCTCGAGTAAGATAGTACAGTTACGTAAGAACTTACCGTAACAGTAGATCTTCGAGAGAGGCTCTTGCAGTAGGTAATACCTTCCCACCCTCCATCCCCCTAGGCTTTTTCAGCTCTTTTTCCAAGAATGGAAACATTTGCTTCTCTCTCGTCTGGGCCTTCCGGGCCTGTGGCGGGAAAGAACTGGAAGGCGGGCGTCCGGGACTGCCCCTTTATACCGACGTCGTATGACGCCGGTCACCTGACGTGGGGGCGGTCCCTCGCCAGGGACTGCTAGCTAGAAACTTTTCCATGGGGTCCTGCCACCGACTGGCGTCAGTCCTATATGTAATTACCTTCTGCAAGAGCTTCTCTCGAAGATCTACTGTTACGGTAAGTTCTTACGCAACTGTACTATCTTCATGGATGAAGTCTCCACCACTCATTCACATGCCCACCCACTATCCCCTGAGCTCACTCATTCTGTTTTGGTCTTCGGCTTCCCTTGTGGTTGGGGCTGTGAAGGCGTCGATGACTTGACTCTTCTTACATGGGTCATCTGGGCCATCTTATGCCCTGAAGTTAAGGTTAGGTTTTCTTAGTTTATGCTGCACTCTCAGTAAAAGGTACTGAGGTGGTTGGAGTTCGACTCTGAGACGGCACACGCTAGTCTCGTGGTACCACACATATGCAGTCCAATCTTGATGTTGATGTTGGCCCCTGAAGATTTTTGGCTCCCATGGGTCCTAGTGCCTCTGGTGTAGTCCCATTAGTGTGAATGAGTGGTGAATGAGTGGTGGAGACTTCGTCCAAGAAAATCAGAATCACGGTAGTACGTAATTTCCATTTCCATAGGTGTAGCCTGCTGCAAGAGATCCTCTCCAAGAGCTACTGTTACGGTAAGTTCTTACATAACTGTACTTTCTAGTGTTGTGGATATGGTAGCACTATCCACACTTCTGGCATCTTCCTTCCCTTTAATTCCTGCCAGAATGTATTCAAGATAGCGCCTCCCATCCACCCACATGGTTTCCTCCTCAGCTCTGCCCCATGATGTCAGATCTTCCTTTCTGCTGGAATAATCAGGTCTCCTCCTTCATAGCTCTCCGCATGCATTGTAGGCCCTATCTTTTTTCTTGTCTTCAGGCTAAATTTTTCTCAAATTTACAGTCCTTTGCTGGTTCCTCCATCTTCCATGGAGTTTGATGACTCATGAACCAGACCTGGGTTTGAACGGTGCGTGACTTACAATCAGAATTTGTCATGCACTGACCCCCATGCCTTGTGTGTTTCTTTCCTGGGACTGAGGACAACCCGCAGGCCTGTGGTCTGTGCCAGGCCCAGCTTCCCTCTTCCTTGGAGGACAGGTATGCCCGCCTTTTGTTTGGCCGGCCAGATGAGTGGGACCCTCTGGTGCGGTCCAAGACACTCGCAAGGCTGTTTCAGCGGCGATAGGCTCCAACTCGCAGCTGGCCGCCCTCGAGAAGTGGGCAGCTCAGACCGCTGCAGTCTCTTCCTCCCCCCCCGCCACTTTTCCCGGTGGGTGCCTCTGTGGGGGCCTCCTTCAGTGGGACCTTCAGGAATATGTGTAAGTCACTTCAAACCCTTGGGAAGGGCCCTTCCTGAGGGGGATCGCTTTTCTAGGGTGCTGCTTAAGAGGTCCCTCCGTAGACCTTGGGACTGGGAGTGGGCTCCTTCATCCTGTGCTTAGAACTCCTTCAATTGTTCAATGGCCATTGAGCAGTTAGTTTTGACCAAACCCACCAGGGCTGAAGGGCAGGCCGCTGGCTCCTCTGTGTCCCCATTGGGCTTGGTTGCCGAGACACAGGTCTACCACTTGGGTGAGATTTTTCACAACCTGGTCGACCAGTTGTCAGATGAGTTGGAGACGACTCTCTCTCTCTCTCTCTCTCCTGAACTTAAGTCCTCTCAGATCACTCCCAGGATGGACATGAGAGATCGTCTGACCCGATTTTCCTCCCAAGAGATTCCCCACTCTGGGAGCTTGTGGTCTGACCCGGTCCATGTGGTCTACATGCCCCTTCTCCTGCATTCCATTGATGACAGCCCTTCTGTCACTGATCGGAGTCCAAGTCGAGAACCCTATCAGAAGCACTGATACCACTTTTCTTCCTCCTTGTTGGGTGAGGAAAGGCTCCACATAAATGTCTGTGTCTGTATGAAGAGCTCCTCTGGCAACAGTGGAGTGCGTCAGCCAGGGCCAGTTGCTACAAGCAGACCCTGGCACTTCTGTGGTCTGCCCAGTGGGAGCCAGTTCTGGCTCTGCTTCTGCCGGCTAAACCGTCATTGGCTTCTTCAGCCATATTAGTGGAGCCTCCACCCAAGCAGCCATTGCACAGGGCTCCGTTCATGACTGTTTGGCTGGCCTCCTGTCTCCCTTTTTTTTTAGTTGTTTAACCTGGAGTAGCACACTAAGCTGAAAGCTTTTTTTTACAGGAGCTACCTGGGAGCACAGGGAAGTTAAGTGACTTGCTCAGGGTCACACAGTATGCAAGTGGAAGCTGTGGGATTCAAACCCAGGTCTGGTCTGCTGGATGTCACCAGATCTGCAGCTCAGAGCCTTAAACCACTGCGCTGTACTGCCTCCCTGGTCGATGTTCAGTTCAGATCACCAACCCTGGTGATTCCAGAGTGGTTCATGGGGATCGGACACTGAAGGTGGTGTTTGAGGAGTTGTCGGATATGGACGGCTCTTCTGTGCACTCTTCGAGGACCCTGGGTCTCAATCAAGAGTCCTCCGAGGTCCTTGCCACTGATTAAGGCCTAATGTCCTTCAGGGCCTTGCTGTGGCTCATGTCTCATTCTGTGGGGATTTGGCTGGAACCAGTCCAGAAGAGGGCCAAGTATCCCCTGACTGAGATCGTGGACTGCGATAATTCTCCTGTGGTTGCCTTCCCCCATGCCGGACGCCATCTTGGGTCTGGCCCTGGAATGTGACAGCATCTAGCTTCTTGCCGTGCACCTTCTGACCATGTGGTCTGTAAGTATCGGTCCTGACTGGTTCCCTTCTTGGGTTCTCCGAGCACCCCTCAGCCGAGGGGATGATGGTAGACTCCGTTTTTGCCACATGGGCAATGTCAGGGATATCAACATCCCCCTGATAAAGAGTCAAAGCTGGACCATGCAGCCAAAGGTGTATGCTGCATCCTCCTTGGGCCTCAGGCAGGAAGGCTCCGCTGTAATGATGGCCAGTTTTGATCCGCAGCTCAGGGGATCCTTGACCCGTCATCCCTCACCTTTTGCGGACCTGCAGTGTACAGTAACAGTGGTCTGTGTCTAAGGCCATGCTCTGGCTAAGCATCAGCTTCAGACAGCCTTGAACATAGGTGACTCCTGTGCCCGGTCAGTGGCGACAGTGGCCATGCACTGCAGAGCCTGGTTTGAATCTCCACCTTTACTGCGGATGCCCAGCATAAGTTGGTGAATGTTCTGTTCTTGGGCACTGATCTCTTTGGGCCAGGTTGAGGAGGCTACCTTCACGAATATTGAGAAGTCCAGTGCCATCCTAACAAAGGACCCAAGGGCCAGCAATCGAAGAAGACCTGATCTTATCTGTGTCAATCTTCACCATTCATCACAGATGGGTACTGGCGGAGATCAGGACCTTGGGGAGGTTTTTTAAGGATAGGCAGAGTCGGCCTTGGCATCGGCGTAGCCCACCGAGCTGGCGTATTCACGTGGCACTTTCGAGGATTAGCCGTTAGGCTGTTCAACTCCGCCTGCCTACCAGTTCTTCGTCTCCCACCGTCGAGGTCACCTCGTGGGAAGCCACTGAAGAAATTTTTTGACAGTTATTAGGCCTTAGCCTTCGAATTTGCGCGTTTGTCAGTCCGTCGGTCTGCTAGTTCTGGGTTCTGCCTCCACTCGACGTCGCCAGTAAGATCTTTCCTTTTATTTTAAAGTAAAGCGACGTCGAGTCTATTTTAGGTGTTTTGTTCCGCAGGTCATGTCGTGGTCGGAGGGCAAGAAGCAATCTTCTAAGCGGGACGGCTCCCTATGCGTCGGTGCCCATGTGGCCGCAAGTACTCCGTTACTGACCAGCATGACCGGTGTCTCGCGTGTCTTGGCCCGCTTCACGACATGGATTCATGTGACGCCTGCTTCTCCATGGACCACCGCATCCTAGAACAGCGCATTCAAAGTAGAACGAGCTCCTGCCGACTTTGGGGTAGGGTTTGCACTTTCGTCGGGCCAAGCGCGCTCTCGCCTTTCCTCCGGGTCCCCTCCGGTTCTGTACCGGACCGAGGAGGAGGGAGCCTCGGCTTCTTCAGCCTAGCCTTGGCGAGGCTCCTCCAGCGCGCCAGGAGGCCCGTCCTGCTTCCTCCCGGGGAGGCGGGCGGGGCGCCGCTTATGGTATCGCCCCCGGGGTGAAGGCTCCCCAGTGTTGCTCGCGGTCGGAAGGCCGGGCCGGCGCCATCCTTAGCGCCGTCGGTCGGCACCATCGGGTCTTGGCGCGCCGTTCGCGGTGCGTGGGCCTATCGGCGCCAGCTCATCTCCAGGCGCCTGACGCTGCTCGCAGCGCGTGACCACACCAGATTGATTCGTGTCGCCACTATGTCTCGCCTCGGGCGCGAGGTTGAGCATAGCGCCGGGGCTGCTGGAGCCGTCTGCTGGCGCCTGGCCTCGGGTGCCGCTGGTGCTCTCGGTGCCGTTCGCGGTGCTGTGAGGGCCTGATGGTGCCGTGTTGGCGCCGAGTCTGCTGGAGGCCGTCGGCACCGCTTCGGTCGTCGGTGCCGTTCGCGGCGCCGAGGGGCCTGGCGTCGTCGTCGACGCCGTTGCTGGGGCTGCCGTCGGCGCCATCTCTGTTCCTGGTACCACCCCCGGTGCCGGTGGACTTGACGGCACCGCAGCTGGCCCTAGCTCTGGACCTTTGGTCCGAGCTGCCCTGCCGCCTTCTGCCAGCCCCACCTGCGGGGCTGTGGAAGGCACGGGTGCCGCCATGGCCACTGCTGCGACTTCTGGGCCCTTGGGAAAGGTCGCCTTCCCTCGCCCTCCTACCGTTTGGCTTAGGGCTTCGGAGTCAGACTAGCAGTCACACCGCCGGAGTTGCCTGCAGAGGAGGCGACCTGGTGGTCTCCACGCGAGTCACAGTCAGCCCCTTCTGAGGACCGTGGGTTCCCCTCGAGTGCGGGGTCAGTGGTACTGACCAGCAGGCTATGGTGTGTGCCACCATAGCCATGCAACCTGGCCTGGGGGGTTCCTTGACCCTCGGCGGTGGTACCCCCTCCGTGGTGTGTCTTGATGCCCAACTTTGGGGCCCATCGGAAGTCTCTGGGGGAAGAGGTGCTGCTCCTGGGTCTCCCCTTCGGGGCAACCCAGAGCTGCCAGCTACCTAGGCTGGCCCTCTCGGGGACCAGGACCCTCTCGGACTCTGAGGTGTAGGTGTGGGGTCGGCACGTCGGCCTTTCTCTGGGGTCCACCCGGGCCCTGGGACGAAACCAAGTGCGGGACTTCCGCCCCTTCCCTCCCGGTTCCTTGAGGGGTCCCATTCTTTGGAAGCAGGGGACCGTCCTTCTGGACCTATACGGCCCCGGTCGCCTCACTGGGGGGATTCTTCTGGGCGCAGCCTAGGCAGTACCAACGTGGTTGTACAGCTGTCGGCTGCGGAGTCTTCCGGGACACCCTCCTCGGGTGTCCATGGTCCGCTCCCTAGCCCTGGCAGAGGTCAGCCGATTCCTTCTCTCGGCTCTGCTCCTATCCCTCTGCCACATTCTCCAGCGCTCCCAGGCATTCTTGGTCCTACCGGCCCTCTCACCTGGGAGCAGTTCAGAGTGGTGGCTGCTCGGTTCCCTGCCTACGTTAGGGCCATGGACAGCCAGGTTTTTCAACCTCCCCCTGAGCAGCCACCCTCGGAACACATGGTGACCTTCAGCTCCTCATCCCCCTCTTCTGGGAGAGGAACCATCTGTCCACATCTCTCCTGCCGCTGATCTCTCCGAGTATCAGCGTTTCCTCGTGAGGATGATGGAGGACCTTCACCTTTCTCCCCTGTCCGTGAGCAATCCAGAGCATGTGGCGCATGCCTTTCTAGGCGATTTCGGTGCGGCCACCCTTGTGGTGCCCCCCTGGCCTGCTCCCTTTCGGGAGGCATCCATGCATTTCTGGCAGAGGCCCTTCTCCGGAGTTCCTGCCCCTAGGGACCTCAGCCAGAGGTATTGCGCTCCCCGAGTCTCCAGGTTCTATGCCTCATCCGCAGTCGGATTGACACAGCTGGACACTCCTGACGGGCTTCGCGCCCTCCACCGTGACCAGCCCCCAGATCAAGACTCCTTGGATTTTGACTTCTGGGGGAGGAGGACTTTCTACTCGGCACGGTTGCTTCTCTCCATCTCAGCTCATCAGGCCCACTATGCAGCCTACAACAGGTTCTTGTGGTCAGCGCTAGGTCAGATCCTAGCTGCTTTGCCTGACTCGGAGCAAACCAGGCAAGCCATCGCACTCTCTGCACGTGGCCTGGAGCTAGCAAGGCACCAAGCAAGGGCATCTTCGGACGCCAGTGAGGTAGCTACCAGGGTCGTAGGGACAGCAATCTGCACCAGGAGATCGGCATGGCCGCCTTTCCCGGTTGTCACCCTTGGCCGGCGTGGGTGGTTGCTCCGCTCACCAGGAACCTATCTCTTTCCGTGGGCGAGGGCGGCGTCTGTCGAGGGCAACTCCTCCCCCTCCGGGGGACCCGTCTCGCTCTCTCCCACTCTCGGCCTCTCCAGGCCCAGAAGGTTCCCCACCAGTGTGTCACCCACAGGGCTAGAGACTCTGTCCCTTAGGGTGCAATGAATCAACCCCCTTCGGGGGGCTTGGTACTCACCCATCTGTGATGAATGGTGAAGATTGACACAGATAACATATAAAAATTACGTACCTACCGTAATTATGATCTTTCTGTGTATCTTCACCATTCATCACAATCCCTCCAGCCATCCCCCTTGGGGCTCCAGTCTCTGGATCCTTCTCCCTCTGTGCCCACCCCTCTCTTCAGCAGGGTAAAGTTGGGACACACGGGGGGGGTAGTTTCTTCCCTAAGGGGTACAGTTCGAGTGGCACTCCTTCTCTACTACATACCTTCACCCCTATGGGGTGGGAGCTGGTGGTTGCCCTCCTTCTGTTATCCATCTAACTACTTAAAAAAAATGTTCCGTTTTTCACCAAATATCTTTACAGAGAGTAGTGAGTCCCTGTACCTGTCCTTCTCCAGAATAGCCGACTCTGCTTTTGGAGTATTGCCAGTTATTCTGTGCCTTGAATTCTGGCAAGAGAGCTTTGCTACTCCTTGCAGTTCCTATACAGTCTGGTGACGGACAAGGGTCCCTGGATCCTTGTTACCTCTCACTCTCCTAAATTTTCTCTCCCCCTTCCCTCCTTCTTCCGTTTCCAGATTGGGCCCTACCCAATCCCCTTAGTCTTACTTCTTCTATGCTGTCCTCTCAGTCGTTATTTCTCTTTTAGTTAAATTTTCTCTTCCTTTTCTGTCCCTTGGACTCTCTTGTCCCACCCTCCATCCCTTCCTCTTAGCTCTCCGTGACTCAGAACTGGTAGGCAGGCGGAGTCGACACAGCCTAACGGCTAATCCTCGGCGCCCGATGTCGTCGGCCTCGGTGGCGCCGATGCTGTGCGCCTCCACCTATCCTTTTAAAAAAAAAGGCTCCCTTGAGTCCTGATCTCCGGCCAGTACCCATCTGTGATGAGTGGTGAAGATACACAGAAAGATCATAATTACGGTAGGTACGTAATTTTAATTTTTTTCATTTAAGCTCCAGCAGCCTAAGCAACAGCAGCTCCAGTTGGCGCAGTCCTAGATCTGTCGTCCCAAGCCCAAGTCGGCCAGCCAGGGCTCTAAAAAGGTTGGCGGTCAGAGCACCAGCGCTCCTTTGGTGGCCGGCGATGGATCCTCCACCTCCAATGCTGCTCAGTAGCCAGGTTGGGGATGTCTGTCTCTGCCCATCGCACCCATAGGCTGTGCTTCCTGGGAGTCGGCCCGCCATTTCTGGCACACCTGATCTGCTATCACTATGGACAAATGGGTGCTGGACATGGTGGGTGAAGTCTGCCTCTCTACTTTGGGGCTGGCCCATGCCCTATGGGACTCCGTGGCTTCCCCGGACATGTTATGTGCCCTCAGGGAGGACACTGCATAGGTCCTGGAGAAAGGCACTGTGGCTCATGTCCCAGATGCCATGGCTGTCCAGAGCTTTATGTCCAGCTACTTCCTGGTCCTCAAACGGGGCGGGTGGAGGGCCTTGGTGCCTGATACTGGATCTGCACGACCTGAACCAGTTCTTGAGGAGGCACAAGTTCAGGATGGTGACTCTGAACCAGATAGTCCCATCTTTGTAGCAGAGCATGTGGTTCTGCTCTCTGGATCTCTAGGATGCCTTCTTTCACATCTCAGTCCATCCATCCCACTGGCGGTACCTTGGGGTCCGCACAGAGTGGGTTCTGTATGAGTTACGGGTAATGCCTTTCTGTCTCTCCTCACTCCCAGGGTCTTTGCCAAGTGCATAACAGTGGTGGCAGCATTCCTGCGGTGCTACGGGGTCTGGATTTACCCTTACCTGGACAACTGTCCCAGGAGGTAATGGAGCAGTCCGGCTATCTGGCCCTCCAGACTTGCTTGGCCTTTGGTGTTCTTATCAACCTGTCCAAGTCAGAATTCAACCCCTCTTAGACCATACACTTTTTTTTTTTAAATATAGTACACTTTTTGCTGTCTGCCGCTCTGCTGATCGGCTTTAGCCCCCGAGCACCAGCCTCGCTCCCCAATGGCCGTACCTCCGTGGATACCTCCAGACTTACCCCCCCCCCGGGCAGGGCCGTGGCACCGTAACAGACCCTTCTAGAATGGGAGAAGATGTCGGCGGCGACTGACTTGCCTCCCTGGCCCCAGGCGAGGTTAGAGCCTGATGGTGCCGTGGAACCTTGATCGTTGGTGGAGGTGGAGAGCCATAGAGCCAAGTGGCGGGGTGGGTGTCATCCTTGAGCAGCCAGATGTTTTTGGTCTGCCCCAGGCGGGAGCGTTCAGTGACCAGCCCCGCCCTGCCCTTCTAATGTGTAGGTGCTAGACGCTTATGGTTCCCCCGGCCTCCATAAGGAGTCCATCAAGCCCTAGACACTCTACCCCTTCCTCCCCCTGGAGAAGGAGAGCAGTCCATGGGACGCTTAATCCCTCTCCCCCGGCTGGCCCTCCGCTGCCTCAGGACCGTTCCTGAACCAGGGTCATCGGCGTCGCGAGCGGAAATCCAACCACTGCACTGGTGGGCTGGCCTTTAGACCATACACTTAATCAGGGCAAGCTCGACTCCCTCAGGCCAAGGCTTAACTCCCAGCGATCTTAGCCCAGTCATCTAAGTTGGGCATTCATGGCCTACCCGAGACTTTCTGCAGCTGCTGCGGGGTGCATGGCGTCCTGCAGCAGTGTGGTTTGGTGGGCCTGCTTGTAGCTGCGCACCCTGCAGTGAGAGCTGTTCCTTCAGTGGTCTCAGTGCCTTAGTCACCTGGACCAGTTGGTTGTAGTGATGCAGCTGATGTGGGACACCATTCTGTGTTGGCTGGTCCCAGAACACCAACAGAAAGGAGTCTGGTTCGTCCACCAAAAGCTGATGATCTTTCTAATGACCAATGTGTCTCTGGTGGGATGGGGAGCCCACTTGGGAGAATCACAGGACCACAGACTCTGGACCACATCACATCAGTTTGTTGGAGCTCCCTGTAGTGCATCTAGCCCTGACGGCTTTTGCTCCTTCGGGTTGAGGTCAGGTTGTGCCAGTCCAGAGAGAGAAGACCCCAACCATGTACTACTTCAACAAGAAGGGTGGAATGTACTCCCTCTGGCTGTCCTGGGAAGACCTCTGCATCTGGACTGCCTTGCGTAGTCTGGACATCGATCTCCCAGCGATCGTAGTGGCTGTAGTCTCTAATCAGTTAGCGGACGTTCTCAGCCGAGTGGGCGAAGTATCTCGCAAGTGGTCTCTTTATCAGGAGGTGGTAAACCACCTGATCTTATTTAGACGGGGTTACTGCAGTAGATCTTCACAATTAGGACTGCATCCCCTGGCGTCAGGACTGCACGGCAAAATTGTAGCTGACAGTCATCAGTGGGACTGCCCTGGTATCAGGTGACTGACATCAACATGACTATAAATATGGGCGGTCCCCACCCGCCCTCAGTTCTTTCCGTCGTCGATTTGAATCGTCAGACCTCGTGGTAGGACAGCTTCAGTCACCTGCCATTTTCAGCATATTTTATAGTTAATCTAACATTAATTCCTTCCTCAGCAGAGGTGTATGTCATCTCGTTGGGCCAAGAAAAAGTGCTCCAATTGCGATTGCACAGATCCACTTTAGGGACACCATTCCCATTGTGTCCTCTGCGTGAGGCCTAACCATAAGACCGCAGAGTGCTCCATCTGCCAGGCCTAAAACCAGGCCACGTGTACTCATTGTCATAGGACCCTCGATGCCTATTTATTGAAACAAAGACTGGCATCGATGGAGAAAGATCTCCAGGAGCTGAGGGAAAGATCTTCGTTGCCGGCCCCGAAAAAGAATAAGAAAAAGAAGGAGAAAGAGAAACGCTGGGAGCGGAGCCACTTTCCCCAGAGGAAAACTTACCAGACAGCCAGCGCCATCTCGGTTAGGGCCTCCACCCCCGTGAATACCCTACCTCCTGGGCCTTTATCCACTCCAGCAGACCGGATGCCCTCCCCCCGCCAAGGTCAGCGGGCAGTTGGGGGTCTCCTCTTTGGAGGAAACAGTTGCGGTCCCTGCTCCGAGCTCAACTGATAAGTCACCGCCCGGCTCCGCCACTGGGAACCTGGCCCAGGACAATCAGCCTGACGCTAGCCTCCCGGCTTCTGTCAGCCTGGCCACAGTCTGTAAGCTGGTCATTGGCTCCTCCGACGCCCGCCAGATTATCACCCCTAAGTCGTCCGTCGACCTTTCCTTTGACCGCATGGTGACTTCTCTCCCATAGGACTCCCTTGTGGACCCAGACGCCGGGCAAAATGAGCTTGCAGGTCCCCTGTCATCCCACCAGGGCTCTCCCTCTAGGGATTCGCTGTTCTTTTCTGACATTTTTGGGCCTGATCACCAGGATCCTGTTCTGTTGGATACCCTCCAGACAGACCCGTTGACGGGGGCTCTTCCGGACTTGCCTCTCTCACCGGCCTCTGTTCCGCCGATAGATCTCCACCCAACGCCAAATCCCTCGCCGGACATTCTTGGGGATGGTATGGATCAGAATCCCCCTGGGCCTTTGTGGGGCCCCCCCCCCCGAATCTGCTGAGGGACCTGTTCCCCAGTGGTCCCTCTGCGCTGCCTCCTGCTGGGTCTTATGTTCCTCCCCTGTTGGGTCCGACGGGGTACTATCCCAGCTACATGCCGCAGTTCCCGTACTACCCGATGCCAGGAGGCTGTCCTCCTCTGACGCAGGGTTACCAGATGCCGGGTCAGACCCTTCAATATCAAGGCTATCAGTACCCTTACTGGTACCAACCTCCTAGTTACCCTTCATACTCCATGGGGTACCCAGGATATCCTCTACCCCCTCCTCCTCCACCACCCCTGCAGCCGGAACAAGAACTCATCCTGGCCTGGTGGAAGGATGCTAAGTCACAGCTGTTACAGGAGTTGGGTCAAACTCAGCTGGTGGTCAGGGCCACCCACTTCACAGGGTGCCAATTGGTACCAATTGGTAGTCTTGCATCTTCCAGCAGAGTTTTGGACAGAGGCTTGGGTGCTCTTCCCTCCAGCATTATGGAACATAGGCTTCGGAGTCAGTTCAGATGCTTCTTTTACCTTATAAACCAGAATTGTCGGACTCAGATGAGGACTTAGATGTGGGAACCGATCAGAGCCTCACTCACCCATTGAGCACCAGCGAAAGAGTCCCTAAATCCTCCAGAGGACCCGTTCTTCGCTGAGCTCCTCCAGCCCATTCAAAAGTCCTGCAGATGGGCTTCCCAAGAACTGGACCCCAAACGCAGAAGACTGGCAGAACATTTGGACTTGGTCAATGAGGACCCTCTACCCAGTCCCCTCTGGATGGGGCTGCATGCAGATCTCACTTCCACAATCTGGCAGCAGCCGTTGTCCATTCCTGGCATGTCAAAAAAGGCCGACAGAACCCCCCCCGCCCCCGGAAGGGGTTTCCCACCTTGACTCTATTGTGATAACTGCAGCTCACATTAGATCAGCACAACGTAAACATCTCAGTGCCTCCCCTCCAGACAAGGAGTCGAAGCAAATGGACCAGTATGGCCGCAAGATTTACACCTCCTCTACTTGCACCATTCGTTCCTTGAATTATGTGGCCCACATGGTGGCTTTCCAGAAATCAGCACTGTCCAACCTGGAAAAGGACATTCAGGAGGTACCTGACAAATAGCTCAGGAATAAACTCCTAGACAAGATAAGGCTGAACGAATCATCATGCCACCTTGCCCTTCATGCAACCTACGATTCTGTCAACTCGGTAGCACATAGTGTGGCTACAGTCATCTGTCTCAGGCGCTTTGCTTGGCCCGTCAAGCAGGGCTGGCACAGGATGTTCAGAGTACACTTCTGGACGCTCCTTTCAGGGCTCCAGTTCTGTTTGGCGGCTATGCCAAGGACATAATTACTGAGTGCAAGAGAGCGGCAAATCTCTGAAAGATGTCTGTTTCTTGTACAGCTCATGTCAGATACCCCGGCAGCCTTTTGCCATGAACAGAAATGGAACAAACAGAACCAGGGCAGGCATGAAGCAAACATTGCTCCTCCGGGCTCATGCTCAAACCCCAGGCCAAGTTCCCCAAAACTGCCACTGGGGAAAGTGTCCCTCCTCACAGTCCTGACTCTCAAACCCCACTCTCGCTACCTTCCATCACCATGGAGGAACATTGGGGGGAAGATTCAGCCTCCATCTGGAAGGGTGGAAGTCCGTAACCACAGATGCATGGGTTCTACAACTCATAGCAAGAGATCACTCGATAGAGTTCCTGAAGAGACCACCCACCAATTCTCCGAGCAGGTCTCATTACCCATCAGGCCAACAATCTCTGGTCCCACAGGAAATTCTAGCTCTACTGCAAAAATCAGCCATAGAATGTGTTCCACCAGAGCAGACAGGAAGGGGGTTTTACTGCCACTTCTTTCTGGTTCCCAAAAAAACGGGAGATCTCAGGCCTATCCTAGATCTCAGCATGCTCAATGTCTTTGTGGCATACAAGATGTTTTGCATGTTGACCCTCCTGGGACTGTTACCCCTTCTCCAACCAAACACTTGGCTGTGTTCCCTGGATATGCAGGATGCCTACCTACATATCCCCATTGTTCCGGCCCACCACCACTTTCTGAGATTTCTTTCCCGGAGGAGCATTTCCAGTTCAGAGCCTTCCCATTCATCCTCTCTTTGGCACCTCGGGTTTTCACCAAGTGCCTAGCGGTGGTAGCGGTGTTCCTATGCTGCAGGGGCATTTATGTGTTCCAGTACCTGGGCAATTGGCTATTTTCAGCCCCCTCCCCGGACAGTCTGGAGGAATCCCTTTCCTTCAGTCTGGACTTTTTCTCCAGTCTAGGCATCTCGGTCAGCTAGCCCAAGTCCCAGCTGTTACCCTCCCAGTGCATCCAATTCATTGGAGCGGTGCTGGACACGGTCCAGAGCAAGGCTTTCCTTCCAGCTGATAGAGCAGAGACTCTGCTCTCACAAGCTGCGCTGTTGGCATCATCTCGTTGGACCACAGTGCATTCAGTCCTGCGACTGTTGGGTCTGATGGTGGCTGCCATACCCACAGTTCCTCTGGCCAGACTGCACATGATGGTGACCCAATGGTCTCTATGAGTCCAATGGGATCAGCTCCTGGACGACATGGACCAGAAAGTTCTAGTCTCCAACAGTCTTCAGAGGGATCTCCTTTGGTGGCAGGATATCTCCAACGTTTTGCTGGGTGTCCCGTTCCACTCTCTGTCTCCCTACATAATTCTTACATCAGATGCCTCGAACCTGGGATGGAGAGCACATTTGGGAGACCATCGGACACAGGGCACTTGATCGCCCATGGAGGAGAACTTTCATATCAGTATTCTGGAAACAAGAGCAGTGCTCTGTGCTCTTCAGGCTTTTCAGTGCCTCTTGGTTGCGGGAACACTACTCATCCGAATAGACAAAATGGCCACTGTCTAGTACTTCCAACAAACGGGGAGGCACCGGTCTTACCCCTTGCAGGGGAGGCGATGCAGGTGTGGTACCCTGTTCAACCACGGCCTATCCTTGACAACCCAGTCCATGTGCCAGGCGTTTACAATATTCTGGTGGACAGTCTCAGCTGATCAATTGCCAGTACTCATGAGTGGGAACTAAAGCAGGCAGTAGCAGATCTGTTTCTTCAGTGGGGTCGGCCAGACATAGACCTCTTCGCCTCCCCATTCAACGTAATACTACCCAGCTTTTGCTCACTTGTTCCAGGGTGTGGTGCTTTTTGTCGAGACACACTGTCTCTGTCTTGGACAGGGAGATTTCTATTCGCTTTCCTTCTCTTTTTTAGCCTTCAGAAGGTTCTGCTGAAGCTTCAAGCAGAGGGGGCACACATGATCCTCATTGCCCCCTTGTGCCCTCAGCAGATTTGGTTCTCTCTACTACAGCAGTTAGCACTGGAACCCCCAGTACCACTTCCTGTCTCTAACGACCTTCTGTCCCAGGAGTAGGGCACTCTGGTACACCCAAGCCTCAAATTGCTCCATCTTCATGTGTGGCACCTGTGGACTTAGCGGTTTCTCGCTATGGCGTCTCTTCCAGAGTTGCTCAGGTCTTAGCGGAGGCCAGAAAACCCTCCACTAGATCCACGTATGCCATGAAGTGTAAGAGATTTTCCATCTGGGCATCAGCTAAAGGCCTAGGCTCTTTTTTCTTGCTTGGCTTCCCAGGTTTTAGAGTACTTCTTGCACCTGTCAGAGTTGGCCTTAGTTATTTCTCCTAAAAGTCCATCTTTCCGTAGTTTTGGCCTACCACCTTCTGGTGGAGGCAAAACCCTAAGCTCAACTAGAAGTTTCCAGAACCTTTTGAAGGGGATCCTTCATCTCAAACCTCCGGTCCGGAATCCTGTTTCCCCCCTGGGATCTTAATGTTATTTTAGAAAAGCTTACTTTGCCCCCTTTTGAGCCGGCAGCAAGTAGTGATATGCATTTTCTAGTGTGGCAAATGCTCTTTTTAGTTGCTGTCACTTCAGTGCAAAGAGTTTCAGAACTTCAGGCTCTAGTTTGTAGAGAGCCCTACTTGATTTTCCATAGAGACTGGGTGGCTCTGCAGACCAATCCCTCTCTTCTTCCGAAGGTGGTTTTGGATCTCACTCTAAACCAGAACATTGAACTGATGGTATTTTAACCTAACCACGCCAACAGGGGGGAGTATCTTCTGCACACTCTTGATGTGCATGGGATTCTGATATATTATGTCTCAAGGACTAAGGAGGTTCACCGTCGAGACCAACTTTTTTGTGCCTTTGCTCCCCAATGCCAGGGCAAGGCTATTTCTAAACAGACTCTGTCTAGGTGGCTGGCAAATTGTATTCATTACATATACCAGAAGTACAAAAGCCCCTTCCAGGGATGGTTAGGGCCACTCAACCAGGGTAGTGGCCACTTGAGTGCCCTTTTCAGGAATGTGTCCACTGCGTATATATGTGCAGCAGCCACTTGGTCCTCCGTCCACACCTTCACTAAACATTAGCCTTAACATTGCTTCTAGGAGCAGGGCTGGCTTCGGTCTAGCAATCCTGCAAGGTCTTCTATCATGAGTGACCTGTAGTTGGTAGACATTTTCCTCCTCCCAGAACCTCGTCTTCAACTCCTCCTTTTTAGTTCACTGCTTGGTATTTAGTCCTACTTGTGAAGACCTACTGCAGGAACACTCTTAAAGTAAGATATAGCAGTTACGTAAGAACTTACCGTAACAGTAGATCTTACTTCAAGAGGGCTCTTGCAGTAGGTAATTACATATAGGACTGAAGCCGGCAGGCATCAGGACCCCACGGAAAAATTTCTAGCTAGCAGTCTCTGGCAGGGGACCACCCCCACGTCAGGTGACCGACGTCAGTATAAAGGGGCAGTCCCCCATGCCCACCTTCCAGTTCTTTTCTGTCGTTAGCTCGTGTCAGCGCCTCATGGTAAAGTTCAACGCTCGTCAGCCTGTTGTCGGTAGTTCTACTATCGTTTTTTTCTCTATTTAATTCGATAAATAGTACTTTTTCGGGTGGTGTATGTTATCCCCTACACCCTCCAAGCACAAGAATAAGTGCGACTTGTGTGGCGCTCAACTCCCGCACGAGGATGGCCATTCCCAGTGCCTCTTCTGTCTGGGCCCGGACCATCAGGTAAAGTGCTAGCATTGCCTGAAATTCAGCCGCCGCCACCATGAGCGGAGGCAGCAGTCCTGGAGGCCCACATCCTTAAAAGAAAATGACCTCCATGGAGAAGGAGTTGAAAAGCTCTGTCAAGCTTCTTCCCCCGAAGGCCATCATAAGAACGACAAGGAGAAGCATTAAGACCGGGCTCCTCGTCACAGCGACTTTGGTTGGATCGCCATGTCACAAATAACGTCCCCCTGACTGCTCTTAGCGGCGTCTTGGAGCTTCCAAGATGAGTAGGCCGCCCGTATGGCTCGTGCTCGGGCCCTTTGAAACGCCTCTGGGCTTTGGAGGCCCCACTCCTAGTAAGGTAGATCGTGCAGTCTGCGACCTACTGGTCTCGAGTGGCTCGGTAAGCGGATGTCAGCTCCTCTGACGCCCCACCCATGTCGGCCGCTAAATTCGCTCTCGACCCTGTGGGCGGCGCTGACCCTATTCCACCCCGACCAGACAGCCTCTCCTTCACAGCCTGCCCCCGGCGAAGGATCCACTAAGTCAGAAGTTTTGCTCTCTGATCGACCACCGACTCACCGATGCTCGGATGTCGGGTTGCCTGATGACCGCCCAGCGGCTGAGCGATGCTGGACCCTATTCCATCCGCTGTTCCGGCTCCCGCAGCCTTCGCTGCCCTCCAGGGACCCTGGGTCTCTTCAGCCTGACCCCGAGATTTTCCCGCCTTCCCAGGCGATGCCGAGGATCTTTCTGCCCCGCTCGGGTCTCCTCCGTGGGCGGACTGCCTGACGTTGGTTCCCTGGATGCTGGTCCTGCCTACACCCGGCGACATCCCTCCTGGATTCGGCTCCACACAGGCCCGCCGCCTGCGCGAGCCCCGGTTCCAAACCCGCCTGCTGGGTGCCCTGCTGAGCTGTCTGCCTAGCAGACCCCTGGTTCGGGTATCTGACCTGTCGTATACAACGCTGTCATACCTGGGTCCTCAGTATCAAAGTGCCCCAGTACCCAGCACTGCCTGTCTGACATCGCAGAAAAGGCCATGCCTCATTACTCAACGCCAGGTTACTTGCTCTCCGGGTTATGGATACGTGCCTTATGGATACACATAGTATCTGTACCTCCCTCCTCCTCCACTGCCCCCACAGCCGCCAGTGGATTTGAAGGAGACTCAGCTTCCTGGTGGGCCCAGGCTCGGCTCACCAGGAGGTGGAGAAGTCATCTTCGATACGGTCAGTTCTGGACCCCCTACATCGGAGATGGGAGACTCCCTCCCCTACTTTGGATACCAGGGGTGAGCCCTCCGGTTCCAAAGCCGGATTGAATACGCTTTCCCGAGGGCTTCCCAAGGGGTCCGTTCCTCCCCTGAGTCAGGAGGTGGAGTCTTCCTCTTCTTCATCCTCCTCGGAGCCTTCGGATGACTCCGATGGGCACTCCGACTTGGACGACAAGCCCCGCTCTCAGGATAAGCCCAGACCGAGGACTCCTCCGAAGTCTCCTCCGGAGGATCCTTCCTTTGCTCAGTTGCTGCGTAAAATCCAGGCCATCCATCAGTGGCACTCTTTGGAGCCGGATCCACAGCGGCAAGAGCTAACTACCCATTTTGATCTGCCCGAGGTTGCTCCTACTTTGGTTCCACCCTGGATCGAGCCTCATGTGGACCTTGTTTCCACTATCTGAAGCAACCCTCCGCCATAGCCCCCTTCCGGGAAGGCGGACAGGCTATATCAGGCTCCTGAGGTGTTGAGTTTCTAACCTCTCACCCCAAAGGCTGACTAGAGTCCGTGATCAAGCGCCGCCCATGCTAGACAGCCAATCCGGAAACATTTGACTCACACACCCGATAAGGAATCCCTGCCTTTGACCAGTATAAGAAGAAGATCTTCGCTTCTTCCACTTCTGGGTATTAGGGCCTTGAACGACGTCGCCATATGGGGATTACCAGAAGGCTGTCCTTAGCGAGGTGGAAGCTAAACTGGACTCCCAACCTGAGTCATAGACCAAACAGGAAGTGGCAGACCTAGTCCGATCTGCTTGTTCGGCCAGTAGGCACATGCTTCGTGCTTCATATGATGTAGTGGACGCTGCTGGTAGGAGCTTGGCGTTCGCCGTAGGTTTGCAGCGGCACGCCTGGTTCTGAGTGTCAGGTTTGGTCCCTGAAGTGCAGTCTGCAGTCCAACTCCCCGGAACATCATCTTCTGGTTTGAGAAAAAATCTCCGCCCTCCTTCGGAAAGTGGCAATAGAGCCTGTCCCCCTCCATCTCAGGGGGACGGGTTATTATTCTCATTTCTTCCTGGTTCCAAAGAAGTGAGGCAAAGTGAGGCCAATCCTGGACCTCAGTTCCCTGAACCTGTTCGTGGAGTACAAGAGGTTCTGAATGCTCTCTCTGCAGAGCCTTTGGCCCCTCCTTCAGCTGGGACAGTGGCTGAGCACCCTGGACATGCAGGATGCCTACCTGCATATCCCTATTCACCCGTCCCACCACAAATATCTTTGGTTTTCTTTTCAGGGGGACCACTACCAGTTCAGGGCCCTCCCATTTGGTCTCTCCTCGCCCCCCCCCCCGAGTGTTTACCAAATGCCTTGCTGTGGTGGCGGCCCACCTGCCGTACCCAGGGGGTTCAGGTTCCTTACCTGGACGATTGGCTCCTGGCGGCCCGTCCAGGGAGGATCTCCTTTCCTGCAAGTTTTCACCAACTTGGGTATTACCATCAACCAGACCAAGTCCCATTTAATCCCATCTCAAAGACTCTAGTTTCTGAGGCGATCCTGAATACGACTTCCAGTATGGCCTTCCTATCTCCGGACAGAGTGACTACCCTTCAGGCTGAGGCCAGCCTTTTGTCTAGTCGCAGGCGGGTCATTGCCAGGTCGGTCCTTCGCCTTCTTGGGCTCCTGATGGCTGCCATCCCGATGGTGCCTTGCGCTCGGCTCCACATGAGAATCTCTCAGTGGACGCCTCGGTCTCAGTGGGATCAATTGGTGGACGACTTGGAAAGCGAGATCCTGGTCTCCTGTCCGATGGTTCGGGACTTGCAGTGGTGGATGGTTCAGGAGAACCTTTGCTGGGGAGTTCCCTTCTGTCTTTCTTCCCCCTCCCAAATCCTAACAAGAGATGCCTCGGGCAAGGGTTGGGGAGCCCACCTGGGATCTCAACGGACACAGGGCTCTTGGTCCAGGCTCGAGCAGACTCTTCACATCAATGTACTTGAACTGAGGGCTGTCCTGTATGCCTTACAAGCTCTGCATCTGTATCTGCTTCCCGGTCATCTGGCTGTTCAGACCGACAACATGTATAGTGGCATATCAACAAACGGGGAGGAACCCGTTCCTACCCTCTTTGCAGGGAAGCGATGTGGGTTTGGGATTGGGGAATACTTCACAACCTTCACCTTACGGTGGTTCATGTTCTGGGGGTCGAGAACACTTTGACAGACCACCTCAGCCAGTCGTCTGCCCAAGCGCACAAATGGGAACTGCATCGGGGGTAGTAGAAGACGTCTTCCTACGCTGGAGAACCCCTCAGGAAGACCTGTTTGCTTCTCCTCTCAACGCAAAACTTTCCGTCCTCTGCTTGCTTGCTCCAGGGTGCGTGAGTTTTTGGAGAGACGCTCTGTCTCTAAACTGAAAGGGCAGATTCATCTACTGTATGCTTCCACCCCACCTGATTCCATTGATTCCGAGGGTCCTACACAAACTCTGTTCAGAAGGAGCACACATGATTCTCATCGCTCTGTTCTGGCCCAGGCAAGTTTGGTTCTCTCTTCTGCAACAGTACTCAGAGGAACCTCCTCTTCCTCTGTCGCAACTCTTGTTGACCCAGGATCAGGGGACCCTGGTCCATCCAGGACTCAAATACCTTCAGCTGCTTGCGTGGCTCCTGCAGATGTGATTCAAACCCGGTTCGGGGTTTTGTCGCAGGTGGCGGAGATTCTAGTGGAGGCCAGAAAGTCCTCTTGTTCTACTTACGCCATGGAATGGAAAAGGTTCTCTATTTGGGCCTCTTCCCGAGCTTTCGAGCCATTCTCCTGCTGTGTTGGGAGGCTCCTGGATTACATGTGTCACCTCTTCGACCTGGGTATCTAGTCACTCCTTCTTGAAGGTTCACATGGCGGCTATTTCCGCTTACCATGTTCCGTTTGGGGACAGGTCTTTTGTGCAGCTGGAAGTCACCAAGACTTTCCTTAGAGGGGTCCTCCATTTGAGACCCCCCATTCACGCACCTGCCCCTCCTTGGGACTTGAATTTCATTCTCGAGAAGCTTACTCTGCCTCCCTTTGAGCTGGCAGCATCTGCAGAACTTATGTTCCTTTCCTGGATGGCTCTCTTCCTTGTGGCCATTACCTCCGCTCGATGAATTTCCGAGCTTCAGGCCTTAATGTGCAAAATCCCTTACTTGATTTTCCACTAGGAACATGTGGCTCTGCATACCAATCCTAAGGTGGTAGTGGAATCTACTCTGAATCAGTCCATGGAACTACCTTCGTTCTTTACGCAACATTCCAGTCAAGGGGAGTACCTCTTGCATACTCTGGGTGTTCACCGGATTCTGAGATACTACACCAACAAGACGAAGGATCTCAGAAAGACTGATCAGCTGTTTGTCTCTTTTGCTCACAAAAGAGAGGGCAAAGCTGTCTCCAAGCAATGCCTTTCGAAATGGTTAGCTCATTGTATCACTTTCTATTACGACAAGTATCACAAGACCTTGCCAGGTCAGGTCAGAGGTCACTCCACTAGGGGTGTAGCTGCCTCTGCTGCTTGTTTCAAGAATGTGTCGGCAGCTGACATCTGTGCAGCTGCAACTTGGACTTCTGTCCATACCTTCACAAAACATTACAGTTTGGACACTGCCTCTTGCCATAGAGCTGGTTTCGGGTTGGCTGTTCTGCAAGGTCTCCTTTCCTAAGACCTTCACAGCCAGAGGATCTGTGTATGAAGAGTTTCCTCCTCCCGTGAGCTTCTCTTTGTTCCAGTCTGCTTGGGACTCAGTCCTATATGTAATTACTTACTGCAAGAGTCCTCTCAAAGTAAGATACACTTACAGTTACGTAAGAACTTACTGTAATAGTAGATTTTTGAGAGAGGCTCTTGCAGTAAGTAATACCTTCCTGCCTTCCATCTCCCTTAGCTTTTTCAGCTCCTTTTCAAGGGGGGAATATACGCTTCTCTCTCGTCTTGCCTTTGGCGGGAAAGAACTGGAAAGCGGGCATGGGGGACCACCCCTTTATACTGACGTCGCGTGACGTCGGTCACCTGACAGGGCGGTCTCCCGGCAGAGACTGCTAGCTAGAAATTTTTCCGTGGGGTCCTGACACCTGCCGGCTTCAGTCCTGTATGTAATTACCTACTGAAAGAGCCTCTCTCGAAGATCTACTGTTACGGTAAGTTCTTACGTAACTGTACTATCTTACGCCGGAAAGCCCTGCAGTAGGTAATTACATGAAGACTGAAGCCAGCAGGCGTCGGAAACCTGTATAACTCTCAGCTCTGGCGGGGACTGCCCCCACGCCATGTGACCGACGTCAGTATAAAGGGGCAGTCCCCAAGACCGCCTTTCAGTTCTTTCCTCCGCCACTATCGTGCAGTACCTTGTGGTTAAGTTCACTGCTTCCGCGAGTCAATCATCGGTAGTTTTACCGCCAATTTTTCAACTTTTTGATATTCGTAGCCTCACCTTCAGCTGCCATGTATGTCATCCTCAACTCCCTCAAGCACAAAAACAAGTGCGATTCTTGCGGTGCCAGCTTCCGCGATAGGACGACATTCCCAGTCCTTTTTGTTCTAGGGCCCCGATCATCCCATCGAGAAGTGCCAGCTCTGCCAGCAGCTTCAGCGCCACCCAAAAGTGGAGGCAGCAGTCCCTGGAGGCCCACATTTCTTAAACAAAAAATTACCTCCATGGAAAAGGAACTGAAAAAACTTCGGCAGGCTTCGTCTTCTCCGGAGGGCCATCACAAGAAGAAGCATCGGGACCGGGACTCCTCATTGGTCACCGTGGACTCCAGCTGGAGTTGCGGTGCTGCGAGTACTCGCCTCCCGGAGGCAGCTCCGTCGTGACCATCTTGGAGGCTTCCAAGGCGGTGTCAACCCTTCCGTCGGGCTCAGTGGGCCCTCGGGAGCCTCCAGGTCGAGGCAGGCCGCTCCCAGTAAGGTCGCCACCATGGCCTTCTGGTTTGAGGGCCCTGATAAGTCGGATGTTGGCTCCTTCGACGCCCACCCGGTAAGGCCACTAAGACACCCGACCTCCGGGCAGCGCACGGCCTCTGAAGTGCCCACAAGGCTGCCCCTCCTTTGCGACCTTCGTTGGGCGCTGGGTCCAATAAGTCGGACGCTGGCTCCTCCGATGACCGCCGGGATCCCGTTGATAAGATGGCCGTTGACTCCTCTGATGTCCGCTCAACGTTAGAGATGACGCTGGACCCTTAGGGCCTATCAGTCGTACTGAGCTCCCTGCACTCCGAGGCGCCAGCGTCTGCTCTGCTGGATCCCAGGGATGGTAATCCTTCTTTCCGGGGTGACATGGAGGAGGTGGGTATGCTGCCATCGGGTCTCCCTCCCGCTGGGACGGATGACCCAACGCTGGACCCTCGGATGCCACCACCGGCCTACCCGACGCCCGACAATATCCCATTGAGGGACGCTGCCCCTATGCCAGGCCTGCCGCTTGCCGGTTCTCCCGTTCCGGGCCCGCCCACTGAGCCGTTTCCGGGGCCTTCTGTTCCCACAGACCCCCCGGTCCCTGGGTATCCGAACCCATCCTATCCGACGCCATCATACCCAGGCCCGCAGTATCTGGCACTCCAGTACCTGACGCCGGCCTACCCGACGCCGCAGTACACGGTACCCCCGTACCCGATGCCTGGCTACCTGCCATTGGGGTATGGTTATGCGCCTTATGGATGCCCTTAGCATCCATATCCCCCTCCTCCTCCTCCTCCACTGCTGGTGGACTTGAAGGAGACTCTGTCTTCCTGGTAGGCTGAGGCCAAGGCTCAGCTCACCAGGGAAGCAGAGAGCTGTCATCCGATGCTGGTCCCGGTTCTGGACCCCCTATGTCAGAGACGAGAGACCCTCTCCCACTTCCGGATACTAGAGGCGAGCCCTCTGGTTCCAGGATAGGGCAGGATACCGTCCCAGGGGCTTCCCAAGTGGTCCGTTCCTCCCCGCCCTGGGAGGAGGTCTTCTTCCTCTTCTTCCTCCTCAGAGACCTCTGACGACTCCGATGGTTGTTCTGACCCAGATGACGAGCCTGCCTCGGACAGGCCCAGGCCAAAGACTCCTCCGAAGTCTCCTCCAGAGGATCCTTCCTTTACGGAGTTGCGCAAAATCCAGGCAGTTCATCAGTGGCATTCCTTGGAGCCAGATCCACAGTGTAAGAAACTTGCTGCACACCTGGATCTGCTCGAGACCGCTCCTACCCTGGTGCCATCCTGGATTGAGCCTCATGCCGACCTTGTTTCCAAGATTTGGAAGCAACCGTCGGCTTTAGCCTCCCTTCCTTGGAAGTCAGGCAGGCTTTATCAGGCTTCGGAGGGTGCGGACTCTTTAAATTCGCACCTTCAAGCTGATTCAGTCGTGATTAGCGCCGCTCACGGCCAGACAGCTAATCCAAAGCCACTTGAGCTCGTCACCACCTGACTAGGAATTCCGCCTTCTGGCCCAGTACGGGAAGAAGGTCTACACTTCTTCCACTCTGGGTATTAGGGCCCTGAATTATGTTGGTCATATGGGAGATTATCAGAAAGCGATCCTTGGTGAGGTGGAGGCTAAATTGGACTCCCTTCCTGAGTCTTAGACGAAGCAGAAAATGGTGGATCTAGTCCAGTCTGCACGTTCGCCAGTCGGCACATGCTTCGTGCCACATACAATGCAGTGGATGCTGCTGGTCAGAGCTCGGCTTTCACCGTGGGTTTGTGGTGTCATGCCTGGTCTGGGTAAGGGTTTGGTCCCTGGAGGGTCTGCTATCCAGGACGCGGCCCTTCAGGGGTTCAGTGTGTTATTGTTCGCATGGCGTCAAGGACATCATCACTTGATCTGCAGGAGAAGGGTACTGCACTTAAGTCAGTTGACTCCATGTATAAACCCCCTCAGGCTCAGCATTGTCCCTTTCGCAGGACGTTCTCGGCAAAGAGCGAAAACTCAGGGAAAGCGGCCAACAAACGTCGGGCCCCTCTGGCAGTTGCCCCCAGCCCAAAAAAGCAGCGGGGCTTCAGCGTGATGCTGCCCCACACCTCCTGACTCCTTTCCTCTCCCACAGCCTCTGGGCCTTCCAGAGGAACCAGTGGAGGAGATTCTCCCTCCATCTACCAGGTTGGGAGAGGATCACTACAACACTTGGGTGCTCCAGCTGATTGCAGAAGGACACTCAATAGAGTTTCTTTGAAACCTCCTCGAAACCACCCCCCCAGGTTGTCTTACTCCCCAGAACATCTTCTGGTCCAGGAAGAAATATCCTCTCTTCTTCTGAAGGAGGTGATAGAGCCCGTTCCTCCCCAGCTTTGGGGGACGGGCTACTACTCCCACTTCTTCCTAGTCCCGAAGAAGTCAGGTGATGTGAGGCCGATTCTCAACCTCAGCTCCCTGAACTTGTTCGTGGAGTAAAAAAGGTTCAGGATGCTCTCTCTGCAGAGTCTTCTGCCCCTTCTTCGTCCGAGACAGTGGCTGTGCGCTCTGGCCATGCAGGGTGCTTACCTGCATATCTCTGTTCGCCTTTCCCACTGCAAATACCTCCGTTTTGCATTCAAGGGGGACCACTACCAGTTCAAGGCCCTCCCATTTGGTCTTTCCTCGGCGCCCCGAGTGCTCACCAAATGCCTTTCTGTGGTAGCGGCCTACCTGCATACCCAGGGGATGCAGGTTTTCCCGTACCTGGACGACTGGCTCTTGGTGGCCTCGTCCAGGGAGGAACTCCTGTGCTTCCTTTCCCTTATCCTGCAGGTTTTTACCTGCCTGGGGGTTACTGTCAACCAGGCCAAGTCCCACCTGATCCCGTCCCTGAGGCTCCAGTTTATTGGGGCGATCCTGGACACGACCTCCGGCATGGCATTCCTGCCACTGGACAGGGCGTCCTCACTCCAGGCGCAGGTCAGCCTGTTGTCCAGCCGCTGGCGGGTCAGCGCCAGGTCGGTCCTTTGCCTCCTTGGGCTCATGGCAGCTGCTGTTCCGACAGTCCCTCGCTCTTGGCTCCACATTAGAATCTCTAAGTGGACGCTTCAGTCTCATTGGGATCAGCTGGTTGACGATTTAGATCAACTACTTCTGGTCTCCAATCCTATGGCTTAGGACTTGCAATGGTGGATGGTTCAGGAGAACCTTTGCCGGGGAGTTCCTTCTGTCTTTCTCCCCTCCCAGGCGCTGACTACAGATGACTGGGAAAGGGTTGGGGAGCCCATCTCTGGCCTCGCAGGACCCAGGGCTCCTGGTCCAAGCTCGCAAAATCTCTCCACATCAATGTGCTCGAGCTTCGGGCCGTGCGTTATGCTCTTCAGGCTCTGCATCTTTTTCTGCTTCCTGGACATCTGGCTGTCCAGATGGACAACATGTGCGTGGTAAGGTACATCAACAAATGGGGGGAACTCGATCCTACCCTCTTTGCAGGGAGGCGATGCGGGTTTGGGAATGGGCTGTGCAGCACAACTTTCACCTCACGGCCATTCACGTCCCAGGGGTCGAGAACACGTTGGTAGACTACCTCAGTTGGTCATCTGCTCACACTCATGAGTGGGAACTAGATCAGGGGTAGTGGACGATATCTTCCTACGCTGGGGGACGCCACAGGTAGACCTGTTTGTGTCTCCTCTCAATGTAAAACTTCCTGCCTTTTGCTCAATCACTACAGGGCGCGGCATTTTTTGGAGAGACGCTCTGTCTCTAGACTGGAAGGGAAGCTTTGTCTATGCCTTTCCCCCGATCCCCTTGATTCCGAGGGTCTAACAGAAACTCAGCTCCGAAGGAGCTCGCATGATCCTCATTGCTCCTTTCTGTCCCAGGCAAGTTTGTTTCTCTCTTCTGCAACAGTATTCCGAGGAACCTCCTCTTCCTCTGTCGCGACTTTTGCTGACCCAGGATCGGGGGACCCTGGTCCATCCAGGCCTCAAGTCCCTTCAGTTGCATCGTGGCTCCTACAGACATAGCTCACGCTCATTTTGGGGTTTCCCCATTGGTCGCTGAGATTCTGGTGGAGGCCATAAATCCCTCCACTAGAGCTACCTATGCCATGAAGTGGAAACGGTTCTCTATTTGGGATGCTTCCAAAGATCTCGAGCCATTCTCTTGTGCTGTTGGCGGCTGTTGGATTACTCTGCCATCTCTTTGATCTGGGTCTCAGTCATTCCTCTCTGAAGGTTCACATGGCGGCCATCTCGACTACCATGTTCCTTTCGGGGACAGGACTTTGCACAGTTAGAAGTCTCCAAGACCTTTCTTAGAGGGGTCCTCCATTTGAGATCACTTATTAGGATTCCTGCCCCTCCTTGGGATTTGAATTTTATCCTCGAGAAGCTTACTCTCCCTCCTTTCGAGCCAGCAGCCTCAGCAGACCTAAAGTTCCTCTCACGGAAGGCTCTCTTCCTTGTGGCCATTACTTCTGCTCGAAGGATTTCCGAGCTCAAGGCCCTAATGTGCAAAATTCCATATTTGATTTTCCACAAGGAACGTGTGGCTCTGCGTACCAGTCCTAAGTTTCTCCCCAAGGTGGTAGCGGAATCTATGCTGAATCAATCCATGGAGCTGCCTGCTTTCTTTACGTAGCACTCCAACCAAGGGGAGTACCTCTTGCGTACTTTGGATGTTCACTGAATCCTGAGATATTACACCACTAGGACGAAGGATCTCAGGAAGACTGATCAACTGTTTGTCTCTTTTGCTCATAAAAGAGAAGGCAATGCTGTTTCTAAGCAATGCCTGTATAAATGGTTGGCTCATTGTATCACTTTCTGTTACGACAAGTACAACAAGACCCTGCTGGGTCAGGTCAGAGGGCACTCCACTAGAGGAGTCGCTGCCTCCACTGCTTCTTTCAAGAATGTGTTAGCGGCCGACATCTGTGCAGCCGCAACTTGGACTTCTGTCCATACCTTTACAAAACACTACAGTTTGGACATTGCCTCTTGCCGTAGTGGGCTTCGGGTTGGCTGTTCTGCAGGGTCTTCTTTCTTAAGACCTCAGCTCCTAGAGGGTCTACTTTTGGGTAGTTTTCTTCCTCCCGTTGCTTCTGCTTGTTCCAGACTGCTTGGGACTCAGTCCTGTGTGTAATTACCTACTGCAAGAGCCCTCTCGAAGTAAGATAGTACAGTTATGTAAGAACTTACCGTAACAGTAGATGTTCGAGAGAGGCTCTTGCAGTACTGTAGGTAATATCTTCCTGCCCTCCATCTCCCTAAGCTTTTTCAGCTCCCTTTCCAGTGAGGGAAATATCCGCTTCTCTCTTGTCTCGCCTTTTAGGCCTTTGGCGGGAAAGAACTGGAAGGCGGGTGTGGGGGACCGCCCCTTTATACTGACGTCGCCTGACGCTGGTCACCTGACATGGGGCGGTCCACGCAGAGACTACTATCTAGAAATGTTTCTGTGGGTCCTGCACACCCTCCAGCTTCAGTCCTATGTGTAATTACTCATTGCAAGAGCCTCGAAGATCTATTGTTACAGTAAGTTCTTACGTAACTGTACTATCTTCGAGAGAGGTTCCTCAGTAGGTCTAAAGCCTCTCACCTTCCCCAGCTCCTGTGTTTTTCCTCTTTATTCCCTTCCCAGGACTTTGTTTCATCAGAGCACAGGTCCCAGGAGTTTCCACTACTTTTTCTGCTTCCTGTTTAGAAGTCTCCAGCAGAAGAACTGGAGGGTGGGCGGGGGACTTCCCCTATTTATAATCACGCTGACATCCGTCACCTGACGCCTAGGGGGCGGTCCCCACTGATGATTGCTAGCTACAATTTTGCTGTGCGGTCCTACTGCCAGGGGACACAGTCCTACTTGTGAAGACCTACTGCAGGAACCTCTCTCAGAGATCTACTGTTACGGTAAGTTCTTACGTAACTGCAATTTGTCCCAGTGGGGCAATCCCTTGGTGCAATCCTTTAGAGGGCTGCAATCTTTTGGAACACTCCCTTGGTTGACCTGTTTGCCTCCTGGAAGAACGCAGAGCTAAGGCTGTTCTGTGCCTGTTCCCCTGCAGTATGGAACACTGAGGGGGGATGCCTTAGCGAGGCCCTGGACACCGGCCTCTTCTATGCCTTCCCTTCCTCCCTGTCCCCTAATCCACTGGCTTCTGTCAAGGCACAGAGGGACAAGGTGCAGGTGATCCTGGTAGCCCCAGACTGGTCGTGGCACTTCTGGTACCCAGATCTTCTCAGCCACAGCAGCATGCCTCCGTGACACTTCCTTTGCACCCAGTCCTGCTCTTCTGTCACAAGGGGAAGGTCTTACACCCAGACCTTCAGTCCCAGTACCTGACATCCTGGTTCCTGAGAAGTTTCAGGCTTTAAGTCTCTCCGAGGAGGTTCTGTACGTTGTGGAAGCCTCCCGGAAGGGGGTCAACCCACCAGTGCTATGCCTTCAAATAAAGGCACTTTTCGTTTGGTGCCAGGAACTAGACCCCTTGTCCTGCCCTTTGGCTAATGTGGCTAATACCCTTGACAATCTGTGGTCTCTCTCCCAATTGGGCCTAAGGTGAACAACCCTCAAGGTGCACCTGACAACCATTTTGGCGTACTGGGAACGGGTTGGTATGCTGACAGTGGTGCAGGAAAAGGTGGTTGGGTGCTTCATTAAGGGCCTTGACCACGTGTCCCCTCCGGTGCGTGAACCATCGCCACTTTGGGACTTGTTCCTGGTACTGGCAGTGTGCATGGGCAAGTCATTCAAACCCATGCACAAATGTGGCATCTCTCACCTGTTGTGGAAGACCACCTTCTTGGTGACTGTCTCCTTCACCAGAAGGATCAGTGCACTTCAGGCACTGTCAGTGGCGTCTCCATACTTTGTTTTCTACAGGGACAAGGTTGTCTTCCATCCCAAACCGAAGTTCCTCCCAAAGGTTGTTTCAGAGTTTCACCCTAATTAGGTGATCGATCATCTGGTGTACTTCATCAATCCAACCTTGGAGGCTGAGCACACACTCCATATGATGGACCTGAGGTGAGCGCTCACTTACTATACTCCGTGCACAGCTGGAGTTTGGGGAGAGGTTTGCCAGCTTTTTGTCATCTTCACTGAACCCACATGTGGCAGACTGACAGCTAAGTGGATAACTGGCAGATGGATTATACCTTGCATTGACCTCTGCTATAGGTTGGTTGATGGGAGCCTACCGTAGGGCTTGGGCTCATTCCACCAGGCACACACTGCCTTGGTGGCCACTTCTAGGAGACATTCCTATCCAGGAAATGTTTACAGGGCTGCTACCTGGAGTCGGGACACACCTTCATGTCCCATTATCACATCGACCGTAAGTCATGCTGGGATGGTGGTTTTGGGACTTTGGTTCTCTAATCCCTTTTTCTCCAAACAGGAGTGTGCACCTTGCCCCCTCCTTCCAGAGACTAGCTAGGAGTCTTCCAGAAGTGTGGATAAGTGCACCATATCCCCATCCCTGGAAATGAGGACTCTTACTTAGAGAGGAAGCTCTTGCAGCAGGTAACACAAGTTGGACTGATGCCACCTGGCGGCGGTTCTCGGCAAATTCTTCTTCTAGCAGTACCGACGTGGGAACCCCCGACATCGGCTCCACCCCGGCGTCACTCTATATAAAGGAGGTTCCCCATGTGCTCCAGTTCTTTCCTGCTGCACGGTCAGGGTTAGTTCACCTTCGGTTTACGCTTGCAGTGCCGATCGCTCTCTTCTTTCTCCACCATTTCTAAAAGTATTTTTTTCTCATATCTATGTCCTCTTCCTCCTAAGGCACGTCAGCAAGTGCTCTTGCGGGTGGCATATACCATCTAGGATGGCCATTCCACATGCCTTTTTTACCTGGGGGCCGACCACGACACCGACGCCTGTCCCCGTTGCCAGGCCTTTAACTCCCAGACGCGCATCAGGTGACAGAAATCTCTTTCTGCCTTTTTAGCAGAGTCCAAACTTGCCGCGATGGAATGCACTTCGTCCTTGGGGGAATCAGACTCCCCTCCCACCCAGAAGAAGCACCACAAACATCGGGAGCACCAGGGGAGAGAGAGAGAGGTAGATCCCATTCTAGGCGCAGGTCCTCAGGCTCAAAGTCAGGGTCGTCGGGGCATGATTCCTGCCTCACGGCCCTCAAACCTTCCTCTGCTGGGTCTGTGGCGACCAAGTCCTCAGGGACTACCCTCCAACCCTTAAAGGTGCATCCGCCCGCCGAGAAGGCTTCCTTGGCAGGCACAGATAAGTCCTCCTCCCGCTCGGCCTCTGCTTCCAAAGCCGATCTCCAGGAGTCGAGCAAAGCCTCAGGGTCTTCTGGCGGCAGGGCCTCGTCCTTGCCATCAAAATCAAAGGACTCCGACTGCTGCCCGCCACCGGCGGCTGACCGACATTCAGTCGAGAAGTCCTCTAAACAGCGCAAGTCTGACTGTCCCAAGGCTCACGCCACCGAGGGACGCCGGTCAGACTCCAGAGACAAGCGGACGCCAGACTGATGTCCGCTTGCGGCTCCTCCGGCCTCCTTCCCCCCTCCGGTGAAGGCCTTTCCACTTCCAGTTAAAATCGTTCCGACGCTTGTCACCCCGGTACCATCCAGCGTCAGCTCTGGGACCCCCTCTCTGCATCAGATGCTGGTCCACCTGACATCAGAAGCTGACAACAGGGCAGCGGATGCTCTTCTGTCATTGCCCACAAGACTAACGCTGAGCTCCAAGGACACCAATGCCAGGGGTTCTGACCTGACGCCGCACCCCAGATGACGGGCTGGTGGGACGCTCTGGTGCACCTCCTTCTGCGCCTGGTTCCCCAAAACTGAACCTTTTCAAAAAAGGAGCTCATCTCCCACTGGTAGGACTTGGTCAGACGTGATCTCCCAGTGGGCGTGCCTCCTCCCACGCCTCAGCCCAGTACCCCAGGGGGCCCTGTTCCTGATCTGGTCTCAGTCCCGGAGCCTTCTGATCAGGAGGCAGGGAAGGAGCCTGCACCACCCAAAAAACACACAGACAAGAGGTGCAGGAGGACTAGGTCCAGCAGTTCCTCCCGCTCTCCCTCTCCAGACAAGAGGTGCAGAGGAGGCATCAAGATCCCATCCTCTTCAACCTCAGACTCATATGTTAACTCCAACACCTCTTGTGTTGACTCGGATGTCAAACCAGATTTAGGGGACACGGAGGGCACTCCAAATCCCCGGATGACCCCAGCTTCATGGAGGTGATGAGCACATCCAGGCAAACATGGTTTGGGACAGTGAGGCCCTTGACCCGAGCAACTGTGGTTGGCTAAATACCTCTGCCAAAAAGACCCTAAGCCGGGGGTCATCCCTCCTATGGTTGACACCTTTGAGGACGTCAAGTTCACTACCTGGAAGCTCCCTCACACCTCCTCTGCCATGCCCAAGAAGACTCATCGGCTCTACCAGCCCCTAAGGACCACCCCTTCTTGGCCGAACCACCCGCAGTGGACTCAGTGGTGATTTTGGCAGCTCACGACTGTTCACAGAGGCCCAAGTACCTGAGCAGCCAGCCGCCTGACTGGGAGTTGAAGTAGTTGGATTCCGTGGGACGAGGTGTAATATGCTGCCACCTGCAGTATCAGGAGTCTTAACTTTCTGACACACATGGTCCAATTCCAGAACACTGTTTGGGATGAAGGAGTGGACATTGTACAAAACATGCCCGATTGCCCTCAGTGGGCAGAGCTTGCCAAACTGCTGCAGACAGGCTCAAACATGGGTACCCACATTCTGAGGTCGGCCTATGACTCTGCGGACACCTCCTCGGGGCGGCCGCTACTGGCATTTGCCTGTGACACCATGCTTGGCTCTGGGTTTTGGGGTTCGATCCAGATGTGCAGATGAACATTCTGGACGCTCCCTTTAAGGGCTCCGTGCTGTTCGGCGAAGACACGGAGAAGATAATCACCAAGCTGCAGGACTCCAGTTAGGCCAACCCGAACCATACAGTCCATGTACTACCCCAAGTAGGGGCAACCTCGAAGCCCTGCTTTTGTGGCCGTGGGGGACATCAGTCTCAACAACCTCGCTACCAGTCCCACTTGCAGCGAGGTGGCTTTAGTCATTGGGGCAGAGCCAGGGGCTCCTTGGCCTCCTCCTCTAGACAGGCTAAACCAGCTACTGCCACCTTACCTCCCCCTCCCACTGCCTGACTATCCAGGCCACCTCCTCCCCTGGAAGCCTTGTCGGGGGAGCTGGTCAGAGGACACTTTTCTCTCTACGCAGATGCCTGGAGTCAAGCGACCTCCAACCAGTGGGTCCTTGAGCTCATGGGGTTCAGGCATTCCTTAGAGTTCGACGCCATCCCGCCAGACAGACCACCACCCCCATCCTGTTGTCCCAGGGAAAACCGGGTGCTGATCAGAAGGGACTCCAGTCTCTTCTGGGCAAAAACACCATTGAGTCGGTTCCCCTGGCCGAGCGAGAGACAGGGTTCTTCTCCCACTTCTTCGTGGTCCCGAAGAAGTAAGGAGACCTCAGACCTATTCTGGACCTCAGTGATCTAAACCAATGCTTTTCCTATCGGAAGTTATGTATGGTTGCCCTCCCCACTCTCCTGCCCTTAATTTTGGCGGGAGACTGGCTGGCATTCCTGGACATGCAGGATGCCTATCTACATATTTGTATTGCCAGGGGTCATTGAAGATTTCTGAGGTTCAGATTGGAAGGCAAGGGCTATCAATTTAAAGTCCTCCCCTTTGGTCTCTCTTCAGACCCCAGGGTATTCACCAAGTGCCTGGCAGTGGTCGCTGCGGCATTTCAGAGACTGGGCCACTTCATGTTCCCTTATCTGGATGACTGGCTCCTCCTGGCTCCATCCAGGCCCCTCCTGTTGGAAACTATCAGTGACTTCCTCTCGCTGTTTCAACACCTGGGGATCACGGTCAACAGGGAAAAGTCTCGACTTCTCCTGTCCCAGAAGCTCCAGTTCATTGGAGCTCTTCTGGATACCACCCTCGGGAAAGTGTTTCTTCCCTCCGACAGAGCACGTTGGATTCAGGTCTTGGCGTACCAAGTCTCTACAGCCTCAAGGGTCCCTGCAAGACTCCTCAGACTGCTAGGGAGCATGGCAGTCACCATAGTTTCTGTCCCTCTGGCGCGGTTGCGCATGCAGACCATTCAGTGGTCATTAGGAGCCCAGTGGGATCAAAAACAGGATGATTTGGATGCCTCGATCCGGATATCGGAACCGATCTGCCGAGAATTGCACTGTTGGATGTCATCACAGAACTTACTGGTGGGTATCCCCTTCCATGTAAGGGCCCCAACGCAGATTCTGACCACAGACGCATTGTCCTCAGGATGGGGCGCCCACTTGGGAACACAAAACACTCAGGGATCTTGGTTCCCAGTAAAGGAAGATCTGCATATCAACGTTCCGGAACTGAGAGTGGTCCTGTATGCTCTTCAGGCCCTGGTCTCAGTCCTAGTGCCTGGCCACCTGTTGGTCCAGACGGACAACACTTCAGTGATGTTCTACATCAACAAACAAGGTGGCACACACTTGTACCCCCTCTGCCAGGAAGCCATGCAGGTGTGGGACTGGGCTCTGGAGCATCAGCTCTTCTTGATGGTGGTTCACGTTCCAGGAGAACAGAATGTGTTGGCCGACGTGCTCAGCAGAACCTGGTCACAGGCTCACGAATGGGAGCTGCTTCAGGAAGTCACAGATCAAATCTTCTGCCGGTGGGGGACATCAGAGATAGATCTCTTCACGTCACAATCCAGTGCAAAACTGCCTAGTTTCTGCTCGCTAGGTCCAGAGCCTGGAGCTTTTGGCAAGATGCTGTGACCCTTTCTTGGAAGGGAGGTTTCTCTATGCGTTCCTTCCTCCCGCTCTTGCAGAAGGTTCTCCTCAAGGCACAGTCAGAACCATCTGCCCTCATTCTGATAGCTCCACTGTGGCCTTGTCAGATTTAGTTTCCTTTGCTCCAGTGTTAAGCAACAGAGCCTCCGCTGCCCCTTCCAGTTTCCTCTCATCTTCTGTCTCAGGACAGTGGGTCACTGGTCAGTCCGAATCTGCGCTCCCTTCACCTGCATGTCTGACTCCTCAGGACCTAACTAAATCCAGGTTTGGAGTATCTGATCAGGTAGTGCATTTGGTTGAGGTGCGTAAGCTTGCCACCAGGGCCACTTATGCTATGAAGTGGAAACATTTCTGTATCTGGGCCGCAGACAAGAGGGTGGACCCCCGGTCTGTCCGGTTAATTCCATTTTGGAATACTTGCTTTCCTCGGAGTCAGGTCTCAGTTATTCCTCCATCAAGGTACAGCTGGCTGCCATCTCCGCTTATCACTTCCCAGTGCAGGGTAAGACGGTGGCTCAGATAGAGGTCTCTAAGGCTTTCCTTCATGGTATTCTTAATATCAGGCCTCCCATCTGGGATCCTGTCCCTCCTTGGGATCTCCTGTTTGTCCTAGAGAAGCGTACGCTTCCTCCCTTAGAACCGGCAGTGGAGACTGAGCTTCGTTTTCTGTCCTAGAAAACTTTGCTTTTGGTTGCCAGTACTTCAGCGAGGCGCATTTCAGAGCTTCAGGTTCTCATGTGTAAAGAACCCTATCTTATTTTCCATAAGAGTAGGTTGACCTTAACACTAACCCAAAATTCCTACCAAAGGTGGTTTCAGAGCTCACTCTTAACCAGTCCGTTCAGCTTCCAGTGTATTACCTGGAGTATTCGAACAGAGGAGAGGCTCTGCTTCGTTCCTTGGACATCTACAGGGCTCTTCGATGTTACCTGGCTAGGACCAAGGAGACAGGAAATCTGATCATCTGTTTGTGTCATTTGCTCAAAGGTCCTTAGGTTGCCTGGTCACCAAAAAACGCTTTTCGCAAGTTGGTCCATTGCATTACCTTTTGTTATCAGAAACACAATAGGTCTACTCCGGCCCGATTAAGGCTCATTCTAACAGGGCAGTCGCCACTTCCTTTGCAGCGTTGAAGCGGGTATCTGCAGCTGACATTTGTGCTGCTGCTACCTGGCACTCTGTTCACACATTTGTCAGACACTACAGCCTTGACATCATTTCAGACGCAGAGCAGGGTTTGGTCTCGCAGTTCTGCAGCACTTGGTTTCTGAGGGATCCTTCCTGCTCCTATTTCTCCTGTTTTCCTGTTTTTCCTTATTGTTTCCCGCCAAGGTGTCTTAGTTATACTGCTTGGGAATCAGTCCTACTTGTAGTTACCTGCTGCAAGAGCTTCCTCTTGAAGTAAGATAGTACAGTTACGTAAGAACTTACCGTAACAGTAGATCTTCGAGAGACGCTCTTGCAGCAGGTATATTTTCCCGTCCTTCTTCCCCCAGGGATCAGGCCTTTTCCAAGCTGGCTGTTCCTCAATGTGAGGAAAAGTTTGGGTCACACTTCCTGTTTGTCGCCTGTTGCGATCCGTTTGCCTGTAGGGGAGCGTACAAGAACTGGAGCACGTGGGGAACTCCTCCTTTATATAGAGTGACGTCGAGGGTGGAGCCAATATCAGTGGTGGTGTTCCCACGTTGGCACTGCTAGAAGAAGAATTTGCCGAGAACTGCTGCTAGGTGGCCTCAGTCCTACTTGTGTTACCTGCTGCAAGAGCTTCTCTTGAAGATCTACTGTTACACTAAGTTCTTACGGAACTGTACTTTACTCTTCTGTAACTGTAGTTCTAGGAGTGGTATATGGTGCACATCCACGCAACCCACCTGACCTCCCCTGGCATGTGGCGCATGGATCCCTGCTTCCAGTGTGCAAGATTTGACATCCCGTTGTGGAGCTGAGGAGGATACCACCTTGGTGGGAGGAGCTTAGCTTGAAGACATTCCGGTGGGAATTAAAGGGGAAAGAAGAATGCCTGAAGTGTGGTTGTGCACCATATACCACTCCTAGAACTACGGTTACAGGTGAGTAACCCTAATTTTTCCCTGGTGCCTGATGTCACGCCTGCCCTCCGACCCCTATCCCTGTAGTATTAGAGAATTTCCTGGTGTCTAGTGGTACCCTCCTACCCGCCAATCACCCGTCCTAGTTCCACCCTGCCTCCCGATGGCTAGTGGCTCCAGCAGCTGCAGTGAGTTCATCACTTGCAGAGGATTCTCTGTGGTGACTGGTGTAGCCCTCCTCTCACCTCCTCAGCCGGCCGCTGTATGGGATGACAGAGTGCTTGCCAGTAACAGTACATTTGGGTGGCAGTTACCACCTGTGCAAACCTTGAATTTGCCACTACTTGTATGCAGGGCACCCCAGCCTACTGCACAGCGTAAGTTAGCTGGGGTGCCGCCACTGGGTGTTTGCCGTGCTGTGGGGGCTCTGAATAGAGACACGACTTATGAATCAGGCACAAAATATGGCTGTTTTGGGCAACGCCCTTAGCGCCGGGCTAACTTTTGCATATCTGGCCCCAGCAGACCTAGAAAGGTAATGACTAATGATTGATGGGAAAGAATGTAGATGATGCTATGTGCAGATGATGTATGCTGACAATTAAACAATTTCACAGCAGCCTCCCCTACTGATTAAAGGTCTGAAAACATTTGCAAGAGTGTCAGGTGTTCAGATAAACTAGAACAAGTCTAAACTCCCAATGAACAAAAACTGTTGAAAGGACCTATTTCTATAGTGTCAGCTCCTGACCAACCACTCCCTTTCTCTGCTTCCTATGCGGTAGCTAATTATCCTCTTTCTGGAAGCCATATTGTGGTAGTTGGTGTACAAATTATCGATGTGGTAAGGTGTTGAAGGCCTTGCTGAAGGCCAGATAGATTATATCGACTGCATAGTGCTTATCTGCCTCCCTAGTTGACCTCCTCAAAGAAGGCGATGAGTTGGTTTTGCAGGACCTTCTTTTTGTGAAGGCATGTTGTGTGCTAGAGACCAGCCTGTGGTCTTCTATGTGCTGAGCTACCAGATCTTTCAGCAATGATTCATCACTTTGCCAAGTCCTGAGGTGAGGCTCATAGATGTGTAAATACCTGCATCTGGTCTAACCACATTCACTTCATTGTATATAAAGATATTCTCCTGAAGAGCATCCTGAACTGCAAATATATCATTTCCAGGTATGTCCTGGGGGAATCTGATATAGGAGTAATACAGAATCAACATGACACAAAATAAGGTGCACATACTAACAATTGGCATAGACAAAAGACAAACCTATATACATGATGAACAGGTGTACACAGGATACGCATGATTACACGTGCAAAAGTCATATGAATAATAGTAGTGGTTGTATAAAACATTTATTTATTTTTTTTATTTAATATATTTTATTGCTTAGCAAAGTCATGACATTATTAAGACAAAGCAGTAGAGCTGACAATATTTGGAAGCATGACATCTTAGATACTGGTAGAATAGGAAGAGAGAGAACTGAAAAAATCAACGAACCAGATGAGTAAACAATCTGGAAAATTGAGTTTAACAATTTAAACGAACCCCCCCTTCCTTACCACCCCACCCCCTCCTCGCTGTGGTGTATATTAATGTCCATTCATGTGGCTATGCTATTATTCAAATAAAAGAACACAAGAGGCCATATGTAGGATGGTAAAGGAAAGAGAAAAAAAACAATTTTTACAGTAAAATTCACTTCCTACTTGAGATAGTGTGAGAAGGAGCAATTCAAAGAAAACAATGGAGTAGAGGAACCGCATCCCAGCTTGTATATAAGTGTCAATTCAAGTAGAGGCATATCACTTTCCCCATTTTTTCATAGAGGAGGGCTGACGGTACACTTGTGCTATTAGATGTTCAACACGGAGTGCAAAAGACATCTCATGCAACCACTCCAGTATATGATATTGTGATCTGGTCTTCCTAATGTCTGAGTACCAGTTTTTAACCGCCATTGATATTAAAGTTAGATGGTATCTTTTTTCTTTTACCTGGATTTTGGAATAGTCTCCAAAAATACAAGTTTTGGGAGAAAATAGGCCACGCAACCCCAACAACGGATCTAGAGTTGATTCTATTTGTTTCCATAAGGGGATACTGAATCGCATCGACCACAGAATGTAGCAATGTACCCTCCTCCTTATTACATCTGGAGCATGTTGCAGAGGTATCGTTTCATTTGTACTAGTTTAATAGGGGTATAGTAAAGGTTATTTAGGATACAATACTGTGTTATCCTGTATCGATCCTGGGTGTGATAAGTGTATAGGTCTCCATACACTTTGCAAGTTGATGTCTCTGCTCGGATAGAGACTTTGCCAGATTTTGGAACCAGCGGCCATGGGGTTTCTGGAAATGTGTGGAGCAGGCTATACAATTTTGAGATGCCATGCGGTTTATTAACTATTATGGAAATTTGGTGGAAGAAATCGGCAAATTGAGAAGCTTTGGTTTTGCACCCAAACGTTTTGCTTAAAAGGTGTTTAAGCTGGGTAACTTTATAAGTAACCATTACCGGCCACCCAAACTTTGCTAGGATTTCTTCTGTAGTTAAGATGTGGTCTGGTGAGTAGAAATCTGCCACCTTGCATTCGGAGAGGACTGGTAACCATCCTCTGGTTATAAAAGAATCACCTATCTGAAGATTCGGGTTTGCACAGATGGGTTGGGAAAAATCTAAGATTGGGGAGACCTTGAGATGCCTAAAAAACTGGGAGAGAACCCTGAGAGAAGTCCCAATCGGGAGAGACTGAAAAGTTTTGGGTATATTTCTTTGGATACATAAAAGAGAGACGCTGGAGCTATATTGTGAGTTCTAAAGAGCTCTAGTTCCGCCTGCAACCATATTGGGCTATATCCATGATGGGCGAGGGAGTCAGGTAGGGATAGCCATTTTCCACATTTATGTAAATGCGAGGCCCAATAATATAATAGGAAATTGGGGAGTCGGAGCCCACCAAAATCCTTAGACTGGGATAATTTGTGATAGGATTTTCTGGTTGTTTTGTTATTCCATATAAACAGGTTAATTCCTGAGTGAATACGTTGAAAGTAAGATATTGGTAACCCAGGGATTTATTTAACTCTAAAAATTGATTAGCGTTTTGCTCATAAAAGTGCTAAATCTTTGTAAAAATGCATAGCTCTTGCCTCACTGTGTTTAACAAACACAGCACTTCTAGAAAATCCATATAAATACTTTCTGTACAGTTAGTATAGTCCCAAGAAAAAAATTGCTAATCAATTATTTAAAACCCTGGTAACCAGATGTCCAGCATGCTCAAGGGATAGAACAGTCTGGGCAGTACGTTCATCTTAATGGTGTTAATTCTGCCCCAAAACAATAGTGGGAGTTTGCTCCATCTTGTTAGGTCTTGTTGAATGTCATGCCACAAATCCTCTAAATTTAGCTTCCGTGATAGAGAAGAGCTTAAGGTAATATAAATCCCTAAGTATTTTATGGAACGTGGAGCCCATTTCATACCAAATTGGGTGAAATTTGAGCTATGTGTAAAATGATTGAGATGAAAGATTTCAGTTTTGCTGATGTTGAGTTTATAGTTCGAGTGTTTACTAAAGTCTTCAATTATTGTCAAGGTTTCTTCTAGGGAGGAAACTGGATTTGAAAGATGAAGGAGTATGTCATCAGCGTAAACTGAGATTTTGGCAGTATTATTGACTGTGGGGATGCCGACAATTAGTGGAGATAAGTTTAAACATACAGAGGGCTCAAGATACAAGTTAAATAAGAAGTGGGAAAGTGGACAGCCTTGTTGTGTGCCTGAAGTGAGGGGGAAAAAATCAGATAGGATTCCGTTGCAGTATAACCTAGCTCTAGGAGAGGAATACAGCACTTGAATCCATTTTATAAATAAATTAGGGAAGCCCATGGTTTGCAATGTTGTCCAGAGAAAAGTCCAGTCTACCCTGTCAAACGCTTTTTCTGCGTCTAGCGAAATTAGGGCCATTGGAACGGGGGACAATTTTGCTGTATTGATAATCTATTGGAGTTTACGATGATGGTCTGCTGGGGTTCTGCTGGCAACAAAACCTATTTGTTCAGGGCTAAGTAGAGAGGTCCAGACTTGCTCCATCCTTTTAGCTAATATTTTGGCTAGGATTTTAATATCGCAGTTTAATAAGAAATGGGGCGATAACTTGTTGGAAGGTGTGCAGGTTTGCCTGGTTTAAGGAGGAGAATGATGAGAGCTTCAAAAGTGTTGGATCTTGTGTATGCCCTGAAAGCAGGTATTGATATAGACGGAGCAAACCTGGTGCTAGATCTTTAGCAAATCGCTTATAAAAGTTTGAAGATAGGCCGTCGGGACCAGGAGCTTTGTCTGGCGCTAGGTCTTTAATAGCTGACATTATCTCCTGAGTGGAGATGGGGCAGTTAGCAATAGTTGTTGCCCAGGAGAGAGACAGCAAGGGAATTGATGCTAAGTAGTTTAGCATCTCATTTGGGGGTAGTTTTGTTATATAGTAAGGAGAAATAATGCTTAAGTACTGAGACCATGTCTCTAGGATGAGTTTAACTACCAGTAGAGTCTTCAATCGAGGTTATTAGTCTGGAAGTCTCTAATTTCCTTAGCCGTGAGCTAAAGATGACTTGCCCCGCTAGCCTGTTCAATGTATTTTACGCAAGTTCTTAATATAGCAAACTCTACTTTTCTTGGAGTAGGAGGGAGTATTGGTTCCTTAGGACGAGAAGTGTTTTCAGGGTGTCTGGTGAGGAAGGGTGGGGGAATGCTCGAGTGTTTTGATTTGAGCTAAAAGTGTAGCGGCTGTGGCCTCATTCTTCTTTTCGTGAGGCTAATCTGATAAATTCTCCTCTCAGATAGCATTTCAGCTTTCACTAAATAGTCTACCCACTGTAACTGAACCTTGGTTGTGGTTAAAGAAAGTTTGAATCAGGTCCGAGATTCTAGTGATGGTATAGTCATCTTTCAGAAGTTGGTTATTTAATCGCCAGACCGGATCTCTATGAGAGTTTTTGTCTAATACCATGGTCACCCATACTACTGCGTGGTCCGATATAACTATAGGTTCTATATCGGAATTACACATGCCATGCAAAATAGAATTGCTAAGTAATATATAGTCCAATCTGGACCACGTGGAATGTGCCATGGATTGGAAGGTGAAAATACGGGCCACTGGGTTCTGCAATCTCCATGGGTCACATAACCTGACTGAGTCCATAAAATCTGAGAGCGCTTTTTGAGCGATGGAGAGGGGCCTAAGTGGGGAGTTGGATCTATCTAGGTCTTGTGTAGGGGGTAAGTTCCAGTCTCCACCAAGTATCATTGGTATAGACATAAATGCCTGTAACTTATCTAGTAAGTTTATAAAGAAGTCTGGGTTCTCTCCAAGGGACTGTATATACTCCTAGTACTACTTGATTGTGATCCAGAAGGCCGTGGACTATCGTGTACCTCCAGCTGGATCTGTAATGATGGTTTTGGCTTGAAATGCTATTGAATGATGAATAAGAATAGCTGTTCCCCTGTGGCAGATGACATGCCGAAGCAAAGACTTGCCAACTTCTTTTTGCAGGCTAATAGCTTCCTTCGGTAGAAGATGGGTCTCTTGAATAAAATAAATTTTTGCTTGTAGTAGAGCTAAGTGTTTGAGTATTTGGGTTCTCTTAGTGGGTGTGTGGGTTCCTCTCACATTCCATGTAACAAATTTCTTAAGACTATATGTCATCCGTTCCTGACGCAGTCTGCATAGCCTCTATCCTAAATAACACAAGGATGTACACCACAGCGTTCCCCCCCCCATATCCATATCTTTTCCGTAACATATTACTGGAACTCATCAGTATCCCATAGTTAGTTAACAAACTCCCCAAACAATAAACATACATCTCATCCTGGAGATCTCTCGCAAAGAAAACAGCTGCGCAACTTAGAGTGAGTCCAGGCCAGTTTTCCCTCCCTCCCTCTAAGTTAACCCACTTACAACTATGTACAACAGACACACTGCTTTTAATCCCCTGTAGTAATTTCTTCATGTTAACTTCACCTGCAGCTATTTTTTTTGGTACCCTAGTATGGTCTCTCCTCATAGACAAGTTTAGGCCAGGCCCACCAACATTAGACAAGTCTGGGTTATCATGGTTTTGCTTCTCCGTGGTGTCTGTCCTGCAATAGCTTATAGGGCCCAATATCTAACTTTACTGTACTAGTAAGTATAGACACGTCTATGAGAGAGCTAGGAACCCCCCTTTCCAATGCGTGTGGTTTAATGTGATCAGCCCCATTCCATTCCCCCTCCGCTCCATCCCTGAACCCTTCGTCGGTGTCAGCATTTTAAACGTGGAAAGAAAAAGAGATAAAAGAACAAAAGAAGAAGAAAAAAAAAACACCCCCACAGCACCTCCCTCCTCCCCTCCCAATCGGGGGGAGAGAGATTTGAAAGTTTATTTTAACTTAGTTCAGTCAACTGCGGTTTAAAATAAAACTCGTCTTTGCCATGTACGTGCTGCTGTTCTGGAGGCTTGTTATGTCAAAATAACATTTGTTTAAGATCATATAATCATCTTGATGCGAGACGAATAGGCCACTTTGCCTGAAACTTGGTGTTTCCCCTAGGGACCCGATGTGTTGATGGACGGGCAGCGTGGTGGCGTAACAGGATATCAGTCCTCTCGGAAACCTGCAGTGTTTAAAATGGGTTCCTCCTTAGAGGACAGTTTAACGCCCTCTAGGTTTCAGGCGCATAATGCTCCTACGGCCTCATCAGGATCGATCACACTGGAGTAACCAGAGCAGGCAACATGGGATCATCTTCTTCCCGAAACTCAGGTAACCAGTGCTAGTGCAGAGAAGAGCAGGGAGTAATTTGGGTGAGAATGCATTAATATATCAGGTAGTGAAGACAGGAACTTCCACATGGGTCTCGAGCTTGTGTCACCATTAAGCCCTCTGTTAATATTGCCTCAGGAGATTTTAAACAGAGAGGGTAGCTTCTGAGCCAAATCTGCCTGAGCGTGGGATACTACATCGTATGAGTGCCACTTTCCTTCCAGCAAGATCTGGAGGCGTGCAGGATAGGTCACTTTGAATTTGATGCCCGCAGCTATCAATTTGCTGACCACGGGGTGAAAGGTGGCTCTCGGTTGGCTGGTTTTGAGTGGTAAGTCCTGGGTGATGTGTAACTTTTTCCCTTCCCAGGTGATAGATTGCAGTTACTTCACTTTTAATAGGATGTGCTGCCGTTCTAAATATTTCAGCATATGTATGGTTATGGGTCTGGGAGGGCCGGTGCCTCTGGCCTTGGTTGCAGTGATCTGTGCGCTCTTTCAATTATGTATGTGGGGTTATGCGGTGAGGGTCCCACAATCTTAATGAGCAGCGATTGTATAAAGGTGATGGGGGAAGAGCCTTCTGATCCTTCTGGGAGGCCGAGGATTAAAACATTATTTCGCCTGCTACGGCCTTCCAAGTCTTCGGTTTTCTGCTGCAGTTTAGTAACTTGCTGCCTTAGTTTGACCAGTTCTGGGTCAGTTTTATCTCGCCATGATTCCATCGAGTGAGTGCGTGCCTCATTGTCTGCCATTCTTTGTTTCATACTGGATATTTCACTACGAAGATTCTTTAGCTCCGATGTTAATTCAGATAGTGACTCTTTGAATGGTTGCATTTCTTGCAAAAGCGCTCCTCCGATAGTGGGATTGGTGCAGAGAGGAGCACTAGTTGTTTATCGAGGACATCTGCTGGTGCTGTTTCGCTTTCTTGGCCTGTTTGTCCGGTAGAGACGGTGTATGTTTAGGGAGGGTCGCCTTCATCTCTGATTCCATTTTCCGACTTGTATTTATCGGCGATGGACTCAAAACTCTCCAGGGAGCTTCGGACGGTTAAGGCTTATATCGACCAGGTGATCTCAGCGTAACTAGGCTTAAAAATGACTAAATTAGCTGAATTAATGGAGGTGGGCGGGAGCAGAGGATAGCTGTGCTAGCCATGCATCACGTGATCTCTCCCATATAAAACATTTATATCGCAGCCAGGAGGGGTGCTAATGGTAATTTGACTAGTTGTACTAGAAAATTAAGGGTAAGCTATTGCTTGCAAAAAGGAGTGCAGAAAATATTCATTAGGTGACTGCAGAGAGGCAGGAGGTCAGGTGCAGAAGATGTGCATGGTGTGAATCTTGAGGCATTCCAGAGTTATGTAAGAGGAGCTGATTGGTGGGGATGCCATACCAAAGCCAAAGAAATTGGAAGAGGAGGCCTGCCACACTGAGCTTAGCATGAGGCAGAAGTTGTGTGTGTGTGTGTGTGTGTGTGTGTGTGTAGTAGGGAAGGGGGGTGTCAGAGTTTTTGAGGTGATTAGAGAAGGGAAGCCAACAGGACAGGAAGGAGCTGAAATTTCTGGGGAAGGACCCTAACCAGAATTAGGAAGTGACAAAGACACAGTGAGGGAGAGGAGTCTGCTGGGGGGGTGGGGGAGAGTGACAGTAATGAGTACACAGAACTGTGTTGGGTGCTGGGAGGGCAACTAAGTGAATATCAACTGAATGAGTGGATAAGAGAATCCAGCCTGGCTTAGTTGAAGTAAGTTGGAAATGCTGTATATCATGTCTCTATAGTCAAATGCTGGAAAGATCATATTCAATGCAGTCTCTTGTTAAGCAGAGAGGGGGATAGAAACACAGAAACTTAGAAGTTGTGATGGGGACTGTACGATCCATCAAGTCTGCCCTTGGCTTCCTACCCCCTACTTAGCTGCCTGCTTATGTATCCCACAGTGTCTGTCCCATGCCCGCTTGAATTCCTCCACTGTCTTGGCTCCCACCACCCCCTCCAGCAGGCTGTTTCATGGTTCATAAAGGTATGCACGATTCCACAGGAAATGGATAATCTTATCTGTGTCAATCTTCACCATTCATCACAGATGGGGGTTACCTGGCCGGAGGTCAGGACCCAGCAGAAGCTTTTTTTTTTTTTTTTAAAAGGTGGCGGAGCCGACACACCATCGGCACTACCCTCGAGGCCGACGTACTGCGTGGTGCTCAAGAGTTGGCCTTTAGGCTGTATCGACTCCGCCTGCCTACCAGTTCTTCGCCTCCCACCGTCGAGGTCGCCTCGTGGGAAGCTTCTGACAAGAATTTTAGGCCTTCAGCCTTTCGCCTTCGGCATTTTCAGTCCGTCGGTTGCCTGCCGGTTCTGTGTTCTGCCTTCACTCGACGTCGCCTGGTAAGATCTTTCCTTTTTATTTGAATTTTGCGACGTCGAGTCTGTTTTGGTGTTTTTTTCCGTAGGTCATATCTCAGTCGGAGGGCAAGAAGTCTTCGAAGACGGGTCGGCCCCCCATGCGTTGGTGCCCGTGCGGCTGAAAATTCTCTGTCACCGACCAGCACAACCAGTGTCTTGGCCCACTTCACGACATGGACTTGTGCGATGCCTGATTCTCCATGGACCGCTGGGTCCTCGAACAGCGTGCGTTGAAAGTGGGGCGAGCTCCGCCGACTTTCGGGGGTAGGGTTCGCACTCATCGGGCCAAGCCACGCTCTCTCGGCCCTTCCTCCGGGTCCCCTCCCGGTTCTATACGGACCGAGGAGGAGGGAGCCTCGGCTACTTGTAGCCTGGCTATCGCCGAGGCTCCTCCCTCGGCGCAGGAGGCCCGTCCCGCTTCCTCCCGGGAGCGGGTGGGAGGCGCCGCCATGGCAATCGCCCCTTCGGGGGTGAAGGCTCCCCGGTGTCGCTCCCTGCGGCTTCGGAAGGCCAGGTCGGCGCTATCCTCGACGCCGCCGGTCAGCGCCGTTGGAGCCTTCAGCGCCGTTCAAGGCGCCGTGGGCCCTGTCAGTGCCGTCGGTTGGCACCGTCGAGGCCCTGGCAACGACCGTTCGCGGTGCCATGGGACCAGATCCAGCGTCCTCCTTTGCCATGTCTCACCTCGGCGCTGTCCTCAGCTCCTGAGGTTGAGCACAGCGCCCGTGCCTTCACGGCTCGGCGCTGTGGGGCCTTCAACTCCGTCTGTCGGTGCTGTCCTCGGCGCCGTCCACTCTCTTGGTGCTGTTCGTGGCGCCAAGGGGCCGGTCGGTGCCGTGTTCGGCGCCAGGTCTGCCTTCAGGGCCATCGTCAGCGCCGCTACAGTCCTCGGTGCCACTCGCGGTGCCATGGGGCCGGGTGACGTTGACGCTGAGGGTGCTGCGGGGCTGCTGTCAGCGCTGTCCTGTCCCTGGTACCGCCCGGTGCTGGTGGACTCGCACGGCGCTGCATCTGGCCCTGGCACTGGACCGCTGGCTGGAGCTGCCCCGTGCCTCCTGCAGGTCCGCTCGGCCAGGGGTTGCGGAGGGCATGGATGCCGACTCCAGGCACAGCACTGGCTGTCGGGCCCGGTGGCAAGGTTGGTTCTGCCGCCCTCCCTACGGTTTGGCTCAGAGCCTGGACTCTACCTCTTGGGAGTCGGGTCGAGCTCGAGGTCGGACGACAAGTGGCACCCCTCGGGGTTGGCTGCGGAGGGAGGGCAGCACTGTGGTCTCGTCGACACGAGTCTGTAGCCAGCCCCTACTGAGGAGAGGCAGGTGGCCCCCAAGACTAGGGTCAGTGGTGCTGACCAGCAGGCAGTGGTGCGAGCCACCATAGTTCTGCAGCCTGGTCTTGGGGGTTTCATCGATCCCTCGGTGATGGTACCCCCTCCAGTTGTGTGTCTTGATCGCCCAACTTTGGGGCCCATCGAGAAGCCTACAGGAGGGGAGGGTACTGTTCCCTGGGTCGCCCAGAGATGCCAGCTACCTAGGCTGGCCCTCTCGAGGAGGAGGACTCTCTCGGACTCTGAGGGGTCGAGGGGTGTGGGGTCGGCACGTCGGCCTTTTTCTGGGGTCCACTCGGGCCCTGGACGGAGCCGTGGTGCAGATTTCACCTTCCCCCTCGGGTTCCTTGAGGGAGTCCCGTTCTTTTGAGGCAGGGGACCATCCTTTTGGACCTTTATGGCCCTGGTCGCCTCACTGGGGGGATTCTTCTGGGCGCAGCCAAGGCAGTACCAACGTGGTTGTACAGCTGTCGGCTGTGGGGTCTTCCGGGGCACCCTCCTCGGGTGCTCACGGTCCGTTCCCTAGCCCTGGTGGAGGTCAGCCGACTTCTCTTCTCGGCTCTGCCCCTATCCCTCTTCCACATTCTCCTGTGCTCCCAGGCATTCTTGGTCCCTAGCGGCCATCTCACCTGGGAGCAGTTCAGAGTGGTGGCTGCCCGGTTCCCTGCTTATGTTAGGGCTATGGACAGCCAGGTTTTTCAACCTCCCCCCGTGCAGCCACCCTTTGAACACATGGTGACCTCCAGCTCCTCATCCCCCTCTTCTGGGGGAGAGGAACTTTCTGTCCACATCTCTCCGGCTGCTGATCTCTCTGAGTATCAGCGTTTCCTCGTGAGGATGTTGGAGGACTTGCACCTTTCATCCTCTACTATCAGCAATCCTGAGCATGTGGCGCACGCCTTTCTAGGCGATTTTGGCGAGGCCACTGTTGTGGTGCCGCCCTGGCCAGCTCCCTTTCAGGAGGCGTCCTTGCGTTTCTGGCAGAGGCCCTTCTCCGGAGTTCCCGCCCCAAGGGACCTCAGCCAGAGGTATTGTGCTCCCACGGAGTCTCCAGGTTCTATGCCTTATCCGCAGTCTGGCTTGACACATCTGGACACTCCTGATGGGCTTCGCGCCCTCCACCGTGACCGGCCCCCAGATCAAGACTCCTCGGATTTTGATTTTTGGGGGAGGAGGACCTTCTACTCGGCACGGTTGCTCCTTTCTATTTCTGCTCATCAGGCCCACTATGCAGCCTACAACAGGTTCTTGTGGTCCAGGCTAGGTCAGATTCTAGCCTCGTTGCCTGACTCGGAGCAAACCAGACAAGCCATCGCGCTCTCTGCACGTGGCCTGGAGCTAGCAAGGCACCAAGCGAGGGCATCTTAGGACGCCAACGAGGTAGCTACCAGGGTCGTAGGGACAGCGATCTGCACTAGGAGATCAGTATGGCTACGTCTTTCCTGGTTGTCACCCTTGGCCCGGCGTAGGGTGATTAGCTCCGCCCACCAGGGAACCTACCTTTTCTCCCATAGAGTGAGACGGTGCTTGTCGGGGCAGCTTCCTTCCCCCTCCAGGGAGACCCCGTCTCTCTCTCTCCCACTCTTAGGCCTCTCCAGGCCCTGAAGGTTCCCCCCCTTAGTGTGTCACCCACTGAGGGCTAAGGGACCCTGTCCCTTAGGGTGTATGAAACAACCCCTTTGGGGGGGCTTGGTACTCACCCATCTGTGATGAATGGTGAAGATTGACACAGATAAGATATGAAAATTACGTACCTACCGTAATTCTGATCTTTCTGTGTATCTTCACCATTCATCACAACCCCACCCACCATCCCCCTGGGGCCTCAGTCTCTGGGCCCCTCCCTCTCTGTGGCTCCCTCTCTCCTCTTTAGGAGTGGGGTAAAGTAGGGACACACAGGGGGGTATTCTCCTATGAAGGGTAGACAGCTCGAGCGGCACTCCTTCTCTACTACTTGTCTCCATCCCGATGGGGTGGGAGTTGGTGGTTGCTCTCCTCCTGTTCTCCTTCTGGTTTCCATCCAACTATTTCAAAAACAAAACAAAAAAACCTTTTTTCACCAAACATTTTTCCTGAGAGAGTACTAAATCCCTGTACCCTGTCCTTCCTCCAGAATAGCCGACTCAGCTTCTGGGGTATTTGTCAGTTATTTTGTGCCTTGAATTCTGGCAGAGAGCTTTGCTACTCCTTGCATTTCCTATACAATCTGGTGACGGACAAGGGTCCTAGATACCTTTGATACCTCCCTCTCTCCTAAATTCTCTCCTCCCTACCCTCCCTTCTTCCACTTCCAGAGATTGGGACCCCTACCCAATCCCTTAGTCTAATCTCTTCTTTGCTGTCCTCTCAGTCATTATTTCTTCTTTTAGTTCAGTTATCCTTTCCTTTTCTGTCCCTTGGACTCTCTTGTCCCACCCTCCATCCTTCCTCTTACCTCCAGTGACTCAGAACTGGTAGGCAGGTGGAGTCGACACAGCCTAACGTTGCCAGCCCTCGGCGCCACGGTCGTCGGCCTCGAGGGCGGCGCCAATGGTGTGTCGGCTCTGCCTACCCCTTTTTAACAAAAAAAAAAAAAGCTCCCTCGGGGTCCTGACCTCCGGCCAGGTAACCCACATCTGTGATGAATGGTGAAGATACACAGAAAGATCAGAATTATGGTAGGTAAGTAATTTTCATTTTTTGTTGTTCCTTATGCTGCCACTCACGATGTGTCAATAACATGAAAATGTACTCTATCACAGAGTGAATGGTGTGGTGGCACTTCACAAATCCAATTCCGTAGACAGTCTTTCCAGATTCCAAATTGCTTCTTATTTAAGTAATGGCAAGTCTCAACGTTTCACCAAGTGTCTTGGCTTTATTAAGAGATGCCTTCATCCAAGATAATTAATTATATGTAGTCCCTTCCTTTAATACTTATATGCATTCACAATCATTTCTGAACTTTCTGTTATTTAAAACCTTGTTCATTTTTTTACTTCGATTTATATTGCATAATATTCCATTCAAGTCTGAGTCTCATGGACCTTCTCACCGTGCCAGTTTCTAAAAATTATGTCTCCTTTAATAGAGTACATTTTCATGTTCCATGGTTCCACATCACGCTCTGTGAAGAAGAATTTCCTCCTATTGCTTCTGAACTTTCCTCCCTTAAGTCGAAGGTTGTGCCCCTCTAGTCCTGCTGTAGTCCTTTACCTGAAAGAGGTTCTGCATGTGCACCCTGTTACCTTTAAGGTATTTGAATGTTTCTATCATGTCCCCATGATTCCTACGTTGTTCTAGGGAGTATAATTTGAGGTCATCCAGTCTTGGCTCATACGGTTTCTGATGCAAGCTCTGTACCATCTTTGTTACTCTTGTCTGTACCGTCTACAGCCTGTCTATGTTCTTCCTGAAGTGTGGCCTCCAGAATTGGATACAGTACTCCAGGTGAGGCCTGACCAGGGACTGATACAGGGGCATGATTACTTCATACCTTCTGCTCATGATGCCCCTCCCTATGCATCCCAGGATACCACTAGCCTTTAGTGCTGCCTTTTCACATTGTCTACTGACCTTAAGGTCATCTGATATGATCATCCCTAGGTCTCGCTCCTGCCTGGTACCTGCCAGCTGCTCCCCTTCCATTGAGTACAGTTTCCCTGGGTTACGTGTTCCCAGGTGCATGTCCTTGCATTTTTTGGCATTGAATTTCAATTACCAGGTGTTGGACCACTCCTCCAGTTTTTGGAGGTCAGCTTCCATGCTTTGCTATCCCTCTGTTATGTCTACCCTGTTGCCAGTTTTGGTGTCATCTTCAAACAGGCACACCCTTCCCTCCAGTTCATCCTCAGTGTCGCTGATGATCATGTTGAAGAGGATCGGCCCCAGAACTGAGCCCTGCAGACCCCCGCTAGTCACCCTCCCCTCCACAGACAGAGCGCCATTTAGTAATACTCTCTGAGTTCTCCCATGTAACCAGTTTCTGACCCAGTTTTTAACCTCGGGCCCAGTTCCCATGTTCTCCAGTTTTTTGACTACTTTCCTGTGCAGAATGGAGTCAAAAGCTTTGCTGAAGTCCAGGTAAACCCCATCCACTCCCCCACCCTGATCCACTGCTTTGGTGACTCAGTTGAAAAAATCAACCAGATTTGTCTGGCAGGCCTTCCCTGCCGTGAAACTGTGTTGATTTTTGTCAATTTGACCAGTTTGCCCCAAAAAAGGTATGATTCTTTCCTTCAGCAGAGACTCCAGCAGTTTTCCCACAACTGACGTTAGATTAAAGGGACACTATTGCAGGGGTCACTCAAATTGTGAAAGCCCATAACAAGATCTTTCAAATGAGGTTTACCTGTAGGGAACAGGAGTCTTGAGATATGACTAGCTAAGTAAAGTGTAAATCAACTCACAGCCACAGCCATTTCATGCAATCTTAAAAACAGGAAGTGATGTCACCGAGGGGCTAGCTCAATGTTGTTAATTATAGCTTGCCCCTCAGTGACATCACTTTCTGCTGTAAGAGTGCATGAAATGGCTGCTTCCTTGTTTTGATTTTCAGATTATTTAAATATTGATATCTCAGGACATTTGACACCTACAAGGAAGCCAAATACAGTACCTTCTTCAGCATAACTTTCCATGGGCTTTCACAGTTTGAGCAATCCCTGCAACGTTTACTGTCCCTTTAACCAGACGGTAGTTGCCTGGCTGTTCCTTGCTTCCACTCTTGTGGCGTGGTACTACTGTTGCACTCTTCCAATCCTCCGGCATCTCCCTGCTCCTTAATGGTTTGTTGAAGAGCACTGCTAAGGGGGCTGCCAGTTCCCTCCCTAGTTCTTTCAGTATTCTTGGGTGTATCCCATCTGGCCCCATAGTTTTATCTACCTTTAACTTGTCTATTTCCTCCAGGACCCTTTCCTAAGTAAAGGGATATCATTGAGGCACAGGTCAGGAAGCATAGGAAAACCAGGAGCAGTTGTAGAATTTACCAAAAGTATTTATTTATACTAGCAGTAACATAAAACAATTAAACTTATTCAGTATAACTATTTACAAAGGCAAAATAAAATAGAGAACATCCATCAGATTTTTCCTTCAGTCTCTGTGTCCTTTTTCTCTCTCTCTCTCGCTAAGCAGTTGCAGCTCAGCTCACTTGTAAGTCCTTCCAACCCCCATTCTTAACAAGCATCCTGTTCTTGTAAGTATCAGGCAGGTGCAGCTAGAACAGAGTGTCCCTGAGCTGAGGCCCCTTTTTCACAGCTCTTCTGCAAAAAGTATAAAACTTGCACTCGGGTAACCACTTGAGTTTCCAAAAGCTTTTTGCAATAATCTCTAAGTATAGTTATGTACATTTCAAAAATTAACATTGTGTAATTTCTAAACAAAAGGGATCCCAATATCAGTTACATTTCCATACAATGATCTGCATATGTTTTTATATCAGCAGATATGCAAGAGAGGAAAAAAAAATAGACAGGAAGGGGAGGCTGAGACACAGTGAGAGGCAAAGAATTGCGACACTGTCAGGGTGATCAAGTTCGAGGTCTCACAAGAAAATTTGGTTGCACAGCCAGACAGACAAGAAACAGGAAAAGAACAGAATAGATCCTTGCACTTAAACACTTTCTCCATAACAACTGGGCCAGGATTCTATTCTACCCTGTCACATACACCTCCCCTCCTTAAGAGGGAACCTGTTTTATTAAACAGGTTTCCAAAACTTTTTTATTAATTCTGTACTAGCATTTACAGCTTTCAGAAATTAAACACATGCATTATCCGTTTTTTTCTATAGCAGTACAGCAAACAGTAAAGTTAAAATCCATACATTTGTTTATCAACCTTCAGAACCCTCAATTCCTGATCCATATCTTGACAGAAAATTAGCATTGCCATTCTCTTTACCAGATTTGTGTATCACTGTGAATTTAAATGGCTTTAGTGCCAGGTACCACCCTGTGATTCTGGAATTTTTATATTTAATCTGGTTAAGTCAACAGAGAGGATTGTGATCTGTTATGAGTACAAAGTCAGTTCCTATTAAATAAAACTTAAGGGACTCCATGGCCCACTTTGCTGCTAAACATTCATTTTCAATGGTGGCGTACCTTTTTTCACTGTCATGTAGCTTCCTACTTATGTACAGAATAGGATGTTCTGTCCCATCTATATTTTGACTCAGTACTGCACCTAGGCCTACCGCTGATGAATCTGTTTGCAACACAAATGATTCCTCAGAATCTAAGCTTCTTAAAAAAGGCTGAACATAATGCAGCCTTAATGGCTTGAAAAGCTTCATCACACTCTGAGGTCCATTTCACATTATTTGGGTACCATTTTTTCGTAAGTTCTGTGAGGGGAGTAGCTAACTCAGCAAAGTTTGGAACAAATCTCTGATAATAACCAGCTAGCTCTAAAAATGACCTGACATGCTTCTTTGTTTTAGGGACAGGGCTGTTAGCTACAGCTTCTATTTTAGAAATTTCTGGCTTAATTCTCCATTTCCCAACAGATAGCCCAAATATCTGGTTTCCTGCTTGCCCAATGCACATTTGTTAGGATTAATAGGGAGACCTGCATTTTTGATAGCTTGGATAACTGCTTGTAGGTGTTCCAGGTGGCTTTTCCAGTCTGGACTGTACACCACTACATCATCCAGGTATGCAGCACAATAACCAGTGTGAGGTGATAAAATTACATCCATGTACTGCTGGAATGTAGCTGGCACACCATGTAAACTAAATGGCATGGTGGTGAACTGATAGAATCCTGTAGGATTGGCAAATGCAGCTTTGTCTCTGGATTCTTTAGCTAAAGGTATTTGCCAGTAATCCTTGATGAGGTTGAGGGTACCGATATACTTTACACTCCCCAGTCTGTCCACCAAATCATCTATTCTGGGCATTGGAAAACTGTCAAATTCTGACACTTGTTTAAGTTTCCTAAAATCAAGGCAGATTCTAACACCCACATTACCATTGGAGTTGATCAAGCACTCCTCGACTCCTCGATGATACCCAGTTCTTTATTTTTTGTATTTCCTTAACAACATCAGCTCTTAACTGCTCTGGTAACCTGTATGTCTTTTGCCTAATAGGACAAGCATTGTTTGTCACTATTACGTGCTTGACCCCTTTTGGTACTGTGGTAGATGTATTATTAAATGTCTTTAGCACATTATGAATGTCTGCAGTTTGTTCTGAGGTTAAGGAAACATTCACCTTTATAGCATCAGCAGTTACAGTTTGTTCCAGTCTTAGCATAAGCTACATCAATATCTTCATCAGTTTCTGGTAAAACTAGCAAAGCAGCTTTTGGCATTTTTTCAACCCATTTCTTGAGGAGGTTAGCATGGTATATCTTAGTAGGATTTTTCCTGTCAGGGGTCCGAGTGCCACAGCTGTGGTTGTCTGATGAACCCAACCTGCCAGACTGCCATCTGTGGTCCAATTCTGAATCCACCAGCCCCTCACAGAAGCCCAGTGGTCCAGGTGCTACAGCTTTGGTTCTCTGACGAACCTGACCTGCCAGACTGCCATCCGCAGTCCGGGTCTGAAGCCACCAGCCCATTACAGAAGCCCAGGTGGTCCGAGTGCCACAGCCATGGTTCTTTGACGAACCTGACCTGCCAGACTGCCATCCGCGGTCCGGGTCTGAAGCCACCAGCCCCTCATAGAAGCCCAGGCAGTCTGAGTGCCACAGCTGTGGTTCTCACTTGAACCCGACCTGCCAGACTGTCATCTGCAGTCCGGGTCCGAAGCCACCAGCCCCTCACAGAAGCCCAGGTGGTCCGAGTGCCAGAGCCATGGATCTTACTTCAAGTGGGAGCTCTTGCAGCAGGCTGTAATAATCAGGACTATGCCGTAGGCACTAGGACCCACCGGAAACATTTTTAGCCAGCAGTACGCAGCAGGGACTGCCCCCAACGTCGGCCCTGATACAAAAGGGGACGGACCCAGCTCCACCTATGTTCTTTTCCTGCCGCGTCCCGCACGTGAAGAGAAAGATCATCGTTCCAGCTTGCCAGGAACAGCTAAACTTTGTCCAAAAACCTGCTTTTCATTACCGTTTTTCTATGTTTTTTTCAAGTATACTGTTGTCAGGCTGTTTCCGATGGTTTTTGAAGTTATTCGACGGATGTCTTCACCGTTGTCGGCCTTGCCTGAACCCCGTCAGAACGACTGTGGGTGTGGGAGGCAGATCCCTGCCAAGGACGGGCAAAAACGTTGCGTTTTCTGCCTTGGGCCGGACCACGATACCGCGGCCTGCTCTGCCTGCCAGGCATTTACTAGCCGGACCCAGATCCGACGTCTGAAGGTCCTGAAGGCTTTTCTTCTGGAGAAGAAGATGGATCTGCACTCCTCCGAGGGGAAGCGCAAAGAAAAATCCAAGTGACACGGGAAAGACCGTAGTCGGTCCTGGCACCGGTGCCGGTCGTGGTCCCAGTCTCACTCGCGGCCCTCTCCCAAGAAGGCCTGCCATTCCCCGGGTTCAGGAGAGCGTCCCAGGTCGTCGCTGGCCAAGGCTCGGCCCTTCGGGGGAGAAGCCAGCCAAGCCAAAGGTAACCTCGCTAAGGGTTACCACCAAGCCCTTGGAGGTGAAAGCTATGGCCCCACCTGCCAAGGCACCGGCGCTGCCTGCTAAAGGCGCACCTCTGGAGTGCAAGGACTCTCCAGCGCCCCCTGGCGGCACCCCGTCGTCGGTACCACCAGCGACGCCGGATGAAGGGGTGAAGGGTGAGGGATCGGCCATGGAAGAGCTGACGTCCCCGTCTCCCAAGTCCTCCTCCCCCTGGGCCCCCAGGAGGGCTCTCCTTCGCGGGCCAACATCCCGGATACTCCCTCTCTGGGCCAAGCTTTTTTCAAAGGACGAGCTACAGGAGGTGTTCTCCTTCTGGTGGGGGCAGGTCCAGAAGTGGACCCCCCCCCCGTCACCGGCCCAGACACCGGTACCGGACCCAGCGGGCAAACCACAGCCGGGAGGTGAGCCTTCCCCATGGAAGTCCTCGGAGCAACCGCCCACACCTCCTTCTAGGGCTCATTCCCGTGCCTGATCTGGAGACCACCGACGACGCTCCAAGGACTCTGGAGACCATCGCCAGTCCAGGTCTCGTACATGCAGCCCTTCTCGGTCTTCTAGACGGGAGCACTCCCGACATCAGTTCTCTAATGGACGTTGGTCTCTGCTCCATCGCCGGTCTCGGGACCGGAGTCGGTCTTCGGACCGACGTCAGTCCTCTAGTTACCGATGACAGAGGGAGTCTGGTCATAAGGAGAGATCAGACTATTTTAGATCTTATAGTTGATCTCCCTCTTCCTCGTCTTCATCATCTTCCTCTCTCAGCTTGGAGCAGTCCTCGGGAGAGAAGGACCAGCCTCACTCACCTCCAGACGATCCAACCTTCATGGATGTCATGAGGCATATCCAGGCCTCCAATGAGTGGGAAATGGAGGGCCTGGATTTGGAACGCCAGAGACTGGCAAAATACCTGATGCAGAAGGAGCCGAAACCACTGGCAGTCCCTCCTTTAGTGGACACCTTCCAGGACCTTACTCGGACTACCTGGAAATGTCCAGCTTCCATCCCGGCTGTTCCCAAGAAGTCGGATAGGCTGTATTAGGCCCCGAGGGCAGAAGCTTTCCAAGCAGAGAACCCTCAGGCGGACTCCTCGGTAATCACGGCTGCCCACGACAAATCCAGGCAGCCGAAACACCTTAGCTCACAGCCTCCCGATCTGGAGTCTTGGTATTTGGACCATGTGGGCAAGAAAGTTTATTCTGTCTCAACCTGTTCCATCCGGTCCCATAACCTCCTGACGCATATGGTCCAGTACCAGAATGCTCTATGGGAGAAGGGACAGGAGCTATTGAAGGCCTTGCCAAATTCCGATCTGAAGACGGAACTCCTGGACATCATGAAATCGGGCTCAGATGTAGACTCCCATGTCCTGAGAGCCTCGTATGACACTGCAGATACGGCAGCCGGGGCAGCTGCTTCCAGGGTATGCCTCCGGCACCACTCCTGGTTGAGAGTTCTGGGCTTTCACCAGGATCTGCAGGTGAGCCTTCCCCACGGAAGTCCTCGGAGCGACCGCCCACACCTCCTTCTAGGGCTCATTCCTGCGCCTGATCTGGAGACCACCGACGACACTCCAAGGACTCTGGAGACCATCGCCAGTCCAGGTCTCGTACACGGACAGCCCTAAGTATCAGAGATTTACCATTCCAGGATACCATATTATTTGGGCAGGAGACGGAAGCTTTGATTTCTCGTCTCCAAGAGTCAGGCAAGTCTATCTGGTCAGTCCTTCAGATGTACCGCGTCGACCAGCGAAGACAACGAAAACAGCCATTTCATAAGCCCTCAGGTGGCCAAGGTCACGCCCAAGGTAATCAGCAGGGTCAGAGAGGCGGCTTTCGTAGGAGAACCGGTAACCAGCAGCCTGGAGGTGCTCCTACCCGTGGACCCAAGTCCTCCCAGGCCTCTCTGCCTACACCCGACTCAGCCCAATGACTCCGTTCCGCCCCCCCTTCCAGAGGAAGACTCAGGGGAGACGGTCGGGGTCCGCTTCTCCCTTCATCTCGAAGGATGGAAGTCAATCACTGCGGACCAATGGGTCCTGGATATCATCAGGTGAGGACACACGCTGGAGTTCACGGAGTTTCCTCCAAATACTCCACCAGAGTACTCCCGTTATCCTCCTTCTCGCATCCCATTAATAGAAGGAGAGATTCAGACCCTCTTGCAGAAAAGGGCAATAGAGGCAGTCCCCTGGCATCAGTGGGGAAAGGGTTTTACTCCCACTTCTTCATGGTTCAAAAAAAGACGGGGGTGGCAGTTGGAGAAGAGATATGCAGAGACCACAGGTTGGGAAACCATATGAGCTTACCCCCCATAACAGTGACAAAGGACAAATGGCAAGTACTATTGGTGATGCTAGGAAAGGAGGGCAGGATGGGAGGGGGGGAAAGGGTGGAAGGTGGTTACCCTTAATGCTAGGAGCCTTGGGAGGAAAACTGCAGAGTTACAGGTTCTCATGGCAGAGGGAGAGGTGGACATTGCAGCCATCATGGAAACATGGGCCACCCAATACAATGACTGAGACCTGTCTGTACCAGGGTACAGGTTATTTCGTAGGGACAGGGTGATGAGGAAGGGGGGGTGGCACTATATGTGAAGGAAGCACTGAAGTGTGTAAGGGAGGAAGGGGAGGAGGGTAGTACGGAGTCTCTTTGGATGCAAATCCAGGATTCCAAGAATAGGATTGTTAGAATGGGAGTGGTGTACAGGCCACCATCTCAGACGGAGGAGTTAGACAGGGAACTAGCGGAACAGATCAGGAGGACCTGCGAGAAGGGTAGTGTGGTGATTGTGGGGGACTTCAACATGCCAGGAGTGGACTGGAGCACCCCAACAACCAGGAACAGAAGGGAGCAGGTACTGCTGGATATGGTCAGTGAACCAACCAGGTTAGGGAATACCCTTGACCTTGTGCTGGCAAATGGGGACTTTGTGAGAGAGCTTACAGTGGAGGAACCGCTGTCAGGGAGTGACCACCACTCAGTATGGCTCACATTGGATATGGGCAAGGAAGGAGTGGAATCTGGCACAAGAGTGCTGGACTTCAGGAGGGCCGACTTTGGGAGGATGGGGAAGTGGTAAAGGGTACCTGGCCAGAATTCAATCTATTATGGACACTAACCAGAGGTGGGAGCTCATAAAGCTGGGGATAGTGGAGGCAACCAAACCTGCTGCAAAGCCCAGAGCAAGAAGTCTAGGGCTAAGAAACCGAGCTGGTTGAGCAAGGAGGTCATGGAAAAGGTAAGGAGGAAAAGAGCTGCCTTTAGGAAGTACAAGAAAACAGGGAGGGGGGAGGACAGAGAGGAGTACTTGACAGAATCGAAGGAGGTGACAAGGGCAGTAAGGGGAGCCAAAGCATCTTCGAACTCAGGCTGGCACAAGGCATTAAGAAAGGGGAGAAGGACTTCTTTAAGTACATCAGGGAGAAAAGGAGCTGTAAGGACCACATAGTAAGGATTAGGAAGGAGGGGGGTTGGGTGGAAGTAGGTTACGATAAGGCGGAAGCACTAAATGAGTACTTCTGCTCAGTATTTACTAAAGAGAAGGGGGTGACACCCAAGGTGGGAGAAATGGCAGAAGCAGGGAGGAAGTGGTGACACATGGGAAATCATGGAGAGCAGAGTTCGAGAGGGTTTGAAGGCACTGAGGGTGGACAAGGCGCCAGGCCCAGATGGCATCCACCCCAGGGTACTGAAGGAGCTGGCAGAGGTCCTTGCAGGACCTTTGGCAGACCTATTTAATGCTTCACTACATTCGAGGTGTGTACCTCAGGACTGGAGGATGGCTCATGTGGTGCCCCTCCACAAGAGTGGCCCCAAGGATGAACCGGGAAACTACAGACCAGTGAGCCTCACATCCATCGTGGGTAAGCTAATGGAGACTATCCTGAAGGAGAGACTGGTGGCCTCCCAGAGGCCAAGGACTACAGGACAGCAGACAGCATGGCTTCATATGTGGCAGATCCTGCCAAACCAACCTGGTCGAGTTCTATGACTGGGTAACTAGGAACTGGGCAGGGGCCATGCAGTGGATGTCCTGTATCTGGACTTCAGTAAGGCATTCGACTCGTGCCACATGGAAGGCTGGAAGGAAGTTAGTAGGCACAGGGCGGTGCAAAGCTGGTGAGATGGGTAGGAAACTGGCTGCAGGGAAGGCAACAGAGGGTGGTGGTGGGTGGGAGCTCTCACACCCAAGGGCAGTGACGCGGTGTTCCACAGGGCTCGTGTTGGGACCAGTGTTGTTTGGGATATTCATTGCAGACATATCATGGGACATCAAGAGCAAGATCAGTCTGTTTGCTGATGATACCAAGGTAGGCGCGGTGGTGGATGAGCTGGGGGATGGCAGGGTTGCAGGATGATCTGGCAAAGCTTGAAACCTGGTTAGACACCTGGCAACTGGGCTTTAATGCCAAAAGTGCAAGGTGCTGCATTTTGAGATGAAGAACCCAAGGAGGAGTTACCAGCTAGGGGAGTGCAGCTAGCCCAGACAGAGGAGGAGAAGGATTTGGGTGTGCTCATTACAGGGTCAATGAACAACTCGGCACAATGTAGGAAGGCAGCTGCAAAGGCCAACAAAATGCTGGGTTGTATTGCAAGGGGTATATCCTCGAGGAGGGAGGAGCTGATTCTGCCATTGTATAGGTCATTAGTTAGACCACACCTGGAGTACTGCTTGCAGTACTGGCGTCCGTATCTGAAGAGGGACATTAAGTTACTGGAGGGGGTGCAGCGCAGGGCAGCAAAGGTGATCAAGGGGCTGGGGGACTTATCATACGAGAGGAGGTTGAAGGAGTTGAACATGTACTCAATGAAGGAGAGGAGAGACGGGTGACATGATTGAAACCTTTAAATACATGAAAGGAATAAACAAGATGGGTACAGAGGGGCTGTTCAAAGTAAGGAAGGGGAGGACCACCAGGGGCCATGATATGAGACTGGAGCGAGGAAGGTTCAGGAGGGAGATGAGGAGACACTTTTTTAAAGAGAGGGTGGTGGCTGGGTGGAATGCGCTACCTGCAGAAGTGGTATGCAGTAGAACAGTGGACTGTTTCAAACGAGGATAGGACAGGACAAGAGGGAGGGTTAATGAAGGGGAAGGGTGGAAGGGAGGGGCAGCTGCAGAATAAGGGGTGCTAGCTGCACATTCGAGCAGACTTGATAGACCTCTAGGCCTTTATCTGCTGGCAAATTTCGTATGTTCGTATCTTCGTCACATTCTGGACCTCAGCTCTCTCAATCTCTTTACAGAGTACAAAAGGTTCAGGATGGTGACCCTACCAGTTCTGCTTCCTCTGCTGCACCAAGGAGACTGTCTCTGCTCCCTAGACATGCAAGATGCATATATGCATATCGGGGTCTTCCCTTCCCACAGGAAAGTTTCTGAGGTTCCATTTCCAAGGGGAGCACTACCAATTTCGAGTTCTTCCTTTCGGCCTGTCTTCCACTTCGCGAGTCTTTACAAAATGCTTGGCAGTGGTGGCTGCAGCTGTAAGACTCATGGGGCACTACGTGTTCCCATACCTGGACGATTGGCTACTTACAGCCCCGTCAAGGTCATGCCTACTTCGCGCCCTTGGAGACACTTATAGTCTGTTTCGAGAGCTGGGGATCACCCTGAACCTCCGGAAATCGTCCCCAGAGCCCAGTCAAAAGCTCGTCTTCATTGGAGTGGTCCTGGATTCTATCCAAGTCATGGCTTTCTTTCCCCCAGACTGGGGCGATTGCCTGCGAGAGATTGCCAAAGGGATCTCAATAACTCCTCAAGTTCCAGCACGGAACTTCCTCAGGTTACTGGGGCACATGGCGGTGGCCGTTCCAGTCACTCCCCTGGCCCACCTCCACATGCAGATCCCACAATGGATGCTCAGGGTACAGTGGGACCAAGGCTTCGATGATCTAGACTTCATGGTCAGGATCACCTAGCCAGTCAGGAGAACTTTACTTTGGTGGATGGACTCCCAGAACTTGGAGAAAGGGGTCAGCTTTCGTCTGGAGCCACCAGGTCAGACTCTTAAGACAGATGCATCAGACCGGGGGTTGGGGGGGGCGCACCTGGGTGCTCGTCAAAAGCAAAGGGTTTGGACACCTGAGGAGCAATCCCTTCACATCAATGTACGGGAGATGCGAGCGGTTCTCTATGCCTTACAGGTCTTTCAAGAGGACCTGGTGCCAGGCTGTCTTCGGGTTCAAACAGACAATATGGCGGTCGTCTTCTACATCAACAAGCAAGGGGGCACTCATTCGTATCCCCTTTGCAGGGAGGCGATGAGAGTCTGGTACTGGGCGCTGGAGCGGCACATTCTACTGTCCGCAGTGCACGTTCCAGGAGTCCTGAACGATCTGGCCGACAGCTTAAGCAGGTCTCGTTCCAGAGCACATGAGTGGGAGCTGCTGCAGTTCATGGCAGACCAGCTCTTCGACAAGTGGGGTCATCAAGAGCTGGACCTCTTTGCGCCACCACGCAACGCCAAACTGCCAATGTTCTGCTCGCGAGAGCATGCGCCTGGAGTTTTCTGGCCAGATGCATTATCCCTTTGCTGGACAAGGAGGTTTCTCTATGCCTTCCCGCTCTTCCCTCTCATTCAGAGAGTCCTACTGAAGTTACAGGCAGAAGGGGCCCGAATGATTCTCGTAGCCCCCAGATGGCCTCGGCAGATTTGGTTCCCACTCCTACAGCGGTTATCCACGGAGCCTCCAACTCCGCTGCCCATATGCTTGCAGTTGCTGTCCCAGGAACAGGGGTCGCTGGTCCATCGGACCTTCGCTCCTCACACCTACATGCTTGGCTCCTTCAGATATAGCTCAACACAGATCCGGGGTTTCCCCGGAAGTGGCGGCATTCCTAGTTTCAGCGAGGAAGCCCTCCACCCGCTCCGCCTATGCTATGAAGTGGAAGCGTTTTTGTTTATGGGCCTCGTCACAGCATTTGGACCCCGTCACTTGTCCAGTGAACTCAGCGTTACAGTGCCTCCTCTCCTTGTACCAGCATGGCCCGAGTTACTCCTCCATCAAGGTGCATATGTGGGTTGTCTCTGCCTATCATGCTCTCATTGGAGATAAGGCGTTGGCACAATTGGATGTCGCCCGCACCTTTTTGAGAGGAATTTTGCATATGAGACCTCTCATTCGGGATTCTATCCCAACCTGGGATCTCCTTTTTGTGTTGGAGAAGCTCACCCTCCCTCCCTTTGAGCCTGCAGCGGATTGTGAGCTGCGTTATCTTTCTTGGAAGGTGTGTTTTTTGGTTGCTATTACTTCAGCTCAAAGAGTTTCCAAGCTTCAGGCTCTGATGTGTAAAGAGCTGTATTTGATTTTCCACAGCGAAAGGGTTTTCCTTAGAACAAATCCTAAGTTTCTTCCGAAAGTGGTCTCAGAGTTGACCCTCAACCAGTCGGTTGACCTTCCAGTCTATTTTCCTTCCCTATCTAATAGAGGGGAGGTTCTCCTTCACACACTGGATGTCCACAGGACTTTGAGGTATTACCTCAAACGGACGGCTACGCACCATCAATCGGAGCAACTCTTTGTGGCCTTTGCTTTGGCAAATCGGTGACCAAGCAGACTATATCGAAGTGGATAGTCCACTGCATTTCCTTTTACTATGAAAAACACAATAAACCCCTACCGGGCCCGTTCAGGGGTCACTCCACCAGGGGAGTGCCTGCTTCCTTTGCCGCCCTGAGAAATATCTCTATCAAGGACATATGTGCGGCCGCTACTTGGAACTCGGTGCATACCTTTGTCAAGCATTACAGCTTGGATATCGTCTCCAGATGCCGAGCTGGTTTCGGTCTGGCTGTTTTGCAAGGACTTTTGTCCTAAGGCCTCTGGAGTCAGCATATTCCACCTCCCGGGGTCATCTACCTCTTTGGCGTGGGACTGCTTGGTATTCAGTCCTGACTGTTATAGCCTGCTGCAAGAGCTCCCACTTGAAGTAAGATAGTACAGTTACGTAAGAACTTACCATAACAGTAGATCTTCGAGAGGAGCTCTTGCAGCAGGGGTTACTTTCCCACCCGCCTTACCCCTCGAGGTGTGCAGATCCGTCTTCATTTACATCTCCTCTATGTGCTTCATCTCCTTCTCTTGTCAGGTCTTCTTTGCAGGCCTTAGCAGGGGAACTGAGGTAGAGCTGGGTCCACCCCCTTTTGTGCCAGGGCCGACGTCGGGGCGGGGCTGGCGTCAGGGGCGGTCTCTGCTGTATACTGCTGGCTGAAAAAGTTTCTGGAGGGTCCTAGTGCCTGCGGCATAGTCCTGATTGTTATAGCCTGCTGCAAGAGTTCTTCTCGAAGATCTACTGTTACGGTAAGTTTCTTACGTAACTGTACTTTCTCTGATAAACCCGACCTGCCAGATTGCCATCTGCGATCTGGGTCTGAAGCCACCTGCCCCTCACAGAAGCCCAGGTACGGACTCTCCCTCGGGGACTGATTACCTCCAGGAAGGGAGCCCTAGAAGCTTGATTTTCCGGCTCACCCACCCACCACTGGTCCTATTTAAATAACCTTGAACCCCGCCGTGCCTTACTAGCTCACTTCTACATGCTACTGCTGGCCAGCTCCTCAAGCTTAAAATGACAGCAACACTGTTTCTTGCCATGCACATTCCCTATCTAGCATAACTGGATTGCTGCCCGCCCCTCCCTCAAGAAGTAAGCGCAGCTCCTAGCCCAAGCGGGCTTCATGCCAGCAGGAGCATCCCTGGACCTCCACCAGCTGGTTGCAGACCTCCCACTAGACTCGCCGGTCCACTATTACAACCAACCAGCTGAAGACGCGTCCAGAAAGCCCTCTGTGAGCAGCTCCTCTGGCTTTCCATACTGCCGCGACCTTGCTGGATCTCTGCCTGCCCTTCCCGCAAGAAGCAAGTGCTGGTACGTTCCCCGGCTCCCTTGGAGCAACCAAGGATCAAAAGCCTACAATTTGAGTGGACAAGTTGTGCTGCAGTAGGCTGCCCATTGGGTGCTGCAGCCCTTCCATTTCTTTTCATTTTTTTTTCCCTTTTCGAATTTGGTGCCTGTTAGCTGCGTCATGCCTTCTGAGTGACTTTGTCTCCCCTGTGGATTACTGTATAATTTTGGCCCTCCACCCCACCCCGGCCCCGACCTCTATTAAATCCTCAAAGTTGCCCCTCCCTTTAAAATGTATTGGTCGGGCACCTTAGGCTTTCCCAGCACTTTACCACACCCATCAAGAAGTCTCAAGGGAGTAATAGTGGTGCATGAAAATCAGCCCATGATTTCTCCACTGGTATTGCCACTTCTAACGCTGAACATCTAGATCTCACTTCGAGGGGGGAGCTCTTGTAGCAGGTATTACCAAAAGGACTAATGCCGCCAGGTGTTAGGATGCCACAGAAAAATCTTCTAGCTAGCAGTCTGTGGTGGGGGACCGCCCCCGACGTCAGCTCAGCCCGACGTCAAACGTGGTATAAAGGGGGCAGTCCCCCGGAGCCATCTCAGTTCTTTTCCTGCTGTCGACCTGCTGAGTTTGGCTCCACGGACGCCTTTACTCGCAGTCGACCACGCTTTTTGTCCGATTCAAGATTTCCAGTTTTACTTCAGTCTTACTTTTTCTTGCATGTCTTCACCCTCTGCACTGCGGCGCAAGTCCAAGTGTGTGTGCGGGAAGCAGATCCCGGCCAAAGATGGCCACGCGGTCTGCCTCATCTGCCTAGGCCCGACGACTGCCCGCACTGCAAGAAATATAATAATAAAGTGAGGATTCACAGAGCCAACACTCTCAAAGCTTATCTCCTCGAAAAGAAGGTGGAAGCAATGTGCAGCTCTTCTTCTCCCACTAAGGGCCCCCCCCCCTCAACAGAGAAAAGGCTTCGAGAGGGAAGCACCACCATAGGGAGAAAGATTGGGCCAAGTCTAAATCCCTCCAAAAGTCACCTTCTAAGACTTCTTCCTTGACTTCCGGTGGGAGGGCGGGCTCGGTCCCTCTGACTCTTTCAGGGACATCCTTGAAGTTGGCTCCCTCCTCTTCTCAGGGTAAGCACAGGGAGCCTTTTTCCTCTTCTTCCGGACGTTCCTCCGCCTAGCCCCTCCGGCCCACCGACCCCACAAGTCTTCACAAGTGTTGACCCAGGAGGGGCAGTCTCGCCCTCCGGCAGGCCCAAGGATCTCAGTCCATAAGTCCGTCGGGTCATCCGAAAAACACAGATGTCTGGATGACTCAGCTAGGCGACAGGAGGTCATTTGCCATCGGACGCCTCCTTCTCCAGCCAAGGAACACCCACTCCCTGACGACTAGTGTCCTTTAAGCCGGTCGCCCTCTCCTAAGATTCAGGCCCTGATGCCAGATCGGAGGCTGTCGCTGGATGAGGCCCAGACACCTGCACCACCTTCAGGAGGTCGGTCGCCCGAGGGCCCCCCTCCCACTCCAGACGCCGGGTCCGACACCAGGTCCCCCATGAACATGGACGTCGATCAACAGCTGGACACGGGCAGTGGGGGCTCCCCGACTGGATGCCAGACCCCCAGGACTCCGTGAAATGCTGACGCCTGTCCTTCTAACTCACGCCCACCGCCTGTCATCCCTATGACATCGGGTCTCTTTTCTACCTGGTGGAACACGGTCAAAGGGGACCTAGTTTACTCCACCCCGGACCCTTCCACTAAGGAGTCTCCGCCACCTCCAGACAACCAGAAGCCTGGTGAGGGTTCCGAACCCCCCCGAGCCAAAAGGCAAGAGGAGGAGAAGGTCCTCCTCCCCGTCCCCTCCTCTAGCGGGCACCCAACTTCCTCAGATGAAGGTGCAGCGGACTCCTCTTCCTCGGAATCATCGTACGAGGAGTTGTTTCCTCCCTCATCCCCTGGCCCGAGGGACTAGCCCAGGTCTCTCCCAGACGACCCCTCATTCCGGGACATCATGCACCATATCCAGGCAGTTTATCAGTGGGATGCTGAGGAGCTGGACCCAGAATGGAAGTGGCTGACCAATTTTCTGGGATCCAAAGAACCCAAACCCTTAGTCATCCCACCACTGGTGGAGCCCTTTCAGGACATCACCAGGCTTACATGGCAGAAACCATCGTCCACCTCTGCTGTGCCTGGGAAGGCGGACAGATTCTACAAAGCCCCTAAGAAGGAACTGTTCTTAGGGGAGCAACCAAAAGCAGACTCCTTGGTGCTCGCAGCTGCCCACTGCCATACCAGTCAGCCCAAGCACCTGAGTGCCCAACCCCCTGATCTGGAGTCCAAAACGTTGAATCATTGGGGTAGAAAGGTGCATTCATCAGCCACAGGATCCATTCGTTCCTTAAACTTTCTGGCCCATATAGTCACTTACCAACAGTCCCTGTGGGAAAGACCATGGAGCTAGTCAAAACCCTGCCTGACTCGGACAGCAAAAATGAAATTTTGGCTTACGTCCAATCTGGAATGGATGTGGACAAGCATGTCCTCCATTGTTCCTGTGATTCTGTGGACACGGCTTCCCGAGCCGCTGCTACGGGAGTCTGTCTGAGGAGGCACTCCTGGCTTTAGGTATCCGGTTTCTGCCCTGACCTTCAGGACACCATACTGGATGCTCCCTTTCAGGGCCCAGTATTGTTCGGTCAGGAAGTAGAGAGAGTCGTCAAGGGCCTGCAATATTCAGGTAAGGCAATTGCCAAGGTACATAAAATATACAAATCAAAGCCGGCCCATTGGCGCAGCGGTTGGATTTCCGCTTGCAACGCCGGCGACCCGGGTTCGGGAGCAGACTCAGGTCATTGGAGGGCTGGCCAGGGGACAACGGCTTAAGTGTCCAATGACTGCTTGCCTTCTCCAGGGGGAGGGTGGGTGATAGCCGCAATTTGACTGACCCCCGAGCAGAGGCTCGGGGTACTGCAAGCCCTGTAGGTGATGGGTGACCAGAGTACACAGTGGACACCGGCACATTGCACCTTGACATCGGGGCTGCACTGCGTACAGGGAGAAAAACAAAAACACCTGCCAGTGCCGTGAAGACGGGCTTCCTGGAGCGTGCCTCTGATATGCCTCCACTCACCCTGCCACCTCCAGACCAATGAAAAGTTAGAAGCTCAGGGTGTAGTGCCCCACCTCGTCCCTGCTCGGAGGGTAAACTGAAGCTCCATGGGGACGTGGAGGTAGATGAGGGTAGGGCGGGAGGCATGAGGATGACTCCTTGGCAGCCCCAAAAGGTCGGGGCTGGCAGGCCGTAGGGGAGTAGAGAAACTGAAATGTCAAAAAAGCAAAACAAATTGGAGCCTCTTGGTCCCTGTCATCATCCTTTTCGCAAAGGTCAAGGACAACAGGGAACCAAGCAACCTGAGGGTAAGGGGTTCAAGAGACGCGGCCACCCTGTCCCTCCAGGTGCCCAGGGTCCAAAGCACTTCGGGCCCTAGGTCCACCCCCCCCCCACAGCATGACTCTCTTGAGCCCCTCCTTATCCTTGGGATCCTCAAGACGAGGCAGTAGGAGGGAGGTTTTCCCTTTACCTTGCAGAATGGTCCAATATCACGTCGGACCAGGAGTGCTAGAAACCATTCAGAAGGATACTCTCTTGAGTTTCTCAGCACCCCTCCGGCAATCCCCCCACACCCCCTTCATTGTTCACCCAACCGTGCTCTGCTTCTGATGGATGAAATATAGTCCCTTCTTCAGAAGAATGCCATTCAGCCAGTTCCACCTGCCCAGCGGGGCACAGGCTTCTACTCCCACTTTTTCCTGGTTCCCAAGAAAACAGGAGACCTCTGTCCCATACTGGATCTCAGTCAGCTCAATCAGTTTATCCAGTACCGGAGATTCTGGATGGTGACATTAGCAAGTCTGTTGCCCCTCCCCATCAAGGAGACTGGTTATGCTCCCTCGATATGCAGGACGCATACATGCATATCAAGATCCTGCTCTCGCACAGGAGGTTTCTGCGCTTCCGCTTTCAATACCGGCACTGTCAGTTCAGGGTCTTGCCCTTCAGCCTTTCATTGGCACCCAGGGTTTTCACGAAGTGCCTGGCGGTGGTAGTGGCGGTCTTGAGAAGGAAAGGTCACTTTGTCTACCCTTACCTGGACGACTGGCTTATTTCTGCTCAGTTAGCAGACCAGTTGTCTTTGGCCCTGGAGGAAACAAAGGACTTGTTTCTCTCTCTGAGCATCACCGTAAACTGGCTGAAATCGCAACCCTGGCCCTCCCAGTGGCTTCAGTACATTGGAGCTGTCCTGGACACTACCCAGGGAAAGGCCTTCCTGCCATCAGACAGGGCAGGCCGTCTGATGGATATGGGCCGCAGGGTTCAGGCAGCAGTTTCGCTTCCAGTGAGGGTAATCCTGCAGTTATTGGGGCACATGGTGGCCACCATAGCTACGGTCTCTCTCACCCGGTTGAACATGGGGACTCTGCAATAGCACCTCAGGGTTCAATGGGACCAGGTGGTGGACGACTTGGATCACCCATTTCAGGTCTCAGCGGCGGTCCGTCATTATCTCCAGTGGTGGCTCTGCCTTCCACATCTCGAGAGAGGAGTCTCCTTCCTGAGACAATGCCCGTTGCAGACTCTCACAACAGATGCCTTAAATTAAGGTTGGTGGGCCCATCTAGGGAAGCACCGAACCAGAGGAGCTTGGTCCCCCATAGAGCGGTCTCTTTATATCAATGTTCTGGAAATGAGAGCTGTTCTCCATGCTCTCAAGGATTTTCAAGACCAGATATCCCAGGGTCCTCTCTTGGTGCAGTCAGATAATACCCCAGTTGTCTTCTACATCAACAAGCAAGGGGGCACTCAATCGTACCCCCTCTGCTGGGAGGCCATGAGAGTTTGGGACTGGGCAGTGGAACATAATCTGGACCTCACGGCGGTGCTCGTACCTGGAAACCAGAACGTTCTTGCTGACAGTCTGTCACTCTCCGTTCTCTGAACCATGAGTGGGAATTGCTCCAGGAGGTAGCAGACGACCTCTTCAGTCAATGGGGTCGACCAGAGTTAGACCTCTTTGCATCCCCGTGCAATGTCAAACTGCCAAAGTTTTGCTCGCTAGATCCAGGGCTTGGTGTTTTCTGGTGAGACACATTGTTCCTCTCCTGGAGAGGGAGGTTTCTGTAAGCCTTCCCTCCCTTCCCTCTCATTCAGAGAGTCCTGCTCAAGTTGCAGACAGAGGAGGCCAGAATGATTCTAGTGGCTCCTTTTTGGCCTCGACAGATCTGGTACCCGCTGCTCCAGCAACTGGCCATGGAACCCCCTGTGCAGTTGCCCCTCTTCACTCATTTACTATCTCAGGAGTGGGGACGCTTGTCCATCCTGCTCTGCGGTCTCTTCATTTGCGTGTCTGGCTCCTGCAGTCCTAGCGGAGGAAAGATTAGGAGTGTCAAGCAGAGTGGCTGAGATCTTAGTAGCAGCGAGGAAACCTTACACAAGGGCAACCTATGCCATGAAGTGGAAGCATTTTTGCCTCTGGGCAAGAGCATATTCCCTAGATCCCTTGGACTGTCCGGTCAAGCATGTGCTAGACTATCTTTTTCCACCTTTTGGACCTGGGCTTGAGCTACTCGTCCATTAAGGTGCAACTTTGTGCCTTATCAGCCTATCACGCACCATTCGGGGAGAAGACTCTGGCACAGCTCGATGTGTGCAAGACCTTTCTGTGAGGTGTCTTGCATATCAGACCCCCGAGGAGGGACCCTGTTCCCCCTTAGGATCTCCTTTTTGTTCTTGAAAAGCTCACCCTGCATTCCTTTGAGCCAGACGCAGTGTGCGAGCTTTGCTTTCTCTCTTGGAAAGCATTATTTTTAGTTGATATTACTTCTGCTTGGAGGATTTCCAAACTTCAAGCCCTTATGTGTAAGTAGCCTTACCTTGTGTTTCATAGGGACAGGGTGGCGCTGTGTACTAACCCCAGGTTTTTACCGAAGGTGGTGTCTGAATTGACGCTGAACCAGGACATCCAGCTTCTGGTCTATTTCCCAGAGTTTTCCAATGGTGGAAAGCCTTGTTGCATACTCTGGATGTTCACATAGTTCTGCGTTACTACCTTTACCGGACAAGTTCTTTCAAGAAGACGGACCAGTTGTTCGTCTCCTTTGCTCACAGGCGGATAGGGGCACCTGTCACCAAGCAGACACTAACCCGGTGGTTAGTCCACTGCATTTCTTTTTGCTACTAGCACCATGGTAAGCCCTTGCCGGGCTCGGTCAAGGGTCACTTCACTAGAGCTGTGGCTACCTCATTTGCCTCTTTGAGGAATGTGTCTTCGGCAGACCTGTGTGCTGCCGCTACCTGGAGCACAGTCCACACTTTCATTAGGCATTACAGTTTGGACATTGACTCTAGTAGGAGAGCAGGTTTTGTACTAGCCGTCCTTCAGGGCCTACTCTCTTGAAAGCTTCTGGGCTGTTTGTTTTCTCCCCCACTCGTCAGACCTGGGCCTATCTTTGGGTACTGCTTGGGACTCAGTCCTATTGGTAATACCTGCTGCAAGAGCTCCCCCTCAAAGTGAGATAGTACAGTTCCGTAAGAACTTACCGTAACAGTAGATCTTCGAGAGGAGCTCTTGCAGCTGGCGGCTTTCCCACCCACCATCCCCCAGGAACCAGTGTTGTTACCCTTCTTTAGGGTAGTGGAGATCCTGCTCGGTTCTCCATTTATTTCAGCCGGGTCTCCGGTGGGAGAACTGAGATGGCCCTGGGGGACCGCCCCCTTTCTACCACGTCTGACGCTGGGTGGAGCCAACGTCAGGGGTGGTCCCTGCCACAGACTGCTAGCTAGAAGATTTTTCCGTGGGGTCCCAACGCCTGGCAGCATTAGTCCTACTGGTAATACCTGCTGCAAGAGCTCCTCTCGAAGATTTACTGTTATGATAAGTTCTTATGTAACTGTACTTTTCTTTCCATCTCAGGTTAATCTGGCAAACATGATGGCCAGGGTGCTAGCTACATCCTGCGTACTTCTACTCGCTATCACACCTCTAGTGGGGTAGTACCTCTATATCTCAATGCCAGCTGACCAGGGACAAAGCCACATGGTCTCTTACACCTATGAGTTACAACATGGAACTTGCAAACATGAACCAAAGAGCCAAGACACTGAGTTCTGCTCCTTTGCATAAAACCTTATTTACAGTTTGCAGCAGCTCACTTGTCCTAGCACAGTTGTATGCACCACTTGGTAGGCTAAGGCAGTATGCCTCAATACCCAGGTGTGATAGGAAATGGGGTGTGGCTAAACGGTGTACACTGGCTTCTGTCAAAATCTTTCTTCTCTGTCTGCTATTAATTTCTGGGGATGTTCATCTTAACCCAGGACCTTCTACTGTCTGGTCCACAAAGTGTAAAGTACAAAGTGGCTTGAAGATTGTTGCCCTTAATACCTGCAGTTTGCTCCCCAAGATAGCCCAGTTCCAAGCCTGGGTTCAGCTGCACAACCCTCATATCATTAGCCTGACTGAGTCATGACTTACTCCAAAAGTGAAAGACACCTCGATAGCCTTGCAGGGGTATGTTACTTTCAGGCTTGATAGAGTAGGAAAACAGGAAGGGGGTTGCCTTATCTACATCAAGGATTTCCTACGGGGACGATGTTGCTGATCTGTGCCAGTAACGCTGAGTATGAGTTGCTGGCCTTAAAGCTCCTCATTGGTAGGCAATGCACGGCACTCACCATTGCCTCAGTTTATCTCCCACCCACCAAGGCAAAGCCTGGACCCAGCTTGGTCCTGGGAGCATTATCTAAGCTGAAGAGGAACTCGGAAATCATCATTACTGGTGATTTTAGCCTAAACTGGCTTAGCAAGGATATAGACCCACAAAAAGATCAGGTAGCTGATATGTACCTTACCCAGATGGTCTCTGAGAACACAAGACTTAATCGTAGGACCGGCAAGGGCACCCTATTGGATTGGTTCATCACGAATACCCCTTCTAGGATAAAAAATTTTACTGTGGTGGCTGACTGTCTAAGTGACCACTCGCCAGTCACTTGCCACTGGGTCTTTAAGGACAAAAAAGCTCCTCCTGTCACTATTCTAAGCCATGTCCTTCATCGTGGCTGTGCACACGCCTTTAAAAATGCCTTATCCGTTGTTGATTGGTCCCCCTTGGACAATCTTAATGACATAGATCAGGCACTTCAGTTCTTCTCTGACAGGTCCAATGGCATCTGTGATATTTTTGCCCCAGTGAGGAGAAGGAAAATGAGTTGATCCCCAGATGGGTGGATTACAAGAGACCTTCTGGACCAGGTGAAGGACAGGGACAATCTATGGAGTATGACCAGATGCACTGGTAATCCAGTTGACTACCAGAAGTACTGGGACGCTTGTAACAAGTGTACCAATCTCACTAGACAGGCAAAAGCAAAATACTACAAGGAACAACTGGACAGTAGCTGGAGTAATGGTAAAAGGTTCTGGGAGAATATCAAGCAACTGCTTGATAAAAATGATAAGAAGCACCCTACCATGCTAATGATCAATGGCACCCCAACCCTTGACCCACATACCATTACTGAATCCTTTAATTCGGCCTTCTCTGATCTCAGCGCTGTCCTCCCACCTGACTACCTCAACCACCCTGGCTCACCTGTGCAGATTGCTAGTGGAAGCCAGCCTGAAATACCCTCGCCAAACACCAGTGTAAGCCTAAACCACCCTAATTTCTACTTTAGAAGCATCACGCCGAAGGAAGCCAGAACCTACATATTCAAAGTGTTAGGTAAGAGAAGGCTTGGCAGTGATAACCCGGATATGAAGCTGGTGGCAATTGCACTGAAAGAGCTCTTGGTACCTATCACCAAACTGTTTAACAAATCGCTCTCCCTAACTAAGTTCCCAGCCAAATGGAAGATTGCAATGGTCACCCCTGTGCTAAAAAGTGGAGATCGGACCAGTACAGCCAATTACAGACCGATATCCATCCTCTCCCCCCATCATAAACCCTTGAGAGGATAGTGGCCAATCAGATATCCGAGTACCTTCATAAATATGACCTCCTGTGCCCACAGTAGCATGGATTTCGTAAGTGCCGCAGTACGACCACGACATTAGTGGATTTCTCTGACTTTGTACACAAGGCTCTGGACGGTAGTGCACTAGTGGGATCTATCTTCATAGATCTCACTAAACCATCAACCACTCCATTCTGCTACAGGAACTGGTGAACTTGGGGATCTCCTCGGATGCAGTCCGCTGGTTCAAGGACTGCCTTTCCCACAGATCCCAGTGTGTATAAATTGAAACTACGACCTCCTCCCCTAGGGAAATTGCACTTGAGGTTCCCCAAGGATCCATCCTGGGCCCCCTCCTTCTCGGTTTGTTTTTAAACAAATTACCAGAGGCAAGCACAACTAAAACTATCCTGTATGCAGATGATGCAGTCATCATGAGCAGCAGTGCCCAGCTGGATCACTTGCAGCAGGAGCTGCAATCCACTTTCTCCCTCATGGAAAATTGGTTCAGTACACAGAAATATCTTAACTATAAGAAGACTAAAACAATGCTGATCTCCAGCCCCCACCACAAGAAATCATCCCCGGTCTTGTCCATCACGAACAACATGGACATTCTCTTAGAACAGGTACAGTCTTTCAAGTACCTTGGGGTCACCATTGATGACACACTCTGATTTGTACCCCACATTGATCAAGTCATAAAAGTGGTGAACTCTAAACTTAGTGTACTGTACAGACACAGGCAATATTTTCTGCCTGCACTTGTCTGTTTCCTCCTCCATCTTATCAGTCATTGACTATGGCTTGGTAGTGTATGGGGTGGCAACTGACACTGCACTCAAGTGGGTATCAACGGCCCTAAATAAGGCCTGTAGACTCACCCTTGAAGCTGACAACCTAACTCACTCCTGCTCACTCTGTGAGCAAACTGGATGGCTCAGCCTCGGAAATAAAATAAAATATCAAATGTGCCTCTTGTGTAAGAAAGCTATACTAGGAAAATACACCCCTAACCTCAAGGAGATGCTCACAGCATTTTGCTGTAGCCACCAGACCAGAGGAAAGACAAGGTGCTCGTTGTCTGTCACATTTATGAAGACGTCAATAGGTCAGCGCTTCTTTGCATACAGAGCTCCCCTCTGGCTAAATCAAATCCCTGTGCATATATTCCTCAATTACTCCCTACCATCCTTCAAGGCTGAGCTGAAGATACATCTCTGTGAGGCAGCTGCCTGTAATTGAAGGTAGTTTGGGTGCTATTGGTTTGCTGAGTTGAAATTTCAATCCTCCTCCTCCCTCCCCAACTCGTTCTTTGCTCCTACACTGTTGTTCCCGTTGACTAGTGCCTCCAATACTGTACCTGCATCTCCTCTGCACCTTTCCACTCCCCTTATCTCATGGTCCCACTCGTATCAAATATTCATCCCACCCGCGGCACTAGCTCCCTTGACCCATGCCCTTCTCTCCACTAGCATGGTTATGACCTCATTCCCCCTTCTAGGACCTTTGACTAAGCCTGACCTCCTGGCTGCTACCCCTTTTTCTGCACTGTGTTCCCTTAATACTCATCTCCTGATGAATGTCAGTAACTGGCTGTTCTAGGGACGTGGATATGTTGTTCAATCCACACTTATTGGCAGGTTCCTTGCCACTTTAAATCTTGCTGGAAGGTCTTCAAGCTGGCTCCTCCCACCCACCCAGGTGGTAAAACTCTCGGCTCTGCCCCATGACGCCAGGTCTTCCTTACCGCTTGGAAGCTCAGGTTCACTCCTTAGCGCTCTGTGTTTTAGGCCTGGATCCACACTCTTCGGTTAATCTGAAACTAATTCTCAACTTTACAAGACTTCGATCTTTTTCCCTCGCGACTGCGATGGACGAATTGACTCCCGTATTTCGTCGGTGCCCCTGTGATTTTCTGTCTGTTCTTCCCCTTTTCCCAAACAGGCAGAATCTCAGAGAATGCATTGCTGGATGAAAATAAAACCAATTTCTCTCTGAGCTGTGCAGTGTGCTCCTTAACTTCCTCGACCGACCAGCTAGCAAGGTCATTGGTCCCTAGATGGACCAGGATGTTTGAGCCCTCGTCTTCCTTTTTAACTATGTTGACTGTTCGGTCAGTGTCCTTCCAAGTGGATTCTCTTGGGAGACATCTGACCTGCACATCTGCACGTTTGTTTTGTCTTAGGTGGGGTCCACACTACGAATGATGAAGTCCCCTATGATTATTATTTTTTTCCTGTGGAGGTGTTTTTTATGTTGTTGTTTTGCTATCCTGTTGCATTTGCCATTCCTTTGGCCCGAGACATCCTCCATGGTTACAGATGGAATTTACGTAAGAGGTATGTACCTGTTTGCTGTGTTTAGAGTGCTTTGTTGGTTTGGGAGAGTTGCCTGAGCTCTGCCCCCTTTTCCTGCAACCAGTTGTCATCCCCAGGCCTGGTTGTTCTCTGGGGGAGAGGTGTGCTGGTTTGGTGTCAGTGATGTGGAGGTGCACTCCTAAAAGAAATGTTTCCCTGTAGGTGGTTACGCAGATGCTGAGCTCACCCTTGAGGTGATATATCTCTGAGCATATGGGACAGTGGCCCTGCCTTCGGGTGACGTGACCATTGAAGAGTGTCACGCAGTGTTGGCAGCCAACGATATCCATGTGTGTGCCAGTGGATGGAAAGAAAGAGTACATAATTATTCAAATTTAGAGGAAGACGATCTGTTCCAGGCAGACAAAAGAGAAACAGGCTTTTTTTTTTTGCCTTCTAGTCAGGTCAGTTAGGAAGTGGGCGATGACATGCAGAACCTGTATAGGAAGAGGACATGGGGTGGGTGGAATTAGGAGGTAGGGTGGCAGAGCAGAACCTTTGATCTTACTTCGAGAGGGTTTCTGCAGTAGGTCTTCACATTTAGGACTGCGCCCCTGGCGTCAGGTCCGAACGGCAAACTTTTAGATAGCAATCATCAATGGGGACCGCCCCAACGCCGGGCGTTGTGATGTCAGCCCAACTATAAAAGAGGTGGCCCCGCACCCGCTCTCCAGTTCTTTCACACCATTGCCTCAGTAATGTTCGGCACGCGATAGAACAGCGATCTTATGTCTGCCGTTTTGTCAAAGTTTTCTTCGCCTCATATCTAGTTTTCAACAAAATTTTTCGCTTTATTTGATGTCTTCTAGACAGAAAAAGAAGTGCTTGAAGTGCGGCGCTAAAATCCCACATGGGGACGACCATTCCCGCTGCCTCCTCTGGCTCGGTTCTAAGCACAACACTCAGGAGTGCTCCATCTGCCAGACCTTCAACCAGGTGACCCAAACTAGGCGTAAGCGGACCTTCGGGGCCCATCTCCTGACCCGATGACTGGCGTAGATGGAAAAGGAGCTCCAGGAACTGCGGGATAGGTCATTGTTGCCAGGCCGGAAAAAGAAGAAAAGCAAAGAAAAGCGACGAAGTCCGTCACCACGCGGGAGGCCCTTCGAAACTGTGAGTACTTCTGCTGGTGTCCCGTCTGCTTCTTTAGGCCGGGCACCTTCTCCCCTTCCTGCTGAGGTGAGTGGGCAGCCGGGGGTTGCCTCTTTAGAGGTCTCTGTAAAGTCTACCTGCCCTGCCGATAAGACACCGCTCGACCCCGTCGAAGGGCGCACGGCCTCTGCCGATAAGTCTAGCGGCGGTCTCTGGACTGCCTCCAGCCCAGCTCGGTCCGATCAGTCGGAAGTCAGCTCCTCCGTTGCCTGCCCGGATCCTTCCACTCTCCCATCAGGCTCCAGTTTGGCCCCTGACATCGGGAAGAGTGACCCTTCATTCCCTAGGGTGTTACATCCCAGTGACTCCCCACCTGATCTGCTGATTTTCCTAGCAGCAAAATCTCATTCGGACCTGCGGTCGGGGCTCCTTCCCTACCCTCCCGCCAGGCCTTCCGCCATCTCTGGATTTTTGTCCGATGCCGGCCGGGGATCTCTTAATGGAGCCTCCTCCCTTGGGACCTTCGGGGGCCCTTCAAGATCCCGCACCTCCCCGAGGCACCATGGCACTGACCCCGGCAGGACCAGATCCTCCGGGCAGGTTTCCGGGCTCAGATTCCATTGTCCCGCCTCTGGCGGCTCGCCATCGACTCCACAATTTCCTACACTGGGCTATGTTCCTCTGACGTCGGGACACCCAATGCCGGGATACCCAGGGTATTCCTACTATCTGCAGACGGGTTACCAAGAACCCTGGTTATCCGTCCTACCAGTCTCCTCCTCCTCCACCACCACCGATACCAGAAAAAGCATCCCACTGGTGGCAGGAGGCCAGAACCCAGTTACTGTTGGAGCTCAGGCAGTTGGTAGGGGAACCCCCCCAAGTGAGGGCCCTCCCTCCACCGCCTCCTGTGGGCGGAACCTCGGGTTCTCTTAATGCGGGTACCGCGGGTTTGGACCCTTCCATTCCTAGTAGCTTGGAACCCTCTGACGCGGAGTCTGACACCGATCTCTCGGATCCTAGATCTCCAGTTGAGGTTTCCCCAAAGGATTCTCCTAAGTCCCCTCCGGAGGACCCATCTTTTGGAGACCTCTTGCGCTTCATACAGGCAGCCGGAGGCTGGCCCACAAAAGAGGTTGATCTGCAATACGAAAGACTAGTGGAGCACCTGGACCTTACTACTTTGGATCCCATCCCTGAACTCCCATGGATGGGACCCCATGAGGACTTGGTCACCACTATATGGCAACAACCGTCCTCCATACCAGCAGTCTCCAGGACCTTAACTCCCATCCTAAGGGTGACTCCATGGTCTTTACTGCCACCCATGACTGGTCAGCCCAACCGAAACACCTGAGTTCTTCACCTCCCGATAAGGACTCTCATCAGTTAGACCAGTTTGGGTGAAAAATGTATTTTTCTTCCTGTGGCATTAGATCTCTCAAGTATGTCTAGCACATGGTTGCTTTCCAAAAAGCTACTCTTTTGGAGCTGGAAAGGGATCTACTTGAGATTCAGGATGAAACCCTTAGGAAGAAGCTCCTGGATAAGTTCAGGATGGGGAAGTCCTCATGTCGTCACGCGCTGCAAGCAGTGTACAACTCAGTGGACTCTGGCTAGGGCAGCAGCCACCGGAATCTGTCTCCGCCTTCTCTCCTGGCTTCGGATAGCCGGTTTGGCACAGGATATACAGACTTCCCTCTTGGACGCCCCTTTTAGGGGTTCCGTCCTCTTTACCGGCGATGCAAAAGATATCATCACGGGACTGCAAGAGAGTGGATTCTCCTTGAGAGACATATGCTCTATGTACAAGACAGGCCAGAAAAAGCAGCCTTTTCGCTGCCAAAGAAGGTGGAACAAGAACCAGGCCAAACGTCAGGGTAAAAGATGTGCCCCTGGCTCGGGAGCCCAAACCCCACTGGCTAAATTCTCCAAACCAGCCTTGGGGGCCAAAGCTCCCTTCCCCTCGGTGTTGTGACTCCTTTCCCCTCCTTCCGCTCCCTCCCTTACTTCAGGAGGAACTGGTCGGAGGGAGATTCGGCCTCCACCTGGAAGGTTGGAGGTTCGTCACCGCAGAGTCTTGGGTGCTTAGCTCATCCAGCGAGGTCAATCGATTGAATTCATCGAGATTCCCGCCCTCTACCTCCGGGACAGTCTTTCTATCCTCAGGAAGAAAAAGGGCGACCTGAGACCGATCCTGGACCTCAGCACACTAAACATCTTCGTCGAGTACAAGAAGTTTCATATGTTGACCCTTCAGGGGCTCCTTCCCTTGCTCCATCCCAACTCTTGGCTGTGCTCCCTGGATATGCTGGATGCCTACCTGCACATCCCTATCCTCCCGGCCCACTGCCGCTTCCTTCGTTTTACTTTTATGTAGGATCACTTCCAGTTTTGGGCACTCCCCTTTGGCCTTTCTTCGGCCCTCCTGGGTGTTCGCGAATTGTCTAGCGGTGTTGGCGGCAATCTTACGTTGCCAGGGCATTTATGTCTTCCCATACCTGGATGACTGGCTCCTCGCAGCACCCTCTCCTACCAGCCTGAAAGAGTCTCTCTCTTTCACTCTAAACTTGTTCTTCCTTCTGGGGATCATGGTCAGCTTCCCCAAGTCCCAGCTAGTACCATCTCAACGGCCCCAATTCATTGGAGCTGTACTAGATACAGTTCAGAGCAAGGCTTTTCTGCCATCAGATCGGGCCGAGACTTTTGATTCCTCAGGCCACTGTTGTGGCCCAGGCTCGATGGATCTCAGCACATGCTGTGCTCCGTCTTTTGGGACTGATAGCAGCGGCCATTTCCACAGTCCCCCTGGCCAGACTTCACGTGTGGGTCACCCAATGGTCTCTCTGAGTCCAATGGGATCAGAGGGTGGACGACGTGAACCAAAAAATCATGATGTCCACCAACCTTCAGCGAGATCTTCGCTGGGGGCAGGATCTGTCCAACCTATCAAGGGGTACACCTTTTCATTCCCCTATGCCTACCCAAATCCTCACCATGGATGCCTCGGACTTGGGCTGGGGAGCCCATCTGGGGCATCACAAGATGCAGGGGTCTTGGTCTGATCAGGAGCGCATGCTCCACATCAACGTTCTGGAGGCCAGGGTGGTTCTTTACACTCTCCAGACATTTCAGTCCCTTCTGGTAACGGGATCTCTTCTGATCCAGACGGAGAATATGTCCACAGTCTGGTACATCAACAAACAGGGAGGAACCCGGTCATACCCTCTTTGCAGGGAAACAATGAGGGTTTGATACTGGACGATCCAGCACAGCCTTTACTTGACAACAGTCCACGTACCTGGCGGGCAGTGTCAGTCATTCAGCGGTCAGGGCCCATGAGTGGGAGCTAAAGTCAGGGGTGGTTGAAGAATTCTTTCTTCGTTGGGGCCGTCCAGACTTGGATCTGTTCGCCTCCCCATTCAATGCAAAACTACCCAACTTTTGCTCGCTCGTTCCTGGGCTTGGTGCTTTTTGGCAGGACACACTGTCTCTCTCTTGGACAGGGAGGTTTCTTTATGCTTTTCCTCCCTTTCTTCTCATTCAGAAAGTTCTGGTGAAACTTCAGCAGGAGGGAGCTCATATGATTCTTATCGCTCCTCTCCGGTCACGCCAGATTTGGTATCCTCTTTTGCAACAACTGGCACTGGAACCTCTGGTCCCTCTGCCATTTTCCCATGACCTTCTGACACAGGAGCAGGTAGCTCTGGTGCATCCAAGCCTTCAGTCTCTCCACCTTCATGCGTGGCACCTGTGCACATAGTGGTTTCCCGTTATGGTGTCACCTTGCAGGTTGATCATATCTTGGTAGAGGCCAGAAAACCCTCTACTAGACCCCCTTATGCCATGAAGTGGAAAATATTTTTGATCTGGGCCCTAGCAAGGAGCTGGGATCCCTTTTCATGCTTGGCGGCCTAGGTGTTAGAGTACCTCACACATTTATCTGAGACTAGCCTTAGCTACTCCTCCATTAAGGTCAATCTCTCTGCAGGTTCGGCCTACCACCTCCCGGTGGAGGGTAAAACCTTAGCTAAGTAACCTTACCCGGTTACCAAAGACTAAAATAAAAAAAAAAAATAAGTTGGAGGTTGCCAAGACCTCTCTGAAAGGCATCCTTCACTTGAAACCTCATATCCGGAATCCCTGTCCCCCCGTGACCTGAATTTCATGCTTGAGAAGCTGACCTTACCTCCATTTGAGCCAGCTTCTTCTTGCGACTTACGCTTCCTTTTCTGGAACACTTTGTTTTTAGTCGCAGTTACTTCTGCCAGAAGGGTCTCTGAGCTCCAAGCGTTTGTTTATAAAGAACCCTATTTAATTTTCCATAGAGACAGAGTAGTCCTGCGGACTAACCCTTCCTTCCTTCCCCAAAGTGGTCTCTGAAGCCACTCTGAATCAGAGCGTGGAATTGCCGGTTTACTATCCCCAGCATTCCAACAGGGGGGAATACCTTCTGCACACCCTAGATGTGCACCGGATTCTGAGGTACTACACGAACCGGACTAAAGAGGTTCGTAAATCCAACCAACTTTTTGTAGCCTTTGCTCCCCAGTGCCAGGGCAAGGCCATTTCCAAGCAAACCATCTCTAGAATGGTTAGCTAACTGCATCCATTTTTCTTACACGAAACATGGGAAATCCCTTCCGGGGGCAGTCAAAGGCCACTCCACCTGCAGCGTGGCTACCTCTACTGCCTTTTTTTTAGGAATGTATCCACTGCAGAGGTTTGTGCAGCAGCCACCTGATCATCTGTTCACACTTTCACCAAGCATTACAGTATGGACATTGCCTCTAGGCACAGAACAGGCTTTGGTCTCGCAGTTCTGTAAGGCCTCCTGTCGTGATTTCCTGTGGCAACTTCTCCTCCTCCCGGATGCACCTCTGCATAATTATTTTGGGGACTGCTTGGTATTCAGTTCTATAGGTGAAGACTTACTGCAGGAACCCTCTCGAAGTAAGATATTGCAGTTACGTAAGAACTTACCATAACAGTAGATCTTCGAGAGAGGTTCCTGCAGTAGGTCTAGTTTCCCACCCTCCTTCCCCCAGTTCCTGGATGTTATTTCCTTTATTTTCCATCCTACCTAGCCATTGGGTCAAGAGAGAAAGCGGGGCCCTAGGAGTGTTTCTACTACTAGCTGTTGTTAACTTTCTTTAGGTCTCTGGTGGAAAAGAACTGGAGAGCGGGCACGGGACCGCCTCTTTTATAGCCAGGCTGACGTCATGATGTCGGGGGGGGGCGGCATTCCCCGCTGATGATTGCTATCTACAAGTTTGCCATTCGGACCTGACCCAAGGGGGCACAGTCCTATATTTGAAGACCTAGTGCAGGAACCTCTCTCGAAGATCTGCTGTTACGGTAAGTTCTTACGTAACTACAATTTACTTCTTCCTGCTGAAAAAAACAATCAGTTTGTTAAAGTCTGCCACTTAGTAGCGCAACTAGAGACTGGAGGAGAGAGCTTTCTATTATTCAACTACTATTTCACAAGTGGTACAGCAGTACAAATGCTGATTTACATACAGTACCTAGGAATCCTGGGTAAGTGTTCTAACTGCTTCTTATGCTGAGATAGCAGCCGCTGGCTGGGTCTGAACACAGCAATCAAAGAGAGAAGTTGTCTCAGCGGAGATGGGAGCCCAGACCATGCACTCCAAGGAGGATTCAGCCAGGTAGAGCTGCTGTCAAGGAATCTCTGCTTCTGCACCTGTCGGAGTCTCTCTCCCAGTCAGTGAAGCTCAGCAGAAGAGAGCAAGCACTGGCTGTCTCTGAGAAGAATCATCAAGGAGAGAAATCACCTCAGTAAGGCTAGACTGCACTTGGCATATGCTTCCTTGGGTTGCCATTTGTGTCTGAGAGCTTTATATTAGCCAATCACTATTACAGTGGTGGGTACAGCAGACAGTAAGGCTGGGGTCTGGACCGCTCTTGGGGTGGGTATGCCTCGTAGGGGTGCCCTTTATGTCTGAGCTGTTGCTTCCAGCTAAGAGCTTTCTATTAGTCGACCACTATTTCAGTAGTGGTGCAGCAGTACAAATGCTGATTTACATACAGCAGCTAGGAATTCTGGGTAAGTGTTCCAACGGCTTCTTATACTGAGAGAACAGCCGCTGGCTAGGTCTGAGCAGAGTTATTGAGGAGAGAAGTCGCCTCAGCAGAGATAGGAGCCCCGACTGTGCACTCCAAGGGGAATTCAGCCAGGTAGAACTGCTGTCGAGAATTCCCTGCTTCTGCACTTGTCGGACTCTCTCCCAGTCTGTGAAGATCAGTGAAGCTCAGCAGAAGAGAGCTGCCACTGGCTGGGTCTGAGCAGAGCGATCGAGGAGAGAAATTGCCTCAGCAGAGATAAGAGCCCAGAGTGTGCACTTCAAGGGGGATTTAGCCAGGTAGAACTGCTGTCAAGGAATCTCTGTTTCTACACCTGTCAGAGTCTGCTTTCCCTCCGTGATTGGTCTCTCTCTCAGTAGGTGAAGATCAGTGAAGCCCAGCAGACAGTAAGGCTAAGGGATGGACCGCACTTGGCATATGCCTCCTAGGGTTGCCATTCATGTCTGAGCTGTTGCTTGTGGTTGTTTCTGTCTGAGAGCTTTATATTAGATGACCACTATTTCGGTGGTGGGTACAGCAGACAGCAAGGCTAGGGGCCGGACTGCTCTTGGGGTATGCCTCCTAGAGGCGTCCTTTGTGTCTGAGCTGTTGCTTTCAACTGAGTGCTTTCTATTAGTCGACCACTATTTCAGTAGTGGTGCAGCAGTACAAATGCTGATTTACATACAGCAGCTAGGAATTCTGGGTAAGTGTTCCAACTGCTTCCTATGCTGAGAGAGCAGCCGCTGGCTGAGTCTGAGCAGAGTGATTGAGGAGAGAAGTCGCCTCAGTGGAGATAGAAGCCCAGACTGTGCACTCCAAGGGGGATTCAGCCAGGTTGAACTGCTGTCAAGGAATCCCTGCTTCTGCACCTGTCAGAGTCTGCCTTCCCTCCGTGATTGGTCTCTCTCCCAGTCTGTGATGATCTGTGAAGCTCAGCAGACAGTAAGGCTAGAGGCGGGACTGCACTTGGCGTATGCCTCCTAGGGTTGCCGTTTGTGTTTGAGCTGGATACTTGCTTTTGTCCTGAAGAGCACTTATTTATTTATTTATTGAAATGTTTCACCAGGAGGGCACGCTGAACAACAAGTTGCTCGTCTCACGGTGCGACCTGGGGAGAGGGGTTACATAGGGTTGTGAAGGATGATCAGTTACAATAGTATGTGGGTAGTACAAACAATACAACATTGTAAGATTGTGCAACAGCTGGAACACAAGGTATTGTACAATAAACAGTAGTGGAACATTGGGTAAATTACAATACATGTCCAAAATCATACAAAATAACATATAAATGTAGAAAACAGTAATAATGTGATAGAACCATTTATAGTGCATGAGTGTACCAGGAGTAGGCTGGAGATAGTACACAAGTGCTGTTGGAGTAAAAAGGACTTCAAGGTTGAGGTGGTGCTGCTTGTGGATGGCATAAATGTGAGAGGAAAAGTCAAGATGACAGTCCAGTCCTACACGCAGGTATTTAAAGAAGGGGACTTTCTCACACTGGGAACTATCCAGGATCATGAAGATGGGGCATGACAAAATTTTTGCTGGCCATTGCCTAGTACTAAATGTCACAGTAGTCGAGTGATGGGCCCAGACAGTTTTGGACTGCACGACCCTACTGACCATAGTAACAGATTGCAATTTAGGAGGGAAGGGTTGTGTGGACCTAGGCAGTCTTGGACCCCTTGACCCTCCTGGGCAAAGTAACAGATTGCAGTTTGAGAGAGGTGGTGGCCCCACTGACCACAGTAACGAATTGCAGTTGAGGAGGGGTGGGGGCATGGACCCAGGCAGTCTTGGAGCCCATGACCCTGCTGGCCACAGTAATGGATTGCAGTTCAGGAGAGCTGGTGGCCCAACTGACCACAGTAATGAATTGCAGTTCAGGAGCAGTGGGGACATGGACCCAGACAGTCTTTGATCCCACAGCCCTACTGGCCACAGTATCGAATTGCAGTTCAGGAGGGCTGGTGGCCCCACTGACCACAGTAACGAATTGCAGTTCAGGAGCGGCGGGGACATGGACCCAGGCAGTCTTTGATCTCACGACCCTACTGGCCACAGTAATGGATTGCAGTTTGGGAGGTGTTGGGGCGAAGGCCACACTGCAGGGGATAAGCTGAGGGATATCTTGCCAGAGATGGGGTTGTTGAGGTCAGATGTCGATCTACACAGGGCCTGATGGCACTAGAGGAGAGGAAGAAAACAGAATATTGTAAAAAAGTTGAACATGAGTGTAATAACTAGTGTGTGACAGACTGAAAGTACATATGCAGGTTATGCAGATCTCCTTTGTTTCTTTAGTGAAACCATTTGGGTCAAGGTTGAAATCTTTCAAAAGGAATGAAAAAGTGACAGTGCTCTCTGAGAGTCATGCTCGAGTCAGGTGTAGTATTACCTTTTCTTTTCAGTGCTGAACTTTTCTCTTCTTGCTGCCCTATAGGCTAAAGTGCTTCGGTTATTGGCAAATGTGTACTTGGAGTGGGACTGTCAGCAGTATCACGACAAAGCTCTTCAGGCTGTATGCCTGGCCAATGAAGTAAGTGTTTTTTGTTTTTTTTATTAATATGTTCCAAGTGATACTGCCTGAACACCCTCTGGTATTATAGTTTTCGTGTATGATAGAAGATTGGTCACCCTTCATTTTTTTATTTATTTTTGTTTGTAATTTTTGATCAGTAAAAGGCACACTTAAGTTACGATAGCTTGTTTCCAAGTGTGTCCTGTGTGTTGGGGGAGGCATGGACTTGTTTTTTTATTGACAGTTTCTGTCCTTAAGGAAGAGCCACAGTAGGCATAACTCCTAACTAGTGTGTACTGTAGGTCCTGCAGCCAATAATGACAGCAGCATTTCGAAATAAGTTACCACTACTAGTCAATCAATCAATCAATCAATCAATCAAGTCTTTATTTAACCAGGCGTTCATCGTTGAGCAGAAGCTCATTTGCAAGATGGACCTGGGTGGAGCATGAACAATTGTATATACAGGTCAACACAGGTATTTACAAGGCAATACAGATAATACTCTTTACAGAGAGGAAAAAAAAAGAAGTTCATATGTACATAGAATTATACACATATTGTACAGATTACACGGTATTTACATACATAGAAGTGTCTATAGGAAGATAAAGCAGGTTATCTAAGGTTGCAGGAGGGAAGTAACGGAAGAAAAAATAAAATAAAAATATACACCAGGTAGAGGTGAAGGAAGGGTGAAGAGAGGAGGGAAGTAGGGGAGAAAGGCTAGAGGGCACGGTGCACAGAAAGGAGTTGGTAAAGCTGGATGTGAGAAGGTGGATGGAGAAAAGGACTATGTGTGAGCCCCGGATTGAATGCTGTAGAAGTACGGGCATGGTAGGATGTCACAACCCAGGGTAGTGAGCTCCTATCCGAGGTTGGGAAAGGAAGAATAAGGGGATGGATGGGCCTAGTGTTGATAAGACAGGGGGATAAGAGAGAGATCAATTAGGCTGGTGAGGAGCAAGCTGGGGGGGTCAGTACTTAAAACTGGGTCTAGGCGTGGCTATATACCAGTGCAGACACCGGTACTGGGTCTGAGTGGGTGAAGCAGTTATATACTTCTCTGATTGCACGGAAATAAAGCATCTTGAAAGCATTTATACCGATTAGAGTGCTTAATTTGAGGGTTTTTTGTAGATCGTTCCATAAGGTAGGTAGCACAAAGCTTATGGCTGCCCTGCCGAAGCGGGATTTTGCTTTGGGTACTTTAAGTGTGATAGCTGAGTAACTCCTTAACGCGTATTTCCCAATTATACTCAGGGGAAGACAGCAGGAGATATAGTAAGGCTGCTTATTAGAGATGGCTCTATAGGTCCAGAGAGCGGCGTTTCTGTGGCGCCTGAACTTTAGTGATGTCCATCCCACTGCCGCATATAGGGTGCAGTGATGTGTGTCGAAGGGGAGTCCCGTTATAAACCCCAGTGCTCGATGGTAGAGTGTGTCCAGTTTAGCCATGTAAGAGTTGGGGCATTGGCTGTAGAGGAAGTCAGCTAATCAACCAATGATAGGAAAATGGATTGGACCAGTTGTTTCTTGGCTTCTCTGGTGAGAAATTGGCTGATTCTAAAAAACAGTCCAAGCCTTTGCCGAAGTCGTTTTAGCAAGTCCTCGATATGTTCAATGAAGGAGAGTCTTTGGTCTATCCAAACTCCCAGATACTTGAATTTAGTAACAAATTCTATCTTTTCACCTAGAACTGTGGTAATTTGGGGAACTGTCCCACTGGACACAGGGTTAGCTGTACGGATAAAAGGAGAGAGGACCATCGCTTTAGTTTTTTTGGCATTAAGGAGTAGCTTTTTTTGGAGGAGTTGGCTTTGCAAAAGGTTGAATTCTGACTGTTGGTCATTGCAGGCAGCTTCAGGTGTTGGGCGACTCACGAGAGAACTGTATCATCTGCAAACAGATGGATGTTGGCTTCTTTATACAGTAGTCGATGTTATTAATGTAGATTGCAAAAGTAGGGCCCTAATATAGAACCTTGAGGTACCCTCTTTGCAGAGATTTTAAGGACAGGCCTCCTTCAGCTTTAACTTGTTGAAGGCGCCCTGTAAGATAGTCAGTGAACCAACGCAGAGGGAGGGGTCCACACCTATGGTTTGAAGGGCTTGAGAGGAGCAGACTATGGTCGACGGTGTCGAAAAGCCTGCTTAGATCAAGGAAAACAGCACAAATAAAGTTTTTGCTCTCAAGATTACGCTGCCAGTCGTTAGTAACTTTGGCGAGGGCTGAGATAGTGCTACGCTTAGCTCTGAATCTGGACTGCATAGGATTTAGCAGTTCCCTAGACTCAAGGTGAGTCCTCAGCTGTGCATTTACAATTTTCTCTAGGAGCTTGGACAGGACCGGAAGAAGGAAATTGGCCTGTAGTTATTGAGATGCATCACGGTCACCTGATTTGAACAGTGGTATGACATGTGCTGTCTTCCATATAGGTGGTAGTGCCCTGAGACAGGATAAGTTAAAAGGTGGGTGCTGAATGTGCTGGTACATGGTAGGCAATTTTAGGAAGTAAGGGTCAAGGAGTCGGCCCCAGCACTTTTTCTAGTATCCAACTGAAGCAAGAGGTCCTCTACCTCTTTCAGTGGCAGGTTGAAGTGAGAAAGGCGCGCAAGCTATCGGAGTTTCAGGCAGTTGGCTGGCAGTCTGGGAGCCAAGTATGTTTGCAGGGAGTTATCAAATGCCATGCCTGCAGTAGCAAAGTGGTTATTGAATCGTCAAGTATATCCATCTTTTCGGTTATAGTCAAGTTGCCAGAGGTAATCTTGGTCGGGAGTGAATTTCTGGAGAGTGGCCTAGCAGATCACTGATTGTGTTCAGAGCTTGATTGGGCTCTTTGTGGCAGAAGTCGAGTTCGGATTTGAAGAAAGTGGCCTTGATTCTCTGATTGTTTTGGTACATAAATTTCGTAGTCTCCTGAACTGGTTCCAATCCTCTGCAGTGTTCAGTCTAGTGCTTTTCCAGAAGCTTATCTCTTTCTAGAAGCAAGGACTTGATCTGAGGGTGAACCATTTACAGGTTTTGGTCTAGTTCGAACTTTAATAAAGAAGACATACTTATTAAGGGCCTTGATAGAATAGTTGTGGAAGATATTGTAAGCTGGCGTAATCGCTTTGGCCAGGTAGAAATCTTGCTACCAGGAGTAGTACTTTCGTTTAGGTAGGCATGTTCATTGAAGTTGCCTGGATCTCTTCATAGAGAACTTGCTGATGGGTGCTGGGTTGTTGGTGGATCTTACTCCCGCAATAAAACAATGGTCGCTGGCGTCTGAGAAGAAGACATCAGCGTGGGAGAAGAGATGAGGTTTGCTCACCATTAGCACATCCAAAAGTGTACTTTTACTGGGGTTCTTCACGTTTGGGCGTGTTGGTTAGTGATACCTTCTGGCAATTAAATAAATACCAGTATAGAGCTTGTGTTATGTACTGTGCCCAGGTTATGAGTGAACATTGCAGTATTTCATTGTTCGCTCATAATGTCACTGATTTTCAAAATTTTGACTACAAACTTTTAACAGAGCCATTTTTCCACACCACCTCATAAATGTGACAGGTGTCATTTTTTAAAATCCTTAATGAGATGTGTTTTCACACTTCTGTTGCAAAATGACACTGCGGCCATTATACTATAAATGGTATATGTCATGTTTGTAAGGCAAATCATAAAATGAGTAGCTTGAAAATGTGGGGTCAAAATAAAAAAAATATATATATATAGTTGTTCACAAACTTTGTGTGTCATGCCAGTCTTGACCCCAGCAGGCATGCTTTGTGATCCCGTGCGTGTGGGTGGCAGAGGGCCCTGTGCATTGACTGACAGATGCACTCTTTGTTCTGTGCATCTATATCTGCAGCCACATGGAAGCACAGAGACACAGGGCCCCGTGCTTCTACAGCCCACCACACAGCCCCATGAATTCTTCATATCCGTCGTTGCGCTTCTGTAGGTGGGTGAGTCTTCCCTTTCCACAGGGCATCTGCATCTGTTCACACCAGTCTCGAAAGGGACCTGCATGAATGAATACAATTCCACTATCTCAAAAAAAAAAAAAAAAAATTATTTGCTAAAAACCTCAGTAAGGCACTAGTTAGGGTAACGTAATGCTACAAAAGTAGGGAAATGTGGCGTTAGGGTTTCCAACCCTAATTCCCCCCCACCCCCACCCAGCCAGCTGCAAAGAAAAAAATTAGGGTTCTGGGTCCCGGAGTCTTGGTGAATCAGTGGTGGGTGTCACAAATGCACTCTGCAGGTCAGGCCCTCTGCTCTCACAGTGCCAACCTCAGCGTGCAATAGCGTGAACAGGTAACAAACAGGGTAACCCTCCTGTCTGTTTTTGGGTCTGAATCACCTTTTTGCCTCGAGTTCTGGAAGGATTCAAACTGTGAACCTTATGCTAGCATTCCCAATTAACAGACTCAGATAATATTCTCTTTGGGGGTATGCAATATAATTTCTAGGATCGTGGATATGTTGTTCATCAACACTCTTTGGCATGTCCCTTTCCCTTTAAGATCAGCTGGAAGTGTTCAGGCTAGCTCCTCCCACCCACCTGGGTGGTATACACCTCGGTTCCGCCCCATGACGCCAGTTCTTCCTTTCCGCTGGAAGATACATGTTGCCTCCCTCATGCTCACGCATTTCGTAGGCCCTGGCTTTCAAACCCTCGGTTTTACCAAAATAAAAACTCACTCGAGTTAGCGATCATGCTTTTGCATCTTCGATCATGGAAGAGAAATCTTCTCCGGGATTTCGCCGGTGTCCTTGCGGCCAGAAGATGTTGCACACCGATACCCATCTCATGTGCATCTGCTGCCTAGGTGTCGGCCAGGACACTTCGTCTTGCAGCTTTTGCCTTGCCTTCCATCCCAATGTCCTGAAAGACCGCTTGGCGTGCATGAAGCTGGGGAGACCAGAGAAAAAGAACCCTCCGGTGAAGTCTAAGGAGGCAAGGTGGGTGGTTTCCATGGCCGCGGGCTCCCCCGAGCAGCTGGAACGCATGAAGGCGTTCAAAAAAGAAGCCGCCAGTGCTTCGACTAATCGAAGCTTCTTCGTTCCTCTCAACCTGGGCTCCACCTTCACAGTTTCCTTTAAGGAGTTGTGCCAGTCTCTCCCCACCCGGGGTGAGCCGCCTGCGGGCTCGCACTCCTCCCCCTCTCGCAAGAGAGAAAAGGAATCTGACCTGTCTTCGTTTCGACAAAGGTGCTCTTGGGACCGAGAGAGGTCTCAGTCTCAGGAGCATGCAGCCTCGACCTCGGTCGAGATGGTTTCCTCGGCCGCAGGCTTCACAACTGCTTGCAAAGTTTTCATGTGGTCCTAACACTGGTGTGGTTATAATTCTAAAGGTGTGGCCTGATGAAAGAGATATCCTCAAAGAAGATAAGCAAATAAGCCAATCATCCAGCCTGCTGCTGATACTCGGATGCCCTGCATAGAAGGATTTAGACAAATGTGGCAGTTTTTCCAGACCACGAAAGAGCATGCATCAAAAATTCTTCCCCTTTCTTGGGGTACAAAATTAACCTGCAGAAATCATGCTTCATGGGATTGGGAGATGCACAGAACTGGGTCGGAAATCTCTACCCCTTTCTGATAGCCAGAGATCACATTATGCATTTATTTTATTTTATTTATTTATTTTAATTTTGGTAATCAGGTAGGCCCACTGAGACCATAACGAGTCCCTTTTACAGGGGCAACCTGGAATTAATTACATAATAACACAATAAATTAACAAATAGAGCAATACAGTTTGAACATTTCAACAACATGGGACAGTGGATAACCCAGATAAGGACATTTGTGAGTTATAGTGGATAATTCTGACATTTAGAGGGACATTTGTGTACATTTGTAAAAATGATTGAGACAAGAGGGGGATGTAGCACTTCACAATGAGGTGTGGTGACGTAGTTTAGTCAGATAAGTCTTGTTGGTTGTATCATTAATCATGGAGGTTACATCTTAAGTGAGACACTTATGAGCAATGTTGTAAGGATCTTAGATTCAGAAAATAGCAAAAAAGACAAGGTTAAGAACACAAGTCAGTAGTGGGATATACTGAGGAAAATAGATAACCAAGAGCTTACGATTGCTGTTTCTGTAAATAGAGCCTGAGCAGCCCTATGTCCACTCACCTTAACAAGTTATTAGTACATCAGTGATTGCAGGTGCAATTACTAAGCTCCACTAAATGAACCTTTAGTCTCTTTTTAATGCCACCAATTGAAGCGCTTTCCTGAAGAGTACTAGGGAGGGCATTACAGAGGGATTGAATGGAGGCAGCAAACAGCCTACACCCTACAGTGGTCCTATCCCTAGGGACATGGAGGACCAGCCGGTCTGAGGCCCTAAGTGACCTTCTATTCTGTTTGGCCATTATCAGGTTTGTCAGGTTCGGGGAAGCATTGCTGAGCCTGAGTTTGAAGGCAAGACACAGTAAGGGAGAAGCTAGTTTACCATCAAGAGTTGGCCAGTTTAATATTTCTAGCACATTACAGTGGTGCTCCTTAGTTGGGACTCCAGCTGCAAAGCATTCTGTCCTATCCTATGGTACAAGGTTCTAAGCCTTTGCAACTACATGCTTCTAGCAGAGTGTAGTACTGGAGATCCTTATAACAAGGTGTGTAGAAGGGTACCAGTGGCTGTCTTTAGATGAGACTTCTTTGTGAGGAAGGGGCTTAGACAGTTCAGGAGGCCTAACTTTTGTTTCAGAGACTTTGTTAGATGATCAATATGTAGTTTATAGGTACTATTTTGGTCTAAGTGCACCCCCCAAGTACTTTATGGATTCTACCACCTCAGTCACCGACCCATTTGAGAGAGCAGGTGTCAGGATTTGTGACCTATTGGAATCCAGACTTTTAGGGCCGAACAATATGGTCTTTCTCTTTTTAATGTTAAGAACTAGTTTATCGGTATCGACCCAGTTCTCAAGTAATTAAAGATTTTTTCTGAGAGAATCGTTCAGTTGCACGGCATCCTGAGAACTTCGGTACATTATGGCATTGTCTACATATAGTGTCAGTTTAGCCCCACCACAATTTTGAGGCATGTCATTTACAAACACAGAGAATAGCAGAGGGTCCAGTATTGACCCCTTGGGGATACCAGCCAGGATAGAGCGTTCGTCTGATAAAGCTCCCTTCCATCTGACGATTTGTGACCTCTCTGAGAGATAGTTTGAGAACCACTATGTGGCCAGGCTATGTAGGCCAAGGGATTTCAACTTCATAACAAGTAATTGGTGGGTCACTAAGTCAAAAGCTATTGTGAGGTTGATAAAGACCGCAGCCCACCTGTTAGCAAGCCAGCATCAAGGGCAGAGAAGATATCAGTAGTAAGACTAACAGGAGCTGTGTTCCTTGATTTTTTCTGAAGGTGTGTTGCCGAGCAGTGAGTAAGCCGCATTCTTCGATATATTCCTGTACCAGGTTGTGAGCAATCCTCACCATCACTTTGCTTAGAATACACATTAAAGATATTGGACGGTAGTTCTGTACTTGCTCGCGTGACCCACCTTTAAGAGCGGGGTTACCAGGCCACTTTCCATACTGTAGGGACTTTTCCTTCTACTGGGATGTATAGGGAGGCATAACCAGCAGAAAACAGAAGTTGTTATCCCTCTGTACAGACAGTCGATGAGACCCCATCTCTGCAAGGACATAGACTGGATAGAGGCAGTCCAGAGGAGGGCAACTAAAATGGTGCAGGGTCTGCAAGAGAAGCCATACGAGGAGAGACTAAAGGAGCTTAATATGTATACCCTTGAGAAAAGGAGGGAGGGGGGACACAATAGAAACTTTTAAGTACCTCGGTGGAATCAACAAAGTCCAAGAGGATAGCATCTTTCAGAAAAAGAGATGTGCAAGAACAAGGGGACACAATTTGAAGATAGTTGGGGGGCGGTTGGAGCAATGTAAGGAAGTATTTTTTCACAGAGAGGTGGTGGGTGCATGGAACAGCCTTCCTGAGGAGGTTGTGGGGTCTAAAACTGTGGAGGATTCAAGAATGCATGGGACAGACTTAAGGCAATTCTTGTGGGGGTAGGAAGAAATAGGTTGTTGGTTAACTAGGATCTGCAGCTTATCATGTAGGTAGGGAAGTGGGCAGACTGGGTGGACCAAGCAGTCTTTCTAGGAGTGTGGATATGTTGTTCATCCACACTGGCTGGCATTGTCCCTTTCCCCTTTAAATCTTGCCGGAAGTCTTCAAGCTGGCTCCTCCCACCCACCTTGGTGGTAAATACCTCGGCTCCGCCCCATGACGCCAGACCTTCCTTTCCGCTGGAAGATGCAGGTTCCCTCGTGCTAGCAAGTACCATAGGCCCTGGAGTCAAATCGACAGTTTTAACGCCCTTACTCGCTTCAAACTCATCAGGTTCTGATTCAGATCCGAACGCTTTGGTTATGGAGTACAAGTCGTCCCCCGGGTTTCGCCGGTGTTCTTGTGGACAAAAAATGTCTCGCACCGATCCCCACCTCTCGTGCGTGTATTGCCTAGGCGCCGTGCATGATACTTTGGCTTGCACCATCTGTTCAGCCTTCCATCCCACCATTCTGGAGGACCGCAAGGCGCGCCTTAAGTTGGGGAGACTGGAGCTTCGCAATCCACCGGTGAAATCGAAGGAGGCCAGGTGGGCGGTTTCTATGGCTGCGGGATCCACCGAGCAGCTCGAGCAGATGGCGGCCTTCGAAGAGGAAGCTGCCCAAGCTTCGGCCAACCGAAGCTTCTTCGTGCCACTCAGCCTGGGCTCCACCTTCACGGGATCCTTCCGGGAGTTGTGCCAGTCTCTCCCTGCTAAGGGTGAGGCGCCTTCGGGCTCCCACTCCTCCCGATCCAAGAAGAAGGATAGGGATCCAAAATCTTCTTCTTCTAGCCAAAGAAGACATTCCTGGGACCAAGAGCGGTCTGGTACTCAGGAGCAGGCGGTCTCGGCCACGATCGAGATCGCTTCCTCGGCTGCCGGCTTTTCGGACCTTCTGTCAGGCCAGGGCACCGAAGCTGAGGATACGGCAGAACCGGACGAGATTTCTCTCAACCCGATCGAGCTGTTGTCGCCGACGCCTGTCGATGACTCTTTGGAGAGGACTCCCATTCTCTCCTTCCCCGACGAGGAGACCCGTTCTTTGGGCATCCCGATTGAGGGACAAGAGCCGGAACCTCGGTTTTCACCGAATCCAGCTTCTCCCGACCGACAGAGCTGACGCCGTCAGTCTCGATCGAGGAGTAGGACCCTGTCAGTCGGTAAACCAAGAAAGGGCACAGACTCCGGAGAGGCGCCTACACATTTCTCATCCTTCTCAGACGAGGAGAGACTTGAGCGGAAGCTCCATCGATGTTATGAGGACCTCATATGGCAGCAACTTCTTTTGATGGGTCAAAAGCCGTCTGCTCCGGCTGTACCGGCCATTACTTGGCCCCAGCCTCTTTCGCCGACACCGACTCCCTCGGTTCCGAGGACTCCAGTTCTCCTTCCGGTGGGACCAGTGCGTATTTCGGCTCGGCCCGTTAAGGGCTCCCCACCAATTTTGGTGGAACCACCACCCAAACAGCCTCAGGGAGGGGCTCCCTCTAAGGAGGATCGACCAACTACGAGCTTGCCCATAGGTTGTCCATTACGGTCCTCCTGATCACCGTAGGCACATTGAGGGGACTTGGGTGGGAGACCCTTGTATCTGGATTCCTCAGTTCGGATACTCGACCTTCCTCCATGATGAGCTGTCAGTGACAGGCCTGGAGGAAAGCCCTTCTTCCTTCCAGGGCATCCTTCGACTCATTTCGAGTCCACAGGTATACCTTTGCAGCCCATACAAAAGAAGCGGAATATCCTCCGCAGGATATTCTCCAAGAGAAGATACCCGACCGAGGCCTTCCCAGTGTCCAAGCCATAGTTGTGGCCGACGCATTTGGCGATGTCTTGCCTCTTGCCCGGCTCCATCTGCCTGCTACCGGCCCGCATAGTACACAGTGCCCATGGGGTCCTTGGTGGAGCTTCACTAAGCATCCCTCGGCCGAGAGCCTTGTGACTGCCTCAGTGTTTAGGTACGAACAGCTCTGCGGATAACACAGCCACCCTCCGGACAAGAGGTCCAAAAATATGGACCCACTCAGCCCCAGAAGGTTCACGTGGCATCATCCCTAGGCTTTTCGTCAGGCTAGCTCCAGCAGTGATCATGGCACACTTCTCTGGCCCATACAGGGTCGCTTGATGAAGTCCTCCCTCATCTCCAAGCAGACATGCAGACCCACGGTCAACCAGGTCCGGGACCAGGGCTGTGCTGTTGCTAAACAACAGCTCAGGCGTCTCTGGACAATGGTGATTCCTGTGCCTGTTCACTAGCTGCCGTGGTAGCCACTCACACCGCAGGGCTTGGCTGAGGTTATCCTCCTTTCCCGTGGATACTCAGCACAAGCTAGCTGGCGTGCCTCCTTGGCACAAACCTCTTTGGTCCGGGGTGGCAGGTCATCTACAAGCGCATTGAGCAGTCTAGTGCCTATACAGATGCCACCTCTGCCAAGGGTTCTTGGTCAGAACCAGCAGAAGCCAGAAAATCCTTAGGCATTCTTCCCTGCAGTTAGACAGCTCTTCTTCCAGGAGGTCAGCAACAGCAAGGCTCCAGCTTTCCACCTAGGCCCAAGCAAGGTCCCCAACAGCCCTGCAAAGGGAGGCTGAGGTGCTAGTCAGGTGCCTTCTTCTCCTCCAAGCCTGCACAGTGGCGGGTGGGGTGGCCTCCCCTACCTGTCACGCCAGTTCTGGAGTCCTCCCTTGGGGTCCGGCTCCGCCACTTCTGCCTGGTCGGTATCACTGAAAACAGGTGGGTTCTGGAAGTGGTTGGGCGGGACTGCCTCTAGAGTTGAGCAGTACCCTGGCAGCGGACACTGTGCCCCACAGGAGAAAGGATCTCAGTTAGCGCTCGTGACCCGCCGGGGCGACATTGCTCAACTCCTCCTCAAGGAGGCGGTGTTACCTCAGTGGCGGATCCTCCTTCAGACCCAGGCTTCGTCTCCAGGTGTTTCCTGGTGCCCAAGCGGACGGAGGGTTGGCACCCATCCCTAGAATCTCCACGATCTGAATCAATATCTCAGGTCTTGCACCTTCCAGATGGTAACTCTGAACCAGATCCTTACCATCTCTGGAAACGAACTGTGGTTCTGTTCACTGGATCTTCAGAATAGCGTTCTACCATGTCCCAATCCGTCCGTCCATCAGCGGTTCCTCTGCTTCCGGGGGTCGAAGGGACCTATGAGATTCAAACCATGCTGTTAAACATATCATCGGCTATAGGTTTTCACCAAATACATACATGAGTGGTGGCAGCCATCTTGACGTCAAGGGGTTCAAATTTACCCTATCTAGACAATTGGCTCCATTGGGTTCCTCCTACAGGAGGTGGAAAGGTCAGGACCTGACCCTCCGAACCTCACCCACCTGGGCCTCCCTAATCAACGAGGCCAAATGAGAAACGTGCCCTCTCAGGTGATGGGCTTCGTTGGGGGCAGACCTTCGACTCTCGTCAAGCCAGAGCTCGGCTCGGCGGACAGGCGAGTTCTTTCCTCCTTTGCCCAGTCATTTCTGGTTGGGCACTTGCGCCCTGCCGGGACTTCCTCGCCCTCTGGGTTACATGGCGGCGATGCACCTCAGTAGTCCATTGGGCCAGATTGCACATCCGCTCCCTTCAGTGGAGCTGGCGCCCAGTGGTCTCAGCGTCAGGGTCTCTTTGACCATCTGGTCACTGTCACCCAGAGGATTTGGGACGCTCTCCAATGGTGGACCGTCCCGAGTCATTTACGGGAAGGAATCCCATTTGTCCGCCCCGAGTCGATGGTCATCCTTACGACCGATGCCTCTCTCATGGGCTGGGGAACCCACATGGGGGACAACAGAGCTCACGGGTTCTGGACCCCCGAGGAGTCCCGATGTCACATCAACCTGTTGGAGCTCAGGCAGCAGCTGGCACTGTCAGCTTCGCTCCTCAGCTCCGAGTCAAGTGGTTCAAGTCAGGCGGACAATACCACGACCATGTACAACCTCAACAAACAGGGCGGACGCCCTCCCGTCTTCTATGCATGGAGGTGCTCCGGATATGGACCTTAAATCCCAGCCCGGCTGGAGGCGTTCGCCCTAGCCATCCATGTGTGAGGAGTCTCTAACTAACTAGCGGATGCTCTCAGCCGCATAGGCCAGACCTCCTTGCAGTGGTCTCTCCATCCAGAGGTAGCTTACAATCTGTTCTCCCATTGAGGGCAAACCGTTGGTGGACCTGTTCACCTCAGGAGAACTACCAAGCTGAGGCTGTACCATGTCCACTTCCCTGAGCAGGGCTCGCTGCAGGATGCCTTCCGAGGCCATGGACCCCAGGCCTCCTCTCGCCTTCCCTCTATTTCCCTTGATCCACAAGGTGTTACTCAAGGTGAGGAGGGACAAGGTGAAGTGATCCTGGTAGCCCCAGATTGGCCCGCCAGTTCTGATATCCGGAGCTCTCCTCAGCCTCAGCTGCAGGACCCCGGAGCGGCTTTGTACACGCCCGGACCTGATATCATTGAACCAGGGGAAGGTCTTCCACTCGGACCTTCAGTCCCTGCACCTCACAGCCTGGCTCCTGAGCAGCTAGAGTTCCAGGCTCTGGGTCTTTCCGAGGATGTCTACACCATGGTGGAAGCATCTCAAAAGGAATCGACCAGGAAATTTTATGCCTTCCAGTGGAAAAAGTTTTCCATTTGGTGTCAGGAAAAGCCTGGACCCTTATCCTGCTCTGTGGCTAACATTTCTAGACTACCTTTGGTCCCTCTCCAAAGGGGTCTTGATCATCGACCATAGGGTGCACCTGGCAGCCATCTCTGCTTACGGGCATGGGCGGTCAGCCATTGATAGCACTGGAGACAGTGGTTGGGGCGATTTTCAGAGCCTGGATCACATATCCCCTCCGGTGCGTGAACCTGCCCCACCTCGGGGATCTCTTGCTGGTTTTGGCAAAGCTCATGGGCAAGCCATTCGAACCCATGCACAAGTGTGAGCTCTCGCATTTGTCGTGGAAGACTGCCTTTCTGGTGGCTATCACGTCAGCCAGAAGGACAGGGGAACTCCAGGCGCTTTCGGTGGACTCCCCTTATCTGGTCTTTCACAGTGACAAAGTTATCCTGCACCCCCACCCGAAATTCCTTCCGAAGGTGGTGTCAGAGTTTCACCTTAACCATGTCTTGACTGTACCAGTATATTATCCTAACTACACCTCGGATGCCGAGTACAGGCTCCATACTCTGGACTTGAGATGTGCTCTCTCCTACTATAAGGAGAGGAGGGCGGGGAGAAGTCGGGAGAGGTTCGCCAGCTGTTTGTCACCTGCTCTGAAGCCGCTTCTGGCAGACCTGCAGCCAAGCGGACTATTGCAAGATGGATCACATCATGCATAAGTCTGTGTTATGAATTGGTGGGCAAGGCCTCCCAGAGGATAAGGCTCATTCTGCCAGCCATACTGCTACTTCAGTGGCTGCTTCCAGGGACATCCCTATCAGGAAATCTGTCGGGCTACTACCTGAAGTCAGTTAACACCTTTACCCATTACCACATCAACCTTGAGTCCGACGTGATGCTCGTTTTGGGGCCTCGGTTCTCCAGTCTCTTTTTCCTAAGTAGAGGTGTACCTTGCCTCCTCCTCCCAGAGGAACTGCTAGGAGTCTGCCAGTGTGGATGAACAACATATCCATGTCCCTAGAAATACAGGTTACTCACCTGTAACAGTAGATCTTCCTGGACATAAGTCTCCACCACTCATTCACACTAGTGGGATTAGCGCCGGAGGCACTAGGACCCATCGGGAGCAAACTTTTTGCTGGAGGGTCGGCGCGAGAGACGGCGCCGCGAGGCATGGCGCTGCGAGCAGCGGCTCGAGCAGTAACGACTATCTCGGCGACGACCCTCCAACCGCCTCAGTTCCTTTTTTCCCGCCGTCGAGTGCGCTTCAGTGACAACGTCGCTCGCCTGTCGGGAGTCAAACTTCAAACTAGCGCATAGTTTTCAGTTAATTTTTTTGTAATATTATCTCGATAGTAGTATCGCTTAATTTTATTCTATTTTCGTTAAAATTTAAATTTAACTCACTTGAAGAAGTCTCGGCCTACTGGACGGAGAGCCGACCATGAGCAGGTCAGGTGACGGTAGGGAGACTTCGTATGAAAGCTGTTCAGTCAGCGGGCTGGGTCCGGTCAACCTCCTTCTCAAGAAACTCAGCGGGGTTCCGACAACGGTCAGTCCGATGCCCGGGGGGATGGGCGGTCCCCCCGTCGGCATAAAATAAATGGTCGCATTCTCGGCACCGTTCGGCCTCGAGCTCTTCTTGACCCCACAGGTCAAAAGAAGGCATCACTCGAGTCGCCCTCTGGTATGTCTGCGTGTCGACGGTCGGTTATCGTAGCTGGTTGTCTATCTCCTTCTTGAGATGCCAACTGCGGTGACCGTCGTCTTCACGACCTCGGAGCCCCTCCCGCCTACAGGTAGGGCTCCAGATGAGCAGTTTCATCAGTGGGCGCTCCTATGGGCGTTGGGCCCGGAGGTTGGTTCTTCTGCCTGGCTTGCTGCCACGGAGCCCTGGGCTCCTCCGGTGTCGGTAGGGGGTTGGACCTTCCTGTAGCGGCGCCTTCTTGATGCAGTGACTCCGCGCAGGTGTTCCCCTCACATGGCTGCGGGCGCAGGGGCCACACCGATGCCCTTATCTCCTGGCTTTTCCTTCCCTAGCTTTCCAGGTTCCTAGGGCATTCAGGCGCCTTCTCGGGGTCTGTTGGCTTTCGGTGCTGTTTTCGGTGCTGTTGGACCTTGCCGGCCGTTGGGTCTAGCGGTGCCATTTTCGCGCCCGCTTTTAAGCGGCGCCGCTTTTTGTCTCGGCGGCGCCGCACTGGCGGGCTGACGCTTTTGTTTTCAGCGGCGCGCTTTTTTGCGGCACCGCTTTTCAGCGCCACTTTTCAGCCGAGTGCCGCGTGCCTCTTCAGCGCGTGCCCCTCTGCGGTGCGTTTTAGACCCATTTGCCTCCCTCGGCGCGGGGGCCCCGGGGACTCTCCTTCTTTCTCTGCTGTTTCCTCCTCTCTAATTTTCACTACTTTCCTGTCCATACAGTCCTTCCTGGACCATCAGGAGATGATGTTGAGCCTGACCCAGACCTTGTTTGGGTGATGAAGTGGAGAAACAGGATCTTTCTTTCTACAGAGCCTGTGGTCGAGGACCTGTCCTTTAAGTCTCTGTTGAAGAACCTGAGATCCACTCTTTCTCTCCAGACTACAGACATCGATCCTGGGAAGATATTAAGACTCCAGTACCTTCATGCTTCGGAGATCCCTACAGATTTGACTCCTCCGATCCAGCCTTCCTTCGAGACGCTGTCTCAAATGGTATGGAATAATCCTGCTCTTATTCCCTCAGTGGCTAAATCCATTGATAAGAAGTATTCAGCTCCCAAGGATCGTCCCATTTTGGCATCCCAAGCCTTTGCGGATCCTATTGTAGTCCTGGCAGAGAATGATAAGGTCGTTCTTCCTCAAACTTCTACAGCTCGACCTATTAACAAAGAGTCTCGTAAGATTGATACTTTAGGTAAGAGAGTCTTTGCTGCCTCCACTCTTAAGTATGCGTATTGCCAGTTATCAAGGCTATTTTTCTCAGTATGAGTATATCCTGTGGCACTCTTTGAAAAGAATGGTTGAAGCTCTTCCGGATTCGGACTCCAAGTCAGAGCTTCTTCTCACCGTTACTAGAGGTATTGAGTCCAATAACCAACAGGTCAAAGCCACTATGGACGCTTTCGACACTGCTTCTCGCTCAGCAGCTGCAGGTATTTGTACTCGGCGCCATTCCTGGCTGCGTACTTCTGGCTTCACGAATGATGCTCAGCAGCAGGTAATGGCGCTGCCTTTTGATGGCTCCTCTCTTTTTGGCCCTCAGGTGGAACAAGCCTTAGAGGCCACTCAGAAGACTAGGTCGGCCATTAAGTTGGCCAGACCTCCGCTTGCTCCCCCTCGGGGGCATGTGAACAGACGTCAGTTTCATAGTCGTCAGTACTTTCGAGGCAGAGGAAGCTTCCCTTAAAGCCAACCTGCCCAACCTCAAAAGAAAACGCAGCAGAAAGTGCAGGGGCCTAAAGCCCCCAGCACCACCTTATGAGTTGTTGGCCCAAGTTCCATCCACATTGCCCGAGGTGGAACTTTCTCCTCCGGTGGGAGGTCGTCTGATGTACTTCTACAACCAGTGGAAGTCCATAACTTCGGACAAATGGGTCCTTGAATAATTCGCGAGGGTTATTCTCTCAATTTTAGAACCCCCGATTGTCCTCCTGGGCGACAACCCAGGCTGTCGGCCTCTCAGTCGAACCTCCTCACCCCGAGATCCAGGGCCTTCTAAGCAACAGGAAATAGAACTGGTGCCCCGCATCTACCAAACACAGGGTTCTACTCCCATTACTTTCTGGTTCCAAAGAAATCTGGGGGAATGCGCCCCATTCTAGACCTCAGAAAGTTAAACAAATTTCTTCCCAGGGAGAAATTCAAAATGATTTCCCTAGGTACCCTGTTACCCTTGCTGCATCAGCACGACTGGCTGGCCTCCCTGGATATGCAGGACACTTACCAGCATATCCCCATCCACCCGACCCACTGCAAGTTCATCAGGTTTGTAGCTCTGGGTCAGCATTATCAGTTCAGAGTCCTGCCTTTTGGGCTATCCTCGGCCCGAAGTTTTACAAAGTGTTGTGCAGTTCTCGCAGCACATCTCAGGAAGATTGGACTCCGAGTGTTTCCCTACCTGGACGATTGGCTTCTAGCAAGCCCTTCCAGCCAAGGGACTTTGGAAGCCGTGCCCCCAGTCTTATCCCATCAAGGTGACGGAGCCCTGAAGGTCTCTCACCTGGTGGACTCAAGAAGCAATCTCCTGGAGCGATTCCCCTTTGCTCCCCGGATCATCAGATCTCCATCACCACAGGCGCATCGCTAATGGGATGGGGAGCTCACTGTCACTCCTCCACACTCAAGGTGTATGGACTCAGTTCGAAACTCATCTCCACATAAATGTCCTGGAGATGAGGCGGTTCTCACGTGATCCAGCTCTGAAGGATATCCTTTGTCACAAGAACATTCTCCTTCAAGCGGACAACAAAGCTGTGATGTATTACATCAACAAGCTAGGCGGTGCTCATTCTTATCCCTTTGCAGGAAGCAATGAGGGTGTGGGAGTGGTGCTAGAGCACAAGTCTCTGATTCAGGCGGTTCATCTGCCAGGTATACAAAACGATCTAGCAGATCACCTCAGCAGAATGGAGGCAGACCCTTATGAGTGGTCTCTCAATCCAGCCGTAGCTCGGTCACTATTCAAAGAGTGGGGGACTCCAGACCTGGACCTTTTTGCATCCCCACTCAACACAAAACTGCCTCTCTTCTGCTCCAGAAATCCAGGGCCTGGCATTTTCTGTCAGGATGCCCTCAGGCTGCGGTGGACAAAAAGCTTTCTTTATGCCTTTCCACGCTTCCTCTAATCCAGAGAGTTCTCCTCAAGTTCGAGTCTCAGGGGACCAAAATGATTCTCATTGCTCCCTCCTGGCCTCGGCAACTATAGTTTCCTCTGCTCAACAGTATGTTGGCAGCCTCTCGAGACCACTTCCCTTGCAAATCAGTCTTTTGACTCAGGGTTTGTTGGTCCACCCCAACCTGAAATCACTTCACCTTCATGCTTGGCTCCTGAAGAGGTAGAAGTGAATCGGTTCAATGTTTCTCGTTGAGTCTCAGACATCCTTCTGGCTGCGCGGAAGCCAGCCACCCGAAAAACGTACGCTTCCAAATGGAAACTCTTTTCTCTCTGGTGTGCAAAGTCCTCTTGGAATCCCTTTTCCTGTCCTCCTGACAAGGTTCTGGAGTATCTTTTGGACCTATCAAACTCAGGTCTCCAGTACTCCACAGTTAAAGTTCACCTTAGTGCCATCTCAGCATTCCATGAGCCAGTTTCTTCCTTGACTCTGGCTCAGCTCCTATGGTGAAGAGATTTCTTAAGGGGATTCTTCATACCAGACCCCCTGTTAAGCGTCCGGTTGCAGCCTGGGACATTAACCTGGTGCTGGACATGCTCACTCGGAAGCCTTTCGAGCCCTTAGCTACCTGTGAGCTAAAATTTCTTACCTGGAAGACTGCCTTCCTGGTGGCCATTACCTCTGCCAGGAGTCTCGGAGATTCATGCATTGGTGGCCGGACCCTCGTATACTGTATTCCATAAAGACAAGGTAGTTCTCATTACTCATCCTAAATTTCTTCCCAAGGTTGTGTCAGAATTCCATCTAAACCAACCTCTGGTGCTTCCCTCTTACTTTGCTAATTTCCAAAATGAAGGGGAACATTCTCTTCATTCCTTGGATGTTAAGAGAGCCTTGCGGTTCTATTTAGATAGAACCAAGAATTTTCGCAAGACTCAGCAACTGTTTGTTTCTTTCAGCGACACCCGGCTGGGTCAACCTGTTGCTATCAGATGCATCTCATCATGGTTAGTGGCATGCCTTCGACATTGCTACTCCATGGCTCAAGTCAAGTTGGAGGGTAGAGTGTACGCTCACTCTACTAGAGCGTCCTCGGCATCTTTCGGAGATCGCAATGTTCCAGTGCGGATATCTGCGCTGCCACCTGGAGCTCAGTGCATACCTTCCGTTAAGCGTTATCCATTGGATGTTCATGCCAAGCGACATTCCTTTTCGGCAGAACTATCCTTAATGGGCTTCTATCTTGAGACTGCGTGAGCTCTGGCTCTCTACTGCATCCTTTGGGGATTATCAGCTTGAGTACTCTCCCACTAGTGTAGAATGAGTGGTGGAGACTTATGTCCAGGAAGATAGGAAAATTACGTACCTACCGTAATTCTTGATCTTCGTGGAGTCTCCACCACTCATTCTACCTCCCTCCATCCCCGAGCTCACGCTGTGTTGGTCTTCACTCCTCAAATCTTTAGGATGTGAGGACTTCTTTGTTGACCCTTATTACACGGGTCGTCTGGACTATCTTATGTCCATTTTTTAAGCTAGATTTACCCTTTACATTAGTTGCGCTGCACCTCCTTGGTAAAAAGGTACTGAGGCGGTTGGAGGGTCGTCGCCGAGATAGTCGGATTACCGCTCGAGCCGCTGCTCGCAGCGCCGTGCCTCGTGGCGCCGTCTCTCGCGCCGACCCTCCAGCAAAAAGTTTGCTCCCGATGGGTCCTAGTGCCTCTGGCGCTAATCCCACTAGTGTGAATGAGTGGTGAAGACTCGTCCAAGAAGATCAAGAATTACGGTAGGTACGTAATTTTCCTTTCTGGGAGTGGTATATGTTATTCATCCACACGCACCAACCCGACCTCCCCGGCTTAAGGCGGACAACCTTGCTTCCAGCGGGCTAGATCTGGCGTCATGGGGCGGAGCCGAGGTATTTACCACCCGGGTGGGTAGGAGGAGCCAGCTTGAAGACTTCCGGCAAGATTTAAAGGGGAAAGGGACAATGCCAGACAGTGTGAATGAATAACATATACCACTCCTAGAACTACTGTTACAGGTGAGTAACCTGTTTTTATCTGCCGTCACAGTCTATTTCTATGTTTCTAGAAGGGATCTATTGTATAGCCATGGGATAGGGGTGGCAGTGACATGGGCTGCGATATTAAGGAGCTTAGGTTCCAGTTTATTGTACCCTGCAGACCCAGTAGCTTTAACATTCTTAAGTAGTTTGAGTACCTCTGTTTAAGTCACTATCCTGAAATGGAAATTAGGGCAGGGGGAGAAGTCATCAGTACTACTCTTGTGGGGGGGAGGGTCACAAGGAGATAGTTTTCAAATTTGTCCAGGTCTGTGAGAAACGCAGTGATGGCTGTTGTAAAGTCCTGAGGATTACTAAGACACTCACCATTTGCTACAGTGTCACATTCTTCCGGAGTGCTACGCCCCTTGAGAAGAATATGAATTTGGGTCAGAAATATTTTTGCTTTGTAGGTTTCTGAGATATGTTCTCTTTGCTGATTTTTGTTCCTGTTTACATTTGTTTCTTAGTTCTCTATATTTCTGCCAATCCTTAGTCTGGTTTGTGGCCCTGAATGTACCTTAGGCCCTGTCTCTCTCCCTCATTAGTTTCATTAGTTCTCCAGACAGCCACCTAGATTGCTGCCCTTTAACCCTAATTTGTTTTAGTGGGTCATGCTTATTTGCTGCTAAGAAATTCCTAATAAAAAAGTCTAGGGCTATAACTCAACAGGGGACAAGCTTAATTTTTTATCCAATTCACTTCAGATAGCGTATTTAGGAAGGAGCATGTGTCAAATTTTGAGTAGTCCAAAGCCCAGAAGATTCTGGGAGGGGGTATGGGGTGCTCATTTTTCCAAATGCCGAACGTGGGAGCATGGTCTCTTTAAGAGTCGGCAAAGGTGCCTGCCGACTGATTCTCTCCAGGTCTGGTAACAAGAATCCAGTCCAGAGTGGTATGGTTGCCCGTTATTGTATTCATACTTGTGGTTTCACTAATTACATAGAAACATAGACTTTGACGGCAGATAAGGACCACTTGGCCCACCCAGTCTGCCCATTTCCCTACCTACTGGATAAGCTGCAGATTCTAGTTAACCAACAGCCTACTTCCTGCCACCCCCACTACAATTTCCTTGTGTCTGTCCCATGCATGTTTGAATTCCCCCCCGGTTTGGCCCCAACAACCTCCCCAGGAAGGCAGTTCCACTAATTATTTGGGTCAGATTAATATCTTGCAATAAGGACCTTATATCACCACTATTATGTTGATCCCAGTGTAGGTTACAGTCCCCTAGTTATTTTTCTCTCAGAGGCAGGTCAGGATTGGTTCAATTAAAGACTTCCGCACTGCTACCTTAGGGGATTGTAAACACATCCTACCAGTAGGGATTAGTACCACCGAGCAATAGATTAATGAAAACTGCCTCACGATCAGAATTGGTTAGTGCAGGTATTGCAACCAGTGATGCATTTAGGGAGGACTTGACATAAATGATACTCTTCCGGCATTTTTCCACTGCTATCCTGCCTAAATGCTTTGAACCCAATAAGCTCCACCTCGTGTGTCTGTATATGTGGCTTAAGCCAGGTTTCCAAATTGGCAACTATATCAGGAGCATATAGGTCTACCCATGCCTCTAATTCATGCATTTTTAGCCTGAGACTGTTTATATTCATACGGGTTATTTTTAACCCTCTTGCGGTAGCCCAGTTTGATGTGGTGGATGATGCAGTCCTAACATTTTCACTGGGTGGATCTGGATTTAATTCAGCATCACGAGCTAGTGATATTTTTATGTTCATCAGGAGTTTGTTGAGCGAACCAGGAGAGGGGAGAACGGTCCTACATTTGTGATCTCGGGCCTGTGTAGTACAGTATGGTCTGCATGCCCATTGGTCCATGCGGTGGACCAATAGGCGTACAGATCATACTGTATGCTGTCATTCGGCAGACGGGCAGCATGCGGGCGGGGTGCTGCCGCCTGCTGATGATAGGGGGTGCTGGGTGGCTGGGGACCTCTGTGGTGTGGGGAGGAGGAGGTACCACTGGACCACCAGGTAACTCTTCTCACAGCAGCCTGTGATCAGGTGACGGGGGTTACTGCTAGACCACCAGGGATTCGCTATTATTACAACGGCTCGCAATCGGGTCGAAGGGGGGGGTTACCTTTAGACCACCAGGGATTCTCTATTATTATTACAACAGCCCGCGATCGGGCGAAAGGGGGGTTACCGCTAGACCACCAGGGATATCTCTGTTTTTACAACAGCCCACGATTGGGCATGGGGGTTGCTGATAGACCCCCAGGGAGTGGTATGTGGTTACAGATGCCCGCGATCGGGTGTACGGGAATGGGGGGGCTGCATTAGCACAGCAGGGTGTCGATCCCTGAAGGCTGCAGCTTGGCAGGGCGCCAGGCGCACTGGCTGGGATCGCGCATCGTGATGCAACAGGTTATGACATGCAAATGGCCCCATTTATGCCTTTGCATGCATTATGGTCTCATTTGCGTGCCTGAGGCTGAATATCATGGGTGATGCGCCTAGCAGAACTGCACTTGCGCTGGTGCATCTTCCTGCTCTGTTTCTGAGTTTTGCACTGGCGCAGTGCCAGTGCGCCATGTGCAGTGTGTGCACCCTCCATGCCATATTCAACTGTGCTGAGCCATGGCGGAGCACTGTTGAATATCGCCTGGTCCATGCCCTGCCACAGCCCTGTTGCGCTGCGCCCAGTCTTGCGCCACTGCCCGGTGCAGTCTGAATATCCGGGCCCTATTCTTTTCTTTGCCTCTCCGGCTTACAGAACTGGGATGGAGGAGGAGTTTGTGTCGCCTGACGGCTGCAGCTCACACACCACATAGTGCGTCGCTCTCGCAGTGCTGACTCTTCCCTCAAAAAAAAAAAAAAAAAAAAAACTCCTGTAGCAGGTGCGTGCTTCCAGTTTACACCCAGCACTAATGAATGGTAAAGATACAAGAGAAGATCAGGAATTAGGTAGGTACGCACTTTTATTTGTACACCTTTCAGGTCTTCCAACCCCTTCTTCCTCCGGGTCCTCTCATGGTACACTCAGAGAGCATGTCAGCTGTCTGGTACCTAAACAAGCAGGGGGTAACTCGATCCTACCCGCTTTGCAGGGAAACCAAGAGGGTTTGGGACCAGGGGGTTCTGCTGGGCCTAAATTTGACAGTGCTCCACGTTCGGGATGCCAGAACTGCCTGGCTGACGTCCCTCAGCCGGTCCCCAGTGAGTGCACACGAGTGGAGCTAAAACAAGACATCGGCAACATCTTCTTCCAGTGGGAGTGTCCTAGATCGATCTGTTCTCATCCCCATATAACGCAAGCTTCCCATCTTCTGCTCACTCGTTCCCAGGCCAGATGTTTTTGTCTGGATGCACTGTCTCTATCCTGGAAGGCAGATTCGTCTCGCCTTTCTCGATTCCTATAATCCCCAGAGTTCTGTTCAAGCTAAGAGGAAGAGCGTGAGGATGATCCTCATCGCTCCCTTATCGCCGCGCCAAGCTTGGGTCAGTATTCTGCACCAGCTAGCGATCCTACCTCCTTTCCCTCTTCCCCTCTTGCAGGATCTGTTGACCCAGGACCACAGGACTGTGGTCCATCCAGGTTTCAAGTTCCTCCATCTGCATGCTTGGCTCCTGCAGACTTAGCTGCCTCCTGCTTTGGCGTCTCCCCTGAGGCGGCCAATATTCTAGTGGAAGTAAGGAAGCCTTCCACTCGGTCCACGTATGCCACGAAGTGGAGGTGCCTCTCTATCTGGGCAGAAGCTCGCTCTCTAGAGCCCTTTTCTTGTCCTGTGGTCAAGATTCTGGACTACCTTAGGCAACTTTTTTTGATTTAGGTCTCAACTGTTCCTCTCTCTCGAGGTCCACCTTTTGGCCATCTCAGCCTACCACCTCTTGTTGGGAGATAAGTCGGTAGCCCAATTACAAATTTCCAAGACCTTCCTCAAGGGAGTTCTTCATCTCAGACCTCCCATCCACAAGCCAGCTCCTCCCTGGGATCTGAATTTCATCATAGATAAGCTCACGCTGCCCCCCTTTCAGCCTGCAGCTGAGGTGGATTTGCGTTTTCTTTCTTGAAAAACCTTATTTCTAGTGGCTATCTCTTCTGCTAGGAGAATATCCGCACTCAGGCTTTGATGTGTCTTATCCCTTACCTGATTTTCCATAAGGATAGGGTGGTCTTGAGAACTAACCCCAAATTTCTCCCGAAAGTCGTGACTGAATCCACCCTCAACCAGTCGGTTGAGCTGCTTATGTTTTTCCCATGTTATACCAACTCAGGAGAGCACATTCTTAATACCTTGGATGTGCACCACATCCTAAGGTATTATACCAACCGTACGAAAGATCTCAGACAAACTGACCAGTTGTTCATTTCCTTTGCTCCTAAGAAGGAAGGTCACCTTGTTTCTAAACAGCATCTCTCCAAATGGTTGGCTAACTGCATTACCTTGTGTTACCACAAATACAAAGTCCCTTCCAGACCAGGTGAAAGGGCACTCTACTAGAGGTATGGTGGCTGCGCATGCTTCAGAAGGCGTTTCCACAGCAGATATCTGTGCTGCTGCCACTTGGATCTCTATCCATACCTTTACCAAACATTACAGTCTGAGCGTGGCCTCCCGGCGTAGAGTGGGTTTCGACCTCGCTTTCTTGCAGGGAATTGTGTCCTAGTTTCTCTGCTGGACCTTTTGTGGACAGCTTCTTCCTGGTCCTCCTCTTTGGCTTGTTTTTCGGTACTGCTTGGGACCCAGTCCTATCTGTGCTACACATAAAGGAGCCCTCTCAGTAAGATAGTACAGTTACGTAAGAACTTACTGTAACAGTTGATCCGCTCTCCGTCCCCTGTCTCTCTCTTTTCTTTTTCTCCTAGAGGCCATGTTTCTGTCTCCTGCCACAAGCTGCCTCTGGCGGGACAACTGGAAGGTGGGCGCGGGACCACCCCTTTTATCTGACGTCCGCTGACATCGGTCACCTGACGTCCGGGGGCGGTCCCATTAGGAACTGCTAGCTAGAAGATTTTCCATGGGATCCTGATGCCTGCCGGCCTAGTCCTATCTGGTCTTCCTGGACATAAAGTCTCCACCACTCATTCACACTAATGGGATCTACGCCAGAGGTGCTAGGACCCAGCGGGAGAAAACTTTTTGCAAGAGGGCCGGTGCCAGAGATGCAGCCGCGAGGAGCAGCGCCGAACTCAGCTTCGTGCGGCAATAACTGTCTGGTGTTGACCCTCCAAGCGCCTCCAGTTCCTTTTTCCCCCACCACGAGTACACTACAGTGACGACGATGCTGCGCCCACCGAGTCAAACTTCAAACTAGCAGCATAGTTTTCAGTTTATTATTTTTGTAGTATATCTCGAATAAGTACCGCTTACTATAATTTATTCTTATTCAAGAAAGAAGTCTCAGCCTACATTCGGAGTCGACCAAGCGGGTCAGGTGACAGTAGAAACTTCATATGAAAGCTGTTCAGTCAGCGGGCTGGGTCGGTCGCTGCCCCCTCGGAAGGGGTTTGACAACGGACGGTCCAGTGCCCGAAGTGGTGATCCCGGAAGCATAAAAAAGCAGTCGCATTCTCAGCACTGTTCGGCCTTGAGCTCTTCTTTGGCCCACAGAACAAAAGAAGGCATCACTCGAGTCGCTCCTCAATATGTGCGTGAGCGGTGGTCAGTTATTGGAGCTAGTTGCCAATCTCCTCGCCGGAGTCGCCAGCTTCTGTTTCTGGTATCCGCGTCTTGACGCCAGACCCTACCCGCCCCTCTGGTAGGTCTTCAGATGAGCAGTTTCATCAGTGGGCTGCTCTTATGTAGCAATGGGCTCGGAGGTTGGTCCAGCTGCCTGGCCCGGTCACTCAGGGGCCTTCGGGCTTCTTGGGAGAGCAGGTAGAGCAGTTGAGCCTCCCTGGTTGCGCGGCACCGTCTTCGGTGCCGTCGACTCCGCACTTAGGTGTCCCCCCCATATGGCAGCAGTGCAGGGGACCACACCGATGCCTCTATCTCCTGCTCTTCTTCCTCCCTTCTCCTCAAATACTGTTTTTCGGAGTCTTGGGGTGTTTTTGACGCCCTTGGCGTCGATGGCATACTCGGTGCCGTCTTCGGTGCCGATATGTCTGTTGGTGCCGTTGAGTTACTTGGCGCCATGCACATCGTCGGCACTGTCCTCGGCACGGCACTTCGTCGGCGCCGCGTGGCGTTGCGGCGCCATCTTCAGTGCTGTGTGGTTCCTCTGCGCTGTGTACTTCTTTAGCGCTGTGTGACTTCTCGGCGCTGTCCGCTTCGTCAGCGTCATGTGTTTCTGCGGCCCCGGGGGTTCTTAGGGTGTCATCCACCTTTCAGGACTCCTCCTTTAACCCTTTTCCTTCCTCATTTCCCTCGGATTTTCACTCCTTTCCATGCAGTCCCTCCTGGACTGTCAGGAGATGACATTGAGCCTGACCCAGACCTTAGGCTGGGTGATGAAGTGAAAGGTACAGGATCTATTCCTGCTGCAGAGCCTGTGGTCGAGGACCTGTCTGTTAAGTCTCTGCTGAAAAACTTGATTTCCACTCTTTCTCTCCAAACTACAGACATCGATCCTGTGAAATTGCTAAGACTCCAATACCTCCATGTTCCGGAGATCCCTACGGATTTGACTTCTCTGGTACAGCCCTCTTTTGAGATGCTGTCTCAAATGGTATGGAATAATCCTGCTCTCATTCCTTCGGTGGCTAAATCCATAGATAGGAAATACTCAGCCCCCAAGGATTGACCCATTTTGGCATCCCAAGCCTTTGCGAATCCTATTGTAGTTTTGGCAGAGAATGATAAGGTCGTCCTTCCCCAGACCACTACAGCTCGACCTATTAACAAAGAATCTCGTAAGATAGAAACTTTAGGTAAGAGAGTCTTTGCTGCTTCCACCCTGGGTATGCGTATTGCCAGCTACCAAGGCTATTTCTCTCAATATGAGTATATCCTTTGGCACTCACTCAAACAAATGGTTGAAGCTCTACCAGAATCGGACACAAAGTCAGAGCTACTTCAGACCATTACCAGGGGTATCGAATTCGACAACCAGCAGGTTAAGCGGCTATAGATGCTTTCGATACGCTTCCTGGTAGCTGACTGACGGCATTTGTACCCGCCGTCATTCCTGGCTGTGCACTTCAGGTTTCACGAATGATGCACAGCAGCAGGTAATGGTGTTGCCCTTTGATGGTGTATATCTCTTCGGCCCTCAAGTAGAACAGGCTCTAGAAGCTACACAAAAGACTAGGTCGGCCATTAAGTTGGCTCGACCTCCTCCTATCCCCTCTCGAGGGGGTGTTAATAAACGCCAGTTCCATAACCGTCAGTCCTTTCGAGGCAAAGGCAGAGGAGGTTTTCATAAAAACCAAGCCCCCCAGCCTCAAAAGAAAATGCAACAGAAGGCTCAAGGACCCAAAGCGCCCAGTGCCGCCTTCTGAGTTGTTGGCCCAAGTCCCACCTCAGCTGCCCGAGGTGGACTCTTCCTCAGCGGTGGGAGGTCGTCTGACGCACTTCTACAATCAATGGAAGTCCATAACCTCAGACAAATGAGTCCTCCGGATAATCCGCGAGGGGTATTCACTCAGTCTTGTGGAGACCCCTCGGATCGTCCTCCCAAACAACAGCCCAAGCTGTCAACCCTTCAGTTAGACCTTCTCGCCACTGAGATACAGGGCCTTCTGAACAACAGGGCAGTAGAAGTAGTTCTGCTGCATCAACGGAACACAGGGTTCTACTCCCATTACTTTCTGGTTCCAAAGAAAACCGGGGGCATGCGCCCCATTTTGGACCTCAGAAACTAAACAAATTTCTGCCCAAGGAGAAATTCAAAATGATCTCACTAGGAACCCTGTTACCTTTGCTTCATCAACACGACTGGTTAGCCTCCCTAGACATGCAGGATGCTTACCAGCACATTTCTATTCACCCAAAGCATCACAAATTCCTAAGGTTTGTGGCTCTGGGACAGCATTATCAGTTCAGAGTCCTGCCCTTTGGGCTATCCTCAGCGCCACCAGTTTTTACAAAGTGTTGTGCAGTTCTCGCAGCGCATCTCAGAAAGATCAGCAAACAGGTGTTCCCTTATGTGGACGATTGGCTTCTGGCAAGTCCTTCCAGGCAGGGAAATCTGGACGCCGTAGCCACGGCTTCACACTTTCTCACGTCCATGGGAGTCCTGCTAAACCTCAAAAAATCGCAGCTGCAGCCCTCCAAGAGGCTCCTTTTTATAGGAACTCTTCTGGACACCTCCTATGCGAAGGCTTTTCTTCCAGAGGACAGGAGGAGCGATATCCTTCAGATGGCCCATCACATCGGGGAGAGCAACTCAGTTCCAGCTCTCTCGATGCAGCAGATGCTAGGTCTCATGGCATCCTCGGTGTTCACTGTACCCCTAGCACACCTTCACATGAGAACTTCTCAGTGGATGCTCAGTACCCAGTGGTCCCCAACCACTCACCCGCAGTCCTTTCTCATCAAGGTGATGGAACCTCTAAAGGGGTCGCTCACCTGGTAGTTGCAAGAGAACAATCTCCTAGAAGGGTATCCCTTTGCTCCTCTGGATCATCAGATTTCCATTACCACAGACACGTCCCTGATGGGGTGGGGAGCTCACTGTCAGGCTCTGCACACTCAAGGTATGTGGACTCAGGTCGAGTCCCAGCTTCACATAAATGTCTTAGAAATGAGAGCCGTCCTTTATGCGGTCCGGGCTTTGAAGGACATTCTCTGTCACAAGAACATTCTCCTTCAAACGGACAACAAAGCAGTGATGTATTACATCAACAAACAGGGCAGTGCTCACTCTTACTTCTTATGCAGAGAAGCGATGAGAGTGTGGGAATGATGCTTGCAGCACAAGTCTCTAATTCAAGCGGTCTACCTGCCAGGAGTACAGAATGAACTGGCAGATCGCCTCAGCAGAACAGAGACAGATCCTCACGAACGGACTCTCGACTCAGCCGTAGTTCAGTCAATATTCTCAGAGTGGGAAACTCCAGAGCTGGACCTTTTTGCATCCCCACTCAACACAAAACTGCCTCTCTTCTGCTCCAGAAATCCAGGGCCTGGCATTTTATGTCAGGATGCGTTCAGGCTGCAGTGGACAAAACACTTTCTATACGCCTTTCCGTCTCTTCCTCTAATTCAGAGGGTACTTCTCAAGTTCGAATCCAAGGGGGACAAAATGATCCTCATTGCTCCCTTCTGGCCTCGACAGATGTGGTTTCCACTACTCAACAGTATGTCGGCAGCTCTGCCGAAACCACTTCCCCTTCAGATGAACCTCTTGACTCAAGGGCCTGTTGTCATCCCAACCTGAGGTCGCTTCACCTTCACGCTTGGCTTCTGAAGAGATAGAAGTGAACAGGTTCAATGTCTCTCGCAGGATTTCAGATATTTTTCTGGCTGTGCGGAAGCCAGCCACTAGGAAAACTTACACAGACAAATGGATATGTTTTTCGCTCTGGTGTGCGCAGTCCTCTTTAAATCCCTCTTCCTGCCCACCAGATAAAATTTTGGAATACCTCTTAGACCTCTCAAATTCAGGTCTGCAGTACTCTACAGTCAAAGTTCACCTTTGTGCCATCTCAGCTTATCATGAGCCAGTATTTTCCTTGTCACTGGCTCAGTCACCTGTGGTTAAGAGGTTTCTTAAGGGAATTCTGCATACCAGACCTGCTATAAGATGTCCAGTTGCAGCCTGGGACATTAATCTTGTGCTAGACATGCTCACTCGAAACCTTCGAACCTCTGGCTACCTGTGAGCTAAAATTTCTCACCTGAAAATGACCTTCATGGTGGCCATTACCTCAGCCTGCAGGGTCTCTGAGATACATGCCTTGGTCACAGACCTCCGCAGATCTGTGTTCCATAAAGACAAAGTAGTCCTTAGAACCCATCCTAAATTTCTTCCTAAGGTTGTTTGAATTCCATCTAAACCAATCTTTGGTCCTTCCCTCTTACTTTGTGGACTTCCAAAATGAAGGAGAACATTCTCTTCATTCATTGGACATTAAGAGAGCTTTGCGTTTCTATCTAGATAGAACAAAAGATTTTCGTAAAGCTCAACAACAGTTTGTTTCCTTCAGCGAGACCCGGCTGGGTCAACCTGTCGCTATCAGATGTATCTCAGCATCGCTAGTGGCATGCCTTCGCCACTGTTATTCCGTGGGCGCAGGTTAAGTTGGAGGGCAGGTATCGCTCACTCTACTAGGCGGTTGCTGCCTCTTGGCAGAAATGCGAACATACCCATTGCAGATATTTGCAATGCGGCTTCCTGGAGGTCAGTGTGCATACTGCTAAACACTATGCCCTGAATGTCAATGCCAGATGACATCTCTCCTTTGGCAGAACCATCATAATGGACTTCTGTCCTAAAACTGTGAGCTCTTGGTCTCTCCTGCCACCCTCTCGGGGATTATTAGCTCAGTACTCTCCATTAATGTGAATGAGTGGTGGAGACTTATGTCCAGGAAGATATGGAAATTACCTACCTACCGTAATTTGATCTTCTTGGATGGTCTCCACCACTCATTCACACGCCCACCCATCATCCCCCGAGCTCACCTCTGTTGTTCTTCTTCACTCCCTCAATCTTTAGGCTGTGAAGACTTCTTTGTTGACCCTTCTTATATGGGTCTTCCGGACTGTCTTATGTCCGGTTTTCGGTTAGGCTATCCTTCTAGGTTAGTTACGCTGCACCTCCTTGGAAAAAAGGTACTGAGGCAGTTGGAGGGTCGACGCCGAGATAGTCATTACTGCACGAGTGGAGGCTCGTGGTGCCGCTCCTCGCGGCTCCATCTCTGGCACTGACCCTCCAGCAAAAAAGTTTGCTCTTGCTGGGTCCTAGTGCCTCCAGCGCTATTCCCCTTAGTGTGAATGAGTGGTGGAGACTCGTCCAAGAAGATCAAGAATTACGGTAGGTACATAATTTCCATTTCCCATCAAAGAAGGCAGCAGAACAGGAAAACACAAACACAGGTCACACTGTGTTACTTTGCAACTTTTTAGCTAAGAGTCGGGATAACGGGGTAGTCCCTACTCTTCCGTAGGCTACATTCTTTATTTTGTTTTGAAGGCAGCAGGCAAGAGTTAAGCAGCAGTTTAGAACATGGAGCCTGGTTGCCCTTCTGCTCTTTACCTAGAACTGCTGGTGAGGTTTTGCAAAACATCCTACATGAGCCCATAAATTCAACTGGGATGCCAACTGTCTCCTTGTTCATTTCACAAAACGAAGTGTGTGCTAAGAACAGTTGGGGACTCCCCCTCCCACCTGCACCTGATATCCAGTCTGTTAGGTTTAAAAAGATGCAAAGTACCAGACTGAGCCCTGTGTTTGTGTTTGTCTGTTGTGCTGCATACAGAGATAGTGCCTTGTTAGATGAGAACACTAGTTCTGTTAACAAGAAAATATTGGGCAAAGGAACTGTAGCGTTTATTTCACAGAGGCGATTTATTTAACAGAAAGTATTTGGACGAAGAAACATTGGCAGGCTTTGACGATGGCAAAGAAATTCTGTAATTTCATATGAACATTTTATTAAATAGAAATTTTTCACCGTCATATAGCTACAGCCACCGCTGGCCAGATTTTAACAATTGGGCTTTAACGAGTCTGGAAATAAGGTGATGGGATTTTGACCATGTTGGGCATTCGAGCCAGGCTAACAGATGTCAGGAATCGATAAGAGTCGGGATATCATACCATAGCCCTCTTGAGTTGGCAGAAACCCCTGATCTTATCTGTGTCAGTCTTCACCATTCATTACCTTTGGGTTATTGGCCGGAGGTCATGACCCCGTGGGAGCTTTTTTTTTTTATATGGGCGGAGTCGACGCACCATCGGTGCCGCCCTCGAGACCGACGCACTGCATGGTGCTTGCGGGTTGGCCGTTAGGTGTTGTCAACTCTGCCCTCCCGCCAGTTCTTCGTCTCCCGCCATCGAGGTCACCTCGTGGGACGCTTGCAGCGAACAAGTTAAAGGCCTACCTTGTGCGCAGTTGATTCTCAATTCCGTCTCGATTATTTATCGACTCCGTACCACAGTCCGTCGGCTCCCTTTCTCCTGGCGGTTCTGTTCGCCTACTCAACATCGCCCGGTAAGATCTTTCTATTATTTTATTTTGTCTTTGCGACGTCAAGTCTATTTTGGTGTTTCTTTTTCATAGGTCATGTCTAGGTCAGAGGGCAAGAAGACTTCCAAGATGGGACGGCCCTCCATGCGACGGTGGCCGTATGTACTCCGTCATAGACCAGCACGAGCGTTGCCTCACGTGTCTTGGCTCGCTTCACAACATGGATTAGATGCGGCCTGTTTCTCCATGGACCGCGGGACATTGAGCAACGATGCATGGAAGGTGGGGTGAGCTCCGCCGACTTTCGAGAGTCGAACACGCACTCGTCGGGCCAAGCCACGATCTCTCAGCCTTTCCTCCAGGTCCCTCCCAGTTCTATACGGACCGAGGAGGAGGAGGGCTTCTGCCTCTTCTAGCCTAGCCGTAGAGAGGCCCTCCTGCGATGCAGGTTATGGCACATCGCAAAATATTCTTACTTTTGATCTGCTGGGGGCAAGGTATGCATTTTGTAACCCCTGAGGAAAAGGACATTTTAACAGATTCCTGTTAACTTGTAAACTGGCAATCATTTTGTAGGCCAGGAAGCTGGTAGAGAGATCAAAGAGACTGTCCTATTTTAATATTGCAATCTTGCAGATTTCCATCCAGCAGTAAAATAACATCCTTTTGGATATTCTTACTCAGGTTACAAATTAATTACGTGCTAACAGTGATCTCATGAGCTGTGACCTCACAGGATAGGAGGGACAGTTTTGGATTATTATCCCTCTGGCTGAAAGGAGTGGGATACTTCATCTCTGAACTCCAAAAAGACACTTCTGTTAAGAATAGGTAACACCCAACTGGAACTTACCTAGGCTAGAAATTTAAGTATCAGGCGTTTTATTTCTGTAAAATTCCAAATTAGTTCTGATTGTAAGTACTTATGTTATGTTCTATGTTTTGTATGTATTTGCTATTTTTTTTTCCAGTGAACCTTCTGGTTTCCTTAATCCTGCTTGAGACTTTTCTTTTGCATGTGGAGGCTGAAACAGTATTGGGTAATTCTGACAAGAACTGTTAAGGGCTTAGAAAGAGTGTTACTAATCTTGCTGTGGTAAAAATATACCTAGGTCACAAATTGAGTCATAAGGGTAGACTTGTGAACCAGGTTGGTGCCCACTGGGTGAAGTATTTTACTGCATTCCCCGAAGAGAGTACCTATCTGATCCTGTTAACTGGTTGTGCTAGCAGAAAAAGGTTCATATTTGACCCCAGGACTTGAGGCTAGTAGATGATTCGGACCCAAAACAGAAAGGAGGGTTAACCTGTTTGTCTCCTGTTCACATATTGCACTTCAAGGTTTGGCACTGTGGGTGCAAAGGGCCTGACCTCTGGGGTGTGTTTTTGACAGTGCCCACACCTCAAAAAGGACATTAATCTGCTGGCCCGGTAGCACAGAGGGCTCAGGCGCTGGCGCCTTACCTCACGCTACGCCGGCGACCTGGGTTCAGGAACGACCTTGGGTTGCCGGGGTGCTGGCTCGGGGGGGGGGCTGGAGCGGGATTGAGCCATGGCTCTCCCCTTCAATGGTGTGGATGCCCGCCTGTCTGTAGTCCCGCTCCCACGGGTGGAGGTCTGGCGGGTCGTGACGGTAGCAGGTGGCGACAAAAGTCGGGAGGGCAGTAGGGAGCACTGAATCCATCGCGTGGATGTCGCTTCCAAGCGCATACACACGTAGTGCAAAGCTGCGGGGCCCCAGGAGGAGTAGGGAGTAAAAAGAAAGAAAAAATTGTATATGGAAAAAAAAGGACATTAACCTGCTGGAGAAGGTCCAGAGGAGGGCTACAAAGATGAAAGCAGGTCAGTCGGGTAAGGCATACGAGGAGAGATTGAGGGCACTGAACATGTACTCCCTGGAAGACAGGAGAGAGAGGACACATGATTGGGACCTTCAAGTACTTGAAAGGGATAAATAAGGTTGATAAGGAGATTCTCTTTAAGCTGAGTGGCAGCCATAACACGAGGGGGCACAGTCTTAAGCTGGAGGATGGGAGGTTTAGGAGGGAGGTCAGGAAGCACTTTTTCACAGAAGGAGGTGGTGGGCACTTGGACTGCGCTGCGGAAGAGGTCATCTCGTTGAAGACAGTGGGCAGCTTTAGAAAGGCTGGAGTAGGCATGGGGAAGGTAAGGATCATGGGTAGGGAGGATGGGAGGAGTGGGGAGGAGGGCAGGGACATTATCTCAAGCTGTGGACTCTGCCATACGAGCAGACTTGATAGACCAAATGGCCTTCTTCTGCTGGCTTCTTAGTATGTTCGTATGCATGTACTGATACACTGTTCAGAATGTGATCCATTCAAGCTGACGGGGTGAGTTAGACCTGTGACCTTTCTTTTCATGCGATGTTGATAGTAATACCGTCAGAGAGATAATAAGACTGAGTGCTATGATGCGGAAGATTTATGAAATGGTGTTCCTATCATAAAAGTCATGTGCCTCAGTATAAGGTGCTCTCTCTCATTTATCACTCTGTATACCTGCATTGCTGTAAAATGAAACATAAAAGGGTCTCTCTTTAGTTATCTTTCTATGATTGAATTGCAGCAAGAATAAAAACTAAATGGGCATATATATCTCTGTCCCATTTCGTCACCTTGAATTGATATCTTGTTGAAAATGTAGACTTTTCAATTTGGATGCTGATGGATATGGAGTGAAGTAAAATGATGGGCAAATCAGGATTTATGGTACAGGCATACACAAATGTATACACTCACTAATAGGTACATTGCACATCCATATTAAAGTTTGAACATTTATAAACTAAGTGCAATTCAGTTACTCTAAAACAACCAAACAGTCAGGTATGCATATGCAGATGTAAAAAAAGGAAACAGATGCTGTGAGGTAGATACCTCTGTTATTTGTGTGTTTGTGTGTGTGTGTTTGACTAGATGAAAAAAAGAGCTACGCTAACATCCAGTACAGATTGATTGATGCACACCAGCCATACCATGTGTGACAGTGAAGTTGGTGTGGGCATGTGTGAGTTGGGGACTACAATTTTAAATATTCCATTTCCAGTGCTGTCCCCACCACACACACACAGAGCACAACCCACAGACAAGCTATCCAATGCACATTCAAACTGATAATATGTTATATATTGTTTTAGACAGCAGAACTGACAAGTGCATGACAATGAGACTATCAAGAGAATCTATTATTTTGCAGTGGTCAAACATTTTATTTTATTATGCTTCCTGCTGTGCAGTTGGAGAAAGATAGTGATACAGGGATATCCACATGCTCAGATACACAATGCTCAGCACCGACATTCAAATTTCATAGAACTAATATATTTTTTCATCAGCATTATTCAGCCTCTTCTTGCTTCCCTAACATCATGAAAAATTAAACAGAAAGATATCACTCATTCAGACACCTTGAATTACAGTCAGTGTGAAAAACAAAACAGTAGTGCTTATAACACTTTCAAAACATCATCAGTACTGCTGACAAAATGGTGTGACAGCATAGCCTACAGGTTAAGAATAAGTTTAGTACTTACAGCAACAGTGGGTTTGATTCCCACAAACCTCTGTTTACATACTGTGAGTATATAAGCAATGCAAAAAGTAACGTAGTACAGAAAAGTGGACACTGTTTTTTGTATTGTTATTCCTTCAGTAGCTGACGGAGAGAGAAAATTAGTAAGAGACATCTTCCGTGCTGTTTGTTCCTTTTTTCTTTTGATCCCCTTGTGACAGAAATGGGAAGGAAAGAGTTAATGGTTTGGATTCTGTAGGTGTCTTATTTTTTTAGCAGTGTGAAAAAATACACTGAGGCTGAAATCCTCCAGCAGCATCCAGCTTGTGGAATTCCTAGCTGCTAGATAAGAGCTGGGTCATAAGTGGACATCTCCAGACACACACAGACCTTGCAGACACAGACACAGGGCAGTTTGAATGGATTGGATCATTCAAATATAAACTTAAGGTGAAAAGGGACTATAATTGGTCACTGATAGGTGTTCACTCTGATTGGGACAATTAAATACATACATGTTAGTTGGTTGGTGCATTTAAAGGGAGAATAGGAATGACCTATTCTCCAGAGAATATATAGCCTTCTGTAAGACAGAGAACTCTCTCTCTCTTGCCTTTGGAAGCTGGGAGGAGAAGCATAAGCTTGAGCCTACCCTGTAGCTATGTCCGGGGAGCTGGCAGTTAGAACAGGGTCCAGTGTCTCTTGTAAGGACAGGGAAGGGTAAGTTTAGTGATAGCATATTTCAGTATTAGCTTTTTTCTTTTGCCATCTGTTATTTAAAAACGTTTGTTTACTTTTTCTGTATGAGTGTTATTTTCTTGTGTTGTAAATACATATCCTGTAAATGCTCATTGCACTTTCTGTTAAGTAAAAGCTATTTATTTGCTCAACAGTTTTGACTGTCATGTCATTTTTTCTAAGGTAAGATTTGGTTTTCCACTGGCTAAGGTAAACTCTGTGTAGCATCCGCCACCCGAAAGAGACACACTACCAGACTTTAACTTGTGCAATTGCACGTGTGATTATTCAAGTTTGTACACTTGAAAGAGGTGCCGGAAGGAAAGTCCGGCTGGTGGCAGCGCATACCCGAGGACAGACACCTCTCTAAAAGCTGTTTCAGCCCAGAGGGAGTGGTTGTCACACCTCTCCCCAAAAAAAAAAAAAACAATAGGACTGATAAATTGGGAGAGAAAAAGAGTGAATCATGTCAAGATGAGTAGAAAGGAGTATGGAGACTGCATCCCAAGCTATTCAGTAAAGGAATTTGTAGTTTGATGGGTTTCTGTGATGGAAACTGTACTTGTAGATACAAGACATAAAAGAGATCTTTATTATATTACAGACCAAAAAGCAATAATAATGGCTGCTACAGTCCTTTGCAGACTATAAAAATGGACAGGCCCCTTCTCCTGCACCCCACCCCTTCCCTGGACAAACCAAAACACACTATCTTGGAGAAAATGACTACTGCCAGGTCTTTATTTACACTTTCATGCATTTTAGAAGGCATGCCATGCACAGCTAGGTAATTCTCCCCAGAGTTCATTAGGCCTCTGAGATCTCCTTCCCCCAGTAGAAAGTGCCACTTATGCAGATAGCGGGGACCTGTGGACACCATAGATTGCTTGGTACAGCAGTGTATGAAGGTGAGCATAACAATGGACTACTGTAACTATTTGGCACAGGGTGGGGTAAGGCAGAAGGTGGCACTGTCACAGGGTACTGCTTGTCATAAAAGTATTGCTAGCTGAAGTGTCAATTCTAAACAGTATATCTGGATTTAAATATCTGTTTCAAAAGATAAGGACCACTTGGCCCACCTACTCTGCCCATTTTCCTTCCTACTGTAACACGGCAGACTCAGCTTGATTCTAGCGTTACTATACTCCCTACCTGTAATGTTCCTTTACCTATCCCATGAATTCTTGAAACCTGTTACCATTTTGCTCCCATCACCTTCACTGGGACACACCACTCTTTCTGTGTAGAAGCACTTCTTCACATCTCAACTGAGTCTCCCATATTTTCCTGAAAATGTTTCCTCTTGAACTTTATTCGTACCTGTGAGATATTGGAATGTTTCTGTTCGACACTTTAACAATGCAGTTGTGGTGTTGGTGTCAGCTCCTGCCACACATCCTTACTTTTACCACTTTGCCATTCCTTCTCTTCCTTCATTTGAAATAATACAATACACCCTGACACATGCACCATGCAGGAAAACATTTGTCATTGACAAATCGTGATCTTCCTGGACATAAGTCTCCACCACTCATTCACACTATTGGGATCTGCGCGGAGGCACTAGGACCCATCGGGGAGCAAACTTTTGCTGGAGGTGGCGCCAGAGATGGAGCCGCGAGGGCGGCACCCGAGCCTCAGCTGGCGGCAGTGACTATCTCGGCGTCGACCCTCAGCACGCCTCAGTTCCTTTTTTCCGGCTGTCGATGCGCTTCAGTCGGCGTTGCTCGCCGCCGGAGTCAAACTTCAAACTAGCAGCATAGTTTTCAGTTTTCTTATTTGTAGTAATATCTCGATAAGTATCGCAAGTTTATTCTTATTTTAAAAATAAAAGAAGTCTCAGCCTACTTTGATGGAGTCGACCATGAGCAGGTCAGGTGACGGTAGGGAGACTTCCTGTGAAAACTGTTCAGTCAGTCGGGCTGGGTCCAGTCGCGCCTTCTCAGAAGGGGTCACAGCAGTCAGTCCAATGCCGGGGGATGGGCGGTCCCAGCGGAAGCATAAAATAAGCGGTCGCATTCTCAGCACCGTTAGCCTCGAACTCTTCTTCGGCCCACAGGTCAAAAGAAGGCATCACTCGAGGGCGCCCTCTGATATGTCTGCGCGTAGACGTTCGGTTATCGGGGCTAGTTGCCGGTCTCCTCCTCCGGAGTCGCCAACCTCTGCTTCTGGTAGCCAACGGCTTCGACATCAGAGCCTGACCCCGCCTGCAGGTAGGTCTTCAGATGAGCAGTTTCATCAGTGGGCTGCTCTTATGGAGCAATGGGCTCGGAGGTTGGTTCAGCTACCTGGCTCGGTCACTCGGGGGCCTTCGGGCTTCTTGGGAGACCAGGTAGGACGGTTAGACTTCCCTGTTCGCGCGGCACCTTCTTCGGTGCCGTCGACTCCGTGCTTAGGTGTTCCCCCCCTCACATGGCTACAGTGCATGGGGCTACACCGATGCCCTTATCTCCTGCTCTTCTTCCTTCAAAGCCTGTTTTTCAGAGTCTTGGAGTGTTTCGCGCTCGGCGTCGATGGCACGCTTCAAGCGCCATCCTCGGCACCATGCAGCTTCTCGGCGCCGTGCGGCCTCTCGGCGCCATGTGGGTCCTCAGTGCCGTTTTCGGCGCCGTGTGGGTCCTCGGTGCCGTTTTCAGCACTGTGTGGGTCCTCAGTTCCGTTTTCGGCACCGTGTGGTCCTCGATGCCGCTTTTCGCGCCATGTGGGTCCTCCGTGCCGCGCCTCGCAGCGCTGGGCTTTCAGGGCATCTTCCACTTTTCAGGACTCTCTTTTCACTCTTTTCCTTCTTCCCTTTCCTTTGACTTTCATTCCTTTCCTGTCCATACAGTTCTTCCTGGACTGTCAGGAGATGACATTGAGCCTGACCCAGACCTTCGGCTGGGAGATGAAGTGGAGGAAGCAGGATCTATTTCTGCTACAGAGCCTGTGGGCGAGGACCTGTCCTTTAAGTCTCTGCTGAAAAATTTGATCTCCACTCTTTCTCTCCAGACTACAGACATTGATACTGGGAAATTGTTAAGACTCCAATACCTTCATGCCCTGGAGATCCCTACGGATTTGACTCCTCCGGTTCAGCCTTCCTTCGAGACGCTGTCTCAAATGGTATGGAATAATCCTGCTCTCACCCCTTCGGTGGCTAAATCCATAGATAGGAAATATTCAGCCCCCAAGGATCTTCCCATTTTGGCATCTCAAACCTTTGCGGATCCTATTGTAGTCCTGGCAGAGAATGATAAGGTCGTTCTTCCTCAAACTACTACAGCTCGACCTATTAACAAAGAATCTCGTAAGATAGACACCTTAGGTAAGAGAGTCTTTGCTGCTTTTACCCTAAGTATACGTATTGCCAGCTACCAGGGCTATTTCTCCCAGTATGAGTGTTAACCCTAGATGGCGCTATCCCAGGGGCTACTACCCCTGCCTGATTTGCCACTAACAGGTTGAGGGGCCTGGATCCAATGGCGGGTGCCTCCACCCAGAGGTCAGGGTTTGCAATAGTTAAACTAACTTGGTCACAGCCCTCTGGGACACTGCAACCCCCTTTCTTCTCACTAGTGCCCACACAATATATCAAATTACCTTCACAGTATACACTTACCCCAGGTCTGGTTCGGCACTGGGACCTCCTGTGAAATGAGATACAGTGCAACAATCACAGTACAGTACTTTAACATAGACAAATACCTCAGGCAGTATAACTTTGCTGAAACAAGCAGCTCTGATTTATTTAGGGGATATAACAAGGACAGGGAAATCAGGTTATTAGCTTATCACTCTAATAATCTACCTATGGCTCTGTGCACAGGCCTATCCTATCAGTTACTGTCCCTGGGTGCCCAAGCCCTAGTGGCTAGTCCAAACCGTGGCAGCTGGTAGGGCCCTTTCACACAGAGAAAGGAGAATTAAACAGTCAGCAGTACAGTAATTCCATTTGGATTTAATGTGGCAATTCAACAGGGAGCGACCCTGAATTAGTACTCACGACCTCCAAATAAGATAGGGTCCTTCAATGTCAGCAGGGCTCACTTGAGGTACACAAACCTCTTCACACATCCATATAAAAGAAAGCACTATACCAGGCAGGCTGCATCTGTATCCCGATCGCAATTACTGCACAATACCCAGGAGAACACACAGCAGATTCAGTTCCTGACAGACCGAGTGTAATTTTCAGCAATTCCTCCAGTCTTCTACAGGGTGAGCCTGGTTTCTACTCTTCAGAGATCCTTTGATTCTTTTCACAGGATGGATTCAGTCCTAACAAGCTGCAGACCGGAACTCTGGGCCTTACACGTTTTGACTAAAACTGCACACTGAAAAGTACAGGGCTCCTTCCTTCTTCACTGCCAAAGCTCAACTGAACTCCAACCGACAAAACCGGGCACTTCCTTTGAGTTCCTCCCAGTTCTTGACTGGATTGGCTGTCACTCACAATAGACTGCTGCTGTTGGTCCAAAAGGCACTGAAGTCTAAACTACATCTCCCAGAGTCACTGCCCATACAATCCTCTTGTGGCTGGCTCAGATTATGAGTCCAAGTTCTGATCGTCCAAGGCACCATTTTAGAGCTAGCTTACCCCACACTGATTGGTCCAGTTCAGCAGTTCAAAACTAGAATGGGGAACTAGCAGACACAGTTCTGACTGCAAAGAAAGCAGGTTAGACAAACTGTAATTTCATTATTACTCTAAATAATTTCTGGTAAACAGTTACATCTTTCAGATAGGTTCCCTTTGCACTCCTAGTGACTGCAAAATTAAGTGAATTGGCAGCAGCTCGAGTGGTACTCAGAGAAGCACACAGTCCCCCATACAAACTAATTATGTCTGCAAGCAGACAGCTCTTAAAGAGACAGTACCAGAAGCTCAAAACACTCACTGATAAATGGCTTAAATGCCAAACACCATTCAGGCTTGGAGCATTCAAGCAAGCTCCTGGAAGTCTTTTGAGACCCCATTTTGCAGGGGTTACACCCTTCCTGGTCTGGGAAAGCTTGACGTCCGCGTCAAGCGAAGTACCCTATAAGTTTCAACTGCAACCATATATATTTGCATTAGGCTCGCACATGTAATCATCAGTCAATATATCATTTTACCAAGAACACATTTCTGAAACATTGCAGTACGTCACTCTTTACACAGTATTACATACACATTGTACCATAACTCAGTTATTACCTCTTGTACATGAAACCTGAAGAGAGGGGCCCTTCCTATCAGTTACCTTGGGCTGGATGGGGCAAGGGCACCATACTGAAGAGCAACACAAGTAACTTGGAGTTAGCACTGATGCTCAGTTTGGGCAGTGAGCTCGGGGACACATACACTCCTTTATGGACAACATTGAGAGGCAAGTCCACAGGCCCCCAAGTGAATCATAACTGAGGTGCACCACAGGCTTTACAGCTCGACCAGTCTTTCTAGGGGAACTGTTGAGTCTCTGCACTCTGAGCCTCATTTTCAGCATTGTCCTCACTTGTCAGGGGAGTCTCCATGGGGTAGAGAGGCTAGAACTTGGGGCACTTTCAGCTCCAGGAGTTACAGTTTCTGAGTCCACAACATTTGGCTCGCATGGAGGCTTCGGACACTGGCAGTGGACTGTCAGGGCACTCAAAATACTCTTCTTGTTCGGTGTATCACCAGTCTGCCCCAGTCTATCATTTTCCTCCTGAAAGCTCAAACAGTTCAACCATGCACAATGATTCCATTTCATCTGATCTGATGCTTTGCACTTCATTTCTGGGAGCATTGGCTCCAGGGATGAAGCTGGGGGCTTAGACAGTCCAGAAGGCCCAGCTTTGTCTCCAGTATTGACTAGGGATTGCCCAGAAACAATTGACTCAGTTCGTGAAGAAGGATAGTATTCAAAGTCACTCTCACTTTCTTCCGATATGGACTGACAGTCATGCTCAACTGGGACTTGTGGAGGGGAACACTTTAACTTTGCTTCTGTAGGTGCAGACTTTCTTGATCTTTTCTTAGCAGCAGCTCTAGTCACTGGTCCAGAGGGCATCTTCTGGGGCTCAGACTCAATTAAGATTTGTCCAATGGGCAGTAAATGATTTCTATGTATTGTTTTACATCTTTGAATTATTCTCAGGCCTTACTTTGTACACTGGCAGATCATCTAGTTTGCCCACTACAATGTGAGGGAGATGGTGCCATCGGTCAGCAATCTTGTGCTTGCCATGCAGTCCCAGATTTCTTAGCAATACCCGATCTCCTCCTGGAGTTCCTGTGCTTTCACCTTTTTATCATGCCTTTCTTTGTTGGCCAGATTTCTTTTGGCAGCCATGGTTTGAGCCAGTTGGTACGCATGAGTTAGCTGGGCCTTTAACTTTGCACATACTGTAAATAGTTGTCAGCTTGAACCCCATCAGGAGAACCCCAAAACACACATCTACTGGTAGTCGAGCTTCTCTTCCAAACATCAGGCGGTAGGGAGAATCAGTGGCATCACTTTGGTGCAGTTATAAGCATGTACCAGGGTGCTAATTTGTTAGCTCCATCTAGGCTTGTCCTTTGGGTGCAGGGTGCCTAGCATATCTAGCAAAGTCACGGTTGAAACGTTCAGGCTGTGGGTCCCCTGGGGGTGGTAAGGAGTGGTTCTGGACTTTGCACTCCCCACAGAGAAAGCATCTCTTTGATCAGACGACTCTCAAAGTCTCTCCTTGATCAGAATGGATTCTTTGTGGAGCCCCATAGTGAACAAAAAGTTTTCTACAAGTACTTTGGCCACAGTGGATGCTTTCTGGTCTTCGTGGGAAAGCTTGGGCATTCTCGTGAAATGGTCAGTGACCACCAGCACATTACTGATATTTCTTTGATCTGACTCAAACTCAGAAAATCAATACAGACCAGCTCCATGGGTGCACTGGTGGTGATGTTAACAAGGGGCAGCCTCTGAGGCAAAGCTTTCCTCTGTAAGCAGCGACTACAAGTTCGAATGTGTTGCTCCATCAGCCCCATCTTAGGCCAATAGAATCTGGATCTCACCAAGTCAAGTGTTCTGTCTATACCAAGGTGCCCCATGTGGTTGTGCAAGGACCTCAGTACTGAGTCTCGAAAGGCAGTGGGCAGCACTAGTTGTTGTTTGTCTACTTGTCCCCTCTGTCTACTGTTTCTCTGTATAACAGTTTATTGATCAGTTTCAATTTAGGACCTTCTTTGTATAACAGTGCAGTTCTCAAATCAGTGGGCGTAATTTGGACACATCTTTTCCTGCATAGAGGGCTTCTAAAGCTGCTTTGATCATGGGATCGCGGGATTGAGCCAGCGAGTACTGTCATTGTCCAGCTGAGGCAGTGCACCAATGTCTATTGCAGAAAAGTGGCAATAAGCAGCAGGTATGCAATTCTCAGAGGTCCCAAGCAATCCACCATGCAGTCCACTGCGTCCGTGGACATTTGTTCCTCCCTGTCAAACTTCCGGCAGAGTGCCGAATGTCAGGTTCTGCCAATCGGACCCAATCATTCTGGGGAACAGGCCTCCGGGAGAGCATCAGCATCTATGTGGTTCAGACCTGCTCGTATTCGAGAGCATAGTCATATGTAGATAATGCAGAAAGCCACCTATGGCCAGTGGCATCCAACTTAGCTGAGGTCTGCACATAGGTCAAAGGATTATTGTCAGTTTTACTAGTATTTTAGCCCCATACAAGTACTCATGGAATTGGTCAACAATAGCCCACTTCAAAGCTAGGAACTCTAACTTATGTACAGGATAGTTCTTTTCGGATGGGGTCAGGCTTCTACTGGCAAAGGCCACTGGTCTCAGGCCATTCTCGTGCTCTTGGTACAACACAGCCCCAACCCTTGCAAGCTAGCATCAGTGTGCAGGACGTAAGGTTTTCTTGGATCGGCATGAGGCCAGCACTGGAGCATGGGTAAGTTGATATATGATCTCATGAAAAGCAGTCTCACAATCAGAGTCCAGCGGGCCCCAAATACTTCACTCGGATGAAAATACACTCTTTCAGTCTTGAGGACGCAGCTGACTTTTGGTATTTTTTGTGGGTTGAGGATACCCTTGAGTAAGGTTAAGTAAGGCGGATCCTTGAATAGTCCTTGATGAGCGCCGATAATAACCACAGAATCCCAGGAATCTTTGCAGTTCTTTTTAGATTTTTGGGCTGTGGCCAGGTCAAGGCCTCAACTTTACTTGGGTCGGTCTCCTATTCCCTCGGTGGATACTATGTGTCCCACATACTTTACTGATGTTTGAAAGAATTGACACTTATCAATGGACAGTTTAAGGCCAAAGTCCTCCAGTCGGTCCAATACCTTAAATAATCTGCTCTCATGTTCCTCCAGTGAGCTGCCAAACACAATAACATCATCTAGGTATACCAGGCACTCTAAGTAAGTTCATGTCCCCACTGCCGCTCCATCAATCGTTGAAAAGTGGCTGGGGCACCTGAAATCCCTTAGGCATCCTCATGAATTCATAGAAGCCAAGCGGACAGATAAAGGCCGTCTTCTCACGGTCCTCTGGGGCCATCGGGATCTGAGTACCCACTGCGGAGATCCAGCACAGAGAACCACTTGCTCCCGTTTAGGCAGTCCAAGCATCCTGAATGCGGGGCATTGTGTACTGATCAGGGATAGTCCGCCCGGTTTAAGGTGCGATAATCCACACACATCCTTACTGTTCCATTCTTTTTCCTCACTACCACAATGGGGGAAGCATAGGGCTTCTGGATTCTTGTATTACACCAGCAGCTAACATCTCTTGCAGATGCCGTCTCACATCATCTATGTCAGCAGGTGCCAGGCGTCGAGACCTCTCACGAAATGGTCTTCGATCATGCAGCCGGATATTGTGCTCAGCTCCATGCAGCATCCTACATCCCATTCCTTTAAAGAAAACACCTGGTCTCTCTGGGCAAGCTTCTCACTGATCCTCACTTTCCATTCAGCTGGCAGCGGAGTCGCCAAATCAAACAAGTCAGGCGTTACTCTGTCATTCTTCCTTGAACTCTTGCTGCTGGGTAGCACTGCAGTGTCTGCACACAATGCACATTAGCCAGGATGCAACCTCTGTTTACTCGAATGTCTTTCAGACACATTATGAACTTGGACCATTACCCTTCTGGCATAAGCTTGGGCTCTAGCGGGCAAAATAATAGGCTTGACCAGCAGTCCCTCTGGCAATTTTCCATCGCCTGGTGCATCCAACATTAATATTTTATTCTTAACATCCTTTCTGATACGGACCTCCTCCTGTAAAGGTACACTGGGCATTTAGGCCAGGATCAGAGACTCAGGATCCTTCTTCCATACAATTCCGACCGGTTCCTCTGGTTCTGTTTTTCAGCATCTCTCTGTGCCTCATAGGCCTTCTTAATTAAAGCGAACTCTTAAAGCTCTACTAGTCTTTGACCCTGTTTTTCATAACACAACTGTGCCAGCCTTCCGAACATATGAGCATTTGTTCCAATCAACAAAGGGACACCACCATACAGTCAGTGGGGGACACACTAAGGCTAGGGTCTCTACTTGTTAAGCCACTCCAGCCACGGAGGTGGGGAAAGACAACCAAATTCGGATATACCGGAATAGGGGTGAGCCTTCTCACTAACCCCCATACATGCAGTCCTTCTAATGGTTGTAAGGGTACTTGACAAATGCTTCTGATACCAATCCTGGAACATAATTGTCACTTGGGAGCCACTGTCTAATACAGCTCTTGTAGACACTCCATTCACCTTTACAGTGGTCTCCATGGAGGGACCCACTATTCTGGACCAGTCTGGAGGAGTGAGTGGGGGGCTGGGCAACTGACCTTGCCACAAAGAGGACGTGAATAGCATTTTGGTGCCCTCACTGGGATCATATCGTGCACCTCTTAACCACTGATTTCTTCTCCGAAGCTCTCCTTGAGCCTATATGCAACTTTGTCAGTGTCTTTTGGGGACTGGCATTCCCTTTATGTGCCCATCTTTCCCACAATTATAGCAAAACATACTTTCTGGAGTTTGAGCTGGCCGAGCGCCACACTGGGAGCCAGGGGCGGGGTATTACTAACTGGAAACCTGGGTGCCATCTCTGTCTGTGGCGTGATAAGCATTTGGAGACATCTCGTCAGTTCTGCCTTCCATGGTCAAGGATTGAGTTTGGAGCTGTTATCAGCAGGAGATACATGGTGGGTACCCCACCCCCATAGCAGATGCAGTCGGATATAGGTCAGGGCCCGTACTTGCAGGCGTGGCCTTCATAAAGGGACTGTTTTTGAATTCCGGATCTCTCTCAACAGTTGCCCCATTGTGGCATATCTTTTCCTTGTCAGAGCACTCATTGACTGTCAACCTCTGCCCCTGAACTTCCTTGATGGGTCACCCTCAGTCACTCGGGTCATAGCCACAGCTGTTGGTGCAGGTACCTCCCGAGTCGCCTTTTCTCAACTCCTCGAATTTCTCTCATTAACTCATCATAGGAGGGTGGGGATTCCAGTCGATTTGCCAGGCGTGGCTGAAGCAACAACAGTTCTGAGAAGGGGCAGACTTAAGGATTCTGTCCAGTCTGGTTCGGTCTCGATTCAATGCATGGCAAACTACCCTTTCTGAGGCATTCTTGCAACAATTTTTCCAGCCGAGAGACATACACAGACAACAACTCCCCTTGGTACTGTTGTGCATTTCTTACTCTCCACCATAGGTCCTCATCAGAATCTGGGCTCCCATACACATTCTCCAAGGCCTCAAGATAGGCCTGTGCAGTCGCTTCAGGGTTACTGGCCCGTTTAGCACGGATGGTAGCCAGGGCAGGACCTCGGAGGCTCTCACTAACCCTCTTTCGCTTTTCGCCTTCCGAGCATTGCCATTCTAGCACTTGGGGGGCAACATAGTCTATCCAGGTCTCCCAGTCATCCTCCCCTTGGGGGGTGGGGAGGTGCCAGAGAAGATCCTCAACCTTGGTAAGAGTCGTGACTAATGGCAGGTGCAGAAATAGGTCTGCATTGGTTCAGCCACCATTACGGGCACTGGAGCAGGAGAGGGTGTTGGGGAGGAACACCCCAGGTGGCAAGAATAGTTTCTTCAAGTCCTCCACAGTTTTCCCTCTCCCAGCAACCATTCAGCAAATTTCTCCTCAAAAGTTTCATATAGTGGTGGGGCTGATTCCCCGGTCTTTACTGTCCATAGTTATCACTCCAAGCAGTGAGGGCTCCCTCTGGGGTAATGGTCTGTGGCACTTTGGAGCTATCTATGGGATCCTTAAACTCTACTAGGGCCAGGAAAGTGTGGGTGAGCAGATTAGCATGCCGACCCACCACCACAGGGTTTTGTAAACCTTCCACCTTGGAAAGTACTCCCTGCACAGTGTCCGTGTTGATGCAGGGGATGTCCAGGATAAGCATAGCATTTTGGGGGTCGATCTCCTCCCAGTACACCACTCCACCAGCGTGCACAGCCACTTCTGTCGAGTACCCATTTTTTCTTAACAGTGGTTCGTAAATATGGCCACTAGAGGACACACAATCCCAGCGGTGAGCCTCAAGATGTAACCCTAGATGGCGCTATCCCAGGGCTACTACCCTGCCTGATTTGCCACTAACAGGTTGAGGGCCTGGATCCAATGGCGAGTGCCTCCACCCAGAGGTCAGGGTTTGCAATAGTTAAACTAACTTGGTCACAGCCCTCTGGGACACTGCAACCCCCTTTCTTCTCACTAGTGGCCCACACAATATATCAGAATTACCTTCACAGTATACACTTACCCCAGGTCTGGTTCCGGCTGGGACCTCCTGTGAAATGAGATACAGTGCAACAATCACAGTACAGTACTTTAACATAGACAAATACCTCAGGCAGTATAACTTTGCTGAAACAAGCAGCTCTGATTTATTTAGGGGATATAACAAGGACAGGGGAAATCAGGTTAATTAGCTTATCACTCTAATAATCTACCTATGGCTCTGTGCACAGCCTATCCCTATCAGTTACTGTCCCTGGGTACCCAAGCCCTAGTGGCTAGTCCAAACCGTGGCAGCTGGTGAGGCCCTTTCACACAGAGAAAAGGAGAATTAAACAGTCAGCAGTACAGTAATTCCATTTGAGTTTAATGTGGCAATTCAACAGGGCGACCCTGAATTAGTATCCACGACCTCCAAATAAGATAGGGTCCTTCAATGTCAGCTAGGGCTCACTTGAGGTACACAAACCTCTTCACACATCCATATAAAAGAAAGCACTATACCAGGCAGGCTGCATCTGTATCCCGATCGCAATTACTGCACAATACCCAGGAGAACACACAGCAGATTCAGTTCCTGACAGACCGAGTGTAATTTTCAGCAATTCCTCCAGTCTTCTACAGGGTGAGCCTGGTTTCTACTCTTCAGAGATCCTTTGATTCTTTCACAGGATGGATTCAGTCCCAACAAGCTAGACCGAACTCTGGGCCTTACACACGTTTTTGACTAAAATGCACACTGAAAAAGTACAGGGCTCCTTCCTTCTTCACTGCCAAGCTCAACTGAACTCCAAACCGACAAAACCGGCACTTCCTGTGAGTTCCTCCCAGTTCTTGACTGGATTGGCTGTCACTCACAATAGACTGCTGCTGTTGGTCCAAAAGGCACTGAAGTCTAAACTACATCTCCCAGAGTCACTGCCCATACAATCCTCTTGTGGCTGGCTCAGATTATGAGTCCAAGTTCTGATTACGTCCAAGGCACCATTTTAGAGCTAGCTTACCCCACACTGATTGGTCCAGTTCAGCAGTTCAAAACTAGAATGGGGAACTAGCAGACACAGTTCTGACTGCAAAGAAAGCAGGTTAGACAAACTGTAATTTCATTATTATAACAAGTTCACTTGCAAACAGTGACTCTAAATTAACTGTGCTCAACGCTCAAAATTATCAGAAGCACAGTCCCCATACAACTAATTTGTCTGCAAGCAGACAGCTCTTAAAGAGACAGTACCAGAGGCCTAAAAACACTCACTGATAAATGGCTTAAATGCCAAACACCATTAAAGCTTGGAGCATTCAAGCAAGCTCCTGGAAGTCTTGGGAACCCCCATTTGCAGGGGGGTTACATGAGTATATCCTGTGGCACTCTATCAAGCAGATGGTTGAAGCTCTACCGGAATCGGATACAAAGCCAGAGCTTCTTCAAACCATTACCAGAGGTCTCGAATCTAATAACCAGCAGGTTAAAGCAGCTATAGATGCTTTCGACACTGCTTCCCGTTCGGCAGCTGCTGGTATTTGTACCCGCTGTCATTCCTGGCTGCGCACTTTGGGCTTCACGAATGATGCGCAGCAGCAGGTAACGGCGTTGCCCGCTTTGATGGTGCATATCTTTGGGTCCTCAGGTAGAACAAGATCTAGAAGCTACACAAAAGACTAGGTCAGCCATTAAATTGGCTCGACCCTCTCCTGTCCCTCTGGGGGTGTCAATAGCGTCAGTTTCCTAACGGTCAGTCCTTTCGAGGCAGAGGAGGTTTCCATAAAAACCAACCTCAAAAGAAGACACAACAGAAGGCGCAAGGGTCCAAAGCGCCCAGCGCCACCTTATGAGTTGCTGGCCCAAGTCCCATCTCAGTTGCCCGAGGTGGACTTTTCCTCTCTGGTGGAAGGTCGTCTGATGCACTTCTACAACCAATGGAAGTCCATAACCTCAGACAAATGGGTCCTTCGGATAATTCACGAGGGGTATTCACTCAATCTTGTGGAGACCCTCCGGATCGATCCTCCCAAGCGACAGCCCAGGCTGTCAACCTTCAATCAGACCTTCTGCAGCCGAGATTCAGGGCCTTCTGAACAACAGGGCAGTAAAGTAGTGCGCTGTATCAACGGAACACGGTTCTACTCCCATTACCTTCTGGTTCCAAAGAAGTCCGGGGCATACGCCCATCCTGGATCTCAGAAGCTAAACAAATTTCTCCCCAAGGAGAAATTCAAAATGATTCTCTGAGGAACCTTGTTACCTTTGCTTCATCAACACGACTGGCTGGCCTCCCTAGACATGCAGGATGCTTACCAGCACATGTCTATTCACCGAGCATCACAAATTCCTGAGGTTTGTGGCTCTGGGACAACATTATCAGTTCAGGTCCTGCCTTTGGGCTATCCTCGGCGCCACGGGTTTTACAAAGTGTTGTGCAGTTCATAGCGCACCTCAGAAAAGTCGGAATACAGGTGTTCCCTTATCTGGACGATTGGCTATGGCAAGCCCTTCCAGGCAGGAACTCTAGACGCCGTAGAGATGGCCTCTCGCTTCACTCGTCCATGGGAGTTCTGCTGAACCTCAAGAAATCGTCAGCTGCAGCCCTCCCAGAGGTTCCTTTTATAGGACTCTTCTGGTCACCTCCTGTGCGAAGGCTTTTCTTCCAGAAGACAGAAGGAACGATATCCTTCAAATGGCCCGTCACATCGGGGAAAACAGCTCAGTCCCAGCTCTCTCGATGCAACGGATGCTAGGTCTCATGGCATCCTCAGTGTTCACTGTACCCCTAGCACGTCTGCACATGAGAACCACTCAGTGGATGCTCAGTACTCAGTGGTCCCCAACCACTCACCCATAGTCCTATCCCATCAAAGTGACAGAACCTTTAAAGAGGTCACCACCTGGTGGTCTCAAGAGGCAATCTCCTGGAAGGGTATCCCTTTGCTCCTCTGGACCATCAGATCTCCAACTTCATAACAAGTAATTGGTGGGTCACTAAGTCAAAAGCTATTGTGAGGTTGATAAAGACCGCAGCCCACCTGTTAGCAAGCCAGCATCAAGGGCAGAGAAGATATCAGTAGTAAGACTAACAGGAGCTGTGTTCCTTGATTTTTTCTGAAGGTGTGTTGCCGAGCAGTGAGTAAGCCGCATTCTTCGATATATTCCTGTACCAGGTTGTAGACAATCCTCACCATCACTTTGCTTAGAATACACATTAAAGATATTGGACGGTAGTTCTGTACTTGCTCGCGTGACCCACCTTTAAAGAGCGGGGTTACCAGGGCCACTTTCCATACTGTAGGGACTTTTCCTTCTACTGGGATGTATAGGGAGAGGCATAACCAGCAGAAAACAGAAGTTGTTATCCCTCTGTACAGACAGTCGATGAGACCCCATCTCTGCAAGGACATAGACTGGATAGAGGCAGTCCAGAGGAGGGCAACTAAAATGGTGCAGGGTCTGCAAGAGAAGCCATACGAGGAGAGACTAAAGGAGCTTAATATGTATACCCTTGAGAAAAGGAGGGAGGGGACACAATAGAAACTTTTAAGTACCCGGTGGAATCAACAAAGTCCAAGAGGATAGCATCTTTCAGAAAAAGAGATGTGCAAGAACAAGGGGACACAATTTGAAGATAGTTGGGGGGACCGGTTCGGGGCAATGTGAGGAAGTATTTTTTCACAGAGAGGGTGGTGGGTGCATGGAACAGCCTTCCTGAGGAGGTTGTGGGGTCTAAAACTGTGGGAGGATTCAAGAATGCATGGGACAGACTTAAGGCAATTCTTGTGGGGGTAGGAAGAAATAGGTTGTTGGTTAACTAGGATCTGCAGCTTATCATGTAGGTAGGGAAGTGGGCAGACTGGGTGGACCAAGCAGTCTTTCTAGGAGTGTGGATATGTTGTTCATCCACACTGGCTGGCATTGTCCCTTTCCCCTTTAAATCTTGCCGGAAGTCTTCAAGCTGGCTCCTCCCACCCACCTTGGTGGTAAATACCTCGGCTCCATATGGCCGCCAGACCTTCCTTTCCGCTGGAAGATGCAGGTTCCTCGTGCTGCTGCAAGTACCATAGGCCCTGGAGTCAAATCGACAGTTTTAACGCCCTTACTCGCTTCAAACTCATCAGGTTCTGATTCAGATCCGAGCGGCTTTGGTTATGGGTACAGTGCGTCCCCCGGTTTCGCCGGTGTTCTTGTGGACAAAAAATGTCTCGCACCGATCCCCACCTCTCGTGCGTCTACTGCCTCGGCGCCGTGCATGATACTTCGGCTTGCACCATCTGTTCGGCCTTCCATCCCACCATTCTGGAGGACCCTAGGCGCGCCTTAAGTTGGGGAGACTGGAGCTTCGCAATCCACCGGTGAGATCGAAGGAGGCCAGGTGAGGGTTTCTATAGGCTGCGGGATCCACCGAGCAGATCGAGCAGATGGCGGCCTTCCAAGAGGAAGCTGCCCAAGCTTCGGCCAACCGAAGCTTCTTCGTGCCACTCAGCCTGGGCTCCACCTTCACGGGATCCTTCCGGGAGTTGTGCCAGTCTCTCCCTGCTAAGGGTGAGGCGCCCTCGGCTCCCACTCCTCCCGATCCAAGAAGAAGGATAGGGATCCAAAATCTTCTTCTAGCCAAAGAAGACATTCCTGGGACCAAGAGCGGTCTGGTACTCAGGAGCAGGCGGTCTCGCACGATCGAGATCGCTTCCTCGGCTTGCCTTCGGACCTTCTGTCAGGCCAGGGCACCGAGCTGAGGATACGGCAGAACCGGACGAGATTTCTCTCAACCCGATCGAGCTGTTGTCGCCGCGCCTGTCGATGACTCTTTGGAGAGGACTCCCATTCTCTCCTTCCCCGGCGAGGAGACCCGTTCTTTGGGCATCCCGATTGAGGGACAAGAGCCGGAACCTCGGTTTTCACCGAATCCAGCTTCTCCCGACCGACAGAGCTGAAGCCGTCAGTCTCGATCGAGGAGTAGGACCCTGTCAGTCGGTAAACCAAGAAAGGGGCACAGACTCCCGGAAGAGGCGCCGCCACCATTTCTCATCCTTCTCAGACGAGGAGAGACTTAGACGGAAGCTCCATCGATGTTATGAGGACCTCATATGGCAGCAACTTCTTTTGATGGGTCAAAAGCCGTCTGCTCCGGCTGTACCGGCCATTACTTGGCCCCAGCCTCTTTGGCCGACACCGACTCCCTCGGTTCCGAGGACTCCAGTTCTCCCTCCGGTGGGACCAGTGCGTATTTCGGCTCGGCCCGTTAAGGGCTCCCCACCAATTTTGGTGGAACCACCACCCAAACAGCCTCAGGGAGGGGCTCCCTCTAAGGAGGATCGACCAACTACGGGCTTGCCCCATAGGTTGTCCATTACGGTCACTCCTGATCACCGTAGGCACATTGAGGGGGACTTGGGTGGGAGACCCTTGTATCTGGATTCCTCGGATTCGGATACTACCGGCCTTCACTCACATGATGAGCTGTCAGTGACAGGCCTGGAGGAAGGCCCTTCTTCCTTCCAGGGCATCCTTCGACTCATTTCGGAGTCCACAGGTATGCCTTTGCAGCCCATACAAAAGAAGGCGGAATATCCTCTCACGGATATTCTCAAGAGGGGGGATACCCCGACGGAGGCCTTCCCAGTGTCCAAAGCCATAGTTGGCCCGGCACGGAGCTTTGGCAGTGTCTTGCCTCTTGCCCGGCTCCATCTGCCTGCATGGCCCGCAAGTACACGGTGCCCATGGGGTCCTTGGTGGGCTTCACTGAGCATCCCTCGGCCGAGAGCCTTGTGACTGCCTCAGTGTTTAGGTACACGGGCAGCTCTGCGGATACTTACTGACCACCCTCCGGACAAGGAGTCCAAAAATATGGACCACTCGGCCCAGAAGGTTTACGTGGCATCATCCCTAGGCTTTCGTCAGGCTAGCTCAGCAGTGATCATGGCACACTTCTCTGACGCCCTTCTGGGGTCGCTTGATGAAGTCCTCCCTCATCTCCAAGCAGACATGCAGACCACGGTCAAGCAGGTCCGGGACCAGGGCTGTGCTGTTGCTAAACAACAGCTCCAGACGTCTCTGGACAATGGTGATTCCTGTGCCTGTTCACTAGCTGCCGTGGTAGCCACTCACCGCAGGGCTTGGCTGAGGTTATCCTCCTTTCCCGTGGATACTCAGCACAAGCTAGCTGACGTGCCCTTCCTTGGCACCGACCTCTTTGGTCCGGGAGTGGCAGGTCATCTACAGCGCATTGAGCAGTCTAGTGCCACCTTAGATGCCACCTCTGCCAAGGGTTCTTCGGTCAAGAACCAGCAGAAGCACAAGAAGAAGTCCTTTCGGCATTCTTCCCCTGCAGTTAGACAGCTCTTCTTCCAGGGAGGTCAGCAACAGCAAAAGGCTCCAGCTTTCCACCCTAGGCCCAAGCAAGGTCCCCAACAGCCCTGCAAAGGAGGCTGAGGTGCTGGTCCAGGTGCCTTCTTCTCCTCCAAGCCTGCACAGTGACGGGTCGGGGGTGGCCTCCCCTACACCTGTCACGCCAGTTCTGGGTCCTCCCTTGGGGGTCCGGCTCCGCCACTTCTGCCTGGTCCGGTATCACTTCAGACAGGTGGGTTCTGGAAGTGGTTGGGCAGGGACTGCCTCTAGAGTTCGAGCAGTACCCCACCAGCCGGGCCTGTGCCCCACGGGAGGAAAGGATCTCAGTTGGCGCTCATTCGGCCCTTCGGGACGACATTGCTCAGCTCCTCCTCAAGGAGGCGGTACCTCCAGTGACGGATCCTCCTTCAGACCCAGGCTTCGTCTCCAGGTGTTTCCTGGTGCCCAAGCGGACGGAGGGGTTGGCACCCCATCCTAGATCTCCACGATCTGAATCAATATCTCAGGTCTTGCACCTTCCAGATGGTAACTCTGAACCAGATCATACCATCTCTGGAGCGAAACATGTGGTTCTGTTCACTGGATCTTCAGGACGCGTTCTACCATGTCCCAATCCGTCCGTCCCATCAGCGGTTCCTCTGCTTCAGGGTCGAAGGGACCCTGTACGAGTTCAGAGCCATGCTGTTCGGCCTGTCATCGGCCCCATGGGTTTTCACCAAATACATCGCAGTGGTGGCAGCCCATCTTCGGCGTCAAGGGGTTCGTATTTACCCCTATCTAGACAATTGGCTCCTGGTGGGTTCCTCCCTACAGGAGGTGGAGAGGTCCAAGGACCTGACCCTCCGAACCTGCACCCACCTGGGCCTCCTAATCAACGAGGCCAAATGAGAACTCGTGCCCTCTCAGGTGATGGGCTTCGTTGGGGCAGAGCTCGACTCTCGTCAAGCCAGAGCTCGGCTCCCGGCGGACAGGGCGGAGGTTCTTTCCTCCTTTGCCCAGTCATTTCTGGTTGGGCACTTGCGCCCTGCCCGGGACTTCCTGCGCCCTCTGGGTTACATGGCAGCGTGCACCTCAGTAGTCCATTGGGCCAGATTGCACATGCGCTCCCTTCAGTGGGAGCTGGCCGCCCAGTGGTCTCAGCGTCAGGGTCTCTTTGACCATCTGGTCACTGTCACCCAGAGGATTTGGGACGCTCTCCAATGGTGGACCGTCCCGAGTCATTTACGGGAAGGAATCCCATTTGTCCGCCCCGAGTCGATGGTCATCCTTACGACCGATGCCTCTCTCATGGGCTGGGGAACCCACATGGGGGACAACAGAGCTCACGGGTTCTGGACCCCCGAGGAGTCCCGATGTCACATCAACCTGTTGGAGCTCAGAGCAGTCAGACTGGCACTGTCAGCTTTCGCTCCTCAGCTCCGGAGTCAAGTGGTTCAAGTCCAGACGGACAATACCACGACCATGTACAACCTCAACAAACAGGGCGGCACGCACTCCCGTCTTCTATGCATGGGGTGCTCGGATATGGACCTTAATCCCAGCCCGGCTGGAGGCGGATCGCCTAGCCATCCATGTGGAGGAGTCTCTAACTCTGGCGGATGCTCTCAGCCGCATAGGCCAGACATCGCACGAGTGGTCTCTCCATCCAGAGGTAGCTTACAATCTGTTCTCCCATTGGGGCAAACCGTTGGTGGACCTGTTCACCTCCAGGGAGAACACCAAGCTGAGGCTGTACCATGTCCACTTCCCCTGAGCAGGGCTCGCTGCAGGGGGATGCCTTCTCGAGGCCATGGACCCCAGGCCTCCTCTACGCCTTCCCTCTATTTCCCTTGATCCACAAGGTGTTACTCAAGGTGAGGAGGGACAAGGTGAAGGTGATCCTGGTAGCCCCAGATTGGCCACGCCAGTTCTGATATCCGGATCTCCTCAGCCTCAGCTGCAGGACCCCGGAGCGGCTTTGTACACGCCCGGACCTGATATCATTGAACCAGGGGAAGGTCTTCCACTCGGACCTTCAGTCCCTGCACCTCACAGCCTGGCTCCTGAGCAGCTAGAGTTCCAGGCTCTGGGTCTTTCCGAGGATGTCTACACCATGGTGGAAGCATCTCAAAAGGAATCGACCAGGAAATTTTATGCCTTCCAGTGGAAAAAGTTTTCCATTTGGTGTCAGGGAAAGAGCCTGGACCCCTTATCCTGCTCTGTGGCTAACATTCTAGACTACCTTTGGTCCCTCTCCAAAGGGGGTCTTCGGTCATCGACCCTTAGGGTGCACCTGGCAGCCATCTCTGCTTACCGGGCATGGGCCGGTCAGCCGACATTAGCACAGGAGACAGTGGTTGGGCGATTTTCAAAGGCCTGGATCACATATCCCCTCCGGTGCGTGAACCTGCACCTCCGTGGGATCTCTTGCTGGTTTTGGCAAAGCTCATGGGCAAGCCATTCGAACCCATGCACAAGTGTGAGCTCTCGCATTTGTCGTGGAAGACTGCCTTTCTGGTGGCTATCACGTCAGCCAGAAGGACAGGGGAACTCCAGGCGCTTTCGGTGGACTCCCCTTATCTGGTCTTTCACAGTGACAAAGTTATCCTGCACCCCCAACCGAAATTCCTTCCGAAGGTGGTGTCAGAGTTTCACCTTAACCATGTCTTGACTGTACCAGTATATTATCCTAACTACACCTCGGATGCCGAGTACAGGCTCCATACTCTGGACTTCAGATGTGCTCTCTCCTACTATAAGGAGAGGACGGCTGAAATTCGGGGAGAGGTTCGCCAGCTGTTTGTCACCTGCTCTGAAGCCGCTTCTGGCAGACCTGCAGCCAAGCGGACTATTGCAAGATGGATCACATCATGCATAAGTCTGTGTTATGAATTGGTGGGCAAGGAGCCTCCCAGAGGGATAAGAGCTCATTCTGCCCGCCATACTGCTGCTTCAGTGGCTGCTTCCAGGGACATCCCTATCCAGGAAATCTGTCGGGCTACTACCTGGAAGTCAGTTAACACCTTTATTACCCATTACCACATCAACCTTGAGTCACGACGTGATGCTCGTTTTGGGGCCTCGGTTCTCCAGTCTCTTTTTCCTAAGTAGGGGGTGTGCACCTTGCCTCCCCTCCTCCCAGAGAACTGCTAGGAGTCTGCCAGTGTGGATGAACAACATATCCATGTCCCTAGAAATACAGGTTACTCACCTGTAACAGTAGATCTTCCTGGACATAAGTCTCCACCACTCATTCACACTAGTGGGATTAGCGCCGGAGGCACTAGGACCCATCGGAGCAAACTTTGCTGGAGGGTGGCGCGAGAGACGGCGCCGCGAGGCACGGCGCTGCGAGCAGCGGCTCGAGCGGTAACGACTATCTCGGCGACGACCCTCCAACCGCCTCAGTTCCTTTTTTCCCGCCGTCGAGTGCGCTTCAGTGACAACGTCGCTCGCCTGTCGGGAGTCAAACTTCAAACTAGCGCATAGTTTTCAGTTAATTTTTTTGTAATATTATCTCGATAGTAGTATTGCTTAATTTTATTCTATTTTCGTTAAAATTTAAATTTAACTTACTTGAAGAAGTCTCGGCCTACTGGACGGAGTCGCACCATGAGCAGGTCAGGTGATGGGGAGACTTCGTGATGAAGCTGTTCAGTCAGCGGGCTGGGTCCGGTCAACCTCTTCTCAAGAAACTCAGCGGGGTTCCGACAGCGGTCAGTCCGATGCCGGGGGATGGCGGTCCCCGTCGGCATAAAATAAATGAGTCGCATTCTCGGCACCGTTCGACCTCGAGCTCTTCTTGACCCACAGGTCCAAAAGAAGGCATCACTCGAGTCGCCCTCTGGTATGTCCTGCGCGTCGACAGGTCGGTTATCGTAGCTGGTTGTCTATCTCCTTCTTGAGATGCGCAACTGCGGTGACCGTCGTCTTCGACATCGGAGCCCCTCCCCTACAGGTAGGGCTCCAGATGAGCAGTTTCATCAGTGGGCGCTCTTATGGGCGTTGGGCTCGGAGGTTGGTTCTTCTGCCTGGCTTGGCTGCCACGCGAGCCCTGGGCTCCTCGGTGTCCGGGTAGAGGCGGTTGGACCTTCCTAGTCGCTGGCTGCCTTCTTGGTGCGGTGACTCCCGGCAGAGTGTTTCCCCCCTCACATGGCTGCTGCGGCGCGGGGCCACACGATGCCCTTATCTCCTGGCTTTTTTCCTTCCCTAGCTTTCCAGGTTCCTGGGGCATTCCCGGCGCCTTCTGCGGGGTCTGTTGGCTTTTCGGTGCCGTTTTCGGTGCCGTTGGACCTTGCGGCGCCGTCTGCGGCGCCGTTGGGTCTGGCGGTGCCATTTGCGGCGCCGCTTTTTTGCGCGCCGCTTTTTAGCTCGGCGCCGCTGTCTTGTTTCAGCGGGCGCCGCTTTTTTGGCGGCACGCTTTCCAGCGGCGCCACTTTTTCAGCGGTGCGCGCTGGCGGTCCAGCGTGCCTCTTCGAGCGCCCGTGCCCCTCTGCGATGTGCCCGTTTTAGACCCATTTGCCTCCCTCGGCGCCGGGGGCCCTGGGGACTCTCCTTCTTTCTCTGCTGTTTCCTCCTCTCCTAATTTTCACTCCTTTCCTGTCCATACAGTCCTTCCTGGACCATCAGGAGATGATGTTGAGCCTGACCCAGACCTTCGTTTGGGTGATGAAGTGGAGGAAACAGGATCTTTCTTTGCTACAGAGCCTGTGGTCGAGGACCTGTCCTTTAAGTCTCTGTTGAAGAACCTGAGATCCACTCTTTCTCTCCAGACTACAGACATCGATCCTGGGAAGATATTAAGACTCCAGTACCTTCATGCTTCGGAGATCCCTACAGATTTGACTCCTCCGATCCAGCCTTCCTTCGAGACGCTGTCTCAAATGGTATGGAATAATCCTGCTCTTATTCCCTCAGTGGCTAAATCCATTGATAAGAAGTATTCAGCTCCCAAGGATCGTCCCATTTTGGCATCCCAAGCCTTTGCGGATCCTATTGTAGTCCTGGCAGAGAATGATAAGGTCGTTCTTCCTCAAACTTCTACAGCTCGACCTATTAACAAAGAGTCTCGTAAGATTGATACTTTAGGTAAGAGAGTCTTTGCTGCCTCCACTCTTAAGTATCGTGTTGCCAGTTATCAAGGCTATTTTTCTCAGTATGAGTATATCCTGTGGCACTCTTTGAAAAGAATGGTTGAAGCTCTTCCGGTTTGGACTCCAAGTCAGAGCTTCTTCTCACCGTTACTAGAGGTATTGAGTCCAATAACCAACAGGTCAAAGCCACTATGGACGCTTTCGACACTGCTTCTCGCTCAGCAGCTGCAGGTATTTGTACTCGGCGCCATTCCTGGCTGCGTACTTCTGGCTTCACAATGATGCTCAGCAGCAGGTAATGGCGCTGCCTTTGATGGCTCCTCTCTTTTTGGCCCTCAGGTGGAACAAGCCTTAGAGGCCACTCAGAAGACTAGGTCGGCCATTAAGTTGGCCAGACCTCCGCTTGCTCCCCCTCGGGGGCATGTGAACAGACGTCAGTTTCATAGTCGTCAGTACTTCGAGGCAGAGGCAGAGGAAGCTTCCCAAAAGCCAACCTGCCCAACCTCAAAAAAGCGCAGCAGAAAGTGCAGGGGCCTAAAGCCCCAGCACCACCTATGAGTTGTTGGCCCAAGTTCCATCCACATTGCCGAGGTGGAACTTTCTCCTCCAGTGGGAGGTCGTCTGATGTACTTCTACAACCAGTGAAGTCCATAACTCGGACAAATGGGTCCTTGAATAATTCGCGAGGGTTATTCTCTCAATTTTTAGAACCCCAATTGTCCTCCTGGACGACAACCCAGGCTGTCGGCCTCTCAGTCAGACCTCCTCACCGCCGAGATCCAGGGCCTTCTAAGCAACAGGGCAATAGAACTGGTGCCCCCGCATCTGCAAAACACAGGGTTCTACTCCCATTACTTTCTGGTTCCAAAGAAATCTGGGGGAATGCGCCCCATTCTAGACCTCAGAAAGTTAAACAAATTTCTTCCCAGGGAGAAATTCAAAATGATTTCCCTAGGTACCCTGTTACCCTTGCTGCATCAGCACGACTGGCTGGCCTCCCTGGATATGCAGGACACTTACCAGCATATCCCCATCCACCCGACCCACTGCAAGTTCATCAGGTTTGTAGCTCTGGGTCAGCATTATCAGTTCAGAGTCCTGCCTTTTGGGCTATCCTCGGCGCCGTGAGTTTTTACAAAGTGTTGTGCAGTTCTCGCAGCACATCTCAGGAAGATTGGACTCCGAGTGTTTCCCTACCTGGACGATTGGCTTCTAGCAAGCCCTTCCAGCCAAGGGACTTTGGAAGCCGTGCCCCCAGTCTTATCCCATCAAGGTGACGGAGCCCCTTCGAAGGTCTCTCACCTGGTGGACTCAAGAGAGCAATCTCCTGGAACGATTCCCCTTTGCTCCCCCGGATCATCAGATCTCCATCACCACAGACGCATCGCTAATGGGATGGGGAGCTCACTGTCCTCCTCCACACTCAAGGTGTATGGACTCAGTTGAAACTCATCTCCACATAAATGTCCTGGAGATGAGGCGGTTCTCCGTGATCCGAGCTCTGAAGGATATCCTTTGTCACAAGAACATTCTCCTTCAAGCGGACAACAAAGCTGTGATGTATTACATCAACAAGCTGGCGGTGCTCATTCTTATCCCTTTGCAGGGAAGCAATGAGGGTGTGGGAGTGGTGCTAGGAGCACAAGTCTCTGATTCAGGCGGTTCATCTGCCAGGTATACAAAACGATCTGCAGATCACCTCAGCAGAATGGAGGCAGACCCTTATGAGTGGTCTCTCAATCCAGCCAGTAGCTCGGTCACTATTCAAGAGTGGGGGACTCCAGACCTGGACCTTTTTGCATCCCCACTCAACACAAAACTGCCTCTCTTCTGCTCCAGAAATCCAGGGCCTGGCATTTTCTGTCAGGATGCCCTCAGGCTGCGGTGGACAAAACGCTTTCTTTATGCCTTTCCACCGCTTCCTCTAATCCAGAGAGTTCTCCTCAAGTTCGAGTCTCAGGGGACCAAAATGATTCTCATTGCTCCCTCCTGGCCTCGGCAACTATGGTTTCCTCTGCTCAACAGTATGTTGGCAGCCTCTCCGAGACCACTTCCCTTGCAAATCAGTCTTTTGACTCAGGGTTTGTTGGTCCACCCCAACCTGAAATCACTTCACCTTCATGCTTGGCTCCTGAAGAGGTAGAAGTGAATCGGTTCAATGTTTCTCGTTGAGTCTCAGACATCCTTCTGGCTGCGGAAGCCAGCCACCCGAAAAACGTACGCTTCCAAATGGAAACTCTTTTCTCTCTGGTGTGCAAAGTCCTCTTGGAATCCCTTTTCCTGTCCTCCTGACAAGGTTCTGGAGTATCTTTTGGACCTATCAAACTCAGGTCTCCAGTACTCCACAGTTAAAGTTCACCTTAAGTGCCATCTCAGCATTCCATGAGCCAGTTTCTTCCTTGACTCTGGCTCAGCTCCTATGGTGAAGAGATTTCTTAAAGGGATTCTTCATACCAGACCCCTGTTAGCGTCGGTTGCAGCCTGGGACATTAACCTGGTGCTGGACATGCTCCTCGGAAGCCTTTGAGCCCTTAGCTACCCTGAGCTAAAATTTCTTACCTGGAAGACTGCCTTCCTGGTGGCCATTACCTCTGCCATGAGGTCTCGGGAATTCATGCATTGGTGCCGGACCCTCGCGTATACTGTATTCCATAAAGACAAGGTAGTTCTCCGTACTCATCCTAAATTTCTTCCCAAGGTTGTCAGAATTCCATCTAAACCAACCTCTGGTGCTTCCCTCTTACTTTGCTAATTTCCAAAATGAAGGGAACATTCTCTTCATTCCTTGGATGTTAAGAGAGCCTTCTTGGTTCTATTTAGATAGAACCAAGAATTTTCATAAGACTCAGCAACTGTTTGTTTCTTTCAGCGACACCGGCTGGGTCAACCTGTTGCTATCAGATGCATCTCATCATGGTTAGTGGCATGCCTTCGACATTGCTACTCCATGGCTCAAATCAAGTTGGAGGGTGAGTATGCGCTCACTCTACTAGAGCGTCGCGGCATCTTTAGCGGAGATTCGCAATGTTCCAGTGCGGATACTGCTGCGCTGCCACCTGGAGCTCAGTGCATACCTTCCGTTAAGCGTTATGCATTGGATGTTCATGCCAAGCGACATTCCTTTTCGGCAGAACTATCCTTAATGGGCTTCTATCTTGAGACTGCGTGAGCTCTGGCTCTCTACTGCATCCTTTGGGGATTATCAGCTTGAGTACTCTCCCACTAGTGTGAATGAGTGGTGGAGACTTATGTCCAGGAAGATAGGAAAATTCGTACCTACCGTAATTCTTGATCTTCTTGGGCGAGTCTCCACTCATTCTACTCCCTCTCCATCCCCGAGCTCACGCTGTGTTGGTCTTCACTCCCTCAAATCTTTAGGATGTGAGGACTTCTTTGTTGACCCTTATTACACGGTGTCTAGGACTATCTTATGTCCATTTTTTAAGCTAGATTTACCCTTTACATTAGTTTCGCTGCACCTCCTTGGTAAAAAGGTACTGAGGCGGTTGGAGGGTCGTCGCCGAGATAGTCGTTACCGCTCGAGCCGCTGCTATAGTATACGTGCCTAATGTCGTCTCGCGCCGACCCTCCAGCAAAAAGTTTGCTCCGATGGGTCCTAGTGCCTCTGGCGCTAATCCCACTAGTGTGAATGAGTGGTGAAGACTTCGTCCAAGAAGATCAAAAATTCGGTAGAGTGCGTAATTTTCCTTTCTGGGAGTGGTATATGTTATTCATCCACACGCACCACCGACCTCCCGGCTTAGGCTGGCCTTGCTTCAGCGGGCTAGATCTGGCGTCATGGGCGGAGCCGAGGTATTTACCATCCGGTGGGTAGGGAGGAGCCAGCTTGAAGACTTCCGCAAGATTTAAAGGGGAAAGGGACAATGCCAGACAGTGTGAATGAATAACATATACCACTCCTAGAACTACTGTTACAGGTGAGTAACCTGTTTTTATCTGCCGTCACAGATCTATTTCTATGTTTCTAGAAGGATCTATTGTATAGCCATGGGATAGGGTGGCAGTGACATGGGCTGCGATATTAAAGAGCTTAGGTTCCAGTTTATTGTACCCTGCAGACCCAGTAGCTTTAACATTCTTAAGTAGTTTGAGTACCTCTGTTTAAGTCACTATCCTGAAATGGAAATTAGGGCAGGGAGAAGTCATCAGTACTACTCTTGTGGGGGAGGTCACAAGGAGATAGTTTTCAAATTTGTCCAGGTCTGTGAGAAACGCAGTGATGGCTGTTGTAAAGTCCTGAGGATTACTAAGACACTCACCATTTGCTACAGTGTCACATTCTTCAGTGCTACGCCTTGAGAAGAATATGAATTTGGGTCAGAAATATTTTTTGCTTTGTAGGTTTCTGAGATATGTTCTCTTTGCTGATTTTTGTTCCTGTTTACATTTGTTTCTTAGTTCTCTATATTTCTGCCAATCCTTAGTCTGGTTTGTGGCCCTGAATGTACGTAGGCCCTGTCTCTCTCCCTCATTAGTTTCATTAGTTCTCCAGACAGCCACCTAGATTGCTGCCTTTAACCCTAATTTGTTTTAGTGGGTCATGCTTATTTGCTGCTAAGAAATTCCTAATAAAAAGTCTAGGGCTATAACTCAACAGGGACAAGCTTAATTTTTATCCAATTCACTTCAGATAGCGTATTTAGGAAGGAGCATGTGTCAAATTTGAGTAGTCCAAAGCCAGAAGATTCTGGGAGGGTATGGGGTGCTCATTTTCCAAATTGACATTAGGAGCATGGTCTCTTTAAGAGTCGGCAAAGGTGCCTGCCGACTGATTCTCTCCAGGTCTGGTAACAAGAATCCAGTCAGAGTGGTATGGTTGCCCGTTATTGTATTCATACTTGTGGTTTCACTAATTACATAGAAACATAGACTTTGTGAGATAAGGACCACTTGGCCCACCCAGTCTGCCCATTTCCCTACCTACTGGATAAGCTGCAGATTCTAGTTAACCAACAGCCTACTTCCTGCCACCCCCACTACAATTTCCTTGTGTCTGTCCCATGCATGTTTGAATTCCCCCCCGGTTTGCCCAACAACCTCCCCAGGAAGGCAGTTCCACTAATTATTTGGGTCAGATTAATATCTTGCAATAAGGACCTTATATCACCACTATTATGTTGATCCCAGTGTAGGTTACAGTCCCCTAGGATTATTTTTTCTCTCAGAGGCAGGTCAGGGATTGGTTCAATTAAAGACTTCCGGCCACTGCTACCTTAGGGGGATTGTAAACACATCCTACCAGTAGGGGATTAGTACCACCGAGCAATAGATTAATGAAAACTGCCTCACGATCAGAATTGGTTAGTGCAGGTATTGCAACCAGTGATGCATTTAGGGAGGACTTGACATAAATGATAACTCTTCCGGCATTTTTTCCACTGCTATCCTGCCTAAATGCTTTGAACCCAATAAGCTCCACCTCGTGTGTCTGTATATGTGGCTTAAGCCAGGTTTCCAAATTGGCAACTATATCAGGAGCATATAGGTCTACCCATGCCTCTAATTCATGCATTTTTAGCCTGAGACTGTTTATATTCATACGGGTTATTTTTAACCCTCTTGCGGTAGCCCAGTTTGATGTGGTGGATGATGCAGTCCTAACATTTTCACTGGGTGGATCTGGATTTAATTCAGCATCACGAGCTAGTGATATTTTTATGTTCATCAGGAGTTTGTTGAGCGAACCAGGAGAGGGGAGAACGGTCCTACATTTGTGATCTCGGGCCTGTGTAGTACAGTATGGTCTGCATGCCCATTGGTCCATGCGGTGGACCAATAGGCGTACAGATCATACTGTATGCTATCAGGCAGACGGGCAGCATCTTGAGGCGGGTGCTGCCTCTGCTGATGATAGGGGGTGCTGGGTGGCTGGGGACCTCTGTGGTGTGGGGAGGAGGAGGTACCACTGGACCACCAGGTAACTCTTCTCACAGCAGCCTGTGATCAGGTGACGGGGGTTACTGCTAGACCACCAGGGATTCGCTATTATTATAAACGGCTCGTAATCGGGCTCTAAGGGGGGGTTACCCTTAGACCACCAGGGATTCTCTATTATTATTACAACAGCCCGCGATCGGGCGAAAGGGGGGTTACCGCTAGACCACCAGGGATATCTCTGTTTTTACAACAGCCCACGATTGGGCATGGGGGTTGCTGATAGACCCCCAGGGAGTGGTATGTGGTTACAGATGCCCGCGATCGGGTGTACGGGAATGGGGGGGCTGCATTAGCACAGCAGGGTGTCGATCCCTGAAGGCTGCAGCTTGGCAGGGCGCCAGGCGCAATTCGCTGGGGATCGGCGCATCGCATGCAAATGGGGCCATGACATGCAAATGGCCCCATTTATGCCTTGCATGCATTATGGTCTCATTTGCGTGCCTGAGGCTGAATATCATGGGTGATGCGCCTAGCAGAACTGCACTTGCGCTGGTGCATCTTCCTGCTCTGTTTCTGAGTTTTGCACTGGCGCAGTGCCAGTGCGCCATGTGCAGTGTGTGCACCCTCCATGCCATATTCAACTGTGCTGAGCCATGGCGCCGCACTGTTGGATCTCGCCTGGTCCATGCCCTGCCACAGCCCTGTTGCGCTGCGCCCAGTCTTGCGCCACTGCCGGTGCAGTCTGAATATCCGGGCCTATTCTTTTCTTTGCCTCTCCGGCTTACAGAACTGGGATGGAGGAGGGAGTTTGTGTCGCCTGCGGCTGCAGCTCACACACCACATAGTGCGCCGCTCGCAGTGCTGACTCTTCCCCAAAAAAAAAAAAAACCCAGTAGGTGCGTGCTTCCAGTTTACACCCAGCACTAATGAATGGTAAAGATACAAGAGAAGATCAGGAATTAGGTAGGTACGTAATTTTTATTTGTACACCTTTCAGGTCTTCCAACCCCTTCTTCCTCCGGGTCCTCTCATGGTACACTCAGAGAGCATGTCAGCTGTCTGGTACCTAAACAAGCAGGGGGTAACTCGATCCTACCCGCTTTGCAGGGAAACCAAGAGGGTTTGGGACCAGGGGGTTCTGCTGGGCCTAAATTTGACAGTGCTCCACGTTCCGGGATGCCAGAACTGCCTGGCTGACGTCCTCAGCCGGTCCCCAGTGAGTGCACACGAGTGGGAGCTAAAACAAGACATCGTAAGCAACATCTTCTTCCAGTGGGGAGTGTCCTAGATCGATCTGTTCTCATCCCCATATAACGCCAAGCTTCCCATCTTCTGCTCACTCGTTCCCAGGCCAGATGTTTTTTGTCTGGATGCACTGTCTCTATCCTGGAAAGGCAGATTCGTCTACGCCTTTCCTACGATTCCCTTAATCCCCAGAGTTCTGTTCAAGCTAAGAGGAGAGAACGTGAGGATGATCCTCATCGCTCCCTTATCGCCGTGCCAAGCTTGGGTCAGTATTCTGCACCAGCTAGCGATCCTACCTCCTTTCCCTCTTCCCCTCTTGCAGGATCTGTTGACCCAGGACCACAGGACTGTGGTCCATCCAGGTTTCAAGTTCCTCCATCTGCATGCTTGGCTCCTGCAGACCAGCTGCCTCCTGCTTTGGCGTCTCCCCTGAGCGGCCAATATTCTAGTGGAGTAAGGAAGCCTTCCTCGGTCCACGTGTGCCACAGTGGAGGTGCCTCTCTATCTGGGCAGAAGCTCGCTCTCTAGAGCCCTTTTCTTGTCCTGTGGTCAAGATTCTGGACTACCTTAGGCAACTTTTTTTGATTTAGGTCTCAACTGTTCCTCTCTCTCGAGGTCCACCTTTTGGCCATCTCAGCCTACCACCTCTTGTTGGGAGATAAGTCGGTAGCCCAATTACAAATTTCCAAGACCTTCCTCAAGGGAGTTCTTCATCTCAGACCTCCCATCCACAAGCCAGCTCCTCCCTGGGATCTGAATTTCATCATAGATAAGCTCACGCTGCCCCCCTTTCAGCCTGCAGCTGAGGTGGATTTGCGTTTTCTTTCTTGAAAAACCTTATTTCTAGTGGCTATCTCTTCTGCTAGGAGAATATCCGCACTCAGGCTTTGATGTGTCTTATCCCTTACCTGATTTTCCATAAGGATAGGGTGGTCTTGAGAACTAACCCCAAATTTCTCCCGAAAGTCGTGACTGAATCCACCCTCAACCAGTCGGTTGAGCTGCTTATGTTTTTCCCATGTTATACCAACTCAGGAGAGCACATTCTTAATACCTTGGATGTGCACCACATCCTAAGGTATTATACCAACCGTACGAAAGATCTCAGACAAACTGACCAGTTGTTCATTTCCTTTGCTCCTAAGAAGGAAGGTCACCTTGTTTCTAAACAGCATCTCTCCAAATGGTTGGCTAACTGCATTACCTTGTGTTACCACAAATACAAGAAGTCCCTTCCAGACCAGGTGAAAGGGCACTCTACTAGAGGTATGACGGCTTCTGCCGCATGCTTCAGAGGCGTTTCCACAGCAGATATCTGTGCTGCTGCCACTTGGATCTCTATCCATACCTTTACCAAACATTACAGTCTGAACGTGGCCTCCCGACGTAGAGTGGGTTTCGACCTCGCTTTCTTGCAGGGAATTGTGTCCTAGTTTCTCTGCTGGACCTTTTGTGGACAGCTTCTTCCTGGTCCTCCTCTTTGGCTTGTTTTTTCGGTACTGCTTGGGACCCAGTCCTATCTGTGCCTACACATAAAGGAGCCCTCTCAGTAAGATAGTACAATTACGTAGAACTTACTGTAACAGTTGATCAGCTCTCCGTCCCCTGTTCTCTCTTTTCTTTTCTCCTAGAGCCATGTTTCTGTCTCCTGCCACAAGCTGCCTCTGGCGGGACAACGCTGGAAGGTGGGCGGCGGGACCACCCCTTTACATCTGGCGTCCGCTGACATCGATCACCTGGACGTCCGGCGTCCCATTAGGAACTGCTAGCTAGAAGATTTTCCATGGGATCCTGATGCCTGCGGTCAGTCCTATCTGGTCTTCCTGGACATAAAGTCTCCACCACTCATTCACACTAATGGGATCTACGCCAGAGGTGCTAGGACCCAGCGGGAGAAAACTTTTTGCAAGAGGGCCGGTGCCAGAGATGCAGCCGCGAGGAGCAGCGCCACGAGCCTCAGCTCGTGCGGCAATAACTGTCTCGGTGTTGACCCTCCAAACGCCTCAGTTCCTTTTTTTCCCCCACCACCGAGTGCACTACAGTGACGACGATGCTCGCCCACCGGGAGTCAAACTTCAAACTAGCAGCATAGTTTTCAGTTTATTATTTTTGTAGTATATCTCGAATAAGTACCGCTTACTATAATTTATTCTTATTCAAGAAAGAAGTCTCAGCCTACATTGACGGAGTCGACCATGAGCGGGTCAGGTGACAGTAGGGAAACTTCATATGAAAGCTGTTCAGTCAGCGGGCTGGGTCGGTCGCTGCCCCCTCGGAAGGGGTTTGACAACGACGGTCCAGTGCCGGGTAAAGCGATCCCCGGAAGCATAAAAAAAGCGGTCGCATTCTCAGCACTGTTCGGCCTTGAGCTCTTCTTTGGCCCACAGAACAAAAAGAAGGCATCCTCGAGTCGCTTCCTCAATATGTGCGTAGAGGCGGTCAGTTATTGGAGCTAGTTGCCAATCTCCTCGCCGGAGTCGCCAGCTTCTGTTTCTGGTATCCAGCGTCTTGACGCCAGAACCCTACCCGCCCCTCTGGTAGGTCTTCAGATGAGCAGTTTCATCAGTGGGCTGCTCTTATGTAGCAATGGGCTCGGAGGTTGGTCCAGCTGCCTGGCCCGGTCACTCAGGGGCCTTGGGCTTCTTGGGAGAGCAGGTAGAGCAGTTGAGCCTCCTGGTTGTGGCACCGTCTTGAGTGCCGTCGACTCCTGCCATAGGTGTCCCCATATGGCAGCAGTGCAGGGGACCACACGATGCCTCTATCTCCTGCTCTTCTTCCTCCCTTCTCCTCAAATACTGTTTTTCGGAGTCTTGGGGTGTTTTTGACGCCCTTGGCGTCGATGGCCCACTCGGTGCCGTCTTCGGTGCCGATATGTCTGTTGGTGCCGTTGAGTTACTTGGCGCCATGCACATCGTCGGCACTGTCCTCGGCACCGGGCACTTCGTCGGCGCCGCGTGGCGTTGCGGCGCCATCTTCAGTGCTGTGTGGTTCCTCTGCGCTGTGTATTTCTTTGACGCTGTGTGACTTCTCGGCGCTGTCCGCTTCGTCAGCGTCGTGTGTTTCTGCGGCCCCGGGGGTTCTTAGGGTGTCATCCACCTTTCAGGACTCCTCCTTTAACCCTTTTCCTTCCTCATTTCCCTCGGATTTTCACTCCTTTCCATGCAGTCCCTCCTGGACTGTCAGGAGATGACATTGAGCCTGACCCAGACCTTAGGCTGGGTGATGAAGTGAAAGGTACAGGATCTATTCCTGCTGCAGAGCCTGTGGTCGAGGACCTGTCTGTTAAGTCTCTGCTGAAAACTTGATTTCCACTCTTTCTCTCCAAACTACAGACATCGATCCTGTGAAATTGCTAAGACTCCAATACCTCCATGTTCCGGAGATCCCTACGGATTTGACTTCTCTGGTACAGCCCTCTTTTGAGATGCTGTCTCAAATGGTATGGAATAACTCTGCTCTCATTCCTTCGGTGGCTAAATCCATAGATAGGAAATACTCAGCCCCTCAAGGATTGACCCATTTGGCATCCCAAGCCTTTGCGAATCCTATTGTAGTTTTGGCAGAGAATGATAAGGTCGTCCTTCCCCAGACCACTACAGCTCGACCTATTAACAAAGAATCTCGTAAGATAGAAACTTTAGGTAAGAGAGTCTTTGCTGCTTCCACCCTGGGTATGCGTATTGCCAGCTACCAAGGCTATTTCTCTCAATATGAGTATATCCTTTGGCACTCACTCAAACAAATGGTTGAAGCTCTACCAGAATCGGACACAAAGTCAGAGCTACTTCAGACCATTACCAGGGGTATCGAATTCGACAACCAGCAGGTTAAAGCGGCTATAGATGCTTTCGATACCGCTTCCTGAGCGGCGGCGGCCGGCATTTGTACCCGCCGTCATTCCTGGCTGTGCACTTCAGGTTTCACGAATGATGCACAGCAGCAGGTAATGGTGTTGCCCTTTGATGGTGTATATCTCTTCGGCCCTCAAGTAGAACAGGCTAGAAGCTACACAAAAAGACTAGGTCGGCCATTAAGTTGGCTTCGACCTCCTCCTATCCTCTCGGGGGTGTTAATAAACGCCAGTTCCATAACCGTCAGTCCTTTCGAGGCAAAGGCAGAGGAAGTTTTCAAAAACCAAGCCCCCCAGCCTCAAAAGAAAATGCAACAGAAGGCTCAAGGACCCAAAGCGCCCAGTGCCGCCTTCTGAGTTGTTGGCCCAAGTCCCACCTCAGCTGCCGAGGTGGACTCTTCCTCAGCGGTGGGAGGTCGTCTGACGCACTTCTACAATCAATGGAAGTCCATAACCTCAGACAAATGAGTCCTCCGGATAATCCGCGAGGGGTATTCACTCAGTCTTGTGGAGACCCCTCGGATCGTCCTCCCAAACAACAGCCCAAGCTGTCAACCCTTCAGTTAGACCTTCTCGCCACTGAGATACAGGGCCTTCTGAACAACAGGGCAGTAGAAGTAGTTCTGCTGCATCAACGGAACTACAGGGTTACTCCCATTACTTTCTGGTTCCAAAGAAAGCAGGGGCATCACCCATTTTGACCTCAGAAACTAAACAAATTTCTGCCCAAGGAGAAATTCAAAATGATCTCACTAGGAACCCTGTTACCTTTGCTTCATCAACACCGACTGGTTAGCCTCCCTAGACATGCAGGATGCTTACCAGCACATTTCTATTCACCCAAAGCATCACAAATTCCTAAGGTTTGTGGCTCTGGGACAGCATTATCAGTTCAGAGTCCTGCCTTTGGGCTATCCTCAGCGCCACCAGTTTTTACAAAGTGTTGTGCAGTTCTCATGAGCGCATCTCAGAAAGATCAGCAAACAGGTGTTCCCTTATGTGGACGATTGGCTTCTGGCAAGTCCTCCAGGCAGGAAATCTGGGCGCCGTAGCCAGACTTCACACTTTCTCACGTCCATGGGAGTCCTCTAAACCTCAAAAATCGCAGCTGCAGCCCTCCAAGAGGCTCCTTTTTATAGGAACTCTTCTGGACACCTCCTATGCGAAGGCTTTTCTTCCAGAGGACAGGAGGAGCGATATCCTTCAGATGGCCCATCACATCGGGGAGAGCAACTCAGTTCCAGCTCTCTCGATGCAGCAGATGCTAGGTCTCATGGCATCCTCGGTGTTCACTGTACCCCTAGCACACCTTCACATGAGAACTTCTCAGTGGATGCTCAGTACCCAGTGGTCCCCAACCACTCACCCGCAGTCCTTTCTCATCAAGGTGATGGAACCTCTAAAGGGGTCGCTCACCTGGTAGTTGCAAGAGAACAATCTCCTAGAAGGGTATCCCTTTGCTCCTCTGGATCATCAGATTTCCATTACCACAGACACGTCCCTGATGGGGTGGGGAGCTCACTGTCAGGCTCTGCACACTCAAGGTATGTGGACTCAGGTCAAGTCCCAGCTTCATAAATGTCTTGGAAATGAGAGCGCGTCCTTTATGCGTCCGGGCTTTGAAGGACATTCTCTGTCACAAGAACATTCTCCTTCAAGCGGACAACAAAGCAGTGATGTATTACATCAACAAACAGGGCAGTGCTCACTCTTACTTCTTATGCAGAGAAGCGATGAGAGTGTGGGAATGATGCTTGCACACAAGTCTCTAATTCAGCGGTCTACCTGCCAGGAGTACAGAATGAACTGGCAGATCGCCTCCAACAGAACAGAGACAGATCCTCACGAGCGGACTCTCGACTCAGCCGTAGTTCAGTCAATATTCGCAGAGTGGGAAACTCCAGAGCTGGACCTTTTTGCATCCCCACTCAACACAAAACTGCCTCTCTTCTGCTCCAGAAATCCAGGGCCTGGCATTTTATGTCAGGATGCGTTCAGGCTGCAGTGGACAAAACACTTTCTATACGCCTTTCCGTCTCTTCCTCTAATTCAGAGGGTACTTCTCAAGTTCGAATCCCAAGGGGACAAAATGATCCTCATTGCTCCCTTCTGGCCTCGACAGATGTGGTTTCCACTACTCAACAGTATGTCGGCAGCTCTGCCGAAACCACTTCCCCTTCAGATGAACCTCTTGACTCAAGGGCCTGTTGTTCATCCCAACCTGAGGTCCTTCACCTTCACGCTTGGCTTCTGAAGAGAGAAGTGAACAGGTTCAATGTCTCTCATGAGTTTCAGATATTTTTCTGGCTTGCTGGAAGCCAGCCACTAGAAAACTTACACAGACAAATGGATATGTTTTAGCTCTGGTGTGCTGAGTCCTCTTTAAATCCTCTTCCTGCCCACAGATAAAATTTTGGAATACCTCTTAGACCTCTCAAATTCAGGTCTGCAGTACTCTACAGTCAAAGTTCACCTTTGTGCCATCTCAGCTTATCATGAGCCAGTATTTTCCTTGTCACTGGCTCAGTCACCTATGGTTAAGAGGTTTCTTAAGGGAATTCTGCATACCAGACCTGCTATAAGATGTCCAGTTGCAGCCTGGGACATTAATCTTGTGCTAGACATGCTCACTCGGAAACCTTTCGAACCTCTGGCTACCTGTGAGCTAAAATTTCTCACCTGGAAAATGACCTTCATGGTGGCCATTACCTCAGCCTGCAGGGTCTCTGAGATACATGCCTTGGTCACAGACCCTCCGTATACTGTGTTCCATAAAGACAAAGTAGTCCTTAGAACCCATCCTAAATTTCTTCCTAAGGTTGTTTCGGAATTCCATCTAAACCAATCTTTGGTCCTTCCCTCTTACTTTGTGGACTTCCAAAATGAAGGAGAACATTCTCTTCATTCATTGGACATTAAGAGAGCTTTGCGTTTCTATCTAGATAGAACAAAAGATTTTCGTAAAGCTCAACAACAGTTTGTTTCCTTCAGCGAGACCCGGCTGGGTCAACCTGTCGCTATCAGATGTATCTCAGCATCGCTAGTGGCATGCCTTCGCCACTGTTATTCCGTGGCGCAGGTTAAGTTGGAGGGCAGAGTGTACGCTCACTCTACTAGGGCGGTTGCGGCTTCTCTGGCAGAAATCCGCAACATACCCATTGCAGATATTTGCAATGCGGCTTCCTGGAGGTCAGTGCATACTTTCGTTAAACACTATGCCCTGAATGTCAATGCCAGATGACATCTCTCCTTTGGCAGAACCATCCTTAATGGACTTCTGTCCTAAAACTGTGAGCTCTTGGTCTCTCCTGCCACCCTCTCGGGGGATTATTAGCTCGGTACTCTCCCATTAATGTGAATGAGTGGTGGAGACTTATGTCCAGGAAGATATGGAAATTACCTACCTACCGTAATTCTTGATCTTCTTGGATGAGTCTCCACCACTCATTCTACGCCCACATCATCCCCGAGCTCACCTCTGTTGTTCTTCACTCCCTCAATCTTTAGGCTGTGAAGACTTCTTTGTATACCCTTCTTATATGGGTCTTCGGACTGTCTTATGTCCGGTTTTGATTAAACTATCCTTCTAGGTTAGTTACGCTGCACCTCCTTGGAAAAAAGGTACTGAGGCAGTTGGAGGGTCGACTAGAGATAGTCATTACTGCAGTGGAGGCTCGTGGTGCGCGCTCCTCGCGGCTCCATCTCTGGCACTGACCCTCCAGCAAAAAAGTTTGCTCTTGCTGGGTCCTAGTGCCTCCAGCGCTATTCCCCTTAGTGTGAATGAGTGGTGGAGACTCGTCCAAGAAGATCAAGAATTACGGTAGGTACATAATTTCCATTTCCCATCAAAGAAGGCAGCAGAACAGGAAAACACAAACACAGGTCACACTGTGTTACTTTGCAACTTTTTTTAGCTAAGAGTCGGGATACGGGGGGTAGTCCCCGACTCTTCCGTAGCGCACACTCTTTATTTTGTTTTGAAGGCAGCAGGCAAGAGTTAAGCAGCAGTTTAGAACATGGAGCCTGGTTGCTCCCTTCTGCTCTTTACCTAGAACTGCTGGTGAGGTTTTGCAAAAACATCCTACATGAGCCCATAAATTCAACTGGGATGCCAACTGTCTCCTTGTTCATTTCACAAAACGAAGTGTGTGCTAAGAACAGTTGGGGACTCCCCCTCCCACCCTGCACCTGATATCCAGTCTGTTAGGTTTAAAAAGATGCAAAGTACCAGACTGAGCCCTGTGTTTGTGTTTGTCTGTTGTGCTGCATACAGAGATAGTGCCTTGTTAGATGAGAACACTAGTTCTGTTAACAGAAAATATTGGGGCAAAGGAACTGTAAGCGTTTTATTTCACAAGAGCGATTTATTTAACAGAAAGTATTTGGACGAAGAAACATTGACGGGCTTTGAACGATGGCAAAGGAAATTCTGTAATTTCATATGAACATTTTATTAAATAGAAATTTTTTCACTGCCGATATAGCTACAGCGACCGCGTCAGGATTTTAACAATTGGGCTTTAACGAGTCTGGAAATAAGGTGATGGGATTTTGACCATGTTGGGCATTCGGAGCCAGGCTAACAGATGTCAGGAATCGATAAGAGTCGGGATATCATACCATAGCCCTCTTGAGTTGGCAGAAACCCCTGATCTTATCTGTGTCAGTCTTCACCATTCATTACCTTTGGGTTATTGGCCGGAGGTCATGACCCCGTGGGAGCTTTTTTTATATGGGCGGAGTCGACGCACCATCGGTGCCGCCCTCGGGAACCGGCTGCACTGCATGGTGCTTGCGGGTTGGCGTTAGGTGTTGTCAACTCTGCCCTCCCGCCAGTTCTTCGTCTCCCGCCATCGAGGTCACCTCGTGGGGCGCTTACAGCGAACAAGTTCAAAGGCCTACCTTGTGCGCATGATTGATTCTCAATTCCGTCTCGATTATTTATCGACCAGACCACAGTCCGGTTCGGTTCCTTTCTCCTGGCGGTTCTGTTCGCTCACCAACATCGCCTGTAAGATCTTTCTATTATTTTATTTTGTCTTTTGACGTCAAGTCTATTTTGGTGTTTCTTTTTCATAGGTCATGTCTAGGTCAGAGGGCAAGAAGACTCAAGATGGGGCTGACCCTCCCATGCGGCAGGGTGGCCGTATGTACTCCGTCATAGACAGCACGGTGGTGCCTCACGTGTCTTGGCTCGCTTCACAACATGGATTCGTGCGACGCCTGTTTCTCCATGGACCGCCGGGACATTGAGCAACGTGCATGGAAAGTGGGGTGAGCTCCGCCGACTTTCGGGGGTCGGGCACGCACTCGTCGGGCCAAGCCACGGTCTCTCAGCCTTTCCTCCAGGTCCCCTCCCAGTTCTATACGGACCGAGGAGGAGGAGGGCTTCTGCCTCTTCTAGCCTAGCCGTGGCAGAGGCCCCTCCTGCGATGCAGGTTATGGCACATCGCAAAATATTCTTACTTTGATCTGCTGGGGGCAAGGTATGCATTTTGTAACCCCTGAGGAAAAGGACATTTTAACAGATTCCTGTTAACTTGTAAACTGGCAATCATTTTGTAGGCCAGGAAGCTGGTAGAGAGATCAAAGAGACTGTCCTATTTTAATATTGCAATCTTGCAGATTTCCATCCAGCAGTAAAATAACATCCTTTTGGATATTCTTACTCAGGTTACAAATTAATTACGTGCTAACAGTGATCTCATGAGCTGTGACCTCACAGGATAGGAGGGACAGTTTTGGATTATTATCCTCTGGCTGAAAGGGTGGGATACTTCATCTCTGAACTCCAAAAAGACACTTCTGTTAAGAATAGGTAACACCCAACTGGAACTTACCTAGGCTAGAAATTTAAGTATCAGGCGTTTTATTTCTGTAAAATTCCAAATTAGTTCTGATTGTAAGTACTTATGTTATGTTCTATGTTTTGTATGTATTTGCTATTTTTTTTTCCAGTGAACCTTCTGGTTTCCTTAATCCTGCTTGAGACTTTTCTTTTGCATGTGGAGGCTGAAACAGTATTGGGTAATTCTGACAAGAACTGTTAAGGGCTTAGAAAGAGTGTTACTAATCTTGCTGTGGTAAAAATATACCTAGGTCACAAATTGAGTCATAAGGGTAGACTTGTGAACCAGGTTGGTGCCCACTGGGTGAAGATTTTACTGCATTCCCCAAGAGAGTACCTATCTGATCCTGTTAACTGGTTGTGCTAGCAGAAAAAGGTTCATATTTGACCCCAGGACTTGAGGCTAGTAGATGATTCGGACCCAAAACAGAAAGGAGGGTTAACCTGTTTGTCTCCTGTTCACATATTGCACTTCAAGGTTTGGCACTGTGGGTGCAAGGCCCTGACCTCTGGGGTGTGTTTTGACAGTGCCCACACCTCAAAGGACATTAATCTGCTGGCCCGGTAGCACAGAGGGCTCAGGCGCTGGCGCCCTACCTCACGCTCCTGGCGACCTGGGTTCAGGGCGACCTGGGTTGCCGGGGTGCTGGCCGGGGGCTGGGCGGGATTGAGCCATGGCTCTCCCTTCAATGGTGTGGATGCCCCTGTCTGTAGTCCCGCTCCCACGGTGGAGGTCTGGCGGGTGCGTGACGGTAGCAGGTGGCGACAAAAGTCGGGAGGGCAGTAGGGAGCACTGAATCCATCGCGTGGATGTGCTTCAGCGCATACACGTATGTTGTGACTGGCCCCAGGAGGAGTAGGGAGTAAAAGAAAGAAAAATTGTATATGGAAAAAAGGACATTAACCTGCTGGAGAAGGTCCAGAGGAGGCTACAAAGATGAAAGCAGGTCAGTCGGTAAGGCATACGAGGAGAGATTGAGGGCACTGAACATGTACTCCCTGGAAGACAGGAGAGAGAGGACACATGATTGGGACCTTCAAGTACTTGAAAGGGATAAATAAGGTTGATAAGGAGATTCTCTTTAAGCTGAGTGGCAGCCATAACACGAGGGGGCACAGTCTTAAGCTGGAGGATGGGAGGTTTAGGAGGGAGGTCAGGAAGCACTTTTTCACAGAGAGGGTGGTGGGCACTTGGACTGCGCTGCCGGAAGAGGTCATCTCGTTGAAGACAGTGGGCAGCTTTAAGAAAGGCTGGAGTAGGCATGGGGGAAGGTAAGGATCATGGGTAGGGAGGATGGGAGGAGTGGGGAGGGAGGGCAGGGACATTATCTCAAGCTGTGGACTCTGCCATACGAGCAGACTTGATAGACCAAATGGCCTTCTTCTGCTGGCTTCTTCGTATGTTCGTATGCATGTACACTGATACACTGTTCAAGAATGTGATCCATTCAAGCTGACGGGGTGAGTTAGACCTGTGACCTTTCTTTTCATGCGATGTTGATAGTAATACCGTCAGAGAGAGAGATAATAAGACTGAGTGCTATGATGCACGGAAGATTTATGAAATGGTGTTCCTATCATAAAAGTCATGTGCCTCAGTATAAGGTGTCTCTCTCTCATTTATCACTCTGTATACCTGCATTGCTGTAAAAATGAAACATAAAAGGGGTCTCTCTTTAGTTATCTTTCTATGATTGAATTGCAGCAAGAATAAAAACTAAATGGGCATATATATCTCTTTGTCCCATTTTCGTTCACCTTGAATTGATATCTTGTTGAAAATGTAGACTTTTTCAATTTGGATGCTGATGGATATGGAGTGAAGTAAAATGATGGGCAAATCAGGATTTATGGTACAGGCATACACAAATGTATACACTCACTAATAGGTACATTGCACATCCATATTAAAGTTTGAACATTTATAAACTAAGTGCAATTCAGTTACTCTAAAACAACCAAACAGTCAGGTATGCATATGCAGATGTAAAATAAAAGGAAACAGATGCTGTGAGGTAGATACCTCTGTTATTTGTGTGTTTGTGTGTGTGTGTTTGACTAGATGAAAAAAAAAAAGAGCTACGCTAACATCCAGTACAGATTGATTGATGCACACCAGCCATACCATGTGTGACAGTGAAGTTGGTGTGGGCATGTGTGAGTTGGGGACTACAATTTTAAATATTCCATTTCCAGTGCTGTCCCCACCACACACACACACAGAGCACAACCCACAGACAAGCTATCCAATGCACATTCAAACTGATAATATGTTATATATTGTTTTTAGACAGCAGAACTGACAAGTGCATGACAATGAGACTATCAAGAGAATCTATTATTTTGCAGTGGTCAAACATTTTATTTTATTATGCTTCCTGCTGTGCAGTTGGAGAAAGATAGTGATACAGGGATATCCCACATGCTCAGATACACAATGCTCAGCACCGACATTCAAATTTCATAGAACTAATATATTTTTTCATCAGCATTATTCAGCTCTCTTCTTGCTTCCCTAACATCATGAAAAATTAAACAGAAAGATATCACTCATTCAGACACCTTGAATTACAGTCAGTGTGAAAAACAAAACAGTAGTGCTTATAACACTTTCAAAACATCATCAGTACTGCTGACAAAATGGTGTGACAGCATAGCCTACAGGTTAAGAATAAGTTTTGTACTTACAGCAACAGTGGGTTTGATTCCCACAAACCTCTGTTTACATACTGTGAGTATATAAGCAATGCAAAAAGTAACGTAGTACAGAAAAGTGGACACTGTTTTTTGTATTGTTATTCCTTCAGTACTGACGGAGAGAAAATTAGTAAGAGACATCTTCCGTGCTGTTTGTTCCTTTTCTTTTGATCCCTTGTGACAGAAATGGGAAGGAAAGAGTTAATGGTTTGGATTCTGTAGGTGTCTTATTTTTTAGCAGTGTGAAAAAATACACTGAGGCTGAAATCCTCCAGCAGCATCCAGCTTGTGGAATTCCTAGCTGCTAGATAAGAGCTGGGTCATAAGTGGACATCTCCAGACACACACAGACCTTGCAGACACAGACACAGGGCAGTTTGAATGGATTGGATCATTCAAATATAAACTTAAGGTGAAAAGGGACTATAATTGGTCACTGATAGGTGTTCACTCTGATTGGGACAATTAAATACATACATGTTAGTTGGTTGGTGCATTTAAAGGAGAATAGGAATGACCTATTCTCCAGAGAATATATAGCCTTCTGTAAGACAGAGAACTCTCTCTCTCTTGCCTTTGGAAGCTGGGAGGAGAAGCATAAGCTTGGAGCCTACCCTTGTAGCTATGTCCGTGGGAGCTGGCAGTTAGAACAGGGTCCAGTGTCTCTTGTAAGGACAGGGAAGGGTAAGTTTAGTGATAGCATATTTCAGTATTAGCTTTTTTCTTTTGCCATCTGTTATTTAAAAACGTTTGTTTACTTTTCTGTATGAGTGTTATTTTCTTGTGTTGTAAATACATATCCTGTAAATGCTCATTGCACTTTCTGTTAAGTAAAAGCTATTTATTTGCTCAACAGTTTGACTGTCATGTCATTTTCTAAGGTAGATTTGGTTTCCACTGGCTAAGGTAAACTCTGTGTAGCATCCGCCACCCGAAAGAGACACTACCAGACTTTAACTTGTGCAATTGCACGTGTGATTATTCAAGTTTGTACACTTGAAAGAGGTGCGGAAGGAAAGTCCGGCTGGTGGCAGCGCATACCGAGGACAGACACCTCTAAAAGCTGTTTTCAGCCCAGAGGAGGGTGGGTTGTCACACCCTCCCCAAAAAAAAAAACAATAGGACTGATAAATTGGGAGAAAAAGAGTGAATCATGTCAAGATGAGTAGAGAAAGGAGTATGGAGACTGCATCCCAAGCTATTCAGTAAAGGAATTTGTAGTTTGATGGGTTTCTGTGATGGAAACTGTACTTGTAGATACAAGACATAAAAGAGATCTTTATTATATTACAGACCAAAAAGCAATAATAATGGCTGCTACAGTCCTTTGCAGACTATAAAAATGGACAGGCCCCTTCTCCTGCACCCCACCCCCTTCCCTGGACAAACCAAAACACACTATCTTGGAGAAAATGACTACTGCCAGGTCTTTATTTACACTTTCATGCATTTAGAGAAGGCATGCCATGCACAGCTAGGTAATCTCTCCCCAGAGTTCATTAGGCCTCTGAGGATCTCCTTCCCCCCAGTAGAAAGTGCCACTTATGCAGATAGCAGGGACCTGTGGACACCATAGATTGCTTGGTACAGCAGTGTATGAAGGTGAGCATAACAATGGACTACTGTAACTATTTGGCACAGGGTGGGGTAAGGGCAGAAGGTGGCACTGTCACAGGGTACTGCTTGTCATAAAAAGTATTGCTAGCTAGAAGTGTCAATTCTAAACAGTATATCTGGATTTAAATATCTGTTTCAAAAAGATAAGGACCACTTGGCCCACCTACTCTGCCCATTTTCCCTTCCTACTGTAACACGGCAGACTCAGCTTGATCTCTAGCGTTACTATACTCCCTACCTGTAATGTTCCCTTTTACCTATCCCATGAATTCTTGAAACCTGTTACCATTTTTGCTCCCATCACCTTCACTGGGACACACCACTCTTTCTGTGTAGAAGCACTTCTTCACATCTCAACTGAGTCTCCCCATATTTTCCTGAAAAATGTTTCCCTCTTGAACTTTATTCGTACCTGTGAGATATTGGAATGTTTCTGTTGCGACACTTTTAACAATGCAGTTGTGGTGTTGGTGTCAGCTCCTGCCACACATCCTTACTTTTACCACTTTTGCCATTCCTTCTCTTCCTTCATTTGAAATAATACAATACACCCCTGACACATGCACCATGCAGGAAAACATTTGTCATTGACAAATGCGTGATCTTCCTGGACATAAGTCTCCACCACTCATTCACACTATTGGGATCTGCGCCGGAGGCACTAGGACCCATCGGGAGCAAACTTTTTGCTGGAGGGTTGGCGCCAGAGATGGAGCCGCGAGGAGCGGCACCACGAGCCTCAGCTCGCGCGGCAGTGACTATCTCGGCGTCGACCCTCCAACCGCCTCAGTTCCTTTTTTCCCGCTGTCGAGTGCGCTTCAGTGACGACGTTGCTCGCCCGCCGGGAGTCAAACTTCAAACTAGCAGCATAGTTTTCAGTTTTCTTATTTTGTAGTAATATCTCGATAAGTATCGCGTAAGTTTATTCTTATTTTAAAAATAAAAGAAGTCTCAGCCTACTTTGATGGAGTCGACCATGAGCAGGTCAGGTGACGGTAGGGAGACTTCGTATGAAAACTGTTCAGTCAGTCGGGCTGGGTCCAGTCGCGCCTTCTCAGAAGGGGTCTGACAGCAGTCAGTCCAATGCCGGGGGATGGGCGGTCCCAGCGAAGCATAAAATAAGCGGTCGCATTCTCCAGCACCGTTCAGCCTCGAAACTCTTCTTGGCCCACGGGTCAAAAGAAGGCATCACTCGAGCGCCCTCTGATATGTCTGCGCGTGGGCGTTCGGTTATGGGGCTAGTTGCGGTCTCCTCCTTCGAGTCGCCAACCTCTGCTTCTGTAGCCAACGGCTCGACATCAGAGCCTGACCCGCCTGCAGGTAGGTCTTCAGATGAGCAGTTTCATCAGTGGGCTGCTCTTATGGAGCAATGGGCTCGGAGGTTGGTTCAGCTACCTGGCTCGGTCACTGGGGCCTCCGGGCTTCTTGGGAGACCAGGTAGGGCAGTTAGACTTCCCTGTTGTAGCGGCACCTTCTTCGGTGCCGTCGACTCCGATAACAAGTGTTCCCCTCCATGGCTACAGTGCATGGGGCTACACGATGCCCTTATCTCCTGCTCTTCTTCCTTCAAAGCCTGTTTTCAGAGTCTTGAGTGTTTTGGCCCTCGGCGTCGATGGCACCTTCAAGCGCCATCCTCGCACCATGCAGCTTCTCGGCGCCGTACGGCCTCTCGGCGCCATGTGGGTCCTCAGTGCCGTTTTCGGCGCCGTGTGGGTCCTCGGTGCCGTTTTCAGCACTGTGTGGGTCCTCAGTTCCGTTTTCGGCACCGTGTGGGTCCTCGGTGCCGTTTTCGGCGCCATGTGGGTCCTCGGTGCCGTGCGCTTCCGCAGCGCGGTGGGCTTTCAGGGCATCTTCCACTTTTCAGGACTCCTCTTTTCACTCTTTTCCTTCTTCCCTTTCCTTTGACTTTCATTCCTTTCCTGTCCATACAGTTCTTCCTGGACTGTCAGGAGATGACATTGAGCCTGACCCAGACCTTCGGCTGGGAGATGAAGTGGAGGAAGCAGGATCTATTTCTGCTACAGAGCCTGTGGGCGAGGACCTGTCCTTTAAGTCTCTGCTGAAAATTTGATCTCCTCTTTCTCTCCAGACTACAGACATTGATACTGGGAAATTGTTAAGACTCAATACCTTCATGCCCTGGAAGATCCCCTCAGTTTGACTCCTCCAGTTCCTTCCTTGAGGCGCTGTCTCAAATGGTATGGAATAATCCTGCTCTCACCCCTTGGTGGCTAAATCCATAGATAGAAATATTCAGCCCCAAGGATCTTCCCATTTGGCATCTCAAACCTTTGCGGATCTATTGTAGTCCTGGCAGAGAATGATAAGGTCGTTCTTCCTCAAACTACTACAGCTCGACCTATTAACAAAGAATCTCGTAAGATAGACACCTTAGGTAAGAGAGTCTTTGCTGCTTTTACCCTAAGTATACGTATTGCCAGCTACCAGGGCTATTTCTCCCAGTATGAGTGTAACCCCTAGATGGCGCTATCCCAGGGGCTACTACCCCTGCCTGATTTGCCACTAACAGGTTGAGGGGCCTGGATCCAATGGCGGGTGCCTCCACCCAGAGGTCAGGGTTTGCAATAGTTAAACTAACTTGGTCACAGCCCTCTGGGACACTGCAACCCCCCTTTCTTCTCACTAGTGGCCCACCACAATATATCAAATTACCTTCACAGTATACACTTACCCCCAGGTCTGGTTCGGCACTGGGACCTCCTGTGAAATGAGATACAGTGCAACAATCACAGTACAGTACTTTAACATAGACAAATACCTCAGGCAGTATAACTTTGCTGAAACAAGCAGCTCTGATTTATTTAGGGGATATAACAAGGACAGGGAAATCAGGTTAATTAGCTTATCACTCTAATAATCTACCTATGGCTCTGTGCACAGGCCTATCCCTATCAGTTACTGTCCCTGGGTGCCCAAGCCTAGTGGCTAGTCAAACCGTGGCAGCTGGTAGGGCCCTTTCACACAGAGAAAGGAGAATTAAACAGTCAGCAGTACAGTAATTCCATTTGGATTTAATGTGGCAATTCAACAGGAGCGACCCTGAATTAGTACTCACGACCTCCAAATAAGATAGGGTCCTTCAATGTCAGCAGGGCTCACTTGAGGTACACAAACCTCTTCACACATCCATATAAAGAAAGCACTATACCAGGCAGGCTGCATCTGTATCCCGATCGCAATTACTGCACAATACCCAGGAGAACACACAGCAGATTCAGTTCCTGACAGACCGAGTGTAATTTTCAGCAATTCCTCCAGTCTTCTACAGGGTGAGCCTGGTTTCTACTCTTCAGAGATCCTTTGATTCTTTTCACAGGATGGATTCAGTCCTAACAAGCTGCAGACCGGAACTCTGGGCCTTACACCGTTTTGACTAAAACTGCACACTGAAAAGTGAAGGGCTCCTTCCTTCTTCACTGCCAAAGCTCAACTGAACTCCAACCGACAAAAACCGGCACTTCCTTTGAGTTCCTCCCAGTTCTTGACTGGATTGGCTGTCACTCACAATAGACTGCTGCTGTTGGTCCAAAAGGCACTGAAGTCTAAACTACATCTCCCAGAGTCACTGCCCATACAATCCTCTTGTGGCTGGCTCAGATTATGAGTCCAAGTTCTGATTCGTCAAGGCACCATTTTAGAGCTAGCTTACCCCACACTGATTGGTCCAGTTCAGCAGTTCAAAACTAGAATGGGGAACTAGCAGACACAGTTCTGACTGCAAAGAAAGCAGGTTAGACAAACTGTAATTTCATTATTACTCTAAATAATTTCTGGTAAACAGTTACATCTTTCAGATAGGTTCCCTTTCACTCCTAGTGACTGCAAAATTAAGTGAATTGGCAGCAGCTCGAGTGGTACTCAGAAAGCACACAGTCCCCCATACAAACTAATTATGTCTGCAAGCAGACAGCTCTTAAAGAGACAGTACCAGAGCTCTAAAACACTCACTGATAAATGGCTTAAATGCCAAACACCATTCAGGCTTGGAGCATTCAAGCAAGCTCCTGGAAGTCTTTTGAGACCCCATTTTGCAGGGGTTACACCTTCCTGGCCTGGGAAAGCTTGACGTCGCGTCAACAGCAAGTACCCTATAAGTTTCAACTGCAACCATATATATTTGCATTAGGCTCGCACATGCTAATCATCAGTCAATATATCATTTTACCAAGAACACATTTCTGAAACATTGCAGTACGTCACTCTTTACACAGTATTACATACACATTGTACCATAACTCAAGTTATTACCTCTTGTACATGAAACCTGAGAGAGGGGCCCTTCCTATCAGTTACCTTGGGCTGGATGGGGCAAGGCACCATATAGAAGACAACACAAGTAACTTGGAGTTAGCACTGATGCTCAGTTTGGGCAGTGAGCTCGGGGACACATACACTCCTTTATGGACAACATTGAGAGGCAAGTCCACAGGCCCCCAAGTGAATCATAACTGAGGTGCACCACAGGCTTTACAGCTCGACCAGTCTTTCTAGGGGAACTGTTGTAGTCTCTGCACTCTGAGCCTCATTTTCAGCATTGTCCTCACTTGTCAGGGAGTCTCCATGGGGTAGAGGCTAGAACTTGGGGCACTTTCAGCTCCAGGAGTTACAGTTTCTGAGTCCACAACATTTGGCTCGCATGGAGAGCTTTCGGACACTGGCAGTGGACTGTCAGGGCACTCAAAATACTCTTCTTGTTCGGTGTATCACGAGTCTGCCCAGTCTATCATTTCCTCCCTGAAAGCTCAAACAGTTCAACCATGCACAATGATTCCATTTCATCTGATCTGATGCTTGCACTGCACTTTCTGGGAGCATTGGCTCCAGGGATGAAGCTGGGGGCTTAGACAGTCCAGAAGGCCCAGCTTTGTCTCCAGTATTGACTAGGGGATTGCCCCGAAACAATTGACTCAGTTCGTAAGAAGGATAGTATTCAAAGTCACTCTCACTTTCTTCCGATATGGACTGACAGTCATGCTCAACTGGGACTTGTGGAGGAGAACACTTTAACTTTGCTTCTGTAGGTGCAGACTTTCTTGATCTTTTCTTAGCAGCAGCTCTAGTCACTGGTCCAGAGGGGGCATCTTCTGGGGGCTCAGACTCAATTAAGATTTGTCCAATGGGCAGTAAATGATTTCTATGTATTGTTTTACATCTTTGAATTATTCTCAGGCCTTACTTTGTACACTGGCAGATCATCTAGTTTGCCCACTACAATGTGAGGAGATGGTGCCATCGGTCAACAATCTTGTGCTTGCCATGCAGTCCCAGATTTCTTAGCAATACCCGATCTCCTCCTGGAGTTCCTGTGCTTTCACCTTTTTATCATGCCTTTCTTTGTTGGCCAGATTTCTTTTGGCAGCCATGGTTTGAGCCAGTTAGTACGCATGAGTTAGCTGGGCCTTTAACTTTTGCACATACTGTAAATAGTTGTCAGCTTGAACCCCATCAGGAGACCCCCAAAACACACATCTACTGGTAGTCGAGCTTCTCTTCCAAACATCAGGCGGGGGAGAATCCAGTGGCATCACTTTGGTGCAGTTATAAGCATGTACCAGGGTGCTAATTTGTTAGCTCCATCTAGGCTTGTCCTTTGGGTGCAGGGTGCCTAGCATATCTAGCAAAGTCACGGTTGAAACGTTCAGGCTGTGGGTCCCCCTGGAGGTGGTAAGGAGTGGTTCTGGACTTGCACTCCCACAGAGAAAGCATCTCTTTGATCAGGCGACTCTCAAAGTCTCTCCTTGATCAGAATGGATTCTTTGTGGAGCCCCATAGTGAACAAAAAGTTTTCTACAAGTACTTTGGCCACAGTGGATGCTTTCTGGTCTTTCTTGGGAAAGCTTGGGCATATCTCGTGAAATGGTCAGTGACCACCAGCACATTACTGATATTTCTTTGATCTGACTCAAACTCAGAAAATCAATACAGACCAGCTCCATGGGTGCACTGGTGGTGATGTTAACAAGGGGCAGCCCTCTGGACAAAGCTTTCCTCTGTAAGCAGCGACTACAAGTTCGAATGTGTTGCTCCATCAGCCCCCATCTTAGGCCAATAGAATCTGGATCTCACCAAGTCAAGTGTTCTGTCTATACCAAGGTGCCCCATGTGGTTGTGCAAGGACCTCAGTACTGAGTCTCGAAGGCAGTGGGCAGCACTAGTTGTTGTTGTCTACTTGTCCCCCTCTGTCTACTGTTTCTCTGTATAACAGTTTATTGATCAGTTTCAATTTAGGACCTTCTTTGTATAACAGTGCAGTTCTCAAATCAGTGGGCGTAATTTGGACACATCTTTTCCTGCATAGAGGGCTTCTAAAGCTGCTTTGATCATGGGATCGCGGGATTGAGCCAGCAGTACTGTCATTGTCCAGCTGAGGCAGTGCACCAATGTCTATTGCAGAAAAGTGGCAATAAGCAGCAGGTATGCAATTCTCAGAGGTCCCAAGCAATCCCACCATGCAGTCCACTCGTCCGTGGACATTTGTTCCTCCCTGTCAAACTTCCGGCAGAGTGCCGAATGTCAGGTTCTGCCAATCGGACCCAATCATTCTGGGGAACAGGCCTCCGGGAGAGCATCAGCATCTATGTGGTTCAGACCTGCTCGGTATTCGAGAGCATAGTCATATGTAGATAATGCAGAAAGCCACCTATGGCCAGTGGCATCCAACTTAGCTGAGGTCTGCACATAGGTCAAAGGATTATTGTCAGTTTTACTAGTATTTTGCCCCATACAAGTACTCATGGAATTGGTCAACAATAGCCCACTTCAAAGCTAGGAACTCTAACTATGTACAGGATAGTTCTTTTCGGATGGGGTCAGGCTTCTACTGGCAAAGGCCACTGGTCTCAGGCCATTCTCGTGCTCTTGGTACCAACAGCCCCCAACCCTTGCAAGCTAGCATCAGTGTGCAGGACGTAAGGTTTTCTTGGATCGGCATGAGGCCAGCACTGGAGCATGGGTAAGTTGATATATGATCTCATGAAAAGCAGTCTCACAATCAAGTCCAGCGGGCCCCAAATACTTCACTCGGATGAAAATACACTCTTTCAGTCTTGAGGACGCAGCGGCTTTTGGTATTTTTGTGGGTTGAGGATACCCTTGAGTAAGGTTAAGTAAGGCGGATCCTCTTGAATAGTCCTTGATGAGCGCCGATAATAACCACAGAATCCCAGGAATCTTTGCAGTTCTTTTAGATTTTTGGCTGTGGCCGGGTGGTCAAGGCCTCAACTTTACTTGGGTCGGTCTCCTATTCCCTCGGTGGATACTATGTGTCCCACATACTTTACTGATGTTTGAGAAAGAATTGACACTTATCAATGGACAGTTTAAGGCCAAAGTCCTCCAGTCGGTCCAATACCTTAAATAATCTGCTCTCATGTTCCTCCAGTGAGCTGCCAAACACAATAACATCATCTAGGTATACCAGGCACTCTAGTAAGTTCATGTCCCCACTGCCGCTCCATCAATCGTTGAAAAGTGGCTGGGGCACCTGAAATCCCTTGAGGCATCCTCATGAATTCATAGAAGCCAAGCGGACAGATAAAGGCCGTCTTCTCACGGTCCTCTGGGGCCATCGGGATCTGGTAGTACCCACTGCGGAGATCCAGCACAGAGAACCACTTGCTCCCGTTTAGGCAGTCCAAAGCATCCTGAATGCGGGGCATTGTGTACTGATCAGGGATAGTCCGCCGGTTTAAGGTGCGATAATCCACACACATCCTTACTGTTCCATTCTTTTTCCTCACTACCACAATGGGGGAAGCATAAGGGCTTCTGGATTCTTGTATTACACCAGCAGCTAACATCTCTTGCAGATGCCGTCTCACATCATCTATGTCAGCAGGTGCCAGGCGTCGAGACCTCTCACGAAATGGTCTTCGTCATGCAGCGGATATTGTGCTCAGCTCCTTGCACGCATCCTACATCCCATTCCTTTAAAGAAAACACCTGGTCTCTCTGGGCAGAGCTTCTCACTGATCCTCCTTTCCATTCAGCTGGCAGCGAGAGTCGCCGAAATCAAACAAGTCAGGCGTTACTCTGTCATTCTTCCTTGAACTCTTGCTGCTGGGTAGCACTGCAGTGTCTGCACAATGCACATTAGCCAGGATGCAACCTCTGTTTACTCGAATGTCTCTTTCAGACACATTATGAACTTGGACCATTACCCTTCTGGCATAAGCATGGGCTCTAGCGGGCAAAATACTAGGCTTGACCAGCAGTCCCTCTGGCAATTTTCCATCGCCTGGTGCATCCAACATTAATATTTTATTCTTAACATCCTTTCTGATACGGACCTCTCCTGTAAAGGTACACTGGGCATTGGCGCCAGGATCAGAGACTCAGGATCCTTCTTCCATACAATTCCGACCGGTTCCTCTGGTTCTGTTTTTCAGCATCTCTCTGTGGCCTCATAGGCCTTCTTAATTAAAGCCGAACTCTTAAAGCTCTACTAGTCTTTGACCCTGTTTTCATATCACAACTTGCCAGCCTTCCGAACATATGAGCATTTGTTCCAATCAACAAAGGGACACCATCATACAGTCCAGTGGGGGACACACTAAGGCTAGGGTCTCTACTTGTTCGCCACTCCAGCCACGGAGGTGGGGAAAGACAGCAAATTCGGATATACCGGAATAGAGGGTAGAGCCTTCTCCTTAACCCCCATACATGCAGTCCTTCTAATGGTTGTAAGGGTACTTCTGACAAATGCTTCTGATACCAATCCTGGAACATAATTGTCACTTGGAGCCACTGTCTAATACAGCTCTTGTAGACACTCCATTCACCTTTACAGTGGTCTCCATGGAGGACCCACTATTCTGGACCAGTCTGGAGGCGGTAGTGGGGCCTGGGCAACTGACCTTGCCACAAAGGACGTGAATTAGCATTTTGGTGCCCTCACTGGGATCATGTGGTGCACCTCTTAACCACTGATTTCTTCTCGAAGCTCCTTGTAGCCTATATGCAACTTTGTCAGTGTCTTTTGGGGACTGGCATTCCTTTTCATGTGCCCATCTTTCCCACAATTATAGCAAAACATACTTTCTGGAGTTTGAGCTGGCGAGGCGCCACACTGGGAGCCAGGGCGGGGGTATTACTAACTGGAAACCTGGGTGCCATCTCTGTCTGCGGCGTGATAAGCATTTGGAGACATCTCGTCAGTTTCTCCACTTCCATGGTCAAGGATGTGAGTTTGGAGCTGTTATCAGCAGGAGATACATGGGTGGGTACCCCCACCCCCCATAGCAGATGCAGTCGGATATAGGTCAGGGCCCGTACTTGCAGGCGTGGCCTTCATAAAGGGACTGTTTTTGAATTCCCGGATCTCTCTCAACAGTTCGCCCCATTGTGGCATATCTTTTTCCTTGTCAGAGCACTCATTGACTGTCAACCTCTGCCCTGAACTTCCTTGATGGGTCACCCTCAGTCACTCGGGTCATAGCCACAGCTGTTGGTGCAGGTACCTCCAGTTCGCCTTTCTCAACTCCTCGAATTTCTCTCATTAACTCATCATGGAGGTGGGGATTCCAGTCGATTTGCCAGGCGTAGCTGAAGCAACAGCAGTTCTGAGAAGGGGCAGACTTAAGATTCTGTCCAGTCTGGTTCGGTCTGAGTTCAATCTGGCAAACTACCCTTTCTGAGGCATTCTTGCAACAATTTTTCCAGCCGAGAGACATACACAGACAACAACTCCCCTTGGTACTGTTGTGCATTTCTTACTCTCCACCATAGGTCCTCATCAGAATCTGGGCTCCCATACACATTCTCCAAGGCCTCAAGATAGGCCTGTGCAGTCGCTTCAGGGTTACTGGCCCGTTAGCACGGATGGTAGCCAGGGCAGGACCTCGGAGCTCTCACTAACCCTCTTTAGCTTTTGCCTTCCGAGGCATTGCCATTCTAGCACTTGGGGCAACATAGTCTATCCAGGTCTCTCAGTCATCCTCCCTTGGGGGTTGGGAGGTGCCAGAAGATCCTCAACCTTGGTAGAGTCGTGACTAATGGCAGGTGCAGAAATAGGAGTCTGCATTGGTTCAGCCACCATTACGGGCACTGGAGCAGGAGAGGGTGTTGGGGAGGAACACCCCAGGTGGCAAGAATAGTTTCTTCAAGTCCTCCACAGTTTTCCCTCTCCCAGCAACCATTCAGCAAATTTCTCCTCAAAAGTTTCATATAGTGGTGGGGCTGATTCCCCGGTCTTTACTGTCATAGTTATCACTCTCCAAGCAGTGAGGGCTCCCTCTGGGGTAATGGTCTGTGGCACTTTGGAGCTATCTATGGGATCCTTAAACTCTACTAGGGCCAGGAAAGTGTGGGTGAGCAGATTAGCATGCCGACCCACCACCACAGGGTTTTGTAAACCTTCCACCTTGGAAAGTACTCCCTGCACAGTGTCCGTGTTGATGCCAGAGGGATGTCCAGGATAAGCATAGCATTTTGGAGTTCGATCTCCTCCCCAGTACACCACTCCACCAGCGGTGCACAGCCACACTTCTGAGTGCCATTTTTCTTAACAGTGGTTCGTAAATATGGCCACTAGAGGACACACAATCCCAGCGGTGAGCCTCAAGATGTAACCCCTAGATGGCGCTATCCCAGGGCTACTACCCTGCCTGATTTGCCACTAACAGGTTGAGGGCCTGGATCCAATGGCGGGTGCCTCCACCCAGAGGTCAGGGTTGCAATAGTTAAACTAACTTGGTCACAGCCCTCTGGGACACTGCAGCCCCCTTTCTTCTCACTAGTGGCCCACACAATATATCAAATTACCTTCACAGTATACACTTACCCCAGGTCTGGTTCCGCACGGGACCTCCTGTGAAATGAGATACAGTGCAACAATCACAGTACAGTACTTTAACATGAAACAAATACCTCAGGCAGTATAACTTTGCTGAAACAAGCAGCTCTGATTTATTGGGGATATAACAAGGACAGGGAAATCAGGTTAATTAGCTTATCACTCTAATAATCTACCTATGGCTCTGTGCACAGGCCTATCCCTATCATTACTGTCCCTGGGTACCCAAGCCCTAGTGGCTAGTCCAAACCGTGGCAGCTGGTAGGGCCCTTTCACACAGAGAAAGGAGAATTAAACAGTCACAGTACAGTAATTCCATTTGGATTTAATGTGGCAATTCAACAGGGGCGACCCTGAATTAGTACTCACGACCTCCAAATAAGATAGGGTCCTTCAATGTCAGCAGGGCTCACTTGAGGTACACAAACCTCTTCACACATCCATATAAAAGAAAGCACTATACCAGGCAGGCTGCATCTGTATCCCGATCGCAATTACTGCACAATACCCAGGAGAACACACAGCAGATTCAGTTCCTGACAGACCGAGTGTAATTTTCAGCAATTCCTCCAGTCTTCTACAGGGTGAGCCTGGTTTCTACTCTTCAGAGATCCTTTGATTCTTTTCACAGGATGGATTCAGTCCTAACAAGCTGCAGACCGGAACTCTGGGCCTTACACGTTTTTGACTAAAACTGCACACTGAAAAAGTCAGGGCTCCTTCCTTCTTCACTGCCAAGCTCAACTGAACTCCAAACCGACAAAACCGGCACTTCCTTTGAGTTCCTCCCAGTTCTTGACTGGATTGGCTGTCACTCACAATAGACTGCTGCTGTTGGTCCAAAAGGCACTGAAGTCTAAACTACATCTCCCAGAGTCACTGCCCATACAATCCTCTTGTGGCTGGCTCAGATTATAGATCAAGTTCCAGTTCGTCCAAGGCACCATTTAGAGCTAGCTTACCCCACACTGATTGGTCCAGTTCAGCAGTTCAAAACTAGAATGGGGAACTAGCAGACACAGTTCTGACTGCAAAGAAAGCAGGTTAGACAAACTGTAATTTCATTATTACTCTAAATAATTTCTGGTAAACAGTTACATCTTTCAGATAGGTTCCCTTTGCACCCTAGTGACTGCAAAAATTAAGTGAATTGGCAGCAGCTCGAGTGGTACTCAGAGAAGCACACAGTCCCCCATACAACTAATTATGTCTGCAAGCAGACAGCTCTTAAAGAGACAGTACCAGAGGCTCTAAAAACACTCACTGATAAATGGCTTAAATGCCAAACACCATTCAGGCTTGGAGCATTCAAGCAAGCTCCTGGAAGTCTTTTGGGAACCCCCATTTGCAGGGGGGTTACATGAGTATATCCTGTGGCACTCTATCAAGCAGATGGTTGAAGCTCTACCGGAATCGGATACAAAGCCAGAGCTTCTTCAAACCATTACCAGAGGTCTCGAATCTAATAACCAGCAGGTTAAAGCAGCTATAGATGCTTTCGACACTGCTTCCCGTTCGGCAGCTGCTGGTATTTGTACCCGCTGTCATTCCTGGCTGCGCACTTTGGGCTTCACGAATGATGCGCAGCAGCAGGTAATGGCGTTGCCCTTTGATGGTGCATATCTTTTCGGTCCTCAGGTAGAACAAGATCTAGAAGCTACACAAAAGACTAGGTCAGCCATTAAATTGGCTCGACCCTCTCCTGTCCCCTCTCGAGGGAGTGTCAATAAACGTCAGTTTCATAACGGTCAGTCCTTTCGAGGCAGAGGAGGTTTCCATAAAAACCAACCTCAAAAGAAGACACAACAGAAGGCGCAAGGGTCCAAAGCGCCCAGCGCCACCTTATGAGTTGCTGGCCCAAGTCCCATCTCAGTTGCCGAGGTGGACTTTTCTCTCTCTGGTGGAAGGTCGTCTGATGCACTTCTACAACCAATGGAAGTCCATAACCTCAGACAAATGGGTCGCCGGATAATTCACGAGGTATTCACTCAATCTTGTGGAGACCCTCCGGATCGATCCTCCCAAGCGACAGCCCAGGCTGTCAACCTTCAATCAGACCTTCTGCGCCGAGATTCAGGGCCTTCTGAACAACAGGGCAGTAGAAGTAGTGCCGCTGTATCAGCGGAACACGGGTTCTACTCCCATTACCTTCTGGTTCCAAAGAGTCCGGGGCATCGCCCATCCTGGATCTCAGAAAGCTAAACAAATTTCTCCCCAAGGAGAAATTCAAAATGATTCTCTGGGAACCTTGTTACCTTTGCTTCATCAACGACTGGCTAGCCTCCCTAGACATGCAGGATGCTTACCAGCACATGTCTATTCACCGAAGCATCACAAATTCCTGAGGTTTGTGGCTCTGGGACAACATTATCAGTTCAGGTCCTGCCTTTGGGCTATCCTCGGCGCCACGGGTTTTACAAAGTGTTGTGCAGTTCTCATAGCGCACCTCAGAAAAGATCGGAATACAGGTGTTCCCTTATCTGGAGATGATTGGCTCTGGCAAGCCCTTCCAGGCAGGGAACTCTGGACGCCCGAGAGATGGCCTCCCGCTTCCTTCGTCCATGGGAGTTCTGCTGAACCTCAAGAAATCGCAGCTGCAGCCCTCCCAGAGGTTCCTTTTTATGGGACTCTTCTGGTCACCTCCTCGCGAAGGCTTTTCTTCCAGAAGACAGAAGGAACGATATCCTCAAATGGCCCGTCACATCGGGAAAACAGCTCAGTCCCAGCTCTCTCGGTGCAGCGGATGCTAGGTCTCATGGCATCCTCAGTGTTCACTGTACCCTACACGTCTGCACATGAGAACCACTCAGTGGATGCTCAGTACTCAGTGGTCCCCAACCACTCACCCATAGTCCTATCCATCAAAGTGACAGAACCTTTAAAGAGGTCACCACCTGGTGGTCTCAGAGAGCAATCTCCTGGAAGGGTATCCTTTGCTCCTCTGGACCATCAGATCTCCATTACCACAGCAGCGTCCCCTAATGGGGTGGGAGCTCACTGTCAGGCTCTCCACACTCAAGGTCGTGGACTCAAGTCGAGTCCCAGCTTCACATAAATGTCCTAGAAATGAGAGCCGTCCTTTATCGCGGTCCGAGCGTTGAAGGACATTCTCTGTCACAAGAACATTCTCCTTCAAATGGACAACAAAGCAGTGCTGTATTACATCAACAAGCAGGGCGGTGCTCATTCTTACCCCTTATGGAGGGAAGCGATGAAGGTATGGGAATGGTGCTTGGAGCACAAGGCTCTAATTCAAGCGGTCTACCTACTGGGAATACAGAACGAACTGGCAGACTGTCTCAGCAGAACAGAGACAGATCCTCACGCGTGGTCTCTCGACTCAACCATAGTTCAGTCACTATTCAAAGAGTGGGGAACTCCAGACCTGGACCTTTTTGCATCCCCACTCAACGCAAAACTGCCTCTCTTCTGCTCCAGAAATCCAGGGCCTAGCATTTTCTGTCAGGATGCATTCAGGCTGAGGTGGACAAAACGCTTTCTTTACGCCTTTCCACCTCTTCCTCTAATTCAGAGGGTACTCCTCAAGTTCGAATCCCAGGGGGACAAGATGATTCTCATTGCTCCCTTCTGGCCTCGGCAGCTGAGGTTTCCACTACTGAGCAATATGTTGGCAGTTCCTCCGAGACCACTTCCCCTACAGATGAACCTTTTGACTCAGGGGCCGGTGGTCCATCCCAACCTGAGATCACTTCACCTTCACTCTTGGCTCCTGAAGAGGTAGAAGTAAACCAGTTCAATGTCTCTCGAAGGGTTTCAGATATTCTTTTGGCTGCACGGAAGCCAGCCACTCGGAAAACTTACACAGCCAAGTGGAAGCGTTTTTCACTCTGGTGTGCAAAGTTCTCTTTGAATCCCTTTTCCTGCCCACCAGATAAGGTTCTGGAGTACCTCTTGGACCTCTCAAATTCAGGTCTGCAGTACTCTACAATCAAAGTTCACCTTAGTGCCATTTCAGCGTATCATGAGACGGTTTTTTTCCTTAACACTGGCTCAGTTACCTGGGTTAAGAGATTTCTTAAAGGAATTCTGCATACCAGACCTCCTACAAGACGTCCAGTTGCAGCCTGGGACATTAATCTTGTGCTAGACATGCTCACTCGGAAACCTTTTGAACTTCTGGCTACCTGTGAGCTAAAATTTCTCACCTGGAAGACTGCCTTCCTAGTGGCCATTACCTCAGCTCGCAGGGTCTCTGAGATACATGCCCTGGTCACAGATCCTCCGTATACTGTGTTCCATAAGGACAAAGTTGTCCTTCGGACTCATCCTAAATTTCTTCCTAAGGTTGTGTCAGAATTTCACCTAAACCAACCTTTGGTCCTTCCCTCTTACTTTGCGGACTTCCAAAATGAAGGAGAACGATCTCTTCATTCTTTGGATGTTAAGAGAGCTTTGCGTTTCTATCTAGATAGAACCAAGGACTTTCGCAAAGCCCAGCAACTGTTTGTTTCCTTCAGCGAGACCAGGCTGGGTCAACCTGTCGCTATCAGATGTATCTCAGCATGGTTAGTGGCATGCCTTCACCACTGCTATTCCATGGCACAGGTTAAGTTGGAGGGCAGGGTTTACGCTCACTCTACTAGAACGGTCATGGCATCCCTAGTGGAAATTCGCAACGTGCCCATTGCAGATATTTGCAACGCGGCCACCTGGAGCTCAGTGCATACTTTAGTTAAACATTATGCACTGGATGTCCATGCCAGGCGACATTCTTCCTTTGGCAGAGCCATCCCTAATGGACTTCTGTCCTAGAAACGTGAGCTCTTGGTCTCTCTTGCACGTCTCAGGGGATTATTAGCTCAGTACTCTCCCAATAGTGTGAATGAGTGGTGGAGACTTATGTCCAGGAAGATATGAAAATTACATTACCTACGTAATTCTTGATCTTCTTGGATGAGTCCTCCACCACTCATTCTACCTCCCTCTCAGTCTGAGCTCACCTCTGTTGTTGGTCCACTCCCTCAGATCTTTAGGCTGTGAAGACTTCTTTGTTGACCCTTCTTATATGGGTCACCCGGACTATCTTATGTCCGGTTTTTAGGTTAGGCTATCCTTCTAGGTTAGTTGCGCTGCACCTCCTTGGTAAAAAAGGTACTGAGGCGGTTGGAGGGTCGATGCCAAGATAGTCATTGCCGCCCGAGCTGAGGCTCACAGTGCCGTTCCTCGCGACTCCATCTCTGGCGCCGACCCTCCAGCAATAAGTTTGCTCCCGATGGGTCCTAGTGCCTCCGACGCAGATCCCAATAGTGTGAATGAGTGGTGGAGACTCGTCCAAGAAGATCAAGAATTACGGTAGGTACGTAATTTTCATTTATTTACAATCACCATTGGTGATGACCAAGCACTTCTCGACTGTTCTGTGATGCCCATTTCTTTCATTTTTTGTATTTCCTTAACCACTTCTGCTCTTAATCGCTCTGATAATCTGTATGTCTTTTGTCTGATAGGGTGTGCATTCCCTGTCACTATTACATGCTCTACTTCTTTTAGTCAGCCTGTCACTGTGGTAAAAGTACTATTAAATGTCTTTATCAAATTATAGATTTCTGTGGTTTGTTCGGAGGTTAAGGAAACCTTCACCTTTACAGCATCAACAGTTACAGTCTGTTTCTGTCTGTCGTAAGCTATATCAGTATCTTCTTTATCAGTTTCTGGTAAAACTAGCAAAGCAGCCTGTGGTGATTTTTCAGCCCATTTCTTCAGGAGGTTAGCATGGTACCGTATGTCTTGGTAGGATTTTTCCTATCAGGGGTCTCAGTTTCATAGTTAACTGTGCCTATACGTCTAAGCACCATATAAGGCAATTGCCACTTCATTGACAGTTTATTTTCTGTAGTAAGTAACAGTGGCTTGACCTTTTCACCTGGCACAAAGTCTTTTTCTTTTACCCCATGGTCGTAATATGCCTTCTGCTGGTTTTGGGCCTCTTCCTGATTACTATGGGCAATTTCAACATATTTTGCTAGCTTCTTTCTTAGGGCACACATATAAGATATAATAGATTTTTTTGTTGATTGCGCGCATGCTCAAGAAACATTGCGGCAACTTTTCAGAAGCAGGTAGTGGAGGCGCGGCACTTTTGTGGCCAATGCCCCCACAGCTTTTAAAGGCTTAGTCCACTTTCCCCAGTGCCGTGGCACGCTGCTGCTGACACTAGTTCAGCCAGCGTGCCACCACCTTGAATCGTTTCAGCCGCTGCAGTCGGGCCGCCTCGTCATTGCAGTGTCAGCCATTCGCTGCAATGAGGGAGCGACCCGTCATTGCTGGACGGAACATTGGCAAGTGTAATATTGTTTGTGAACCCCCAGTGCCGAGGTGGTGTCCAGTCCCCCTCAGCAGCATGTACCCCTCCACCATAGCGTGTGTTTGCCGACGGGGGCCCCAATCCCCGTCGGCTTCAGTGCCCCTGTCCTGTATTTTGATGTTGCCGACGGGGGAGCCCACTCCCAGTCAGCATTGTGTCCCGCCATCCCAGTTTCTTGTGCCAACAGGGGAGCCCACTCCCTGTCGGCGTAATGCCCCCCCCCCACAAACACCCAGTAGATTTGTGCCGAGGGGGGCCCAGTCCTGTGGAAAGAAAACGGTCCCTCGCGGTCTCTCTGCCCCCTCCCACAACCCACGCCCACCCACTGTTCACCCTGCCTCCCCACACACCCACCTCACCCCATACTTACCTCCGGAGTCCAGCGCGACGATCTTCGGTGAACACGTCTGCACTCTTCAAAGCCAACCTCAAACTGAGGAAATGCCGGTAAGCTGTATAATGGAATAAGTATGGGTTTTCCAACTTTGATGCATATCTCAGGCATTGTTTGGAATTTTGGCACCAATTTTCAACATGGGGTTTTTGGAACCCCTCCTCATGAATTCTGCCACTGTCATGGCGTTATTCGGCACTGAAAGGTGATTTCCCAGTCAGTGCACGGATCCCCTTTTGGGACAGATTAACGAAACGACAGTGCCAGTGTTCATGAGGTGGGCTCTCAAAAGCCTATGTTGTAAATTTGGTTGAAAATCAAACAAAATGATTGCTTCATTTGAGCGCGGCGCTAAGTAGTTGCTACGCATGCTCATAACTCTTTGCAAATTTGGAAGATTTTCATGCAAGATTTTCAACATTGGCATTTTCACACCTCCTTGTGAACAGTACAGCTGTCATTTTTCACATCCTGGCCGAAATGTGTTTTTGCTCTTCCGGCGCAGAATAGCGTGGTCGCTGTGGGAAATAAGTGTTCGGGACAGATTAAGAAAATTACACTGACACTGTTCATGAGCAGAGGTCCTAAAATGGCTATGTTGAAAATTTGGTGACGATACTTCATAAAATGACTGTGTTACGAGCGTGCGTTGGGCAGTTTGCATGCACGCTCATAACTCCGCGAATTAATAATATTTTCACTCCATATTTTCAACATTGCCATTCTTCTGCACCTGCTTATAAATGGTACAGCTGTAATTTTTCACATCCTGGTCGAAATGTGTTTTTGCAGTTCTGGCGCAGAATAGCGCAGTTGCTGTGGGAAATCAGTGTTCAGGACACATTATGAAAATGACAGTGACACCATTCATTAGCAGAGGTCCTAAAATGCCTATGTTGAAAATTTGAGTGACAAAAATCCTTAAAATGAGTGTGTTACGTGTGTACGTTGCACAGTTTTCACGCACACTCATACCTTTGCAACTTGGCAATATTTTCACTCCAGATTTTCAACATTGCCATTTTTCCACACCTCCTTTTAAACAGTGCAGCTGTCATTTTTCATATCCTGGCCGAAATGTGTTTTCCATTTTCCGGCGCACAATAGCGCGGTCACTGTGGGAAATCAGTGTTCATTACACGTTAAGAAAATCACACTGACACTGTTCATGAGCAGAGGTCCTAAAGTGCCTATGTTGAACATTTTGTGATGAAACACTATAAAATGACTGTGTTACAAGCGTGCGTTGTGCAGTTTCCACGAACCCTTGTATGTTCGCCAATTAGTAATATTTTCACGCCAAATTTTCAACACTGGCATTTTTTCACACCTCCTTACGAACAGTACAGCTGTCATTATTCACATCCTGGCCGAAATGTGTTTTTGAGCCTCCGGTGCACAATACCGCAGTTGCTGTCGGAAATCAGTGTTTGGGAGAGATTAGGATCGAGCGAGTGGGGGGAGAGTGACCGAGCTCAACTGAGCTCTGACAGGACTGCTGCAGATTTCTTTGTGGGCAGGAAAAGCCGCCAACGCAGGCAGGAGCCCAGTACAAAAGGGCAGCCTGCAGCGCCAGGAGACATAGAACGAGTGAGTGAGGGAGGGGGACTGAGTGAGCTCAGCGGAGCTCTGTTGGGACTGCTGCAGATTTCTTTGTGGGCAGAAAAAGGCAGCAATGCACGCAGGGGCCCAGTACAAAAGGGCAGCCTGCAGCAGCGGGAGAAACAGAACGAGCGACTGAAAGAGGAGGAGTGAGCAAGCTCAACTGAGCTCTGTCGTGACTGCTGCGGATTTCTTTGTGGGCAGAAAAGGGTGGCAATGCAGGCAGGAGCCCAATACCAAAGGCCAGCCTGCAGCGCCGGCAGAAATGGAACGGGCGAGTGAGAGAGGGGGAGTGAGTGAGGTCAACGGAGCTCTGTCAGGACTGCTGCAGATTTCTTTGTGGGCAAGAAAAAGTGCCAACAGAGGCAGGAGCCCACTACAAAAGGGCAGCCTGCAGCGCCTGGAGAAACAGAATGAGCAAGCAAGACAGGTGGAGTGAGCGACCTCAACGGAGCTGTGTCGGGACAGCTGCGGATTTCTTTGTGGGCAGAAAAAGGTGCCAATGCAGGTAGGAGCCAAGTACAAAAGGGCAGCCTGCAGCTCCGGGAGAAACACAACTACCACGTGAGAGAGGGGGAGTGAGCGAGCTCACGGAAGTTTATCGTGACTGCTGCAGATTCTTTTGTGGGCAGAAAAAGGCAGCAGTGCATGCAGGGGTCCAGTACAAAAGGGCAGCCTGCAGCGATGGGAGAAACAGAATGAACAAGTGAGAGAGGGGGAGTGAGCGAGCTCAATGGAGCTCTATTGGGACTGCTGCAGATTTCTTTGTGGGCAGAAAAAGGCGCCAACTCAGGCAGAAGCCCAGTACAAAAGGGCAGCCTGCAGCACCAGGAGAAACACAACGAGCGAGTGAGAGAGGGGAACTGAGCAAGCTCAATGGAGCTCTATCGTGACTGCTGCAGTTTCTCTGTGGGCAGAACAAGGCGGAAATGCAGGCAGGAGCCTTGTAGAAAAGGCCAGCCTGCAGTGCCGGCAGAAACGGAATGAGCGAGTGAGAGAAGGGGAGTGAGCAAGCTCAACGGACTTGTGTCAGGACTGCTGCAGATTTCTTTGTGGGCAGAAAAAGCTGTCAAAAGAGGCAGGAACCCAGTGCAAAAGGGCAGCCTGCAGTGCCAGGAGAAACAGAATGAGCGAGTGAGAGAGGGGGAGTGAGCCACCTCAATGGAGCTCTGCTAGGACAACTGCAGATTTCTCTGTGGACAGAAAAAGGTGCTAACGCAGCAGGAGCCCAGTACAAAAGAGCAGCCTGCAGCACCGGGAGAAACAGAATGAGCGAGTGACAGAGGGGCACTGAGCGAGCTCAACGGACCAACGCAATCAACATTCAGCATTGACAAATGCTTGTTTCTGAGTAGGGTTACCTTCCCATGTTTCTTTTATTACATCTAGAGGCCCTCTAGGTTATCTACTGTACACCATTTCAAATGGTGAAATACCTGTTGATGCTTAAGGTACTGTAAGCAAAAACCAGGTAAGGTAAGTATTTGTCGCAGTCTTTCCCTTCCCCGTTTACATACAGTAACTTTTTAACATGTGTTTTAGGGTTTGATTAAAATTCTCAACAAGATCATCTGAGGGTGATAAGGGGAGGTTCTTATGGTTCTGATACCTAGCAATCGGTACAGCTCCTTCAGCAATGCAGCACCAAAAGTACTTCCCTGATCAGTAATAATTTCTTTATGTATGCCCACCCTTCTGAATATTTTAGCGGAGTCTGCTGCCACTGTTGAGGCTGTGACAGTATGCATAGGAACTACCTCTGTGTATTGGGTAGCATAGTCACATACTACCAAAATGAATGGATTACCCTTTTTACTTTAGTCTAAGGGGCCAACAAGATCCTTTGCAGTCCTCTCACAAGGCACTTCTGTCAAGGGTACGGGCACCTTGTCTTTTTTCGCCACTGGGACTACTTTCTGACACTCAGCACAGGAACTGCAATAGGCAGCATCATCTTCATGAATTCCAGGCCAGTACAGTTTGTACAGCAATCTTGCAAGGGTACTATCCCTCCGTGAGTGACCAGCCACAGGACTATCATGTGCTATCTATAACAACTCAGGTCTATACTTTTGTGGTATAACCAATTGTTCTATCTGTTCCTGCGTCTGAGAATTAACACAAACTCTATACAGCAGCCCATTACATTTTTTAAACATAGATTCACTCTGTTTTGTTTTTATACCTCGAGCTGCTTAAAATAACCCTGGAGAGAAACATTATTAGCTTGCTCTGAAGCAAAATCACAATCAGTGATCAGTTTAGTTTCGCATTCTCATATATTAACCGCTTATGTCCATCAGTCTTTCTTTGCCGCTGTTTCTTCAAGTGTCTTCTTTTTTTCCTGGACTTTCAGATCTTAGAGCTGTGCTTAAACAACTCCAAATCAAAAATCACCTAAAGGAAAAATGTCCCTACCATCTGGGATTTTTCTTTGCCTGTGCTCTTGTCATCACAGCTGCTGAAACTGCAGGTTTTGCTCTCTCTGTGATTAACTCAATAAATCCTGGAAAGTAATTTCCATTAATCACAGACAGAGGTAACTTTGATACTACCCCCACTTTCATTTGGTGCAACACCCCATTAATATTCAGAGTCACCAGGGTGGTAGGATAGTATCGCATGTCCCCGTGGATGCAGATGACACCAATACCTGGTTCTTTTGCACAGTGTTTTCCAAGCACTTCAACATGCACTATGGTCTGTCTGCTTCTTGAATCAATATGTCCCTTCACAGTCTTATCTCCCACCTTGTCATCTTTTGAGTACTTGCCCCAGTTTGCAAAGGACAAGTCTGTTCCATTGTTATCCTCCTTACTACAGCAGATCTCATCTGTGTCAGTCTTCACCATTCATCACATTTGGGTTCTGGCTGGAGGTCACGACCCTGCAGGAGCTTTTTTTTTTTTGGATGTGCAGAGTCGACGCACCAACGGCGCTGCCCTTGAGGCCGATGCACTGCATGGCGCTCGTGGGTTGGCTGTTAGGTGTCGTCGACCCTGCCCTCCCACCAGTTCTTCGTCTCCCACTGTAGAGGTTGCACCTCATGTGGAGGTGCTATCAACGGCCTTCTCGTGTCTTCGACTCCGAGTCTTCAATGCCGAAAAAGTTACCTGCTGGTTCCATTTCGCCCTACTCGATGCCGCTATGGTAAGACTGTTCCATTTATTAATTTTCAGCCACGTCGAGTCTTTGTTTGAATTGTTTTTCTGTTGATCATGTCTCGGTCGGAGGGCAGAAAATCACTGAAAGAGGGGGCGCCCTCTATGCATCGGTGCCCGTGCGGCCACAAGTACTCCGTTACCGACCAGCATGATAGTTGTCTTTCGTGTCTTGGCCTGCTTCACTACATGGATTAGTGCAACGCCTGCTTCTCCATGGACCGTCATGTCATTGAACAATGAGTGTGGAAAGTTGGACGAGCTCCGCCGACTTTTGGGGGACTGGCGCACCCTCGTTGGTCCAAGCCACGGTCTCTCGGTCTTTTCTCCGAGTCCCCTTCCGTTCTATATGGACCAGCATGATCGTTGTCTTGCATGTCTTGGCCTGCTTCACGACATGGATTTGTGTGATGTCTGCTTCTCCATGGACTGTCGTGTCATCAAGCAACGCGCGTGGAAAGTTGGATGTGCTCTGCCAACTTTCAGGGGACAGGTGCACACTCGTCGGGCCAAGCCGCGGTCTCTCGGCCTTTTCTCCGGGTCCTCTCCTGGTTCTCTATGGACCACGGATGAGGGTGCTTCTGCTTCTAGTAGCCTTGTGGCAGTAGCCTCTTCCGCGGTGCAGGAGGCCCAGTCCATTCCCCCCTGGGGAGAGGGTGGGAGGCACTGCTCTGGCAATCACCCCTTCGGGGGCAAAGGCTCCCCTTGTGTAGTTTCCTCAGGCTGGGAAGCCTAGGTCGGCACCATCCTTGATGCTGTCTGTCGGTGCCGTCTTGGGCCTCGGCACCGTGGTTGGCGCTGGTCCGCCTCTCAGCACCGTCTCCGCTGTTGACACCATTCGCAGCGCTGATGGTGCCATGCGAGGTTCTACGGTGTCGTCTTTGACCATTTCTCGCCTTGGCGCCGAGGTTGGGGATGGCGCCATGTCTAGCTCTGGTGCCACTTGCGGCGCCGAGTGAGGACATGGCGCCATAGGAGATGTCACCCTCGGCACCGCTCATGGCATTGAGGGAGCTGTCAGTGTCGCTATCGGTGCTGTCCCTGACTCTGGTGCCGCTCGCGGTGTCGTGGGATGGGATGGTGCCATGGCAGACATTGACTCCGGCTCTGCAGCCGCTCTCGGTGCCGTCTCTTCTTCGGGCACCTTACACGGTGCCGTGGGGGAGTTCGATGCCGTCTCTGGTGCGGACACCCAGCCTGGCATCTCCTTCGGTCCAGACAGGAGCAGGCGTCCGCGTACGGTCTGGCACCAGACTTCAGTCTCTACCTCTTCGGAGATGGACTCCGAGTCTGGTTTGGACCGGCTGTCTGACTCTTTGGAGTTGGCGGCCCATGTGGACACACTAGTAGTTTCCTTGGCTGACCGGAGCCAGCGTCCCTCTGAGGAGCAGGCAGCAGCCCCCGAGTCTAGGGTCAGGGATGCTGACCAGAAGGCGGTAGTGAAGGCCACTATTGCCCTGCAGCCTGGGCTCAGAGGATTTTCTGCCCCCTCAGCTGGGTTATCCCCTCAGGTGGTGTGCCTGGATCGCCCAACTTTAGGGCTGACCAGAGCACCCATGGGAAGGAAGGAAGGGTGCTACTACCTGTGTGGTCCCCTTGGGGACTGACCAGGGTTGTCAGCTGCCTAGGCTGGTGTTTGCGAGGAGGAGGAGGAGGAGGAGGAGGAGGGCTCTTTCAGATTCCAAGGGGTCAGGGATCGATGCCGCGACCCTTTTCTGGGACCCACCCGGGTTCAGGAAGGAGTCATAGCGTGGACCCATGTCCTTCCTTCTCGGTCTCCTCGAGAGTGCCCTGGTCTTTGGAGGGAAGGAACCGTCCTTTTGGATTTCCACAGTCCCGGTCACCTCAGGAGGGATTCTTCAGGGCACAGCCTAGGCAGTTCCAGTGTGGCTGATCAGCTGTCAGCTGCTGGGCTTTCCGGAGCTCCTCCTTCCCGTGGGGTTCCTAGTGTGCTCTCTTGCCCGGACAGAGGACGGTCGCCTTCTGTTGTTGACCTAGCCCCCACTCCTCTGTTACCATCTCCTGCTTTCCCAGGCATTCTTGGTCCTAGGGGACCTCTCTCCTGGGAGGAATTCAGGGGTGCATCTGCTCACTTCCCTGCGTATGTCAGGGCCATGGACGAGCAGGTGTTCCACCCTCCCCCTGAGCAGCCAACCTCTGGATCTCCGAGGTCTTCTGCTTCCTCATCCTCCTCTTCTGGAGGAGAGGAACCTTCTGTCCACATCTCCCCTGCTGCATATCTCATGGAGTATCAGTGTTTCCTCATGAGGATGATGGAAGACCTGCGTATCACCCCACCCACTCAGCACAATCTAGAGCATTCGACATGTGCCTTCTTAGGCGACTTCAGTGCGGCCACCCTTGTGGTGCCTACCTGGCCTGCTCCTTTCCAGGAGGTGTCATTGCGGTTCTGGCAAAGACCCATTTCCAGAGTACCAGCTCCTAGGGATCTGAGCCAGAGATATTGTGCCCCCCCCCCGGAGTTTCCAGGTTGTATGCCTCATCCTCAAATCAGGACTGATGCAGCTGGACACTCCCAATGGGCCTTGCGCCCTCCACCGTGATAGGCCCCCAGATCAAGATTCCACAGATTTTGCTTTCTGGAGGAGGAGGACCTTCTAGTCGGCACGGTTGCTTCTTTCAATTTCTGCTCATCAGGCCCACTATGCTACCTATGATAGGTTTCTGTGGTCCAGTCTAAGTCAACTCCTAGCCTCTGTGCCTGATTTGGAGGTAAGCAGACAAGCCATTGCACTCTCTGCACGTGGACTGGAGCTAGCAAGGCACCAAGCGAGGGCATCTTACAACGCCAATGAGGTAGCTTCCAGGGTCATAGGGACAGCGATCTGCACTAGGCGGACAGCATGGCTGCATCTTTCCCGGTTGTCACTCTTGGCACGGCATAGGGTGATTTCCTCCGCGTACCGGAGAACCCACCTTTTCTCCCGTAGGGTGAGGCGGCGTCTGTCGGGGCAACCTCCTGCCCTCTCCGCGGGGGTTCCCCATCTCACTTCCCCCAGTCTCGGGCCTCACCAGGCCCATAAATGTTCTCCCTCTTAGTGCTTTTCCTCCACTGGGAGCTAAGGGACTTAGTCCTTTATGGTCTAGGACCCCCTTCAGGGAGACTCGGTACTCACCCAAATGTGATGAATGTGTTAATTGATACAGATAAGATATGAAAATTACTTACCTACCGTAATTCCTGATCTTTCTGGGTATCTTCACCATTCATCACAAATCCCACCCTCCATCCCCCGGGGCTTCAGTCTCTGGGTCCCCCTCCCTCTGTGTGCCCCCCCTCCTTTCCGCTGGTCAGGAGCGGGGTGACTTGGGGCACACAGGGGTTTTTTAACTTCTAACAGGAGGGGAAAGGGATCGGGGTAGAGGGCGCTTCTCTCTTCAATGTCGTGGCTTCACCCCTTTGGGGTGGGGGTTGGTGGTTGCTCTCTATTCTTTTCTCTCTCTCTCTCTCTCTCTCTCTCTCTTTCTCTCTTTTTCTATTCCCCTCCATCCCTGTCCTTAGGGACTTATCCCTCAAATTTATTTAAAAAGGAACCTTTGTTCTAGGAGCATGGATATGTTGTTCATCCACACTGTTTGGCATGTCCCTTTAAATCTCGCCGGAAAGACTTCAAGCTGGCTTCTCCCACCCATTTGGTGGTAAATACCTCGGCTCCACCCCATGATGCCAGATCTTCTTTTCTCCTGGAAGAATCAAGTTCCCTCATGCTAACTTTAGCCATCATAGGCCCTGGATTCGCATCGTTGGTTTTTACCGAATTTATCTCTCAAACCGTCAGAGTTTTCAATTCCGATAATAGCGCATCGGATATGGAGGACAAGTCAGCCCCCAGATTTCACCGGTGTACGTGCGGCCAGAAAATGTCACGCACCGATCCCCACCTTACCTGTGCTTACTGGCTAGGTGTCGGTCATGACACCACCACCTGTACCTTTTGCTTGTCTTTCCATTCCAATGTCCATGGCGACCACATGGCATATAGCTGGGAGACCAGAAAAGGAATCCGCTAGTAAATCAAAAAGTTAGGGTACAGGCAGTTTCCTGACACTTAGGATCCTCCGAGCAGCTAAAGCAGATGAAGACCTTGAAGAAGAAGCTGCCCAAGCTTGACCAGCGAGTTTCTTTGTGCCTCTCAACCTCGGTTCTTTCTTCATAGGTTCCTTCAAGGAGCTGTGCCAGTCTCTCCCCACCAGGGGTGAGGCTCTCTCAGGCTCGCACTCCTCCCACCCTCAGAAGAGGGACAAGAATCCAACGTCTTCGAAAAGGAGACGGTCCTGGGACCAAGAGAGGTCCAAGTCTCAGGACACTGCGACCTTGACTTCGGTCACGATCGCTTCCTCGGCCGCCGGCTTCACGGATCTTCCACCGGGCCAGGCAGAGACAGAGAAATCGGCTGATCTAGCTGAGCTTATTCTCCACCCGATCAAGCCGATTTCGCCGACTCCGGTCAATGATTCTTTAGAAAGGACCCCGGTCCCTTCTTTCCCCGATGACGAGACACTTCCTTCGGGTGTCCTCATCAAGGGAATTGATGCAAAACCTCGATTTTCCCCGAGCCCGGTTTCTCCTGATCCTGGCCGACCTCATCAGTCTCGATCGAGGACTCGGTCTCCTTTGGCGGGAAAACTGAAGAAAGGCCACCGACATTCAAAAGAAAGACGCCGCCACAGGTTCTCATCCTCCTCGAACAAGGAGAGGCTTCAATGGAAACTCGGTCGACGCTGTGAGGAGCTTATGTGGCAACAGCTGATTCTGGCCAGGCAGAAGCTGGCTATGCTGTCCACCCCAGCCATTACTTGGCCTGCGCCTCAAGGGCCGACACCGACCCCCTTCAGACCTGAAATCTTCGGTTCCTCTACCTATGGGGCCTGCCATTATTCCTAAGCCCATACCGGTCTCACCACCGATTAGGGTGGAACCACCGCCGAAGCAGCATCTCTCAGGGGTTCCCTCGAAAGGGGACCATCCAGACACCGGGCTTCCCCTGATGTCTGTCCATCATGGTTACCCCTGACTGCCCTCGGCGTATCGAGGGGGACATAGGCGGGAGACCACTGTATCCCGCCTCTTCGGATTCGGATGCCACCGGTTTGCACTCCCATCCGGGTGATGAGGAGTCACTCTTGGCAGGCCTGAAGGAAGGTTCTTCCTCCTTTCAGGGCATCCTCCGCCTCATTTCCAATTCCTCCGGAATGCCCCTGGAGTCTATCCAGAAAAAAGTGGAGTACCCCCTTACGGATATCCTTAAGAGGGGGGATACCCCGACGAAGGCCTTCCTGGTGGCTGAAGCCATTACTAGTCCAGCCCTTGAGCTTTGGCAGTGTCCAGCCTCCTGCCCAGCACCGTCTGCCCGTATGGCTCATAAGTACGCGGTGCCTATGGGATCCCTACCGGGATTCACGGAACATCCCTCGGCTGAGAGCCTGGTGACTGCTTCCGTCTTTAGACATACTGGTAGCTCGGCCGACACTGACCGACCTCCGGACAAGGAGTCCAAGAACATGGACCACTCTGCCTGTAAGGTCTACGCAGCCTCTTCCTTGGGTCTTCGTCAGGCCAGTTTGGCTGTAATCATGGCACACTTCTCCCATGCCCTCCTAGGGTCACTGGATGAAGTATTTCCTCACCTCCCCGTGGACATGCAGACCACGGTCAAGCAAGTCTGTGATCAGGGCCATGCTCTCGCCAAACAGCAGCTCTAGACGGCTCTAGACATTGGGATTCTTGTGCCCGTTCTTTAGCGGCTGGAGTGGCCACCCGCCACAGGGCTTGGCTGCGGTTATCCTCCTTTCCAGCGGATACCCAGCACAAGTTAGCTGATGTGCCTTTCCTTGGTACCAACTTGTTCGGCCCAGGAGTGGCAGGCCACCTTCAGCGTATTGAACAGTCCAATGCCACCTTGGACGCCACTTCTGCTAAGGGTTCCTCGGGCAAGAACTATCAGAAGAGGAAGCCTTTTCGGCGGTCCTCCCCTGCGGTCAGGCAGCCCTCCTATCAAGGAGGTCAGCAGCAAGAACAGCAGCAGCAGGCTGAAGCTTGGCATCTTAGGCCCAAGCAGGGCCCTCAACAGCCCCATAAATGAGGCCGAGGTGCTGGTCCAGAAGCTTCCTCCTCTAAGCCTGTTCAGTGACGGGTTGGGGGTTGCCACCCCTACTTCCGTCATGCCTGCCCTGGGTCCTCCCGTGGGGGGTTGGCTCCGCCACTTTCTTTCCACCTGGTCCAATATAACCTCAGACAGGTGGGTTCTAGAAGTGGTCGGCTAGGGACTCACTCTGGAATTCAAGCAGTACCCGCTCAGCCGAGCCCGCGCCCCTCTGGAGGAAAGGATCTCAGCTCACACGCAGTCGGCTCTTCGAGACAACATAGCTCAGCTCCTCTGCAAGGAGGTGGTAGCTCCAATGCCGGATCTGCCTGTAGGCCCAGGCTTCGTATCCAGGTACTTTCTGGTGCCCAAGCAGACAGGGGGTTGGCACCCCATCCTAAATCTCCACGATGTGAACCAGTATCTCAGGTCTCGCACTGTCCGGATGGTAACTCTGAACCAGATCATACCATCCGTGGAGCGAAATATGTGGTTTTGTTCACTGGATCCACAGGACACGTTCTTTCATGTCCCAATCCATCTGTCCCACCTGCGGTTCCTCTGCTTCAGGGTTGAGGGGACCCTGTATGAGTTCAGAGCCATACCGTTCAGCCTGTCATCAGCCCCGCGGGTCTTCATCAAGTGCATTGCAGTGGTGGCAGCCCATCTTTGGCGTCGAGGAGTTCGAATCTACCCTTATCTCGATGACTGGCTTCTGGCGGGTTCCTTCCTTCAGGAGGTGGAGTGATCCAGGGATCTGGCTCTCAGAACCTGCTCTCAGCTTGGCCTCCTGATCAACGAGTCCAAATAGGAACTCGTGCCATCTCAGGTGATGGGCTTCATTGGGGCAGAGCTCGACTCTTGTCAAGCCAGAGCCTGGCTCCCGGCGGACAGGGCGGAGGTTCTTTCCTCCTTTGCCCGATCATTTCTGGTTGGGCTCTTGCGCCCTGCCTGGGACGTTCTGCGCCTTTTGGGTTACATGGCAGCATGCACCTCAGCGGTCCGTTGGGCCAGGTGGCACATGCGCCCCCTTCAATGGGAGCTGGCCACCCAGTGGACTCAGCGCCATGGTCAATTCAACCAGCTGATCACGGTAACCCAGAAGATGTGGGATGCTCTCCAATGGTGGACCGTCCCAAAATGGGGAAGGGATCCCGTTTGTCCTCCCTGAGCAGATGGTCGTTCTTACGACCGATGCCTCTCTCATGGGCTGGGGAGCCCACATGAGGAAAACAGGGCCCACGGGTTCTGGACCCCCGAGGAGTCCCTATGCCACATCAATCTGTTGGAGCTCAGAGCAGTCAGATTGGCACTGTCAGCATTCGTTCCTCAGCTCTGGGGTCAAGTGGTTCAAGTCCAGATGGACAATACCATGACCATGTACTACCTCAACAAACAGGGCGGTACGCACTCACGTCTGCTATGCAAGGGGGCGCTTCACATCTGGACCCTCATCAGCCGGTTGGAGGCGGATCTCCTAGCCATCCATGTGGCAGGAGTCTCGAACCAACTGGCGGATCCTCTCTGCCGCCTAGGCCAGACATCCCACGAGTGGTCCCTCCATCCAGAGGTAGCTTACAGTCTGTTCTCCCAGTGGGGCAAACCGTTGGTGGACCTGTTTGCCACCAGGGAGAATGTCAAGCTGAGTCTGTACCATGCCCGCCCCGTCAGCAGGGCTCTCTGCAGGGGGATGTCTTTTTGAGGCTGTGGACCCCAGGCCTCCTCTATGCCTTCCCTCCATTTCCCTTGATCCACAAGGTGTTACTCAAGGTGAAAAGGGACAAGGCGAAGGTGATTCTGGTAGCCCTGGATTGACCGCGCCAATTCTGGTACCCAGATCACCTCAGCCTCAGCTGCAGGCCCCCGGAGCAGCTTTGCACACACCTGGACCTGATATCATTCAACCAGGGGAAGGTCTTCCATCCGGACGTTCAATCCCTGCACCTCTCAGCCTGGTACCTCAGGGGCTAGAGTTCCAGGCTCTGGGTCTTTCCAAGGATGTCTACACTGTGGTGGAGGCATCTCGCAAGGAATCGACCAGGAAATGTTATGCCTTCAAATGGAAGAGATTTTCCATTTGGTGTCACGGTAAGAGTCAGGACCCCTTATCCTGCTCTGTGGCTAACATTCTAGACTACCTTTGGTCCCTCTCCAAAGGGGGTCTTCGGTCATCGACCCTTAGGATGCACCTGGCAGCCATCTCTGCTTACCGGGCGTGGACCGGTCAACTGACATTGGCACAGGAGACAGTGGTCGGGCGCTTTTTCAAAGGCCTGGATCACATATCCCCTCCGGTGCATGAACCTGCACCTCCATGGGATCTCTTGCTGGTTTTGGCAAAGTTCATGGGCAAGCCATTCGAACCCATGCACAAGTGTGAGCTCTCGCACTTGTCGTGGAAGACTGCCTTCCTGGTGGCTATCACGTCAGCCAGAAGGACAGGGGAGCTCCAGGTGCTTTCGGTGGACTTCCCTTATCTGGTCTTTCACAGGGACAAAGTTGTCCTGCGTTCCCTCCTGAAATTCCTTCCAAAGGTGGTCTCAGAGTTTCACCTTAATCAGGTGTTGACTCTGCCGGTATTCTATCCTAACTACACCTCGTGTGCCGAGTACAGGCTCCATACTCTGGACCTGAGACGTGCTGTCTCCTACTATAAGGAAAGAACAACGGAAATTCGTGGAGAGATTCGCCAACTGTTTGTCACCTACGCTGAAACCGCTTCTGGCAGACCTGCAGCCAAATGGACCATTGCAAGATGGATTACATCATGCATAGGTCTGTGCTATGAGCTGGCAGGCAAGGAGCCTCCCAGAGGGTTAAGAGCTCATTCTACCCGCCATACTGCTGCATCGGTGGCTGCTTCCAGGGACATCCCTATCCAGGAAATCTGTCGGGCTGCTAACTGGAAATCAGCAAACACCTTTATTTCCCACTACCACATCGACCTTGAGTCATGCCGGGATGCTGGTTTTGGGGTCTCGGGTCTCCAATCTCTGTTTCCTAAGTAGGGGGTGTGCGCCTTGCCTCCCTCCTCCCGGAGAACTGCTAGGAGTCTGCCAAAGAGTGGGGATGAAAAACATATCCACGCTCCTAGAAGAACAGGTTACTCACCTGTAACAGTAATTCTAGGAGTGGTATATGTTGTTCATCCACACACACCCACCCGACCTCCCCGGCTTTAGGCACATCACCTTGCTTCCAGCGGGTTACCAGGGATTTATTTAACTCTGAAAATTGATTAGTGTTTTCCTCATAAAAGTGTTAAATCTTTGTGAAAACGCATAGCTCTTGCCTCACTGTGTTTAACAATCACAGCACTTCTAGAAAATCTATACAAATACTTTCTGTACAATTAGTATAGTCCCAAGAAAAAAACTGCTAATCAATTATTTAAAACCCTGGGCTAAGATCTAGCGTCACGGGGCGCGGCCGAGGTATTTACCACCCGGGTGGGTGGGAGAAGCCAGCTTGAAGACTTTCCGACAAGATTTAAAGGGAAAGGGACATGCCAAAGAGTGTGGATGAACAACATATACCACTCCTCGAACTACTGTTACAGGTGAGTAACCTGTTCTTTCTTCCCTTCCAGTTATATGGTTTCGAGGGGACAACCCTGGATCCTGTCCCTTTCCTCCAGAAATAGCTGCTTCTGCTCATGCTGGAGTTCTTGCCAGTGATTCTGTGCCTTGAATTCTGGCAATTCAGCCTTCTGGCTACTCCTTTGCAGTTCCTATACAGTCTGAAGACAGTCAACAGTCCATGGTATGTACTCCCCCTCCCCATTTCTTATTTTTCCCTCCCTCCTTCCCTCTGCTTTTCTGCTTCTAGAGATTGGGACCCCTTCCCAATCCTCTTTGATTTTCTCGATCTTCTTCTGTCCTCTCTGTCGTTTATTTCTCCTTTTAGTTTATATATCTTTTTCTTTGTCTGTCCCTTGGACTTCCTTGTCCCTCCCTCCCAACCCTTTCTTACTCTACGGTGACTCAGAACTGGCTGGAGGGATGGGGTCGACGACACCTAACAGCCAACCCGAAAGCGCCACGCAATATGTCGGCCTCGAGGGCAGCGTTGGTGCGTCAACTCTGCCCATCAAAAAAAACCAAAAAGCTCCCGCGGGGTCGTGACCTCTGGTCAGAACCCAAATGTGATGAATGGTGAAGATACACAGAAAGATCAGGAATTATGGTAGGTACGTAATTTTCATTTTCTTGCAGTATGGCCTGGCGTATTACAGTTATAGCAAGTAAAGTCTTTGGGTGCAGATTTGTTACCGCCACCAGAGTTCTTATCAGACTTGTTAAATTGGGAAAAAGAGTGTCTTACCAATGCTTGGCTGTTACCTCGCTGCTGTGGCATCTGTCTGGCCATCTGGTAGTCTTCAGCAAAAGAAATGGCCTTTTCCGCACTTTTTGGTCGGTGTTCTTTTAACCAAAGATGCACATCTGTAGGCAGGATGTTGAACTGCTCCATTGCAGGTGTATTGATGATCTGTGGGACTATTTTGCTCTTTGATTGGAGCCATTTAATAAGGAGTTCTCCGAGTCGGGCAAAGGCTTCTCGAAGACTGTCAACTGAGTTGTACTTCAGAGACCGGAATCATTGCCTATATGTCTCTCCTGAGATGTCATATCTTTTCAGGATTTCTCTTTTTACCAGGTCATAGTTTTCTGACTCTGCAGTGCCCATACTGCCATAGGCATGTTGGGCCTTACCAGTCAGGTAAGGTACCAGCCTGATTACCCATCGTTGCTTTGGCCATTGGCAGGCTGTGGCAACCCTTTCAAAAGTTGTCAGGTATGCTTCAGTATCATCCGAGGGACTTATATCTTGTTGCTGTGCTGGACCTGAGCCAGATCCACCAGCTTTGATAGCTTGTTAGCCATCTGGCCATCTCTTCTCTTCTGTGCTGCTCCTGTCGTTGCATCTCTTTTCTCTGCTTCTCGAGTTGCTGCATCTCTTGTTTTCTCTGTGCCTCTGAACGTTGAATCTCTTTTTCTCACTGCTTCTCTGTTTCTTTTTGTTGTATAGCTCACCATATGAAAAAGGCAGTCAGGCTTTAAGGTTTTTACACTGCCTTTTATTCTTTTTCCATCACTTGTGCTGGTTGTACACTCCCAGCGTGGACTTTTGTCTCTGCTAGTTTGGCTGCCATTCTTCTTGTAATCATTCCTGAGCTTGCTGCTGCAGAATCCATACCTTTCTTCTATGCTTCCCTGACACCAGGTCTAGTACCCACGCATAAAACTCCTCGCTTACAGTATGGATGGCATAAATCCCACTTCGTCTGACACCATCTGTCATCAAGGCTTAGGCCAGGAAGCATAGGAAAACCAGGAGCAGTTTTAAAATTCAAAAGTAGTGTTTTATTATCAATAGCAGTAGAATAAAAAAAAAAATGTTCAGTATAACTAGATCTTACTTTGAGAGGGCTCTTGCAGTAGGTAATTACATATAGGACTGACGCCGGCAGGCGGCAGGACCCCACGGAAAAATTTCTAGCTAGCAGTCCCTGGTGAGGGACCGCCCCCACGTCAGGTGACCGGCGTCAGGAGACGTCAGTATAAAGGGACGGTCCCGGACGGCCACCTTCCAGTTCTTTCCTGCCGTTAGCTCGTACAGCACCTCGTGGAAAAGTTTGTGCTTCGTCAGCCCTTCGCCGTCATTTTTACGAAAAAACTTTGTTTTAAATGCTGCTCTAACGTCGGTGTATATCGTCCCTTACACCCCTCCCGAGCACAAGAATAAGTGCGATTTTGTGGTGGCGCCTAACTCCCACACAAGGACGGTCACTCCTGTGCCTGTTCTGCCTAGGCCCCGATCACTCAGTCGAGAAGTGCCAGCAGTGCCTCAGCTTTAACGCGGCTACCCGAAAAAGGTGGCAGCAATTCCTGGAAGCCCATATTCTAAAGAAGAAAATGAGCTCTATGGAGAAGGAGCTTAAAAAACTGAGGCAGGCGTCCACTTCCTCCGAAGGCCATTGAAAGAAGGACAAGGAGAGGCACCGGGACAACGGCTCCTCCACCGCGTCTCCCTCGGGAGTCACTGGAACGCAGGTAACATCCCCTCCGGGGGGGGGTTGCTCCTTGATGGCCGCCTCAGAGGTTTCTGGTGGCGGTGGCTCCTCCGTCTGGCTCGCGCCGGGCCTTGCGGGTGCCTCGGGCAGTTGGAGGCCTCCGCCCCTGGTTCGGCCGCAGGCTCGCGGCCTACCACTGCGGGCTACTCCGGTAAGCCGGACGTCAGCTCCTCTGATGTCCGCCCGGAGGGAGAGGGCTGGTAAGACATCTGACCCTCTGGGGCTACTCGCGGCCTCTTCCTCACCAGACCAGGCCGATATCTCCTCTCTGCTTGTCTCCGGTGACGGCTCTCATAAGGTGGACGTCGGCTCCCCGGTGCCCGCTGAGAGCTCGCCTCTAAGCCTCACGTCAGCTCGTCCGACGTCTGGCTTGCGAAGGAACCGACGATGAACCCCCAAACGTCCGTCGTTCCTGGTCCACCGCAGCCTTCGCTGCCGTCTGGGGAACCAGAGTCCCTCCAACCTGAACCCAAGGACTTTTCCCCTAAGTCCCCGGGCGAGGCTGGGGATCTTTTGCCTCCATCAGTCCTTCCTCCATCTGGAGTGCCAGACCTGACATCAGCTCCCCGGACGCCTGCTCCGACGCCGGCCCCTCCAACGTCGGTACCTCCGGCATCAGGGCCTCCGCCGTTGGCCCTGATGTCAGCCTTACCGACTCCGGGAGATATGCTGCTCCCATCTGGCCCTCCAGGCTCTCCACTACGGAGTCGCCTGTGAGGTTCCCGGCCAGGCCGTCTGCTCCGGCAGCCGCCCCACCCCGCCTCCCGGGTATCTGCTGTCTTATTGGCGCCGTGTGCCGGGAACACAGTATCGGTGCCACAGTACCTGGCGTGGCTTCCGGCGCGCGGTACTCGATGTCTCAATACCCGACACCGGGCTACCTGCAGCCGGGTTTTAAATACGCTCCATATGGGTATAACCCGTATTCTTATGCCCCACCTCCTCCTCCTCCTCCTCCACCACCCTCGCGGCCGCCAGTGGACCTGCAGGAGACTCTGGCCTCCTGGTGGACTGAGGCCAAGGCTCAGCTCACCAAAGAGGCCGAGAGCCACCTTCCGGCGACGGTGCCGTCCCTGGTTCCCGTATGCCCCAGGCGGCACACTCCCTCACCACCTCCGGACTCCAGGGTTCTTCCATCTGGATTCAGAGAGGGGCAGGACACGCTTCTTCGGGGACTCCCCAAGGGGTCCGTTCTTCCCCCGGGTCGGGAAAGGGAGTCTTTCTCTTCTTCATCCTCCTCCTCTTCACTGTTGGACTCCTCAGACTTTTCAGACGGCTGCTCCAAGAGAGACGACGAGCCTCGCTCTGCATCGAAGCCCCGGCCAAGGACTCCTCCGAAGTCTCCTCCGGAGGATCCTTCTTTTACGGAGTTGCTTAGAAAAATCCAAGAGGTTCATCAGTGGCGCTCCCTGGAACCAGATCCTCAGCATCTGAAACTCGCTGAACATCTGGATCTGCCCGTGAAAGCTCTTACATTGGTGCCACCCTGGATAGAGCCTCATGCCAACCTTGTTACCATGATATGGAAACAGCCATCGGCCTTAGCTCCACTTCCTAGGAAGTCAAACAGGCTATATCAGTCTCCAGAGGGTGTTGATTTCCTGGATTCTCACCCTCGTGCTGACTCGGTCGTGATTAGTGCCGCTTATGGCCGGTCGGCGAACCCAAAACATCTTAGCTCATCACCTCCTGATAAGGAATCTCGCCTTCTGGATCAGTATGGGAGAAAGATTTATGCTTCCTCCACACTGGGGATTAGGGCCCTGAACTATGTCAGCCACATGGGGGACTACCAGAAGGCCATCCTTACTCAGGCAGAAACCAAGCTGGACTCTATGTCTGACTCCCAAGTCAAGCAGAAGTTGGCTGATCTTGTCCACTCTGCTCGTTCGGCCAGTCAACACATGCTACATGCGACATACGACACAGTGGACACTGCTGGGCAGAGCTCAGCTTTCGCCGTAGGCCTACGTTGTAATGCTTGGCTCTGCATGTCAGGCCTGGTCCCGGAGGTGCAATCTGCTATCCAGGAAGCACCCTTCCGGGGGTCGGTGCTTTTCAGGGGTGATGTCAAGGACATCATTACCGATTCCCAAGAGAAGGGGACGGCTCTGAAGTCAGTTGATTTCATGTACTGTCCCCATCAGCAACAGTGCCGTCCCTTTCGCCAGATGGAATCAGCAAAAGCCGAAACCTCAGGGAAGGTGGGTCTCAAAACGTCGGGCCCCCGCGGCTGCTAAGGCCCCCGCCCAAAGAAGCAGCGGGTGCTTCAGCTGCGGCGTTGCCCCACGCCACCTTAATTCTTTCCTCTCACACTGCCTCCAGACTCCCCAGAGGAACTGGTAGGAGGGAGGTTTTCCCTCCACCTTCCAGGATGGGAGAGGATAACCACAGATTCTTGGGTGCTCCAGCTCATAGCAGAAGGACACTCCATAGAGTTTCTTCAGAAACCACCCCGCCACCCCACTATGAAGTTGTCGTATTCACGGGAACATCTTCCCTTGGTCCAGGAGGAAACCTTGGCACTTCTGCTGAAGGAAGCGATAGAGCCCGTCCCCCTTCATCTTCAGGGGACAGGTTACTATTCCCATTTCTTCCTGGTCCCAAAGAAGACGGGAGCTCTCAGACCAATTTTAGATCTCAGTTCCCTGAATCTTTATGTAGAGTACAAAATGTTCAGGATGCTCTCTTTGCAGAGCCTTCTGCCCCTCCTCCAGCCGGGTCAGTGGCTTTGTGCGCTGGATGTGCAGGATGGTTATCTGCACATTCCCATTTGCCCATCTCATGGCAAATACCTTCGTTTTGCGTTCCAGGGGTACCACTACCAGTTCAAGGCGCTCCCGTTTGGTCTATCCTTGGCCCCCCGAGTATTTACCAAATGCCTGGCAGTGGTGGCGGCCCACCTGCGTACCAAGAGAGTACAGGTTTTCCCTTACCTAGACTACTGGCTCCTGGCGGCCTCGTCCAGGGAGGAACTCCTGCGATTCCTCTCCCTTACCCAGCAGGTTTTTGCCTGCCTGGGTATTACCATCAGCCATTCCAAGTCTCATCTGGACCCATCCCAGATGCTACAGTTTATTGAGGCGATTCTCGATATGACCATGGGCAAGGCCTTCCTGCCTCCGGACAAGATGGCCTCCCTTCAGACCCAGATAAATCCCCGACCACAGGATGGTCTCAGCGAGGTCAGTCCTTCGCCTTCTCAGGCTCATGGCGGCTGCTATCCCGATGGTCCCTCGCGCTCGACTTCACATGAGGATCTCTCAGTGGACTGTACGCTCTCAGTGGGATCAGCTAGTGGACGACTCAGTTCTGATCTCCTTGCCGATGATGCGAGACTTGCAATGGTGGATGGTTCGAGAGAACTTGTTTCGGGTGGTTCCTTTCTTTCATCCTCCCCCCTCCCAGACTCTAACCACAGATGCCTCAGGCGAAGGTTGGGGAGCCCATTTAGGCCCTCATTAGACCCAGGGCTCCTGGTCCGGGCTAGAACAAGCTCTCCACATCATTGTGCTCGAGCTTCGAGCAGTGTTGTATGCTCTTCAAGCCCTTCACCAATACATCCTTCCCGGCCACCTAGCCGTCCAGATGGACAACATGTGCGTGGTGTGGTACATCAACAAGCAGGGAGGGACTTGGTCCTACCCTCTATGCAGGGAGGCAATGAGGATTTGGGATTGGGCAACACAAAACGACCTTCACCTCAAGGCGATTCACGTTCCAGGAGTCGACAACACCCTGGCAGACAAGCTAAGTCACTCTTCTGCTCTGACTCATGAGTGGGAACTGGACCAAGGGGTCCAAGACAATATCTTCCAACTTTGGGGAACACAACAGGTCGACCTGTTCGCATCCCCCCTAAATGCAAAACTTCCCACCTTCTGCTCGCTTGTTCCAGAGCGAGGCGCTTTCTGGAGCGACACTCTGTCTCTAGACTGGAAGGACAGATTTGTCTATGCCTTTCCCCCAATTCCTCTTATCCCATGAGTCTTGTAGAAACTAGCTTCAGAAGGAGCGAGAATGATTCTGATCGCTCCTTTCTGGCCCAGGCAAATCTGGTTCTCTCTTCTACAACAATATTCAGAGGATCCTCCTCTTCCTCTTCCTCTATCTCGAGGTTTGTTGACCTAGGATCAGGGGACCCTAGTCCATCCAGGCCTCAAATCCCTTCAACTGCATGCATGGCTCCTGCAGACCTAGCCTAGTCCCGTTTTGGAGTGTCTCCCAAAGTGGCAGAGATTGTAGTGGAGGCCAGAAAACCCTCCACCAGATCCACTTATGCCATGAAGTGGAAAAGATTCACTATTTGGGCCGCTTCCAAGAACGTGGAACCTTTCTCCTGTTCAGCAGGACTTCTGCTGGAGTATCTACGTCATCTGTTCGACCTGTGTCTCAGTCATTCCTCTTTGAAGGTACACATGGCGGCCATTTCAGCCTATCATGTTCCCTTCGCAGACAGGGCTTTTGCTCAACTGAAGGTCTCCAAGACCTTTCTCAGAGGGGTTCTCCATCTGAGGCCCCCATCCATACTCCTGCCCCCTCTTGGGACTTGAATTTTGTTCTCGAGAAACTTACCCTTCCTCCCTTCGAACCTGTAGCTTCTGCAGATTTGAAGTTTCTTTCGTGGAAGACGCTCTTCTTGGTGGCCATTACTTGGCTCGAAGAATCTCTGAGCTCAGGCCCTTATGTGTAAAATCCTACTTGATTTTTCACAAGGAGCGAGTTGCTCTTCGCACGAATCCTAAGTTTCTACCTAAAGTAGTAGCAGAGTCTACCTTAAATCAGTCCATAGAGCTACCTGCCTTTTTTACGCAGTACTCTAATCAAGGGGAATATTTACTCCATACTATGGATGTTCACCAGATTCTGAGATACTACACCAACAGGACGAAGAATCTCAAAAAGACTGATCAGTTGTTTGTCTCTTTTGCTCACAAAAGGGAAGGCAATGCTGTTTCCAAGCAATGCTTGTCTAAGTGGTTGACTCATTGCATCACTTTCTGTTTTGACAAATACTACAAGGCCCTCCCGGGTCGAGTCAGAGGCCACTCCACAAGAGGAGTAGCTGCGAGTAGCTGCCTCTGCGACTTGTTTCAAGAATGTGTTTGCGGCAGACATCTGCGCTGCCGCCACCTGGATTTCCGTCCATACCTTTACAAAACACTACAGTTTGGATATTGCCTCTCGCCGTAGAGCAAGCTTTGGGCTAGTTGTTTTGCAAGGCCTCCTATCTTGAGTCTTGCGCGGCTAAAACTGCTGCTTGGGTAGTTTCCTCCTCCTAGTGCCTTTCTTTGTTCCAGACTGCTTGGAGTTCAGTCCTATATGTAATTGCCTACTGCAAGCCCTCTCGAGTAAGATAGTACAGTTACGTGAAGAACTTACCGTAACAGTAGATCTTGAGAGGCTCTTCTGAAGTATCTACTCCACCCTCCATTCCCCTAGGCTTTTTCAGCTCCTTTTCCATTTAGGGAAATTCCGCTCCTCTTTCATCCGGCCTCTTTCGTCCTGTGGCGGGAAAGAACTGGAAGGCAGGCATCCCGGGACCGCCCCTTTATACCAACGTCTCCTGATGCCGGTCACCTGACATGGGGGCGGTCCCTCGCCAGGGACTGCTAGCTAGAAATTTTTCCGTGGGGTCCTGCCGCCTGCCGGTGTCAGTCCTACATGTAATTACCTACTGCAAGAGCCTCTCTCGAAGATCTACTGTTACGGTAAGTGCTTACGTAGCTGTACTTTACCCAGGCAGTACAAACAGAGAAATCATAGTCCTTCATCTGAGGTTATCTCCTTCAAGTTTCAGTCTCTTCCCAGCCAGAAAAGAGTGCTGCTCTTTTTATAATAAGTCTTTGCCTGACAATTAACTTCTTCATCCTGAGCTTGTTAACGAGACATCTTGTTTCTCACAACGTGTATCAAAAGTTCTTGTCAGTTTCTTTGTAGAGCAGGCTTGCAAATATAACAGTATCCCAAGCTGGCCTCCTGCTGACATCTCTGCAAAAGAGTCTGCAAACAAACCTAAGAGGAACTCAAACTGCATCTCAGGTTAACCCCCTAAATTTCAAATAGCTTTTTGCAATCATTTCAGCAGTATAAGTATGTACATTTCAAACCAAGGGATCCCAGTTTCACATAAAGATTCTCCTACATTTTTATAATCGCAGATACATCAAGGGGAAGAAAAGACAGAAACAGCAAGTGAAGGCAGAGAGATAGCAAGAGGCGGAGAATAGCGAGACCATTAGAGTGATCAGTTCCTAGGTCTCATGGGAACATTTGGTTGCGTAACCAGACAGACAAGAAACAAACAAGGAGAGGACAAATCCTTACATTTAACCCTTTCTGCATAACAAACGGGATAAGACCTTATTCAACCCTATCACTCCCGTCAGCCTTAGTGAATCTCAACAGCTACAAAACAGTCTTTTTCCAGATAGGTGGCATTCTGCCTTGTATTGCATAAACAATGATGATCACTCTCTTACCTTGTTTCGGAAAAGCTGTGAGAGTGTGAAGAGAGGGCCTGGAGCATGGGATCCTACTCCACGCCAGTTATTTCTAGGAGTGTGCTGCCCACACGCTGGTGACCTCGGTCAAACATGTTCCCATCATTTTGGTGGATTTTGTGGGATCACTGTTTAGTGAGTGGAGAACTACAAATGTAGACTCTTTTGCTTGAGTCTGCTTAAGAAAACCAAGAGATGGCATTTACTGTTACGATGCATTAGACTGCTATGGTGAAATCTCTCCTGTATGCATTTCCTCCAAGTCCCCTAGTGCTGGGAGTATTGCTCAAACTGGATGTGCAAGGGGCAAAATCTCTCTGATTGCAGCCTGTTGGCTTTGGCAAATATAGTTTTCTGTTAAACATGCTATCAGTCAGCCAACAGAGGGTCCTTCCCTACTCCATCCCAGCCTGTGCTCCTTCACCTTCAGACTTGGCTCCTACAGAGATGGAGGTGACTTGGAAAAAGATGTCAGAGGGTTTCTGCAGCACTTTTTTCTGCCTGTAACCTTCCACTAGGAAGCCCTACAGAAGTGGAACGGTTTTCCGTTCCGTGCTCCAAAACTTGCATGGATCCTGTTGTCGAGGCACAGGTCAGGAAGCATAGGAAAACCAGGAGGAGTTTCAAAATTCGTAAATAGTATTTTACTTTTTTCCAAGAACAGTAAAATAAAAAAAATGTTTCAGTATAACTATTTACAAAGGCAGTACAAACGCAGAAAGAAAAGTCCTTCATCTGAGGATGGCTATAAGTCCAAGTTTCAGTCTTGCTCTCTATCTCTAGCAGAAACATTGCTGCTCTTTTAATAAGTCATTGACTGGGAACTCATTAAGAGAGCCTGCTTCTTACAGAATGTTCTTGTAAGTTTCATTCCTTGCATGTGCAATAAAAAGAACACAGTGACCCTGAACTTGTGAGCTAAGTTTTTACTTGAAAATCAGCTTTCTAGTGTCCATGTCTTCTGCTTGCAGTGTCTGAAATCCATCTCTTGATCACAGATCCCCTTTATACTGTTTTCCACAGGGACAAGGTAGTCCTCCACACTCGATGCGTACCTTTCTAACTGGCATCGGAGTTCTGAATCTGCCACCATGCTGCCTGCCTACCTACTTGCAAGCTTCCACAATAATGGAGAGCGCTCTCTCCATTCGCTGAACATTCAGGTGGTCCTCACTTCTCACCTGGCCAGAGCCAAGATTCCAAGCAATTCAAACAGCTTTTGGTCCCTTGCTTCCAGTGAAAGAGTCAGCCTCCTCCAGTGGAGAGCATTTCTGGCCGGGTGTCAAGCTGTTTGCACCTCTGCTATGCTATGGCATAGGTCGTGCTGAAAGGTGAGGTACTCGCCAGCTCTACCGCTACAGCTGTGACGTCCCTAGCAGGGGTTCACTCTGTGCCTGCCACTGTTACACTGCAAAGCTGTAACTGGGATCACAATGCATATTTTTCTTACACACTATGCCCTGCATGTCACTGTCAGACAGGATGCCAATTTGGCAGGGCTGTCCTGAATGGACTTCAGTCCTGAGTGAGCTTTCACTCCTACCAGCCTTCTCCAGGGGTTCTTCCTCAGCTTTGTACTCTGACCCATTAGTGTGAGCAAATGGTAAAGATACATTCCTGGAAGATATGAAAATTACATACTCACGGTTTATCTTGATGTTCTAGGAATATCTTCACCATTTATTCACATGCCCACCCACCATTCCCCAAGCTCACTTTGTTGTCTTTTTGCTCTTTCTCTCTCTCTCTTGGTCAAGGCTTGAGCTGTAATGACACTGTCTACTCATACACTAACCACACTTTCTCAGGTCACCAGGGCTTATCATGCTCTTTGAGGAAGTGCATGACTATTATTTAGCTTATTCTGCACCTTCTCAATAAAAAAACAGAACTGAGACGGGTAGGGGCTGGTGCTGAGAGAAGTCTGGTGCAGGGAGCCACTGTCATTGCATCGTGTGTCATGGGAAAATCCCTCTAATATTATCATGTATGATATTTGCAGTATAAAAATATAGTATGTGATTGTCTCGCATAAGTCAGCCTGTGCTTCCATGGGTGCCCCCCCCCCACACACACACACAGGTTGCAGTGAAGCTACAGGATATGTAAACTGACCAGAGGATGTGTGAAATTGACTAGTGAAGGGAAAACCTAGAGTTTCCTGTTCTGTTCTTAATTAAGACTCTGGCCATCTGCCAGAGGATAAGCCTCATAAACATTTATGATTTCCTAGAGGAACCTATTGATAACAACATTGTATTAAAAGCCGTAAAACCTTTGATCTGCCTTGGGAACAGGAACCACAACCAGTTCAAAGAAATGTTTGATTAAAGACTGTCATATGTAGGAAATTACTTTTTGCTGATGTTCACATTTATTAAAATACCTCCTGGTAAAAATTATTTGAATTAACGCTAAGGGAGGGTCTAACTGAACTCACAGAAGGGGAGGGTAGATACTCCCTGAAAATGATCTAGTATCTTGGAAATAGTGTTCATATCATCTTGGGGCTCTGAAGAACAAAGTTTTGTCTAACTAAAACCAGCACTTACAAAAGGTAATACTGTACTTAGATAGCAAAGATCTAAAAGTATTGTGGTTGGAGTTTTGTTCTGTAATTTTCCTGTTTTCTTTTGTGACTGTGAGCTCATGCTATTTGTTCTGTATTTAATTATACTTATTTTACAATTTTTAATAAATAACCATTTTTTTGGAAATACTGCCTGTGTCTTCCCACTTTTTTTTTTGCATTTGAAGTGCTTGTATTTTAAGTCTGACAACTGTTTAAAAAGGCTTGATGGTGTTACTAAGCTTGGAAAAGGTAAGAATATACCTAAGGTCTCTAGAGTTTTAAGGGTTCATTGTGGAGACCTGGCTAGGTGCCCCTGGCAAAGGATTGTACAGCAATCCCCGAAGACGGGGTACATATCTGAGCCTGTACATTGGGTATGCTAGCATAAGGTTCACAGTTTGTATCCCCCTCCAGAACTTGAGGCTAACAGGTGATTTGGACCCAAAGCAGACAGGAAGGTTACCCTGTCTGTTACGTGTTCACACTACTGCGTTCTGAGGTTGGCATTGTGGGAGCAGAGGACCTGACCTGTGGAGTGCATTTGTGACACCGTGCATGCACACGGCTTGCCTCAGCACCAACCTTCCTGAAAAGTTCTGACTCTCACGGGGTCCTAGTGCCTCCAGCACAGACCCATTAGTGTGAATAAGTGTTGAAGATATTCCTGAGAGATCAAGAAATACAGTAAGTACATCATTTTCATTTCTAGGATCATACGAACATACGAAATTTGCCAGCAGATAAAGGCCTAGAGGTCTATCAAGTCTGCTCGAATGTGCAGCTAGCACCCCTTATTCTGCAGCTGCCCCTCCCTTCCACCCTTCCCCTTCATTAACACTCCCCCTTGTCCTGTCCCATCCTCGTTTGAAGCAGTCCACTGTTCTACTGCATACCACTTCAGCAGGTAATGCATTCCACCCAGCCACCACCCTCTCTGTAAAAAGTGTCTCATCTCCTCCTGAACCTTCCTCGCTCCAGTCTCATATCATGGCCCCTGGTGGTCCTCCCTCCCTTACTTTGAACAGCCCTCTGTACCCATCTTGTTTATTCCTTTCATGTATTTAAAGGTTTCAGTCATGTCACCCGTCCTCCTCTCCTCCAGTGAGTACATGTTCAACTCCTTCAACCTCCTCTCGTATGATAAGTCCCCAGCCCCTTGATCATCTTTGTTGCTCTGCCTGCACCCTCCAGTAACTTAATGTCCCTCTTCGATACGACGCCAGTACTGCAAGTACTCCAGGTGTGGTCTAACTAATGACCTATACAGTGGCAGAATCAGCTCCTCCCTCCTCGAGGATATAGCCCTTGCAATACAACCCAGCATTTTGTTAGCCTTTGCAGCTGCCTTCCTACATTGTGCCGAGTTGTTCATTGACCCTGTAATGAGCACACCCAGATCCTTCTCCTCCTCTGTCTGGGCTAGCTGCACTCCCCCTAGCTGGTAACTCCTCCTTGGGTTCTTCATCCCAAAATGCAGCATCTTGCACTTTTGGCATTAAAGCCCAGTTGCCAGGTGTCTGACCAGGTTTCAAGCTTTGCCAGATCATCCTGCAACCCCTGCCATCCCCCTAGGTCATCCACCACTGCGCCTACCTTGGTATTATCAGCAAACAGACTGATCTTACTCTTGATGTCCCATGATATGTCTACAATGAATATCCCAAACAACACTGGTCCCAACACCGAGCCCTGTGGAACACCGCTCGTCACTGCCCTTGGGTGTGAGAGCTCCCCACCCACCACCACCCTCTGTTGCCTTCCCTGCAGCCAGTTTCCTACCCATCTCACCAGCTTTGCACCCCCCTGTGCCTGCTAACTTCCTTCCCAGCCTTCCATGTGGCACTGAGTCGAATGCTTTACTGAAGTCCAGATACAGGACATCCACTGCATGGCCCCTGTCCAGTTGCCTAGTTACCCAGTTATAGAACTCCACCAGGTTGGTTTGGCAGGATCTGCCATGTATGAAGCCATGCTGTCTGCTGTCCTGTAGTCCTTTGGCCTCTAGGAGGGCCACCAGTCTCTCCTTCAGGATAGTCTCCATTAGCTTACCCACGATGGATGTGAGGCTCACTGGTCTGTAGTTTCCTGGTTCATCCTTGGGGCCACTCTTGTGGAGGGGCACCACATGAGCCATCCTTCAGTCCTGAGGTACACACCCCGAATATAGTGAGGCATTAAATAGGTCTGCCAAAGGTCCTGCAAGGACCTCTGCCAGCTCCTTCAGTACCCTGGAGTGGATGCCATCTGGGCCTGGTGCCTTGTCCACCCTCAGTGCCTTCAAACCCTCTCGAACTCTGCTCTCCATGATTTCCCCATCTGTCACCACTTCCCCCCCTGCTTCTGCCATTTCTCCCACCTTGGGTGTCACCCCCCTCTTCTCTTTAGTAAATACTGAGCAGAAGTACTCATTTAGTGCTTCCGCCTTATCGCACCCTGCTTCCACCCAACCCCCCTCCTTCCTAATCCTTACTATGTGGTCCTTACAGCTCCTTTTCTCCCTGATGTACTTAAAGAAGTCCTTCTCCCCCTTCTTAATGCCTTGTGCCAGCCTGAGTTCCGTAGATGCTTTGGTTCCCCTTACTGCCCTTGTCACCTCCTTCGATTCTGTCAAGTACTCCTCCCTATCCTCCCCCTTCCCTGTTTTCTTGTACTTCCTAAAGGCAGCTGTTTTCGTCCTTACCTTTTCCATGACCTCCTTGCTCAACCAGATCAGTTTCTTAACCCCTAGCCTTCTTGCTCTGGGCTTTGCAGCAGGTTTTGGTTGCCTCCACTATCCCCAGCTTTATGAGCTCCCACCTCTGGTTAGTGTCCATACTAGATTGAATTCTGGCCAGGTACCCTTTTACCACTTCCCCCATCCTCCCAAAGTCGGCCCTCCTGAAGTCCAGCACTGATGTGCCAGATTCCACTCCTTCCTTGCCCATATCCAATGTGAGCCATACTGAGTGGTGGTCACTCCCTGACAGCGGTTCCTCTACTGTAAGTTCTCTCACAAAGTCCCCATTTGCCAGCATATCATGGATATGTTGTTCTAGCCACTCTTCTTGGCAGGTACCTTGCCGCTTTAAGATGTGCCGGAAAGTCTTCAAGCTGGCTTCTCCCTCCCACCCAGGTGGTATAACCCTCGGCTCCGCCCCATGACACCAGGTCTTCCTTTCTGCTGGAAGGTTCAGGTTCCCTCCTTAACGCTTCCGCGTGTAGTAGGCCCTGGCTGTAGAATCTTTGGATTCACTTCGAAAACTTATTTTAAAACTCTCTCGAGTTTCGTCATCGCCTTCTCTCGCTACCACAGTGGAAGACAAATCAGTTCCTGGGTTTCGCCAGTGCCCCTTCGGGGGCAGAAGATGCCTTGCATCGATCCACACGCCACGCATGTCTACTGCCTGGGACACGACCACGATCCGCAGGCTTGCGATCACCGTCGGTCCTTTTTACCTTCAGTTCTGGAAGACCACGCTGCCCGACTTCAGCTGAGGAAACTGGAAAAGTGTTACCCGCCGGTTAAATCCCAGGTTGCCTGTTGAGTGGTCTCCGCAGCTGCAGGGTCCGTCGAGTGGCTGGAACAGCTTAAGTCCTTCGAGGAGGAGGCGGCTCAGGCTGCGGCGGGCTCCTGTTCAGCTTCGGCCTTCATTCTGCTACAGCTGGGATCCTTCTATTCAGTGTCCTTCAAGGAGTTGTGCCAGTCTCTCCCTACCAAGGGAGAGGGCCCTTTGGGGTCGCATGTTTCGTGCTCTCGGAAGGAAGAGTTGAAAAATCGTGCCCCATTCTAGATCTGCACGACCTGAACAAGTTCCTCAGGTCCCGCACCTTCCGGATGGTAACTCTGGCTCAGATCATACCATCCCTGGAGCAAGGCATGTGGTTCTGCTGCCTAGATCTTCAGGATGTGTTCTTTCATGTCCTGATCCATCCGTCCTATTGACGATTCCTCTGATTCCAAGCAGAGGGAACCCTTTACGAGTTCCAAGCCATGCCCTTCGGCCTGTCTTCAGCCCCCAGGGTCTTCACCAAATGCATGGCAGTGTTGGCGGCTTACCTGAGGCGTCAAGGGGTCCGGGTGTACCCTTACCTGGACGACTGGCTGATAGCAGGTCCCTCCAGGTGGGAGGTGGAGCGGTCCAGGGATCTGGCCCTCCAGACTTGCCTCGACCTTGGCCTCCTGATCAACAAGGCCAAGTCGGAATTCATACCTTCGCAGGTGATTCAGTTCATCGGGGCAGAGCTTGACTCCTGCCGAGTCAGAACTCGGCTCCCGGTGGACAGGGCGGAGGTTCTCTTCTCCTTTGCCCAATCATTTCAGGTTGGGCAAGTGTGCCCTGCCCGGGACTTCCTGCCTCTTGTGGGCTACATGGCGGCCTGCACCAGCATGGTCCGATGGGCCTGCTGGCATATGTGTTCCTTCCAGTGGGAAGCTGAAGCTGCAGCTGGTAGACCAGCAGCCAAGTCGGCAATAGCTCGATGGATTACATCTTGCATTGACCTCTGCTGTAGGTTGTCGGGTAGGGAGCCTCCCGTAGGGCTTAAGGCTCATTCCACCCGCCATACCGCTGCGTTGGTGACTGCTTCTAGGGACATCCCTATCCAGGAAATCTGCAAGGCTGCTACCTGGAAGTCAGCACATACCTTTATTTCCTATTACCACAACGACCTTGAGTCATGCCAGGATGCTGGTTTTGGAGCCTCAGTTCTCCAGTCCCTCTTTCCTAAGTAGGGGGTGTGCATCTTGCCTCCCTCTTCCCGGAGAACTGCTTGGAGTCTGCCAAGAAGTATGGCTAGAACAACATATCCACGATCCTAGAAAAACAGGTTACTCACCTGTAACAGTAGATCTTACTTCGAGAGGATTCCTGCAGTAGGTCTTCACATATAGGATTGCGCCTCCTGGTGTCAGGTTCCAACGGCAGACTTGTAGATAGCAATCATCAGCGGGGACCGGCCCCGACATCAGGTGACATGACCTTTCCCACCGTCGCCTCAGTTCGTTCGGCTCATGAGTTAGAACAGCAATCTAATGCCCGCGTGTCAAGTTGAAGCTTTTCTTCATATTATAACTTTTTTCCTCACTAATTCAACCGATTGTATGTTGACTCATCTAAAGAAGAAGTGTTCTAAGTGCGGAGCCCAAATCCCACATGGGGACGACCATTCTCACTCCCTCCCTCTTGTGTCTAGGCCCCAAGCACAACTCCGACGAGTGTGCTATCTGCCAGGCCTTCAATCAAGCCACTAGAACCAGTCACAAGTGGACCCTTGAGGCCCACCTCCTTACCCAACGTCTGGTGTCAATGGAAAAGGAGCTCCAGGAGTTGAGGGAAAGGTCGTCGTTGCCGGCCCCAAGAAAAAAGGACAAGGAGAAGCGCAGGGACAGGAGTCCGTTGCCACACAGGAGGCCTGCTGCAAGAACTGTGAGTACTCCTTCAGGTACCCTGTTCGCCTCTTTGGGCCGGGCACCTTCTCCCTCTCCTGCCGAGGTGAGCGGGCAGCCGGGGGTAGCCTCTATCGAGGTCTCTGTTGTGTCTCCTCCCAGCACTGCCGATAAGTCACCCCTCGACTCTGTCGATGGGTGCACAGCCTTAACCGATACACCTAGTGGCGGCCTTCCTGCTTCCACTAGCCCAATTAGGTCCGATAAGTCGAACGACAGATCTTCCGTCACCTGTCCGGACCCTTCCTCTTGCTCGTCGGGCTCCCGTGTGGCTCCTGACCCTGGGCCGGGTGTGCTGCAGAGAGACTCTTCATCCCTCCGGGTTCTTCACCCCAGGGATTCGCCACCCGTTCCTGACTTGTCCCTGCTGTCAGGATCGCTCCTTGACCTTTTGTTGGGGTCCCTCCCGAAATTACACCCTTAGCCAGGTCTTTTGCTGCTTCCAGACAGGAGTCCGTCGCCGGCTGGGGATCCCCCTATGGAGCCTTCTCCCTTGGGACTGTCGGGGGCCCTTCCGGATCCCACGCCACCTTGTGGCCCTTTGGCACTGCCCCTGGTGGGTCCAGTTGAACCTCCAGGCGGTTTTCTGGGGCCAGTCCTCCACGCACCGCCGCCAGGCGGCCTGCCGTCAGCACCTCAGTACCCGACAGCAGGCCTCGTGCCTCCATCGCTGGGATACCCGACACCGGGATACCCTGGGTACACACCTTATTATAACCCAGGATTGCAATACTCCTGGCAATACCCACAGTACCCAGGCTACCCGGGCTTCCAGCCTCCTCCTTCTCCTCCTGCTCCTCCACCTGCAGTGCCAGATCGCGAGTCGATACCCATGTGGTAGCAGGATGCCATGACCCAGCTCGTCACGAAGTTAAGGCAGTTCATGGGGGACATCCCTCTACCTAGGGTTCCTCCCCCCACTGCCTCCCTTTGTACGAGGAGTGGGCTCTCTACCTGTAGACTCCTCTGGGGTAGACCCTTCCATCCCCAGTGGTTCTGAACCTACCGATTCGGACTCTGAGTCTGACCCTTCGGACCCTCGGTCCCCAGTCGAGGTACCACCCAAGGAGTCTCCAAAATCTCCTCCAGAGGATCACTCCTTTGGGGACCTTTTGTGCACTATTCAGGCAGCAGGAGGCTGGCCTTCCAAAGAAGTGGACCCCCAGCGTAAGAGGCTGGCGGAACATTTAGATCTTGCCACTACAGATCCCCTACCCATTCCCCCCGGATGGGTCCTCACGAGGATCTGGTAACTACTATCTGGCTGCAGCTGTCATCCATTCCTGCTGTCTCCAGAAAGGCAGATCATACCTACTATCCCCCAGAAGGGATTCAGCATCTTACTGCTCATCCTAAAGCTGACTCTATGGTGATTACTGCCACTCATGACCGGTCAGCACAACCAAAGCACCTGAGTTCCTCGCCCTCTGACGAGGACTCTAGGCAGTTGGATCAGCTTTGCCGGAAGGTTTATTCCTCTTCCTCCTGCGCCATCCGGTCCCTCAACTATGTTTCTCACAGGTGGCATTCCAGAAGGCCTCTCTCTCTCTCTCTCTCTCTCTCCAAGCTAGAGAGGGACCTTCAGGAGGTCCAGGTTGAGTCACTCCAGAATAAGTTACTTGACAAAGTCAGAATGGGCAAGTCTTCTTGTCGTCATTTTTAGTTCCATGCACTCCCCTTTGGCCTTTCCTCGGCCCCCCACATGTTCACCAAGTCTTTAGCAGTGGTTGCAGCTTTTCTTTGCCACCAGGGCGTTTACATGTTCCCGTACCTGGATGACTGGCTCCTCGCAGCACCCTCTCTGAACAGCCTGAAAGAGTCTCTCTCTCTCTCTCTCTCTTTCACTCTGAGCTTGTGTGGTCTTCTGGGTATCACGGTCAATCTGCCCAAGTTCCAGCTAGTACCATCACAACGGCTCCAATTCATTAGAGCAGTACTAGACACAGTTCAGAGCAAGGCTTTTTCTGCCGTCAGATCGAGCCAAGACCTTAATATCTTAAGCCAGTTTCGTGGCCCAGGCTCGGTGGATCCCAGCACATGCGGTGCTTTATCTCTTGGGACTGATGGCAGTGGCCATTTTGACCGTTCCACTGGCCAGACTTCACATGAGGGTCACCCAATGGTCTCTTCAAGTCTAGTGGGACCAGAGGACGGACGACATGAACCAGAAGGTCATGATCTCCAACAGCCTACAGAAAGATCTTTGCTGGTGGCAAGATCTTTCCAATGTTTTACAGGGAGCCCATCTTCATTCCCCTATCCATACTCAGATCCTTACCAACGACTCCTCAGACTTGGGCTGGGGGGCCCATCTGGGGGTTCACAAGACACAAGGGCCTTGGTCCAACCAGGAGCTTTTGCTCCATATCAATGTCCTGGAGACCAGAGCAGTTCTGTATGCCCTCCAGGTGTTCCAGTCCCTCTTGTTACTGGGATCACTTCTTATCCAGACGGACAACATGTCCACTGTCTGGTACAACAACAAACAGGGGAGGAACTCTCTCGTACCCTCTCTGCAGAGAATCAATGAGAGTTTGGTATTGGGTGATTCAGCACAGCCTTTACCTGACAGCAGTCCACGTTCCAGGTGTAAGCAACGTCCTGGCGCACAGTCTCAGTTGATCAGTAGCCAGGGCTCATGAGTGGGAGTTAAAGCTAGAGGTGGTCAAAGATCCCTTTCTTTGATGGGGTCGGCCAGAGATAGATCTGTTCGCCTCCCCATTCAACGCAAAACTACCCAGCTTTTGCTTGCTCGTTCCCGGGCATGGTGCTTTTTGGTGAGACCCACTGTCTCTCTCCTGGACAGGAGGTTTCTTTACGCTTTTCCTCCCTTTCCTCTCATTCAGAAGGTTGTGGTGAAACTTCAGGAGGAAGGAGCACATTTGATTCTGATCACTCCTCTCTGGCCCCACCAGATTTGGTTTCCCCCTCTTGCAGCATCTGGTGCTAGAACCTCCGGTCCCCCTGCTGTTATCCCACGACCTTCTGACTCAGGAGCAGGGCACCCTGGTGCATCCAAGTCTTCAGTCTCTCCATCTTCATGCGTGGCACCTGTGGACATAGCTATAGTGTTTCTTCGCAGGTTGCTCATATCTTGGTGGAAGCCAGAAAAACTTTTACCAGATCCACCTACGCCAGGAAGTGGAAAAGATTCTCGATTTGGGCCCTAGCCAAGAGCTGGGATCCCTTTTCGTGCCCAGCTGCTCAGGTATTAGAGTACCTCGCACATTTGTCAGAGACTGGCTTTTGTTATTCCTCCATTAAGGTTCATCTCTCTGCGGTGTCGACCAACACCTCCCGGTGGAGGGCAAAACTTTGGCTCAACTGGAGGTTGCCAAAACTTTTTTGAAAGGCATCCTCTACTTGAAACCTCCGGCCTGGAATCCTTGTCCCCCCGGGACCTGAATTTTATGGTAGAAAAGCTGACCTTGCCTCCTGTTGAACCAGCCTCTAGCTGTGACATGCGCTTCCTTTCTTGGAAGATTTTGTTTTTAGTTGCAGTCACTTCCGCCAGCAGGGTTTCAGAACTTCAGGCGTTTGTCTTTAAGGAACCCTATTTAATTTTTCATGGGGACAGAGTAGTCCTTCGGACTAACCCTTCATTTTTTCCCGAGGTAGTTTCAGAAACCACTCTTAACCAGAGTGTCGAACTGCCTGTCTATTATCCACAGCATTCTAACGGGGGAATACCTTCTGCACACTCTTGAAATGCACAGGATTCTGAGGTATTACACAAACCGGACTAAAGAGGTTTGTAGGACAAATCAGCTCTTTGTGGCCTTTGCTCCCCAGTGTCAAGGCAAGACCATTTCCAAACAGACCATTTCTAGGTGGTTGGCTAACTGCATCCACTTCACTTACTAAAAACACGGGAAATCCCTTCCTGGGGCGGTTAAGGGTCTCTCTACTAGGAGTGTTGCTACTTCTGCTGCCTTTTTCAGGAATGTGTTCACTGCAGAGATCTGTGCAGCAGCCACGTGGTCATCTGTCCACACCTTCACTAAGCATTACAGTCTGGACATTGCCTCTAGGCACAGAACTGGCTTTGGTCTTGCGGTTCTGCAAGGCCTCCTGTCGTAACTAGCAGTTGGCAACTTCTCCTCCTCCCGGATTTACATATTGGTTCTTTTGGACTGCTTGGTATTCAGTCCTATATGTGAAGGCCTACTGCAGGAACATAAGAACTTACCGTAACAGTAGATCTTCGAGGGAGGTTCCTGCAGTAGGTCTAGTTTTCCACCCACCTTCCCCCTACTCCTAGAATGTTTCTTTCATTTTCATCCTGCCTAGCCCTTGGGTCTAGAAAGGAAGCACGGTCCTAGGAGTCTTCGCTCCTATTTTTTCTACTTACCTTTCTTAAGGTCTTCGGTGGAAAAGAACTGGAGGGCGGGCGCGGGACTGCCCCCTTTACAGTCGGGCTGATGTCGGGGGCAGTCCCTGCTGATGATTGCTATCTACAAGTTTGCTGTTGGAATCTGATGCCAGGGGGCGCAGTCCTATATGTGAAGACCTACTGTAGGAACCTCTCTTGAAGATCTACTGTTAGGTAAGTTCTTACGTAACTGCAATTTCTAGGGACGTGGATATGTTGTTCAATCCACACTTACTGGCAGGTTCCTTGCCACTTTAAATCTTGCTGGAAGGTCTTCAAGCTGGCTCCTCCCACCCACCCGGGTGATAAAACTCTCGGCTCCGCCCCATGATGCCAGATCTTCCTTACTGCTTGGAAGGTCAGGTTACCTCCTTAGTGCTCTGCGTTTTAGGCCTGGATCCAAACTCGTCGGTTAAACCGAAACTTATTCTTAAAATTTTCTAAACTTCGGTCTGTTTCTTCCTTCGCGGCTGCGATGGATAAGTCGACTCCTGGATTTCGGCGGTGCCCATGCGGGCAGAAGATGTCTTGGACCGATCCGCATTCCACGTGCGTTTATTGCCTTGGGCTTGATCATGATCCGCAGGCCCGCAAATTGTGCAAGTCCTGCTCGGTCAATGTCCTCGAAGACTATGCTGCCATACTTCAGCTTGGGCGCCCCGAGAGACCTATTCCTCCGGTAAAGTCGAAAGAGGCCCGTTGGGCATTGTCCACGGTGGAGGGCTCGGCTGAGCAACTTGAGCAGATGATCGCCCTCGAGGAGGGGGCAGCCCAGGCCGCATCTTCGTCTTCCTCGGTCATGGCATTTATCCAGCTCTCCTTGGGTTCCTCCTACAGGCTTCTTTAAGGAGCTTTGTCAGTCCCTCTCTACAAATGGTGAGGGTTCCTCGGGACATTCCTCTCGGTCCAAGAAGAAGGATTCAAAGGGTAAGTCCCACCATCGGTGTTCGTGGGAGCGGGAGAGGTCCCCTTCCCCGGACAGTCGACACTTGACTTCGGTCGAGGTTGTGGCTAAGGCCGCTGGCTTCACGGTGTCCCCGTCAGGTCAGCCGGCCAAGACACCCGTCGACGCGGTTGAGATTTTTCTCGACCTGTCAGACGGGCTGTCGACTGGAGAAGCCGACAACCCTTCTTCACCGGTCCCCCTGGTGGAAACCGAGGACTTGCCTGCGCCTCCTGTGCCGGAGTCCCCGGTTAAGGTTCCCAAGCCGAGGGAGGAACGGGTTTCCCCCGCTCCCTCCCATACCCACCCTCGGAAACACTGAAGGTCTCGGTCTCAGCACCGAGGAAAGCGATGGCACCACTCGTCCTCGTCTTCTTCCTCCTCGCAGGAAAGGCTTCAGCGCAAATTGCGTCGATGCTACGAGGACTTGATGTGGTAGCAGCTCCTTCTGACCGGGAACAAGCCGACCCCGTCGCCTTCCCCGGCCATTAAGTGGCTGTCACCGGAGCGGCCGAAACAACCCCTCATGGTTATCGAGGAGCCGGCGCCGGTTGTTTGGCCAAAACCAGCTGCACCACCCATTGTGGTGGAACCCCTGCCTCCACAACCTAAATCTGGGGCACCGACCAAGGATTCTCGGTCGGGTCAGGGGTTGCCCCATCGGTTATCGGTCACCCTCACTCCCGCTCGACCTTGGCAAGTGGAGGGTGGCTCAGGCCCTCAGCAGCTGTTTGCAGACTCCTCGGAGTCTTGACGATGACTCCTCACTGTTCTCCAGGCCCCTCGACCTGGAATTCACTGGGGGTCAGTCGGTGGATGAGAGCTCATCCTCATTCCTGGGAACGCTTTGGCTCATCTCAGAGTCTACTGGGATGAAGCTCGAACCCGTTTCTAAGTGGACCAAGTATCCCCTCGCTGAGATACTGGACTGAGGGGATTCCCCCACGGAGGCCTTTCTGGTTGCTGAAGCCATTGTTGGCCCGGCTCTGGAGCTATGGCAGCGGCCAGCTTCTTGTCCAGCTTCTTCGGCCAAGATGGCCCGGAAGTATGCCATTCCCACTGGTTCACTCTCCGGATTCTCGGAGCACCCCTCCGCGGAGGGGCTCGTGACCGACAGTGTTTTCCAGCGCTCCAGAAACGCTCGGGACGTGGACGAGCCACCTGATAAAGAGTCCAGGAAATTGGACTACTACGGGCGTAAAGTCTGTGCTGTGTCCTCCTCAGACCTTCATCAGGCCAGTTTGGCCGTTCTGATGGCACACTTTTTGCACGCCCTTTTGGGCTCCCTGGATGAGGTAATTCCTCATCTCCCAGCTGACCTCCAGTCTACGGTCAAGCAGGTGTGCGATCAGGGAGGGGCGGTGGCTAAGCAACAGCTCCAAACTGCCTTAGACATTAGAGACTCTTGTGCCCTGTCAGTAGTGGCCGCAATGGCCATGCGCCGCAGAGCTTGGCTGCGGATCTCCACTTTCACAGTGGATACCCAGCACAAGGTGGCAGACGTTTCCTTCCTGGGTACCGACTTATTCGGTCCCGGGGTAGCAGGTCATCTGCAGAGGATTGAGAAGTCCAGTGCCACCTTGGACTTGGTCACGTCTGCCCAGAAGGACAAAGGCCGCCAGCAGCGTAAGCTCTTTTGGCCTTCTGCCCCTGTGGCACGACTGGCCCAGCAACACCAGCATCAGGGCCAGCAGGCTCACACTTGGCACCCCAAAGCCAAGCCTGCAGCTTCCTCCAGCAGGAAGCTGGGAGGAAAAGGTCCAGGAGGCCCTTCAGGCGGTCCTTCCTCCAAGCCTGCCCAGTGACGGGTTGAAGGGTGTCGCCCCCAACCTTGTCACTCCTCCCTGGTTCCCCCTGTGGGGGGACGGCTCCACCACTTCCTTTCTGCCTGGTCCGATATCACCATGGACCGCTGGGTGTTGGAGGTGGTAGGAAAGGGCCTGCCTCTGGAATTCGAGCAGTCCCCACCCTATCGAGCCATCGCCCCACGGGGGGCTACGGGGTCAGCAGCCTCTTTGTCAGCTCGTTGAGCCGACATTGCCCTGCTCCTACGGAAGGAGGTGATTAGGGAAGTGGCAGATCCTCCTTCAGACCCAGGGTTTGTGTCCAGGTACTTCCTGGTCCCAAAACAGACAGGGGGCTGGCGCCCCATTCTAGACCTTCATGACCTGAACAAGTTCCTAAGGTCTCGGACCTTCAGGATGGTCACTCTGGCTCAGATCATTCCATCCTTGGAATGAGGCATGTGGTTCTGTTCTCTGGACCTCCAGGACACGTTCTTTCATGTCTCAATCCGTCTGTCCCACCAGTGATTCATCTACTTCAGAGCGGAGGGATCCCTTGACGAGTTCCGGGCCATGCCTTTCGGCCTCTCTCTAGCTCCCAGGGTCTTCACCAAATGCATGGCAGTGGTGACAGCATTCCTGCGGCGCCGAAGGGTCTGGGTGTACCCTTACCTGGATGACTGGCTGATTGCAGGCCCCTCCAAGTCGGAGGTGGAGCGGTCCAGGGATCTGGCCCTCCTGGTCTGCTCTCAGATTGGCCTCTTCATCAATGAGGCCAAATCGGAACTCGTGCCAACGCAGGTGATTCAATTCATCGTGGCAGAGCTCGACTCTCTTCGAGCCAGAGCACGGCTCCCGGCAGACAAGGCTGAGGTTCTTTCCTCCTTTGCCCAGTCATTTCTGGTTGGGAAATTGCACCCTGCCCGGGACTTCCTGGGCCTCATGGCGGCCTGCACCAGCGTGGTCCGTTGGGCCTGTTGGCACTTGCGTCCCCTGCAGTGGGGACTGGCCCGCCAATGGTCACAGTGCTCCGGTCCTTTGGACCAGCCAGTGATAGTGACCCAGGAGATGTGGAACGTTCTCCAGTGGTGGATCGTTCTGGCTCATCTGCAGGAGGGTATCCCGTTTGTCTGCCCCCGAGCCGATGGTCACTCTCACGACCGCGCTTCTCTAATGGGTTGGGATGCCCATCTGGGGGAGCACAGAGCCCACGGCCTCTGGTCCCCTCAGGAGTCTCGATGCCACCTCAGACTGCTGGAGCTCCGAGCGGTCTGACTGGCCCTCACTGCCTTCGCTCTGTTTGTACGGGGTCAAGTGGTTCAGGTCCAGACTGACAACACCACGACCATGTACTACCTAAACCGTCAGGGCGGGACGCATTCCTTGCCTCTGTGCAAGGAAGCTCTCCGCACTTGGTCTCTCATGGGCAGACTGGAGGCGGATCTCCCAGCCATCTATGTGGCAGGAGCCTCCCAACACTCTGGCCGATGCCCTAAGCTGGATAGGTGCTGCATCTCACGAGTGGCCTCTCTTGCCAGAGGTAGTACACGATCTGTTGTCCCACTGGGGACACCTCAGGTGGACCTGTTTGCCTCCAGGGGAGAATGCGAAGCTGAGGCTGTTTCATGCCCGCCCCCTTCAGCAGGGCTCGCTGCAGGGGATGCCTTCTCGAGGTCATGGACCCCGGGCCTCTTCTACGCCTTTCCCCCATTTTCCTTGATCCACAAGGTGCTTCTCAAGGTTAGGAGGGACAAGTCGCAGGTAATTCTGGTAGCCCCAGACCTGGCCCCGCCAGTCTGGTATCCAGATCTCCTCAGCCTCAGCTCCAGGCTCCCGAAGTGGCTTCCAGCCCTCCCGGACCTGATCTTGGTCAACCAGGGGGAAGGTACTCCACCCAGACCTTCAGTCCCTGCACCTGACGGCCTGGTTCCTGAGCAGCTAGAGTTCCAGGCCTTGGGTCTTTCCGACGAGATCCTCAACGTTGTTGAGGCTTCCCGTAAGGAGTCAACCAGAAAATGCTATGCCTTCAAATGGAAGAGATTCTCCATTTGGTGTCAGGATAAGGGGTTGGACCCTTCTTCCTGTTCCTTGGCCAGCATTCTGTACTACCTGTGATCCCTTTCTCAGCTAGGGTTTCGGTCGATGAACCTTAAGGTGCACCTGGCAGCCATCTCTGCTTACCAGGCGTGGGCCGGAAAGCAGTTGGTGGCGCAGGAGAAGGTGGTCGGGCGCTTTTTCAAAGGCCTTGATCACATATCCCCTCCGATGCGAGAACCTCCACCTCTGTGGGATCTACTGCTGGTATTGGCTAAGCTCATGGGCAAGCCATTTGAACCAGTGCACAGGTGTGACATCTCTCACCTGTCATGGAAGACCGCTTTCTTGGTGGCTGTCATGTCAGCCAGAAGGATGGGAGAGCTCCAGGCGCTTTCCATCGAGTCTCCTTATCTGGTCTTCCACAGGGACAAGGTTGTCCTGCGCCCCCACCCGAAATTCCTTCCGAAGGTGGTGTGGTTTCACCTTAACCAGGTGTTGACTCTGCGGTGTTCTACCCCAATCACACCTCGAGGCTAGCATAGGCTCCATACGTGACCCTAGAAGAGCTGTCTTGTTATAAGGAGCGGACGGTTGAAGTTCGGGGAGAGGTTCGCCAGCTGTTTGTCACCTACGCTGAAGCTGCACCTGGCAGACCTGCAGCCAAGCGGACGATGGGCAGGTGGGTCACCTCCTGCATAGATCTCGGCTATAGGTTGGCGGGCATGGAGCCTCCCAGAGGGATAATAGCTCTTTCTACCCGCCATACCGCTGCTTCGGTGGCTGCTTCCAGGGACATCCCTATCCAGGAAATCTGCAGGGCTGCTACCTGGAAGTCAGCACACATCTTCATTACCCACTACCACATCGACCTTGAGTCACGCCGGGATGCTGATTTTGGGACCTCGGTTCTCCAGTCCTTATTTCCCAAGTAGGGTGTGCGTCTTGCCTCCCTCCTCCCGGAGAACTGCTAGGAGTCTGCCAATAAGTGTGGACTGAACAACATATCCATGTCCCTAGAAATACAGGTTACTCACCTGTAACAGGAGTTCTAGGAATGGTATATGTTGTTCATCCACATAACCCAACCGACCTCCCCGACTTCGACGCACAACCTGGCTTCCAGCGGGCTAGATCTGGCGTCATGGGGTGGAGCCAAGGGTTATACCACCCGGGTGGGTGGGAGGAGCCAGCTTGAACATTTTCCGGCACATCTTAAAGCGGAAAGGTACCTGTCACGAAGTGTGGATGAACAATATATACCACTCCTAGAACTACTATTACAGGTGAGTAACCTGTTTTTCTGTGTCATTAAAATGTTTTTTTTAATCTGAAATTTATATTGCTATAATTTGAATAGTTTTTAAGTTACAGAAGGTATTGTGTCCTGGCTACTTTAGCTCAAAGATCTACTGTTGGAATGCTGGGAGGCTCAAGAGCAGCAGAGAGAGAGAGAGAGGGAGGGAGAGGGGGAGGGAGAGAGTGAGACAGACAGACAGAAATATTCTAAGTTTGAGGGCACCATGCACCTCACATTTAATGCAGAAGTTTGACTGGCTATGAGACTGTTTGTCACTGTGACCACTTAGTGACAGTCGCTTGAGGCTGAGTATGAAGCCCAGAGACTTCATTTTCATGTGTATGATATAGCAAGGTATAGACATTTAGGACTGGGAAGGGAACAGAGGTTTTTACAGATTGGTTCTGATGGGATTAATTATGTAGACTGGGACCAACAAAAACCGGGGGTGTATGTCTTAGACCCAGTCAGGGGTGGTGTAAAACTGATTTGCACCTGCAGACTTTCATCACTGGTGACCATGATACTAAAAACTTGGGGCACACCATGTGTATGTGTGTGGGGTGGGATCCCACATCCTTCCCTGTCACCATGGTGAATGCAACTGGCAGGTCTTGGTGCAAATGGAGTTGCCCCAAGCACAGACCCAGCATGCGCTGTGATGGTGCATGCTTTAAGCTGGGCTGTGATGAAAGTGCGTGGAACATTAATATCCTAGTCAGATTTGTCCCTGTCCCTAACTACTCTGAATTTTCTGTTCACTGGTGGTCTTGTGGTCCTCCTCCTCTTCCTCCCATATATGTCCTCCTGGGTGGCTGAATGTGTTCTTTCCCACTTCCTAGTGTCTGGTTGCCCTGTGGTGTAGTGATGCCTCCCTTCCTAGTCCCCATGTCTACATTCCTTGTGGGACGTTTGTTTGTGGTCCCTTATCCCCCTTAATGACTGCCCACAATTATCAGTGTGGGTGAATGGGAAGGGGGTTGTCCCATCACAGTGGTGCACCAGTTCTAAGCCGTCTTTGTAACCATTTAGAGCAGGCAGAGCAACTGAGCACTGGGCCTCTAATACTGTTGCATCAGGTTACTGAAACCTTAATTCTAGGAGCGTGGATATGTTGTTCATCCACACTGTCTGGCATTGTCCCTTTCCCCTTTAAATCTTGGCGGTAGTCTTCAAGCTGGCTCCTCCCACCCACCTGGGTTGTAAATACCTCGGCTCCGCCCCATGAGGCCAGATCTTCCTTTCCACTGGAAGATACAGGTTCCCTCATGCTACTTTGCAGTAACAGAGGCCCTGGAGTCAAATCGACAGTTTTCGCCGGACTTACTCGCCTTAAAATTTGTAAGAGTGTACGATTCAGATCCGAACGCTTCGGATATGGAGGACAGGTCATCCCCCTAGTTTCGCTGGTGTCCTTGTGGACAAAAAAATATCTCGCACCGATCCCCACCTCTCGTGCGTATACTGCCTCGACGCCGTGCATGATACTTCGGCTTGCACCATCTGTTCGGCCTTCCATCCCACCGTTCTGGAGGACTGCAAGGCGCCTTTGGGTTGGGGAGACCAGAGCTTCGCAGAATCCACCGGTGAAATCAAGGAGGCCAGGTGGGTGGTTTCACGGCTGCGGGATCTGCCGAGCAGCTTGAGCAGATGGCGGCTTCAAGAAGAAGCTGCCCAAGCTTCCGCCAACCGAGTCTTCTTTGTGCCGCTCAACTTGGACTCCTCCTTCACGGGATCCTTCCGGGAGTTGTGCCAGTCTTTCCCTACTAAGGGTGAGGCGTCTTCGGACTTGCACTCCTCCCGATCCAAGAAGAAGGATAAGGATTTTAAACCATCTTCTTCTACCCGAAGAAGATGCTCCTGGGATCGAGAGCGGTCCGACTCTGAGGAGAAAGGGGTCTCGACCACGGTCAAGATCGCCTCCTCGGCTACCGGCTTTTCGGACCTTCCGTCAGGCCAGGGCACAGAAGCCGAGGATACGGCAGAACCGGCCGAGATTTCTCTCGACCCAATCGAGCCATTGTCGCCGACGCCTGTCGACAACTCCCTGGAGAGGACTTCCATTCTCTCCTTCCCTGACGAGGAAACCCATCCTGCGGGCATCCCAATTGAGGGACAAGAGCCGGAACCCCGGTTCTCACCGAATCCGGCTTCTCCCTACCAACAGAGCCGATGCCGTCGGTCTCGATCGAGGAGTAGGACCCCGTCGGTCGGAAAACTGAGAAAGGGTCACAAACACTCCCAGAAGAGGCACCACCACTGTTCCTCATCCTCCTCCGATGAGGAGAGACTTAGACAGAAGCTCCGTCGACGTTGTGAGGACCTCATGTGGCAGCAGCTTCTTTTAACAGGTCAAAAGCTGGCTGCCCTGGCAGTACCTGCTATTACTTGGCCTTAGCCTCTTCGGCCGACACCGACTCCCTCGGTTCCGAGGACTCCAATTCTCCCTCCGATGGGACCGGTGCACATTTCGGCTCAGCAGGTTACAGGCTCCCTACCAATTTTGGTGGAACCACCACCAAAACAGCCTCAGGGAGGGGCTCCCTCTAAGGAGGACCGACCGACTACAGGCCTGCCCCATAGGTTGTCCACTACGGTCACTCCTGATCGCCCTAGGGGCATTGAGGGGGACTTAGGTGGAAGACCCTTGTATCCGGACTCCTCAGATTTGGATACTACCGGCCTTCACTAACATGATGAGCTGTCAGTGTCAGGCATAGAGGAAGGGCCTTCTTCCTTCCAGGGCATCCTTCGACTCATTTTGGAGTCCACAGGTATGCCTCTGCAGCCCATTCAGAAGAAGGTGGAATATCCTCTCACGGATATTCTCAAGAGGGGGGATACCCCGACGGAGGCCTTCCTAGTGGCTGAAGCCATAGTTGGCCAGGCTCTGGAACTTTGGCAACGTCTGCCCGCATGGCCCGCAAGTACGCGGTGCCCATGGTGTCTTTGGCGGGCTTCACTGAGCATCCCTTGGCAGAAAGCCTTGTGACTGCCTCAGTGTTTAGGCGAATGGGCAGCTCTACGGATACTGACCGCCCTCCGAACAAGGAGTCCAAACTTTTGGACCACTTGGCCTGGAAGGTTTACGCGGCATCATCCTTAGGCCTTCGTCAGGCTAGCTCAGCAGTGATCATGACAGACTTCTCTCACGCCCTTTTGGGGTCACTTGATGAAGTCCTCCCTCATCTCCCAGCAGACATGCAGACCACGGTCAATCAGGTCCGGGACCAGGGCCGTGCTGTTGCTAAACAACAGCTCCAGATGTCTCTGGACATTGGTGATTCCTGTTCCCGTTCACTAGCTGCTGCGGTAGCCTCTCGCCGCAGGGCTTGGCTGAGATTATCCTCCTTTCCCACGGATACTCAGCACAAGCTTGCTGATGTGTCCTTCCTTGGCACCGACCTCTTCGGTCCGGGAGTGGCAGGTCATCTACAGCGCATTGAGCAGTCTAATGCCACCTTAGATGCCACCTCTGGTAAGGGTTCTTCGGGCAAGAACCAGCAGAAGCGCAAGAATAAGTCCTTTTGGCATTCTTCCCCTGCAGTTAGACAGCTCTTCTTCCAGGGAGGTCAGCAACAGCAGCAGGCTCAAGCTTGGCGCCCTAGGCCCAAGCAAGTTCCCCAACAGCCCCGCAAAGGAGGCCGAGGTGCTGGTCCAGGTGCCTCCTCCAAGCCTGCACAGTGATGGGTCGGGGGTGGCCTCCCCTGCACCCGTAACACAGTTCTGGGTCCTCCCGTGGGGGGCTGGCTCCGCCACTTTCTTTCCGCCTGGTCCGGTATCACTTCGGACAGGTGGGTTCTGGAAGTGGTGGGGCAGGGACTGTCTCTAGAGTGCAAGCGGTACTCTCCCAGCTGAGCCACTGCTCCACGGGAGGAAAGGATCTCAGTTGGCGCTCAGTCAGCCCTTCGGGATGACATTGCTCAGCTTCTCCTCAAAGACGCAGTAGCTCCAGTGCCGGATCCTCCTTCAGACCCAGGCTTCGTCTCCAGGTACTTCCTGGTGCCCAAGTGGATGGGGGGTTGGCGCCCCATTCTAGATCTCCACGACCTGAATCGGTATCTCGGGTCTCGCACCTTCCGGATGGTAACTCTGAACCAGATCATACCATCCCTGGAGCAAAACATGTGGTTCTGTACACTGGATCTTCAGGACGCATTCTACCACGTCCCAATCCGTCTGTCCCATCATCGGTTCCTCCGCTCCAGGGTCGAAGGGACCCTGTATAAGTTTCGAGCCATGCCGTTCAGCCTGTCATCGGCCCCAAGGGTCTTTACCAAATGCATCGCAGCGGTGGCAGCCCATCTGCGGTGTCAAGGGGTTCGCATTTACCCCTATCTAGATGACTGGCTCCTTGCGGGTTTCTCCCTTCAGGAGGTGGCGAGGTCCAGGGACCTGACCTCCGAACCTGCTCCCACCTGGGCCTCCTAATCAACGAGGCCAAGTCAGAACTCGTGCCTTCTCAGGTGATGGGCTTCATCGGGGCAGAGCTCGACTCTTGTCAAGCCAGAGCTCGGCTTCCGGCGGACAGGGCGGAGGTTCTTTCCTCCTTTGCCCAATCATTTCTGGTTGGGCACTTGCGCCCTGCCCGGCACTTCCTGCGCCTCCTGGGTTACATGGCGGTGTGCACCTCAGTGGTCCACTGGGCAAGACTACACATGCGCCCCCTTCAATGGGAGCTGGCTGCCCAGTGGTCTCAGCGTCAGGGTCTCTTCGACCAGCTGGTCATGGTCACCCAGAGGATGTGGGACGCTCTCCAATGATGGACCATCCTGAGTCATTTGCAGGAAGGAATCCAGTTTGTCCCCCGAGCCGACGGTCATCCTTACGACCGACGCCTCTCTCATGGGCTGGGGAGCCAACATGGGGGACAACAGAGCTCACGGGTTCTGGACCCCCGAGGAGTCCCGATGCCACATCAACCTGTTGGAGCTCAGAGCAGTCAGACTGGCCCTGTCAGCTTTCGCTCCTCAGCTCCGGGGTCAAGTGGTTCAAGTCCAGACGGACAATACCACGACCATGTATTACCTCAACAAACAGGGCGGCACGCACTCCCGTCTGCTATGCAGGGAGGCGCTCCAGATCTGGACCTTCGTCAGCCGGCTGGAGGTGGATCTCTTAGCCATCCATGTGGCAGGAGTCTCGAACCAACTGGCGGATGCTCTCAGCCGCATAGGCCAGACATCCCACGAGTGGTCTCTCCATCCAGAGGTAGCTTATGATCTGTTCTCCTGTTGGGGCAAACTGTTGGTGGACCTGTTTGCCTCCAGGGGAAAACACCAAGCTGAGGCTGTACCATGCCCCTCCCCCTCAGCAGGGCTCGCTGCAGGGGGATGCCTTCTCGAGGTTGTGGACCCCAGGCTTCCTCTACGCCTTCCCTCCATTTCCCTTGATCCACAGGGTGTTACTCAAGGTGAGTAGGGACAAGGCGAAGGTGATCCTGGTAGCTCCAGATTGGCCACATCAGTTCTGGTATCCAGATCTCCTCAGCCTCAGCTGCAGGGCCCCGGAGCGGCTTTGTGTACGCACCCAGACCTGGTATCGTTGAACAAGGAGAATGTCTTCCACTCGGACCTTCAATCCCTGCACCTCACAGCCTGGTTCCTGAGCAGCTAGAGTTCTGGGCTTTGGGTCTTTCTGAGGATGTCTACACCATGGTGGAGGCATCTCGAAAAGAATCGACCAGGAAATGTTATGCCTTCAAATGGAAAGATTTTCCATTTGGTGTCAGGGAAAGAGCCTGGACCCCTTATCCTGCTCTGTGGCTAACATTCTAGACTACCTTTGGTCCCTCTCCAAAGGGGGTCTTCGGTCATCGACCCTTATGGCGCACCTGGTAGCCATCTCTGCTCACCGGGCGCGGGCCGGTCAGCCGACATTGGTACAGGAGACAGTGGTCGGGCGCTTTTTCAAAGGCCTGGATCACATATCCCCTCAGGTGCGTGAACCTGCACCTCCGTGGGATCTCTTGCTGGTTTTGGTAAAGCTCATGGGCAAGCCATTCGAACCCATGCACAAGTGTGAGCTCTCGCACTTGTCATGGAAGACTGCCTTCCTGGTGACTATCACGCCAGCCAGAAGGGACAGGGAGTTCCAGCTGTGGACTCCTTATCTGGCCTTCACAGGCAGGCCAAATGTCCCCGCACCCACACCAGTTCCTTCCAAAGTGGTGTCAGAGTTTCACCTTAACCAGGTTTTGACTCTGCCAGTATATTGCCCTAACTACACCTCGGACGCCGAGTACAGGCTCCATACTCTGGACCTCAGACATGCTCTCTCCTACTATAAGGAGAGGACGGCAGAAATTCGGGGAGAGGTTCGCCAGCTGTTTGTCACCTATGCTGAAGCCGCTTCTGGCAGACCTGCAGCCAAGCGGACTATTGCAAGATGGATCACATCATGCATAAGTCTGTGTTATGATTTGGCGGGCAAGGAGCCTCCCAGAGAGATAAGAGCTCATTCTACCCCCCATACTGCTTCATCGGTGGCTGCTTCCAGGGACATCCCTATCCAGGAAATCTGTCGGGCTGCTACCTGGAAGTCAGCAAACACCTTCATTACCCATTACCACATCGACCTTGAGTCACGCCGAGATGCTGGTTTTGGGGCCTCGGTTCTCCAATCTCTTTTTCCTAAGTAGGGGTTGTGCGTCTTGCCTCCCTCCTCCTGGAGAACTGCTAGGAGTCTGCCAGACAGTGTAGATGAACAACATATCCACGCTCCTAGAAAAACAGGTTACTCACCTGTAACAGTAGTTCTAGGAGTGGTATATGATGTTCATCCACACGCACCCACCCGACCTCCCCGGCTTAAGGCGCACAACTTGGCTTCCAGCGGGCTGGATCTGGTGTCATGGGGCGGAGCCGAGGTATTTACCACCCGGGTGGGTGGGAGGAGCCAGCTTGAACACTTCCGGCAAGATTTAAAGGGGAAAGAGACAATGCCAGACAGTGTGGATGAACAACATATACCACTCCTAGAACTACTGTTACAGGTGAGTAACCTGTTTCTCTTGAGTTGCATGGTCTTGGTGAACGGTGGCATTAATTAAACTGTTTGCAAATGCACCCTTTTGTACTGAGAGTTGTGTGTTATTATTTATAATGAATAGGAGAATCTGCAGCCTGCTGGGCTGTTCCTAAAGATTAAAATCCTCTTGAAAGGTTGCACCCCTGATGAAGCCATCAGCTCAGGTAGGAGTATGACATACCCACTTTGCACCCATAGCATGAAATAGAGTGTAAGAACTGTCATTCATATTTTCCTGTTTAATATCTCTGGTTGCTATGTATAATTTTAATTCAACTGTTATTTCATTGGTTTCTGATTGTCTGAGATCTTTTTAGAGCCCCTCTCTCCACCTCCTCCCTCCCTCCCTCCCAGCTGCCTGTGGAAGCAGATGCTGACATTGAAGTGAATTGCCCTGGACATTTGAGTGCTTCTTTGAAGGACACTAATTCGCTACATATTTTGAATGTACAAGTCGTGATTTGCCTTTTCAGAATGGGCCATGCTTTCTTTGTATAAGCAAAGCTACATTTTTTTTTTGGTTTTGTTTTGTCAAACTTTTTCCCTCCTTCTGCCATGTGGGCCTGTTCCCCCCATCCAGACTGAGCCTTCCAGCCCTATCACCCAGCATCTCATGGTCTCATTGGCATCTGCCCTTATCGCGCCCATGTCTTCCCCCCCCATTGCAGGGCCCAAAATGCTGCAGAAGAATCTGGTTCTGGGATGGTAAGTGGTGCGAGGCCTTTGGAAGGTTGGTCTGTCATGCTTCCTGCTGCCTGAGGTTTTTCTCCATTTTTTGCTTCCATCAGTCCTCTAAAATGCTGGTCTGGGGATGTGAGGCAAGCACATGCATCATCCGCTGGCATCTCCCCACCTTCTGAGTCACCCCAGAGTGCACTGCATCCTTTGATCACCTAGGTGTCAGTCAAGCCCTGGTGTAAGCTGCCCTCCCTTCCCAAATGCTCAATCCTCCTCCTCCTGGGTGGCCTCCTACGACTTGGACACACTTCCAAACCCGAGTCACTGATGTTGTGAGCGATAGTGCTACTGCTTTGCCAACAGGCCGGCATAAAGCTACATTTTCAAACGAGTCTGATACCAACAAAGGTGGAATTTTAATTCTTTGTTTAGAATTATTGATCATTGACAGGAGCGGAGTCTGGTGGGGAGGGCAACAGTGCATTTTCCACTGGCGTTATCTTTAAAACAATATCTCTAGTTGCAAACAAAAACCAAGGTGATTACTAGAAATTGTTTAACAGTGCCACTTCCTACCCTACTATACAACAGTGGTACAGTGTCAAGCAACAAACCTTTTTGCTGTTAAAAAAAAAAATAATAATCTGTAACCTAAAAGACCAATCCCAGTTGTTTTAACACCAATGCCTTCCCAGTTATTTATAGGGATTCTAACCTCAGTAATGCTCAGACCATTCATAACTGTGTGCAGTCAGCCTGGTGGGTTGGACTGCCTGGAGAGATGGAACACATGCAAATGATGGAATTCTTTGCACGTGAGCATCTTTCAAATACTGCCTCTACCAACTGTAGTGTTCTAAGCCCTTCAGATTTTTCTCTCCGCCTGAAAGTCTGGTCGCTCGGAGTCTCTGTCGCCCTCTTTTGCGTGAAGAAGGGAAAAAAAAATCAAAAACCATAAGTATATTTAGTTTCTTTTACTGCCTCTGTTAATTGTTAGTTTACATTTAGTTTATTATTGTTTAAATTGTTGTTTTCTCGGTTCCTCGCGGTTCAGCATAACCGTGAGGGATCTGAGTTAGTTTTAACTTTATTTCGGTTCTCTAACTAAAGAACCTGTTCATTATCGCTAAATTTTGGTCCTTAAAAACTTTACTTGTAACCGCTTTTTATTGGTTACAGAAGCGCTGAACCGGTTCATATTTCATCTCCTCTCTCGGTTCCATCGGTTCCGGAACCGACCACAAAAAAAAAAAAAGGGAAAACCCTTTTTAAGCTGTTTTAAATAACCGTAATAGCAATTGGCATTTAGCGGTTGGGGTTTTCACTTTGTCTTTCACCATGACTGAGAAACCTAAGAAGAGAACCGGGGAGCCTGGTTTTAAAAACTGTTTAAAGTGTGGAGATGTGTTTGCCAAGGCAGACAAGCACACTTTATGTGTAACTTGTCTGGGTTTTGAACATTTGGACCAGGAATGTGAGATATGTAAAACATTCCCAGAAAAAAACTGTTGAAAAGCGCCTTGAAAGGCTTAACAAAAAAATTCCTAGGAGTCCCTCAGGCTCTGACCAGCTGACACCCCAGTCTGTTGTGGTTGAATTAACAAGTGCTTCTACCCCTGCCCCTGATACGGGCGAAAAAGGGGCAAAAAGAGGGAAAGAACCGGCTGACTCTCTGGTTCTCTTAAAGAAATTAAAGAAGCTCAAACATGCAGAACCCTCTCCTGCTAAACCAGGGACTTCTGCGCAGCAGCCTGTAATGCCTTCAGCTCAGGACCTAGCTCAGGCATTTAAAATTATCCAGGCTCTGCAGGGCATCATCCCTCAGCCTCCTGCCCCTTGCCAGGGCCCCCAGGTTGCTGCTGCTGTGTTGCCCCCTGCTCCGGAGCAACACTATTTCGAAGAGGATGATGAGCCTTATGAGGAGGATGAACCCTATCCCCCCAGAGGTGTCCCCTGAGCAGGAATTCAGCTCGCCTCCCAGAGTGTCTGAGGATTTTTCCTCCCATTTTTCTTTTCAGTAAGAAAATGGCAGATGCTCTGGATATTGCCAAAACAGAACAAGTGGAAGATGAGGAGGAGATTGAGTACCTCAATATGATGGGTTTAACACCCACAAAGGCCCTCCTCCTCCCAGTATATACATTCTTCAAGAAGGATGCTATGAAGCTCCTGCAGACCCCAAATTCTATTCCTCCAATTGACAAGCAAATAGATAAAAACTACCAGCTGGACAGGGAGGGAGCTGACTTCCTCTTCTTCCATCCTGATCATCAAGGGGTAATACAGCAAGCTGCCTGTGATAAAGCTAAAGTCCCTCTGTCCTCACACCCACCGGACAAGGATTCCTGAAAATTGGACAGTATGGCCAAAAAGGGCTATTTATCAGCCTCATTGGCCAAGAGACAAGCTACTTTTCAAGCTTATGCTGCCCAGTATCACACCTCACCCTTGTCAGATGACCTGGCGGAAACTGCCAGGTTTGGGCTAGAGGCGGCCAAGTACCAGTTCCAAATAGCTGCTGATCTAAATGACACTGCAGCCAGATGGATGGCTATACAGTGGTTCAGAGGAGGTTTGCTTGGCTTAGGGCCACAAACCTCACTCAGGATATCCAGTCAAAGGCCCTGGATTTCCCATTGGAAGGAAATGCACTTTTTGGGGAGTCCACAGTGGCCTATATGAAAAAGGTGGATGAATATAAGGCTACTTATAGAAGTAACTCTGCTAGAGACAGAGCTTCTTCATCCACCAGGCCCTATGGAAGGGGGACTAGGGGTCATTCCTTTTATCAAGACCCTTTTTCCAGCCAGTAGCCATGCCCCAATCAGCAGTACCACCAAGAGGGCTACTCAAGGGGTAGAGTGGGGCTCTATGCGAGGGCTCAGCCACAACCTCAACCCCAGCCTAAACAGAACCCCTGAGATGCAGGCCGCCTCCTCCCTACCTGTTGGAGACAGACTGTCCCATTTCCTCCCCCTCTGGTCAACCACCACCACAGACAAGTGGGTGTTGGAGGTAGTGGGCAAAGGTCTGTCTCTGCAGTTCAAATTTCTTCCTCGAAAAAACCCCAGCATTTCCACCTCCCCACCCCTAGCACAAATCTCGTTGCTAGAGGCAGAGGTTCAGAAGCTGCTTCAGCTGAAAGCAGTGGAACTAGTCCCTGCAACCCTGAGAGGAAGAGGTTTTTACTCCAGATACTTCCTAACAACAAAGAAAAATGGGGAGTGGCGGCCAATTTTGTATCTCAGAGCTTTAAACAAGCACCTGAAAAAGCCAAAGTTCAGAATGGTCACTTTGGCTCGGATTCTGCCAACAATCCAAAAAGGGGACAGGCTGGCATCTCTGGACTTACAGGATGCTTATTTACACATCCCCATAAAAGAATCTTACAGAAAATATCTCAGATTCAGACTCCCATCAGGTCATTATCAGTTTGCAACCCTGCCCTTCAGCCTTTCCTCAGCACCAACGATGTTTACAAAATGCCTAGCAGCTGTGGTGGCATTTCTTTGAAGACAGGGAGTGACTGTCTTCCCATACCTGGACAACTGGCTGGTGGTGGGCAAATCACTAGAACAGGTCACAACCTCTCTAAAGCTCACACCGGATCTTTTGGAGTCCTTGGGTTTCATAGTAAACCAGAAAAAATCTGTCTTCACCCCTACACAGACTTTACAGTTTATAGGGGCAGAGATCAGGACCCTACAGGCCAGGGCCTTTTTACCACTAGACAGGGTGCAAAGCCTTCAGGCAATAGCAAATTCCTTTAAGTTGCACGGTCAAAAAACAGCCAGGCAATTCCTGCAGCTCTTGGGTCATATGGCCGCATCCACAGGCACAGTGCAGGGTTCCAGGTTTCACATGAGAGACATCCAGTTTCACCTCAGGAGTCACTGGAGTCAGAAAAAAGATCCCTTTTCAAAACTCATTCCAGTGACAAGGCCTCTGTTACAAACCCTCTTGTGGTGGAAAAAGGAATCCAACCTAAGGTAGGGAGTCCCCTTCCAGAAGGAGGATCCTTCACTGGTCCTCACAACAGATGCATCCTTCTGCGCTGGGGTGCCCATCTAGGGAGCACACAACTCAGGGTACCTGGTCAGGGCAGAGTCCTCCAGCATATAAATTTGCTGGAACTCAGAGCAGTGCGGCTAGCACTAAAAGTTTTCTCTGCACTGGTAATGGGCAAAGTGGTACAAGTCAGAACGGACAGTACCACCACCATGTATTACATAAACAAGCAGGGTGGCACCAGATCAGGTCCCCTATGCACAGAAGCCATGAGAATTTGGACTCTGGCATATTCTCGAAAGGTGTCCCTGAAAGCCGTCCATCTGCCAGGAAAGGACAATATCTTGGCAGACACACTGAGTCGGATCAGTCAGTCTCATCACGAGTGGACACTGAACAAGCAGGTGGTGCAGGTAATTTTCTGCAGGTGAGGCGTTCCAGAGATAGACTTGTTCGCATCCCACCAGAACCACCAGTTGCCTCAGTATTGTTGCAGGCCACAAGCCCAAGGCACAATCCTTCTGGACGCCCTGGTACTGGATTGGTCAGGCAAGTTTCTCTATGCCTTTCCCCCTTTTCCTCTAGTTTTCAGGGTACTGCTGAAGCTCAGATCCCTCTCAGCTTCTCTGATATTGATAGCTCCAGATTGGCCCAGGCAGCCATGGTACTCTCTTCTGCTCTCCATGTCAGTGAGCAAGCCAATGCTTGCCTCTCAGGCACAATCTTCTAACCTTCCAATCAGGGAACATTGCTGTTCCCAAATCTCTGTCCCTCCACCTCAAGGCATGGCTCTGAGGAATTAGAGTATGCAGGCTTGAACCTTTCTGAAGCTGTATTAAACATCTTGAAAGGTTATAGGAAGCCTTCCACTAAGAAAACTTATTCTGCTAAGTGGAAAAGATTCTCTTTCTGGTGCTCTGGTAGAAACTTCACCCCAAATGATGCAGGGGTCTCAGTGGTGTTGGATTATCTGACTCACATTCACAAGGTCTGCAACCCGTTCTTTAAGAGTTCACCGTGCAGCAGTAGCTGCATACCTTTCTGCTAGGACAAAGGTGTCTGTAGTATCAGATCCCATTTTCAAAAGATTTTTCAAAGGCCTGATGCATTTGCACCCTCCTCACAGGGCACCAGTGCCCGCTTGGGATCTTAATGTATGTATAGCCAGATTGATGCGGGCTACTTTTGAGCCCATGGCTACAGCCCATTTAAAGTTTGTTACCTGGAAAACAGTTTTCCTGGTAGCAATTACCTCAGCAAGAAGAATCAGTGAGCTTCAGGCTCTGTGTGTTGAGCAGGACTACATTTCCTTCCACAGGGATAAGGTAGTCCTCAGAACAAGCAGACAATTCCTTCCCAGAGTCGTTTCAGATTTCCTTCTGAACCAATCAGTCACTCTGCCTGTCTTCTTCACAGACCATACAAGCTCTGGTGAAAGAAGGCTTCACAGTCTGGATGTGAAAAGAGCTCTCAGCTACTACATGACAGCTACTAAAGGCCATAGGCAAGACAAGAAACAACTTTTCCTTACATATGGGGATGTTGGAATGGGGAAACCAGCCTCAAAAAGATCCATTTCTCTGTGGATTGTCCAGTGTATTCAATTCTGCTACACTAAAGCAGGTAGAGAGTCCCCAGCTGGGCTAAGGGCTCATTCAACAAGAGGAACAGCTGCCACTATTGCAGCTGCTAGAGAGGTGCCATTATTGGATATTTGTAAAGCAGCTACTTGGAAATCAGTACACACCTTTACAAAGCATTATAATTTGGATATTTTGTCTAGAAGTGACGCCAAGTTTGGCACAGCAGTCCTGCAAAGTCTGTTTCCAAAATAAGTTCTGTGCCCACCACCACCAGGGGGTACTGCTTGGTAGTCTGCACAAAGTTATGAATGGTCTGAGCATTTCTGGGGTTAGAAGAAAAAATTACTTACCATAGTAATCTTCTTTCTTCCCAGTGATGCTCAGACATTCATAACTCCCTCCCATCCTCCCCTTCCAGAACTTCAGCCTCTGCATTCTGCATGCTAGTGCCACATAGCCATACCCTTCTGGGTACACTTCTCTATGCTAGACAGATTTGAACAGAGTTTTCTGTCTCTCTTAATAGTTTTTCTCATTGTATGGTGAACACCATTATTATACATAGATATAGTCCCTCCCTTGGAGGTTTTTTGAAGTAAGTTGTTTTATTAGGCTGATCCTAAAAAATGTTTTAATTAATTAGTTGTCAGATTTTTCCATGTTGTCTGACTTCCAGGCTTCTTACAAATCTGAAGGGCTTAGAACACTACAGTTGGTAGAGGCAATATTTGAAAGATGCTCACGTGCAAAGAATTCCATGATTTGCATGTGTTCCATCTCTCCTGGCAGTTCAATCCACCAGGCTGACTGCACAAAGTTATGAATGTCAGAGCATCACTGGGAAGAAAGAAGATTACTATGGTAAGTAATTTTTTCTTACGTAAGAACTTACCGTAACAGTAGATCTACTAGAGGAGCTCTTGCAGCATGTGGCTTTCCCACCCACTTGCCCCTTGGGACAAATATCACATCTTCTCTTTGGGGATGGGAGATCCTCTTTGGTTCTCCATCTGTATTTTCAGCCGTGTCTCCATCGGGAGAACTGAGGTGGGACTGCCCCCTTTATACCACGTCTGATGTTGGGCGGAGCCAGCGTCAGGGAGGCTGTCCCCCACCACAGACTGCTAGCTAGAAAATGTTTTCAGTAGGGTCCTAACACCTGTTGGCCTTAGTCCTAATGGTATTACCTGCTGCAAGAGCTCCTCTCGAAGATCTACTGTTACAATAAGTTCTTACGTAACTGTACTTTTCCTGTCAGCAATCGCCTTGGCTCTGTGAGTGGTTCCTCCCCCTTCTTCATCGCCCTTTGCTCACTCACAGGTTCTACCCCTCAGCTACTTGGACTGCTGTTCTGTAGTCTGGAGCCCCCACTTTAAAAGAGGTATTTCCAGCATGGAGAGGATACAGCATAGGGCAACCAAGATGGTGGTTGGTTGAGGGCTGGAATATGTGAGAATAGAGTTCGGGAGCTGGGTCTGTACACACTTGAGATGAGGAGAAGGAGAGGAGACATGCTACAAATGTTCAAAATTGTTAGAGACCAAGAATTGATGGACAGACTGGGGATGAGCCCGTACCAAAACAAAGACAACCTGAGATGCCACAGTTCAGCAAGTTCGTACCTACCACTGTACTAAAAATATCAGAAGTTTTTTTTTCCATTCAGAGCAGTACACTGTTGGAACTTTCTCTTGAGAGAACTGGTATCAGCAACAATGTTAAAAATAGGCTGGATGTATACCTTGCAAGTAAAGAGTATTGAAACCCCGACTAGGTGGGAGACAGGCCCGATGGGCTAATGCCTTCTCCTTTTTCAACAAACCAATATAGTACCCAGTATAGCTATCACCCCTCGCTGCCCCTCAACCATTGTCTGTGATATCCTGACAAGTTCTCTCCCTCTGCCATGACCGCTGCCTTTCTCAGGTACCTTTCCCTCCGCCATCACCCCTGACTCTCCCTCACAGGTTCTCCCCCCTCTGCCGTCACCGCAGCTGTCTCTAGCTTTGTCACAGGTCCTTCCCTCTTAGGCATTCCCCTTGGCTCTCCCTCACAATTTCTCCCTCTCAGCCATCACCCTTGACTCTCTCACTCCCTCACAGGTTCTCCCCCTCAGCCATTGCCCCTGGCTCTCTCACATGTTCCTTACCCTCAACCATCGCCCCTGGCTGTCTCACAGGTTCTTTGCCTCAGCTATTGCCCCATACTCTCCCTCACAAGTTATTCCCCTCCACCACTGCCCCTAGCTGTCTTTCGCAGGTCCTTCACCCTTCAGCAGTCACCCCTGGCTGTCTCTCACAGGTCCCTGTCCTTTCGTTGTTGGCTCTGGCATTCTCACAGGTTCTTCCTCCTCCTCCAACATCACCCATGGCTCTCTCTCATAGGTCCTTCCCTCTCAGCCATTGCTCCTGACTCTCTCTCAGAGGTTCCCTTCCCTCAGCCATCACCGCTGGCTCTCTCACAGGTCCTTCCCCCTCTGCCATCCTCCCTGACTTTCTCACAGGTTCTTCCCCTGCTGCCATCGCCCCTGGCTCTCTCAGAGGTTCTTTTCCCTCTGCCATCTTCCCTGGCTCTCTCACAGGTCCTTTCTTCTCTGCCATCGTCCTTGTCTATCTCAGAGGTTCCTCTCCTGCCACCACTGCCCTGGGCTCTCTCTTACCGGTTCTTCCCCTTTCGCATTCACCCCGGCTCTCTCATAGGTTCCCCCTTCCTGTTTTCAGAGATCCTATCCCTCTTTCTCCTTCCTGTTTGCATTTATGTACTGGGCGATGGGTTTGGAGTTGTCCGCAGCCCCTACTGGTCTCCAAGCTTCCAGGTTCCAAGTCTTCAGATTTTGTTCCTTGATTTCTTTTATTTTTTAATTTAAAATATGAGTTGGCTTTGGAAAATTTCTTCCCACTTATTAGCTTGTCTTCAGAGTATGGAAATTGCCTTTTGCATGTCTTTTGCTGATGATGGAAATGGTGGGTACTTTGCTGATTATATTAAGTTGATTTCCTGTGTTGATCTTTATTTGTGTAATATAATTGTACATCATGCATGCCTGCAAGGATATGAATAACCTGTATACTGTATACTGCATAACAATGATTTTATTCCAATGTAGCCCTAGGAGATCTTCTGCGACATGAGGTGTCTCTCAATGTTTGTCTCAGTGCAGTTAAACTCGTGGTGGAACATGACAGGTGAGAAAAATCTCATTAATAGATTGTGGAAGCCAGCACTATACTGTGTACCCTCAGAAGATTTATATCAGTCTAACACAGCGAATGGCTTGTTTTGTTTTCAAATAACATGAAGTCTTGCTGTATTCTGACAGTTGCAGTGATTCCCAACCTTTGAACTGCCCCGGAGAACTAAGGGTTAACTTTCCATGCAGGGCATGGAACGCTGAGCTCGAGCTCGGTTGAAGTCTCTGTCTGGAGTGTTTTAAACTGAAACCGTCAGATTCTTTACTCCACCTCACTGAACGGTCGCTCCGGAGATTTCTCCTTCAGCTCCGTTCCAAGTCGATTAAAGTTTTCAGTTTTTCTTCGGTTTAAACCGAAAAAAAAGTATCCGCATAGTCGGTTCAGTCTCTGTCTGTGGTGCCGTGAGTACTAGCTAGGAATTGTTCTTATTTTCTGTGTGGAACTTGTAAAAATGTGGTCGGTTCAGCAGAACCGACCATTTGATTGTGAATTTTGCTATATTTAGTGTGTGGTTACCGGTTCTTATCGGTTCTAAAAAAAAACATGTTTTAACTGTTTTTTTCCCATACCCGTGACACGGTTAGGAACCGATAAGGGAGTCTTGCCTGGCAGTTGCCGAGAAAAGGGTAAGTTTGGTTAGGCTGGCCATGTCTGAGAAACCCAAGAAAAAAACGGGCCCACTGGGTTTCAGCACTGCAGTGAGTGTGGGGAGGTCTTTGCCAGGCCGATCCCCACATGTCTGGGTTTGACCACCTCAATTCAGACTGCCAAATATGTAAAAATTTTCCAAAATGTACCCTTGAGAAGAGATTAGGTAGACTGAGGGAAAAGGAGGCCGAGAAGTCCACTGACCCGGATGGCCAGCCCGGTTCGGTTTCGACCGAACCAGAAGGAGTGCCCTCTGACCAGGGCGATACTTCGGGCAAAAGGAGAGCCGATTCTGAGGGATCGGTTCTGACAAAAAGGAAGCGCAAAGATAAATCGACCGGTTCAGATCCAGAGGTTCATGTTCTGACCGCTGAAGAGATAGCCAGAGCGATTCAGATTGTGGAATCGCTCTTTCCGATTCCGACCGATCCGGCCCCTTCTGGCAGGGGTTCGGTTCTGTTGGTTCCCCTGGTTCAAGAGTATACCCTTGAAGAATTTTATGAACTGCAGACACAACAAATCTTAAAGTCGCCTAACACTATGCCTCCTGTGGATAAAAGAATGGACAAGAGGTATACACTTTTAGGCTCAGACACGGATTTCTTATATCAGCAATGCAGCCATAGAAACATAGAAACATAGAATTTGACGGCAGATAAGGACCGCTTGGCCCACCCAGTCTGCCCATTTCCCTACCTGATGGATAAGCTGCAGATCCTAGTTAACCAGCAGCCTACTTCTTCCTACCCCCACCCCCTAGAATTGCCTTATGACTGTCCCATGCATGCTTGAATTCCACCACTGTTTGTGACTCCACAACCTCCTCTGGAAGGCCGTTCCATACATCCACCACCCTCTCTGTGAAAAAATACTTCCTTAAATTACCTCTGAGCCGCCCCCCTTCTATCTTCAAATTGTGCCCCCTTGTTCTTGCACACCTCTTTTTTTGAAAGATGCTACCCTCTTGGACTTTGTTGATTCCCTTGAGGTACTTGAAAGTTTCTATCATGTCCCCCCTCTCCCTCCTTTCCTCGAGGCTATACATATTAAGCTCCTTAAGTCTCTCTTCATATGTCTTCCGGTGCAGACCCTGCACCATTTTAGTTGCCCTCCTCTGGACAGCTTCCATCCTATCTATGTCTTTGCGGAGATTGGGTCTCCAGAACTGCACGCAGTACTCCAGATGGGGTCTCACTAGCTGTCTGTACAGAGGGATAATAACTTCCTGTTTTGTACTGGTGATGCCTCTCCCTGTGCATCCCAGTATCCCCCCAGCCGTCCTTGCTGCCCTCTCACATTGCTTGCCCACCTTTAGCTCATCTGATATGACTACCCCAGGTCCCTTTCCATTTTTTGTTGTTAGTATCTCACCCCCATTGTGTACTCTTCCCTGGGTTTTGTTTCCCAGGTGCATTACCTTGCACTTCTTAGCACTGAATCTAAGCTGCCATACATTTGACCATTCCTCTAACCTTGCCAAGTCCCTTCTCATCCTTTCCACTCCACCTTGTGCATCAACTCTGTTGCAGATCTTTGTGTCATCTGCAAAGAGACATACTTTTCCTTCCAGTCCCTCTGCAATGTCACTTATAAAGACATTGAAGAGGACTGGTCCTAATACTGAACCCTGTGGTACCCCACTACTAACCCCCCTTTTTTCAGAGTGGACTCCATTTACTATTACTCTCTGTGTCCTATTCTCCAGCCAATTCTTTACCCAGGCTGTCATCTTGGGACCCACTCCCAGGCTGGCTAACTTGTATATTAATCTTTTGTGTGTGACTGTGTCAAATGCCTTGCTAAAGTCTAGGTAGGCCATGTCCACAGCCCCTTCCTGATCAACTACTTTGGTCATCCAGTCAAAGAAATCTATTAGATTTGTCTGGCATGACCTTCCCGCTGTGAATCCATGCTGCCTTGGGTCCTGTGCCCCTCTGGCCTCTAGATATTTAACAATTCTTTCCTTGGAGTAGTTGGAGTAGTGCAGGCTGCAGGCTGCTGCCTGTGACAAGGCAAATATTCCCTTGGCTTCACACCCCCCTGACAAGGACTCCAGGAAGATTGATGCCATGGCAAAGAAGCAGTACATGGCATCTTCTCTGGGACTCAGGCAGACGAATTACATGGCCTATACAGCCAGGTACCAGAAGTCCAGGTGGGACACTGTACTGGCACTGGCTAAACAGGCCTCCCCCCCAGCTAGCCAAGGAGCTGGAGGCGGTGGCTGCAGATGGGATTGAGGCATCTAAAGTGCAATTTCATGGCTACATCTGTGGCTCTTCGGAGGATGGCTTGGCTCAGATGTACTAGCCTCTCGCAGGACACCCAGGCTAAGGCTATGGATTTTCCTGTAGTGGGTAATTGTTTGAGGAGCAGACATAGAATTACATGAAGAAGATGGACAAGTACAGGACCACTTACAGGAGTGCTCAGGCTAAGGAAAGGCAGGCAACTCCTCAAAGGCAGCAGTCTAGGGGCAGGGGCAGGCCTTTTCAAAGGCCTTTTGTACGAAGCACAGGCCTCTTCTTCCTTTTCGCAGAGGGGGTTCTTTAGAGGGAGAGGCAGAAGGGGGACGAGCAGGCCTGCATCCACTCCTCAGCTTAAAGCCGCTGCCAAGCAGACACCTTGATGGGTCTTTCCGGGTCGACTCTCCTATTCCAGTAGGGGGCAGGTTGGCTTACTTTGTCCAGGACTGGACGTCTATTACAACAGATAAGTGGGTCCTGGAAGTAGTAAGCCAGGGACTGGTTCTCAGCTTCAAAAAATTTCCAAAGATGAGAGCCAGATCTTTTCCACCTGCAAATCTTTTGGAGACCCTTGCCCTAGAGGCAGAGGTTTCTTCTCTCTTCGCTTTAAGAGCTATAGAGAGAGTACCTACCCTACACTGGGGCAAAGGACTGTACTCCAGGTACTTCCTGACCCCCAAAAAGACAGGGGAGTGGTGACCCATCCTAGACCTCAGATATCTGGACAAACATCTTTTAAAACCAAAGTTCAAGATGGAAACTCTGGGAATAATCCTTCCCTCTCTAAGGCCAGGGGACTGGTTAGCCTCCCTGGACCTCAAAGATGCCTACTTTCACATTCCCATCAGGTGCTCCCACAGAAAGTACCTCAGGTTCGAGTTGCCCTCAGGCCATTATAAGTTCAGAGCAATGCCCTTTGGCCTAACCTCAGCTCCAAGGGTTTTCACAAAGTGCCTGGCAGTAGTAGTTGCCTTTCTAAGAAGGCAAAAGATTTCCATTTTTCCTTATCTGGACGATTGGCTATTAGTGAGTCAGTCGCCAGACCAAGTCAGGTCTCACCTGCAAGTGACCCAGTAAGTGCTCACTTCCCTAGGATTTCTTCTCAACCTTCCCAAGTCAGTTCTCAAACCAGTCCAACTCCTTACCTTTATAGGGGCAGAGCTGGACACACTCAGAGCAAGAGCCTTTCTTCCTCTAGAAAGGGCAAGGGCTCTTATGGAACTAGCTTCTTCCTTCAGCCTTCAGGTATCCCGACCAGCAAGGCATTTACTCCAGCTCTTGGGCCACATGGCAGCTTCAACAGCAGTGGTCCAAGGGACAATATTCTAGGTGAGGGATATTCAGTTCCACCTGAGAGCTTACTGGTCTTAGAGAAAGGACTCCCTTACCAAACTGATTCCAGTGACTCCGACCTTGATCCAGGCCCTCCAGTGGTGGCAGGATCAGGACAATTTAAGGCAAGGTGTTCCTTTTGTCACTCGGCCTTGTTCTGTGGTCCTTACCATGGATGCTTCTCCTCTGGGCTGGGGAGCCCACCTGGGCTCCTTCACTGCCCAGGGCCTGGGGTCCCCCCAAGAATCCCTTCTCCACATCAGTCTTCTAGAGCTCATGGCAGTTTTTCTAGCTCTAAACGTGTTCTCACAGTCAGTTCAGAACAAGGTGGTTCAAGTCAGAACAGACAACACTACCACCATGTGGTATATCAACAAGTAGGGAGGCACTCGGCCCACGGCCTTGTGCACAGAAACCATGAAGTTGTGGTCCCTGGCTTATTCCCTGCAAGCTTCTCTTGTAGCAGTTCACCTTCCAGGCAAGGACACTGTGCTAGCAGATGCACTGAGCAGGATTTCTCAGGGCCATCACGAATGGTCCCTGAACCCTCAGGTGTTGAAAGTGATTTTTTCAAGGTGGGGCACTCCAGAGGTAGATCTCTTTGCAGCCCCAGACAATCACCAACTCCCTCTCTTTTGTTGCAGACCTCCAGTCTTGGGCTCAGTCCCCCTGGATGCCCTGATTCTGAATTGGGAAGGAAAGTTTCTGTATGCCTTTCCCCCCTTCCCACTCCTGTTCAAAGTTTTAGTCAAAATAAGGTCTCAACCTTGGAAGGTGATTCTGGTTGCTCCAGATTGGGCCAGACAGCCCTGGTACCCACTGTTGCTGTCCCTAGCAGTCCATCTTCCCCTGTCTCTTCCCAGGAATTACAACCTATTAACATCCTCTAAGGGGAGGATTTGGTACCCCAATCTTCAGTCCCTCACTCTCAAGAGTTTTCAGATCTGCATCTTTCCCAAGGGGTTCTGGACATCCTCAAGGCTTCTCGAAAGCCCTCCACCAGAAAGACTTACAACTCCAAATGGAAATGATTCAGCATTTGGTGTTCTAAGAAGAATATTTCTCCAGACACTGCTGAATTGCCTACGGTTCTGGATTATATGGTCCATCTTGATGGCCTAGGCCTCAGACCAGCTACTCTTAAGGTACACTTGTCAGCTGTTTCTGCATTTTTGTCTGTGGGGAAGCCTTCCTCACTATCTTCCCATCCTGTGTTCTGTAAATTTTTCAAAGGATTGTTTCACATCAATCCCCCTTTTGGAGACCCTGCCCCTGCCTGGGATTTGAATGTTTGCATTGCTCAGCTTATGCAACCCCGCTTTGAGCCTATGTCTTCAGCAGAGCTTAAGTACTCGACTTGGAAAACTGTGTTCTTGGTAGCCATTACCTCAGCCAGGTGTATCAGTGAATTGAAAGCCCTGTCAGTGGAACCTGGTTTTATCTCTTTTCATAGGGATAAAGTGGTCCTTAGAACCAATAGAAGGTTCTTGCCCAAAGTGGTTTCAGACTTCCATTTAAACCAGTCTATGTCTCTCCCTGTTTTCTTCACTGATCATTCTTCCTCAGGAGAGAGGAGGCTACACAGTTAGATGTCAAAAGAGCCCTTAGTTACTACATACAGCGTACCAAGGGTCATAGGTTTGACTCCCTCCAGTTGTTCCTCACTTATGGAGAAGTGGGAAAGGGCAAACCTGACACCAAAAGATCTATTGCCAGTTGGATTGTGTCTTGTATACAATTCTGCTATGAAAAACTGGGAAAAACTCCACCCTTAGGCCTGAGGTCTCATTCCACAAGAGGTACAGCTGCTTCCCTGGCTGCAGCCAGGGATATTCCTCTCCTAGAAGTTTGTCAAGCAGCCACCTGAGTAAATCCATACCTTTACAGAAAACGTTACTCCCCGGATATCAGCCTAGAGGTGATGCTCAGTTTCTCGCAGCAGTACTTAAGAGCCTAGTCCCAAAGTAGGTTCTGTCCCTCCTCCTTGGAGGTACTGCTTGGTAGTCTGCAATTGTCAGAAAACAGAAAGACTTCATGTTGTTTGAAGAAAAAATTACTCAACTTAGTAATTATATTTCTTCTAATGGAGTCTTGCTGTATTCTGACCTCCCTCCCTGCCTCCCCTCTTAGAACCTGGTTTTGGGAAGTGGGTGGGCAGGTGCAGTGTTGCGTCCCAGGGGTGTATTTGCTGGCACCCTCCTCCCTTTTGTTTGGGTACTTATTATTGTTATTTTTTTAAGTACATTGGGTTTAGTTCTTTGGTTTCCTGACCTGAGTCTTTCTTGGGGATCCAAAACTTTTCAGCCAGTTGGCTAGTAGAATTTTTACAATTTTCACATAGAATTTTTAGTTTAGGTGGGCTCGTAAGAATCTGACAGTTTGAGTTCAAAAGACTCCAGACAGAGACTTCAACTGAGCTCGAGCTCAGCTTTCCATGCCTTGCATGGAAAATTAACCCTTAGTTTTCCGGGGCAGTTCAAAGGTTGGGAATCACTGCAATTGTCAGAATACAGCAAGACTCCATTAGAAGAAATACAATTACTAAGGTGAGTATTTTTTTCTTCTTGGTGCACATGGCTAGATGACTAACCTTGTTGCTGAATCATTTAAAGGTGATAGAAAACACTATGAGGCTAATACATTTTGTTCCTAAAGGGCATACATTGAAACATACAAAGAAAAGTGATGGAGGGAAAGATGTATGAGTGAGTTGTGATTTCATTAAGGGATTCTGAGGAGAACACAAACCACAAGAGTAAAGCTGGAGTGGTCTGTCACTGGAATCACGAGATAGAATCCCAGTTCTGCTATGCTGCCCCATCACTGTTTTTCATAGAGTGAGACGAAACATTTTTTAGCAAGAAAAATGTTACAATTATTTAGTGTGTGTTTAAATTTTGTAGACGAGACAGTGATGGTAAAACAATTAAAGTTTTCAAGTTATCAAGTCCTAAAACATTCAGACTATCTGCAGCAAAGCACCTAGGCAAAACACAGTGCTTAAATGTACATTTTTAGAATTTTTGGAATGCTATGAATTGTGATGTTCTGTCAGTTGTCTGATGTATGATTCTGAGTGGCTAAAATGCCCATACACAACAGATGTCTGCCAGTTGTGAACCATGCACGAGAGCACTGTGATGTCACTGAATTCTGTTCAGAATGTTCCATCATACAATATATAATAGTTCTCTGGAAGTGTGTAGAGCTGGAAGTTAGAGACTTTGTCGGCAGTAAAACCTAATGAATGCCCGGCACAGTGGCACAAGACACCACCATGTGTGAGTCCCATGATCTAGTCTCCATCCATACGCTCTGGGCTATGGAGTCTAGAGTGGGATGTGGCGGCATTGTGCAGTGACCCCAAGGGATGGGACTGCACTTCTCACTGTGGGAGCCTCTCCTTTGTCCAGGACTATGGACAGCATCGATGTCACTGGTCATCATGCTACATTGGGTTTCCCCCACCCATAGGAGTGCATCACAGGGGCTCATTGACGGTTGCCAGGAGAGCTACAGATCTGGAAACCTGGATTTGAATCCCACAGCCGCCTAGGTGCTTACTGTGTGATCCTGAGCAAGTCACTTAACTTCCTTGTGCTCTCAGGTCGCATCTGGAAGCAAGCTTCGGCTTAGTATGCTACTCCTGGTTCAACAATGTTTCCTTTCCCTTAAATAACTTCTTAAGAGAGGGAAAAGCTGTCCACCCCTGCAAATGTGACTGCGCCACTGTTTGCCACCCTGATGCTGTCAAATGCACTGCTGCCCTCCCGCTCCTTTCCCTCTGAAAATACTCACTGGTGGCTGGCAGCACATGGGTTGGTCACTGGACCCGCTGTGGGAGTAGGTCACAGAGTTATTTGGGGAAGAGAGCAGAGTCGACTGGAAGGCAGTTGGAAGTAAGTTAAGCATGTGCGGGGCTAGCTGGAGCAGCAGAAGCACGTGAAGACCCTAGGGTAGGAGACAAAAATAATAAATTGTACAAAATACAACTTAATGAATGAGTGGGGACAGAGCATTACTGTTTCTGAAATAGGTATGAAAATATAGAAACTAAATGTATAGTTGTGAATATTATTATGTTATGAAATAATGCCAAATAGGGCAGTTTTTGAATACAAAATGCATGGCATACAAAGAATCCCAACATATCCCCTACTCTCTGTGTGCCAGTTAGTCTGTTGTTCCTCAGAGGAACTTCTTCATAAAAGGCCTATTCAATGTGGATAGATAAGAATGACTCCACTCCTGATTGTAGTTGATTCTGGTTTATTAAATTATTTTATAATCCACCCAACGCAGTGTCCGGTGTTTCATGGCTGGACAACTCTTCCTTAGGGAACACTGGTAAATGACAGTCTTCTTCAAGGATATCTCTTGCAGTAAGCCACATCTATGGAACTATAGCCGCCAGTCGCTAGGACCTCACAGAAAGCTTTCTAGCTAGCAGTCTAAAAGGTTTCACCCACAACAACAATATGAGCTGATGTTGTCCCTCCTATATAAAGTGGGCGGCCCCATGCCCTCCTCAGTTCTTATCCCACCGTTGACCGTTGCATGCTGGACTCCACAGAGAACACTGCTGCTTCATTCGAAAGCCAAATCTATGATTTTTCTTTCCTTTTCTTTTTCTTACCCTAGTTAGCAGTCATTTTATTTTTTAAAGTGATTCCTCCCATTATTTTTGTCTACCACTTCCGAGAAACTTTTCAAACTCTGTGGCAAAAAGATCACCAACAAGGATGATCTCGACACCTGCATCCATTGTCTCTGTGTGAGCACGATGTCCAGGCCTGCGAAATGTGCCATAAATTCAACCAGGCCACTCAGCACCACCATCAAAAAGTTCTCAAAGCCTTCCTCCTGGAACTGAAGGTCGCCCGCATAGAGAAGGAGCTTCAGGGAAAATGCACCTCCGCCTGGCCAGCTCTGTCCATGGGCTCCCACTCCTCCAAGACCCAGGATGAATCTGATGTCAAACACAAGCACCAGGATAAAGACTGGCCTAGGGCAAGGCCTCACCAACATGCTCTTGGTCTCTGCTTTGAATGCCGTCCGTTGCTGGGTCGTTGACCGCTTCAGCAGTGAACCCCGTTGCCACTCACACCCTCTCTTCCACAGGGTCGGCTTTGGCAGTGCCACCTGCCGGTCTCTCCTTGGCCTGTGCTGGCTCCTCAATGTCAGGCCTCCTGATACCCCCCTCAACGTTTCAACCCCTGTCGTTCAGGCCCACTGAGATCCAGGGACATACGTCATGGTGTTTCTCCAGACCTCTCTTGGCCGGCAACAGCCTCTCGGTGCCAGGATTTCCACATCCCCATCGACATGGTGACCATTCCCTCGATGTCAGGGATTCAGTTTCCCTTGTCGATGCCTCTGGCTGTCTTATCGACGCCGGGACTCTAGTCTCCTCTGTCGACGCCCCAGACTGCCTTGTTGGCACCAGGGCTGCAGCTGCTTTCGGCAACACTACAGGCCATATTGCCCATGCCAGGGCCTCAGCCTCTTTCATCGACACTGCAGGTCACACTGCCAATGTGGGGGACACAGCCCCCACCGTTGACACTGCTAGGGGTCCCGCCGCTGGTGATTACTATCGATGTGCAGACCATGCTCTTTTCCTTCTGTGAATTCATGCACTGCACTGCATTGCTGCCCCTTAGGGCTCATTGACGCTGGGCCTTACCAGGCCAGCATCCATGCTGACACCTTCCAATATGACACGGTCTTCACACCCTCGGCCATCGCCGTCCTCTGCCCTATTCAGAGCCAGGGGATGAGGATGAGCTTAATCCAGATTTCCTTCCTCCTGATAAGGAGGATGAGGACGCGGGTCCTAGGAGCCCTTCCTCTTTCTCTGCAGTTTCTTCGGGGAGGCGAGACTCCAGTAAATATACTACAGGGTCCCGCCCATTACCCTCCTCCTTCATCTCAGCTGCATGTAGCCATGGGGTTCAAAGCTGAGGAGCAAAGATATTACCAGGAGTAATCTGACCCAATACCTGGGTGCCAGATCTTCATCGAGAGGTATTTCAGTCATCAGGTCACTCATGGGGAACTTCATCGTTGGTGAAGCAGGATCCACATGGAAGATTTTCAGAGGTATCACTGGGGTCGCCCACGCCAACGTCGTCTGCCGACATCACCAACCCTATAAAAGCATCAGTGGCCATACTCCCTTCTCAGTTCTTTTCCACCGTTGACTCTGTTCACATGGGTATCCACGCATGCTGCGATGCAGTTTCACGCCATTTATGCCTACAACTTTTATTTGGTTTCGTTTTTTTAAAATTTCTTTTTTCAAAGAGATTCCTTTACTTTGCTTATGTTGAGAGTTAATCCTTCTGCTTCTCTCTTCCGTTACTGCCACTGCAGAAAGAAGATTGCCACTCCAGATGAACACTCTCTCTCTCTCTCTCTCTCTCTGTCTGCTGTATTGGGCCTGATCACAACGTCTTGGACTGTGAGCTCTGTCATAAGTTTAACCAAACCACTCTCAGATGACGAAACAAGGCTCTCAAAAAATTCGTAACTGAGCAACACGTAGCCAGTTCTGGGCAGGGGTCCTCTGGGGTCCCTCCTTCCCAGTCGCTGGTGGGTTTGTCGAGCACCCAGGCCTCTAAGGCATGAGACAAGAAACCTCGGAAAAGTCATAAAAAAGACCAACATCGGGATCGCTCCCTCCAGTGGCGTTCCCATTCCCCGATGGCCTCCTCTTTTTCCTCAAAGGGTACCCCTTCAGCTGTTGCTGCACCGACACCTGTCCCTGTCCAGGTCTCTGTTCCTACCAGACCCTTAAAGACAGTGCTGCACCCTGTTGTGCAGGGCAGCTGGTTGTTGACCCTTGGGTCATTGGTCCCTAGTTCGTTGATGCCAGGTTTGTTGTCAGCAGCCCTCCTGTCGAGGCCTGATACTTCTCCAGGCCCTCGGGCTTTGGGCTCTCAGGGCCCAACGGATGGGTCATCACACCCTGTGCCATCGAGTCCCCCACTGGTGATGCAGTGGTCTACCGTCGTCCACCCTAGTGATATTTTGACCAAGTTCACCTCAGTCTTAGTCCATCAGCTGGGCGCGTATAGGCCTGGGTCACCGGTGCTGTCAGCAGCCCTGTCATCGTTGACACCACTTCGGCTTCTGTGGGCTGTTCCCTCTCCTGCAGCAGGAGGTTTCTTTATGCCTTCCCTCCATTTCCTTTGATTCAGAAGGTGCTAATCAAGCTACAAATGGAGGGGGCCAACGTGATACTGTTTGCCCTATTCCTGCCGTGGCAGATATGGTTTCTGTAACTGCAACAGTTAGCGGAAGAACCTTTGATCCCTCTGCAAGTATCTGTTTATGCAGGCTCAGGGGACCTTGGTCCATCCCAGCCTCAAGTCCCTTCATCTGCTTGCCTGGCTACCGAGGACATAGCCATCACTCGGTTTGGGGTGTTGTAGAGAGTGATGGGTGTCCTCATGGCAGCTCGGAAGTCCTCCACTTGAGCCACATATGCCATGAAGTGGAAGAGGTTTGCTGTCTGGGCTGCCAAGCATCATCTGGACCCTTTCACTTGTCCAGTGAGCCAAATTCTGGACTACCTGATCTTATCTGTGTCAATCTTCACCATTCATCACTAGTGGGTTCAGCGCCAGTGCTAGGACCCCGTGGGAGATTATTATTTTTTTCTATGGACGGAGTCGACGCAGGACTGGTGCCGCCCTCGAGGGCAACGTTCTACGTGGCGCTCACGTGTTGGCCGTTATCTGTTGTTGAATCCACCCCAGCCCCAGTTCTTCTTCTCCCGTCATCGCGTGTAGACCTCATGTGGAGACTGTTCTACTATCAAGATTTGTAGCCTAATTGTCGGCCTTGTGTCTGTGTTACCTTGGTTCTGTTTGCCCTGCTCAATGTCACTTCTGGCCGGTAAAATTGTTCCTTTACTTTTAAGCAGCTTTGAGTACTGTTTTTGTCTTTATTTCTCATACGGTCATGTCTCATCCTGGGGGCAAGAAGCCGTCAAAAGTGGGGAGGCCTCCTATGCTTCCGTGCCCCTGTGGCCGCCTCTATTCCGTGATGGACCAGCATGACCGCTGCCTCTCCTGCCTTGGCCCGACCCATGACTGGACAACTGTGACACCTGCTTCTCCATGGACCGCCGAGTTGTCAAAATCCGCTGTTTAACATTGGACATGCGCCGCCAATTTTCAGAGGATGGGTTCGGAGTCGGCGGGCCAAGGCAAGGATTCTCATCCCTTCCTCCGGGTCCCCTCCCGGTCCTGCTCTGACCCATTCAGGAGGGGCCTCTCTTCACCCCTGCCACGGCGAGAGGATTCTTCATGATGTGGGAGGCCTAGTCTATCCCTCTTAGGGGACAGTCAGGAGGCACTGCTTTGGCAGTCACCTCTTCAAAGATGAAGGCTCGCTCGGTGTCATATTCTGGGCCTTCCGGGTCTGGATCAGCGCCGTCCTCTGTGTTGTCTGGCAGTGGTGCTCTTGGTCCTGGTGCCGTTCGCGGGTGGTGCCGCGGTCGGCATCAGGCCATCTCTCGGTACCGCTGTTGCTTCTGGCTCCATTTACGGTGTCCGGGATAAAGCAGCGCCAGGGTAGTGCTTCAGGCGTTTTAGGGCCTGTTTCAGTTTCTGGTACGGCGCGCGCCCAGACTGGCCAGCACTGACCCTGACTCTGGTGCCACTGCGGCACTGGGATGAGGCAGCGCCACCGTAGGCGCTGACCTTTGCTCCAGTGCCACTTGTTGCGCCTGGGAGCGCTGTGCTGCACTCGTGTCGCACTCCAACTCCAGTGCCATTCGCAGCACCGGGGAGTGGCCAGGCACGGTGTCATGCTTCACTCTGGTGCCGTTTGTGGTGCCGAGGTGGTATGTGGTCCGACTCGTGTTCCAGGAACTGGGGGGGGGGATCGAGGAGTCATCTAGCATCAGACCTCGGAGGCGGACTCTGGGTTTGTTCCAGATTGGCTCCCGGATTCTTTGGAATCCTTGGATCCCTCCGTTTCCAGCACCTCGGCCCCCACTCAGTCTCCCTCTGGGGGTCAGTCATCACTGGTAGGCCCTAGGGTCAGTGGTACTGACCAGCCAGCAGTGGTCCCCGTGGCTACTGCCGTGCAACCTGGGACCACTGTCACTTCTGCTCCTCTAGTTGGGGCACCCCCTTCCCTGGTGTGTTTGGACAGTCCAAGTTTGAGACAGCCCGGGGCATGCTAGGAAGGGGAAGGTACTGCTCCCTGGATGGACTTCTCGGAGACTGCCCGGAGTTGTCAGCTGCCTATGCTGGTAGCTGTGATGACGAGGTCCCTCTCCGACTCTGAAGGGTTGAGGAGTAGGGGTGTGGCGCAGTGCGCCCTCACCGGAGCCCGGCCAGGTTCTGGGAGGGGTCGCAGTGCAGACCCTCACTCTTCCCTAGATAGGTCCTCGAGAGGGACTTTAACTTCTGAGGTCAGGGGCTGTCCTTCTGGACTCACACGGTCCTGGTCACCTCACGGGGGGATTTCTTCCCATGGGCACAGCTCTGACCATTCCAATCCAGTAAACGGCTGCTAGCTACTGGGGCCTTCGGATTTCTCTCCTTGCGGGGAGTTTCCTCTTGGCCTCATGCCCTAACAGAGACCATTCTCCTGTTGCTAGGAGCTTGTCCCTCGAGCCTCTGCTTCAATCCCCGGCTATCCCAAGTATTCCCGGTCCTAGGGGACCCCTTACCTGGCAGCAGCAGCTCAGAGATTCTGCTGCACATTTCCCTGCCTATCTCCATGCCGTGGACCAGCAGGTGTTCCACCATGCTCCCATGCAGGCGGACCCTGAACCTCGGAGCTTGCCTGCATCATCATCTTCTTCCTCCTTGGAGGGAGAGGAATCATCTGTCCACATCTCCCCAGCATCTGATCTCTCTTCCTATCAGCGCTTCCTCGTGAGGATGTTGGACGAGCTCCATCTTACCCCAGTCCCTATCAGCAATCCCGACTATGTGACGTGTACCTTCCTAGGTGAGTACAGTGTGGCCAACTTGGTGGTTCCCGCCTGGCCTGTTCCTTTCCAGGAAGCATCACATCGGCTTTGGCTATGTCCCTTCTCCACTGTTCCAGCCCCAAGGGACCTATGCCAACGCTATTGCGCCCCCCACCCCGGGTCTTCAGGTTTTCTGCCTCATCCCTCTTCGGGCTTGACCTCCCTGGACACTCCCTTTGGGCCTTGCGTCCCTCACCGTGACCAACCCCCGGACTCGGACTCTGCAGGCTTCGATTTCTGGGGAGAAGAGTTTTCTACTCAGCACAGCTCCTCCTTTCTGTTGTGTCACATCAGGCCCACTTTGCAGCCTATGATAGTTTCTTGTGGTCCAGGCTAGGAAAGATCCTAGCCTCAGTGCCTGATACAGAGGAAACCAGGCAAGCATTGCCCTCTCTGCTCGTGGCCTGGAGCTAGCAAGGCACCAAGCAAGGGCATCTTATGACGCCAGTGAGGTAGCCTCCAGAGCTATAGGGACAGCTGTCTGCATTAGGCGGATCGCATGGCTTCATTTATCCCAGTTGTCACCCCTGGCCCGGAGTAGGGTGATCTTTTCCGCATACCGGACAACCCATCTTTTCTCCCGTAGGGTGAGATGGCGACTTTCAGGGTACCTTCCCTCCCCCACTGGGGGCTCCTCATCTCACCCAGACCAGTCTCAGGCCTCCCCAGGCCTGTAAGGGTTCTCTCCTCCAGTGTCTCACCCACTGGAGGCTAAGGGACATAGTCCCTTGGGGTAGTTTAGGGCCCCCTTCGGGGGCTCGGTACTCACCCACTAGTGATGAATGGTGAAGATTAACACAGATAAGATATGAAAATTATGTACCTACTGTATTTGTTGATCTTTCTGTGTATCTTCACCATTCATCACTAAATTCTGCCCTCCTTCCTCTGGGGCCTCAGTCACTGGGCTCCCTCCCTCCCCCCATGTGTCTCTTGTTATTTCTCTTTGCTCTCCTCTTCCCGTAGTTGGGAGAAGAGGACCCTGAGACTCCTACAGAGGAATTTTTTTCCCTCAAGGTATTATTGGGGTGTATGGGTAGGTGGGGGCTCTCTCCTGTCTTTGTTCTTCTCCTCACTTCTTCAGAGTGAATTGATGGTTAGGTGCCACCCGATCTTATTTATGAATTCAAAACTTTGAGTTCATTTTCTGAATACCCTCATGGCAGTTTAAGTTTTCCCCTATTTTGCAAAGGAGGAGAGACTACGAAACATCCCATCATTGCCCCCCAGGTTGGCCCTCCAGAGCATGGTGCTTTATAACTCAGGCTTTGCCTCCGGCAGCTTAAACCTTGGTAGTCCAGTTATGGCTATCATTATTGTCAAAACCCTAGGATGCAGGACCATTCCTGGTTGTGTGGTTCCCCCATCCCTCCCTTCTTCTCCTCCTCCTCCTCATCCGAGATTGAGGCCCCTTCCCTTTCTCCAATTTCCCATTTTGGTTTCTCTCTCCTGTCTCCTCTGTTGTTTATATCTCCTTTTAGTTCATTATATCCTTTCCTTTTAGCTATCCCTTGGGGTCTCTTGCCCTACCCCACCTCCCTTTCATTACACTCTCTGGTGTTTCAGAACTGGGGCTGGGGCGGAGTCGACGACAGATAATGGCCAACTCGCAAGCGCCACGTAGAGCGTCGACCTCAAGGGTGGCACTGGCCTCCGTCGACTCCATCATGGGAAAAAAAAAAAAGTCTCCCAGCGGGGTCCTAGCTCAGCAGCTGAACGCACTAGTGATAAATGGTGAAGATACACAGAAAGATCAACAATTACGGTAGGTACGTAATTTTCATATATCTCTGTTGAACTCGGGTATCCAGTACTCCTCCCTTAAGATGCACCTTTTGGCTGTCTCTGCCTTTAATGAGCCCATGGGTGACCATACCATGGCTCAACTCGATGTATCCCATACCTTTCTCAGGGGCATCCTGAATCTGAAACCTCCAATCCGTTCCCCAGTCTCAGCTTGGGATTTGAATTTTGTTTTGGAGAAGTTGACCCTTTCTCCTTTTGAGCCAGCCACGACTTGCAAGCTATGCTATCTTTCTTGGAAAGCGTTATTTTTATTTGGTATTACTTACGCTCAAAGGATTTCCAAGTTTCAGGCCCTCTGGTGCGAGGAGCTTTATTTATTTATTTATTTATTTATTTTTGGTATGGTATTTCTCCCGTGGTGCTGGCCAGCACTCCTACTCCCTATCCACTGTCCCCCCTCGAGGATCAGACCCCCTCCCTTATGTCCCCACAACTTACCCTTTATTGCAAGGTAGTGGGGAGCGACTTAACCTACCCTACAAGGATCTGACCAGGGAGACGTCTTCCCGAGAGTGGCATCTGCAGGGACAGCTTCATTCAGCCTGGCCAGCACCTGTTTCTGCTTTTCTTTCCCCCTAGGAGGTGGGGCGCACAGTGACACCGGTGGAGAGAGTGTGCACACATCCGCACACGCTCCTCCAGGCATTTGCCCTGTCTCCTCCCCCTTTCTGAGCTCTTGACGCACTGCCCTCCAGCCGGCGCCAGGAGCCAGTAGGGCACCGAGAGCTAGTAATCCCGCTCCCCGGAGAAGGAGAGCAGTCCATCGGGTGCTCAATCCTTCTCCTCCCCTGCCAACCCCCGGCAGCCCGTGCTCACTTCCGAACACAGGTCACCAGCGTGGCGCGAGATAAGGCGTCCAGCGCCTCAGCGCCACCGGGCCGGCTGCAAGGGGCTTTATTTGATTCTTCATAATGACAGGGTGTCTTTGCACACGAACCCTAAATTTCTCCCTAAAGTGGTGTCTTGAGTTTACCCTGAAACAATCGGTCTACCTACTTGTTTATTTTCTTGAGCATGCCAATCCAGAGGAAGCACTGCTCCATATGTTAGACTTGCGAAGAAGTTTGAAGTATTATCTACTTTGAACGAAGGAGTGCAGAAAGTTGAAACAGCTTTTTGTTTCTTTTGCCCCAGGTAGAGAGGGCGTTCAGGTTTCTACAATGTTTGTCCAAATGGTTGACTCTGTATTGTATTCTGCTACAACAAGCATGGCAAAGAGTTGCCAGGGGTGGTGAAAGCCCATTCAACAAGGGGTATGGCTATCTCTGTGGCCTGTTTCAAAGGGATCTCAGCAGCTGACATTTGCGCTGCTGCTGCCACCTGGAGTACCGTCCATACTTTCTTCAGGCACTGCAGTTTGGACATTGCCTCTAGAGCCCATGCAGGCTTTGGCAGTGCTGTTCTACAGGGCCTCCTGTCCTAAGTTTCGGGATGGCCTTCCTCTCGGGCCCAGACTGTCTTAAAAGCATCTGTAACTGCTTGGGATTCATTCTATGTGTGTGACCTGATGACTGAGATATCCCCGATGAAGATAGAACAGTACGTAAGAACTTACTATAACAGTAGATCTTACTTCGAGAGGGTTCCTGCAGTAGGTCTTCACATATAGGACTGCGCCCCCTGACGTCAGGTCTGCACGGCAAACTTGTAGATAGCAATCATCAGCGGGGACAGCCCCCGACGTCAGGGTGTCGTTACATCAGCCCGACTATAAAAGGGGCGGTCCCGAGCCCGCTCTCCAGTTCTTTCCCGCCGTCGCCTCAGTCACGTTCCGCTCGCATCAGAACAGCAATCTAACATCTGCATTATATTTTTCAAAGTATTTCTTCGCCTCTTTTAAAATTCATACAACAATTTTCTTCAATTTGATGTCTTCTAGACAGAAGAAAAAGTGCTCTAAGTGCGGCGCTCAAATCCTGCACGGGGATGACCAATCCCATTGCCTCCTCTGCCTCGGTTCGAAGCACGACGTCCAGGAGTGTTCCATCTGCCAGGCCTTCAACCAGGCGACCAGAACCAGGCACAAGAGGTCCCTTGAGGCCCATCTATTGACCCGACGCTTGGCGTCTATGGAAAGGGAGCTTCAAAAACTCTGGGAAAGGTCGTTGTCACCGGCTCCGAAGAAAAAGAAAAGTAAGAAGAAGCGTCAGGACAGGAGTCCGTCGCCATCTGGGAGGCCGGCAACCGTGAGTACTATTTCGGGAGCCCCGTCCGCTTCTTTGGGCCGGGCCCCTTCTCCCCCTCCTGCCGAGGTGAGCGGGCAGCCGGGGATTGCCTCTTTGGAGGTGGTAATTCTGTCGACTGATCCTGCTGGTAAGTCACCCCTCGCCTCCGGCGAAGGGCGCACGGCCTCCGCTGATCAGCCTAGCGGCGGCCTCCCAGCCATCTCTAGCTTGGCCGGATCTATTCTGTCAGATGGCGGCTCCTCCGACGCCTGTATAGATCCGTCCAATCTCCCGTCGGGCTCCAGTTTGGCCCCCGACGTTGGACAGAGTGAGGGACCAGTCGACCCGTCGTCTTCCAGGGTCCTCCACCCTAGAGACTCGCTACCCGACCCTTTGCTGTTTGCCTTAGCAAAGTGGCAATCAGACCTGCCATCAGGGGCCCCTCATGTCTCCCCCCCCCCTCGCCAGGCCTTCTCCGTCCACCGAATTCATTCCGTTGCCCGACAGGACCGGGTATGGAACCTCCACCCCCCAGTGCCGGGTGCACTCCAGGTCCTGATGCCTCCTCGGGCTCCACAGCACCTACCCCTGCGGGTCCCTCGCCTGAGTTCATTCCACAGGAACCCTCCTTCCTGCCTGCGGGCGCCCCTCCGTCAGTTACTCATTATCCGACGTTGGGTCAGGTGCCTCCGTCGCCAGGTTTCCCGACGCGGGGTTTTCCGGTGCCAGGTTTTCAGACTCCGGGCTTTCCGACATTATCATTCCCGGCGATGGGTTATCCTACTCCAGGACATCCCACGCTGGGCTACCCAGGGTACTCGTATTATCCGTTCTGGCACTATCCGCAGTACCCGAGTTATCTGAGTTATCAACCACCACCTCCTCCTCCTCCTCCCTCTCTGGTGCCAGAACTTGAGGTTGTCCCTCATTGGTGGAAAGAGGCTAGAGAGCAGCTTGTGTCGGAGTTACGACAGCTGGTGAGGGAGTCACCCTCAGTTACGGTGACCTCTCCACCACCTCCTGTCTCCAGAACCCCTACCTCAATTTCGGTAGGCATTACTGAACCAGACCCTTCTGTTCCTTCTGGCTCTGATTCCTCTGACACTAGTTCTGACTCAGATGGGTTGGACCCCAGATCTCCCATGGAGGTTCCTCCAAAAGACTCTCCAAAGTCTCCTCCAGAGGATCCTTCCTTCGGAGACTTGCTACGTTCAATTCAAATGGCTGGTGGTTGGCCATCCAAAAAGGTTGATCCCAACGAAAACGTCTTACGAAGCACCCAGATCTGGCCACCTCGGACCCTATTCCCATTCCGCCGTGGATGGGACCTCATGAGGACCTAGTTACCACAGTCTGGCAACAACCATCCTCCATTCCCATGGTCTCCCGCAAAGCTGACCACATCTATTATCCCCTGGAAAGGATTTTTCACCTGAACTCCCATCCCAAGGCTGACTCTGTGGTCATCACGGCAGCTCACGACCGCTCAGCTCAGCCCAAACATCTGAGTTCTTCGCCTCCCGACAAGGATTCGCGTCAACTTGACCAGTTTGGGCGCCAAATTTATTAAGCTTCTTCTTGTGCGATACGTTCCCTCAATTACGTCTCGCACATGGTTGCCTTTCAAAAAGCTTCTCTTTTGGACCTTGAAAGGGACCTCCAGGATGTTCAAGATGAAACCCTGAGGAAGAAGCTCTTGGATAAAGTAAGGATGGGGAAATCCTCATGCCGCCATGCCCTTCGGGCTACTTACAACTCGGTGGATTCAGTGGCGAGAGCAGCTGCCATGGGGATCTGCCTCCGACGCCTCTCCTGGCTCCGTATAGCGGGACTGGCGCAGGACGTGCAGTCCTCTCTGTTGGATGCCCCTTTCAAGGGTTCCCTCCTCTTTGATGGCGATGCTAAAGACATCATTACTGGTCTGCAGGAGAGTGGACGCTCCTTGAGGGACGTCCGTTCCTTATACAAGACAGGACAGAAAAAGCGGCCCTTTCGCCGCCAAAGAAGGTGGAACAAATCCCAGGCTAAGCGCCAGGCAAAGAAACGCACACCTGGATTGGTAGCTCAAGCCCCACAGTCCAAATTTCAAAAACAGGCCTCTGGGGCTAAAGTTCCCCTCCCCTCAGCGTCCTGACTCCTTTCCCCTCCTTCCGCTACCTCCAGTACATCAAGAGGAACCGTTTGGAGGGACGTTCGGCCTCCATCTGGAAGGTTAGAGGTCCGTCACCGCAGAAAACTGGGTGCTTCAGCTCATCCAGCGAGGTCACTCCATAGAATTCAGCGAAATTCCAACCCATCAACCTCCAGAACGGTCCTTCTATCCTTGGGATCAGGTCCCCATAGTCTCTCAAGAGATCCAGGCACTTCTCCTAAAGAAAGCCATAGAGCCTGTCCCGTTAAGCCAAATAGGAAGGGGATTCTACTCCCACTTCTTCCTGGTTCCAAAGAAGACGGGCAACCTGAAACTCATACTGGATCTCAGCACACTAAACATCTTTGTCGAACACAAGAAGTTTCTTATGTTGACCCTTCAGGGGCTCCTTCCCCTGCTCCATCAAAACTCTTGGCTGTGCTCCCTGGACATGCAGGATGCTTATCTGCATATCCCCATCCTCCCGGCCCACCTCCGCTTTCTCCGCTTTGTTTCCTTGGAGAAACATTTCCAGTTCTGAGCACTCCCATTTGGCCTTTCTTTGGCCCCCCGAGTGTTCACCAAATGTCTAGCGGTGGTGGCGGCCTTTCTGCCCTGCCAGGGCATTTATGTCTTCCCATACCTGGACAACTGGCTCCTCTCAGCACCCTCTCCTACCAGCCTGAAAGAGGCTGTCTCTTTCACTCTGAGCTTGTTTGCTTTACTGGGCATAACGGTCAATTTTCCCAAGTCCCAGCTAGTACCCTCACAGAGACTCCAGTTCATTGGAGCTGTACTAGACACAGTTAAGGGCAAGGCTTTCCTACCATCAGATTGGACCGAGACTCTTGCTTCTCAAGCCACACTGGTGGCACAGGCCTGATAGATCCCTGCACACTCGGTGCTTCATTTATTGGGTCTGATGGCAGCCGCCATTTCGACAGTTCCAATGGCCAGGCTTCACATGAGGGTCACCCAGTGGTCTCTTCGAGTCCAATGGGACCAGAGGACGGACGACATGAACCAAAAAGTCATGATCTCCAACAGCCTCCAGAGAGATCTACGCTTGTGGTAGGATCTCTCGAATTTGTCAAAGGGGGTACCTTTTCTTCTGACAGTTCCAACTCAAATTCTCACTATGGATGCCTCAGATCTGGGCTGGGGTGCTCATCTGGGGTCTAACAAGACACAGGGGTCTTGGTCTGATCAGGAGCTGATGCTTCACATCAATGTTCTGGAGACCAGGGCGGTTCTTTACGCACTCCAGGCATTCCAGTCGCTGCTGGTTCCGGGATCTGTCCTGGTACAGACTGACAACATGTCCACTGTCTGGTACATAAACAAGCAGGGGGGAACCAGATCCTACCCTCTTTGCCGAGAAGCCATGAGGGTGTGGTACTGGGCGATTTAGTACGGCCTTTATCTGACAGCAGTTCACATTCCGGGCGTCATCAACGTCCTGGCCGACTGTCTCAGTCGATCAGTGGCCCGGGCCCACGAGTGGGAGCTAAAGTCAGAGGTAGTCGAAGACCTCTTTCTTCGATGGGGTTGACCAGAGATGGATCTGTTCGTCTCCCCATACAACCCAAAACTACCCGTCTTCTGCTCGCTCGTTCCCAGGCATGGTGCCTTTTGGCAAGACGTGCTGTCTCTTTTGTGGACAGGGAGGTTTCTGTACATCTTTCCTCTAATTCAGAAGGTCCTGGTGAAACTTCAACAAGAGGGGGCCCACGCAATCCTGATTGCTCCTCTTTGGCCTTGCCAAATTTGGTTCCCTCTTCTGCAACACTTAGCACTGGAGCCTCCGGTTCCTCTGCCCATTTCTCTTGACCTTCTGACTCAGGAGCAGGGCACCCTGGTGTATCCGAGCCTTCAGTCCCTCCACCTTCATGCGTGGCACCTGTGGACATAGCGATTTCTTCCTATGGGGTCTCTTCGCAGGTTGCGCATACTCTAGTGGAGGCCAGAAAACCCTCCACTAGATCCACTTACGCAATGAAGTGGAAGAGATTCACGATACGGGCCCAAGCAAGGAGCTGGGATCCATTTTCATTTTCGGCATCCTAGGTTCTAGAGCACCTCGCACATCTGTCTGAGGTGGGCCTTAGCTATTCCTCCATTAAGGTCCACCTCTCTGCGGTGTCGGCCTACCACCTCTCGGTGGATGGCAATACCTTGGCTCAGCTGGAGGTTGCCAAAACCTTTTTAAAAGGCATCCTTCATTTGAAACCTCCGATCCGGAATCCTTGTCCACCCTGGGACCTGAATTTCGTGCTTGAGAAGCTGACCTTACCTCCGTTTGAACCAGCTTCTTCTTGCGACTTGCACTTCCTCTCCTGGAAAACTTTGTTTTTAGTCACTGTTACTTTGGCCAGAAGGGTTTCCGAATTACAGGCCTTCATATGTAAAGAACCTTATTTGATTTTTCATAAGGACCGAGTAGTCCTTCAGACTAACCCTTCTTTTCTGCCCAAAGTTGTTTCAGAAACCACTTTGAACCAGAGCGTGGAATTACCAGTGAACTATCCACAGTATTCCAACAGGGGGAACACCTGCTGCACACATTTGATGTGCACCGGCTCTTGAGGTACTACGCGAACAGGACTAAAGAGGTTAGGAAGTCTAACCAACTGTTCGTAGCCTTTGCCCCTTAGTGCCAGGGCAAGGCTATTTCCAAGCAGACCATCTCCCGATGGCTCGCTAACCGCATCCATTTTTCGTACACGAAATATGGGAAGTCCTTTCTGGGGGCAGTCAAGGGCCACTCCACTCCAGCCTCTACTGCATTTTTCAGGAATGTGTCCATGGCAGAGATCTGTGCTGTGGCCACCTGGTCGTCTGTTCACACCTTCACGAAGCATTACAGTCTGGACATTGCCTCTAGGCACAGAACTGGCTTTGGACTTGCAGTCCTGCAAGGTCTTCTGTCGTGATTACTCTTGGCGACTTCTCCTCCCGGATGCACCTTTGCCTTATTTTTCTTTGGGACTGCTTGGTGTTCAGTCTTATATATGAAGACCTACTGCAGGAACCCTCTCGAAGTAAGATATAGCAGTTCGTAAGAACTTACGTAACAGTAGATTTTACCGAGAGGCTCTTCAATGAGTAATTACATATAGGACTGGCGTCGGCGAAGAGACCACGGAAAATTTCTAGCTAACAGTCCCTGGGAAGGGACTGCCCCCAGAATCAAGTGACCAGTATAAAGGCGGTCCTGATGCCGCCTTCCAGTTCTTCCACTGTTATTTCGTTGCAGCTCCTGCATCGGGAAAAGTTTGTGCTTCTTCAGCGAGATCTTCGTCGGTTTTACGAAATAATTTGTTTTTCGACTAACGTCCAGGTTCCATTGTCGGGTGTATAGGTCCCCTACACCCTCTGAGCACAAAAATAAAGTGCGACTCGTATGGCGCCAACTACCACACACAAGGCGGTCGTTCCTGTACCTGTTCTGCCTAGGCCTCGATCACCCGGTCAAGAAGTGTCAGCACTGCCTCAGCTTCAACCCGGCTACCCGGAAAAGGTGGCAGCAATCCCTGGAAGCCCATATTTTGAAGAAAAAGATGAGTTCAATGAAGAAGGAGCTCAAAAAACTGAGGCAGACGTCCACTTCCCCCGAAGGCCATCGGAAGAAGAAAGATAAGGAGAGGCACCGGGACAAGGGCTCCTCTACCACATCTCCATCGGGAGCCGCCGGGACACAGGTAACGTCCCCTCTGGGGGACCGCTCCTCGACAGCCGCCTCGGAGGTTTCCGAGGGGGCATCGACCCGCCCATCTGGCTTGCGCTTGGGCCTTTCGGGCTCCTCCGAGCAATTGGAGGCCTCCGCCCCCGGTTCGGCTGCAGGCTCACGGCCTACTGGCGTGGGCGACTCCGGTAAGTCGGGCGTCGGCTCCTCCGACGTCCGCACAGAGAAGGCCAGTAAGATGCATGACTCTTCGGGGCGGTGCGCAGCCTCCATTCTATCAGACCAGGCCGATCCTCCTCCTCCTCCTCGGCCTGCCTCCGGTGAAGGCTCCCATAAGCCGGAATCTGGCTCCTCCGGCGCCCGCAGGGAGCTCGCCGTAAAGAGGCTGCGCCGATGTCCGGGTCGGCAATGGAACCGACGACGGACCCCCGTCCGTCATACCCGGTTCTCCACAACCTTTGCTGCCGTCCGGGGACCCTGAGTCCCCCAGCCCGACCCGGGGATTTTCCCCTTCATCCCAGGCGGCGCTGGGGACCTTCCTCATCGGACCGTCCCCCAGCTGGGGCGTCAGATCTGACGTCGGCTCCCCGGACGCCGGCTCTGATGCCGGTTCCTCCAACGCTGGTACTGCCGACGTCAGGGCCTCTGACGCCGGCCCCGGCGCTGGTTCTACCAACTCCGGGAGACATCCCGCTTCTGGATGTCCCCTCTCTGCCAGGCCTTCCGCCTTCTGGGCCCTCCAACATGGACCCGCCCGTGAGGCCGCCGGCCGGGCCGTCTGCTCTGGCAGCTCCCCTGGCTCCTGGGTACCTCCGTCCTATCCGATGCTGACTTATCCGGGACCACAGTATCTGGTGCCGCAGTATCCGACGCCAGTTTTTCCGACGCCGGGATTTCTGCAGTCAGGTTTTGGATACTCTCCATACAGGTACAACCCGTATCCTTATCCCCCGCCTCCTCCTCCACCGCCCCCACAGCCGCTGGTGGACCTGCAGGAGACTCTGGCCTCTTGGTGGGCTGAGGCCAAGGCTCAGCTCACCAGGGAGGTCGAGAGCCACCTTCCGACGACGATGCCATCCCATGTTCCTGTACATCCGAGGCGGCACACTCCCTCACCACCTCCAGACTCCAGGGCTCTTCCGTCGGGGTCCAGAGAGGGTCAGGACATGCGTCCTCGGGGGCTTCCCAAGGGGTCCATTCCTCCCCGTGGTCGGGAAAGGGAGTCTTTTTCCTTTTCCTTCTCCTCTTCACCCTCGGACTCCTCGGATTCTTCTGATGGTTGCTCCGAGAGGGACAATGAGCCTCGCTGTCCGTCGGAGCCCAGGTTAAGGACTCCTCCGAAGTCTCCTCCGGAAGATCCTTCTTTTACGGAGTTGTTAACGAAAATCCAGGAGGTTCATCAGTGGCACTCCCTGGAACCACATCCTCAGCGTTTGAAACTCGCTGAACATCTGGATCTGCCCGTGACAGCTCCTACCTTGGTGCCACCCTGGATAGAGCCTCATGACGACCTCGTCACCACCATATGGAAACAGCCCTCAGCTTTAGCCCCACTTCCAAGGAAGTCGAATAGGCTATATCAGGCTCCAGAGGGTGTTGATTTCCTGGATTCTCACCCTCGTGCCGACTCGGTTGTGATTAGCACCGCTCACGGCCAGTCGGCCAACCTAAAACACCTCAGCTCATCGCCACCTGACAAGGAATCCCGCCTTCTGGACCAGTATGGGAAGAAGATATTTGCTTCTTCCACGCTGGGGATCAGGGCCCTGAATTATGTCGGCCATATGGGGGACTACCAGAAGGCCATTCTGACTAAGGTGGAAGCCAAATTGGACTCCCTGCCTGACTCCCAAGTCAGGCAGGAGTTAGCTGATCTTGTCCGCTCTGCTTGTTCGGCCAGTCGACACATGTTTCGTGCGACATACGACGGCGTCATGCTTGGCTCTGCGTGTCAGGGTTGGTCCCGGAGGTGCAATCCACTATCCAGGAAGCGCCCTTCTGGGGGTCGGTGCTTTTCGGTGGTGATGTCAAGGACATCATCACCGATTTGCAAGAGAAGGGGACGGCACTGAACTCTGTCGACTCCATGTACCATCCCCATCAGCAGCAGCGCCATCCCTTTTACAGACAGAATCGGCCCAAGGCGAAACCACAGGGAAGGCGGGCTACAAAACACCAGGCCCCACAACTGCTAAGGCCCCCCTCCCAAAAAAGCAGCAGGTGCTTCAGCTGCGGCGCTACCTCACACCACCTGACTTCTTCCCTCTCCCACAGCCTCCGGACTCCCCGGAGGAACCGGTAGAAGGGAGGTTTTCCCTCTACCTTCCATGTTGGGAGTGGATAACAACAGATTCTTGGGTGCTCCAGCTCATCGCACAAGGACACTCGATAGAGTTTCTTCAGAAACCACCTCGCCACCCCCCTCTGAAGTCGTCGTATTCAAGGGAACATCTTCTTTTGGTCCAGGAGGAAATTTCAGCCCTACTGCTGAAACATGCAATAGAACCCATCCTCCTTCATCTGCAAGGGACGGGTTACTATTCCCATTTCTTCCTGGTCCCAAAGAAGACAGGGGATCTCAGATCAATTCTGGATCTCAGTTCCCTGAATCTTTTTGTGGAATACAAAAGGTTCAGGATGCTCTCTTTGCAGAGCCTTCTGCCCCTCCTCCGGCCGGGTCAATGGCTGTGTGCGCTGGATATGCAGGATGCCTACCTGCACATTTCCATTTGGCCGTCGCTCCGTAAATACCTTCGTTTTGCGTTCCAGGGGACCGCCTGCCAATTCAGGAGATTCCGTTTGGTCTTTCCTGGCACCCAGTATTTAATACCGCCTACTGACAGTGGTAGTGGCTCACCCGCATACCAGGGGGGTGCAGGTTTTCCCGTACCTGGATGATTGGCTCCTGGTGGCCTCATCCAGGGAGGAACTCCTCCGCTGCCTCTCCCTTACCCAGCAGGTGTTTGCCTGCTTGGGTATTACTGTCAACCATTCCAAGTCTCACCCGATCCCATCCCAGAGACTACAGTTTATTGGGCTGAATCTCGATATGACCACGGGCAGGGCCTTCCTGCTGCTGGACAGGGCGTCCACCCTTCAGACTCAAATAAGTCTGCTATCCGGCCGTAGGCGGGTCTCTGCAAGGTCGGTCCTTCGCCTTCTGGGGCTCATGGTGACTGCTATCCCGACAGTTCCTTGCGCTCGACTCCACGTGAGAATTTCTCAGTGGACTCTACGCTCCCAGTGGGATCAGTTAGTGGACAACAAGATCACCCAGTTCTGGTCTCCTCACCGATGCTTCGAGACTTGCAATGGTGGATGGTTCGAGAGAACCTGTTTCGGGGAGTTCCCTTCTTTCATCCTCCCCCCTCCCAGACTCTAACCACAGACACCTCGGGCGAAGGTTGGGGAGCCCATCTAGGCCCTCATCGAACCCAGGGCTCCTGGTCCAAGCTCGAACAAGCTCTCCACATCAAATGTGCTCGAGCTTCGGGCAGTGTTGTACGCTCTCCAAGCCCTTCACCAATACATCCTTCCTGGCCACCTAGCCGTCCAGACAGACAACATGTGCGTGGTTTGTTACATCAACAAACAGGGAGGGACTCGGTCCTGCCCTCTTTGCAGGGAGGCATTGGGGGTTTGGGATTGGGCAACAGAACACGACCTTCACCTTACGGCAATTCACATTCCAGGAGTAGACAACACCCTGGCAGACAAGCTAAGTCGCTCTTCTGCTCTAACTCACGAGTGGGAACTGGACCAAGGGGTCCTAGACAATATCTTCCGACTTTGGGGAACACCACAGGTCGACCTGTTCGCATCCCCTCTAAACGCAAAGCTTCCTGTCTTCTGCTCGCTCGTTCCAGAGCGAGGCGCTTTCTGGAGAGACACTCTGTCTCTAGACTGGAAGGACAGATTCGTCTATGCCTTTCCCCCAATTCCACTTATCCCACGAGTCTTGCAGAAGCTAGCTTCAGAAGGAGCACGAATGATTCTGATTGCTCCTTTCTGGCCCAGGCAAGTTTAGTTCTCTCTTCTACAACAATACTCAAGAGGATCATCCTCTTCCTCTTCCTCTTCCTCTTTCTTGAGGTTTATTGACCCAGGATCAGGGGACCCTGGTCCATCCAGGCCTCAAATCCCTTCAGCTGCACACATGGCTCCTGCAGACCTAGCTCAATCCCGTTTTGGGGTGTCTCCCCAAGTGGTGGAGATTTTGGTGGAGGCTAGAAAACCCTTCACTAGATCAACTTATGCCATGAAGTGGAAAAGATTCACTATCTGGGCCGCTTCCAAGAACATGGAACCATTCTCCTGTTCAGCGGGGCTTCTGTTGGAGTATCTACGTCATCTGTATGACCTGGGTCATAGAAACATAGAATTTGACGGCAGATAAGGACTGCTTGGCCCACCCAGTCTGCCCATTTCCCTACCTAATGGATAAGCTGCAGATCCTAGTTAACCAGCAGCCTACTTCTTCCTACCCCCACCCCCTAGAATTGCCTTATGACTGTCCCATGCATGCTTGAATTCCACCACTGTTTTTGACTCCACAACCTCCTCCGGAAGGCCGTTCCATGCATCCACAACCCTCTCTGTGAAAAAATACTTCCTTAAATTACCTCTGAGCACCCCCCCCCATCATCTTCAATTGTGCCCCTTGTTCTTGCACACCTCTTTTTTTGAAAGATGCTACCTTCTTGGACTTTGTTGATTCCCTTGAGGTACTTGAAAGTTTCTATCATGTCCCCTCTCCCTCCTTTCCTCGAGGCTATACATATTAAGCTCCTTAAGTCTCTCTTCATATGTCTTCTGGTGCAGACCCTGCACCATTTGGTGCCCTCCTCTGGACAGCTTCCATCCTGTCTATGTCTTTGCGGAGATTGGGTCTCCAGAACTGCAGCAGTACTCCAGATGGGGTCTCACCAGCTGTCTGTACAGAGGGATAATAACTTCCTGTTTTGTACTGGTGATGCCTCTTCCTCTGCATCCCAGTATCCCCCCAGCCATCCTTGCTGCCCTCTCACATTGCTTGCCCACCTTTAGGTCATCTGATATGACTACCCCCAGGTTCCTTTCCATTTATGTTGTTAGTATCTCACCCCCCATTGTGTACTCTTCCCCTGGGTTTTTGTTTCCCAGGTGCATTACCTTGCACTTCTTAGCACTGAATCTAAGCTGCCATACATTTGACCATTCCTCTAACCTTGCCAAGTCCCTTCTCATTCTTTCCACCCTACCTTGTGCATCAACTCTGTTGCAGATCTTTGTGTCATCTGTAGAGACATACTTTTCCTTCCAGTCCCTCTGCAATGTCACTTATAAAGACATTGAAGATGACCGGTCCTAATACTGAACCCTGCGGTACCCCACTAGTAACCCCCCCTTTTTTCAGAGTGGACTCCATTTACTATTACTCTCTGTGTCCTATTCTCCAGCCAATTCTTTACCCAGGCTGTCATCTTGGTACCCACTCCTAGGCTGGCTAACTTGTATATTAATCTTTTGTGTGGGACTGTGTCAAATGCCTTGCTAAAGTCTAGGTAGGCCATGTCCATAGCCCCTCTCTGATCTACTACTTTGGTCACCCAGTCAAAGAAATCTATCAGATTTGTCTGGCATGACCTTCCGCTGTGAATCCATGCTGCCTTGGGTCCTGTGCCCCTCTGGCCTCTAGATACTCAACAATTCTTTCCTTCAGAAGTGATTCCATCATTTTCCCTATCACCGAGGTTAAACTAACAGGTCTGTAGTTTTCTGCTTCTGCCTTGCTCCCACTTTTGTGAAGGGGAATCACATCTGCCCTCCTCCAGTCCTCGGGTACCACCCCATCCTCCTCAGTCATTCTTCTCTGAAGGTACACATGGCAGCCATCTCGGCCTATCATGTCCCCTTTGCAGACAAGACATTTGCTCAATTGGAGGTCTCTAAGACCTTTCTCAGAGGGGTCCTTCATCTGAGACCCCATATCCGTACTCCTGCTCCCCCTTGGGACTTGAACTTTGTTTTCTAGAAACTTACTCTACCTCCCTTCAAACCGGCAGCTTCTGCGGATTTGAAGTTCCTTTCGTGGAAGACTCTCTTCCTAGTGGCCATAACTTCCGCTGAGAGAATTTCCGAGCTCCAGGACCTAATGTGCAAAATCCCATACTTGATTTTTCACTAGGAGCGTGTTGCTCTTCGCACGAATCCTAAGTTTCTCCCTAAAGTAGTAGCAGAGTCTACTCTAAATCAGTCCATAGAGTTACCTGCATTTTTCACGCAGTACTCTAATCAAGGGGAGTATTTACTCCATACTATGGATGTTCACCGGATTCTGAGATACTACACCAACAGGACGAAGGATCTCAGAAAGACTGATCAATTATTCGTCTCTTAAAAGGGAAGGCAATGCTGTTTCTAAGCAATGCCTATCTAAGTGGTTGGCTCATTGTATCACTTTCTGTTATGACAAATACAACAAGACCCTCCCGGGTCAGGTAAGAGGCCACTCCACCAGAGGAGTAGCTGCCTCAGCCGCCTGTTTCAGAAATGTGTCTGCGGCAGACATCTGCGCTGCCGACACCTGGACTTCCGTTCATGCCTTCACTAAACAGTACAGTTTGGACGTTGCCTCTCGCCGTAGAGCAGGCTTCGGGCTGGCTGTTCTGCAAGGCCTCTTATCTTGAGGCTTACACAGCTAGAACTGCTTCTTGGAGTAGTTTTCCTCCTCCCGGTACTTCTCTTTGTTCCAGACTGCTTGGGATTCAGTCCTATATGTAATTACCTACTGCAAGAGCCCTCTCGAAGTAAGATAGTACAGTTATGTAAGAACTTACTGTAACAGTAGATCTTGAGAAGGCTCTTGCAAGAGATAACTACCTTCCGCCCTCAACCCCCTAGGCTTTTTCAGCTCCTTTCCAGTGATGGAAATATCCGCTCCTCTCTGGGTGAGCCTTCCTGGTCTGTGGCGGGAAAGAACTGGAAGGCAGATGTCAGGGACCGCCCCTTTATACCGACGTCTCCTGACGTGGGGGCGGTCCCTCACGAGGGACTGCTAGCTAGAAATTTTTCCGTGGGGTTCTGCCGCCTGCCGACGTCAGTCCTATATGTAATTACCTACTGCAAGAGCCTCTCTCGAAGATCTACTGTAACGGTAAGTTCTTACATAACTGTACTATCTTCAAGAGATGTTCCTGCAGTAGGTCTAGATCTTCCCTTGTCAATCTTCACCATTCATTACTGCTTGGGTTAAGCCGGGAGGCGCACCCTTCAGGGAGTTGTTTTTAGAGTCGGCTCCAGCGGTGCCCCTCGGCCTTGACGTACTGCGTCATGCGAGGCGACCATAGAACCACCGCAGACTCCTTCTCTATCTCAGTTCTGTTTCTCCTGCCGTCGAGGCTGCACCTGCTTCGCGGTAGCGTATAGTGTTTTCGGTTCTTCAAGACTCCTCGTTTTCTCAGAAGGTTTTCACGACTCACTCGATGCCGTACACCGGTAAGACCGTTCCTTTTCTTTTCTATCTACGGCGCCGAGTGCTTTATTGCTTTTTTTCCTTGTTTAGTTCACATCATGTCCGGTTCGGGAGCAAGGCGTAAGTCGAAGGTGGGCCGCGCCTCTATGCGTCGGTGCTTCTGTGGCCGGCATTTTTCCGTCTCGGACCGGCATGATGTCTGTCTCCGTTGCCTGGGACCCAACCACAACATGGACGCGTGCGATGCTTGTTTCTCCGTGGACCATCGTGTCCTCGAAGTCCGCGTGTTCAAGCTCGGCAAGGCCCCGCCGACCTTCGGGGGACGTTGTCGCTCCAGGGACTCCCAGGTAAGATCTCTGGGCCCTTCCCGGGTCCCTCCGGGCCTATACTGTCCAGCGAGGAGGGCTTCCTCCTCTTCTCTTGCCAGCTTCTCTCTCGTGGTGTCGGGGGCGTCGTAGTCCCACCGGGAGACGCAGCAGGGTTGCCGCCTCGCGATCACCTCCCTCGGAGTGCAGGCTCCCCAGTGTCAAGGCCCACGCCTGCTGGGCCTGGCACCGGTGGACCCTGACGCCACCTGCAGGCGCCCGGTGATCGAGGCAGGCGCCATTGGCGCGCTCCTCTGGCCTTTGGCGCCGCTCGTGGCACCGCAGGCCCGGTTTGCGCTCGCCCGGTGCCAGGTTGGGTTCTGGCGCCAGGGCCGCGCTGTAGAGCCTAACTGGCGTGGCAGGGAGCAAGGACCGAGCCTGGCTGTCAAGGGTGAGCTAGCGACGTCCGGCACCATCCCTAGCACCAGCTGTTCGCGGCGCCATTCTCCCGAGGACCCCTGGGTTGCCAGCATCGAGTTCTGCTGGTCTCTTCCTCTTGATCGATGATTCGGATGAGGACCCATCCTGGCTCCTGACTCTTGGGTGGGGTCCCGGTGGCCACCGGTGTGCTAGGCGGCTGGCAGGCCCCTCCGCTGTCCCCACTCCCATTCTCCCTAGGGGCCCTCGGGCTAGGGTGGCCCTGGGTCCCGGGGGTGATGTGAGTAGGGGACTGAGAGCCCCCTCCTGGGGATCTGTGACAGCTACCTCCTGGGTGCTGTTGCCCCTCGGGGTGGGGAACACTGGGGTCGAGGAGGGCTCTCTCGGGTCTGAGGGGTCGAGGGGTGAGGGGCCGGTCATCGCGGTCACCGGCCACCCCTCGTGGGGTGGCTAGGAGTCCTCGAACCGCCCCTCCCTCTTGGGCCAGGGGTTCCCTCAGTGGCGTTGCTGTGGACTGCCCTTCTGGATCCATGCAGTCCCCGGGTTCATCTCAGGGAGGATCCCCGGGCTCTTCCAGGCATCGCATCCCCAGGGTCTCGTCTTGCGGCCTGGTTTGTTGTCCGGATCCCGCCAGCTCGGGCTCCGTTCCCGGTTCAGGCACCTGAGAGATCAATTGCCTCTTCGCAGGTGCCCTTCTCCAGTACCTCTGCTACCACCCCTGCTCTTCCAGGCCATGTCGGGTCCTACGGGTCCGTTATCCTGGGGAGCAGTTCAAAAGGTCTCTCGTGACCTTCCCTCATCACGTTGAACATATGCATGGCGAGTCTTTCGACTCTCCCCACCGCAGGAATCTTCTGGACATTCGAGCTCTCATCATCTCCTCGTCCTCCTCTGAGGGAGAGGAACCCCTCACCCACCTTTCTTCCGACGCTGATTTCACTGAATATCAGCGATTCCTTTCGAGGATGGTGAGGGATCTTCGAATCTCTTACGTTAGGCGAGACAATACTGAACAGGAGACGCGTGAATTCCTTGGAGAATTCAGTGCCCAGCACCTGGTGGTACCTTCCTGGCCTATCCCCTTCCAGGAGGCGTCTATCCGTTTCTGGCAGTCGCCAGCTGCCCTTTCTCCAGCCCCGACAGACTGTCGTCGAAGGTATTGTGCCCCCTCGGAATCCCTGGTTACCCTTCCCAACCGTCGCTTGGGTTTGGTCTACCTAGAGACTCCTTCCGGGCGTCGCCGCGCAGCTCGACTGTCCACGGTTCAGAGTCCCTACAATTCGACCGGTGGGGCAAGAGAATGTTATCTTCTTCTCGTCGCGGTGGCTTGCATTGCATCACATCAGGCTCTACGCTGCCTACAATCGGCATCTGTGGTGATGCTCTCCAGCTTTTAGCATCAATGCCTGATCACGGAGCACACCAGACAGGCTATTGTCTTCTCTATAGGCCTGGAGCTGGCAAGACACCAAGCAGGGCATCTTATGACACCAATGAGGTGGCGGCTCAAAGCTTGCGGGGACAGCGATCTGCATTAGGCGGACCGGCATGGCCGCATCTATCAAGGTTGTCACCCCTGGCCCGGCGTAGGGGTGATGCGCTCCGCTTTCCGGGACCGTCTTTTTCCTCCAGAGCTAGGAGACTTCTGCATGGCCTTCCACCTCCCGTCCTCGGGGGCACCTCTAGCTCTTCTCCACTTAAGCTTCTCTCTGTATTGCAGGGTCTTCCCCTTCTGTTTCTTACCAACAGGAGGCTGGGGGTCTTGTTCCCTCAGGGTTCTACCCCGTTTTTTAAGGGGGAGGGGGGCTTGGTACTCACCCAAGCAGTAATGAATGGTGAAGATTGACAAGGGAAGATATGAAAATTACGTACCTACGTGGATGCTTGATCTTCTCTTGTATCTTCACCATTCATTACTAATCTCCACCTTCCCCTCAGTAGCCTCCTTCTGTGGCGTCTCCCTCCCGTCGTTCCTCTTCCTTCCCTTGGCCTTTGATCCAAAAAAAAAAAAAAAAAAAAAACTCTGTTTTTCCATTTCTTAGTGAATGGATCCCATTTTTCCTCAAGGTAAAGAGGAGCGACAGTTGTACTTTCTTTAATTCTGAGGAACTCTTTCTGGCCGCCCTTGAGGTCGATTCTAAATACCTTCTTTAGGTTGTACCAGTTCCCAGCTTAAGCCATGTTCTGGCTGGACCTCGGCAAAATTTAGAATCCCCTGGCAGGTATTATTTTGACCTCTTCCAGCTGCTGATTGAGACTTCTCAGCTCTGGCGTCTGCTCTTGCCTTAGGGGTCTGATTGAGTTCCACTCTATCTTTCATACAAACTGCCATCTGAAAGCATAGTCTTTCCCATACACTGCTGTGTTAGCATAACAAGGTGCTAAGGGACCCAGTCCCCTTCACTGGGTGCGCTCTTCCTGGAACAGGTTCTGCCGGGAAGTCTAAGAGCCCTCAGCTAGGATGTAGGGACTTGGCATGTTGAGAGTTCAGAGATGTTGCTATCATTCAAATCTGTTCAGGTGGTTCGGTTGAACCTCCCCTCAGTCCTAGCAACTGAGATTCTTGCTCCCTTGTTAGTCTCGAGCCTATAAGCCTCTCAACCCAATGCTTTCGATGGGCACTGTTCTCCTCTCAACATGCCTCTTTCTTCTTCTTCTTCTTCTTTCCCTTTCCTTCTCTCTGTTCCTCCCTAGAGCCACCGGAAGGAGGCCCTGCGGTCCCTTGGGTAGGAATTCTCTCTCTCTATTCTCTACACGACATTCCTTTTTCAGTTTATATCCTTTCCTTTTCTATCCCTTGGCTCTGTTGCCTTCGCTTTCCTTTTTCTTACCCTTTATTTTAGCCTCTCTAAGCTAACAGAACTGAGATAGAGGAGGAGTCTGCGGCACCTAACGGCCGCCCCTTGCGCATGGCGCGGTACATAGGCAGCTCCGGCCGGCCGTTGGAGCAGACTAAAAAAAAAAATAAAAACTCCCGTAGCGGGTGCGCGCCTCCGGCTTAACCCAAGCAATAATGAATGGTGAAGATACAAGAGAAGATCAAGAATTACGGTAGGTACGTAATTTTCATTTTCCCTTCCTCCTTCCCCTGGTTTTTGGATGCTTTACTTTCTATCCTATCTAGTCCGGCTGGACTAGAGTGGAAGTAGGGTCATTGGAGTTCACTCTGGTTTTCACCTTATCTATCTTTAGGTCTCCATTGAAAAAGAATTGGAGAGCGGGCGCGGGACTGCCCCTTTTATAGTCCGGCTGACGTCACGACGCCCTGACGTTGGTGGTGGTCCCCGCTGATGATTGCTATCTACAGGTTTGCCGTGTGGACCTGACGCCAGGGGGAGCAGTCCTATATGTGAAGACCTACTGTAGGAACCTCTCTCAAAGATCTACTGTTATGGTAAGTTCTTACGTAACTGCTATATCTTCGAGGGGATCCCAGTCATCAGGCCTGCCTTCCCTCCCACCATCCCCCTTTTATGGTGCTCTTTCTTAGAACTGGCTATCTAGTGTATCCAGCCTTTTATTTAGGCCTGGGCACCTGTCTTTCTCTTCAGTTCCCCATGTCATGAGCTTTGCTCCTGTAGTCTACGGGGGAAAGAACTGAGTAGGGAGTGGGTCCATTCTCATCTTTGTAGGGTTGGTGATGTTGGCAGACGACGTCAGCATGGATGGCCCCAGTAGTACTGTTGAAAATCTTCCATGTGGATCCTGCTTCACAGACGGTGAAGTTCCATATGTGTGAGCTGATGGCTGAGATCCCCTTGAAGATCTACTGTTTTTAATTTATACTTTTTATGGCTCTTCTGCAGAGCCGACAGGTTGCTCCAGCCCTCTCTTGGAGGGACTCGTTCTCTGACCTGTACGTGTCAGGTCATCATGGAGCCTGTCAGCTCCTGGACATTTTTTCCACTGTTTGCCCCTGGGCACCCGAACCATGCAATGGGCGAGGCAGCTGCCCCCGCCTCGGCAGAAGCAGCGATATGCCCTGGACGAGTGCCCTCCCCGGTCTGGGTGACTCGCCTGTACCGACACCTAACCACCGCTGGGTGTCAGTCTGCAGCACACCGCACTGTTCCCCCTTCCCAAGGAAGGAGAGCTGTCTGCGGATGCTCAATCCTTCCTTCCCCTGCTGACCCGGGTCGCCGGTGTGGCACAAGGTGTGGCGTCCAGCACCTCTAAAACTATCTCTGCCATCGGGCCGGCTTTGAAGATCTACTGTCACGGTAAGTTCTTATGTAACTGTTCTATTCTCCATCTCTGATCATTCCTCCTCTTCTGGCTGCCTTTGAGGATGCCACCATGGCTGCCTGGTATGGGCCAAGTAGGATTCCTGTGATGCCCAGAAAGGCAGACAAATTGTACCTGGCAGATTCAGTGGTAATAAACGCTGCCCATGATAGGTCCAAGAGATCTCAACATCTCAGCTCCCTCCCTCTCCCCGGATAAGGAGTCCAGAAAGCGGGACCTTATGGGCAAGAAGACCTGTTCCTCTGCCACATTGGCCATCAGGATTATTAACTACATTGCCCAGATGGGCAAGTTCCAGAATACCTTTTGGGAGAAGGGCAAGGCTGCAGCTCAGGCTCTTCCTGAGGGTCCCCAGAGACAGGAGCTGCCTAAGGTCCTCCTGTCAGGGGCTGATGTGGACAGACACCTCCTGAGGGCAGCCTATGATGCTGCGGATGCCTCTGCTAGAGCAGCTGCAGTTGGCGTCTGTCTCAGATGACATTGGCTCAGGGGTTCCAGTTTTGGCACAGATCTACAACAGTCCATCTTGAATGACCCCCTTCAGAGTCTACAGGCTTTTCCGGGAGGATGTTCAGGGCATCCTTTCTGACCTTCAGGCCTCAGGAAGAACCCTGCATTTGGGGTCACTCCATTTACCATAGAAAACCAAGAAGTGACCAGACGGTGCCCTTTCATCAGGCCTCCCACATACCCAAGTCGGGTGCCTGACAGCCAGCCAAACGCCAAGAAGCCACAGCCCTGCCCACCTCTCCCTCCACCACTGGCAAGGCTCCTAAAGGTTGCGGTGTGGCCCATCCACTAGCCCTGCCTTAGCATGACTCCTGGTCAGACCTCCACCCTCCAGTGTGGCAGGAGGTGGTGGCAGAGGGTCGCTTCTCCCTCCACCTAGACATGTGGAGGGAGAGCACCACAGACGCTTGGGTTCTGCAGCTCAGAGAGCAAGGCCACACAATTGAACTCTTGGAATGCCCTTCAGATCTTCCTCTGGTTCATTCAAGCTACCTTTCAGATCATGTTCCAGTGTTGCTGGAAGAAATTTGCATGCTGCTGCAGAAAAGGGCCACAAATCAAATCTTCACATCTATATGACAGCAAACAGTTCCAGAGCATCAGAGGAACAGAGGGTTTTATTTCCACTTCTTCCTAGTCCCCAAATCCACAGGGAGGATTTGCAGCCCATCCTGGACCTAAGAAATCTGAATTTCTACATCCAGCACAAGAAGTTCAGGATGGTCACCCTCCAAGACCTGCAGCCTCTATTGCACAAGGGAGACTGGATATGCTCCCTGGGTATGCAGGATGCATACCTGCACATAGAGATCTGCGCTTCCCACAGGCAGTAGCTCTGGTTCCTCTTCCTTGGGGTGGGGGGCACTACCAGTTCAGGGTGTTGCCCTTTGGCTTACTTTCTGCTCTATGAGTCTTTACCAAATGGTTGGCGGTTGTGGTGGCAGTCATCAAGAGGTAGGGACTGAATGCCTTTCCTTACCTGGATGACTGGTTGCTCAAAGCTCAGTCCAAGGAGCAACTGACTTGCATCCTAGCATGTACCAGACAACTGTTTCACACCCTGGAGAGTACGATCAACCCGTCCAAGTCATTTTTGACCCCCTGTCAGCCTCTCCAGTACATAGGGATCATACTGGTTATGGCCTAGGGTGCGGCGTTCCTGCCGCAGGAAAGGGCAGAGCACCTGATAGAACAGGCCCAGTTCCTGTACAGCAACCGGTGTGTCACAGCCAGAACATTCCTGTGGCTGCTGGGCCTCATGGCTGCAGCCATGTTCATAGTTCCTCTGGCAAGGCTGCACATGCGGATTCCCCAATGGACTTTGAGTCCAATGAAATTAGCATGCAGACGACCTACAACAGAAGGTTCTAGTCTCTTTGCCGGTAAGAAAAGTGCTTCAGTGGTGGATGGAACCTAGCAACCTTCCCAGAGGGCTTCTTTCATGGTTGCCTCCCGTCATCAGGTCCTTACTACAGACGCTTCGGGGATGGGCTGGGTGCTCACCTGGGCCGTCACAAGACCCAGGGAACTTGGACTTCAGTGAAGAGCTCCCTCCACATAAACATACTAGAGATGGGGGCCTTCTTATATAGCCTGCAAGCCTTTCAGAAGTACCTGTCCCGGGGGCCCTCTGCTGGTGCAGATGGACATCAGCATAGTGCACTACATCAGCAAGCAAGCCCCCACTCAGTCATACCCCCTGTGCAGGGAAGCAATGAGAGTCTGGTACTGGGGTTTAGAACACGGTCTAGAATTATCAGTAATCCATGATCTTCCTGGACTAAAAGGCTTCACCATTCATTCACGCTATTGGGACTACGCCAGAGCCGCTAAACCTAGTGGGAGCCAAAAATCTTTAGGAGGGCTGGTGCCAAGATACGACCGCACATGCATGGCACCATGAGGCCGGCTCTCGCCCGTATAGGCTATCTCAGCGTCGACCCTCCAACCACCTCAGTTCCTTTTTTCCTGCCATAAATTGTGCTTCAGTGATGACATCGCTCGCCCACCAGGAGTCAAATCTTCACATCTATGCGACAGTAGCTATAGTCCTTCAGTTTCGATTAGTTTTAGTTGTTAACATTATTTCTTATTTTATTAAAAAAAAAAAAAAGAAGGCGAAAAAGAAGATTTTTTCTAGCTGCTATTTTACTTGAGTCACCACAAACGGTGACGGTAAGGAGGCTTCTCTTGGAAGCTGTTCTAAGGGAGTCTCGTGATGTGTTTTTTTTTTTTTTTTAGTTGTTTAACCAGGTGAGACACACTAAGCTGAAAGCTTTTTTACAGGTGCAACCTGGGAGCACAGGGAAGTTAAGTGACTTGCTCAGGGTCACACAGTATGCAAGTGGAAGCTGTGGGATTCAAACCCAGGTCTGGTCTGCTGGATGTCACCAGATTTGCAACTCAGAGCCTTAAACCACTGCGCTGTACTGCCTCCCTATGTCTAGCTAATAGAAGCAGCTACCTCACTTCTCTCCCACTTTCATTCCCTAAAAACTTCATTTAAAATCATCAAGCCAACTCCAGCTACCTTCAAAATCAGAGAGCTAACGTTGGAAAACTCGCAACACCACGGGACAGCAGAAGTTCAAGACCCACGCATGCTTAACATGAAAAACGGAGCTGCCACACCACACCGCCTTTCCTCACCAGACAAGGCCGCAAAAGAAATCCAGGCAGCAAGCCACCAAGTCTCCCCCAGTAAATACTAGCAAAGTGCCCCCATACCACTTACTGAGGAGCACTTCCTGACCAAGATGCAGCCTTTAAAGAGTGCCTTGGCACTCCTCACTTCAGAGATTTCCTGTATCGGAAAAGACTGGGGGATATCTCTCGCTGGGTTGGAGACACGGAGGCATGCACCATCTCAATTGAAAAATGGAAAGCTAAAATAGATCCTGATATCATCTCCCTTAAACGGCAGCTGCACAAAATGGAACTAAAGCTCGAGGACCTCGAAGGCCGCAGTCGCTGAAACAATCTGCTGGTAATGGGGCTCCCAGAAGATGCAAAGGGCTCTATGCCCATTAAGTTCATGCAAAAGCTCTTGAAGAAACTAGCAGGGCCATGTCCAAATGGGCCCTCATATATCACGGAACGAGCTCACCAAGCGTTATGGGCCAAGCCTTCCCCTGGCTCACCTCCTAGACCCTTCATTCTAAAACTTCTGAACTTTTCTGGACAAACAAAACATATTGGTTAAACTGTGAGACATCCAGGCTGTGATATGGAAAGGGCACAAAATTCATATTTCCCAAGACCTGCCAGCCCCTGTCAGACAAAAAAGAGGTTTGTTCCTTTTACCCAACAGTGACCCGCTTGATCCCTGCAGGAATTTGTTTCCGTATGCTCTACCCTGTTTGCCTACCAGTGAAAATACGGGAAACTTGCCATTCTTTTGATACCAATGAACAAGCAGTAGCTGACAACACCTTCTCCCAGACCTATTCAAATGATTTTCCATCAGCATAAGTATGGGAATGCAAATGCTAAGGTTATTGTTGCTGCTCTCTTACAGTACTGATATCCTCAGGGGGTAAATAGGCTTACGGGTCGTTAGTCCCTGATGGATTAAAACAACCCAACTACTGACCCTTTTCCTCAGTATTAAGTTGGAACCGGTGTGGGCTCTTTTTTTATGCAGCAATCCCTTGACCGACTCATCAAGAAGTGGATCCCTTGTTGTACCCATGCCCTCCCTTTCTGGTTATCTGGCCGCAGGTCTAGTTGGGCCAACGGAGGTGCAGAGAGGTGAAATCCTGCTGCCATACATCACTGACACCTCTATTCCCCTCCTGCCTGGTCGTACTAGTGGCAGTAAATTAAAAGGAAGTGCGCGCAACCACAGTCTCCTTCTCCCGCAACGAGACCTTAAATTACAAGCATACACTAGCAGACTAACCTGCTGGCAAGCCCGCTCTCTGAAGATCTGCTTCGACTCGTTTGGACTGCTGCAGGAGAAGGACCGGACCCAGCACAGAAGTTGGGGACATTTCCTTGGGTTATGTAACCCCGTTGAGGCCACGCTACCACCCCCATCTTTAATTCAACACTGCGCACATAATCCTGCTCCACGAACATACGCATCATTGCACGGCCCTCACTTCTAACAAAGTCTAGCACCCAGTGGCTGTTACCCTAATAGTTTGGACTCAGACGTTACGCGATTAAGACCTTCCAGGAAAAACTACCTGAGGGTCAGTACAACTTGGATCTGATCGAGGGCATACTGTCAATCTCAGGTTCAGCTTTTTAGATTATTGCTGAAGGGGTATTGGGGCAATATTGCCCCCTTGTGAGCTAAGTATCAAATACAGATATTGATAATTACTCGGGACTGATAGAGGCAACACATTTATAGTACTGGTCATATTTGGGGACCTCGTTGGTTAGGTTTTCTTTCCCACAACATTAACGTTTGAAAATAGTATAAATTGTTCTGGAGGGGGCAGTCAGGCATGGGCAGGGGGCAGCTCTTTTTCTACCCCCGATGTTTACAGGTTTGCAGATTTATTTGTTTAATGTTCAATATGATGTTTAACACGATTATTCTAGTATTACAGTAAAGGGGGTGGGGGAGCGAGGGTTATATTTGCTTTATCTGGCAGCATCATGCACTGAAAAAATGGGGGGGTTATTACCACTTTCCTGTCAAGTACAGGTTTAAATGTTTTTTGATTGGTTAGTAGTGGTCTTACATGGCTGTTTTCACACTGTTCATACTATCATGCAGCAGTGGGTGATCTTATCTGTGTCAATCTTTACCATTCATCACATTTGGGTTTGGCCTGAAGTCACGACCCATAAAGACTTTTTTGTTTGATGGTGAGTCAGTACACCCGACAGCGCGCGCCCGCCAGCGACGCGGCGCACTCGCGTGATACTCGTGGATTGGCCGTTAGGTGTCGTCGACCCCACCCTTCTGCCAGTTCGTCTCCGCTGTGAGGTCGTACCTCGTGAGGAGCTCAAGCAACTACAGAGCCTACTCTTGTGTCGCCGGACGCGAGAGTTTTACCTGCAGTTCTGTTTTGCCCTACTCGATGCCGCTGTTTGGTAAGACTGTTCCTTTATTATTTTCAGCAACATTGAGTTGTTTTTTGCATTGTTTTTCCATCGATCATGTCTAGGTTGGAGGGCAAAAAGTCGCTGAAAGCGGGGTGGCCTCCTGTGCGTCGGTGCCCATGCAGCTGCAAGTACTCCATTACCGACCAGCATGATCGTTGTCTTGCATGCCTTGGCCCGCTTCACGACATGGATTCGTGTGATGCCTGTTTCTGTATGGATCGTCGTGTCCTGGAACAACACGCGTGGAAAGTTGGACGTGCTACTCCCTGGGTAGTCCCCTTGGGGACTGACCAGGGTTGTCAGCTGCCTAGGCTGGTGTTTGCAAGGAGGAGGTCTCTTTTGGATTCTGAGGGGGTCAGGGTTTGATGTGACGACCCTTTTCTGGGTCCCACCCATGTTCGGGGAGGAGTTGTAGCGCGAACCCCCGCCCTTCCTTCATAGTCTCCTCGAGAGGGCCCTGGTCTTTGGAGGGAAGGAACTGTCCTCCTGGATTTTCACGGTCCTGTTCACCTCACTGAGGGGATTCTTCAGGGCACGGCCTAGGCAGTTCCAGCATGGTTGATCAGCTGTCGGCTGTTGGGTTTTCCAGAGTTCCTCCTTCCCTTGAGGCTCCTGGTGCACTCTCTTGCCCGGACAGAGGACGGTCTCCTTTTCTTTTTTTTTAACTTTCTGTTTATACTCCTCCCCTCCCCTCCTGCAGCACGCCACTCCCTTTGGGAGACGCCTATGGCCGTTCTAGTCCCCACCTCCTACCTGTATCCCGTGGTGGTCCGTCCTCCACATAGCCTTGGCTTACCCCCCAGGTGGGGACTAGGTGGGGGGCAAGCACCCCAAATTCCTGAGTCTCGTCAGAACGCCGGTCACCAGGGCAGGTAGGGGGATCGGGGCCTGGCACTCCGTCTACCCGGGAGTGCCGCGGGTGATTTTCCGATGTTCTGGCGGAGTGGCCTACGCCCCGACGTCAAGGCGTCTCCGCCGTCGTCCGCCCACTTCCTGACCCTCTGTACTCATGTGCCTGCTATGCCTCTGTCTTCTGCCAGAAATGATCAGGCTACCGGCGTGTGCCCCTCCCTCCGGGAGAGGAGATGTCTCGGATGCTCAATCCTCTCCCTTCCCTGACGACTCCCGACGTCCGGGGCTCATTTCCAAACCTGGGTTGCCTACATGGCGCAAGGTGTGGCGTCCAGCGCCTCAACCCTCAGCGCCACCGGGCCGGCCCAGGATGGTCTTCTTTTGTTGTTGACTTAGCCCCGACTCCTCTGTCACCATCTCCTGCTCTCCCAGGCATTCATGGCCCTACAGGACCTCTCCTGGGAGCAATTCAAGAGTGCGGCTGCTCACTTCCCTACATACGTCAGGGCCATGGATGAGCGGGTGTTCCACCCTTCCCCTAAGCTGCCAACCTCTGGATCTCCGAGGTCTTCTGCTTCCTCATCCTCCTCTTCTGTAGGAGAGGAACCCTCCATCCACATCTCCCCTGCTACTGATCTCATGGAATATCAGCATTTCCTCGTGAGGACGATGGAAGACGTGCGTGTCACCCCACCCACTCAGCACAATCCGGATCATTCGACGCGTGTCTTCTTAGACGATTTCAGTGCGGCCACCCTTGTGGTGTCTGCCTGGCCTGCTCCTTTCCAGGAGGCAGCATTGCAGTTCTGGCAAAGTCCCTTTTCCAGAGTCCCAGCCCCTAAGGATCTGAGCCAGAGGTATTGTGCCCCCCCTGGAGTCTCCAGGTCGTATGCCTCATCCTCAGTCCGGACTGATGCAGCTGGACACTCCCGATGGGCTTTGCGCCCTCCGCCGTGACTGGCACCCAGATCAAGATTCCGCGGATTTTGACTTCTATGGGAGGAGGACCTTCTACTTGGTACGGTTGCTGCTTTCAATTTCTGTTCATCAGGCCCACTATGCCATCTATGATAGGTTTCTGGGGTCCAGGCTAGGTCAACTCCTAGCCTCTATGCCTGGTTCAGAGGTAACCAGACAAGCCATTGCACTCTCTGTACGTAACCTGGAGCTAGCAAGGCACCTAGCGAAGGCATCCTACGATGCCAACGAGGTAGCTTCCAGGGTCGTAGGGACAGCGATCTGCACTAGGCAGACGGCATGGCTATGTCTTTCCCGGTTGTCACCCTTGGCCCGGCGTAGGGTGATTTCCTCCGTGTATCAGAGAACTCACCTTTTCTCCCGTAGGGTGAGGCGGTGTCTGTCGGGGCAACCTCTTGCCGCCTCTGGGGATCTCCGTCTCACTCTCCCCAGTCTCAGGCCTTGCCAGACCTGTAAAGGTTCTCCCTCTGTGTTTTTCCCCCACTGGGAGCTAAGGGACATGGTCCTTTAGGGTCTAGGGCCCCCTTCGGGGGGGGCGTGGTACTCACCCAAATGTGATGAATGGTGAAGATTGACACAGATAAGATACTAAAATTACGTACCTACTGTAATTCCTGATCTTTCTGTGCATCTTCACCATTCATCAAAAATTCCACCCTCCATTCCCCATGGAGCCTCAGTCTCTGGGTCCCCCTCCCTCTGTGTGCCCCCCTCCCCCCCTTCATTTCCACTGGTCAGGAGTGGGGTGACCTTGGGCGCATGGGGATTTTTAAGTTCTGGCAGGAGGGGAGAGGGATCCAGAGAGAGGGCGCTTCTCTCCTCAATGCCTTGGCTCCACCCCTTTGGGGTGGGGGTTGGTGGTTGCCCTGTCTTCTGTTCTCTGTCTCTCTCTCTCTCTCTCTTTTCCTCTATCCTCCTCCATCCTTCTCCTTAGGGACTCATCCCTCAATTTTAATTAAAGAAACTTATTGTTCTAGGAGCATGGCTATGTTGTTCATCCACACTTCTTGGCATGTCCACCTTCCACTTTAAATCTTGTCGGAAGTCTTCAAGCTGGCTCCTCCCACCCACCCGAGTGGTATATACCTCGGCTCCACCCCATGACGTCAGATCTTCCTTTCCGCTGGAAGATACGGTTCCCTCATGCTCTCAGCATATCGTAGGCCCTGGATTCTAACCGTCGGTTTTTACAGAAAATGAAACTCGTTCGAGTTAACGATTGAGTACTTGTCGCATCTACCATGGAGGAAAAATCTTCCCCCAGATTTCACCGGTGCGCCTGAGGCCAGAAGATGTCGCGCACTGATCCTCACCTCACGTGTGTTTCCTGCCTAGGTGTCGGTCATGACACCTTATCGTGCAGTTATTGCCTGGCTTTCCATCCCAACATCCTGGATGACCGCAAGGCACGCTTGAAGCTGAGGAGACCGGAGAAAAGAAACCCACCAGTGAAATCGAAGTAGTCAAGGTGGGTGGTTTCTGCAGCTGCGGGTTCCGTCGAACAGCTGTAAAAAATGAAGGTGTTCAAGGAGGAAGCAGCTCGTGCTTCGGCCAGTTGAAGCTTTTTTGTTCCTCTGAACCTTGGCTCCACCTTTATGAGCTCCTTCAAGGAGTTGTGCCAGTGTCTCCCCACTCAGGGTGAGGTGCCCTTGGGCTCACACTGCTCCTGCTCTCACAAGAGAGAGACAAGGACACCGTGTCTTCGTCTCAGTGAACACGTTTCTAGGACCAAGAGAGATCCGAGTCCCAGGAGCATGTGGTCTCGACGGCCGTTGAGATTGCATCCTTTGCCGCCAGCTTCACGGACCTTCCATCTGGCCAGGGGATTGAGGAAGTGGCTGACGAGGTCGAAATTGTCCTTGACCCGATGGACCCTTTGTTGCCGGCCATGGCCAACGACTCCTTGGAAAGATCTCCGGTCCTTTCTTCCCTGATGAGGAGACCCAGCCCGCTAGTGTCCCCATCAGGGACCCAGTTCTGGACCCTCAATTTTTCTCCGGCCAGTGTCTCGATCGGCGAGGTGGCCTCCCGATCTCGGTTGGTCCAGAACCTCGGCGGGAAAGGCCGAGAAAACGACAAGCACCTAAGAAGAGGCGCCAGCCATCGTGGTCCTTATCCTCTTCGATAAGGGAGGCTCCGCGAAATTCCGACGGCGCTATGAAGACCTCATGTGGCAACAGCTGTTATTGACCGGGCAGAAGCCGGCTCTGCTGCCCACCCCGGCCATAACTTGGCTCCCGCCTCCTAGGCTGGTGCCGACCCCTCCAGAACCGAAGCCACTGGTTTCTCCGCCCGTGGGGTGGGCCCATCTTCTGGTTCAGCCTATTCTGGTCTCCTCACTGATTCTGGTGGCACCACCACCTAAACAGCCTGAGGGAGGGGCGCCCTTGAAAGAGAACCGACAAGACACCGGGCTTCCCCGACGTCTGTCAATAACTGTCACCCCAGACTGCCCTTGGAACATCGAGGGTGACTTTGGCTGCAGACTGCTCTACCATGACTCCTCGGACTCGGACGTCACCAGCTTGCACTCACATCCCAGGGATGATGAGTCGACGGTCGGCGCAGGATTGGAGAAAGGCCCTTCTCTGCCTCATCTCTGACTCCACCAGAATGCCCCTGGAGCCCATCCAGAAAAAAGGCGGAGTACCCTCTCACTGGTATCCTCAAGAGAGGGGATACACCGACAGAGGCCTTTCCAGTGGCGAGGCCATTGTTGGCCCAGCCCTTGAACTTTGGCAGCATCCTGCCTCCTGCCCAGCACCATTGGCCTGCATGGCCCACAAGTACGCGGTGTCCATGGGGTCCCTTGCGGGGTTCACTGAACACCCTTCAGCCGAGAGCCTGGTGATCACCTCGGTGTTTAGGCGTATGGGTAGTTCGGCCAATACTGACTGACGCCCGGACAAGGAGTCCAAAATATGGGCCACTCTGCCTGCAAGGTCTACGCTGCCTCCTCTCTGGGCCTTCATCAGGCCAGCTCAGCTGTTATTATGGCACACTTCTCCCATGCCCTCCTGGGGTCATTGGACGAGGTCCTCCCTCATCTCCCAACAGACATGCAGACTACCGTTAAGCAGGTCCGTGACCAAGGCCATGCTTTCACGAAACAGCAGCTCCAGACTGCCTTGAATATAGGAGATATATATAGGAGATTCTTTTGCCCGCTCATTGGCAGCTGCAGTGGCCTCTCACCGCAGGGCTTGGCTGAGGCTTTCCTCCTTCCTGGAGGATAGCCAGCTTAAGCTTGCCGATGTGTCCTTCATGGGGACCGACTTGTTCGGTCCAGGAGTGGCCAGTCACCTTCAACGTAGAGAGCAGTCCAGTGCCACCTTGGATGCTACTTCTGCCAAGGGTTCTTCGGGCAAGAACCAGCAGAAAAGAAAGAAGAAGCCATTTTGGCACTCTTCCCCTGTGGTCAGGCAACCCTCCTTTCAAGGAGGTCAGCAACAACAGTAGCAGCAGGATCAAGCTTGGCACCCGCGGCCCAAGCAGGGTCCTTAACAGCCCCATAAAGGAGGCCGAGGTGCAGGTCCTGGAGCCTCCTTCTCTTCTTCCATGCCTGCTCAGTGACGGGTTGGGGGTTGCCACCCCTACACTTGTCACACCAGCTCTGTGTCCTCCTTTGGGGGGCCGGCTCCACCACTTCCTTTCTGCCTGGTCCACTATCACTTCGGACAGGCGGTTCCTCGAGGTGGTTGGTCAAGGACTGCCTCTGGAATTTGAGCAGTATCCTCCCAGCCGAGCCCACACCTCTTGGGAGGAAAGGATCTCCGTATGCACTCGGTCAGCTCTTGGAGATGACGTGGTGCAGCTCCTCCGCAAGGAGGCAGTAGCTCCAGTGCCAGATCCCCCAACAGACCCAGGCTTTGTGTCCAGGTACTTCCTGGTGCCCAAGCAGATGGGGGGTTGGTGCCCCATCTTAGATCTCCACGACCTGAATCAATATCTCAGGTCCCGCACCTTTCGAATGGTTACTCTGAACCAGATCATACCATCCCTGGAGCGGAACATGTGGTTCTGTTCACTGGATCTACAGGACGCGTTCTTTCACATCCCAATCTGTCTGTCCCATCAGCGGTTCCTCCACTTCAGGGTCGAAGGGACCCTGTACGTGTTCCGAGCCATGCCATTCGGTCTGTCATCAGCCCCTTGGGTCTTCACCAAATGCATTGCAGTGTTGGCTGCCCACCTTCGACGTCGAGGAGTCAGAATCTGCCCTTATCTCGACAACTGACTCTTGGCAGGTTCCTCCCTTCAGGAGGTGGAGAGGTCCAGGGATCTGGCCCTCGAAACCTGCTCCCAACTCTGCCTCCTGATCAACGAGGCCAAGTCGGAACTTGTGCCCTCTCAGGTGATGGGCTTCATTGGGGCAGAGCTCAACTCTTGTCAAGCTAGAGCTCGGCTCCCGGCAGACAGGGTGGAGGTTCTCTCCTCCTTTGCCCAATCATTTCTGGTTGGGCACTTGCGCCCTGCCAGGGACTTTCTGTGCCTTCTGGGTTACATGGTGGCGTGCATCTCAGTGGTCCATTGGGCCCAGTGGCACATGTGCCCCCTCCAGTGGGAGCTGATCACCCAGTGGACTCAGTGTCACGGTCATTTCGACCAGCTGATCACTGTAACCCAGAAGATGTTGAATGCACTCCAATGGTGGACCTTCCCAGTCTGTTTGCAGGAAGGGGTCCCGTTTGTCCGCTCTGAGCCGACGGTCTTCCTTATGACCGATGCCTTTCTCATGGTCTGGGGAGCCCACATGGGGGACAACAGGGCCCACAGGTTCTGGACCCCTGAGGAGTCCCGATACCATATCAACCTGTTGGAGCTCAGAGCAGTCAGACTGGTGTTGTCAGCTTTGGCTTCTCAGCTCCAAGGTCAAGTGGTTTAAGTCCAGACGGACAATACCATGACCATGTATTACCTCAATAAACAGGGCGGCATGAACTCCCGTCTGCTGTGCAATGAGGCGCTCCGCATCTGGACCCTCGTCAGCTGGCTGGAGACAGATCTGCTAGCCATCCATGTGGCAGTAGTCTCGAACCAGCTGGCGGATGTTCTCAGCCGCATAGGCCAGACATCCCACGAGTGGTCTCTCCATCCAGAGGTAGCTTACAGCCTGTTCTCCCATTGGGGCAAACCAATGGTGGATCTGTTTGTCTCCAGGGAGAACACCAAGCTAAGGATATTTCATGCCCGCCCCCCTCAGCAGGGCTCACTGCAGGGGGATGCCTTCTTGAGGCCGTGGACCCCAGGCCTCCTCTACGCCTTTCCTCCATTTCTTTTGATCCACAAGGTGTTACTCAAGGTGAGGAGGGACAAGGCGAAGGTGATCCTGGTAGCCCCAGACTGGCCACGCCAGTTCTGGTATCCAGATCTCCTCAGCCTCATCTACAGGCCCCCGGAGCAGCTTTGTACACATTTGCACCTGATATCTCTGAACTAGGGGATGGTCCTCCTTCTGGACCTTCAGTCCCTGCACCTCACAGCCTGGTACCTGAAGAGCTAGAGTTCCAGGCTCTGGGTCTTTCCGAAGATGTCTACACCGTGGTAGAGGCATCCAGAAAGGAATCGACCAGGAAATGTTATGCCTTCAAATAGAAAAGATTTTCCATTTGGTGTCAGGGTAAGGGTCTGGATCCCTTATCCTGTTCTGTGGCTAACATTCTCGACTATCTTTGGTCTCTCTCCAAAGGGGGTCTACGGTCATCGACCCTAAGGGTGCACCTGGCAGCCATTTCTGCTTACCGGGCACGGGCCGGTCAGCTGACATTGGCGCAGGAGACAGTGGTCGGGCGCTTCTTCAAAGGCCTGGATCACATATCCCCTCCAGTGCGTGAACCTCCACATCCGTGGGATCTGTTGCTGGTTTTGGCAAAGCTCATGGGCAAGCCATTCGAACCCATGCACCAGTGTGATCTGTCGCACCTGTCATGGAAGACAGCCTTCCTGGTGGCTATCACATCAGCCAGAAGGACAGGGGAGCTCCAGGCACTATTGGTGGACTCCCGTTATCTGGCCATTCACAGGGACAAAGTTGTCCTGCACCCCCTCCCAAAATTCCTTCCGAAGGTGGTGTCAGAGTTTCACCTTAAACAGGTGTTGACTCTTCCGGTTTACTACCCTAATTACACCTCGGATGCTGAGTACAGGCTCCATACCTTGGACCTGAGATGTGCTCTCTCCTACTACAAGGAGAGGATGGCGGAAATTCATGGAGAGGTTCGCCAGCTGTTTGTCACCTACGTTGAAGCCACTTCTGGCAGACCTGCAGCCAAATGGACCATAGCAAGATGGATTACATCATGCATAGGTCTGTGCTATGAGTTGGCGGGCAAGGTGCTTCCCAGAGGGATAAGAGCTCATTCTACCCGCCATACTGCTGCATCGGTGGCTGCTTCCAGAGCCACCCCTGTTCAGGAAATCTGTCGGGCTGCCACCTGGAAGTCAGCAAACACCTTTATTACCCACTACCACATCGACATTGAGTCACGCCGGGATGCTGGTTTTGGGGCCTCAGTTCTCTAATCTTTATTTCCTAAGTGGGGGGTGTGTGCCTTGCCTCCCTCCTCCCTGAGAACTGCTTGGAATCTGCCAAGAAGTGTGGATGAACAACATGTCCACGCTCCTAGAAGAACAGGTTATTCATCTGTAACAGTAGATCTTACTTCGAGAGGGCTCTTGCAGTAAGTAATTACAAATAGCAGTGAAGCTGGCAGGCGTCAGGACCCCACGGAAAAATTTCTAGGCAGGGGACCGCCCCCATGTCAGGTGACCGACGTCAGTGTAAAGGGGTGGTCCGTTAGCTCGTGCAGCGCCTCGCGGTTAAGTTCACTGCTTCGCAGTCAGTTGTCTGTAGTTTTTACTACCTATTTTCACGATTTTCGTCAGCCTTACCTACAGCTGCTGTGTATGTTGTCCCCGACTCCTTCCGAGCACAAAAACTAGTGCGATTCTTGCGGCACCATGATCCTGCATAAGGATGGACATTCCCAGTGCCTTTTTTGTCTAGACCCCATTCATCCCGTCGAGAAGTGCCAGCTCTGCCAGCAGTTTAACACGGCCACCCGAAAGCAGAGGCAGCAGTCCCTGGAGGCCCACGTTTTAAACACAAAATGACCTCCATGGAAAAGGAACTGAAAAAACTCCAGTGGGCTTTGACTTCTCCGGAGGGCCGCCACAAGAAGAAGCACCGGGACCGGGACTCCTCATTGGTCGCCATGACCTTGGCTGGGGTGGCGGTGCTGCAGGTAACGCCTCCCCCTGGAGGCAGTTCCGTGGCGGCTGTCTTGGAGTTTTCCAAGGCAGCGTCAACCCTCCCGTCGGGCTTGCACTCGGGCCCCTCGGGAGCCTCCAGGTCTAAGGAGGCAGCCGCTCCCAGTTAGGTCGCCGCCTTGTGGCCTTCTGGTTTGAGCGCCCCGATAAGTTGGGCGTCGGCTCCTCCAGGCCCGCTCGAGTAAGGCCATTAAGATGTCCGACCCTCGGGGCACGCGCAAGCTCAAAGCGCCCGCCAGGCCGCCTCCTAGCGGTGTTCATCAGGCGCTGGGTCCGATAAGTCAGGCGCCAGCTCCTCCGGCGTCCGCCCGGATCCCACCGATAAGAGCGGATGTCGGCTCTCCGGCGTCCACTCAGCGTTAGAGCCGACACTGGACCGCCAGACTCTCCGTCGTCCGAGCTCGCCGCAACGCCGTTGCATTCGAGTGCCAGAGTGTCCTTTGCTGGACCCTGGGGATGGTAATCCTTCTTCCCCGGGCTGTACGGAGGAGGTGAGTACGCTGCCATCTGGTCTCCCTCCCACTGGGCCTGATGACCCAACGCTGAATCCTCAGACGCCAGCATCGACACTGGCCTTCCCAGCGCCCGACAGTATCCTATTGCCGGATGCCGCCCCTATGTCGGGCCTGCCGCCCGCTGAGCCTCCCATTCCGGGTCCACCCGCTGGACCATTTCTGGGGCCCTCTGCTCCTGCAGACCCCCTGGTACCTGGGTATCTGATGCTGTCCTACCCAGGCCCGCAGTGTCCAGCACCCCAGTATCCGACGCCGCAGTACACGGTGCCCCAGTACCTGAGGCTGGGCTTTTTGCCATCAGGATACGGATACGCACCTTACGGATACCCTTAGTATCCGTATCCCCCTTCTCCTCCTCCACCCGCCCCCCTCAGCTGCCGGTGGGCTTGAAGGAGACTCTGGCTCCCTGGTGGGCTGAGGCCAAGGCTCAGCTCACCAGGAAGGTAGAGAGCCATCTTCCGATGCCAGTCCCGGTTCCGGACCCCCACGTCGGAGGTAAGAGACTCCCTCCCAACCTCCGGATACCAGAGGCGAGCCCTCCAGTTCCAGGGCAGGATACGCTTCCCCGAGGGCTTCCCAAGGGGTCCGTTCCTTCCCCCGCGCCGGGAGGAGGAGTCTTCTTCTTCCTCTTCATCCTCCTCGGAGACCTCGGATGACTCCGACAGTCGTACCGACCCGGACGACGCGCCACGCACTTCGGACAAGCCCAGGCCAAGGACTCCTCCGAAGTCTCCTCCGGCAGATCCTTCCTTTACGGAGTTGCTGCGTAAAATCCAGGCAGTTTATCAGTGGCATTCCTTGGAGCCGGATCCACAGTGTAAGAAACTCACTGCACACCTGGATCAGCCCAAGACCGCTCCTACCCTGGTGCCACCCTGGATTGAGCCTCATGCCGACCTTGTCTCCACCATTTGGAAGCAACTGTCGGCATTAGTCCCACTTCCTAGGAAGTCGGACAGGCTTTATCAGGCTCCGGAGGATGTCGACTCTTTAAATTCACACTCTCCAGCTGATTCGGTCCTGATTAGCGCTGCTCACGGCCGGACGGCTAGCCCCAAGCACTTGAGCTCGTCACCACTTGACAAGGAATCCCACCTTTTGGACCAATACGGGAAGAAGGTCTATGCTTCTTCCACTCTTGGTATAAGGGCCCTGAATTACTTTGGTCATATGGGTGATTACCAGAAGGCAATCCTTAGCGAGGTGGAGGCTAACTTGGACACCCTTCCTGAGTCTCAGACAAAGCAGGAAGTGGCTGATCTAGTCCAGTCTACGCGTTCGGCCAGTCGGCACATGCTCCGTGCCACGTACGATGCAGTGGATGCTGCCGGTTGGAGCTCGGCTTTCGCCATGGGTTTGCAGCATCATGCCTGGCTCCGGGTGTCCGGTTTGGTCCTAGAGGTGCAGTCTGCTATGCAGGATGCATCCTTCAGGGGTTCAGTGCTGTTCGGTGGAGATGTCAAGGACATCATCACCGATCTGCAGGAGAAGGGTACTGTACTTAAGTCTTTCGACTCCATGTACAGACCCCCTCAGGCTCAGTGTCGTCCCTTTCGCAGACATGCTCAGCAAAAGGCGAAACCTCAGGGAAAGCCGGTCAATAAACGTCAGGCCCCTCTGGCTGCCAAGCCCCCCCACCCCAAAAAGCAGGGGGGGGCTTCATCCGTGACGCTGCCTCACGCCTCCTGACTCCTTTCCTCTCCCACAGCCTCTGGGCCTTTGAGAGGAACCGGTAGGAGGGAGATTCTCCATCCACCTACCGGGTTGGGAGGGGGATCACTTCAGACACTTGGGTGCTCCAGCTGATCGCAGAAGGACACTCAATAGAGTTTCTTCAGAAACCTCCTCGAAACACCCCGGGTCATCTTACTCCCCAGAACGTCGTCTTCTGGTTCAGGAAGAATTATCCTGTCTTCTTCTTCTGAAGGAGGTGATAGAGCCCATTCCTCCCCAACATCAGGGGACGGGGTACTACTCCCATTTCTTCCTGGTCCCGAAGAAGTCGGGAGATTTGAGGCCGATTCTTGACCTCAGCTCCCTGAACTTGTTCGTGGAGTACAAAAGGTTCAGAATGCTCTCTGTGCAGAGTCTTCTGCCCCTTCTTCAGCCGGGACAGTGGCTGTGCGCTCTGGACATGCAGGATGCTTACCTGCATATCCCTATTCGGCCTTCCCACCACAAATACCTGCGTTTTACATTCCAGGGGGACCACTACCAGTTGAAGGCCCTTCCATTTGGTCTCTCCTCGGTGCCCCGAGCGTTCACCAAATGTCTTTCGGTGGTAATGTCCTACCTGCGTACCCAGGGGGTGCAGGTTTTCCCATACCTGGACGATTGGCTCCTGGCGGCCCCATCCAGGGAGGAACTCCTACGCTTCCTTTCCCTTATCCTGCAGGTTTTTACCTGCCTGGGTATTACCGTCAACCAGGCCAAGTCCCACCTGATCCCATCCCAGAGGTTTCAGTTTATCGGGGTGATCCTGGACACGACTTCCAGCATGGCTTTCCAGCCACTGGACAGGGCGGCCTCACTCCAGGCTCAGGTCAGCCTGTTGTCCAGCCGCATGCGGGTCAGTGCCAGGTCGGTCCTTCGCCTCCTCGGGCTCATCGCGGCTGTGATTCCGACAATCCCTCGCGCTCGGCTCCACATGAGAATCTCTCAGTGGATGCTTCGGTCTCAGTGGGATCGACTGGTGGACGACCTAGATCATCTAGTTCTGGTCTCCAGTCCTATGGCTCGGGACTTGCAATGGTGGATGGTTCAGGAGAACTGTTGCCAGGGAGTTCCCTTCTGTCTCGCTCCCTCCTCCCAGACGCTGACTACAGATGCCTTGGGCGAGGGTTGAAGAGCCCATCTCAGGTCTCACAGGACCAAGGGCTCCTGGTCCAAGCTCGAGAAATCTGTCCACATCAATGTGCTTGAACTTCGGGCCGTGCTGTATGCTTTTCAGGCTCTGCATCTGTATCTGCTCCCCGGACAGCTGGCTGTCCAGACGGACAACATGTGCGTTGTCTGGTACATCAACAAACAAGGAGGAACTTGTTCCTACCCTCTCTGCAGGGAGGCGATGCGAGTTTGGAAATGGGCAGTGCAGCACAACCTTCGCCTCAGAGCAGTTCACGTCCCAGGGGTCGAGAACACGCTGGCAGACCACCTCAGTCGGTCGTCTGCTCACGCTCACGAGTGGAACTAGATCAGAGGGTAGCAGACGATATCTTCCTACACTGGGGAACACCTCAGGTAGACCTGTTTGCGTCTCCTCTCAATGCAAAACTTCCCGCCTTCTGCTTGCTCGCTCCAGGGCGCAGCATTTTTTGGAGAGACGCTCTGTCTCTAGACTGGAAGGGCAGATTCATCTATGCCTTCCCCCTGATCCCCTTGATTCCGAGGGTCTTGCAGAAACTTAGCTCGGAAGGAGCTCGCATGATCCTAATCGCTGCTTTCTGGCCTAGGCAAGTTTGGTTCTCTCTTCTGCAACAGTATTCAGAGGAACCTCCTCTTCCTCTGTTGCAGCTTTTGCTGACCCAGGATCAGGGGACCTGGTCCATCCAGGCCTCAAGTCCCTTCAGTTGCACGCGTAGCTCCTGCAGGCGTAGCTCAAGCTCATTTCAGGGTTTCCCCGTTGGTTGCTGAGATTCTGGTGGAGGCCAGATAGCCCTCCACTAGATCTACCTATGACATGAAGTGGAAACGGTTCTCTATTTGGGCCGCTTCTAAAGATTTCGAGCCATTCTCTTGCTCTGTTGGGCGGCTTTTGGATTACTTGCGCCATCTCTTTGATCTGGGTCTTAGTCATTCCTCTCTGAAGGTTCACATGGCAGCCATCTCCACTTACCATGTTCCTTTGGGGACAGGACTTTTGCGCAATTGGAAGTCTCTAAGACTTTCCTTAGAGGGGTTCTCCACTTGTGATCCCCTGTTTGTGCTCCTGGCCCTCCTTGGGATTTTAATTTTATCCTTGAGGAGCTTACTCTGCCTCCTTTCGAGCTGGCAGCCTCAGCAGACCTAAAGTTCCTTTCATGGAAGACTCTCTTCCTTGTGGCTATTACTTCTGTTCGAAGGATTTCCGAGCTCCAGGCCCTCATGTGCAAAATCCTGTATTTGATTTTTCACAAGGAACGTGTGGCTCTGCGTACCAACGTTAAGTTTCTCCCCAAGGTGGTAGCGGAATCTACACTGAATCAATCCATGGAGCTGCTTGCTTTCTTTACACAGCACTCCAATCAAGGGGAGTACCTCTTGGATACTTTGAATGTTCACCGAATTCTGAGATACCGCACCACCAGGACGAAAGATCTCCGAAAGACTGATCAACTGTTTGTCTCTTTTGCTCGTAAAAGAGAAGGCAATGCTGTTTCTAAGCAATGCCTGTCTAAATGATTGGCTCATTGTATCACTTTTTGTTACAACTAGTACAACAAGACCCTGTCGGGTCAAGTCAGAGGCCACTCCACCAGAGTGTTCGCTGCCTCTGCTGCTTGTTTCAAGAATGTGTCAGCGGCAGACATCTGTGCAGCCAGAACTTGGACTTCTGTCCATACCTTTACGAAACATTACAGTTTGGACATTGCCTCTCGTCGTAGAGCGGGCTTCTGGTTCGCTGTTCTGCAAGGTCTTCTTTCCTAAGACCTTCACAGCTAGAAGGTCTACTTTTGGGTAGTTTCCTCCTCCCGTTTGCGTCTCCTTGTTCCAGACTGCTTGGGACTCAGTCCTATTTGTAATTACCTACTGCAAGAGCCCTCTTGAAGTAAGACAGTACAGTTACGTAAGAACTTACCGTAACAGATCTTCGAGAGAGGCTCTTGCAGTAGGTAATACCTTCCCCCCCCCATCCCCCTAAGCTTTTTCAGCTCCTTTTCCAGGGCGGGAAACATCTGCTTCTCCCTCGTCTCACCTTTTTAGGCCTTTGGTCGGAAAGACCTGGAAAGTGGGCGTAGGGGACTGCTCCTTTATACTGACGTTGCCTGACATCGGTCACCTGACGTGGGGGCGGTCCCCCACCAAAGACTGCTAGCTACAAATGTTTTGTGGGGTACTGACGCCTGTCGGCTTCAGTCATATTTGTAATTACCTATTGCAAGAGCCTCTCTCGAACATCTACTGTTCTAGGGACGTGGACATGGATATGTTGTTCATCGACACTTATTGGCAGGTCCCTTGCCGCTTTAAATCTTGCCGGAAGGTCTTCAAGCTGGCTCCTCCCACCCACCCGGGTGGTAAAACTCTCGGCTCCACCCCATGACGCCAGATCTTCCTTACCGCTTGGAAGCTCAGGTTCCCTCCTTAGCGCTCTGCGTTTTTGACTGGTTCCTGAAAAGTTTGGTCTTCAAATTTATTAAAAAGTATTGAATCTTCGATCTTTCTTCTTCGCTGCGGCGATGGCTTTTTCCGGCCCCGAAAAACGTTTGGTTAGTTCCTCCAGGAGGGACTCGCACTCCATGTGCTCTTTTTGCCTGGACTTGGATCACGATCCTCGGGCTTGCAATTTTTGTTCTGACCTTTCGGTCAGCTCTCCGGAGCGACCGTGCGGCCCGTTCGGGGCTCGGACATCCGGTGGTTTTTTCCGCTCCGGAGTCTCCATCGGACCGGCGGGTGCCCGCCTCGACTGTTTCTCTGCAGTCTTATCCTGCCGGGGAAGGGGGGGGTTCCCCTTCCCTCTCCTTCGGTTGCGGAGCTTATCCCGCTCTCCTTGGATTCTTTACATTCAGCTTCGTTCGGGGCTTCGTCATTCCCTCCTCCAATGGAGAGGGAACCTAACTATCTCTCGGCCCTATCTCTAAGGGCCATGAGCGGGTCTCTGGCCGAGGCGGGTTTTTCACTCCCATTGGGCCGACGCCTCACTTGGTCGAGGTTTCGGCTTTGGCCTCTGGCCTCACGGTACCCCGTCAGGTCAGCCAGCCAAAACCCCTTCGGGAGGTCGGCTGAAGCCGTCTTCTACCGCCGCCGGTAATCGAAACTCTGTCCTCTGCCGGGTCAGACAGCCCTCGGTCCGTTCCGAGCCGAGGGAAGAGCGGGTGCTACCCGTTTCTTCCCAGGCCAGCCCTCGGTTACCCCGAGGATTTGGGTCTCGGTCTACCTCTCGGTCTAGCCGTTCACGCCGATCTTGGCGTTCTCAGTCGGAGCACCGGGTTAAGTGGCTTAGCCGTTCTTCCTCATCCCCCTCCACTGATGAGGAGCGGTTTCGATGCCGTTGGCGTCGGTGTTTCGAGGAACTTATGTGGCGACAGCAGTTGTCTGGGTTTCAGTCGACTCCGATTCATTCCCCAGATAGCAAGCAGTCGCCGGTTGGTCGGCAGCCGTTTGTATCGGTCAAGGAGTCTTCTCCAGGACTGGTTGCTCGGCCGACCCTCGCTGTCCCTCCTCCTTTGGCGGAGCCCAGGCCGGACCGTGGCCTATCCTTCAGGTCTCTCGGTTCCCTTACTCCTGCCCTCCCCCGGCGGACGAAGAGTGCCTCGGGCCTGCGGCAGCTTTTTGCAGACCCTTCGGAGCCTGGAGCAGGCTCTGCCATGTTTCCTGACGGAGAGGACCCTGTATCTTCCCAGGAACATCCAGTAGACGACAGCCCATCGTCTTCTAAGGGTCTACTTCAGAGTTTACTGGAATGCAGCTTAAGCCCATCTCTGATCGGGCTCCTTACCCCCTTCTGGAGATTCTGGATCGAAGGGGTTCTTCCACGGAGGCCTTCCCGGTGGCTGAGGCTATTGTGGGCCCAGCCTTGGAGCTATGGCGGCGGCCTACTTCTTGCCCTGTGCCTTCGGCCAGGGTAGCTCGGAGAGTATCCTATCCCGGTCAGTTCTATGCCCGGTTTCTCGGAGCACCCCTCGGCTGAAGTGGTTATTACCGACGACGTTTTCCAATGTCTTGGAAACGCCGGGGATGTGGACAGACCCCCCCCGACAAGGAGTCCAAAAGGATGGACTATGTTGGGCGTAAGGTTTACGCTGCATCCTCCTTAGGCCTCCATCAGGCCAGCTCGGTTGCACTGATGGCACATTTCTCCCACACCCTTTTGGGCTCCCTGGACGAGGTTCTCCATCATCTCCCAGGAGACCTGCGGACCACAGTTCGACAGGTGCGGGACCAGGGTAGGGCGGTGGCGAAGCAGCAGCTCCAGACTGCTCTGGATCTAGGCGATTCCTGTGCCAGATCGGTGGCGGCCGCAGTGGCCATGCGCCGCAGGGCGTGGCTGAGGTTAACATCCTTCTCCTCGGAAACCCAGCACGAGTTGGTGGACATCCCCTTTTTGGGGACTGACCTTTTCGGCCCTGGAGTGGAGGGATTCATCCATGGGCCTGAGAAGTCCGATGCCACTCCGGTTCGATCACTCGCCCACGGGGTCAAGGGCAGCCGGCAGCCTTTGCGTGAAGCCCTTGCCCTGAGCCCTGGGCCCCCTGGCCCAACATGAGGGCCAGCAGGCATCCGCTGGGCGACCTGTTGCCAATCCAGAGTCTTCCTCCAAAAGGAAGCGGAGAGGCAGGAAACTGAGGGGCTCCTCGGCTCCCTTCTCCTCTAAGCCTGCTCAGTGACGGGCCAAGGGGCATTGCTTCGGCCCCGTTGTCTCTGCCCGGGGTTTTCCCGTGGGGGGACGGCTCTGCACCTCATTCTGGAGGTATTTAGGGTGGATCCTGTCGCAAGTTGCGACAGCTGGATCCCTTTTGAGCCGTGCCCCACGGGAATTTGAGTTCACTGCCCCTGTATCGGGTCATCCGACATGCCTGGCTCTCTAGTTAGAGATGATCAGGAAGGCCGCGCCTCCCCCATTCAACCCTGGGTTCGTGTCCAGGTATTCCTGGTCTCTTACGGACGGGGGCTTGCGCCCATCCTCCCGCACGCCTGGATGGTCTCTCTTCTGCAGACATTCCATCCTCAGGATGTGGCGTGTAGTGGATTCCTGGTCTCCAGGATGTACCTACTCCTCATTCCGTCCGTTTTTGGGGGAGGCTCCACCCCTTCTTGCGGGGGAGCTGCTTACGAGTTCCTAACACTTCCTTGTTTAGCAGTCTCTGCGGCATGGAAGGGTCCGGATGTCACCCCACCCGGAAGGCAGACTGGTCTCCCGTTCGGGAGCCGAGTGAGAACTCGTATCTTAGCGGTGAAGCTTCTTCGGGACTAAGCTCGACTTTGAGTCCGAGCTCAGCTCCGGGTGAACAGGGCGAGGTTTTCCTCCTTTTCCGGTCGGGTTGGCCGGGGAATTAGGTCCTGCCAGGACCTCCTGCTCCTCCTGGGCCTGGGCGCCTCCCTTAGTGGGAGGGCCAGCCAGAGGTCACAACGCCTGTGTCCCGTGGACCAGTTCAGTGACTTACAGCCCAGGAGTTAGGAGAACGCCCTTGGCCGCTTCTAACTCGGCAGGAGACTATCCTGCTTGTTCGCCCTGAGTTGCCGGTCTTCTCCGGCCGGTGCTTCTTGGATGGTGGGTGCCCATCTTGGGAATGCAGAGTGCGTCGCCTCTGGTCCTCTTTGTGAGTCCTGATGTCCTTCCCGGCCGCTGAGACAGGCGGTCGATTAGCCCGGCACCGCTCGCTCCGCTTATGCGGGTCTAGTGGTCTAAGTCCAAGTTGGATTATTCCTAGACCATGTGCTACCTACTCCGCCAGGTTTGGTCTATCCCCTTGTCTCGGTGCAAGGAGGTTCTCCGCATTGGGCGGTTGCTCAGTCGAGGCTTCCTAGCCATTTCATGGCAGGAGCCCATTTCCCTGGCTGTGGCCCTGAGCCGGGTATAGGCTGTGCCTCATGAGTGTCTCCCCTGCCGGGGCTAGCACAGGATCTTCTCCCTTTTTCCTCCGGGAGAATACTAGGCGAGACTGTTTTGCCGCCCTCAGCAAGGCTTGGCTGTAGGGATGCCATCGGGGCCATGGACCCCGGCCCCTCCGCACCTCTCCCATACTCCTTGACCTACAGGCAAGGCGAGGAGGGATTTGGCGCAGGTGGTGCTGGTAGCCCCAGACTGAATTGCCAGTGCTGGTATCCAGCTCTCCTCAGTCTCAGCCCCAGGCTCCCGAGACGGTCTCTAGTCCGCCGGTCCTGTCTTTCTTTTCAGAGGAAGGTTATCCATCTGGACCTTCAATCCCTGTACCTGTTGGCCGTCCCCTGTATGGCTAGGGGCCAGGCCTAGGGTCTTTCGGCAAGGTCCTCGATCTTCGAGGCGTCCTGCTAGAAGTCGGCCAAGATGCTTGTCCTTTGGGAGAAGTTTCCTTCTTCCGATGTTGGAGTCAGGCGGTGCCCTTCCCGTCCTAGGCGCTAGCATTCCGGACCTTTTGCGGTCCATCCTTATACCAGGGCTTCGGTCGACGACCCTCTGGGTGCCTCTGCGGTCACCACTATCTTCCGGGCGCAGGCTGGAGGGTAGCTGGTGGTCCGGAGGAGGTGGTCCGGCACTTCTAGGCCTCGACCACGCCTCCCCCTTTGGGAGAGTATCCCCGTTCCTGTGGGATCCTTGCTGGTATGGGCTTAGCTCATGAGCAAGCCATCCGAACCCTTGCACAGGTGCGTTTTCCCCCACCTGTTGTGGAAGAACACCTTCTTGGGGCCACTCCGCCATCCAGCAGGCTGGGAGAGTTCCAGGCGCTCCTTTAACCTCCCTATCCAGTCTTCCACAGGGACTAGGTTGTCCTGCGCCCCACCCAAAGTTCCTCCAGGAGGTGGTGGCGGAATCTTCCCTTCGGGGGTTTGCCTCTGCTGGGGTTTATCCCCATTCACACCTCGGAGGCCGTATCCAGGTTCCGTGGGAACCGTTTTAACGCTCATCTGAGAGCGTAGAGCTTAAGTTTGGGAGAGGTTCGCCAGCTGTTCATCACCTTCGCTGAAGCCGCATCTGGGGCATGGAGCCTCCCTGAGGGATAAGCGCTCCTTTCTAACCCGTCCTTCCGCTGCATCAGTGGCTGCTTCCAAGGACACTCCGGTCCAGGATATCCGCAGGGCTTCTGCCCGGAAGCAGGCTTTACCGTTCCCCTTCCACATCGACCTAGGTCACGCTGGGGTGTTGGTCGGGACCTCGGTTCTCAGTCTTTCTACCTAATGAGATTGTGCGCCTTGCCTCCCTCCTCCGGAGAACTGCTAGGAGTCTGCCAATAAGTGTGGATGAACAACATATCCATGTCCCTAGAAATACAGGTTACTCACCTGTAACAGGAGTTCTAGGAATGGGTATATATTGTTCATCTATTCCAATCGACCTCCCGGCTTCTCGACGCTACAACCTGGCTTCCGGCGGGCCAGATCTGGCGTCATGGGGCCGAGCGAGAGTTTTACCACCCGGTGGGTGGGAGGAGCCAACTTGAAGACCTTCCGCAAGATTTAAAGCGAGGGACCTGCCAATAAGTGTGGATGAACAACATATACCATTCCTAGAACTCCTATTACAGGTGAGTAACCTGTATTACGGATGATTCTTACGTAACTGTACTTTCTAGGAGTGGTATGTTGTTCATCCACCCCTACCCGACCTCACCTTTGGGCAGCATCACCTTGCTTCCAGCGGGCTAAGATCTGGCATCATGGGGCGGAGTCCAGGTATATACCACCCGGGTGGGTGGGAGGAGCCAGCTTGAAGACTTCCGGCAAGATTTAAAGTGGAAGGGGACATGCCAAGAAGTGTGAATGAACAACATATACCACTACTAGAACTACTGTTACAGGTGAGTAACCTGTTCTTTCTCCCCTTTCAGTTATTTGGTTTCGGGGGGGGGGCAACCCTGGATTCCTGTCCCTTCCTTCCCAGAATAGCCTTTTCTGCTCATGCTGGAGTTACTTGCCAGTGATTCTGTGCCTTGAATTCTGGCAATTCAGCCTTCTGGCTACTCCTTCGCAGCCCTTAGTCCAGTCTGGAGACAGTCAATCAATCCAGGGTAAGTCCTCCCCCTTCCACTTTTTGTTTTTCCCTCCCTCCTTCCCTTTCCTTTTCTGATTCCAGAGATTGGGGCCCCTTCCCAATCCTCGTAGTTTTTCTCACTCTTCTATCTGTCCTCTCTGTCGTTTATTTCTCCTTTTAGCTTGTATATCTTTTCCTTTGTCTGTCCCTTGGACTTCCTTGTCCCTTCCTCCCTCCCAACCCTTTCTTACTCTACGGCGACTCAGAACTGGCGGGAGGGCAGGTCGATGACATCTAACGGCCAACCCATGAGCGCCACGAAAGGCCGGCCTCGAGGGTGGCCTCGTCAAAGGCCGACTCTGCCCATTCCAAAAAAAGAGGTCCCATGAGTGTGACCTCCGCCAAACCTAAATATGATGAATGGTGACGGTACAGAGAAAGATTAGGAATTACGGTAGGTACATAATTTTCATTTATAGAGGGAGGGAGGGGTGTCATTATTAGATTATGGGGGAGGATGGAATGGGATATTTTTTGCAACTGTGGGGGGGGGGTTGGGGAGGATGTGCACCACGTGTCCTGTCATTTTTGATCTCTATAAGACAATGGGCAATCAGCACGAAGTAGTATATTGTTTTAAGCAGCGTTACATCCTACTGTACTTCAGGCAATTTGGCTCTAACCCTTAAATTTTGTTCTTAGAATGTAAAAGGGGCCCAATCTCCTACCAAGAGAGCTAAAATCATCCTGCACCTCCAGAAATTTTATTTATTTAAAATATCGGATTTACAGACCTTTGAGTCAAAGTACAGCCCTGTGGGAGACAGCAGTATTCGTGCAGGGAGGAGGAGCGGACTTGTGGTGAGGCATAGGTGCAGATAAAAGCAGTCTGAGGGACATTGTCATAATTCAGGGTAGATTGGTCGTTAGGCTTGGCAGATTAGGCCCCACAGGGGAATTAAATTAAATGCAGATGTTGCTTTCCTGCAAGAAATGCATCTCCTTTCCTCCCAGGTACTCCGGTGTCAGAGGTCCTGTGTGGGTCAGGTTCTTGGTATGGGGATGGACACTTGTAGAGGAAGGGTCACCATTTTGGTGGCCAGGAGAGTTCCATTCAGACTTCTGGACTCAATTGTGGACTCCCAAGGGAGATACATTATTTTAAAGGCTCTGGTAGGCCACTTGGAGGTGATGTTGGGCTCAGTCTGTGGCCCCACTACTGAGGACCCGGAGTTTTTCTCCTCTTTAATGACCCACTTAGCTCCTTGGTCCACTCTGCCTGTTCTGTTAGGAGGGGACTGGAATTTGATTCATGATAACTCCCTGCACAGATCCAGGTCGAAGTCTCAGTCTTTATCTACTGCGAAGATAGCACTTAGGGAGTTAATGGATTCAGTTGTACTCATTGACCCCTGGACGCATTTTTTTCCCCACAAATAAAGAATATTCTTTTTACTCAATCCCGCATAACTCCTTTTCCAGAATAGAATATTTCTTGCTGGGAATTGGGCACCTTCCTGCTGTTTTATCCTATAACTACTTAACGAAGGTAATCTCAGACCACCACCCCACGCTTTTGCACTGGCAGCTTGGCCCTGGCAGTAGTAGGGATAAGGTTTGGAGGTTTAACGCTCAATTGTTAAAATCAGATACCTTCATCTCTCACCTCCAAACCTTTATCTCCACCTTTTTAACAAACACTTCCCCTGCTATGGCCAAGCTTGATCTCTTATGAGGAGCACTGAAATGCACCACACGTGGTGAAATAATTCGTTTTGCCTCTATTCGGAAGAGAATTGTCACTCAAACTACAACTGACTTGCTTCAGCAAATCCGGCAGTTGGAAACATCCCTTCCCTCTCAGCCAGCCTCCGAGGAGCTCAATCAATTGGAGGTTCTCTGCTCCTGCTATAACACCCTCTTAAGTGACAGAGCTGAGCACCTCATACTGAGATCCAGGGCCCATTACCTTGACCAAGGGGAAAAAGCCGAGAAATTACTGGCACTGCTCTCCAGGCTCAAGCCACTGATAGGATTGTGCCCTCTCTTCATACTTCTGATGGTAGCATTGTCACTTCACTCTGGGACACAGCCAATTGCTTTCAAGAATATTATCAAACTTTATATTCCCAGCCTTCATGTACCTTTAATCCTGACCTTCTGGATCACTTTGTATGCGATGTTCAGCTCCCACAATTAGAACATCAAGTTGAATACTTGCAGACCCCCCTCACATCCATGGAGCTTATGTCGGCTATAGATGCACTCCTGTCTGACAAGACCCCGGGTCCAGATGGCTACTCCACAGAATTTTACAAAACCTTCAAATCTCATCTTGTGCCCACGCTGCTTACCACTTACAACCATATATACGAACAGGGTTTAGCTGACCTTTCTCTAGCTGAAGCCACAATAGTAGTTCTTCCCAAACCTGGCAAAGACCCTCTACTCGTCTCTTTTGGCCTGTCTCACTGATTAATGTAGATCTCAAAATTTTAGCTAAAGTTCTTGTCAATCGGCTTAACAAGGTCTGGCATGTCCTAATTAGTCCGGAACAGGTCAGCTTTGTAACTTACAGACTTTGTACAGACCATCTTTGTAAAATAACTCATCTTATCTCTGCATCCGGGGACTCCAGCATTCTTACTGTGCTGGTGTCCCTCGATGCAGAGAAAGCATTTGACAGAGTCTCCTGGGAGTATCTCTTTCACCTATTACCTAAGTATAAATTCCCCTCTCAGTTCATCCAGTGGATCAAGGTCTTATACTCACACCCCACGGCTCGTATACTCTGTAATGGGGTACTTTCTCAACCCATCGCTCTTCAACAAAGCACCTGACAGGGCTGCCCACTATCTCCTTTTCTGTTCAATATGTACCTTGAACCTCTTATCCAATGTATTAAGGCCTCACCATTAATCACAGAGATCTCTATTGGACCTTACCAATACAAATTATCCATATATGCGGATGACATACTCCTCTACATTACACACCCTTCCATCTCGCTCAGTAACATAATTGAAGAATTTGGCCAGATCTCCAATTACAAGGTGAACCTCTCCAAAACGGAGGTAATGCCCCTCAGTGTCTTCACTGAGGAAAAAGACATTCAGCATCTTGGCCTCACATGGGTAAGGGATAAAATGAAATACTTGGGCATTTACCGATCTCAGTCTGGAACTAAAATGAAACGTTATAATCTGGATGGGGTTCTCACCCACATTAAGGTGGACCTCAACTGCTGGGCTTTACTTCTTCTTTCCCTTTGGGGCAGAATAAGCATGGTTAAGATGAATGTTCTTCCCCGCCTTCTATATCCCCTCTGGATGTACAACTATTTTCTGCCAAAGTCCGGGTTCTCATAGATACATGGCCTCATTTCCAACTTCAGTTGGTGAGGTAAGCCCCCTCGGAGAGCACTCACCAGATTACAGCACACGAAATGCAGAGGGGGCATACAACTTCCTAATTTCTTCCTTTACTATTTAGTCATCAACTGTTCGGTAATTCATCAGTGGTTAGCCCCACTTACTCCAGGACAGTCATATGCATATGTCCCATTATGGGCCCAGATAGAGACATCGCTTTGTGCCTCACACAGACTGGATCTAGCATCCCTTATATATACCCCTCTCAAACACATTCCTGAACCATTACGACATTCTCCAGTTATGGCAACACTCAGGGCACTTGTACAGCTTTGCACTATTACTCAGATCTCTCTTAGACATGATGTCTCACAACCTATATGTCATAACCCCAATTTCAAGATTGGGGGACACCCACTCCGATCCCTCTTTCTTGCTTACTGAAAAGAAACTGAACATCAGTGATTTCTTAAAACACCATAAACTACTATCTTTCCAGGAAGCCCAACACAAATTCGGCTTCCCTCCTTCATTTTGCTTCAGATATATCCAGCTTTCCCACATGCTTTTACACCACTTTGGATTAGGCCTTTGGGACCAAACTCTGGCTGGACCTATTCTCCCTGGCATCTCATCTTCTCCCTCTCATAGTATCTCATTCTTTTATCGTCATCTGCGGGATTTCCTGGCTGAAAATGAAGGACATCCTCATTATATATGGGACCAGGTTCTGCCCTCCTCTTTGTCTACCCCCTTTCCTGGAGCCGCATATGGACCCAATTGTACAAGGATATAAAATGTGACCGATATCGTCTCCTGCAATTCCAAATAATACATGATTTATTATGTACTCCGGTTAAGCTTCACAAGATGGGGAAGCTTCCTAATGACACTTGTTCCCAATGTGGGGAGTGTCCTGGCACTCTTCTTCCCATTTTGTGGAACTGCAGTAAAGCTTTCCCATTCTGGTCAGCCATCAAAGCCAAGACAGATCCACTTTTAAGCCTACTGATGCTTTCCAACCGAAAATATTCATATTGGGAGACTGTTGTGACTCCCTAATTGGCAACCAGCGTAAACATCTGGCCTTGGTTTCCCTATGTGCTAAATAGGTGCTAGTTCGCCATTGGCTCAATCAAGCAATCCCAACACTCACGGAATGGCTCCATGAGATGCTGTTTGCTTTACAAGCAGAAAACCTTCTGGCCAGTCTTATCAAAGAGACTAGGATATTACCAAAAGGTCTGGGCTCCCCTATATACACTGCATACCTTTTAAATAAACAATTAATGCTGCTCACGCTGTAATTATGGAATTTTTTTTTATTTCTTTTTATTGTCTGTATGGTATATATCATCACAGTATGTGGTCATCGGGGTGGGGGTATTCTTGCATATATTTCTTTACTGTTTACTGGTGGGGTGTTATGTATCTGTTACAGACAGAACTGGAACACTGTAATTTGTATCCATCTGTAAGGAATTTGATCCCTTGTGTATTGTTCCTCACATTTTTGCATTTCATCGCTTTTAAATAAATAAAGCATATTAAATTTGAAAAAAAAGAAAGCTGTTCTGGCAGCGGGTCTGTGTCCGGTCAGCCGCCCTTTGCAGCGGGGGCTCTGATCATGGGCAGTCCAGTGCTTGGGAGGGAGAGCAGTCCTCCTGAAAGCACAAAAAGAAGAGGGCCCGTTCCCGATCGGGGTCGGGGACCCTGCACCGATCGACCTCGAGCACTTCTTCCTGTCATTGGTCAAAGAAGAAACGGTACCACTCAAAGTTGCCCTCTGGTACGTCTGCTAGAGGTTCGTTGGTAGCAGGGGGTGGTAGGCTGACTGTGACTCCTTTGGGGTCTCTGGTGGCCTCCGTCCTTAGCGGCCGTGATCCTCTACACCAGATTCCCTCTCTGTCCTCTGATGGGGCTTCTGGTGAGCAGTTTCATCTTTGGGCAGCTGTTATGGAGCAGTGGGTGCGGCATCTGTCCCGGTTGCCCTTGCTGGTGAACCCGGTGCCAGGACCTTCGAGCTGGACCACGGCTGGGTCGATTGGGTCAGGATGAGCATGTGGTGCCTTCTTTGGTGCTGGTGCCATTGCTGTTGACTCCACGTGCCTTCCCCCCTCACCTTGTTTCCTTGCAGGGGCCGGCACAGGCACCGCTTTCCCCATCCCTTTCTTTCAGGTCTTGCAGGGAGTCACCGGCAGTGGTGCGGCTGTCGGCTTGTTCAGGGGTGGCGTTGGGGGTCTTGGTGCCTCATCCAGTACTGGCTTCTGCCTTGGCATCGCGTGCTGCGACGTTGATACCGGCACTGCGTTCGATGCCGGCGCCGCGATCGGTGCTGGCACCATGTTCGGTGCCAGGGTCCTTGACGCCAATCCCGAGGGTGGTGTCTTCCGTGTTCCCTTCCTTTAGACCTGCCTTTGGTGGTCTTTTGGGGGTGGAAGTGGAACTTGATGAGTCTGACCCTGATCTACTTTGTCAGATGACGTAGATGATAACTCTTTTTATGAGCTGGAAAGTAAGCCTTCTGTATCTGCTGAGCCTGTGGTGGAAGACCTTTCTTTTAAGTCTCTTCTTAGGAACGTGGGGTCCACCTTGGCCCTACAGATATCTTCTGTGGACCCAGGCAGACTTTTATGTCTGGAGTTTATACATGTCACTCATATTACTGCAGATCTAACTCCACCAGTGTGCCCCTCTTTTGAGACTCTTTCTCAAGCGATGTGGGACAGGCTGGCACTTATCCTTTCTGCGGCCAAATCCATAGATAGGAAGTATGCCCCTCCCAAAGACTGGCCTATCCTAGCATCTTCAGCCTTTTGTGGATGCTCTTGTGCTTACAGAGAATGATAAAGCTATTCTTCCTCAGGAATCCACAGCACGGCCTGTGAATAAGGAGTCTCACAAGATGGACACTTTGGGGAAATGGATTTTCGCAGCAGCAGCCTTGGGTATGGGTATTGCTAGATCTTACTTCGAGAGGGCTCTTGCAGTAGGTAATTACATATAGGACTGACGTCGGCAGGCGGCAGGACCCCACAGAAAAATTTATAGCTAGCAGTCCCTGGCGGGGACCGCCCCCACATCAGGTGACCAGCATCAGACAACGTCGGTATAAAGGGGCGGTCCCAGATGCCCGCCTTCCAGTTCTTTCCCGGCGTCAGCTCGTGCAGTGCCTCGCGGTGAAGTTCATGCTCAGCCCTGTTGCTCCATTGTTTTTTTCCGAAAGTATCAATATTTTGCATTTAATTCGTCAGGTGAACGTCGGTTTATGTCGTCCCCTTCAAAAAATAAGTGCGACTCATGTGGCGCCCAACTGCCTCACAAGGACGGTCACTCCCTCTGCCTTTTTTGTTTAGGCCCTGACCACGCGGTCGACAAGTGCCCGCATTGCCTGCATTTCAACGCGGCCACCCGCAGACGATGCCAGCAGTCTTTAGAAGCCCATCTCCTCAAAAAGAAGATGTCCGCAATGGAGAAGGAGTTGAAGAAGCTTCGGCAGGCGTCGACCTCCCCAGAAGGACATAAGAAGCGGGACAAAGAAAGGCACCGGGAGAAGGCCTCTTCTTCCACGACTCCGGCTGGAGCCGCGGCTAAGGTAACGTCCCCTCCGGGGGATCGCCCGACGGCAGCCTCCAAGGTTTTGGAGGAGGCGTCGGCCCGCCCGTCAGGTTCGCGTTCGAGCCCGCCCGGTTCCTCCGGGCAAAAGGAGGCTTCTGCCCCCAGTACTGCCGCAGGCTTGCGGCCTACTGGTGTGGGTGCCTCCCATAAGCCGGACGTCGGCTCCTCCGACGTCCGCCGGGAGAAGGCCGCTAAGACGCCCAACCCTCCGGGGCAGCGCATGGCAGCGTCCCCCTCGGACCGGGCCGCCTCCCACCTTCAGCCCGCCTCCAACGAGGGACCCCTTAGGTCGGACGCCGGCTCCTCTGGTGTCTGCCGGGATTCAGCCCCTAAGTCGCACGTCGGCTCCTCCGACGTGCGCCGGGCTTCAGAGCCTACGACAGACCCTTCACCGTCTGTCGTCCCAGGTTCCCCGCAGCTTTCGCTGCCGTCCGGGGAACCCGAATCCCCCCTGCCTGACCCTGGGGACTTCTCTCCTCCATCCCCAGGTGAGGCTCGGGATATCCTCCCACCGTCAGATCCTCCTCCTGCAGAATCGGATCGGACGCCGGCTCCGACGCTGGCTCCGCCCGGCCCGACACCCGGCCCTCGCCCGGCGCAGTTCGGCGGACCCTCCGGCGTTGGTGGGATATCCCTCTTCCATGGGCCTCACCCCACGGGCCTGTCACGGTTGATCTGCCCGTGGAGTTCCCTACTGGGCCGTCTGCTCTGGCAGCTCCTCCGGTACCTGGATACCCGCCATCTTATCCAATGCCGGTTTACCCGGGTCCACAGTATCCTGCGCCACAGTACCCGGCGCCGACTCCACCGACGCCGCAGTACCCGACGCCGCAATACCCAGCTCCGGTATTCGCGCAGCCAGGTTACGGATACTCACCTTACGGATATCATCCGTACAACTATCCCTCTCCTCCACTGCCTCCCAGGCTGCGGTGGATCTTCAGGAGACTCTGGCCTCCTGGTGGGCTGAGGCCAAGGCTCAGCTCACCAAAGAAGTCGAGAGCCGACTTTCGGCGACGGTGCCACCCCCGGCTCCCGTACGCCCCAGACGGCACACTCCCTCTCCGCCTCCAGTTTCGAGCTCTCCCCTCGGGATCCAGAGAGGGCAGGACACGCGTCCCCAAAGGAAAACATTCTTCCCCTAGACGGCAGGAGTCTTATTCTGCTTCAAATTCCTCTTCTTCTTCTCTCTCGGACTCCTTGGATTCCTCCGACGGATGCTCCGAGAAAGATGACGAGCCTCGCTCTCCGTCCAAGCCCCGGCCGAGGACTCCTCCGAAGTCTCCTCCGGAGGATCCTTCCTTCACGGAGTTGCTCAGGAAGATCCAGGAAGTCCATCAGTGGCATTCCTTAGAACCAGATCCTCAGCGGGTTAAACTCGCGGAACATCTGGACTTGCCTCGGCCCTACTCTAGTGCCACCCTGGATCAAGCCTCATGCCCACCTTGTTTCCACCATTTGGAAACAACCGTCGGCTTTAGCCCCACTTCCTTGGAAGTCCAACAGGCTATATCAGGCTCCGGAGGGTGTAGACTTTCTAGACTCTCACCCCCGTGCAGACTAGGTTGTGATTAGCGCTGCTCACGGCCGGTCAGCACACCCAAAACATTTGAGCTTGTCTCCCCCGGATAAGGAATCTCACCTTCTGGATCAGTATGGAAGGAAGATCTATGCTTCTTCCACACTGGGGATCAGTGCCCTAAATTATGTAGCACATATGGGGGATTACCAGAAGGTTGTCCTTACCCAGGCGGAATCTAAGATTGACTCCTTGCCTGACTCCCAAGTCAAGCAGGAGTTAGCCGACCTTGTCCGTTCTGCTCGTTCGGCCAGTCGTCACATTCTGAGGATTACCTATGATGCAGTGGACACCGCAGGATGGAGCTCTGTGTTCGCCGTAAGTGTTCGGCATCACGCATGGCTCCATGTGTCAGGTCTGGTCCCAGAGGTGCAGTCAGCAATTCAAGAAGCACCTTTCAGGGGTTCGGTGCTTTTTGGTGGTGATGTCAAGGACATCATCACTGACTTGCAGGAGAAGGGGACGGCCCTCAAATCTGTTGATTCAATGTACCGTCCCCATCCCCCGCAGCGCCGTCCCTTTTGCAGATGCAGCCGGCCTCAAGCGAAACCCCAGGGAAGGCGGGCCACTAACGCGTCGGGCCCCACAACTGCCAGGCCCCGCTGCCCAAAAAGCATCGGTGCCCCAGCTGCAGACGCTGCCTCACACCACCTGACTCCTTCCCTCTCCACCACCTCGGACTCCCCAGAGACCGGTAGGAGGGAATTCTCCCTCCACCTTCCGGGTTGGGAGAGGATAACATTGGATTCATGGGTGCTTCAGATCATAGCAGAGGAGCACTCCATAGAGTTTCTACAGAAACCTCCACGTCACTCCCCTCTGAACTCCTCTTACTCAAGGGACCATCTTCCTTTGGTCAGGGAAGAAATATCTGCTCTCCTCACGAAGCAGGCCATAGTGCCCGTCCTTCCTCACCTTCACGGGACGGGTTACTATTCCCATTTCTCCCTTGTACCAAAGAAGACGGGAGATCTCAGACCCATTCTTGATCTCAGCTCCCTAAACCTCTATGTGGAATACAAGAGGTTCAGGTTGCTCTCCTTCAAACTCTCTTGCCCCTTCTCTGGCGGACCAATGGCTGTGCACTGGATGCAGGGCCAGCGTGCCTGCCATCCCCATTTGCCCTTCGCACCGAAAGTACCTCAGGTTTGCGTTCCACGGGGACCACTACCAATTCCGGGCGCTCCCTTTTGGTCTTTCCTCGGCTCCCCGAGTCTTTACCAAATGCCTGGTGGTGGTAGCAGCCCACCTGCGTACTTTGGGAGTTCAGGTTTTCCCTGCCTGGATGACTGGCTCCTGGTGGCCCCATCCAGGGAGGAACTCCTGCAAATTCTCTCCCTCACCCAGCAGGTTTTCACTGGTCTGGGTATCACCATCAACCATTCCAAGTCTCATCTGGACCCCTCCCAGAGACTCCAGTTCATCGGGGCAATCCTTGATACAACAGTGTGCAGGGCCTTCATGCCTTCGGACAGGGGGCCTCCCTCCAGTCCCAGATTTCCCTTCTTTTGGAATGCAGGAAGGTTCCGGTGAGGTCGGTGCTCCGTCTTCTGGGGATTATGGCGGCTACCATCCCGATGGTTCCGCGTGCGTGCCTCCACATGAGTATTTCTCAGTGGACTCTCCGCTCTCAGTGGGATCAACTTGTAGATGACCTAGATCATCTGGTGCTGATCTCCTCGCCGATGATAAGAGACTTGCAATGGTGGATGGTTCGAGAGAACCTGTTCCAGGGGGGTCCCCTTCTTTCATCCTCCCCTGCTCAGACTCTGACCACGGACACATCAGGCGAAGGTTGGGGAGCCCATCTGGGTCCTCACCGAACCCAAGGCTTATGGTCCAGATTGGAGTTAGCTCTCCACATCAGTGTGCTCGAGCTACGAGCAGTGCTGTATGCTCTCCAGGCATTTCACCAATACATCCTTCCCGGTCACCTAGCTGTCCAAACAGACAACATGTGCGTGGTGTGGTACATCAACAAGCAGGGAGGGACTCGGTCTTACCCGCTGTACAGGGAAGCAATGAGGGTTTGGGATTGGGCAACGCTTCACAACTTTCACCTCACGGCGATCCATGTTCTGGGAGTCGACAATGTCCTGGCAGACAAGCTAAGTCGTTCTTCGGCTCTACCACACGAGTGGGAACTGGACCAAAATGTTCTAAAAGGCATCTTCCAGGTTTGGGGGACTCCTCAGATAGACCTGTTCGCCTCCTCCCAAAATGCAAAGCTTCCAACCTTTTGCTCGCTCGCTCCAGAGCCAGGTGCTTTCTGGAGCGACGCTCTGTCTCTAAACTGGAAGGACAGATTTGTCCATGCTTTTCCCCCAATTCCTCTGATCCCTCGTGTGCTGCAGAAACTGGCATTGGAAGGAGCGAGAGTGATTCTGATCGCTCCTTTCTGGCCCAGGCAAATCTGGTTCTCTGTTCTACAACAATACTCAGAGGTTCCTCCTCTTCCTCTTCCCTTATCTCGAGGATTACTGACCCAGGATCAGGGGACCCTGGTTCATCCCGGACTCAAGTCCCTTCAACTTCATGCATGGCTCCTGCAGACCTAGCCCAATCCCGTTTTGGAGTCTCTTCTAAGGTGGCCGAGATTCTGGTGGAGGCTAGAAAACCCTCCACTAGGTCCACCTACGCTATGAAATGGAAGAGATTTTCCAGTTGGGCTGCCTACAGGAATGTGGAGCCTTTCTCCTGTCCTGTGGCCATTCTGCTTGACTATTTGCGTCATCTTTTCGACCTGGGTCTCAGTCACTCCTCTTTGAAGGTTCACATGGCTGCTATTTCAGCCTCCATGTTCCTTATCGCTGATAAAGCATTGCCCAATTGGAAGTATCCAAGACTTTTCTCAGAGGGTCCTTCATCTCAGGCCCCTGTTCGGACTCAGCTCCCCTTGGGACTTGAACTTTGTCCTCAGAAACTTACCCTTCCTCCTTTTGAGCCTGCAGCTTCCATGAACTTGAAGTTCTTATCGTGGAAAGATGCTATTCTTGGTAGCCATTACTTCTGCTCGCAGAATTTCCGAGCTCAGGCCCTTATGTGCAAAATCCCTTATCTGATTTTTCATAAAGAAAGAGTAGCTCTTCACTTGCAGATCTAAGTTTCTCCCAAAAGTGGTAGCGGAGTCTACCTTAAATCAGTCTATTGAATTACCTGCCTTTTTCATGCAGTACTCCAACCATGGAGAATACTTGCTCCATACCATGGATGTCCACAGGATTCTGAGATACTACACCGATAGGATGAAGGATCTCAGAAAGACTGATCAGTTGTTTGTCTCTTTTGCTCACAAAAGGGAATGCAATGCTGTCTCCAAGCAATGCCTGTCAAAGTGGTTGGCTCATTGCATCACTTTTTGTTATGACAAATACAACAAGGCCCTACCGGGTCAAGTCAGAGTCACTCCACTTTCATGGAATAGCTGCCTCTGAGCATTGTCAGAATGTGTCTGCAGCAGACATCTGTGCTGCCGCCACCTGGACTTCCGTCCATACCTTTACGAAACATTACAGTTTGGACATTGCCTCTCGCCGTAGAGCAGGCTTCGGGTTAGCTGTCTTGCAAGGCCTCCTATCTTGAGGTTTGTAAGGTTGTTTGCTACTTCTTGGAGTAGTTCCTCCTCCCGGTGCCTTTCATTTGTTCCAGACTGCTTGGGATTCTGTTCTATATGTAATTACCTACTGCAAGAGCCCTCTCGAAGTAAGATAATACAGTTATGTAAGAACTTACCGTAACAGTAGATCTTCAAGAGGCTCTTGCAGTAAATACTCTTCCAGCCCTCCATCCCCTAGGCTTTTCAACTCCTTTTCCATTGAGGAAAATATCTGCTTCTCTCTCTTCCGGCCTATGGCGAAAGAACTAGGCAGGCTTCTGGGACCACCCCTTTATACCGGCGCCATCTGGCGCGGTCACCCCAGCCGATAGAGCGGTCCCGCCAGGGACCGTTAGCGATAAATTTTTCCGTGGGGTCCTGCTGCCTGCCGACGTCAGTCCTATATGTAAATACCTACTGCAAGAGTCTCTCTCGAAGATCTACTGTTATGGTAAGTTCTTATGTAACTGTACTTTACCCGGGCCATTACTGTCAGTACAAGTACACCCTGTGGCACACACTCAGATGAATGGTCGAGAACCTCCCAGAATTTGACACTAATGTGGAGCTACTTCAGACCATCACCAGCAGCATAGAGTCTAATAAACAGCAGCTGAAAGCTGCTGTGGATGCCTGTGACACTGCCTCTAGGGCAGCAGCTGCTGGGATTTGTACATGTCGACACTCCTGCCTCAAAACATCAGGTTTCTCAACCGACGCTCAGCAGAAGGTTATTAACTTCCCCTTCAACGGTGCTTATCTGTTCGGCCCACAGGTGGAGCAAGCACTGGAGGCCACCCAGAAAACCAGGACTGCCATTAAAACAGCCAGGTCGGCTCCTGCAGCCCCTCAAAGGGGTGGGAACCATCGACAGTTTCGCAACAGGCAGTCCTTTCGGGGTAAGGGCCGAGAAGCCTTTAACAGGAACCAAACTCCTCAGCCGTAAAAGAAGATGTAACAAAAGACACAAGGCCCTGTTGTCGAGGCACGGGTCAGGAAACATAGGAAAAAACAGGAGCAGTTGTAGAATTTGCAAAAAGTGTTTATTAGTACTAGCAGTAATATAAAAAAAATTGTTCAGAATAATTATTTACAAAGGCAGAATAGAAACATAGAAACATAGAAGTTGACGGCAGATAAGGACCGCAAGGCCCATCCAGTCTGCCCATTTCTTTTTCTACCTTATAAATGTGCCATCGGCCTTTGCTCTGTCAGTGACCTATCTATTCATAGTCATTTGTATTGCTCCTTTATGCCTATCCCATGCCTGTTTGAAGCCCTGCACTGTATTCATAGCCACCACTTCTTGTGGTAAGCCATTCCATGCATCCACCACCCTTTCTGTGAAAAGAATTTCCTCACATTCCCCCTTAATCGGCCTCCCTCTAATCTCATGCTGTGTCCTCTTGTCCTGCTATTTTTCTTATATTTAAACATGTTAGACTCTTTCACCTTGTTTATGCCCTTAAGGTGTTTGAATGCCTCGATCATATCACCTCTCTCCCTCCTTTGCTCAAGGGTATACATATTGAGCTCCGTTAATCTGTCCTCATATGTCTTCTGATGCAGTCCCTGCACCATTTTGGTTGTCCTTCTCTGGACTGCCTCAATTTGGTTAATGTCCTTGTGAAGGTGTGGCCTCCAATACTGCATGATACTCCAGATGGGGCCTAACCAATATCTTGTACAGAGGGATTATTACCTCCCTCTTACGACTTGTGATACCCCTACTAATACACCCTAACACCCCCTAGCCTTACCTACTGCTTTAGAGGTCTGCTTGGATGATTTTAGGTCATCAGTGATGATGATGCCCAAGTCTCTTTCTTCCTTTGTGACTGCTAGCAACTCCCCTCCCAGCCTATAAGTGGCTTCAGGGTTTCTCTTCCCTATGTGCATGATTTTGCACTTCTTTGCATTAAATCCCAGTTGCCACTCTTCTGACCATTCTGCTAGTTTATCTAGATCTCTTCTCATTCTGCCCACCCCATCTGGCTCATCTACTCTGTTGCAGATCTTGGTGTCATCTGCAAACAGACAAGCCTTACCCTCTAGTCCATCTGCAAGGTCACTAATGAAGATGTTGAATAGGACTGGCCCCAGGACTGATCCTAGAGTACCCACTTGTGACTTGCATCTCTTCTGACTGTATACCATTTACCACCACTCTCTGTTTTCTGCTAGTCCAACCAGTTTGCCACCCAGTTGACCAACTTCTGACCACCCCGAGCCTACCCAGCTTATTTATCAATCTTCTATGTGGAACAGTGTCAAAAGCTTTGCTGAAGTCAAGGTGGCGACATCAACTGCTCCCCTGGTCCACCACTCTGGTTACCCAGTCAAAGAAATCTATGAGTTAGCCTTGACAGGACCTTCCCTTTGTAAACCCATGCTGTCTTGGATCCTGTGCACCTATGGATTCCAGGTGTTGCACTATCCTTTCCTTAAAGTGCCTCCATAATCTTGCCCACTACTGAGGTAAGACTGACCAGTCTGTAGTTCCCGCCTCCTCCCTGCTACCACTCTTGTGGGCGGGATCACATAAGCCCTTCTCCAGTCTTCTGGGACCTCTCCTGTGCTCAGAGACTCACTAAACAATTCTGCTAATGGCTCTGCAAGTTCCTCCTTTAGCTCCTTAAGTACCCTGGGATGTATGCCATCAGGTCCCATTGCCTTATCCACTCTGAGCTTAGCAAGCTCTTGTAGGACCCTTTCTTTTGTGAAGGGAGTAGTGCTCACCTCCCTCCCCCCTGTGTCCATGATGCTGAGCTGTGGGCCCTGCCCTACCTTCTTAGAATAAATAGAGAAGCTCCATCTGAGTTTTCCTTCAATCTCTTTCTCTCCCAAAACATTGCAGCTCTCTGTTATAAGTCCTTGCAACCCCCCTCTGTAACAAGCCTCCTGTTTTTTTTCTACAATGTTCTTGTAAATTTCAGGCAGGTGCAACAAGAACATAATGTCCCAGAACTGAGGCTCCTTCTCCACAGCTTCTGAAAAAGGGCTTAAAAACTGCTCTCAGGTTAACCCCTTGAGTTCTCAATAGCTTTTTGTAATCATCTCAAACTATGATTATATACATTTCAACAGTAACACTATATAATTTCTAAAGATAGGGATCCCAATATCAGTTACATTTCCAGATAATGATTTACATATATTTTTATACCAGCAGATATGCAAGGGGGAAAAAGACAGAACAGCAAGTGAGGGCAGAGAGATATTGAGAGGCAGAGAACTGCAAGACCGTCAAGGTGATCAAGTCCTAGGTCTCACGAGAAAATTTAGTTGTGCAACCAGTCAGACAAGAAACAGGAAAGGACAGAACAGAACAGATCCCTGCATTTAAACTCTCCATAACAACTGGGACAGGGTCCCATTCAACCCTGTCACATACACCCCTCCTTATCAAACAGGTTTCCAAAACTTTTTATTAATTCTCTACTAGCATTAGCGTCAAACTTTTAGAAATTAAGCACACGTGCAGTATCCTTTTTTCTATAACAGCACAGAAGACTGTAAAGATTAAACTCGTACATTTGTTTTTCAACCTTCAGAACCCTCAATTCCTGATCCATATCTTGACAGAAAATCAGCATTGCTATTCTCTACCAGATTTGTGTATCACCTTAAATTTAAATGGCCGTAGTGCCAGGTACCACCATGTGATTCTAGAATTTTTATCTTTCATTTTGTTAAGCCAACAGAGAGGATTGTGATCTGTTATAAGTACAAAGTCAGTTCATAGCAAATAAATCTTAAGGGACTCCGTGGCCCACTTTGTTGCTAAACGTTCGCTTTCAATGGTGGCGTACCTCTTCTTGCTGTCGTGCAATGTCCTTTGTACGTATTGAATAGGATGTTCCATCCCATCTATATTTTGACTCAGGACTGCACCTAGGCCTACTTCTGATGCATCTGTTTGTAACAAAAATGGTTTCTCAGAGTCTGGGCTTCTTAAAACAGGGGCTGAACATAATACAGCCTTAATGGCCTGAAAAGATTCATCACACTCTGGGGTCCATTTCACATTATTTGGGTACCGTTTTTTCATGAGTTCAGTGAGGGGAGTAGCTAACTTAGCAAAGTTGGGAACAAATCTCCGAAAATAACCAGCAAGCCCTAAAAATTACCTGACATGTTTCTTTGTTTTAGGGCTGTTAGCTGTATCTTCTATTTTAGAAATCACTGTCTTAACTTCTCCATTTACCAACACCTAGCCCAAATATCTGGTTTCCTGCATGCCCAATGCACATTTGGTAGGATTAATAGTCAGACCTGCATTTTTGATAGCTTGGATAACTGCTCTTAGGTGTTCAGGTGGCTTTTCCAGTCTGGACTGTACACCACGACATCATCCAGATACGCACCACAATAGCCTGTGTGAGGTGATAAAATTACATCCATATACCACTGGAATGTAGCTGGCATGCCATGTAAACCAAATGGCATGGTGGTGAACTGATAGAATCCAACAGGAGTGGCAAATGCAGTTTTGTCTCTGGATTCTTTAACTAAAGGGATTTGCCAGTAACCCTTGGTGAGATCGCAGGTACTGATATACTTCGCGCTCCCCAGTCTGTCCACCAAATCATCTATTCTGGGCATAGGATAACTGTCAAATTCTGACACTTGATTAAGTTTCCTAAAATCAAGGCATATTCTAACACCCACTTCTTTTTAGTTTACAGTTACCATTGGAGATGACCAAGCACTCCTCGACTCTTCTATGATACCCAATTCTTTAATTTTTTTGTATTTCCTTAACCACGTCATCTCTTAACTGTTCTGGTAACTTGTATGTCTTTTGCTTAATAGGGCGAACATTCTTTGGCACTACTACATACTCAACCCCTTGTGCTCAGCCTGGTAATGTGGTAAAAGTACTGTTAAATGTCTTTAGCAAGTTACAAATGTCTGCAGTTTGTTCAGAGGTTGAGGAAATATTTACCTTTACAGCATCAGCTGTTACAGTTTGCTCCAATGTATCATAAGTTACATCAATATTTTCTTTATCAGTTTCTGGTAAAACTAGCAAAGCAGCTTTTGGTATTTTTTCAACCCATTTCTTGAGGAGGTTAGCATGGTATATCTTAGTAGGATTTTTCATGTCGGGGGTCTCAGTCTCGTAGTTAACGGTGCCAGTACGTACCTGGCTCAAAAACATTTTCTTTTACTCCATGGTCATGAATTAATTTAACTTCTGCTGGTTTTGAGCCTCTTCCTGATTGCTATGGGCAATTTCAACATATTTTGCCAGCTTCTTTCTTAGGGCACACATATAAGACTTTATAGATTGCTTCTGAATGGATTTATCTTCCCACGTTTCTTTTATCACATCCAGTGGCCCTCTTGACTGCCTACCATACAGTATTTCAAATGGTGAAAACCTTGTTCATGCCTGTGGCACTTCTCTGTAAGCAAAAAGTAGGTAAGGCAAGTATTGGTCCCAGTCTTTCCCTTCCCCTTTTACAAAGCTTTTTAACATGCGATTCAGGGTTTGGTTAAAATGCTCAACAAGACCATCTGTCTGAGGGTGACAGGGGGAGATTCTTATGACAGTGATACCTAGTAGTCTGTATAGCTCCTTAAGTAATGCAGCACCAAAATTACCACCCTGATCAGTAATAATTTATTTAGGTATGCCTACTCTGCTGAAACTTTTTGCAAGCTCTGCTGCCACTTTTGAAGCTGTGACACTACACATTGGAACTGCTTCTGGGCATCAAGTAGCATAGTCGCATACTACCAGGATAAATCTATTACCCTTTTTACTTTTGTCTAAAGGGCCAACCACATTCATTGCAATTCTCTCAAAAGGCACATCTATCAAAGGTAGGGGCACCATGGGCACTGGGGGTGGGATATTCAGAGCAGATGCGCCATGCGCAATAGGGATGCGCCCGCGCAAGAGCGGAAATGCGCCATGGTGCGTATTCAGGAGCAAGCGCAACATCACGATGTGTCACAAGTACCAACTAAGAAATGTATGCATGCGCCTCTGGGGGTGGAACCAGGAATAATGTACGCCAGTCGCGATATTCATCAGTAAGTGACGGCCTGATAGCGGAGCAAGAGGTAATTCAGCGACAGCGAAATGAGCCAAAAATAAATGGGAGCAAGAGAGGGGAGGGAGCGGAATGTGCGCCACAGAGTAGCCATAGGTGGAGGGAGGAGATGAGTGGCAGGGAGTCAAGACAGGAAGTAGGGGCAGGTGTGGCCAGGAGGTGGACAGGGCCCAAGGGAGGTGTGCCTGAGTGAGAGAAGGAGTGTGTGTGTGCGAGAGGGCCTGAGAGTGCCACAGTGAATGGAGGACAGTGGCAAGAGGCTGGGCACACAAAGGTGAACAGCCAGAGGTGTACCCGGTGCAGGGGCAGCACCAGCAACACACAGTGGGGGGGACCAGGTAGACAGCCACCCGGAGGGGGGAACACCAGCCAGGGACATGGCCAGTGCCACCTTCCGATGGAGGCGGTAATGAGGGGTGTGAGAAGGCAGGCAGCAGGGACGCGCGGCCGTGGAAGGGCCGTCGGTGGTATGCCCAGAACAGGCTGTACCAAGCCTGCACCACCTTTGAACAGTACAGTGACACTGAGATCGTGGGCCTGTACTACCTGAACGGGGCGATTCTGAGGCAACTCTGTGAGCTGTGCAGTGATGAGATACAGGCATCCACACAACGGAGCCATGCGCTGTCTGTGGAGACGAAGGTCACAGCCGTCACGTGCCTGCTCACCACGGGCACCTTCCAGAGACCAACAGGGGACACGACAGGCATAACCTAGTTGGCTACGTCACACCTACTCACACAATTCCTCAGCGCACTGCTGCCACATGCTGCGGAGTACATCTGTTTCCCCAGCACACAGGCAGGCACACAGCACACAAGGTTCCACAGGGTAGCATGGTTTCCTGGTGTGCTTGGGGCCATAGACTGCACCCATGTAGGCATCCCCATGCGACACCAAGCCCATAGGGGCAGCGTACATCAACCGCAAGGACTACCCGGAGTCAACTGCCAGGTGGTGTGCAATGCCAGGGGAGCATAATCAATCAATGTACCACGCACCCTGAGAGGAGCCACGATGCCTTCATCTGGCACCAATCTGCACTGTGCCATAGGTTGAGTAAGGGACATCCTCACTGGCCATCTGGTAGAGGTAGTACGCACAGCAGCTGGAGGCGATAGGTGCAGGCGTGGGAGTGGGGATGTAGGGCATTAGCAGGGGTGCCATGGGAAATAGGCATGATGGCCCATGGCACAGTGAGCGCGAACCACCATGCTAACGACTCCCTCTACACACAGGTGACAGTAGTTGCCACTACAGCCCTGGCTGCTCACACCATGCGGCGCCCATGCCCCAGCACAGCAACAGTACAATGAGGCACCATACAACACAGAATGTCATCAGCGGGTGTGCGGGCTGCCTGAAGACATGGTTCCGTTGCACTGCACCGTCAGGCGGTGCCCCACAGTACAGCCCCTCAAAGACCTGCAGGCTATTCTGGACTGCTGTATCCTGCACAACATGGCCGCCGACTGTGGGATGGCTGTTGAAGTCGAGGAGGGGATAACAGTGAGACACGAAGGGCAGTCCAGCTGGTATAGGGCTGCCACCCCTGGGCGAAGGGACTGCCAGCGGATGGCACAGCAACACTGGGACACCATCACAGAGGAGCACTTGGACACAGGTAGGCAGCGGGGCCACGCAGCCACCAGGGCAAGGGCACAGCGCACAGACAGGCAGGGTGGACACAAGGGCGGATGGCATCAGGGACTAGGTGGGTGGGACTCACACAAAGGCAGGGATGGCAGGCTGCACATGTCATGCACGCACACACACCACACAAACATGCCCAAAGGGCCGCAGGCACGCCCACCCAACAGGCACCCCACACCCACAGGACCACAACCATGCCCAGTGGCTGGCACTGTGCATGCCTCAGACGCTGACACCATTGCACAGTGGTGGACAGCCCCGCAGGCATCATCATACTCTGCCACAGTGCCAGCAGCCAGGAGGGTGTGCACAGGGACCATGTTGCAGGGCTGGGCATCTCACCACGCCGCACAAAGACACCACAGCACACACAGGGCAGCGGCAGATATTGGCGTGGGGGACAGGTCAGTCATGCGGCACAGTACCACAGCGCCACGGATCGTGGGTGGCCGCCGAGACATACCAGCCATGCCAGCTGACCAGTGGCCTTGCAGTGGCACCGACAGGCCCCAAGGGTGACGCTGTGTGAACGCAACGTGTCCAGCGCGGGGGTCTGCAGGCCACCAACATGTCGGCACCAGGTGCGCAGGCATGCCCACGAGCCGGCGTAAAACAGAAGTGGTCGCGATGCCGGAATGGGGTGGACATAACTCTGCGGGGTGTGCGGCAGCTGGGCACCCAACCGGTTGGCCAGTGTAGCCATGACAGTTGCCATTGCAGTGGTCTGCCTGTCAATGGCAGTGGTCACATCTGCCCGCTGCTGGGCCAACTCTGCCAAGAGCAAGGCGTGGTCCCTGCTGTGCGGCTCCTCTGCCTGGCGCAGAACTGCACTGACAGCATCCACCACCGCCACGAGCTGCATCTGCTGATCTATTGAGGCCTGGAGAAGACAGCTGTGGCCAGGGGTGTCAGCAGTCCAGCGTGCTGTCCCCCACGGTGGCCCGGCCCACTGCCCAGCACCCCTCGACGGTGGGCACTGCACGCGCCGCTATTCTGAGGTACGACCACACGCAGTGCACTGCCACAGCCCTGCCCCTGTCCCACGCTGTTGGCCACCGCGCTGCCCTCCACCACCGATGCCAGCAACCTGGTGCGGCCGCAGCAGCAACGCTCCACCACCCTGACCGCGCCAGTGCTGCCTCACTGGCATGCAGACGAGCCTGGGAATGGCTGTTGTGCAGGCAGAACTGCTCACGGATGCCATCTGTGGGACCATCCTGTGTCCCACATACATCACCTCCGGGGCGGTGGTCATGTCATCATCAGTGCTGGAGCTGGCCCCGATCCATGTCTCAACACACTGGACATCGAGGGCAGTGTCACACTGGGACACAGGCAGGGCCATGTCCACACCCGCACCACTGGCATCAGTCCGGACAGACGTGCAGAGCTGCAGATGGTCGGTCCCTTGGACACCTGTGGAGGTGGATGGGCGCTCCACCGTGTCCTGGGTCTCCCCCTCTGCGGACACACCCACCATCACTGCACCATTCAGACGCCAGGAGCTGTAAAAGAACACAGTACCGTGGTGGCTCGCCCCCTACCACCCACACACCGCCAGTGGTGGACCCACCATGTAGTGATGGCTGCCACCCGCCGGAAGCCCCACCAGGAACATCTCGGAACTGCGCCAAGGCTGCTGGCCACCAGCTTCTCCCGTGGCATCAGGTGGGAATCTCCCGCTGGCCCCACCGTGGCAACACGTGCTACCCTGATGGCAGCCCTTGATCTTTAATCCACCTCCTGTCCATGCCAGCTTCTTCTTGCACTCCTGACGGACCACTGGTGGCCGCCTACTGGTTGATGGCATGCGCACCTCACACGCCCGCAGCCTGGGCCTGTGGTGTTCCCGCTGTCACTGACAGTGGCTCCTGTCAGTATGCCTTGAACAGGCATCAGGTCTGCTCTGGTAAAGTTGGGCCTCCTCCTTCACACCCTCCCTGCCTCTTCATCCTCCGCGCTCAGTCATACTTGTGCCTGAGGGATGACAGGTGTTACGTTGGACTGCAGTCCCATACAGCCCTCCCAGACCACTGTCCCCGTCTCCACAGCATGCAACCTACCCCAAGGACTGCAATACGATCCATGGCCTATACAGCCTCAGGTCCTCATTTACAACACAAGAAGAAAGGGGGCACGCAACTGTAATGGGATGCTGATGGTGGATCGCTTGAAATGGCTCATGAGCTGATTTGCATATCCTGGTTGAATATCGCTGTGCGCCTTGCACAATAGTGTTGGCGTGTCGGCTATATACCACCGTGACACGCGATCGCCAGGGAGGGTGAGGTGGTGGAAAGAGCACATCCTCCAGGTGTACCTCTCCACAATCCTATGCCATGCCAAAGTGTGGTTCACTATGAGGCACCACAGTGGAGACAAGAGGATGTGGAACCTCCACAAAGGAGACCCACAGGAGGGTGGCAGGGACCCTGCAGGAAGAAACAACTCCTGGTGGGGACTCCCATTATTGGAGGTAGAACTGGGAAGGGAGAGGGAGGTAAGGTGCCTGCCTGAGCCATGGCGGAGGGACAGGGAGAATCCTCAGGTTGCAGACAGCTACACGGAGGGAGCTGGATGTCATTGTCCCGCAGGGACAAATGACCTGGCTAAAAGGGATTAGAGAAGTGCAGGAGGCTTGTGGGGGGAGGGCCTTAGTCAAGTAGCACGCAGTAACAACCTAGGAGGTAATACCATCTATGGCATAGAGAGGCTAGGTGTTCCGCACCACGGTTCAATCAGTGGTTGAAAAAATGGTTAGACTCAGGATTTGGCTTCTGGGGACTGGGGTCCACCTGGAGTGATGCAAGCTCATACTGGCATGATACGATCTGTCGGGAGGGAACCAGGATCCTAGGTGATAGGTTTAACTTCATTGGAGCTTAAACTAGCCAAGAGGCACTGAAAGGGCAATCCCAGCCCCCCAAACAATCACGGTAGTAAGTGTGGCAACACCAACATGAGGTGTCAAGGGAAGGGCTGGGGTAATGGAAATGACAAAGGCAAGAAGGACAGGGATGGCCCAAAGGGGTAAGCCATCAGGAAATGGGGTAATGAGTACAATGCCTCGAATGGGCAACAAGCTCCCCTGAGCTGGTGGCCTTAATGGAAGAGGATGCCTGGACATCGTAGCAGTCACAGAAACATGGTACACAGAGAACCATGACTGGGATATTAACATACCAGGGTACATAACCCACAGGAGAGACAGGCAGGGAGAAGAGGAGGAGTAGCTCTCTATGAAGAGGATAAAACAACTGAACAAAAGAGTAAACAGGAAGGCACTGGATCACCGGAGACTGGAAAGAACACCCGAAATCCGCACAGGGTTAGGTACAGACCCCATGTCAGGGAATGGACAAGGATATGGAAGGCATTCTTAGAATGGCAGAGAATACTGGTGATGGGAGCCAGATAGCAAGATGTTAACTGGAGCACATTTGGCGACATCCAAAACAGGGCCATTCTTGACGCCTACAGGTGGCAGGCATTAACAGCTAGTTTCAGAACCCACTGGGAGGGCAATCTAGACCCACATTTCTCAAACGGGAGCAGAGAGGATCTCAGATCTAGAAGTGGATTGCCATCTGGGGACAAGTGACCATCAAACAGTGTGGTTCCGTTAAACTCAGCTACAAGCCATTACACAAAAGTGGGGTACTGGACTTTAGGAGGCTGACTTTGGCAAGATGGGAGATTGCCTCAGAAAGCACTAGCAAACAGGCTAGAAGGAGGTGTGGAGCAACTATGGGAAAGTATCAAACTGCCACCACAGGGCAACAAGCCTGTGTGAAGCAAAAAAACAAACAAAATGAAAGAAAAGCCACTATGGTTCTCAAGAGAGGTGGCTGTGAAAGTCAGGAAGAAAGATAGCATTCCAGAGTATAAGGAAACAGAAGGAGCAGGACAGAGGCTGTACAGTTAAGGCAGAAAGAAGCAGGAGGGAAGTCAGAATACAAGGCCAAACTGAGAAAAGATAGCCAACAGCAAGAAGGGATAAAACCTTTATAGGTACATCAAGCCGTAGAAAGCAAGGAGGGATAGTGAGGCTGAAAACGAATAAATGGTGGGTGGGCGGGACAGTGAAGCAGGAATACTGAACGAATATTTGTAGTATTCAAAAGAGGAGAAAGTGTAATCAATTAACAGAAGCACTTTGATAGGGGGCCGATCCAGTCCTTTCACAGAAGAAAGGTTCTACAAGAACTCCTAAAACTGAAGGTGGACAAAGCAATGGGTCCCGATGAATTCACCCAGAATTTAAAAAAATTAGGAAGGAACTAGTGAAACACTGACTACCTTTTAATAAATCAAGGGAGGATGGTGTGAAACGAGGACTGAGGAGCGGATGTTTCCCTCACAAAGTGGGACCAAGACAGAGGCAGGGAAACACAGACCTGTCAGTCTGACCTCTGTGGTAGGAAAAGTGATGGAGTCACTCTGAAGGAAAGAATATTGAGTACCTAGAGTCAGTGGAGCACAGATCCAAGGCAGCATGGGTTCACAGCGGAAGGTCATGTCAGACCGAATCTAATAGATTTCTTGACTGGGTGACCAAAGTAGTAACCAGGGAGGGCTGCGGACTACCAACTAGCAAGGCATTTGACACAGTCCGGAGTGTCAATTAACAGCCTGGGGTGGATACAGGGTGGTAGCCTAGGTAAACATTGGCTGGACAACAGGACACAGAAGGTGGTGTAAATGAAGCCCACTTGAAGAAGGCGGTTACTAGTGGGCAACCAAGGGGTTCAGGGTATTGATCCATTTTTAATGTCTTCATCAGTATTGCAGAGGGACTGAAGGAGACATGCCTTTGGAACTGACACAAGATCTGCAACAGGGTTACACAAGGAGGCATGGAAAGGATGAAAAGGGACACAGCAGGTTAAGAATGGTCGGCGATGGAGCTAGGATTCAATGCAAAAGTGCAAATAATGCACTGAAACAAGAACCCAGGGAAGATACACAATGGTGGGAGGTAGTAACAACAACAAACAGGAAAGGGACCTGGGGTAAACATATCAGATGACCCAAGTTGCAAGCAATGTGAGAAGGCAGTAGGGAGGGCCGGGGGTATACTGGGATGTATGGGAGAGGCATCAGCAGCAGAAAACAAGTTGTCCCTCTGTACAGGCAGTTGGTGAGACCCCATCTGAATACTGTGTCCAGTTCTGGAACCCATCTCGCAAGGACATAGACAGATAGAGGCATCCAGAGGAGGGCAACTAAATGGCAGGGTCTGCAAGAGAAGCCAGTATGAGGAGAGACTAAAGGAGCTTAATATGCATACCCTTGAGAAAGAGGAGAGGGGACATGATAAAACTTTCAAACCCAAGGTAACAAGTCAAGAGGTAGCATCTTTCAGAAAAGAGACTTGCAGAACAAGGGGACACAATTTAAAGATAGAAGGAGGGGTTCAGGGCAACAAGGAAGTATCATGTCACAGAGAGGGTAGTGGATGCATGGAACAGCCTTCCTGAGGAAGTTGTGGAGTCTAAAACTGTGGGAGAATTCAAGAATGCATGGGACAGACATAAGGCAATTCTTGTGGGGGCAGGAAGATATAGGCTGTTGGTTAAATAGATCTGCGGCTCATCCTGTAGGTAGGGAAATGGGCAGACTAGATGGGACCAGCGGTCCTTATCTGCCGCCAAAGTCTATGTTTCTATGCACCATACATGCCGGTGCTGATGCCAACGCCAGTGGCGCTGCTGATGTGCTGTGCGCTGGAGGCAGTACAGGGCACGGCCACCACAGTGCCTGTGGCAGAAGTGCGCCATGCTCAGAGGGGCCGCCATGGTGCACCGGGCACCATTATGGTACATAGCGGCGGTAGCCACTGCATGGCATCACACACAAGCACCCTACCGCTCACACGCAGGGCTTCCCAATATTGCTGTGGCACCCATGCGCTGACAGACTTTTGACCCCGCGGCTGACCTTGTTCTCTAGGCACCATGCATACGCGATGACTGTGCCCCTATTGGCGCAGTCTGGTGCCAGTGCGATAGCAACTGGTGGCCAGGCACCGCGCTGCTCCGCAGAGGTGAGGCACGCGCGCCACAGGGTGCCATTTTGTGGTCGCCAGTTACAGCACTATGCCGCCGCACCAGAGCTCGCTGGACGGCAATTGAGCTGGCCACATCTGGTGGCGCTTAGTGGAGCCCCATGCAGGTGCCCCTTGGCCAGGTACCCTCCTGAGGCCACGGACAGCAGTGTGGCAGGAGGTGTGAGGGCCTTGAGGAGGCCACGCAGCAGGACCGCCGAAAGCAGTGTCGCCACCGCTAGGGGGGGACCTCCAGCGTGGGGACCCGACCACCTAGGTGACTGCAGGCACGTGCCCGGGCGGGCACCGTGCTGCATGGCCAGGTAGGTGCTCCTTCACAACACTGGTAGTATCTGGTCTGTCCTGGTATCGCGTGGTCGCCAGGCCATGCCGCTGGGGTGCGTACTCTGTGCCGCTGTGGGTGCCTCTGCACACCCTGCGCCACCCGGCTGCCACAGCTGGCCAAAGTGGCATGCACACAGCAAGGGGGGCTATGTTACTGGCCTGTACTGATGTTACCTCTCCATGTTTGCACTCTAGGTCCGGAGGATAGTCTGAGAGCCCGGGTTGGCCCGTGACCAGGGACAGCAGGCTGGAACTGGGGAGTGGCCTTGCAGCCAGGGCACAGTGGTGGTGCCGGGGACGCAGTGCCCTACAACCAGGATGGCAGAGTGCTGTGTTTCCTTACATCTATGCATGGTGGTCGTGGTGGTGGCCTGCACAAGCGCAACATCGATGTGTCTGACCAACGCAACTGAAATGTATGCATGCGCAACTGCAGGGGGTGGAACCAGGAATAATGTACGCAGTGCGATATTCATCAGTAGGCGACGTGCGCAGTAGCGGAGCAAGAGGTAGTTTCGCGACAGCGGAAATGAGCCAAAATAAATGGGAGCAAGAGAGGGGAGGATGAATGCGCCACAGAGTAGCCATAGGTGGGAGGGAGGAGACAGAGTGGCAGGGAGTCAAGACAGGAAGTAGGGGGCAGGTGTGGCCAGGAGGTGGACAGGGCCCAAGGGAGGTGTGCCTGAGTGAGAGAAGGAGTGTGTGTGTGCGAGAGGGCCCAAGAGTGCCACAGTGAATGGAGGACAGTGGCAGAGGCTGGGCACACAAGGTGAACAGCCAGAGGTGTACCCGGTGCAGGGGCAGCACCAGCAACACACAGTGGGGGGGACCAGGTAGACAGCCACCCGGAGGGGGGAACACCAGCCAGGGACATGGCCAGTGCCACCTTCCAGATGGAGGCGGTAATGAGGGGTGTGAGAAGGCAGGCAGCAGGGAGGCGCGGCCGTGGAAGGGCCGTCGGTGGTATGCCCAGAACAGGCTGTACCAAGCCTGCACCACCTTTGAACAGTACAGTGACACTGAGATCGTGGGCCTGTACTACCTGAACGGGGCGATTCTGAGGCAACTCTGTGAGCTGTGCAGTGATGAAGATACGAGGCATCCACTAGCAGGCCATCCGCTGTCTGTAGAGCAGAAAGGTCACAGCAAATCACGTGCCTGCTCCCACGGGCACCTTCAGAAGACCAACAGGGGACACGACAGGCATAACCTAGTTGGCTACGTCACACCTACTCACACAATTCCTCAGCGCACTGCTGCCACATGCTGCGGAGTACATCTGTTTCCCCAGCACACAGGCAGAGCGCACAGCACACATACAGGAGTTCCACAGGGTAGCATGGTTTCCTGGTGTGCTTGGGGCCATAGACTGCACCCATGTAGGCATCCCCATGCGACCTGGCCCATAGGGGGCAGCGTACATCAACCGCAAGGGCTACCCGAGTGTCAACTGCCAGGTGGTGTGCAATGCCAGGGGGAGCATAATCAATGTCTGTACCACGCACCCTGGAGGAGCACACGATGCCTTCATCTGGCACCAGTCTGCACTGTGCCATAGGTTGGAAAGTGGGGACATCCTCACTGGCCATCTGGTAGGTGAGTACGCACAGCACGCTGGAGGCGATAGGTGCAGACGTGGGAGTGGGGATGTGAGGCATTGGCAGGGTGCCATGGGAAATGGCATGATGGCCCATGGCACAGTGCGCGAACCACCATGCTAACGACTCCCTCTACACACAGGTGACAGTGGTTACCCACTACAGCCCTGGCTGCTCACACCATGCGGCGCCGCAGCCCCAGCACAGCAACAGTACAATGAGGCACCGCATACAACACAGAATGTCATCAGGCGGTGTTCGGGCTGCTGAAGACATGGTTCCGTTGCCTGCACACGTCAGGCGGTGCCCTACAGTACAGCCCCTCAAAGGCCTGCGGGCTATTCCTGGACTGCTGTATCCTGCACAACATGGCCGCCGACTGTGGGATAGCTGTTGAAGTCGAGGAGGGGGATAACGGTGGGGACGAAGAGGACGCCGGTCCAGCTGGTGTAGGGCTGCCACCCCCTGGGCGAAGGAACCCCCGGCTAGCCCGGATGGCACAGCAGCACTGGGACACCATCACAGAGGAGCACTTTGGACAACACAGGTAGGCAGCGGGGCCACGTGCAGCCACCAAGGGCAAGGGCACAGCGCACAGACAGGCAGGGGTGGACACCAGGGGCGGATGGCATCAGGGACCTGGGAATGGGTGGGGGGACTGCACACAAAGGCAGGGATGGGCAGGGCTGCACATGTCATGCACGCACACACACCACAACACATGCCCAAAGGGCAACAGGCACGCCCACCCCAACAGGCACCCCCACACCCACACAGGACCACACACAACCATGCCCAGTGGCTGGCACTGTGCATGCCTCAGACGCTGAGCACCATTGCACAGTGGTGGACAGCGCTACGCAGGCATCATCATACTCATGCCACAGTGGCCAGCAGCCAGGAGGGTGTGCACAGGGACCATGTGTGTGCAGGGCTGGGCATCTCACCATGCATCGCACAAAAACACCACAGTACACAGCAGGGCAGCAGATGCAGACATGGCGGAGGGGGCACAGGTCATGTCGCGGCACAGTACCACAGCCGCCACGGATGCGTGGGTGGCCCGCGCGAGACATGCCAGCCATGCCAGGCTGACCAGTGGCCTCATGGGGTGGCACCGACAGGCCCCAGGAGGTGGCGCTGTGTGAGCAACGTGTCCGTGCAGCAGGGGTCTGCAGGCCTGCAAACATGTCGGCACCAGGTGTGCTGGTATGCCCTGGCCGGGCCAGCGTCGACATGAGAAGTGATGCCCGATGCGGGAATGGGGGTAGACATAGCACTCTGCGGGGGTGTCAGGCAGCTGGGCACCAACGGGTTGGCCAGTGTAGCGCGATTGCCATGCGGTGGTCTGCCTGTCAATGGCAGTGGTCACATCTGCCCGCTGCTGGGCCAACTCTGCCAAGAGCAAGGCGTGGTCCCTGCTGTGCGGCTCCTCTGCCTGGCGCAGAACTGCACTGACAGCATCCACCACCGCCACGAGCTGCATCTGCTGATCTATTGAGGCCTGGAGAAGACAGCTGTAGTGGTCCAGGGGTCGTCTGCATGTCCAGCGTGCTGTCCCCCATGGTGTTCCTAGCCCTGCTGCCCAGCACCCTCGGCGGTGGGCACTGCACACGCTGCTATTCTGGAGTGCGTCCACACGCGGTGCCTGCCACCGCCCTGCCCTGTCCCCGCGTTGACATTGTGCCATCTGCCGCTGCCCTCCGGCTACCGATCGCCCGAGCAACTCTGGTCGAACGCAACGCCCGGCAACAGCTCCACCACCCTGGCCGCACGCCAGTGCTGCCTCACTGGAGCATGCAGACGCAGCCTGGGAATGGGCTGTTGTGCAGGCAGAACTGCCTGGGCGGATGCCATCTGTGGGACCATCCTGTGTCCCACATACATCACTCTCCGGGCCGTGTGTCATGTCATCATCAGTGCTGGAGCTGGCCCCGATCCATGTCTCAACACACTGGACATCGAGGGCAGTGTCACACTGGGACACAGGCAGGGCCATGTCCACACCCGTACCACTGGCATCAGTCCGGACAGACGTGCAGAGCTGCAGATGGTCGGTCCCTTGGACACCTGTGGAGGTGGATGGGCGCTCCACCGTGTCCTGGGTCTCCCCCTCTGCGGACACACCCACCATCGCTGCACCATTCAGACGCTCAGGAGCTGTAAAAGAACACAGTACCGTTAGTGGCTCGGCCCCCCTACCACCCACACACTGCCAGTGGTGGACCTACCATGTAGTGATGGGCTGCCACCCGCCTGGAAGCCACCACCAGGAACATCCTCGATGGCACTGCGCCGCATGCTGCTGGCCACCTGCTTCTCCCGTGGCATCAGGTGGGGTACGTCCTGCTGGCCCCCACCGGTGGCAGCACGTGCTACCCTGATGGCGGCCACTTTATCTTTAATCCACCTCCTGTCCATGCCAGCCTTCTTCTTGCACTCCTGCAGCGGACCACTGGTGGCTGCCTACTGGTTGATGGCATGCCCCTCACACCAGCACTCGCCAGCCTAAGGCCTGTGGTGTTCCCGCTGTCTACGCATGTGGCTCCCTGTGGTATGCCTTGAACTAGGGCATCCAGAGTCTCACTCTGGTAAGTTGAGCCTCCTCCTCCACACCTTCCTGCTCCTCTTCATCCTCTCGCTCAGTCATGCTTGTACCTGAGGGATGGACAAGAGTGTTACGTTGGACTGTGCAGTCCCATACAGCCCTCCCAGACCACTGTCCCCGTCTCCAGCATGCAACCTACCTCAAGGACTGCAATACCGATCCATGGCCTATACAGCCTCAGGTCACATATGTTATAACTTTATAACATGCAAATGAGGGGCAGTAGCAACTGTAATGGGATGCTGATGCAGTGGATGCGCCTTGGAATAGCTCATGAGCTGATTTGCATATCCTGGTTGAATATCGGCTGTTGCGCTTGCCACACAATGGTGTTGGCGTGCTCGGGCTATATAAGCGTACCACTGTGACATGCAGATCGGCAGGAAGGTGAGGGGTGGTGGACAGAGGCACATCCCCCAGTTGTAGGCCTCCTCTCCACAATTCCTATGCCATTCTTGGCAAAGTGTGGTTCCTCTATGGAGGCACCTACAGTGGAGACCAAGGAGGATGCTGGGAACCTCCACAAGGAGACCCACAGGAGGGTGGCAGGGGACCCTGCAGGGGAAGAAACTCACTGTGTGGGGACTCCATTGTTAGGAAGGTAGAACTGGGCAAGGAAGGAGAGGGAGGTAGGTGCCTGCCTGGAGCCATGGCTTGGAGGGACAGGGCGAATCTCAGGATTGCGGAGCAGCTGCACAGGGAGGAGCTGGATGTCATTGTCCCTTAGGGACAAATGACCTGGCTAAGAAAGGATTAGGAGTAGGAAGAGTTTGTGGAATTGGGGAGGGGCCTTGAGTCAAGTAGCCATACGGTAACCTTCTAGGAGGTGCACCATCTATGGCATAGGAGGAGGCTAGGGTGTTCCAGTGCCATGGGATTCAATCAGTGATTTGAAAAACTGGTGGAGCTCAAGGTTGGCTTCATTGGGGACTGGGGGTCACCTGGAGTGATGCAAGCCTATACTGGCATGATGGGCTGCATCTGTCCGGGAGGAACCAGGATCTAGGTGATAGGTTTAAATGCTTTCATTGGCAAGCTTTTAAACTAGCCAAGAGGAGGCACTGAAAGGAGCAGGAAAATCCTAGCCCCCAAACAATCACAGTAGTAGTGTGGCAAACACCAACATGGAGGTGTCGATAGGGAGAAGGGCTGGGGTAAATGGAGAAAGTGACAAAGCAAGAAGGACAGGGATGGGGCAAAGGGGGTAAGGCCATCAGGAAATGGAGGGTAATGAGTACCAATGCCCATAGTCTGGGCAACAAGCTCCCTGAGCTGGTGGCCTTAATGGAAGAGGATGCCTGGATATCGTAGCAGTCACAGAAACATGGTACACAGAGAACCATGACTGGGATGTTAACATACCAGGGTACATAACCTACAGGAGAGACAGGCAGGAGAAGAGGGGGGGTAGCTCTCTATGTAAAGGAAGGGATAAAGCAACTGAACAAAAGAGTAAACAGGGGAGGAGAGGAGGCAGTGGGTCACCTCGGAGACTGGAAAGAGCACCCAATCCGCACAGGGTTGTGTACAGACCCCCCATGTCAGGGGAAGGAATGGACAAGGATATGATGGAAGGCATTCTTAGAATGGCAGAGAAAGGGGAGATACTGTTGATGGGGAGACCTGATATGCCAGATGTTAACTGGAGCACATTTGCTGCAGCGACATCCAAGAGCAGGGCCATTCTTGACCCTACAGGTGGCAGGCATTAGACAGCTAGTTTCAGAACCCACTGGGAGGGGAGCAATCTTGAACCTCGTGCTCTCTCAAGCGGGAGCAGTGAGAGGATCTCAGATCTAGAAGTGGGTTGCCATCTGGGGACAAGTGACCATCAAACAGTGTGGTTCACGTTAAACTCAGCTACAGAGTCAAGCCATACAAAAGTGAGGGTACTGGACTTTAGGAGGCTGACTTTGGCAAGATGGGAGATTGCCTCAGAAAAGCACTAGCAAACAGGCTAGAAGGAGGTGTGGAGCAACTATGGGAAATTATCAAAACTGCCATCACAGGGCAACAAGCCTTTGTGTGAACAAATAAACAAATCAAATGAAAGAAAAGCCACTATGGTTCTCAAGAGAGGTGGCTGTGAAAGTCAGGAAGAAAAGATAGCATTCCAGAAGTATAAGGAAACACAGAAGGAGCAGGACAGAGAGCTGTACCAGTTAAGGCAGAAAGAAGCAGGGAGGGAAGTCAGAATAGCAAAGGCCCAAACTGAGGAAAAGATAGCCAACTCAGTTAAGAAGGGGGATAAAACCTTTTATAGGTACATCAGCGAGCGTAGAAAGACAAAGGAAGGGATAGTGAGGCTGAATAGAATAAATGGTGGGTGGGCAGAGGGGGACAGTGAAAAAGCAGGAATACTGAACGAATATTTCTGCTCAGTATTCACAAAGAGGAGGGAAGTGCCTAATCAATTAACAGAAGCACTCTTGATAGGAGGTCGATCCCAGTCCTTTCACAGAAGAAAGGTTCTGCAAGAACTCCTAAAACTGAAGGTGGACAAAGCAATGGGTCCTGATGGAATTCACCCAGAATTCTAAAAGAATTAAGGAAGGAACTAGTGAAACCACTGACTACTCTTTTAATAAATCATGGGAGGATGGTGTGGTACCCGAGGACTGGAGGAAGGCGGATGTGATTCCCTTCACAAAAGTGGGACCAAGACAGAGGCAGGAAACTACAGACCTGTCAGTCTGACCTCTGTGGTAGGGAAAGTGATGGAGTCACTCTGAAGGAAAGAATAGTTGAGTACCTAGAGGTCAGTGGAGCACAGGATCCAGGCAGCATGGGTTCTGGCGGGAAGGTCATGTCAGGCGAATCTAATAGATTTCTTTGACTGGGTGACCAAGTAGTAGACCAGGGAGGGGCTGTGGACATGGCCTACCTAGACTTTTAGCAAGGCATTTGACACAGTCCCACACAAAAGATTATTAGTCAAATTAACCAGCCTGGGAGTGGGTCCCAGGTGGTAGCCTGGGTAAAACATTGGCTGGACAACAGGACACAGAAGGTAATTGTAAATGAAGTCCACTCTGAAGAAAGGGCGGTTACTAGTGGGGTACCGCAGGGTTCAGTATTGGGTCCAGTCCTTTTAATGTCTTCATCAGTGGCATTGCAGAGGGACTGGAAGGAAAGTATGCCTTTTGCAGATGACACAAAGATCTGCAACAGGGTTGATACACAAGGAGGCATGGAAAGGATGAAAGGGACTTGGCAAGGTTGGAGGAATGGTCTGACGTATGGCAGCTAGGATTCAATGCAAAAAAGTGCAAAATAATGCACCTGGGAAACAAGAACCCAGGGGAAGAATACACAATGGGTGGGGAGGTAGTAACAACAACAAAACAGGAAAGGGACCTGGGGTAAACATATCAGATGACCTTAAAGGTTAGCAAGCAATGTGAGAAGGCAGTAGGGAGGGCGGGGGTATACTGGGATGTATAGGGAGAGGCATCAGCAGCAGAAAACAGGAAGTTGTTATCCTCTGTACAGGCAGTTGGTGAGACCCCATCTGGAATACTGTGTCCAGTTCTGAGACCCCATCTCCGTAAGGACATAGACAGGATAGAGGCAGTCAGGAGGGCAACTAAAATGGTGCAGGGTCTGCAAGAGAAGCCCGTATGAGGAGAGACTAAAGGAGCTTAATATGTATACCCTTGAGGAAAGAAGGAGAGGGGGACATGATAGAAACTTTCAAGTACCTCAAGAAATCAACAAAGTCAAGAGGGTAGCATCTTTCAGAAAAGAGACTTGCAAGAACAAGGGGACACAATTTAAAGATAGAAGGAGGGCGGTTCAGGGACAATGTAAGGAAGTATTATTTCACAGAGAGGTAGTGGATGCATGGAACAGCCTTCCTGAGGAAGTTGTGGAGTCTAAAACTGTGGGAGAATTCAAGAATGCATGGGACAGACATAAGGCAATTCTTGTGGGGGGCAGGAAGATATAGGCTGTTGGTTAAATAGGATCTGCGGCCTATCCTGTAGGTAGGGAAATGGGCAGACTAGATGGGACTAGCGGTCCTTATCTGCCGTCAAAGTCTATGTTTCTATGCACCATACATGCCCGCGGTGCTGATGCCAACGCTAGTGGCGCTGCTGATGTGCTGTGCGCGGGAGGCAGTACAGGGCACGGCCACCACAGTGCCTGTGGCAGAAGTGCGCTGTATGCTCAGAGGGGCGCTCGTGCCATGGTGCACCGTGGGCACCATGGTGCCATAGCGCGGTAGGCCACTGCATGGCATCACACACAAGCACCCTACCGCGCTACACGCAGGGCTTCCCAATATTGCTGTGGCACTCCATGCGCGGACAGACCCTTGACCCTGCGGCTGACCTTTGCCCTCTAGGCACCATGCATACGCATGACTGTGCCCCTATTGCGCAGTCTGGTGCCAGTGCGATAGCAACTGGTAGCGCAGTACCGCGCTGCCTCCGCAGGTGAGGCACGTGCGCTACAGGGTGCCATTTTGTGGTCGCTAGCTACAGCACTATGCCGCGCACCAGAGCGCCCGTGTGGACGGCAATTGAGCTGGCCAATCTGGTGGCGTTAGTGGAGCCCCATGCAGGTGCCCTCTTTGGCCAGGTACCCCTCCTGAGGCCACGGACAGCAGTGTGGCAGGAGGTGGCAGAGGGCCTTGAGAAGGCCACGTGGTGCAGCAGGACCGCCGAGCAGTGTCGCCACCGCTATGGGGACCTCCAGCGGTGGGACCCCGACCACCTAGGGTGACTGCAGGCACATGCCCGGCGGGGCACCGTGCCATGGCCAGGTAGGTGCTCCTTCACAACACTGGTAGTATCTGTCTGTCCTGGTATCGCGGTGGTCGTCAGGCCATGCCGCGGGGGGGTGCGTACCTGTGTTTCCGGTCTTGTGGGTGCCTCGTGTACACCCTGCGCCACCGCGTCACAGCTGGGCTGTGCGGGCATGCACACAGCAAGGGGGGGGCTATGTTACTGGCCTGTACTGATGTTACCCTCTCCATGTTTGCACTCTAGGCCCGGAGGATAGCCGTAGAGCCCGGTTGGCCCGTGACCAGGGACAGCAGGCTGGAACTGGGGGAGTGGCCTTGCAGCCAGGGCACAGTGGTGGTGCCGGGGGTCAGCAGTGCCCTGCTAACCAGGATGCAGGTGAGTGCTGTGTTTCCCCTTACATCTATGCATGGTGGGTTGCAGGGGTGGTGGCCTGCACATGGCCCCACTGCCGTGCATGCCCCACGGTGCACTCTGCAATGTCCTGTGGGACTGCACGTGTGGGTGGGTGTCACAGGTGTGCTTTGCGTGCACTGGGCGCCTGGCTGTGCCACTGCCATCACACTGCATAGCCATGACACTGTACGGCCATGTTGGTGCTGTGCAGTGCATGGGCGGTGGGGGTGTGCAGTGGTTTGCTTCGCTATGGGTGCCTGGGTAGGTGGGTCATGTGGGCGCACCCACTGTTGGTGGTCGCATGCCATCACAGGGGCACAGACCACAGCTGTATGCCATGCACATTGGGTGGGCTGCGGTGGTCTGGGCAGTCACAAGTACTGACTCTGCTCTCTTGTCCTAGGTGGACAAACGCTGGACGACCCTGGAGCGTCACGTTCAGGAGATTCAACAGATTACCCAGGCCACACTGGAGCTGCTTCAGGGCATGGAGTGGAGTGACCGGCAGCTGCACAGAAGGCTCCACAGGGAGCGCAGGGACGAGAGGGGCCGCCAGTAGGGCCTGCGGCGACAGTGCTGTTCCTTCCCCTCCCTGGACTGTCCCTCACACCCCTTTGTCCCCCTCCTTGCTATTCCCCTTTGCCCCCTGCCCGTCCCCCCCAAGTTGTAGCCTTGTACCTCCCCTCCCCCACTTTGTATATGGTACTGTATATAGTTCTTGTTGAATATGTAACCTTTTGAAATACAGATACTTTTCATACTACAACTGTGGTGGCCTCTGATTTGCAGCGGGCGTCTGGTGCCTTGCTGCAGTGGTGTGCATGGCGTCTGGGGGTGGTGCCGGCCTGCTCATGGGTGTGTCTGCCAGGGCCCTCCACTGGTGTGGGTGGGGGGCCATGGTCCCTGTCTGTGGTATGTGTGTTGTGCCCTGTGCACTGTATGCCTGTGTGCAGCGGTCTCTGGTGCATGCTCTGTGTCCCAGTCACCCCTGGCAGTGTGTGCCTGGCCCGTGCGGCTGTGCCCCTTGCGTGTCTGTGGTACGGACGGTCATGCCGACCCCTCCACCGCATGCATGTCTGCTTGCGTGACATTGGTGGCAATCCATGCCAGCCACCCTCTGGGCACGGCGCCCTGGCAGCTGGTGTCCTGACTTCAGGTCTATTGCACGTCTGCCTCTGGTGACATTGTGGGCGGTGCTGTTGTTGTACCCCTCCATGCTGTCGATGGTGTCTGGGGCGGTGTCTGTGGTCTGCTGTCTGTCACATGTGCTCCAGCTGCATGCTGGCGGCGGACAGGTTCGTGGTGCATGCACCACATGGCTAGCTCACCAGCGCCATGGTGGTGTGCAGGCCGTGGGTACACGGCACCACTGGACTTGCGACAGCGGCATCTGTTGCCCCACTCTGTGTGGCTGTGTGGCGGGGTACCCTTGGGACCGGGTGGGGGATTTGTTCATGCCCTGTGTTGCATCCTGTGTGGCACATGTCTCCATGCACCACATTGGGCTGCTGTGCTGTCTGGTGGGGCCAATGCTGGGACAGGGTGTGTGCATGGGTGGGTGTGCGGGGTGCCGTCCTGCTGGTGGTGGCATCCAGGGCGGGCCTTGTCACATGTGGGGTCCCTCGGGTACTGATGCATGGTCGACCTCTTTGCTGTGCCACTGTGGGGGCCATGCAGGGGGGCATTGTGTATGCTGCGGTGGCGTCAGTGGCTGGTGTCGCCTACTGTGGGGGGATCACGGTGGGGCTGCCATGCATGGTGCCATGGGGCACAGGGTTGCATTGTCACAGTGATGGTGGTAGCATACCTTCGGTGCCATGCACTGTTTGGTAATACTTCTGGGCCGGGTATCTTGGGATCGCTGTACAGGGGGTGGTCAGCATTGGTGTGGTGCTGTGGTGTGTGAGGGTCTTGGCCCTCCTTGTGTTGCGGTCACTGTTTGCCGGGGGAGTATGCTGGGGCACCTTGCCCTGCAGGTGTGGATAGCTGACCCATGTCTGCTGTTGGATCAGTGCTGGGGTTCACGGGTTGGTGGTCCGTGTAGCTCATGGGAGGCCTTGGGGGGGGGGGCTTGGTCTGTCTGGCCTGCTGCATGCTCCTCCGCTCGTGGCGCATCCATGGTTAGTTCACCCCTGCTTCTTGTCCTTGACCCTGCGCATTCCTGGATGTGCTACTTCGCATTGGCCCTGCTCATTGCGCATCCCTGGTTGCTCCATGGTGCATTGGGCGAGATATTCAGCTGTGTTGCTCAGGCGCATCTTGGCCTGCGCTTGTGTTGAATATCGCGCACGTTGCGCAATGGCGCACTGCTCTTGCGCCTGCTCCCACTGTTGCACATCTTTTTGGCACAGTCTGAATATCCCACCCCTTGTCTTTTCTAGTGACTGAGGCTACTTTCTGACACTCAGCACAGGAATTACAATAGGTAGCAACATCTTCATAAATTCCAGGCTAGTAAAATCTATATAGCAATCTGGCGAGGGTGCAATCCCTCTCTGAGTGACTAGCCATAGGACTATCACGTGCTACCTGTAACAACTCTGTGCTATACTCTTGTGGTATAACCAATTGTTCTGTCTGTTCCTGTGTCTGAGGTTTAACCCAAACTCTGTACAATAGCCCATTACATTTTTTAAACAATGGTTCACCCTGTTTTGGTTTCACCCCCAGCTGCTTAAAATAACCCTGGAGAGAAACATTGTTAGCTTGCTCTGAAACAAAATCACAATCAGTTATCAATTTGGCTTCAGCATTTTCATATTTTAACCCTTTATGTCCATCAGTCTTTTGTTGCCACTGTTGTTTCAGACGTCTTCTTTCTTTCCTGGACTTCTGGATCTTGGAGCTGTTCTCAAACAAGTCCGAATCAAAGTCACTGAAAGGAAAAGTGTCTCCACCGTTCGAGATTTTCTTTGCCTGAGTTCTTACTAGCACTGCTGCTGAAACTGCAGGGTACAGTTTCTCAGATTAACTCAGTAAATCCTGGACAGTCATTTCCAATAATCACGGGTACAGGCAAGTTCTAGGGACGTGGATATGTTGTTCAATCCACACTTATTGGCAGGTTCCTTGCCGCTTTAAATGTTGCTGGAAGGTCTTCAAGCTGGCTTCTCCCACCCACCCGGGTGGTAAAACCCTCAGCTCCGCCCCATGATGCCAAATCTTCCTTACCGCTTGGAAGCTCAGGTTCCCTCCTTAGCTCTTTGCGTTTTAGGCTTGGATCCAAACTCTTCAGTTAACCCGAAACTAATTTTAAAGTTTACAAGACTTCGGTCTTCGTCTTCCCTCATGGCTGTGATGGACAAATCGACTCCTAGCTTTCGTCGGTGCCCTTGTGGGCAGAAGATGTCCCAGACCGATCCGCACTCCACGTGCGTCTGCTGCCTGGGGCTTGGTCACGATTCGCAGGCTTGCGAATTGTGCAGCTCTTTCTTGGCTTCGGTTTTGGAGGACCATGCTGCTCGACTTCTTCTTGGGCACCCTGAAAAATGGTATCCGCCAGTCAAGTCGAAGAAGACCCGTTGTGCGGTGTCTGCGGTGGCGGGCTCCGCGGAACAGTTGAAGTAGATGATTGCCCTTGAGGAGGAGGTGGCCCAGGCCACTTCTTCTTCCTCCTCGGCTGCAGCATTTATCCCGCTCTCTTTGGGCTCCTCCTACACGGCTTCGTTTAAGGAGCTTTTCCAGTCCCTCTCCACCAAGGGAGAAGGGCCATCGGGACATTCCTGTCGGTCCAAGAAAAAGGACTCAAAAGGTAAGTACCACCGTCGATGTTCGTGGGAGCGGGAGAGATCCCCTTCTCCGGACCGTCGACTTTCGACTTTGGTCGAGGTTGTGGCTAAGGCCTGCTGGCTTCACGGTGTCCCCGTCAGGTCAGCAGGCCGAGACAACCATCATTGCGGTCGAGATTTTTCTCAACCTGTCGGACAGTTTGTTGACTGGTAATGCTGACAACCCTACTTCACCGGTTCCCTTGGTGATTACTGAGGACTTGTCTGTGCCTCCTGTGCCAGAGTCCCCGGTTAAGGTCCCTGAACCGAAGGAAGGGTGGGTTTCCCCGTTCCCTCTCTGACCCACCCTTGGAAACCCCGAAGGTCTCGGCCTCGGTCCTCTTCCAGGTCCAGCCGATCCCGCCGACATTGGCGATCTCGGTCTCGGCACCGTGGAAAGCGGCGTCACCGCTTATCCTCGTCGTCCTCTTCGGAGGATAGGCTCCGGCACAAGTTGCGTTGGCCCTATGAGGATTTAATGTGGCAGCAGCTCTTATTGTCCAGGAATAAGCCGACTCCATTGCCTTCTCCGACCATTAAGTGGCTGTCACCGGAGCAGCTGAAACAACCCCTCGTAGTGGTCGAGGAGACGACTCTGGCACCAGTTGTTTGGCCGAAGCCGGCTGCTCCGTCCATTGTGGTGGAACCCCCGCCTCCACAACTGAAAACTGGGGCCTTGACCAAGGATTCTCGGTCGGGTCAGGGCTTGCCTCACAGGTTGTCGGTCACCCTCACTCCAGATCGACCTCGGCAGGTGGAGGGTGGTTCAGGTGCCCGGCAGCTGTTTGCAGACTCTTCGGAGTCTGATGAAGACTCCTCCCTGTTCTCCAGGCCGCTTGACCTGGAGTCTGCAAGGGGTCGGTAGGTGGACGAGAGCCCATCCTCGTTTTTAGGTTTGCTTTGGCTCATCTCGGAGTCCACCGGGATGCAGCTCGAACCTGTTTCAAAACGGGCCAAGTATCCCCTCACGGAGATACTGGACCGAGGGATACCTACGGAGGCCTTTCCTGTGGCTGAAGCCATTGTTGGCCCGCCCTGGAGTTGTGGCGCAGCCAGCATCTTGTCCAGCCCCGGACAGGATGGCCAAACGCAGTCCCTACTGGCTCACTCTCCGGTTTCTTGGAGCACCCCTCTGCAGAGGTGTTAGTGACTGAGAGTGTTTTCCGGCGTTCTGGGAATGCGCGGGATGTGGACAAACCGCCCAATAAGGAATCAAAGAAGCTGGATTACGCGGGGCAGAAGGTTTACGCTGCTTCCTCCCTAGGCCTTCGTCAGGCTAGCTCAGCACATCTGATGGCACATTTCTCACACGCCCTCATGGGCTCCCTGGATGAGGTGATTCCTCATCTCCCGGCTGACCTTCAGATGACAGTCAAGCAGGTGCGGGATCAGGGAAGGGCAGTGGCAAAACAACAGCTCCAAACAGCGTTGGTCATTGGTGATTCTTGTTCCCAATCAGTAGCGGCCGCAGTGGCCATGCGCCGCGGAGCTTGGCTGCGGATCTGCACCTTCACGGCGGACACCCAGCACAAGCTGGCAGACGTTCCCTTCCTGGGCACCAACTTGTTCGGGCCGGGGGTGGAAGGCCATCTCCAGAGGATCGAGAAGTCCAATACCACCTTGGACTAGGTCATGTCTGCCCAGAAGGACAAAAGCCGCCAGCAGCAGCGTAGGCCCTTTTGCCCTTCTGCCCCTGCGGCACATCTGGCCCAGCAGCACCAGCACCAGGGCCAGCAGGCACACACTTGGCACCCTAAGGCCAAGTCTGCCGCTTCCTCCAGTAGGAAGCCGGGAGGCAAGGGTCCAGGAGGTCCCTCAGTGGGCCCTTCCTCCAAGCCTGCCCAGTGACGGGTTGAGGGGTGTCGCCCCCAACCTCGTCACTCCTTTCCGGGTTCCCCGTGGAGGCGGCTCTGACACTTCCTTTCCGCCTGGTCTATCACCACGGACCGCTGGGTGCTGGAAGTGGTGGGCAGGGGTCTGCCTCTGGAATTCGAGCACTTCCTTCCCTATCGAACCATTGCCCCACGGGGGCAACGGGGTCCTCAGCCTCTCTGTCGGCTCATCGAGCCGACATTGCCTTGCTCCTCCAGAAGGAGGTGATCAGCGAGGTGGCGGATCCTCCTCCAGACCCAGGGTTTGTGTCCAGGTACTTCCTGGTCCCAAAACGAATGGGGGGCTGGCGCCCCATTCTCTATCTACACGACCTGAACAAATTCCTAAGGCAGAGCACCTTCAGGATGGTCACTCTTGCTCAGATGATTCCATCCTTGGAACTAGGTGTGTGGTTTTTGTTCTCTGGACCTTCAGGACGCGTTCTTTCACGTCCCAATCCATCCATCTCATCAGCAATATCTCCATTTTTGAGCAGAGGGATCTCTTTACGAGTTCCGGGCCATGCACTTCGGCCTCTCTCCAGCTCCCAGGGTCTTCACCAAATGCATGGCAGTGGTGACAGCATTCCTGCGGCGCCGAGGGGTCCGGGTGTACCCTTACCTGGATGACTGGCTGATTGCAGCCCCCTCCAGATTGGAGGTGGAGCGGTCCAGGCATCTGGCCCTCCAGATCTGCTCTCAGATTGGCCTCCTCATCAACGAGGCCAAGTTGGAACTCGTGCCATCGCAGGTGATTCATTTCATCTGGGCAGAGCTCGACTCTCTTCGAGCCAGAGCCCGGCTCCCGATGGACAGGGCCAAGGTCCTTTCCTCCTTTGCCCAGTCATTTCTGGTTGGGCAATTGCACCCTGCCCGGGACTTTCTGCGCCTCCTGGGCCTCATGGCGGCCTGCACCAGCGTGGTCTGTTGAGCCCGCTGGCATATGCGTCCCCTACAATGGGAGCTGGCCCACCAATGGTCACAGCGCTCCAGTCCTCTGGACCAGCCAGGGGCAGTGACCCAGGAGAAGTGGGACGGCCTACAGTGGTGGCTTGTTTCAGCTCATCTGCAGGAGGGTATCCCGTTTGTTCGCCCCAAGCCGATGGCCACTCTGATGACCGGCGCCTCTGTGATGGGTTGGGGGTGCCTATCTGGGGGAGCTCAGAGACCACGGCTTCTGGTCCCCTCAGGAGTCTCGATACCACATCAACCTGCTGGAGCTTCGGTCTGACTAGCCCTCACCGCCTTCGCTCCGTTTGTACGGGGTCAAGTGGTCCAGGTCCAGACGGACAACACCACGACCATGTACTACCTCAACTGACAGGGCGGGATGCACTCCTTGCCCCAGTGCAAGGAAGCTCTCCGCACTTGGTCTCTCGTGATCAGCCTGGAGGCGGATCTCATTGCCATTCATGTGGCAGGTGTCTCCAACAGTCTAGCCGATGCCCTCAGCCGGATAGGCACTGCATCTCACGAGTGGTCTCTCCTGCCGGAGGTAGTACAGGATCTGTTCTCCCACTGGGGCACCCCTCAGGTGGACCTGTTCGCCTCCAGGGAGAATGCGAAGCTGAGACTGTTTCATGCCTGCCCCCCTCAGCAGGGCTCGCTGCAGGGGAAGCCTTCTCGAGGCCTCTTCTACGCCTTCCCTCCATTTCCCTTGATCCACAAGGTACTTCTCAAGGTGAAGTGGGACAAGGCGCAGGTGATTCTGGTAGCCCCAGACTGGCCCCGCCAGTTCTGGTATCCAGATCTCCTCAGCCTCAGCTCCAGGCTCCTGAGGCGGCTTCCAGCCCACGCCGACCTGATCTCAGTCAACAAGGGGAAGGTACTCCATCCGGACCTTCAATCCCTGCACCTGACAGCCTGGTTCCTGAGCGGCTAGAGTTCCAGGCCTTGGGTCTTTCTGACAAGGTCCTCAACATCATTGAGGCATCCAGTAAGGAGTAGACCAGAAAATGCTATGCCTTCAAATGGAAGAAATTCTTCATTTGGTGTCAGGACAAGGGGTTGGACCCTTCTTCCTGTTCCTTGGCTAGCATTCTGGACTACCTGTGGTCCCTTTCTCAGCTAGGGCTTCGGTCGACGACCCTTAAGGTGCACCTAGCAGCCGTCTCTGCTAACTGGGCACGGGCCGGCAAACAGTCAGTGGCGCAGGAGAAGGTGGTCGGGCGCTTTTTCAAAGGCCTTGATCACATATCCCCTCCGATGTGAGAACCTCCACCTCCGTGGGATCTACTGCTAGTATTGGTTAAGCTCATGGCAAGCCATTCGAACCGATGCACAGGTGTGACATCTCTCGCCTGTTGTGGAAGACCGCCTTCTTGGTGGTTATCACGTCAGCCAGAAGGATGGGAGAGCTCCAGGCGCTTTCCATCGAGTCTCCTTATCTGGTCTTCCACTGGGACATGGTTGTCCTGCGCCCCAACCCGAAATTCCTTCCGAAGGCGGTGTCGGAGTTTCACCTTAACCAGGTGTTGACTCTGCTGGTGTTCTACCCCAATCACACCTCGGAGACCGAATATAGGCTCCATACTTTGGACCCTAGAAGGCGCTCTCTTATTATAAGGAGCGGACTGCGGAGAGTTGGGAGAGGTTCGCCAGCTGTTTGTCACCTGCGCTGAAGCGCACCTGGCAGACCTGCAGCAGGCGGACGATAGGCAGGTGGGTCACCTCCTGCATAGATCTCTGCTATAGGTTGGCGGGCATGGAGCCTCCAAAGGGATAAGAGCTCATTCTACCGCCATACCGCTGCTTGATGGCTGCTTCTAGGGCGTCCCTATCCAGGAAATCTGCAGGGCTGCTACCTGGAAGTCTGCACACCTTTATTTCCCATTACCACATTGACCTTGAGTCACGCCGGGATGCTGGTTTTGGGACCTCAGTTCTCCGTCCTTATTCCTAAAGTAGAGTGTGCGCCTGCCTCCCTCCTCCGGAGAACTGCTAGGAGTCTGCCAATAAGTGTGGATTGAACAACATATCACGTCCCTAGAAATACAGGTTACTCACCTGTAACAGGAGTTCTAGGAGTGGTATATGTTGTTCATCCCTGACCTAACCTCCCCAACTCGACGCACAGCCAGCCTCCGTGAGAATCTGGCATCATGGGCGGAGCCGAGGGTTTTACCACCCATGTGGGTGGGAGGAGCCAACTTGAAGACCTTCTGGCAACATTTAAAGCGGCAAGGAACCTGCCAATAAGTGTGGATGAACAACATATACCACTCCTAGAACTCCTGTTACAGGTGAGTAACCTGTATTTAGGTACTACCCCCACTTTTATTTGGTGCGACACACCCTTAATGGTCAGAATCACTTGGGTGGTGGGATAGTATCGAGTGTCCCTGTGGATGCAGATGACACTAGTACCTGGTCATTTTGCACAGTGTTTTCCCAGCACTTCAACATGCACTAGGGTCTGTCTGCTTCCCAAATCAATGAGTCCCTTTAGAGTCTTATCCCTCACCTTCACATCTGTTAAGTACTTGGCCCAATTTGCTAAGGACAAATCTGCTTCAGTGCCATTTTCCTTACCATGGCAGTTTCTTGCAATATGGCCTGGCTTGTTACAGTTATAACAAATAAAGTCTTTGGGGGCAGATTTGTTACCCCCCACCAGAGTTCTTATCAGACTTTGAGTTGTAATGGGAAGGAAGAATGTCTTACCGGTGCTTGGCTGTTACCACACTGCTGTGGATTCTGTCTGGCCATTTAGTAGTCCTCGGCCAAAGAAACAGCCTTTTCCCCACTTTCTGATCGATGTTCTTTCACCCAAAGCTGCACATCTGTAGGCAGGATGTTGATGGATTGCTCTGTTGCAAATGTATCGATCATCTGTGGGACTGTTTTGCCTTCTGGTTGGAGCCATTTGATAAGGAGCTCTCTGAGTCGGGCGAAGGCTTCTAAAGGATTGTTGAACGCTTTGTACTTCAGGGACCAGAATCTTTGCCTGTAGGTCTCTCCTGAGATGTCGTATCTTTTCTGGATTTCTTTTTTTCACAAGGTCATAGTTTTCTGACTGTGCAGTGTCCATACTGCTGTAGGTAAGTTGGTCTTTACCTGTCAGGTAGTGTACTAGTCTGATTATCCATTGCTGCTTTAGCTATTGGCAGGCTCTGGCAACTCTTTCAAAAGTTTTCAGGTATGCCACAATATCATCCGAGGGACACAACTTTGTAAGTTTTAATGGCTTTTAAGTTGCTTGTGTTTTGTTGCTTGTCTGGATCTGTGCCAGATCCTCTGCCTTTGATAGCTTGCAAGGCATCTAGCCATCGCTGCTCCTGTTGCTGCATCTCTTCTCCCATCTGCTGCTTCTCTTCTCTCCTCTGCTGCTCCTATCGCTCCATCTCTTCTCTCCTCTGTGCTTCTAAACATTGAATTTCTTGTTCTCTCTGCTCATCTCTTCTCTGTTTCTCCATCTCTTTTTGTAGTATAGTCCACCATTTGAAAAAGGCAGTCAGGCTTTCAGGTTCTGTCAATGCCTGTTCTTTTTCCACAACTTGTGCTGGCTGTACAATCTCAGCTTGGACTTCTGTCTTTGCTAGTTTGACTGCCATTCTCCTGGTAACCACTCCTGGACTTGCTGCTGCAGAATACATACCTTTCTCTATGCTTCCCTGGTACTAGGTCCAATACCCACGCACAAAACTCCGGGCTTAGAGTATGCATGGCGTAATCCCACTTAGGCTGACACCATCCGTCATTGAGGCACAGGTCAGGAAGCATAGGAAAAAGCAGGAGCAGTTGTAGAATTCGCAAAAAGTGTTTATTAGTACTAGCAGTAATATATTAAAAAATTGTTCAGAATAACTATTTACAAAGACAGAATAAACAAAGAAGATCCATCTGAGTTTTCCTTTAATCTCTGTCTCTCCCAAAACATTGCAGCTCTCTCTCTTATAAGTCCTTGCAACACCCTCTTTTTTTTTTTTTATTTTATTTAGTATGCTTTTTCTTGCTGCCTTACCGCTGGTCCTCAGCCCGGTAACTGACCCTTCTGCTCCCACTCCCACATTGGCATGCGGCTCCAGATACCCTGGCTTTCCGCTCCAGAGGCGGGTTAAGCACCAACCCAAAGTGCATAGCGTGAGATAGGTCAGGAGCCGGCCTGGAGCTGATCGAAGCAGAGGCGGACTTCATTAAAGGCAGCTGGTAGTGGTTTCTCTCCCGATGTACAGAAGCGGGCGTGCTGTGACGGCCAACATCTACCTAGCCCCAAGCGTCATTAGCGTCAGCATATGTGGTACACCCAGCCTCCACTAGGTGTCTGTATAACGGAACACTCTACCACCCCGGCCCGGAGAAGGGAGCGGTTGTTGGATGCTCGATCCTTCTCCCCGGCCAACCCTCGACATCCCAGGTCTGTTCCCGAACCCGGGTCTCTGGAGTCACAGGTCGGCACCCTGCCCCTGCACCAGTGGGCCGGCATGCAACCCCCTTCCTTAACCCCCTGCATCCTGTTTTTTTTTTTCCTGAAATGTTGTTGTAAATTTCAGGCAGTTGCAGCAAGAACACAATGTCCCAGAACTAACGCCCCTTTTCTACAGCTTCTCAAAAAGGGTTTAAAAACTGCTCTCAGGTTAACCACTTGAGTTCCCAATAGCTTTTTGCAATTATCTCAAACTATAATTATATACATTTCAACAGTAACACTATATAATTTCTAAACAAAGGGATCCCAATATCAGTTACATTTCCAGATAATATTTTGTATATATTTTTATATCAGCAGATATGCAAGGGGGGAAAAAGACAGAACAGCAAGTGAGGGCAGCGAGACAGTGAGAGGCAGAGAATTGCAAGACCGTTGGGGTGATCAAGTCCCAGGTCTCGCAAGAAAATTTGGTTGCACAACCAGACAAACAAGAGACAGGAAAGGAAAGAATAGAACAGATTCTTGCATTTAAACTCTCCATAACGACTGGGACAGGGTCCTATTGAACCCTGTCACAGGCCAGAAAGTGCCCAACGCCACCCTCTGAAGATTCGACCCAAGTACCACATCAGCTGCCTGAGGTGGACACCTCTACGGTAGTAGGGGGGCATCTGACTCAGTTTTACAACCAGTGGAAGTCCATTATAATGGACAAATGTGTCCTCAGGATTGTCTGGGAGGGATACTCTCTCAGTTTTGCAGAGATTCCCCCAAATCTTCCACCCAAATGACAGCACAGCCTGGCCACCTGTCAGTCAGATCTTACTTCTGAGATACAGGGCCTGCTAAGGAACAGGGCAGTAGACGTTGATCTTACTTTGAGAGGGCTCTTGCAGTAGGTAATTACATGTAGGACTGAAGCCAGCAGGCGTCAGGACCCCATGGAAAAATTTCTAGCTAGCAGTCTCTGGCAGGAGACCGCCCCCACGTCAGGTGACTGACATCATGCGACGTCAGTATAAAGGGGCGGTCCCCCATGCCCGCCTTCCAGTTCTTTCCTGCCGTTAACTTGTGTCAGCGCCTTGCAGAAAAGTTCAGCGCTCGTCAGCCTGTCATCGGTAGTTGTACCGTCGTTTTTTTCTCGAATTATTCGATAAATAGTTTACTTTTTCGGTGGTGTATGTCGTCCCCTACATCCTCTGAGCACAAGAATAAGTGCGACTCATGCGTCACCCAACTCCCGCACAAGGACGGCCATTCCTAGTGTCTCTTCTGTCTGGGCCCGGATCATCAGGTGGAGATGTGCCAGCATTGCCTGAAATTCAGCATCGCCACCCGCAGACGGAGGCAGCAGTCCCTGGAGGCCCACATCCTAAAAAAGAAAATGACCTTAATGGGAAGGAATTGAAAAAGCTCCATCAGGCTTCTACTTCCCCCGAAGGCTGTCATAAAAAGAAGGACAAGGAGAAGCATCGGGACTGGGGCTCCTCTTCCACCGCGACTTCGTCTGGAGTCGCCGTGTTACAGGTAACGTCCCCCCCCCCGGGGACCACTCCGCGACGGCTCCAAGACGGCATCGGCCCGCCCATCTGGCTCGCGCTTGGGCCCTTATGGCGCTTCTGGGCTTTTGGAGGTCCCCACTCCCAGTAAGGCTGCTGCAGTATGGCCTGCTGGTACAAGTGGCTCCGGTAAGCCAGACGTCAGCTCCTCTGATGCCCGCCCGGAATCAGCTGCTAAGTCGCCTGACCCTTTGGGGCAGCACACAGCCCCTGTTCCGCCCGACCAGACCGCCCCTCCTTTGCGGCCTACCTTGGGCGAAGGGTCCACTAAGTCGGACGTCGGCTCCTCTGACGTCCGCCCGGACTCCGCCGGTAAGTCGGACGTGAGGCTGCTCGACGCCCGCATGGTGGCCGAGCCAATGCCGGACCTTACTTCATCCGCTTTTCCCAGCTCTCTGCAGCCTTCACTGCCCTCCGAGGAGCCTGGGTCTCCTCAGCCTGACCCCGGGGATTTTTCCCTTCCTTCCCCGGGCAATGCTGAGGATTTTTCTGCACCTCAGTCAGATCTCCCTCCCGCTGGGCTGGACGACCTGACATCGGTTCTCCGGGCGCCGGCCCCGACGCCGGTCCTGCCTTCACCGGGCAACATCCCCCTCCCGGATGCCACCCCCACGCCAGGCTCTCCGCCTGCCGGGCCCCCTGTTTCAGGCCCACCTGCTGGGCACCCTGACGAGTCATCTGCCCTGGCAGACCCTCTGGTTCCTGGGTATCCAACCCCGTCGTATCCGACACCATCATACCTGGGTCTGCAGTTTCCGGTGCCCCAGTACCCGACGCCGGCCCATCTGATGCCGCAGTACACTGTGCCTCATTACCCGGCGCCGGGTAACCCACTATCCGGTTACGGATACGCTCCTTACGGATACACTCAGTATCCATATCCCTCTCCTCCTCCACCGCCCCCTCAGCCGCCAGTGGATTTGAAGGAGACTCTGGCTTCCTGGTGGGTTGAGGCCAAGGCTCAGCTCACTAGGGAGGTGGAGAAGTGACTTCGATGCGGTCGGTTCCGGACCCCTTACGTCGGAGACGAGAGACTCCCTCCCCTACTCCGGATACCAGAGGTGAGCCCTCTGGTTCCAAAGCAGGGTTGGATACACTTCCCTGAGGGCTTCCCAAGGGGTCTGTTCCTCCCCTGCATCAAGAGGTGGTATCTTCCTCTTCTTCTTCCTCCTCGGAGACTTCATATGACTCCGATGGGCGCTCCGACTTGGACGATGAGCTCCACTCTCTGGATAAGCCCAGGCCGAGGACTCCTCCGAAGTCTCCTCCGGAGGATCCTTCCTTCACGGAGTTGCTGCGAAAAATCCAGGCTATCCTTCAGTAGCACTGTTTGGAGCCAGATCCACAGTGGCAGAAGCTAGCTGCCCATTTGGACCTGCCGGAGGTCGCTCCTACCTTGGTTCCACCCTGGATCGAGCATCAAGCGGACTTTGTTTCTACTATCTGGAAGTAACCCTCCGCCATAGCCCCCCTTCCAAGCAAGGTGGACAGGCTATATCAGGCTCCCAAGGGTGTTGAGTTTCTTACCTCTCATCCCAAGGCTGACTTGGTTGTGATCAGCGCCGTCCATGGCCGGACAGCCAGTCCAAAGCATTTGAGCTCGATGGGCCACCCACCCCCCCCCGATAAGGAATCCCGCCTTCTGGACCAATATGGGAAGAAGGTCTTCACTTCTTCCACTCTGGGTATTAGGGCCTTGAACTACGTCGCCCCTATGGGGGATTACCAGAAGGCAGTCCTTAGCGAGGTAGAAGGTAAACTGGACTCACTTCCTGAGTCACAAACCAAACAAGAAGTGGCAGATCTGGTCCGATCTGCTCGTTTGGCCAGTAGGCGCATGCTTCGTGCTTCTTACGATGCAGTGGACGCTGCTGGTAGGAGCTCGGCGTTCGCCGTAGGTTTGTGGCGACATGCCTGGCTCCGAGTGTCAGGTTTGGTCCCTGAAGTGCAGTCTGCCATCCAGGACACGTCCTTCAAGGGTTTGGTGCTGTTCGCTGTTAATGTCAAGGATATCATCACTGGGCTGCGAGAGAAGGGCACTGCTGTTAAGGAGGTCGACGACTTTTACAGAGCCCCTCAACAGCAGTGCCATCCCTTTCGTAAGCGGGCACGGGCCAAGGCAAAACCACAAGGGAAAGTGGGCCAATAAACACTGGGCCCCTCAGGCTGCGAAGCCCCCCCACCCAAATGAGCAGCAGGAGCTCCAGCTGCGGTGCTGCCTCACACCACCTGACTCCTTTCCTCTCCCACAGCCTCTGGCCCTTCCAGAGGAACCAGTAGGAGGGAGGTTCTCCCTGCATCTACCGGGTAGAGAGAGGATCACATCAGACGTTTGGGTGCTCCAGCTGATAGCAGAAGGACACTCAGTAGGGTGTCTTTAGAAACCTCCCAGAAAACCCCCTCCAAGGTCATCTTACTCCCCGGAACACCTTCTTCTGGTTCGGGAAGAAATCTCCACCGTTCTTCGGAAGGCGGTGATAGAGCCTGTTCCCCTCTATCTCAGGGGGATGGGTTACTATTCTAATTTCTTCCTGGTTCCCAAGAAGTCAGGCAACATGAGACCCTTCCTGGACCTCAGTTCCCTGAACCTGTTGGTGGAGTACAAGAGGTTCCGAATGCTCTCTCTGCAGAGCCTTCTGCTCCCTCCTTCAGCCGGGACAGAGGCTGCGCACTCAGGACATGCAGGATGCCTACCTGCATATCCCTATCTGCCCATCCACATAAATACCTCCAGTTTTCTTTTTCATGGGAACCACTACCGGTTCAGGGCCCTCCCATTTGGTCTCCTCGGCCCCAGTGTTTGACCAAATGCCTTGCTGTAGTGGCGGCCCACCTGCGTACCCAGGGGGTTCACGTTTTCCCTTACCTGGACGATTGGCTCCTGGCGGCCCCATCCAGGGGGGATTTCCTGCACTGTCTTTCCCTTACCCTGCAGGTTTTCACCAGCTTGGGTATTACTATCAACCAGGCCAAGTCCCGTTTGATCCCATCTCAAAGACTCCAGTTTATCGGGGTGATCCTGGATATGACTTCCGGTATGGCCTTCCTGCCTCTGGACAGGGTGGCCACCCTTCAGGCTCAGGCATGCCTTTTATCCAGCCGCAGGCGGGTCAGTACAAGGTCGGTCCTTCGCCTCCTCGGGTTCATGGCGGCTGCCATCCTAACGGTGTCTTGCGCTCAGCTCCACATGAGAATCTCTCAGTGGACGCTTCGGTCTCAGTGGGATCAGTTGGTGCACGACTTGGATTGGGAGATCATGGTCTCCTCTCTGATGGTTCAGGACTTGCAATGGTGGATGGTTCAGGAGAACCTTTGCCATGGAGTTCCCTTCTGTCTTTCTTTCCCCTCCCAAATCCTAACAACAGACACCTCGTGCGAGGGTTGGGGAGCCCACCTGGGATCTCAACGAACCCAGGGCTCTTGGTCGAGGCTCGAGCAGACTCTTCACATCAGTGTGCTTGAGCTGAGGGCCGTCCTGTACGCCTTACAAGCTCTGCATCTGTATCTGCTTCCCGGTCATCTGGCTGTTCAGATTGACAACATGTGCATAGTGTGGTACATCAACAAACAGGGAGGAACCCGTTCTTACCCTCTTTGCAGGGCAGCGAAGCGGGTTTGGGATTGGGTGATACTTCGAAATCTTCACCTTACGGCGGTTCATGTTCCAGGGGTAGAGAACACTTTGGCAGACCACCTCAGCCGGTCGTCCGCCCAAGCGCATGAATGGGAATTGGATCGGGGGTAATAGAAGACATCTTCCTATGCTGGGGAACCTCTCAGGTAGACCTGTTTGCCTCTCCTCTCAATGCAAAACTTCCTGTCTTTTGCTCGCTCGCTCCAGGGTGCAGAGTTTTTTGGAGAGACGCTCTATCTCTAAACTGGAAGGGCAGATTTGTCTGTGCTTTCCCCCGATCCCGATGATCCCGAGGGTCCTACGCAAACTCTGTTCGGAAGGAGCACGTATGATTCTCATCGCTCCGTTCTGGCCCAGGCAAGTTTGGTTCTCTCTTCTGCAACAGTACTCAGAGGAAGCTCCTCTTCCTCTTCCTCTGTCTCAACTCTTGGTTGACCCAGGATCAGGGGACCCTGGTCCATCCAGCACTCAAATCCCTTCAACTGCATGCGTGGCTCCTGCAGACGTGATTCAAACCCGGTTCAGGGTTTCGTTGCAGGTAGCGGAGATTTTAGTGGAGGCCAGAAAGCCCTCCACTCATTCCACTTACGCCATGAAATAGAAAAGGTTCTCTATTTGGGCCTCTTCCAGAGCTTTCGAGCCATTCTTCTGTTCTGTTGGGAGGCTCCTGGATTACATGCGTCACCTCTTCTACCTGGGTCTCAGTCACTCCTCCTTGAAGGTTCACACGGCGACTATTTCCGCTTACTATGTTCCCTTTGGGTACAGGTCCTTTTCGCAGCTGGAAGTTGCTAAGACTTTCCTCAGAGGGGTCCTCCACTTGAGACCCCCAATTCGCACACCTGCCCCTCCTTGGGACTTGAATTTCATTCTCGAGAAGCTTACCCTGCCTCCCTTTGAGCAGGCAGCGTCTGCAGACCTTAAGTGCTGTTCCTGGAAGGCTCTCTTCCTGGTGGCCATTACCTCCACTCGATGAATTTCGGAGCTTCAGGCCTTAATGTGCAAAATCGCGTACTTGATTTTCCACAAGGAACGTGTGGCTCTGCGTACCAACCCTAAGTTTCTCCCGAAGGTGGTAGCAGAATCTACGCTAAATCAGTCCATGGAGCTGCCTGCTTTCTTTACGCAACATTCCAATCAAGGGGAGTACCTCCTGCATACTCTGGATGTTCACTGGATTCTGAGATACTACACCAACAGGACAAAGGATCTCAGAAAGACAGATCAACTGTTTGTCTCTTTTGCTCGCAAAAGAGAGGGCAATGCTGTCTCCAAGCAATGCCTTTCAAAATGGTTAGCTCATTGTATCACTTTCTGTTATGACAAGTATCACAAGACCTTGCCGGGTCAGGTCAGAGGTCACTCCACTAGGGGTGTAGCTGCCTCTGCTGCTTGTTTCAGGAATGTGTCAGCTGTTGACATTTGTGCAGCTGCAACTTGGACTTCTGTCCATACCTTCATGAAACATTACAGTTTGGTCATTGCCTCTCGCTGTAGAGCTGGCTTCGGGTTGGCTGTTCTGCAAGGTCTCCTTTCCTAAGACCTTCTCAGCCAGAGGATCTGTGTATGAGTAGTTTCCTCCTCCCGTGAGCTTTTCTTTGTTCCAGACTGCTTGGGACTCAGTCCTATATGTAATTACTTACTGCAAGAGCCCTCTCGAAGTAAGATAGTATAATTACGTAAAAACTTACCGTAACAGTAGATCTTCGAGAGACGCTATTGCAGTAGGTAATACCTTTCCGCCCGCCATCCCCCTTAGCTTTTTCAGCTCCTTTTCCAGGGGGGAATATCCTCTTCTCTCTCATCTCGCCTTTTGGTGGGAAAGAACTGGAAGGCGGTCATAGGGGACCACCCCTTTATACTGACATCGCATGAAGTCGGTCACCTGACGTGGGGTGGTCCCCCGCCAGAAACTGCTAGCTAAAATTTTTCTGTGGGGTCCTGATGCCTGCCGGCTTCAGTCCTGTATGTAATTACCTACTGCAAGAGCCTCTCTCGAAGATCTACTGTTACGGTAAGTTCTTACGAAACTGTACTTTCTGCTGGCAGAACAGAACAGAGGTTTCTTCTCCCATTACTTTCTGGTTCCAAAGAAAACAGGTGGCATGTGCCCAATTGTAGACTTTCAAAAAGTTCAACAAGTAGCTGTCCAGGGAGAAGTTCAAGATGATCTCCATAGAAATGCCGCAACATTCAATTCATCAGTTCGACTGACTGGCGTCCCTGGATATGCAGAATGCCTACCAACACGTCCCAGTGCATCCAAGTCACCACAAGTAAATCCACTTCGTGGCCGTGGGTTAACACTACCATTTCAGAGTCCTGCCAGTTGGGCTATCGTCGGCACCTCAAGTCTTTACAAAGTGGTTCGCAGTACTTGCAGCGTATCTCAGAAAACTCGGCGTTCAAGACTTCACTTACCTAGACGATTGGTTTCTAGTGAACCCATCCAGGCAGGAGATGAAGGAAGCAGTCGTCACAGCTTCTCAGTTCCTCACTTCCATGGGGGTTCTTCTGAATCTGGAAAAATTCCAGCTTCAACCCTCTCAGCAACTCCTCTTCATAGGAGCCCTCTTGGATACTTCCAGGGTGAGGGCTTTCCTTCCTCAAGGCAGGAGAAAAGACGTTCTCCAGATGGCTGGCTACATCATGGAGAACAACTCTGTTTGGGTGTGTGTATAAGACAGGGTTAAATAGGACCCTGTCTCAGTTGTTATGGAGATTTTGAATCCAGGGATCTGTTCTGTTCTTTCCTTTCCTGTCTCGTCTGTATGGTTGCGACACCAGATTTTATTGTGAGTCCTAGGACTTGATCACCCCGACAGTTTCGCAATTCTCTGCCTCTCACTGTCTCTCTACACTCACTTGCTGTTTTGTCTTTTCCTCCTTTGCATATCTGCTGGTATAAAAATATATGCAAATCATTATCTGGAAATGTAACTGATAGTGGGATCCCTTTGTTTAGAAATTATATAGTATTACTGTTGAAACATGTAATTATAGTTTGAGATGATTGCAGAAAGCTATTTGGAACTCAAGGGGTTCACCTGAGAGCAGTTTTTAAGCCGTTTTTCTGAAGAGCTGTGGAGAAGGGGCTTCAGTTCTGGGACATTGTGTTCTTGCTGCACCTGCCTGACACTTACAAGAACATTGGAAATTTACCGGAACATGTTAGAAAAAAAACAGGATTCTTGTTAAGGAAGGGGGGTTGCAAAGACTTATAAAAACAGAGCTGCAATTGCTTGCAAGGGGGACACACAGATATTGAAGTAAAACTCAGATGAATATTCTGTTTATTTTGCCTTTGTAAATAGTTATATTAAAAAGTTTATTTTTTTATATTACTGCTAGTACTAATAAACATTTTTTGTGAATTCTACAACTGCTCCTGGTTTTTCCTATGCTTCTTGACCTGTGCCTCGACAACATCGGGACCTGTCGATGTAGCGGAAGCTAGGCCTCATGGCATCATCCGTCTTTATGGTGCCTCTAGCATGGATACACATGAGGAACACTCAGTGGATGCTCAGCACACAGTGGTCACCGACCGTGCGCCTGCATCCTTTCACATAAAGGTGACAGAGCCTCTGAAAAGGTCACTTGCATGGTGGACGCAGGAAGACAAGCTTCTGCAAGGTCTGCCCTTTGCCCCACTGGAACCTGAGATCACCATCACCCCGGATGCATCTCTGATTAGTTGGGGAGCTAACTGTCAGGACCTCCACACTCAGGGAGTGTGGAACCAAGAGAAGTCTCATCTACACATAAATGTCTTGGAGATGACAGCCGTCCTATATGCTGCCCGAGCCCTGAAGAATCTCTTCTGTAACAAAGTAATTCTCCTTCAGACGGAAAACAAGGCTATGATGTACTAAATCAACAAGCGGTGTGTGTGTGTGTTTGCATTCCTACCCTCTGTGCAGAGAGGCCATGAGAATATGGGAGTGATGTTTCAAGCATGGTGCCTTAATTCAAGCAGTCTGCCTGCCAGGAATTCAGAACAACCTATCAGATTGCCTCAGCAAGACAGAGGCAGATCCACTTGAATGGTCACTAACACCAGACGTCTTGCAGTCGCTATTCGATGAATGAGGCAGTCCAGACCTGGACCTTTGTGGATCCCCACTCAATGCAAAAGTGCCTCTATTCTGCTCCAGAAATCGAGAACATAGATACATAGACGCTGTCGATAGATAATGGCCTATGGCCCACCCAGTCTGCCCATTTGAGCTTGTAAGTTCCCTTTACGTTTTTCTAGAAGTCTGTTGCCCCTTACCCCGACCTCCAGAATCCCCTTATGAACCTGGCGGTTTCTGTTAGGATGAATTCAGACTGCAGTGGACAAGATGCTTTTTGGACACTTTTCCTTCTCTTCTATTAATTTAGAGGGTGCTGCTCAAATTGGAGGCACAAGGGGGCAGGATGATCCTCATCACTCCATACTGGCCTCGACAGATGTGGTTTCCCTTGATCAACAGATTGTCAGAGGTCCCTCTGAGGCAATTTCCTCTACGAACAGACCTCCTGACACAGGGGCCTGTGGTCCATCCCAACCTGCGCTCCCTTCATCTCCATGCCTTGCTCCTGAGGAGATAGAAGTGGGTAGGTTTAAGATTTTTCAGACAATCTCAGAAATCCTCTTGGCAGCGCATAAGCCTTCTACAAGGAAGACTTGCATGGCTAAATGGAAGCGTTTCTCTATTTGGTGTGCAAAATCCTTTCTGGGCCCATTTTGTTGCCCACCAAGTAAGGTGTTGGAGTACTTTTTGGACCTGTCAAATGCAGGACTGCAGTACTCGACAGTAAAGGTACATCTCTGCTCGATTTTGGCCTACCATGAGCCAGTACAGAATATGGCATTGGCGCAGTTACTATTAGTCAAAAGATTCCTTAAAGGTATCCTGAACACAAAACCTCCAGTCAGGAGGTCGGTAGTCGCGTGGGATATTAACCCCGTACTAGGTATGCCTAACCGTAAACCATTTGAGCCTCTAGCCGCTTGTGACTTGAAGTTTCTGACCTGGAAGACTGGCTTCTTAGTGGCTATTACTTCCGCTCACAGGATTTCTGAAATCCATGCCTTGGTCACAGACCCTCTATATACTGTCTTTCACAAGGACAAAGCGGTACTTCGTATTCACCCTAAATTCCTACCCAGAGTGGTCTCGGATTTTCACATTAATCAACCCTTGCTTCTTCCTACTTACTTTGCCAACTTCCAGAATGAAGGGGAATGCACCCTTCACTCCCAGAATACCAAGAGGGTTTTGCGTTTCTACATTGATAGAACAAAAGAGATTCACAAATCCCAGCAACTCTTCGTATCATTTAGCATGGCCCAGCTGGGTTAGCCTGCTGCCATTGGATGCATTTCTGCATGGTTAGTGGCATGCCTTCGCCATTGCTACTCGATGGCGCAGGTCAAGTTGGAAGGTCGGGTTTTACGCCCACTCTACCAGAGCAGTTGCGGCATCTCTGCCAGAGATTCGTAATGTGCCCATTACAGATATTTGCAAGGCGGCTGCTTGGAGCCCGGTGGATACTTTTGTAAAGCACAGCGCTCTGGATGTCCATGCTAGACAGCATACTTCCTTTGGCAGGACAATCCTCAATGGACTGCTGTTCTGAGTGAGTTCTTTTTCCTGTCGTCCTGCTTAGGGGATTGGTTCTTAGCTTGGTACTCTCCCAATAGTGTGAATGAATGGTGAAGACTTTTAGTCCAGGAAGATATGGTTCAAAAGCTACCCATCCCTCCTCCATTCTTCATCAAATACAGGCTACCCTGCCCACATCCACCCTGAAACTAGCCCACCCTCTGACCTCCTGCCACTCACCCCCAAGTACACACTGAGTGACCTCCTCACCAGGTCTTCATCAACTACACCTACCTTACCTACACCTCCTCCCACACCCAACTCTGTAGTTACCCCTTACACAGCCCTCCTGCCTTTGCCACTAAGCCTCTCTTAGTGTCCACTAGGAGTCACTGCTGTGCACTCCTTTTGGTCCCAAACATGCCCTGCTTTCTGAGCCCAGTCGTGGGGCACAGCACTCACCCAGGCCCTTTCCATCTGCCCTGAGTTGGTCTTGAACCTGGTACCCTTCCCACCAGAGTCTGTGTACTACCACTAATCCAAAGTGGCATCCATACTTGATGAAGGAATTTAAGTCAGCTTCTATTCTACTACCCTAATGCTATTGTTGGCAATATGTTAGCCCACCTCTTTCTAAAATGCCTTCCTCTCATCCTTTCCCTGACACCACTGTCCCTGTATCTGATACCCCCTCAGGCACCCTGGCACCCCTCCTGCCCTTGTCCCAGAGCTTATACAATCCCACCCTACTCTCATCTTCTGCCCCAGTGTGCAACACCCTTCTCCTAGCCGTCCCCAGCTTCTTCCTCAGGCGCTCTGAGGCTTACTGCCTTCACTTTCTCAGCCTGGAAAACCCTGCCCACCCCTGTGCTCAAGCTCCTCATCTCAGCGACACACCTGTCCAGCTTACCTATACCGGTCCCCTGGCCAGGCTTGTGGTCATTTACTACTATTGACAGGCAATATACATCCGAACCCAGGCCCAGCCCACTAGTAGGGGTCACCCAGGCTCTGCATAGCCTCTATGAATATATGCAGCCTGTGGAAAAATTTGACTCTTTACAATGCTGGGTCGCTTCCATAGACCAGATGTCATTACACTGGTGGAAACCTGGCTATCAAAATCCACTCCAGACTCCTTTGTCTCCATTCCAGGTTACTCCCTTTACGGGAGGATCGTGTTGGTAGACAAGGGGTGGCTGTCAGCGATCTATGCTAGGGACACTCTCACTGGACTGACACTCCCTACCCCTTCTCTCCCGTATGGGGCGCAGGGCCCAACCTCAACTGACTCCTGACCCTCCAGGGGTCCCTATATCTCACCACTGCCTATTTTCCCCTAAAACCAAACTCTGGCACTGGTTCCATTGACTGATTATCTCAACCCTACCTCATTCAGCTGATCAAATCTCGTGGTGACCTAAACATTAACTGGCTCAGCCCATCTGCCGCCACCACCCGTGACTCTTCGCAGCCTTAGACATGTCCCAACTAGTCTCCCAACCCACCAGAGTTAACTCTAAGAAAGGTACCAGCACCTTACTAGATGTTGTCATCACCAACCGCCCCAACAAATCCATGTTACCCAGGTCCTTCCTGATTCCCTTAGTGACCACTCCCTATCCTCTTCCGCTGGGCAACCACCCTCCCAAACCCATGGTCTCCCCACTCTCGTGGCGCCCAGACCGGGTGGACTAAAAGCCCTGAAGCTACATCTTGCCCAAATTAACTGGTCTCCCATTCATTATGCCCTGATATTGATACTGCCCTTGCCTTCTTTTCACAAACCTTCAACAAAGCCTGTGACATCTTCGCACCCCTTTGGCTATACGGACCAAAGTTCAGTAATGCCCCTAGGTTACCCAGCCCTGCTGCAACTGCTCAGACACAGGGACAACCTTTGGCACCTGGCCTCTGAATCTGGTCGGTTGGCAGATAGACAGGCTTACAATGCGCAAGAAACAAATGCACCTGGGCTATCAGAAAGCGAAAGCCGAGCACTATCAGGCCGCACTCCACCACCTCCTGGGGAATACGAGAATTTTCTGGGACAACATTAAACATCTAAATGGGAGTATGCGCTCCCACCCCCCCAGATCACTATTGAAGGCTCTGTCTCCACTGACCCTGCCCGCATTGCCAACTTCCTCAACTCATCCTTCACAGACCTAGTTCTGTCCTCCTAGTGATTTATTTGATCCCCTTCATCCTTACCTGCCCTAGACACTCACTATCCTAGTTTCCACCATGAGGGTCACTGCCCAGGAAGTCAGGCCACCTGATTAAAGCGCTACAGAGCAATAGTACTGGCAGTGACTCTCTGGATCCCTGCATCCTCCACCGGGTTCTGGACCAGGTCCTTGCCCCATTAACTAGCCTGTTCAATAAGTCCTTCTACCTGGGGCAGTTCCCCTCAGCCTGGAAAATCGCCACAGTTACACCCATTCACAAAGGAGGTGACAGGTCCTCTGCCGGGAATTATCGGCCCATCTCCATTCTCCCACCCCTCTCCAAAGCACTAGAAAAACTGGTGGCTATTCAAGTCACAGACTACATAACCAAATACAACATCCTCTGCCATGAACAACATGGTTTCCGGAGGGCACAATACCGGCACAGCCCTTATTGAGTTTTCAAACTTTCTTCATTCCTCCCTGGACTCTGGCTCCCTTGTCGGGGCAGTGTTTATCGACCTCTCTAAAGCGTTTGACATGGTCTCCCACCCCCTCCTGCTGGATGCCCTCAGCCGTACCGGCTTTGCCCCTGGTCCAGTCTCTTGGTGCTCCAGCTATTTGTCTGCCCGCTCCCAACGTGTTAAAATTGATGTGACCCTCTCCGATACATGCCCTATCCGCTCAGGTGTCCCCAGGGCACCATCCTTGGTCCTCTTCTCTTCACACTATATCTCAACACCCTCCCAGCTTGTACTGGTAAAATCCTGCTGTATGCAGATGATGCCGTCATTTCGCTCTCACGAAACCCCAACTCCTTACAAGACGCTTTGCAACAAGCCTTTCGATGCTGAAGCCTGGTTCAAAGAGCACAGACTTGTACTCAATCTAAATAAAACCAAAACAATGCTTTTGCCCATCCCCAAAACAAATCCAGATATTTCCCTCTCCATCCTCCCTGGTTCCAGGCATCCTCTTGAGCTAGTCCACCTGTACAAATACCTCAGGGTCTCCTTTGACTCGACCCTCACATTCCATGACCACATAGATAATCAGCCTCAGCTACAAGCATGCGGCTAGGAATCTTTATCACTACAGCATTGCCTCCCCAATGCACTCCGACTAGCAGTCACCTCCTCAATACTGTCCCTTATAGACTATGGCTTGCCTGTTTATAGGTGCTGCAGACACGACCGCCTCAATAAAATTCACCTCACCTTGAATAAGGCCTGTAGGTTAATCACGGGTGCCCCTAGGCTCACACATACCTGCGAACCTATATGACATGGCCAGGCTACTTAATCTAGATGAACGGCTCAGATACCAAACCTGCCTCATTACTAAAAAAACCTTCCTTGGACTATCCCACCTGGTCTGACAGCCTCTATCCACCTTGCACAACCCTTAATCCAAACTCGTAACACCTCTAAGGCCACCCTGCATGTCCGTAGGTCCAGGGATCACTCATGGGCAAAGGTCTCTGCTCCAGAGCTCCTCCTGTAACGCTTCTCCCACACCTCCATCACTGACACCCGCACAATTTCCCGTTTAAAATCTCACTCGAGTCAGCTCTTCAACATCGTAGCTGCTCCTGCCAATAGGTGATCTAGTCCGACATGCCCTGACAAAGCTCTCTGAGTGGCTCCTCTCCTATACTGACTGACAAACTCTCTGAGTGGCGCCTCACCAAAACTTTTCACAAATCGTGTCCTTTGCCCCTGAACTCTTCCATCTCTAGCAGTCCTGGCTCAAGACTATTTAAACTACATTTCCAATGTAGGCTTGTCACTCAACACGTACCCATATAATCTGTAACTACCTGTGATTACCATTTCTGTAGCACGTAAATTGTAACTAAGTTATAACTGCCTGTATCTTCCAAACTGTAACCACGGAGATGTATGCTGTAACCACAATATTGTAACTAAATGTTGTATTGTATTTGTCCTCTTTGTGACAAGGTACCTTTGGAAATGAGCCTCTGGCTCAAAGGTTGTAAACCGATGTATAAATAAATAAATAAATAAATAAATTCAGGTTTATTATTACAGGAATTACTCCATTGAGCAAGCTCATGCACATGGAGGTCCTAGAGATTTCAAACAATACAGTGACATACATGATCTTATACAAAACATATTTGGATAGCAGGAGTAAACAGCAATGGCAATAACAAGGTACAACTTGGATTGTTGCAAATAACTGATACATTACATACAAAAAACTAACTGCACTAATGTGCACGTAGATGATACACATAGAGTGAGACAAGCCTTCACTGGGGCAGAAGGAAAAGGAAAAAAGAAAAAAGTGAAAACATGGGGCTGTAGAAGACATCGCAGAGGAGGGTGGTAGGTTCAGAGGAACAGGAATATTGTACACTGAGATGGGGTACAGGGAGAGGGGTCTAGGGGAAGGTGGTGACTGGGATGGGGTAGGAGAGGGTAGGGAGGCAGGGAGGTGGGGAGGGAGGTGGTAGGTTCAGCAGAACAGGAATATTGTGCACAGAGATGGGGTTACAGGGAGGGGGGTCTAGGGGAAGGAGGTAACTGGGGTATGGGAGGAGGGAGGCAGGGAGGTGGAGGAAGGGAAGAAGTGCTTGGAAGCAGAATGGTTAAAGTGGGGTTGGGGTAGGAATATAGGGATAGGGAGGGTAGGGAGACAGGGAGGTGGAGGAAGGAAGAAGTGCTAGGAGGCAGAATGGGTAAGGGGTTGGGGTAGGAATAAAGGGGTGGGTGGGGCAGATGGGTGAGAGGATAGGCTGGGTGGTTGGTGGGGAGACAGGGATAGGGTGGCAAGCAGAAGGGACCATGAGCATTCATATATTAGCTTAGCGTGAAGAGCAGCGGAAATTACATACTTACCGTAATTCTTGATCTTCTTAGAAGAAGTCTTCACCATTCATTCACACGCCCACACACCATCACCCGAGCTTACTTATCCTGTTTCTGGTCTTCACTCCCTCATTAGTCGGGGCTGTGAAGACATTGTTGAGTTGACCCTTCTTACACGGGTCTTCCAGACTGTCATATGCCTGGATTAGGTTAGGTTTTTCCTAGATTAGTTAATGCTGCCCCTCCTCGGTCAAAAATGTATTGAGGTGGTTGGAGCGTTGACGCCGAGATAGTCTGTATAGGTGCAAGCCAGGCTCACGTTTTGGCACATGCACGGTCCTATCTCGGTACCGGCCCTCCTGAAGATTTTTGGCTCCCGCTGGGTCCTAGTGCCTCCAATGTAGTCCCAATAGTATGAAGGAATGGTGAAGGCTTTGTCCAAGAAGATCAAGAATTACAGTAGGTACGTAATTTCCATTTCCAGGCACCCAAAATGTCTTTGCTGGCAGACTAATGAGGTTGCAGTTCAGGATACACAAGTGGAGCTGCTAACCTCTGTTTTAGAAGACATGTTCAACAGGTGAGGTCATCCAGAGTTGGACCTTTTTGTGTCGCCACTCAGTGCAAGACTTCCACTTTTCTGCTCACTCGCTCCTAGGCCTGGAGTTTTCTGGCAAGACATGTTGTCCCTCTCTTGGAAAAGGAGGGTCTTCCTGGACTAAAATTCTTCACCATTCATTCACAATAGTGGGACTATGCCGGTGGCACTATTACTCAGTGGGAGCCAAAAATTTTCAGGAGTGCCGGCGCTGAGGTAGGACCGTGAATGCTCTGCGCTGCGAGACTGGCTCGCGCCGTATAGGCTGTCTCAGCATCGACCCTCCAACTGCCTCAGTTCCTTTTTTCCTGCTGTTGAGTGCGCTTCAGTTTGGCGTCACTCGCCAGTGGGAGTCAAGTCTTCAAGTCTATACGACAGCAGCATTTCATTCAGTTCGTTTAGCTTCATTTTGTAATTTATTTAATTAAAAAAAAAAAAAAATAGCCTTGTCACAGCCATTCCTTCAACAGAGCCAACCATGGACGGTGTCGGTGACGGTAGGGAGACTTCAGTTGAAAGTTGTTCTGACAGTGGGGCAGTGTCCAGTCCGCCGCCCTTTTCGAATGGAGGGTCTGACCACTGGCAGTCCGGTGCTCGGGACGGAGGGAGGGAGGGAGGACAGTCCTCTCATAAGCACAAAAAGGAGCGGTCCCGTTCCCAATGCAGGTCAGGGACCCGGCACCACTTGGCCTCAAGCTCTTCTTCGTCCCAACGGTTGAAGAAAAAGAGGTGCTGCTTGAGGTCATCCTGTGATATGTCTACGCGGAGGTCGTCAGTGGCTAGGAGCGCTGGGCTTGACTCGACTACGGTTGGGTCCCGGTGACCTCTGTTCCTGGCAGCCATGATTCTCGACCCAGGAGCCCCTTGTTGTCCTCCACTGGGGCTTCCGGTGAGCAGTTCCATCATTGGGCCACTCTTAATGGAGCAGTGGGTGTGACGTTTGTCTCGTCTTCTTTCAGCGGCGGGATTTGGAGCCATTGAGCCGACGCCAGGGTGTTTGGTCAAGAGGTGCAGGCTCCACCTGCGGCGCTAGCATCCTCCTTGTCCACTCCTCGTGCCTACCCCCCTTAGTTGTTGTCCAAGCAGGGGATGGCAGAGTCACCTACAACTTCATCTTCTTTTTCTTCTACATCTGTCAGGTCATTCTGAGGGATTTTGCAGGCCACTTTGGAGTCAGGCATCTAGCGGCCGGCCCTGGCACCACAGGCGGCACTGGTGCCGAGTGCCTTGACACTAGTAGCAACCTCGTCGATTCCTCATTTTTTCTGACCAAAGCCTGTCATTGGTTGCCCATCTGGCACGGAGAGGAACCTTGATGAGTCTGATCCAGACATGATCCTTTCTGATACACCCACAGCTGTAACTGTCTCTAACAGGCCGCTTGCCTATCACCAAGGGCACGCCGACAAAGTCCCCCGGACTGCATGCACTTCGACGAAATCCTCTGGATTGCCTCCTCCACTTCCCCCCCCACTCCCTCCTGGTTTTTCCTCCATCCCCTGTGCCAGTTATCTGCACCTATGTAACCATGCGAAGTGTAACTATGTGAAATGTAACATTGCAACAATGTTTGTATTCAAATGTGTATAATCTGTGGAAATCTGTATGTCAACCTCTCTGTAATATTGTAACAATGTTTGTCCTCTCTGTGGCGAGGTACCTTTGTAAACGAGCCTCTGGCTCAAAGGTTGTAAATCCAGTTGTTCAAATAAATAAATAAATAAAATGATAATGACCTGGATGACTCAGTTTTTGGACTTGAGAGCAAGCCTCCAATCTCTACCGAATCCATAGTGGAAGATCTTTCTTTCCAGTCTTTACTCAAAAATATGGGATCCGCCTTGGCTTTACAGACCTCTTCGGTGGATCTAGGTAAGCTATTGCAGTTACAATTCCTTCATGTCCCAGAAATCCCAGTGGATTTAACTCCTCCGATTCCCCCTTCTTTCAAAACTTTATCGGAGATGATTTGGGACAAGTCAGCTCTGATTTCCTCGGTGTCAAAAGTCATCGATAGGAAAGATGTCCCTCCCAAGGTTAAACTAATGCTGTCTTTGCAGGCTTTTGCCGATGCTTTAGTGGTGCTCATAGAAAATGACAAGGTTGTCCTTCCTCAGGAATCGTCTGCTTGACCTGTCAATAAGGAGTCTCGCAAGATCGACACCCTGGGCAAGCGGACATTCGCAGCTGCAAACTTGGGTATGCGTGTTGCTAGCTACCAAGGACATTTCTCTCAGTATGAGTATACAGTACTCTAGGGCACTCGCTTAAGGTTTTGTTCAAGAAGCTCCTGGAGTCTGACGTGTTCTTGGAGCTACTACAGACTGTCACCAGAGGCATAGACTCCAATAACCAGCAGCTGAAGGGTGCAGTGGACGCCTATGATACTGCTTCCAGGGCTGCCGCTGCTGGGATTTGTATATGGCGCCACTCCTGGCTCAGGACATGAGGTTTTCCACCTGATGCCCAACAGAGGGTTATAAATGTTCCTTTCGATGGTGACTACTTATTCAGCTCTAAAGTAGAGCAAGCACGAGAGGCCACAGAGAATACTAGGTCTTCCCTGAAAACGGCCAGACCGGCACCCCCCCTGCCCTCAGAAAAATGGGAACCGCCTGCAATTTCGCAGCAGACAGTCCTTTCAAGGTAAGGGGTGAGGAGCTGGTAGTAAAAACAGAGCTTCCCAGCTGCAGCAGAAGACACAGGCTCCAAAGGCCCCTACCGCCACACTCTGAGAATTCGGCCCAGGTCTCTACTCCATTGCTCGGGGGGGGGGGACTTTTTCTCTGCAGTGGGAGGTCATGTGTCTCTTTTTTTCGAGCAGTGGAAGCGGATCACGTCAGACAAGTGAGTTCTCAGAATTATCAGGGAGGGCTACTCCCTCAATCTGGTGGACACCCCCTCCTGACCTTCCACTGAAATGACAGTCCAACCTGTCTGCTGTTCAGTCAGACCTTCTTACTGTCAAGATCCTGGACCTTTTAGAGAACAGGACAATAGAAACAGAAGTTGTTCCCTTTGTGGAGAGGAACACCGGATTCAAACAATATGAAGTCTTGCTGTATTCTGACAATATGCAGTTAGCCCCAGCACCTGAACTACCCCGGAGAGGAAAGGGTTAACTCTATGCAGAAGCATGGAACGTTGAGCTTGAGCTCGGTTTTCAAACCTCTGTCTCTGGTACTTTTCAGTGTAATCATCAGAGTCTTTACTCCGCCTAACTGTGAAATCACTCCGGAGAGTTCTCCGGTTGGTTCGGTAGTTTCAAAAAGCGTTCCGTTTTTCAACCGATTTATAATTTTTTGGGTATTCAAGTCTTTGTCTACGGTACAGGTAGTGTTGTAGATAGGTAATGATATTTTTCTGTGGAATTTGTTGTTTCCTCGGTTTCCGATCGGTTGGTCCGGGTTGGAAACTGACATTTTGTTTGTATTTTCTGCGATTTAGTAGCGGTGTTCCGGTTCCTATCGGTTTAAAAAAAAAAGGATTTTTTTCTGTTTTTTTTTTTCCACAACCCATAACACAGTTGATAATCGATAGGGGAGTATTACCTGGCTTGAAAGCTGTAAAGGGTAATTTATTAGTGTGGCCATGTCTGAGAAACCCAAGAAAAAAAAGTTCCCACTGGGTTTCAACACTATTCTGAGCGTGGGGAAGCCTTTGCCAAGGCTGACCCCCACCTCATCTGTGTTTATTGTCTGGGGGTTTGACCACCTCAAAACAGACTGCTAGATTTGTAAAAAATGTTCCTAAAGCCACTCTGGAAAAAAGGTTGAATAAGCTGAAGGAAAGAGGCTGAGAAGTCCGCTGATCTTGATGGCTAGCTCAGTTCGGTTGCGGCCGAACCTGAGGAGGTGCCCACTGATCTGGGCGATACCTCCTCAGGCAAAAGGAGATCCGACTCTGAGGGGTCAGTTCCGGCAAAAAGGAAAAGAAAGTCAGCCGGTCTGGATTCAGCACCGCACACTCCAACCGCTGACGAAATAGCCAAAGCGATCAGTATAGTTCAGTCACTACGCCCGGTTCCATCCAAACTGGAGCCGTTGGTTAGGCGATTAGTTTGGTCTTGTCCAATTCCACTGGATTATGATCCGGATGCTTATTATGATGTGGAGTGGGAGGGAGATGAAAAGTATCCCGATGATGATGATGATGATAAGGATTTTGAAGGCCTGGATGTGCCTATTGAACTGGACATCTCCTCAGACAGGCCTTCCAGTATCTCCCCTCCCAAGCTTTCTAAGTCCCCTTCTCACTATTTGTTTTACAAGAAAGTGGGTGAAACCCTCCAGCTCCCAATGGTAGAAGCTGCTGAGGAGGAAGAAGAGCATGATTTTGTTGAGATGATGGACATCCCAGAGTCCAAAAGGTTGTCTGTCCCTCTTCATAAATCCTTGGGGGAAACAGACAAAAAAGATATTACAAACACCTAACTCCTTACCTCCAGTACATAAAAAATGGACAGGAGGTATATGTTATCAGGTTCAGGTACAGAGTTTTTATATAGTTATTGCAACCATGTTGGGGTAGTGTAGGCTGCAGCCTGTGACAGGTCTAACATTCCTTTGGCTTCACTCCCCCCCAGACAAAGACTCCAGGAAGGTGGATGCTGTGGCCAAAAAACAATATTTGGCATCCTTCTTGGGACTCAGGCAGGCTAATTATATGGCCTACACAGCCAGGTACCAGAAGTCCAGGTGAGATACGGTTCTGGAACTGGGTAAACAGTCCTCCCTCCAGCTGGCCAGAGAGCTGAAGGAGGTGACTGCTGATGGAATTGAGGCATCCAAAGTACATATTCATGCTACTGTGGACTCCAGTGATGTGGCATCAAGAGTCATGGCTATATCTGTGTCTCTCAGGAGACAAGCTTGGCTCAGATGTACTAGCCTTTCCCAGGATACCCAGGCTAAGGCCATGAATTTCCCTGTGGTGGGTAACTCTCTGTCTGGGGAGCAGACAGAGGCTTACATGAAGAAAATGGATGAGTATAGGACCACCTAAAGGAGTGCACAGGCCAAAGAAAGGCAAGACACTCCTCAGAAGCAGCAGTGTAGGGGCAGGCCCTTTCACAGGCCTTTTTACCAAGCCCAGGCTTCCTCTTCTTTTCCACAGAGGGGGTTCTTTCAAGGGAGAGGTAGGAGGGGGATGAGCAGGCTGCATCCTCTTCCCAATCCAAGGCTTCTACCAAACAGACACCCTGATGTGTCAGCTTGAGTCGACTCCCCTATTCCAGTAGGAGGCAGGCTGGCTTACTACTTCTAGGCCTGGAAGGCTGTTACCTCAGACAAGTGGGTCCTGGAGGTAGTAAGCCAGGGACTGGCCCTCAGTTTCAAAAGGTTTCCAAAAATGAGGGTCAGGTCTTTTCCATCTGCAACCATCTCAGAAACCATTGCTCTGGAAGTAGATGTTTCTTCTCTACTGTCTCTCAGAACTGCAGAGAAAGTTCCTACTCAACACAGGGGCAAAGGTCTGTACTCCAGATATTTCCTTACCCCAAAAAAGACAGGGGAGTGGTGACCCATGCTAGACTTAAGGTATTTGAACAAACACATCACAAAACCAAAATTCAGAATGGTGACTCTGGGAATAATTCTTCCGTCTCTAAGTCCAGGGGATTGACTAGCATCCCTGGACCTCAAGGATGTCTATTTCCACATTCCTATCAGGTGCTACCACAGAAAGTACCTCAGGTTCAAGTTGTCTTCAGGCCATTATCAGTTCAGGGCCATGCCCTTCGGCCTAACATCAGTTCCAAAGGTGTTTACAAAGTGCCATGCAGTAGTAGTTGCCTTCCTCAGAAGGCATGATATATCTGTCTTCCCCTACCTGGATGACTGGCTCATAGTGGGTCAGTCCTCCGACCAGGTCAAGTCAGCTCTGAAAACCACTCAGAACTTGCTCAGTTCTCTGGGGTTCCTCCTCAGTCTTCCAAAGTCAGTTCTCAAACCAGTACAACTTCTGACTTTCATAGGAATAGAGTTAGATACTGTACAGGCAAAGGCCTTCCTCCCACTAGCAAGGGTAAAGGCCCTTAAAGATCTTGCTTCCTCATTTCGACCTCTGGTCTTTCATCCAGCAAGACACTCTCTTCAGCTCCCAGGCCACATGGCAGCTTCCACTGCGGTGGTACAAGGAGCCAGGTTTCAGATGAGGGACATTTAGTTCCACCTAAGGTCCTTTTGGTCTCTGAAAAAAGACTCTGTCACCAAATTGGTTCCAGTGACTCCGACTCTGGTCCAAGCTCTCCAGTGGTGGCTGGATCAGGACAATCTCAGACAAGGGGTCCCATTCTTCAGTCACGCTCCGTCAGTGGTCCTAACCACAGATGCCTCTCTCCTAGGCTGGGGAGCCCATTTGGGAGCCCTCAGAGCTCAGGGTGTTTGTTCTCCACAAGAGTCTCTCCTTTATATCAATCTTCTGGAACTCAGGGCAGTTTTTCTAGCCCTTCAGGCTTTCTTGGACTTAGTCAGAGACAAGGTGGTGCAGGTCAGGACAGACAACACCACCACAATGTGGTACATTAACAAGCGAGGGGGCACTCGGTCCATGGCCTTGTGGCAGAGGCCATGAAATTGTGGTCTCTAGCCTACTCTTTTCAGGCTTCCCTGACAGCAGTCCATCTCCTGGGGAAGGACAATGTGCTAGCAGATGCTTTGAGTAGAATCTCCCAGGGCAATCACGAATGGTCCCGGGATCCTCTCATCCTGAAAGTAATCTTCACCAGATGGGGCACTCCAGAGATAGAGCTCTTTGCAGCCCCAATCACCAACTCCCCCTGTTCTGCTGCAGACCTCCATTCCTAGGGACTATTCCTCTAGATGCTCTCATATTGGATTGGAAGGGCAGCTTTCTCTAAGCCTTTCCTCCCTTCCCCGTGTTGTTCAGAGTTCTAGTCAAGATCAGTTTTCAATCCTGTACAGCAATACTAGTGGCTCCAGACTTGGACAGACAACCTTGGTACCCTCTGCTCTTGTCCCTGGCAGTGTCACTCTCCCTGTCTCTTCGCAAGAGACACAGTCTCCTAACTTCCTCTCGGGAGAATTTGGTATCCCAATCTCCAGTCTCTCAATCTCTTGGCCTGGCTCTTGAAGACATAGAATATGCAGGCCTGCATCTTTCTCAGGGAGTTCTGGATATTCTCTCAAAGTCTCCAGGAAACCTTCTACCAGAAAAACTTACAATTCCAAATGGAAACAATTCAGTATTTGGTGTTCTCGGAAAGGCATTCTGCCAGATACTGCAGACATTGCTACATCCTTAGATTATCTGGTTCACCCTAATGGCCTAGGCCTTAGGCCTGCAACTCTGAAGGTTCACCTAGCAGCTGTGTCTGCATTCCTTTCAGCAGGGAAGGGCTCTTTTCTGGCATCTCATCCTGTTTTCAGTAAGTTCTTCAAAAGGTCTGGTTCATATCAACCCTCCCTTTAGAGAGTCTTCTCTGGCTTGGGATCTGAATGTCTCCATTGCTCAGCTTATGCAGCTACCCTTTGAACCTCTGGCTTCGGTCGAGCTCAAATACTTGACCTGGAAAACTGTGTTCCTGGTAGCTATCATTTCTGCCACTCGGATTAGTGAATTACAGGTCTTGTCACTTGAACCTGACTTTATCTCCTTCCATAGAGATAAAGTGGTCCTGAGAACAAATAGGAGAGTCTTACCCAAAGTGGTATCAGATTTTCATCTGAACCAGTCTATGTTTGTGTTTTTCAATGATCATTCTTCTTCGGGAGAAAGAAGATTACACGGTTTGGATGTTAAAAGGGAGCTTAGCTACTACATAGAGCATACTAAGGCACACAGAAATGACTGTCTTCAATTATTTCGCACTTATGGTGAAGTGGGAAAAGATAAGCCTGCTACTAAAAGAACTATTGCCAGGTAGGATGTCTCTTGTATACAGTTCTGTTATGACAAGTTGGGCAAAGCACCCCCTTCAGGCCTGAGGGCTCACTCGACTAGGGGTACAGCTGCTTCTCTGGCTGCTGCCAGAGATATACCCTTGATAGAAATCTGTAAAGCAGCCACTTGGAAAACAGTCCATACATTTACCAAGCATTACTCTCTGGACATCCAGGCTAGGAGTGATGCTAGGTTTAGTACAGCAGTACTGCAGAGCTTGTTTTGAAAGTAGGTTTTGTATTCCCTCCTCCTGGGAAAACTGCTTGGTAGTCTGCATATTGTCAGAATACAGCAAGACTTCATGTTGTTTGAAGAAAAAATTACTCACTATAGTAACGTTGTTTCTTCTAATGGAGTCTTGCTGTATTCTGACCTCCTTCCCTGCCTCCCCTCTCAGAACCTCATTTTTGGGAAGTGGGCTGGCAGGTACAGTGTTGCACCTCAGGGTTATACCTCTTACCCTCCCTCTTAAGGGTGGGATAGTTGTTTTATTGTTGTTGCTTCATTTTTATATATTTTTTCACTACCTTTTTTCTTGGGTTCTCGACTGGAGTCTTTTGGGCCCAAGTTGTTGCCTTTTGGCTTAAAGTTAAACAATTTTTATACCTTAAGTAGTTAGTTAGAATTAGTTTGCTCATAAGAATCTGACGGTTACACTGATAAGTACCAGACATGAGGTTTGAAAACCGAGCTCAAGCTCAACATCCTGTGTTTCTGCATAGAGTTAACCCTTTCCTCTCTGGGGCAGTTCAAGTGCTAGGGCTAACTGCATATTGTCAGACTACAGTAAGATGGGCCGGCCCGCCGGCGCAGTGGTTAGTTTCCACTTTGTCTCGAGCGCGGCGACCGGATTCGAAGAACGGACTCGGGTCGCTGGAGGGCCCGGGTAGAAGGATAAGTGTCCTAGGGACTGCTCTCCTTCTCCGGGGAGGAAGAGGTGTCCGAGCTTGGAGGACCCTGGTGGAGGCCAGGAGTCACGCAGCTGCCGGCACAGGCACGTACTGGAGGCGGGGCAGGGCGCTCAGCGTCATGCATGACCAGCGTCCCTCCGAAAAAGCTGAAAATGGACAAAGCTGCGGCCTTTCGTGGGCCGCCTGGCTAATTAGTTCCTGAGGCCAACCCTCCGACCTAGTCCGATGACTGCGGCATGCAGGCAGAGTGCCGCAGCCCCACCATGGGGGGTAAGCCATGGGTATCAGAGGGCCCAAGGCCGATATGGGGGGTGGAAGTCAGTGGTCTGTGACCGGGCTGAAAGTAACGGGCAGCCGGCAGCTAGGGTAGGAGGAGAAAGAATAAAATGGAAAATAAAAAAAAGAATACAGTAAGACTCCATTAGAAAAAACAACATTATTATGGTGAGTAGTTTTTTCTTCTATTCCCATTACTTTCTGGTTCCGAAGAAAGTAGGTGGGATGCGCCAGATTCTTGACCTCAGAAAGTTAAACAAGTATATTTTCAGGGGGAAATTCAAGAGGCTGTCCCTGGGAATGCTACTTTCATTGATTCATCAGTTCGACTGGCTCGCATCCCTCGAAATGTAGGATGCTTACCAGCATGTTCCAGTGCACCCGGATCTCTGCAAATACCTCCGCTTTGTGGTTCTGGGTCAGCACTACCAGTTCCGAGTATTACCCTTTGGGCTGTCCTTGGCGCCTCGAGTCTCCACAAAGTGCTTCGCAGTGCTCGCTGCGCACCTCAGAAAGTGAGGTATTCAAGTCTTCCCCTATCTGGAGACTGGGTCCTAGCAATTCTCTCTGAAGAATGGACAAAGAAGGCAGTGGCTGGGGCCTCCCAGTTCTTTACATCCATGGGAGTCCTCTTGAACCTAGAGAAGTCTCAACTTCAGCCTTCTCAACAGCTCCTCTTTATAGGAGTTATATTGGATACCACCCAGGCGAAAGCCTTCCTCCCAGAGAACAGGAAGGACTCTATTCTTCTGATGGCCCGCTTCATCAGGCGGAACACGTCGGTTCGAGCTATTGCGATGCAGCGGATGTTGGGCCTCATGGCATCGTTCATTTTCATGGTACTGCTTGCATGATTGCGCATGAGGACCACTCAGTGGATGCTCAGTACAAAGTGGTCTCCGACCACACACCCGCCATCTTTTCACATAAGAGTGACACAGTCTCTGGCTCGGTCTCTTCTGTGGTGAACGCAGGAAATCAACCTGCAGCAGGGTCTCCCCTTTGCCCTGCCGCGGCTGCAGATGACTGTCACCACAGATGCTTCCCTGCAGGTTGGGGGCTCACTGTCAGGACCTCTACACTTAGGAAGTGTGGAGCCAGGATGAGTCTCACCTTCACATAAATGTTCTGGAGATGAGGGCAGTCCTGTATGCTGTCTGAGCCCTGAGGGATGTTTTCTGTCAGAAAGTAATCTTACTCCAGACAGACAGACAACATGACTGTGATGTATTACATCAACAAGCAGGGCAAAGCACACTCCTGCCCCTTATGCAGAGAGGTGTTGACAGTGAAGGAATGGTGTCTCGAGAACGAGGCATCCATCCAGGCAGTTTACCTCCCAGGAGTCCAGAATGACCTGGTGGACCACCTATAGCAGAACAGAGGCAGATCATCGCGAATGGTCGCTCACAGTAGACAACGTGCAATCGCTGTTCGATGAGTGGGGCACTCTGGACCTGGACCTTTTTGCGTCCCCACTCAATGCAAAACTGCCTCGATTCTGCTCCAGAAATCAAGAACCTGACATTTTTTGTCAAGATGCATTCAGACTGTGGTGGACAAGGCGCTTCCTTTGCACTTTTCCTCCTCTTCCATTGGTTGAGAGGGTGCTTCTCAAATTGGAAGTACAAGGGGATAGAATTATTCTAATCGCCACATACTGGCCTCGACAGATTTGGTTTCCACTGATCAACAGATTTTCAGAGGTTCCTCCGAGGCAGCTGGTCCTACGAATGGACCTTCTGACACAGGGACTCCTGGTCCATCCCAACCTGTGTACACTCCATCTCCATGCCTGGCTCCTGAGGAGATAGAAGTGAGTAGGTTCAAGGTCTCCCAGCGGATCACGGAAATCCTGTTTGTGACTCGTAAACCTTCCACTAGGAAGAGTTACACAGCAAAGTGGAAGCGTTTATCGATTTGGTGTGCAAGTTCTGCCTGGATCCTTTCTGTTGCCCACCAAACAAGGTGTTGGAGTACCTTCTAGACCTGTCGAATGCAGGACTGCAATATTCCACAGTGAAGGTGCACCTCTGTACAGTTTCTGCCTACCATGAGCCAGTGCATAACCTGACGTTGACTCAGCTTTCTCTGGTCAAAAGGTTCCTTAAAGGCATCCTTCACACCAGGCCCCCAGTCAGAAGACCAGTAGCTGCATGGGATATCAACCTCATGCTAGATATGCTCACTCGCAAGCCGTTCGAACCTCTAGCCACTTGTGATTTGAAGTTCCTGACCTGGAAGACTGCCTTCTTGGTGGCCATTACTTCCGTGCATAGGGTCTCAGAGATCCACGCATTGGTCACAGACCCTCCATACATAGTATTTCACAAGGATAAGGTAGTTCTTTGCACACACAGTAAGTTTCTTCCAAAGGTGGTTTCGGAATTCCATCTTAACCAACCTTTGGTGCTTCCAACTTACTTTGTCAACTTCCAGAATGAAGGGGAATGCACCCTTTACTCCCTGTATGTGACAAGAGCTTTGCAGTTCTACATTGACAGAACTAAGGAGATCCATCAATCTAAACAGCTCTTCGTTTTCCTTCAGTGTGACCCAGCTGGGTCAGCCTGTCTCCATCTGATGTGTCTCTGCGTGGCTAGTAGCCTGTCTCCGACACTGCCACTCAATGTCGCAGGTCAAACTGGAAGGCCGGGTTTATGTCCACTCTTCTAGAATAGTAGCGGCTTCCCTGGCAGAGATTTGTAACGTACCCATTGCAGACATCTGCGTAGCGGCTACTTGGCGTTCAGTGCATACCTTCCTTCATAAAGCACTATGCTGTCGACGTTCATGCCAGACAGCACACGTCCATCAGCAGATCTCTCCTTAATGGACTTCTGTCTTGAGTGAGCTCGATCTTCTGCCTCCCTGCTTGGGGGATTGGTGTTTAGCTCGGTACTCTCCCATTAGTGTGAATGAATGGGGAACACTTTTAGTCCAGGAAGATATGGAAAGTATGTACCTACTATAATTCTTGATCTTCTTGGATGGAGTCTTCACCATTGATTCACATGGCCATCCTCCATCCCCCGAGCTCACTCACTCTGTTTCTGGTCTTCACTCTCTTGTTGGTTGAGCTGTGAAGACATTGTTGTGTTGACCCTTCTTGCACAGGTCATCCGGGCTATCTTATGGCCAGTTAGAATAAGTTTTCCTAGGTTAGCTTATGCTGCACCTACTCGGTCAAAAAGGTACTGAGGCAGTTGGAAGGCCGACACCAAGATAGCCTGTACAGCATGAGCCAATCGCGTAGCGATGTTCCAGCTCCGGTGTAGTCCCACTAGTGTGAAAGAATACTGAAGACTCCAGTGGGGATGCTGTGGAGCCCGAGCAGAACGGCAGCACTGTACAACAGCTCCTGGATTGAACTTTAAAAGTCATTAAAAATCTCCTGTAATCAACAGAAATCGACTCAAACTAATAGCACCAGTCGAAAGAGGATCACTCTAAACATAATATGGGCAATCCTCGTAAGGATAAAGGCGGAGGAACAGGTGCTAAATCAGCCGGTCCATCTCAACATCTGAGACACGCTACCGAGGTACAGGCCACGTCTCAACAGGAGTCGGAAGAAACAATGGCATCTATAGGCCTTAAACTGAAAAGGCTGATTGCATCTGTTTCCTACCTAAACAGCAAGATGGACTTATTTGATACGAGGGTCACGAGCGTTGAAAAAACGGTAGAGGAAATGCAGACCGAAGTTGGGGAAATAAAGAAACAGACAGAATCAGCGTCGGCTGCAACATCATTGATGGTGAAAGAAAATATGCATTTGAGGGCCAGGCTTGAGACTTTGGAAAACCAGGCCCGCTCCTCGCATATTCGAGTACTAGGCTTGCCAAAGTGAATCAAGGGGGACCACTCTTTGATGTTCTTACAGGACTGGCTGGTAGATAAACTAGTCCCAGAGGGTCAAGAAGTGTCTTTCGAATTACAAAAAGCATACAGAATCACCCCCCGTGGGTATCGGGAGGGCATGGAAACACCTCGTACCCTACTGATAGTAACAGATGGTATAGGCACTAGAGATAAGATCCTCCGTTATGCTCGTTAAGCAGGCCCCATTTCACAGGATGAGCGAACTGTCTTATCTATTCCCCGACATCAGCTATGCCACCCGTATCAGACGGAAAAGATTCGACGGAGTAAGAAATCGGCTCAAGGGAGCAAAGATTCCACATGCAATAGTTTTTCCAGCTGAGCTACGAATTGTCCACAATGGAAAAGTATGGGTATTTTCAGACCCTATCAAGGCAGGCAAGTGGGCCTCTTGCTTTGCTGAAACTAGCCGAAATCGACGTTGAGATCAATGAGAAGAGAGCAGCGAGTCAGAAGACCATGAGGATGGCTGAGGAAAATGTAGTGAGGCTAGAAATTAAACTTTCATGATATTTTATATAAGAACTTTCCTAACAGCCCATCTTGTTTTTCTTTTTCATTGAGATGTGGATAACCTCCGAGACTTTTAAAATTAATGAAGCCACTGAACCGAGTATTAGTTTTACAAGGCTCTCATCTGCTTTAATAATAACTATACCTGATTGGGTGATTTATTTACTTTTATATAGCCTATCTTCGTATTATAGAGCTGTTATAACTACTTTACACGGTTAATCAACACTGTAGTATCAGTGCTTATTTTTACCTGATGCAAGGGGTATATTATTTAAAGATCAGTCTTTGTTGGGGTAAATGTTGCCCTTAATGTTTCATTTTAATAGGACTTATAGCTATATAGTGTGACATCAATAGTCCCGCTCTGGGACGTTTTTCTGTTGGATTTTAAAATACTAGCTTTTAGTGAAACGATATAGTCACACTGCTCATGGGCTTGTAAACGCAGCTTTAAAATATAATTGTACTTGTTAGCTAAAAATGTTTAGTATTCCCTCCTATGTGGTATCAAAGTATTTGGGAAGCACTAATCCTAAGATTAATGATAGAGGTAGATTTCTCTCTATGGTTTGTATCAATGATATTGGTATGTCCTGAATATGGCAAAGTTGTCTGTATGATGATATAAGATAATTAAAAAATAAAGTATAAAAAAAAAAAATAGTGAAGACTCTGCCCAAGAAGATCAAGAATTATGGTAGGTACGTAATTTCTAGTTCCTGTTCGCCTTCCCTCCTTTCCCTCTACTTCAGAGGGTGATGGTCAAGCTTCAGATGGAAGGATATTGGCCTCGGCAACTCCAGACGGTTTCTCAGTGATACATCATCCAAGGTTGGATCATAGGGGCGGGGGTGTGGCCATTATGTTTAAGACTGAGCTGGGCCTTGTGGATGTGCCATTGGGAAGCACCAGATCCTTCGAATATATCCTGGGTGAGGGTGTAGGCTGCGGGATTCTCCTCATCTACCATCCACCAGGAGATGGTGGAGAATTCCTGCAGGAGACAGCAGACTTCATCGTCAAGGTGGTATTGAGTTCCCCCAGATGGATAATGCTGGTGGACTTCAGTGCCTGGGTCGACAATGAACTCTCGCATTTTGGTCAAAATCTCCTCCAGCTGATGGCGACACTGGGCCTATCACCTCCTCAACCCATGTAGGGGGTCATTCGTTGGATCTGATCTTTCTTCTGGGTGTGGAGATTACTGATCTGGGGGTGGAACCGGTCAGCTGGTCTGACCACCACACCATAAGGTTCAGTTTCAGGGTCCCCCCCCCAATAGGTCTGCCCTACGGAGTTGGTTCAGTACCGTCCTTTAGGGGATTAACCCCAGTGACCTATCGGCAGTACTGGACCTCTCAGGCTTGTCCAGTGAATGCATGAGTCCAGATGATCTTGTTCTAGCCTATAATAAGGCTGTTGGAGATGCTCTGGACAAGATTGCTCCTGTTTGTGTTCGGCCTCTCACTCTTCCCCAAGGAGCCTATGGTTTGACGGCTCCTTGAAGGAGATGAGGCGGGTTGGTCGAAGGATGGAAAGAGTTTGGCGGAAGTCCGGCCTTGATGATGACAGACTTAGATTTATGGCACATTATGATAGCTATCAATCAGAAATCACCCGTAAGAAGGCAGAATTCCTGTCAAGGGAGATTTCTGCTGCAAAGAAACGACCGGCTCAGCTTTTCCGGACTGTTGACAGATTATGCAGTCCAATCTGTCTCCAGCCCAGAGAAGCTTTTTGTCAGCTGAGATGCGAGGAGTTTGCTCGATTCTTTGCAGATAAGGTTGCCAGCATCAGGTCTGGCATCGGTTCATCCTCCTCTATGAGTGATTGTAGTGGTCGACGGGAAGTGACTGGCACTCTGTCTGTCTGGTCAGATTTTCACCAGCTGGACTTCAGTGACATTGTGAAGATCATCCAAACACTACATCCAGCTAGTTGTAGTTTGGATCCGGGCCCAACACCCCTTTTGATGGGTTGTGTACATGTTATCTGCCCAATCCTTGCTGACATTGTCTGGAAGTCCTTGGAGAGGGGCGTCTTTCCTGACTTCCTCAAGGAGGCAGTTGTTCGACCACTCCTTAAGAAATCCTCTGTGGATCCAGACTGTCTAGCTAACTACCGACCTATCTCTAACTTGCCATTTGTTAGTAAAGTTATTGAAAAGGTGGTTGCACTGCAGTTGGATGATCATCTTATAACTCATAATGTCTATGATACTCTCCAGTCTGGTTTTAGGAAGAAGCATAGCACAGAGACTGCTCTTGTCCAGGTATTGAACGACCTCCTAATGGCTACAGAGTGAAAGGCATGTACTATTCTGGTCTCTTTCGATCTCTCTGCTGTATTTGACACTGTAGACCATGGTGTGCTATTGGAGCACCTGCAGTTTTTGTGTGGACTGTCTGGTACAGTCCTAAATTGGTTCCATTCATACCTCACAGGCAGGTCTCAGAGAATGACCACTGGAATTTATTCCTCTGGTGCTCACTCCCTGCCTTGTGGGGTGCCGCAGGGCTCTATATTAGCCCCCACGTTGTTTGCAGTGTATATGCTGCCATTGGGAGATATCATCAGGTGATACAGTCTGAGTTTTCACTGCTATGCAGATATACTCAACTGTATATGTCCTTTCTGCCTGGACAGAATGATGCAGTCTCTGTGCTAAATAGTTGCCTTGCTGAGATCAGATCTTGGATGAGTTCCAGCTGGTTGAGACTGAATCCAGACAAGACTGAAGTGTTGGTTGTGGACCTGGGTCGTCCGAGGGCGGGTTTGGGGGTTGGACAGCCATCAGGTTTATTACTTGGTGGTGTGCCATTCCCTACCTCAGACCAGGTACATAACCTGGGCATTATTTTTGATGATGGCTTGACCTTAAAATCTCAGGTGTCAGCTGTCGTCAAATCCTCTTTTTATCATCTGAGGAATATTGCCTGGGTGAAACATCTGGTTCTCTCGGATGATCTTCCAACATTGGTTCACGCCTTTGTTACAACCCGTCTTGAGTACTGCAATTCCTTCTACCTAGGGCTTCCAGGGGTTGATATCCGCTGCTTGCAGCTAGTGCAGAACGTGGCAGCCAGGCTTTTGACTGGGACATCTAAGACCAGTCATATTACGCCTGTGCTCCGCGGGCTGTGGTGGCTGCCTATTCAGTGGCGGATCACCTTTAAGGTTGGCTTGCTAACCTTCAAAGCCCTACATGATCAGGGACCCGGCTACCTTAAAGATCTCCTGGTATCTTACAGCCCCCTCCGCCCTCTCCGTTCTGCCAACGAGGGATTGCTAGAGATTCCCAGGGTACGATTGAAGATGTCTGGTTCTCGTGCTTTTGCTTTTTCAGCGCCAACCCTTTTTCAGTGCTACCTCGTTGGTTGAGAGAATGCCCAACCATCAGTAGATTTAAAACTGAGCTTAAAGCTTATTTATTTGCCCTGGCTTTCCCTAGTGATTTATAATGTCATTTTTATGTTTTAATGTTATTTATATTGGTTGTCTGTTTGTATGTTAAGCGCCTTGGGTTTGAAAGGCGCTATAAAAATAAAGTTGAACTGAATTGAAAATGATCCTCGTGGCTCCCTTCTAGCCTTGTCAGATCTCGTTCCTCTTACTACAGCAGTTGGCGGCGGAACCTCCAGTACCCTTGCCCCTGTGCAAAGACTTGCTCTCCAGGAGGAGGGCACACTAGTCCACCCGGACCTCAAGTCTCTACACCTCCATACCTGACTCCTGAAGACATAGCTATGGCTAGGTTTCATGTATCCCAAATGGTGGCTGATGTCCTGGTGGCTGCTAGGAAGCCCTCCACCAGGGCTACTTATTCCATGAAGGGGAAACACTTTGCTCGATAGGTGGCTTCCCATCATCTGGATTCATTTACTTGTCCAGTGTGACAGGGTGACCCCTGTCATAGTGGACACCCCTGAGATAAATTGAAACCCCTTTCCCAAGCAGTTTATGTTTTGTATAATGTCCAACATGCTGGTTGGCTGGTTATAAATTAAGTGCTTATAATGCCTTCTGTGCACATTAACCTAAAAAGAAAACTAAGAGTACAGTTACAGTACAAAATGAGGCTTGGGAGTGGGTCCACTGGACCACCAGGGATATATATATTATTACAGAGCCTGCATTGGGTGGGGCAGGTCCACTGGACCACCGAGGATAAATCTATTATGAAGCCCGTGATTGGGCTGAGGGCAAGTCCACTGGACCTGCAGGTGTTCTTCTTCACTGGAGCCCACAGGCGGGCGGGGGCACTGATGATGGCCGTGGCTCTGGAGGTCGGGTGGCCACCCACAGCTGGCGGCTGCCATGTTGTGCCCTGCAATCACGGCAGCTCACCTGTGGTGGCCAGGCCCTTGCTCCTTTTTGTTTCAGTGGATCTTTGCGCCCCCCCTGTGCGGCGCAAGGCAGTTGTGTGCATGCGCATATGCGCACATCCGGGCTGAATATTGGGATGTACGAATATGCATGGGCATGCCCACTGCACTTGTGCCATACATTACTGGTGCTCCACGGTGCTTGAGTTTGCGCCTGACATCCCTTTGAATATCGTATGGGCGCATCAGTGGGTTGCACATGGCGCAACTCCTTTGAATATCCCGGCCTATGTCTGCTGTTAATCAAAAGGCAGGGGAAATAGTTTTTCCAGCTTCTAGTGAGCTTATAAAAAGCCCTACCTCAGTGCTGAGAGAGGATAGATATGGTGGTCAGTTGGATACTGACTGAGGAAGGTGGAAGACCTCCTGGTAGTGTGTGCTTTCACACTGTTTGATTCATGCTAGGTTGAAGAAAAGCCTTAGAAACTGTTCAAGCTAAGCAGTTGTCTAACTTACCTTTTTGCTTTCTGTATATTTTATTTGATGAAAATAAAATGATAAACGCAACCATGTGTTTTTTTATGCATCTGACTTGTCTGCCTGAAATTGTGTTATCCTAATCCCATGCCCGGTCACATATGGTGTTAGCAGTGGGATCTGACTGGACGTCCGAGGAAAGAGGGGGCGTCCAGTCAATTGGTGCCAGACCTGGTACCGAGAATACACATCAGAGGTACATGGCACCAGGTAAGATGAGGACAGTAAATGATGAGATTCAGTACTCCAGGAGTAATTTTGATGCTATTTATTTTAATAAGGAAGGTAGTGACATAGAGAGCACACCAACTATAGCAGCCGTAGCACTTCGGCCGTTGGGTTTTCATCACGGGATGTGAACCTGCGATTAATTACAGACCTCTTTTATGCTGTAGTCATTTAAAGAGATAGCATGCATTCATTTAAGATACATTGTTAAAACATACTGAATTTTCACATTCAGGAAATCAAAAAGGAGAATCAAATAACTTTCGGTTGGGCTACCAAGCAGCATGGCAGTGTAAAAGCAGAGCTCCGCTACACCCCTCGCTAATCTTCCAAATTTGACACCTTTAACGGCAAACAACTTAAAAAAAACAAGTTCTAGATATCGGGGACATATGTAAGAAGTATTGTAAAGAAGAAAATTAAAAGAAATTGAGCAACTACGGGCAGCAGTGAGCAGAATAAAATCGAGCATCAATGTCGGTCCAGGAGCCCTCCGACTCGGAAAACTCTCAAGCGCCAGCAGAACGGCAGGACCAGACGACCATTCCAATTAATAAAACGAGAAACAAATGCATAAAATTAGATGCTATATACAAGGAGCTATTATCGTTTCGTGCAGAAAAGTACAGTTACGTAAGAACTTACCGTAACAGTAGCTCTTCGAGAACAGCTCTTGCAGCAGGTTACACCATTAGGACTGAAGCCGTCAGGCATCAGGACCCCATGGAAATTTTCTAGCTAGCAGTCTTCAGTGGGGACCGCCTCCAACGTCGGTCCAACCCCCGACGTCAGGCGTAGTACATAAGGAGGCGGTCCCGCCATAATCCCCAGTTCTCGCGCTGGAGACTCCCGGCCGCTGGCTGACATCAGAAGAGGAGACAGAGGATCCACCATCAGATGGCCAAGACTAGAAACAAATCATTCCATCCTGAACAATGGAATTTAGGCTATAACCTATCTCCTCCAAAGGGGGAATGGTGGGCGGGAAGGTACCTGCTGCATGAGCTGTTCTCAAAGATCTACTGTTACGGTAAGTTCTTACGTAACTGTACTATCTTACTTCGAGATACAGCTCTTGCAGCAGGTTACACCATTAAGACTGATTCCCAAGCAATGACGACAATCTTACGCTCATCGGGAGGAGGAAAGACAGAGATTACAACCCTGCCCGAGCCTAGGACAGAAGTCCCTGGAGGAGCTGGGCGAAACGCCCTCGCCTTGAAGCGATATCCAGGCTGTAATGCCTAACAAGGTATGCACCGAGCTCCAGGTAGCTGCAGCGCAAATAGCTGAAGTGGAAACATTATTCAAGCGCTGCAAAGGAGGGGTGGCCACTCCTCTGGTAGAATGACCCTTGACCACGCCTGGCAAGGGTTTGTGGTGCGTTGTCATAACAGAAGAGATACACTGAATGAGCCAACGTGAAAGGGATTGTTTGGAAACAGGGCTCCTTTCATCCTCTCAGCAACGGACAAACAGCTGATTAACTTTCCGGTACTGTTTGGTTCTGGTCAGATAATATCTGAGACACCTGTGAACATCCAGGGCGTGAAGCAGTGCTTCTCCTCGATTGGTGTACTTGGGAAAGTACACTGGTAAGTCGATATCCTGATTAAGGGTAAGGGCTGAAACCACCTTAGGCAGGAACTTAGGATTTATCCTCAGGGATACCCTATCCTGGTGGAAAATTAAATAGGGCTCTTTGCACATGAGTGCATGTAATTCGGAGATTCTTCTCGCCGAAGTAACTGCAACTAAAAACAACGTTTTCCATGACAGAAAACGTAGCTCGCAATCCGCGGCTGGTTCAAAAGGTGGCAGCGTAAACTGCTCCAGGACGAAGGGCAAGTCCCAAGGAGGAACCGGATCCTTGATAGGCGGCCTAAGGTGGAGGACCCCCCTTAAAAAGGCACGAGTAGTATCCAACTGAGCCACCATACGATGGCCTGTGGGGGCATGATAAGCTGAAACTGCACAAAGGTGCACTCACTTTGATCGAGGAGTAAGCTAGTCCAGATTGGAAAAGGGAAAGCAGGTACTCCAGAACCAGCTTCACAGGACAGTCTAAGGGCGAGAAACCGCGCGTTTGAGCCCATAAGCAAAACCAGCGCCACTTCATGGCATATGTTGCGTGTGTCGCCGGTTTTCTAGCAGCGGAAAGTACTTCTGCCACCTCTTGCGAGACCCCGTGTTGCATCATGGCTGTGTCTCTAGGAGCCAGATATGTAGGTTCAATGAACATAAGTCCGGATGGACTAGTGAACCCTCCTCCTGAGACAACAGGTGGGAGCTGATTGACAAAGGAAGCGGAGGTTCCCGGGATAGCTGATGCAGTAGCGGGAACCAGATCTGCCTGGGCCAGAAAGGCGCTACCAAGATAAGTGTTGCATGCTCCTTGTGAAGTTTGAGAAGAACTCTTTGGATCAATGGGAAAGGAGGGAAGGCACAGAGGAATCTGCCCGCCCAGGAGAGGGACAACGCGTCTCACCAGAAAACACCAGGCCCTGGATCTAGTGAGCAAAAATTGAGCAGTTTTGCGTTGGATGGGGACGCGAAAAGATCCAGTTCTGGAGTGCCCCATCTGTGGAACAGATCCTCTGCCACCTCCTGTAGGAGTTCCCACTTGTGGACTCTGGCCTGAGAACAACTCAGGCTGTTGGAGACGGTATTGTCCACCCTGGGGACGTGCACTGCAATAAGGTTTGCGCCGTGTCGTATTACCCAATCCCACACTCTCATGACCTCCCTGCAAAGGGGGTAGGAGTGCGTGCCCCCTTGTTTGTTGAGGTAATACATCACCGCAGTATTGTCTGTTTGCAACAGGAGAGTACTCGGTGGGATCTCTGACTGGAAGGCTTGCAGGGCATAAAGGACCGCCCTCATCTCCAATATGTTGATGTGGAGATGAGATTCCTGGATTGTCCATGTGCCCTGAGACCTCACCCCATTCAAGTGCGCTCCCCACCCCAGCCCTGAGGCGTCTGTGGAGAGAGTTACCATCGGGGACGGCACTGTGAAGGGAACCCCCACGGAGAGGGTTCCTGGGTCTAGCCACCATTGCCAGTCCTGAACCACGGCCTTCATGATTCAGATTGGTTGCTGCAGATGGTCTTGCCTTTGGTCCCACTGCACCCTTAACATCCACTGGGTTACCCGCATGTGGAGTCTTGCCATCGGGACTGTTGGAATGGCCGCAGCCATGTGTCCAAGCAAGCAAAGGACCCGTCTGGCCGGGATGGTCTTCTTTGCTGACAGATCCCTTATGAGGGACCGAATGCACTCTGCTCTGTCCTCAGGAAGAAAGACTTTCCCCTTGATGGTGTCCAGAACTGCCCCTATAAACTGCAGTTTCTGGGACGGTACCAGGAGGGAGTTCTTGCAGTTGATGAGGATGCTCAGAGACTGAAAGAGGGTCTGGGTATGCTGAATGGCCATCAGCAATGCCTCCTTGGAGGGGGCCATGAGAAGCCAATCGTCCAAGTACGGGAACACATAGTGGCCCTGTCTCCTCAGAGACGTTGCCACGACTGCCATGCACTTGGTAAATACCCGAGGTGCTGATGACAGCCCGAAGGGAAGTGGCCGGAACTGATAATGGCGGCCGAGAAACTCAAAGTGCAGGAACCTCCTGTGCGCTTGAGCAATGGGGATGTGCAGGTAAGCATCCTGCATGTCCAGGGATGCCAAAAAAGCATCCTTCTTCAGCATGGGGATTAGACCCGGAAGGGTCACCATGCAGAATCGTTTGTAGACCGACAGATTGAGGTCGCTGAGGTCCAAAATTGGATGGAGGTCCCCTGTTTCTTTGGAACCAGGAAGAAGTGTGAATAGTATCCTTCCCCTCTCTGGTTCCCTGGGACGTGCTCCAAAGCTTCCTTCTCTAGAAGCGCGAGCACTTCCTGCTGTATGAGCAGGGCGTGCTGACCCGAGTAGTGGGAAAGCAGAGGATGCCTTGTGGGCGGGTTGTCTACAAATTCTATATAATGGCCTTTTTCAACCAACTGTAGTACCCACCTGTTGGTGGTGATCGACCGCCACCCTGGCAGGTGGCCTGCGATGCGACCCCCGACCTTCATTTCTCGTTGATCCTGAGGAGGGGCGGGGCCGGGAAGGAGTCATGCTGTGGCAGCATTGGATCCTGCAGGTTGGGCTGACTTTGTGGCTCGTTGGCCTCTGCCTGAGGATGTCTTAGCCTGGGCTTTTCAGGTGAAGGAGCCCCTTTGTTGCTGGCCGGAACGTGGTTGTTGCCTTTGGGTCTGGCTGCGAAAACGACTCTGGTTCCTGCAAAAGGAACTAAGTCGAGACCTGTACATGGCATGTACAGATCTAACTGCCTTCCCGGCTTCCTGCAGTTTGGTGATCACCTTCTCCGAGGCTTCACCAAACAGAACTTCGCCATGGTACGGGGCGTCCATGATGTTCTTCTGGACGTCCGGGGTAAACCCAGAGACACAGAGCCACGAGTGTCTCCGGAGACACACGCCTGAGGCTGCAGCTCTGGCCGAAGAGTCCGCAGAGTTGTATGCAGCTCTAAGCACCTGGGTCCCCACGTCCGAACCCGTACGGAAGAGTTGCAACAGCTTCTCCTTTTGGCCACCGTCTGGCATTTTTTCAGCTAGGTCTTGTCCCTGTTCCCACAATGCATTCTGGAACTGAACCATGTGGGTGAGGTAATTTAAGGACCTAATGGCGCAAGTCGCAGCCGTGTACGTGTGCCTGCCCAGGACATCCAACTGCTTGGACTCCGGGTCCGGTGGCTGTGTGCTCAAGTGCTGCGGTTTTTCAGACCGGTCATGTGAGGCCGTAATGACCAGGGAGTCAGCCAGAGGATGGTTCGCCAGGTACTGGTCCTCCCTTGGGGCCTTGTACAGGCGGTTAGCCTTCTTCGGCACTGCCAGAGTCGAATGTGGATGCTTCCATGCAGCCTTGGTGACGTCCACAAAGGTGTCCAGCAAGGGTGGCACTACCACAGGCTTGGGGTCTTTTGGCCGAAGGTAGCGGGCAAGGCGTAGTCTCTCGGGGTCAAGCTCTTCAGCGTCCCACGCCATGTTCTCCTGAATATGCCTCATGATCTCGTCGAACGAGGGGTCATCCGGAGGGGACCTGGGAAGGTCGCGGGGATCTGGAGAAGGGACGCTGATTGGAGAAGGGGATCTGGAGCACGCAGAGGTGTCGGATCTGGAGTCTTCCACAGACGGGGTATACGGACGCCGTCTGGGTCTCTTGGGGCTGGGGGACCCTGAAGTGGATCTTGAAGGAGGCCTTCTCCTCTCCGAAGATCTGGCCCTAGGAGGGGACGCTGGCTCCTTGGGGGTCGATGCCCGTCCTGCTGACTCCCTGGGTGGTGGAGGGGCGCAGGCGTTGAAGGGGTAGCAGGCGTAGGAGGAGGTTGTGTGGTGACCACATCCTTCTTGATGGTGTCCCACCAGAAGGTGAAGAGCTCCTTCACCTCTGTCAAATTCAGGCCCGACGACGGACTGGGCACCGGTGGCCTGTCATTGGGTCCCCAGGGGTCTCCCGTCCCGGGGAGGGTTCCCGTGGGAGCTCGACAGGTCCGGGGTCGCCCTCCTGGTCTTCAGGCTGGGTAGTGTCCTCCTCCGACGACGCCTTCCAACCGACGTCGGTAGGCGGTGGTGTGGTCCTTCTTTCTGCGGTAGCTGACTCTGGTCCTCGGCCCGCCGTCCTCGAGAGACCTGACCAAGCGGCGGTGACGTCTGTGCCGGTTCCTGGGAGTGCTTGTGTAGCTTGGCCGACGTCGGGTCCAACATCCGCTTTAAGGAGGTCAGCTCCTTAGCTGGGGTGGCGGCGGTTGGGAGACAGACCTGACGTCGGAGTCCGGACGACGGGATGAAGACTTATGGCGCTCCCCAGACCGGGACAAGGCCTTGGACAGAGTGGACGAAGATACAGGCCTAGAGGTCTTGACAGGCTGCAGAGAGGAGGAACCACTAGCCGATCTGACGAGAACCAGGGGAGGCTGAGAGCGAGCCTTAGAGGGAGAGCGGTCAGACCTGGAGCTGGAGCTGCGGGAGTCCGAGGCCCTGGAAGGGGATCTGGGTCTTACCTCCTCCTGGTGCTTTTCACGGTGCCTATGGGACTTCCCTGATGACTCCCCCTTGCAGGAAGGGTCTCTATCCATGTCTGCATGCCGCAGGCACACTTCGATGAATGGCCCTCCAGAGAAGTTGGAGAGGACATCAGACGAAATCCAGTTGAAGAAAAGAACTGTTGAAGTTCCCTAGTCATCACGTGCTAGAAGATGACCGAGAAGCCGATGCTGCGATGTCGACGGGAAAAGAACTGGGGATTATGGTGGGACCGCCTCCTTATGTACTACACCTGATGTCAGGGGCGAGACTGACGTCGGAGGCGGTCCCCGCTGAAGACTGCCAGCTAGAAAATTTCCGTGGGGTCCTGATTCCTGACGGCTTCAGTCCTAATGGTGTAACCTGCTGCAAGAGCTGTATCTTGAAGTAAGATTTAAAGATCTTTACGGAGAGCTTCCCAGAGACGTAGTGAGCCTGGAGAAACGAGCTGATGCATCGGAGAGACAGATAACAGCAGTAAAGAACAGAGTAGATGACATGGAAAATACAGTTCAACTCTTACAAGATCAATGTGTACAACTGCAAGAAAAACACGAAGATATGGAGAATAGAGCTCGCTGAAAGAACGTAAGATTATATTGCATCCCTAAAGGCTCAGAAGGTCAGGACATTACTGAGTTTACTATTGCTTTGCTCAGAACAGCTCTTGAATTGCCCTCAGATATTCAGTTATCATTAGAGGGAGTTCACCGTGCACTGGGCCAACAGCCTACAGATCTGAATGCTAGGCCTCGATCTATTATTATGCGCTTTCTTAGCTACATAGTCAAGGAGACAGTATTAACAGCAACATGGCGAAAGGGCAAGGTCTTTTACGGACAAACTCGCTTCTATGTTGATAACAATTACACTCCACAAACTATGCATAATCGCAGAGCATATGCAGACATCTTATCAGCTTTGAAGGAGGCAGCCATTAGATTCACAACACCATACCCAGCCAGACTTGTGGTGCAACTTCCATCGGGAAGGAAGGAATTTCATACTGCGGAGGAGGTCAGAGAGGAGCTTCTTAAAGCAGGAATTCAAATAAAAACAAAATCTATGTTAGGATTACAGAAAACTGACCCACCATGCTGGCATACGGTGAATTTGGGCAGACCAGGGAATGGCGGAGAAGTAACAAAGAAGGGGAACATTTCTAATCGTCTGGCAACTTTTCGCCGATCGGCAAGGGGAAGAACCTGACTGATAGAAGCTGAAGCTTGGCTTGTGATTCGTCGATGGTCCTCTGGTTAGAGGTCTTTGAAAGCTTATGTCTAATGAGAGGGACTGGGAATTCAGTTGTCTGAACTGGGATCTTTATTTGACGACTACTCTCTCACAGGAGGTTGGACAGAGAAAAGAAATGCTTAATAAGTGTACCTGCAGAGAACTTTGCCATGACAAAGAAACAAGCTAAACATTTGATCTGACTGAACTGGCCTTGACGATCGCTTTGAAGGAGGCAACGAATATAACTTTAAAGAGCAGATTATTGTGCTCTGCTTGATTTGTTTTCAGGGTTAACCTGACACAAGGGCCTGAGAAAAGTTGCCCTAGTTGAATAATACAGAATTTAGTTAATCATAAAATAAACAATTTACTTTGCGGGGGGGAGGAGGAGGAAGCATCTCCAGACGTTAAAGGGAAGCCCATTTCAAATCAAAGACAGACAGGCAGAATATTTTGAGTTAACATTCGGATTTTTATTTAGCTTGTCTGCATATTTCTTTTAATTTTTTATTAGGGGAGCAGTATCTCTCCATGAGACCTGGACGTTTGGTGTTACTAGATATCCTCCGGTGACCCCAGACTATCACGAGACACACTTAGGGAGTAGGTTTTTAAACCCCCCTACCTTGGAAGTCAGTTTTATTTGGAATACAGTGTATGTACATAGTTATCAAGACAAAGGTCAGACATATACTGACAATTTGTTTCAGATTTCAAAAGGTTTGATAAGATCGCAGCAGGAGATGTTTAAGAATAATCTAGATGGGAAAGGCATAAAATGTTTCAAGAAAAGTGATGTTCAGTAAGATGGTTCTGGGGGAAACATCAGTATGGTGATCCCTCAGGAATGGGATTATTAAGATTGAGACAACAGGAGAGAATATGTTTCCATAAAGGAATAAGATGGCTACTCAGATAGTAAAAGCACTCTCACTTAATATAAATGGGCTTATCAACCCCATTAAAAGGGCAAGACTGTACCAATATATCAAGAAACACCCCAGTGATTTTTATTACCTCCAGGAAACACACTTAACAGATACCGAACATGCAACATTGAATTGGGGGGGCAGGTTTTGGGTATATGCGTCGTTCTTTCCTAAAGGGAAACAAGGAGTAGTCATTTTAATACCTAGGACCTCTCCTTTTCATTTAGAAACACAGTGCGTAGACTCAGAGGGAAGGTATGTAATCTTAAAAGGTACCCGTTATGGGACAAAGGTCACGTTAGTGAATGTGTATTTTCCCCCTCTTACATCTGTTTGTCTTTTTAAAAGATTTTTTTGCAAAGCTCCTAGACATTATGCACAGCTGCCTTATTATAGGGGGAGATATCAGTTTAACTTTGACACCTCGGTTGGACTCCTCTGCACCTTCCAAATATAGGCTAACATCAGCTCAAAGATTATTTATTTCTCAATTTAGGGCATTGGGTCTAATCTATGTATGGAGGTATTTTTATGCTCTTTTGGGGGGGATATATGTTTTTTTCCCCTAGACACAATTCCTACTCAAGATTGGACTACTTTTTCATTTCAAAAGAACATTTGGACTGTTTACAAGATTTAACTATAGGACCTAAATTTCTTTCTGACCATTCTCCCCTATTTTTGAGGCTAGATTTTAAAATATCAAAGAAATTCACTGGGTGGTGCTTGAATACATCTTTTTTAAAGGATAAAGCTTTTAGGGACAGCTTTAACTCAAAAATAGCTCAGGTTATTGCAGAAAATTCGTTCCAGGAGACAGCCAATACAATAGTTTGGGATACTGTGAAGGTTGTAATCAGGGGGAGATAACAGCGTATTCAGCATACAAGAAGAAATATTGGGAAACAAGATATGGTGAATTACATGAGAAATTAAGGGAAATACAAACAAAGTTTACCCCTGTTACCACGGAGGCCCAAGCCCAGATTAATCAGACAAAAGCTAAACTCCAGAAACTTTTAGACGAAAAAACACAACAGGCACTATTTTACTTAAAAACATATAGATATGAGGGAGGGCCAAAAGGGGTGAGAAATTTAGCCCGGAGGCTTAGGGGACACAGGACAGCCACATTCGTAACACATTTAGTGGATCCGGAGAGAAAAACAAGAGCTCTTAACTCACAGCACATATTGCAACTGTTCCAGAAATATTATAAGCAGCTATACGAGAAACCACAAGGTCCAGAATTTAACAAAATCGAGCAATTTTTTCCCCCCTTACATTAAGAAAGTTAACTAAGGAAATGGAAATCAGATTAAAAGCCCCTATCAGATCAGAGGAAGTCAGACGTGCCATAAAAGAAAGTAAATCATTAAAAACCCCTGTCCCAGACAGATTTCCGTCCGAGTGGCATAAGACTTTTAGTAAACTGTGGGTGGGGTAGAAATAGAAATATAATATGTTTTGATAATCTGACAGCACTAGAATTGGTTAATAGATTTTGTATTATATTATGATTATTTAGTGTTCTATTTTAAGTTCTGTTTGAAATTCTGTTTTATATAAGTTTATATAATTTTGTTTTATGTAAGTTAGTAGGGTTTATTATTATTAATTGTGGTGTGAACTATGTGCTGGAATGATAATAAGGCGTGGGTATTATTCCCCTCTACCCTCAGGGACCTCCGTCCTTTCTCCTGTCCCCTTTGTCACCGGAGTCTACAGAAAATGTAGGGCTCTGGGGATTGCGAGAGGGAGGGGTTGAGTGCTGGGCTTGGGGGGAATGGAAAGGAGTGGGCAGATTGGGATAGTGGGGTCAAGGAGACTCCTGGGGCGAAATGGGCACAGGAGAGGGTCTTCCTGTCTTGTGCCCATACCAAGGGTTCTGATTTGGATCAGCCGGGAGGCGGTCATTATCGGAGGTTTATCCTACTTGGGGGTGTTATGCAACGCCAGGTCTATTAAAACAAGACGGGTGTTGTACCGATCTTGTCGGTTTGTCTCGACCTGATGCATCACCGAGACTTGGCTGGATGAAAATGCTGGGCCAGTTTTAGCCGCAGCAATTCTAGCTGGGTACTCGGTGATACACCGCCCGAGGCAGGATCGTAGGGGCGGGGGTGTTGCCATATGTTTTAAGTCAGAACTGGGCCTGGTGGAGGTACCAGCGGGAGTCACCAGATCCTTTGAGTGTATTGTGGGCGAGGGTGTGGGGTGCAGGATACTCCTTGTATACCGTCCACCAGGTGACGAGAATGTTTTCTAACGTTGGGGTCCCCCAGATGGTTGGTTCTGGGGGATTTCAATGCTTGGGTCGACGATGAACTCTCTCGATTTGGTCAAGACTTCCTCCAGTTGATGATATCACTGGGCTTCACACAGGTGGTTTCCTCCTCGACCCATGTTGGTGGACACTCATTGGACCTGGTGTTCCTTCTGGGGATGGGGATATCCGACTTGGTGGTGGAACCGGTCGGATGGTCTGACCATCACTCCATTAGGTTCGGTTTTGAGGCCACCCCTGTTAGGTCTGCCCCTTTGGAGATGGTCCAATACCGCCCTTTGAGGGGTGTATCCCCAGATGACCTGATGGTGGTGTTGGACCTATCAAGCCTACCGATAGATTGCATAGATCAGGTGACCTGGTACATGCTTATAATGAGGCAGTGACAGGGGCCCTGGATTCTATTGCACCAGTTCGTGTTCATCCTCTTACTCCTCGTCCCAGGTCTCCCTGGTTTGATGAGACCATGAGGGAGTTGAGGAGGGTTGGACGAAGGCTGGAGGCGTTGGCGAAGTCCGTCTTGATGTTGACAGACTTAGTTTGATGGACCATTATTTGGCTTATCAACCGCAATCTCTCATAAGAAGGCAGAGTTCCTGTCCAGAGAGATGGCGGCTGTACAGAATAGACCAGCTCAGCTCTTTTCGACTGTGGACAGACTGTGCAATCCAGTCTGTCTTCAGCCCAGAAGAGCTTTATCTCAAGAATGGTGTGAGGAGCTTGCTCTCTTCTTTGCAGATAAGGTTGTCAAAATCAGATCGGTATACGCTCTTCCTCCCCAATGGGAGCGGCGGTGGTCGGCAGGAGATGTCGAACACCCAGTTTAGTTGGTCTGACCAGCCTTCCCACAATCGATGATGTTGTGATGATCATTCGAGCACTGCGACCGACTAGCTGTGATTTGGACCCTGGCCCCACACGCCTTTTAGTGGGTTGTGTGGATAAGATCGCCTAGTCCTAGCTTTGATTGTCTGGAAGTCTTTGGAGAGGGATTTTCCAGATCCCTTAAAGAGCTATAGTTAAGCCTCTATTAAAGAAATCCTGCTTAGATCCAGATTGTCTAGCAAATTACAGGCCAGTCTCTAACTTACCCTTTGTGGGTAAAGTTATTGAGAAAGTGGTCGTGAGCGAGTTGGAGGATCATCTGACCAACAACAATATCTATGATTCTCCAGTCTGGATTTAGGAAAGGCATAGTACCGAGACAGCGCTCTTCTGGTACTAAATGACCTCCTAAATAGCAGAGATCGTGGGACCCGATCCATCTTGGTACTACTTGATCTCTCTGCAGCTTGACACTGTTGACCGTGGTGTGCTGTTAGAGCGCTCTGGTCAGTCTGTGGACTGTCTGGTACGGTCCTCAGATGGTTTCAATCTTACCTCGGGTGGGACTCAGAGAGTGGTGTCGGGAATTTTTCCTCAGCATCACTCTCCCTACCCTGCGGGGTACCGCAGGGTTCTATTTTAGCACCTATGTTGTTTTTGGTGTATATGCTACCATTAGGGGTGATTATTAGACGATACGGTTTGGGTTTTCACTGCTACGCAGATGATACCCAGCTGTATATGTCTTTTGTGCCTGGCCAGGACGCTGCCTTGTCGGTATTTAATAACTGCCTTGAAGAAATCCAAGTCTGGATAAAAGGGAGTTGGCTGAGGTTAAACCCGGAGAAAACTGAGGTGTTGGTTGTGGATAAAGGTCGCTGTGAGGCGGGTCTGCCGGAGGGATCACCCTCAGGCTTATGACTTGGAGGTGTTCAACTGGCGACCTCAGATCGGGTCACGGAGTCTTCAGCGTTTTGATGACAACCGCCTGACACTTAAATCCCAGGTGTCAGCGGTCATCAAAACTTCCTTTTTCATCTGAGGAATATTGCCAGGGTGAAGCACCTGGTTCCTCCAGAGGACCTTCCAACATTGATCCACGCCTCATTACCTCCCATCTTGACTACTGTAATTCCTTATACTTAGGGCTATCGGGGTTGAATGCCCTGCAGCTAGTGCAGAATGCGCAGCCAGGTTGTTGACTGGATCTTCTAGATCCAGCCATATAATGCCTGTGCTTCACGGACTGCACTGGCTGCCAGTGTTTTGTGAATCACCTTCAAGGTCGGTTTTACTGACTATAAAGCCCCCATGATCTGGGACCTACCTCACCTGAAAGAGCTCCTTTGCTCCTACAGTCCCTCCCTCCCTCCGATCCACTGACGAGGGATTGCTAGAGATTCCCAGGGTTCGTTTGAAAACATCAGGTGCTAGATCATTTAGTTTTATGGCACCAACCCTGTGGAATTCTCTACCTCGTCAGGTGCGAGATTGCCCGGGCGATCCCTTAGTTTTAAGGGAGCTTTGAAAACCCACCTTTTTAACATAGTTTTTAAGGATTTATATTAGTTTTAATTTTATTGTATTTATTGTTTTGTGAATTTGTACAGGCGCTTTGATTTTAAGAAAAGCGCCTTTTAAAAATAAAGATGAATTGAATTGAGTTGAAAACAACTAACTCCTTTACTACTAAATGCCTTTTTAGAAATTCAACAGGAGAGTCCCCCTCCTCCCTCATGGGATTACACTAATATTTCCACCTATCTTAAAAGTAAGGAAACCAGCAGAATTAACTACTTCATATAGGCCAATGTCCGTATTAAACATGGACTACAAGTTATTTATGTCCATATGGGCACATTGACTAGAGGAACTGTTACCCTATCTGATTAATTCAGATCAATCTGGGTTCATTCGAGCCAGAGAAACCACAGATAATCTACGTAGAACGATCCATTTGTTGGACCTCTTAAATCAGAGACAGATACAGGTAGTGTTGCTCAGCCTCGACGCAGACAAAGCTTTTGATCGTGTCAGTTGGCCTTTTTTATGGGAAACTCTGCGCAAGTTTGGATTTCCTGGGGAGTTCTCTAGCTTCTAGCACGATACAGAGAATTTATACCTCTCTGAAGGCATATGTTAAAGTGAATGGACAGTTATCTTCAATGATACAGCTGGGAAGGGGAACTAAGTAGGGTTGCCCACTTCCCCCTTACTGTTTGCCATATACATTGAGCCACTGGCTGAAGCCAAAAGTCAACATCCTAATATTCAGGGGGTCACTTTAGTAGGGAGAGATTTTACTATATCATTATGTGCAGATGACGTGTTATTAACACTCCTAGAACCCGAAAGGTCCATTCCTGCTACTTTACAAGTGATAGATAAGTTTTCAGAAATAGCCAGATACAAAATAAGTATACAAAATACAGAGTTATTATCTTTAAATTTCACTCCCACTCAGTCTCTGAAGAACCAGATCCCTCTGAAATGGAGAAATAATAAGATTAAATATTTGGGTGTAAATATTCCCCAGAAACTGGAACATTTGGAACTGTTTAATTTAGAACCTCTATCAGTAGAGGTAGAGAATTTAGTCGGGAACTGGATACATCAGGTATTATCTTTTTCAGCTCGAATACAAGCTATTCGGGTGACCTTATTTCCTAAGATATTATATTATTTCCAGACTTTACCGATTATTCCATCACAATTCTACTTTGCATCCTGGGCTAGAATTTTTTCGAGGTTTGTATGGGCTGGGCAACAGCCAAGGGTCAGATGGTCTCTGTTACAGTTACCAGTGGCAAAGGGGGGTTGTAATCTTCCAAACCTTAGAGATTACCATAAGGCAGTAACTTGTAAAATAGTGATGACATGGCTGAATCGTCAGGTACAGAAACCATGGAAATTTATTGAATTTATACTAAATGATCTAGTAAACATCATCCCTATTATATTTGCTCCCCAAAATTATTATCCACAGTTACAAAACTTTACATTTGGAACCCGTTATATGTTAAAGGCTTGGTATGAGATAAGGGTGTCTACTACATTAACCGAAGTTTTCGGTTATTTTAAACTAATAGGTTCAGAAAGTGTATCTTTGGAGATGGGCGCTGTTCGGGTCCATCAAGAATGGCAGAAAAAAGGTCTGCTTTTGTTATATCAATACCTGGATGTGAATGAAGTACTGCCTTTTGCCACACTACAGGCAAAATATCAATTCCCCCATACACATCATTATATATATTTACAAATTCGGACATTTATACAGAAAGAATTAGCATTAAATATTCTGCCCTCTCTCATACCTATGTTGATGTCCCTTTTTAGGGATGCTATAGAAGGCAGGGAACAAATTCATTTAATTGGACAAATATATAAAGCAATAAGAGATTTTTGGAAGGAATCCACTAAGGATATCTTAGGGAGATGGAATAGAGAATTAGGGACTCAGATAACTAATGAGAAATGGTTGGAACTGGGGGCGCTGTTGAGCAGCCGTCTGGCAAGATGTACCCGAGAGGAGCTCCACACTTTAACTGGAAAAAAGTCCTAAAAATTGCCTAACAAGTCGAGGAAGTTAAAATCCAAGTACAGATTAGCACAGATAAAACCTTTCGGACTCTAACGACACCAATTTCAAGTATGGGAAGAACGCAAAAAAGCGACCAGCAGTGGACCGAAAACTCAATCTGCAGTAATAGACCAGGCCGCAACTGCACCGACCTCTAGTGGGTTAGAACCACCATGGAAGGCACTGCAATCAGCTATACAAGCCATCGATACAAAAGTAGAATCTATACTACAGAGATTTGCAGAGCAAGACATTAAAATTGAGGCAGCAAATAACAATGCCACGTCGGCGGAGAAAGTGGCCACTCAAGCGTTATCAACTACTTCTAAACTGATCCAGGAAAATGCCCAGCTACGCTACAGGCTTGAGGCATTGGAGAACGCTAATTGTGCCTCTCATGTTCGAATTGTGGGCCTTCCAGAGGGAGCCGAGGGAGCAGAGCTTATCACCTTTTTGAAAACTTGGCTTTCTGAGGTATTAAACCTTCCATCAGGAGTATTGGCTGATAGTTTTATGAAAGCTTTCAGAATAATGCCCCGGGCAGCTGGCCCACGTGGAGACTTACCGAGGGTGATTCTCTTGGTTACAGCTAGCTCTATGGTTCGGGACATGGTGTTGCAGGCTGCAAGATCTGCAGATGGACTGTCCTTCGAGGGGAATGTGGTGCATTTGTTTCCGGACCTTTCGTTTGCGATGAGGGCGAGACGAAAGAAGTTCGATTCAGTTCGAGCCAGACTCAAAGCATTGGGGGTTTCCCACTCGCTGTTGATGCCCCGCTAGACTCAGGATCCACTATGGGGGTCGTCTGTACCAGTTTAACGATCCGATGGAAGCGGGAAAAAAAGTCGAGGCCGTAAGTCGGGAGTTCCAGGCTTCGGAGGGTCATCGACCGGATGATTCAGACGAGGAAGACACCTGATGAGTTCTGAACTTAATCAGCCCTGAACTTAAATATAGTGCTTAAACATATTGAAGACTTGTTGATATAGATTGAAAGGGTGGGAGCTGCCTGTATGGGCACTTAACATGTTATGGTTTCATATTTTGGACTTGGGGACACATTAACACTGGCTGTTAAATTTAAAAACATCTTAAAATGACATTTTTTTGGGATTGTTCCCCAAAAGCCTTAGATGGCTGTAGCCTTTTTTTTTTAGACACATTGTGGTACAATAAAATAATGTGTATTTTCCCCCACCTCCTAGACAATTCTGTATAGGTTCCTGTTGAAACCTGCTGTACATTAGATGTATCTGTATTTCATTTGATGCCTTACAGATGGATGTAAACTTAACTTGTTGTTTAATCAAAACAATAAACATAAAGTTTTTAAAAAAAAAAGAAATGGTTGGAACCTATTCCTCACTCGATGAGAGTATCACAGTCATCATACTGGTCAGAATATACATGGAAATGTCGTAGTAGATATTTTTATACCCCTGACAAAATTGCTAAATTTGTATCTATGGGGCATGGCCTTTGTTGGAGAGAATGTGGAGAAAAAAATGGCAAATATAACACATATATCTTCCTGGACATAAGTCTCCACCACTCATTCACACTAGTGGGATTGGCGCCGGAGGCACTAAGACCCATCGGGAGCAAACTTTTTGCTGGAGGGTCGGCGCGAGAGACGGCGCCCGCGAGACTCGGCGCCCAGCGGCAGCAGCTCGAGCGGTAATGACCATCTCGGCGACGACCCTCCAACCGCCTCAGTTCCTTTTTTCCCGCCGTCGAGTGCGCTTCAGTGACGACGTCGCTCGCCTGTCGGGAGTCAAACTTCAAACTAGCGCATAGTTTTCAGTTTGTTTTTTTGTAACATTATCACGATAGTAGTATCGCTTAGTTTTATTCTATTTTTCGTAAAATTTTTCTAATATTTAAATTTAACTTACTTGAAGAAGTCTCGGCCTACTGGACGGAGTCGACCATGAGCAGGTCAGGTGACGGTAGGGAGACTTCGTATGAAAGCTGTTCAGTCAGCCGGGCTGGGTCCGGTCAGCCTCCTTCTCCTCAGCGGGGTTCCGACTACGGTCAGTCCGATGCCCGGGGGGATGGGCGGTCCCCTCGCCGGCATAAAAATAAACGGTCGCATTCTCGGCGCCGTTCGGCCTCGAGCTCTTCTTCGGCCCACAGGTCAAAAGAGAAGGCATCATCACGAGGTCGCCTTCTGGTATGTTCGCGCGCCGACGGTCGGTTATCGCCAAGGTTGCCGTTCTCTTCTTCGAGTCGCCAGCTTCGATAATCCTCGCTCCTGACATCGGAGCCCTCCCGCCTTATAGGTAGGGCTCCAGATGAGCAGTTTCATCAGTGGGCCGCTCTTATGGAGCGATGGGCTCGGAGGTTGGTTCTTCTGCCTGGTTGTTACCTCGGAGCCTCGGCTCCTCCGGCGATCAGGTAGGGCGGTTGACCTTCCTAGTCGCTCGGGCGCTTCGGTGCTAGCGACTCCGTGTTAGGTGTTCTTCCTCACATGGCTGCGGCGCAGGGGGCCTCACCGATGCCCTTATCTCCTGGTATTTTTCCTTCTCTTGTTTTCCAGGTTCCCGGGGCTTTTCCGGCGCCTTCTGCAGGGTCTGTGGCCGTGTCGGCGCCGTTTTCGGGGCCGCCGGAGCTTGCGGCGCCGCGTGGTCTCTCGGCGCCGTTGGTGGCGCCGCGTTATCTCGCGGCGCCGCGGTGGTTCCGTTGATCGGGCGGCGCCCGTTGGCGGCGTCGTCTGCGATGCCGTTCGAGCGTCGTCCCAGTGGCGCCCGTTCGGCGTCGTCCGTGGCGCCGTTGGCGCGCTGTGCGGCGCGGCGTCGTCCTTGGCGCCGCGGGCGTTCGCGAGGCAGCGTGCCTCTTGGCGCCGTGCGCCTCCTGTGCCGTCTTCAGCCCGTTTTGCCGTCTCGCGCGCAGCATGTAGGGACTCTCCTTGTTTTTCTGCCATTTCCTCCTCTCTAATTTCCTCCTTTCCTGTCCAAACAGTCCTTTCTGGACCATCAGGAGATGATGTTGAGCCTGACCCAGACCTTCGGGTTGGGTGATGAAGTGGAGGAAACAGGATCTTTCTTTCTACAGAGCCTGTGGTCGAGGACCTGTCCTTTAGTCTCTGTTGAAGAACCTGGGATCCACTCTTTCTCTCAGACTACAGACATCGATCCTGGGAAGATATTAAGACTCCAGTATCTTCATGCTTCGGAGATCCCTACGGATTTGACTCCTCCGATTCAGCCTTCCTTCGAGACGCTGTCTCAAATGGTATGGAATAACCCTGCTCTTATTCCCTCAGTGGCTAAATCCATTGATAAGAAGTATTCAGCTCCCAAGGATCGTCCCATTTTGGCATCCCAAGCCTTTATGGATCCTATTGTAGTCCTGGCAGAGAATGACAAGGTCGTTCTTCCTCAACTACTACAGCTCGACCTATTAACAAAGAGTCTCGTAAAGATTGATACATTAGGTAAGAGAGTCTTTGCTGCCTCCACTCTAAGTATGCGACAGCAGTTATCAAGGCTATTTTTCTCAGTATGAGTATATCCTGTGGCACTCTATGAAAAGAATGGTTGAAGCTCTTCCAGATTCGATTCCAAGTCAGAGCTTCTTTGACCGTTATTAGAGGTATTGAGTCCAATAACCAACAGGTCAAAGCCATGGATGCTTTCGACACTGCTTCTCGCTCAGCAGCCGCGGATTTGTACTCGCGCCATTCCTGGCCGCGCATTTCTGGCTTCACGAATGATGCTCAGCAGCAGGTGATGGCGCTGCCTTTGATGGCTCCTTTCTTTTTGGCCTCAGGTGGAGCAAGCCTTAGAGGCCACTCAGAAGACTAGATCGGCCATTAAGTTGGCCAGACCTCCCTGCCCCTCTCGGGGCATGTGAACAGACGTCAGTTTCATAGTCGCCAGTCCTTCGAGGCAGAGCAGGAAGCTTCCATAAAAGCCAACCTGCCCAACCTCAAAAGAAGACGCAGCAGAAAGCGCAGGGACCTAAAGCTCCCAGCGCTACCTTATGAGTCGTTGGCCCAAGTTCCATCCTCTCTGCCCGAGGTGGAACTTTCTCCTCCGGTGGGAGGTCGTCTGATGTACTTCTACAACCAGTGGAAGTCCATAACCTCAGACAAATGGGTTCTTCGGATAATTCGCGAGGGTTACTCTCTCAATTTCTTGGAACCCCCGATTGTCCTCCCATACGACAACCCAGGTTGTCGGCCTCAGTCAGATCTCCTCACCGGAGATCCAGGGCCTTCTGAACAACAGGGCAATAGAACTGGTGCCCCGCATCTCAAACACAGGGTTCTACTCCCATTACTTTCTGGTTCCAAAGAAATCTGGGGGGATGCGCCCCATTCTAGACCTCAGAAAGTTAAACAAATTCCTCCCCAGGGAGAAATTCAAGATGATTTCCCTAGGTACCCTGTTACCCTTGCTGCATCAGCACGACTGGCTGGCCTCTCTGGATATGCAGGATGCTTACCAGCATATCCTCGTCCACCCGACCCACCGCAAATTCCTCAGGTTTGTAGCTTTGGGTCAGCATTATCAGTTCAGAGTCCTGCCCTTTGGGCTATCCTCGGCGCCTCGAGTTTTACAAAGTGTTGTGCAGTTCTCGGCGCGCATCTCAGGAAAAGTCGGACTCGAGTGTTTCCCTACCTGGACGATTGGCTTCTAGAAGCCCTTCCGGCCAAGGGACTTTGGAAGCCGTCAAGCGACTTCTCGTCTTCTCACGTCCATGGAGTTCTGCTGAATTTGAAAAATCTCAACTGCAACCCTCCCAGAGGCTCCTTGTCATAGGGACGCTTCTAGACACCTCTTCAGCGAAGGCTTTCCTTCCAGAGGACAGAAGACTCGACATCCTTCAGTTATGGCCCGTTACATCAGGAGAACCAATCGTTACAGCTCTCTCGATGCAACGCATGTTGGGTCTCATGGCGCCCTCGGTCTTCACTGTCCTCTGGCCCGACTGCACATGAGAACCACCCAGTGGATGCTCTCCACTCAGTGGTCCCCGACCTCTCACCCCCAGTCTTATCCCATCAAGGTGACGGAGCCCCTTCGAAGGTCTCTCACCTGGTGGTCTCAAGAGAGCAATCTCCTGGAAGGATTCCCCTTTGCCCCCCCGGATCATCAGATCTCCATCACCACAGACGCATCGCTAATGGGATGGGGAGCTCACTGTCTCCCTCCACACTCAAGGTGTATGGACTCAGTTCGAAACTCATCTCCACATAAATGTCCTGGAGATGAGAGCGGTCCTCTATGCAATCCGAGCTCTGAAGGATGTCCTTTGTCACAAGAACATTCTCCTTCAAACGGACAACAAAGCAGTGATGTATTACATCAACAAGGGGTGCTCATTCTTATCCCTTTGTAGGGAAGCAATGAGGGTGTGGAGTGGTGCTTGGAGCACAAGTCTCTGATTCAAGCGGTTTATCTGCCAGGTATACAAAACGAGTCTAGCAGATCACCCCAGCAGAACGGAGGCAGACCCTCACGAGTGGTCTCTCGATCCAGCCGTAGCTCGGTCCCTGTTCAAAGAGTGGGGGACTCCAGACCTGGACCTTTTGCATCCCCACTCAACGCAAAACTGCCTCTTCTGCTCCAGAAATCCAGGGCCTGGCATTTTCTGTCAGGATGCGTTCAGGCTGCGGTGGACAAAAGCTTCTTTCGCCTTTCCACCACTTCCTCTAATCCAGAGAGTACTCCTCAAGTTCGAGTCTCAGGGACCAAGATGATTCTCATTGCTCCTTCCTGGCCTCGGCACTATGGTTCCTCTACTCAACAGTATGTTGGCAGCCTCCGAGACCACTTCCTTTGCAAATCAGTCTTCTGACTCAGGGTTCGTTGGTCCATCCCAACCTGAAATCACTTCACCTTCATGCTTGGCTCCTGAAGAGATAGAAGTGAACGGTTCAACGCCTCGTAGAGTCTCAGACATCCTTCTGGCTGCTCGAAGCCAGCCACCTAAAACGTACGCTCCAAATGGAAACGTTTTTCTCTGGTGTGCAAAATCCTTGGAATCCTTTTCCTGTCCCTCCTGGCAAGGTTCTGGAGTATCTTTTGGACCTATCAAACTTAGGTCTTCAATACTCCACAGTTAAAGTTCACCTTAGTGCCATCTCAGCTCCATGAGCCGGTTTCTTCCTTAACTCTGGCTCAGTTACCTATGGTGAAGAGATTTCTTAGGATTCTCCATACCAGACCCCTGTTAAGCGTCCAGTTGCAGCCTGGGACATTAACCTGGTGCTGGACATGCTCACTGGAAGCCTTTCAACCCTTAGCTACCTGTGAGTTAAAATTTCTACCTGGAAGACTGCCTTCTGGTGGCCATTACCTCAGCCCGCAGGGTCTCTGAGATACATGCACTGATTACGGACCCTCCTGTACTGTATTCCATAAGGACAAGGTAGTTCTCCGTACTCATCCTAAATTTCTTCCCAAGGTTGTGTCAGAATTCCATCTGAACCAACCTCTGGTACTTCCGCTTACTGCTAATTTCCAAAATGAAGGGAGCGAGCTCTTCATTCCTTGGATGTTAAGAGAGCTTGCGTGTTCTATTTAGATAGAACCAAGGATGTTCGCAAGACTCAGCAACTGTTCGTTTTTTCAGCGACACCGGCTGGGTCAACCTGTCGCTATTAGATGTATCTCTTCATGGTTAGTGGCATGCCTTCGTCATTGCTATTCCATGGCTCAAGTTAAATTAGAAGGTAGAGTGTGCGCTCACTCTACTAGGGCGGTCGGCATCCCTAGCGGAAATTGCAATGTTCCAATTGCAGATATATGCAACGCCGCTACCTGAGCCTACAGTGCATACTGCTAAACTATGCACTGGATGTTCATGCCAGGCGCATTCCCGATTCGGCAGAACTATCCTTAATGGGCTTCTATCTTAGACGCCAGTGAGCTCTGGCTTTCCTGCCGCCCTTTTGGGATTATCAGCTTGGTACTCCCACTAGTGTGAATAGTGGTGGAGACTTATGTCCAGGAAGATAGGAAAGATTACGTACCTACCGTAATTCTTGATCTTCTTGGACAGTCTCCACCACTCATTCACACGCCCACCCTCCATCCCCGAGCTCACGCTGTATTGGTCTTCACCCTCAAATCTTTAGGCCGTGAGGACTTCTTTTGTGACCCTTCTTACACGGGTCATCTGGACTATCTTATGTCCGTTTTTAATATTAGGTTTACCCTTTTCGTTGAATTAACTGCCTCCTTGGTAAAAAAGTACTGAGGCGGTTTGGAGGGTCGCCGCCGAGATGGTCATTACCGGCCGAGGCTAAACAAGGCGCCTGTGGTTCATGGGCTGTCACAATACCTCCAGCAAAAAAGTTTGCTCCCGATGGGTCTTAGTGCCTCCGGCGCCAATCCCACTAGTGTGAATGAGTGGTGGAGACTCGTCCAAGAAGATCAAGAATTACGGTAGGTACGTAATTTTCCTTTTTTGTGTTTGTCCAAAAGTTACCCAATACTGGTTAGATATGGAAAAGAGCATACAAAATAATGTGGGACCAGAAATTAAATTATCCAGTCAGATGATTCTGCTTTATATTGGGGAAGACGGAAAAGTTCCACCAAGTAGAAATAAGATATACCTGTACCTGGCAGCAGCTAAAAAGGTTATAACTCACCTATGGCAAACGGCTAAAGTACCCACCCTCTCTGATTGGCATTCATTGATGACTGAGATATACTATCTAGAGAGACTAGTAGCTTCTAGAGCTGGAAGGAAGTCACAATTTGAGCTCCAATGGATGCCATAGGTTTTCTATATCTCGCCGCTGGATGAAATATTTGTTCCCTGATAGAGCTATTTGAAAGTAACCAATTTTTGTAGGATATGAATTTTGATCTAGTGTCATTTGATATATAACAGAATGATGTTGTAGAAACATGAATTGCCAATGTGAAGAACATTTTATGGATTTTAAGACAAAAGAGCAATACTGTATAGATGTACTCCTGCTGTCATATATATAACTATATAAAAAACAATAAAAAATAAAGAATATTAAAAAAAAAAAAGGAGAATCAAATAAAATCATAACAAGGTCTAAACCAATACCTCGAACAATACAAATAAATAAACGTGGTGGATCTATTTATTTATAGACCCAGAGTTATGTGTATATTTAATTTTAATTCAATTTTAAGTTGCCAGAATTGGTTGTAAAATAGTTTCCAGGTTAGGTAGGGAATTAAGTCACTTATTATTTTCCTTTTCCAGACTATTTATTATATTACATAAAAAGATGGTCCCTTTATAATCTGGAGGCTATAGCACTAATAGTATAGGCATGCATTTTACAGTAATGTATCTAGACACTACATAATTGAGCACATTAATGTCATGTGATAACCCCTCATGAATAATATATGAACATAAGTTTTTTATATATTAAATGCATGCCTGTTAATAATAAGAAAAGAGAAAAGGGAGAGGCCCCTGTCCCAACACAAGCACCGGGGCTGTGGTAGTTGGCATGCTCTCTATGTCGCTACCTTCCTTATTAAAATAAATCGCATCAAGATTACTCCTGGAGTGCTGAATCTCATTTTTTGTCTCTCTACTGGTTTGCAACCTTTTGGAGCACCCTGGGCCCATTCCTGAGTGCAAATTCTACCTCTCACTTTATGAGATGAGGACAGCGCCTGATGGAGATGGTGACCTGGGCGAGGCATCGTGGATGGGATGAGATGGACCTGATGGCCAAATGGAGACCCTGATACAGCTTCTTCACTGGATGAGTGGGAGATGGATAGAGGCTGATTGATGTCGGAGAGAGGTGGAGTGCAGATGCCAGAAGCTACTCGAGAGATCCCACTCGGAGGATGTTAAGGAAGAATCGCTGGAGCAGGATCCATGGGCTCTGGAGGAGGAGGACCCCCTGATGGAGCATTTGCGACCTGCGTTTGTGGAGATCCCATTGTTGCCCATTTTTCCAGGCTGCTATTTGGTGGAGGACTGCGAACAAGAAGAGGAGACCCCAAGTAAGACTTTGAATGGCAATGTGATACTTGGGGAGAAGACTTCAAGCAACATGGAAGAAGCCATTTTGGCTGAAGGGGCTTTTGCATGTTTTAAACCTCCTCCTATGAAAAATTATTGTTCTAGGAGCGTGGATATGTTGTTCATCCACACTGTCTGGCATTGTCCCTTTCCCCTTTAAATCTTGCCGGAAGTCTTCAAGCTGGCTCCTCCCACCCACCCAGGTGGTAAATACCTTGGCTGTGCCCCATGAAGCCAGATCTTCCTTTCCGCTGGAAGATACAGGTTCCCTCGTGCTACTTTGCAAGTACCATAGGCCCTGGAGTCAAATCGACGGTTTTCGCGGCACTTACTCGCTGTAAAACTCGTCAGAGTTTACCATTCGGATCCGAACGCTTCGGATATGGAGGACAAGTCGTCCCCGGTTTCGCCGGGTGTCCTTGTGGACAAAATTCTCGCACCGATCCCCACCTCTCGTAAGGCTCACTGCCTAGGCGCCTGCATGATACTCGGCTTGCACCATCTGCTCCGGCCTTCCATCCCACCGCTCTGGAGGACCGCAAGGTGCACCTAAGCTGGGAGACCGAGCTCGCAATCCACCAGTGAAATCAAGGAGGCCAGGGTGGCTAAGCCATGCCACGTGGATCCGCCGAGCAGCTCGAACAGATGGCGGCTTTTGAAGAGGAAGCTGCCCAATCTTCAGCCAACTGAAGTTTCTTCGTGCCGCTCAACCTGGGCTCCACCTTCACAGGATCCTTCTGGGAGTTGTGCCAGTCTCTCCCTACCAAGGGTGTGGCACCGTCGGGCTCACACTCCTCCCAATCCAAGAAAAAGGATAAAGACCCCAAATCATCTTCTTCTAGCTGAAGAAGACATTCCTGGGACCGAGAGTGGTCCGGCACTCAGGAGCAGGCGGTCTCGGCCACGGTCGAGATCGCTTCCTCAGCTGCCGGCTTTTCGGACCTTCCTTCAGGCCAGGGCACCAAAGCCAAGGATACGGCAGAACCGGCTGAGATTTCTCTCGACCCGATCGAGCCGTTGTCGCCGACGCCTGTTGACGACTCCTTGGAGAGGACTCCCATTCTCTCCTTCCCCAATGAGGAGACTCGTCCTTCGGGCATCCCGATTGAGGGACAAGAGCTGGAATCTCAGTTCTCACCGAATCTGGCTTCTCCCGACCGACAGAGCCGACGCCGTCGGTCTCGATCAAGGAGTAGGACCCTGTCGGTCGGAAAACCGAGAAAGGGTCACAAACACTCCCGGAAGAGGCGCTGCCACCGTTCCTCATCCTCCTCGGACGAGGAGAGACTTAGACGGAAACTCCGTCGACGTTATGAGGACCTCATGTGGCAGCAACTCCTTTTGACTGGTCAAAAGCCATCTATTCCGGCTGTACTGGCCATTACTTGGCCCCAGCCACTTCGGCCTACGCCGACTCCTCGGTTCCGAGGACTCGGGTTCTCCTTCCGGTGGGACCAGTACGTATTTCTAGTAGGCCTGTTACGGGCTCCCCACCAACTCTGGTGGAACCACCACCCAAACAGCCTCAGGAAGGGGCTCCCTCTAAGGAGGATCGGCCAACTACGGGCTTGCCCCATAGGTTGTCCATTACAGTCACTCCTGATTGCCCTAGGTGCATCGAGGTGGACTTAGGTGGGAGACCCCTGTATCCGGATTCCTCGGATTCGGATACTACTGGCCTTCACTCACATGATGAGCTGTCAGTGACAGGCCTGGAGGAAGGTCCTTCTTCCTTCCAGGGCATCCTTCGACTCATTTCAGAGTCCACAGGTATGCCTTTGCAGCCCATTCAAAAGAAGGTGGAATATCCTCTCACGGATATTCTCAAGAGGGGGGATACCCCGACGGAGGTCTTCCCAGTGGCTGAAGCCATAGTTGGCCTGACACTGGAGCTTTGGCAGTGCCCTGCCTCTTGCCCGGCTCCGTCTGCCCGTATGGCCCGCAGGTACGCGGTGGCCATGGGGTCCTTGGCGTGCTTCACTGAGTATCCCTCGGCTGAGAGTCTTGTGACTGCCTCAATGTTTAGGCACATGGGCAGCTCTGCGGATACTGACCGCCCTCCAGACAAGGAGTCTAAAAATATGGACCACTCGGCCCGTAAGGTTTACGCGGCATCATCCCTAGGCCTTCATCAGGGTAGCTCAGCAGTGATTATGGCACACTTCTCTCATGCCCTTCTGGGGTCGCTTGATGAAGTCCTCCCTCATCTCCCAGCAGACATGCAGACCGCAGTCAAGCAGGTCCGGAACCAGGGCCGTGCTGTTGCTAAACAGCTCCAGACGGCCCTGGACATTGGTGATTCCTGTGCCCGTTCACTAGCTGCCGCAGTAGCCACTCACCGCAGGGCTTGGCTGAGGTTATCCTCTTTTCCTGCGGATACTCAGCACAAGCTAGCTGATGTGCCCTTCCTTGGCACCAACCTTTTTGGTATGGGAGTGGCAGGTCATCTACAGTGCATTGAGCAGTCTAATGCCACCTTTGATGCCACCTCTGCTAAGGGTTCTTTGGGCAAGAACCAGCAGAAGCACAAGAAGAAGTCCTTTTGGCATTTTTCCCCTATGGTTAGACAGCTCTCCTTCCAGGGAGGTCAGCAACAGCAGCAGGCGCAAGCTTGGCACCCTAGGCCCAAGCAAGGTCCCCAACAGCCCCGCAAAGGAGGCCAAGGTGCTGGTCCAGGTGCCTCCTCCTCCCAAGCCTGCACAGTGACGGGTGGTGGCCTCCCCACACCCGTCACGCCAGTTCTGGCTCCTCCCATGGGGGCCGGCTCCTCCACTTTCTTTCCACCTGGTCCGCTATCACTTCGGACAGGTGGGTTCTGGAAGTGGTCAGGCAGGGACTGCCTCTAGAGTTCGAGCAGTACCCCCCCAGCCGGGCCCGTGCCCCACGGGAGAAAAGGATCTCAGTTGGCGCTCAGTCGGCCCTTCAGGACGACATTGCTTAGCTCCTCCACAAGGAGGTGGTAGCTCCAGTGCCGGATCCTCCTACAGACCCAGGCTTCGTGTCCAGGTATTTCCTGGTGCCCAAGCGGACGGGGGGGGTTGGTGCCCCATCCTAGATCTCCACGACCTGAATCGATATCTCAGGTCTCGCACCTTCCGGATGGTAGCTCTGAACCAGATCATACCACCTCTGGAGCAAAACATGTGGTTCTGTTCACTGGATCTTCAGGACGCGTTCTACCACGTTCCCAATCCTTCCGTCCCATCAGTGGTTCCTCTGCTTCAGGGTCGAAGGGACATAGAAACATAGAAACATAGAAACATAGAAGTTGACGGCAGATAAGGACCGCAAGGCCCATCCAGTCTGCCCATTTCTTTTTCTACCTTATAAATGTGCCATCGGCCTTGCTATGTCAGTGACCTATCTATTCATAGTCATTTGTATTGCTCCCTATGCCTATCCCATGCCTGTTTGAAGCCCTGCACTGTATTCATAGCCACTACTTCTGTGGTAAGCCATTCCATGCATCTACCACCCTTTCTGTGAAAAAGAATTTCCTCACTCCCTTAATCGGCCTCCCTCTAATCTCATGCTGTGTCCTCTTGTCCTGCTATTTTTCTTATATTTAAACATGTTAGACTCTTTCACCTTGTTTATGCCCTTAAGGTGTTTAAATGTCTCGATCATATCACCTCTCCCTCCTTTGCTCAAGGGTATACATATTGAGCTCCGTTAATCTGTCCTCATATGTCTTCTGATGCAGTCCCTGCACCATTTTGGTTGCCCTTCTGGACTGCCTCAATTTGGTTAATGTCCTTGTGAAGGTGTGGCCTCCAATACTGCACGTAGTACTCCAGATGGGGCCAACCAATGTCTTGTACAGAGGATTATTACCTCCTCTTACGACTTGTGATACCCCTACTAATACACCCTAACACCCCCTAGCCTTACCTACTGCTTTAGAGGTCTGTTTGAATGATTTCAGGTCATCAGTGATGATGATGCCCAAGTCTCTTTCTTCCTTTGTGACTGCTAGCAACTCCTCCCAGCCTATAAGTGGCTTCAGGTTTTCTTCCTATGTGCATGATTTTGCACTTTGCATTAAACCCAGTTGCCACTCTTCTGACCATTCTGCTAGTTTATCCAGATCTCTTCTCATTCTGCCCACCCCATCTGGATCATCTACTCTGTTGCAGATCTTGGTGTCATCTGCAAACAGACAAGCCTTACCCTCTAGTCCATCTGCTAGGTCACTAATGAAGATGTTGAATAGGACTGGCCCCAGGACTGATCCCTGAGGTACCCCACTTGTGACTTGCATCTCTTCTGACTGTATACCATTTACCACCACTCTCTGTTTTCTGCCAGTCAACCAGTTTGCCACCCAGTTGACCAACTTTGACCCACCCGAGCCTACCTAGCTTATTTATCAATCTTCTATGTGGAACAGTGTCAAAAGTTTGCTGAAGTCAAGGTAGGCTACATCAACTGCTCCCCTTGGTCCACCACTCTGGTTACCCAGTCAAAGAAATCTATGAGATTAGTTTGACAGGACCTTCCTTTGTAAACCCATGCTGTCTTGGATCCTGTGCCCCTATGGATTCCAGGTGTTGCACTATCCTTTCCTTAAGGAGTGCTTCCATAATCTTGCCCACTACTGAGGTAAGACTGACCGTCTGTGTTCCCCGCCTCCTCCTGCTACCACTCTTGGAGTGGGATCACATGAGCCCTTCTCCAGTCTTCTGGGACCTCTCCTGTGCTCAGAGACTCACTAAACAATTCTGCTAATGGCTCTGCTAGTTCCTCCTTTAGCTCCTGGTACCCTGGGATTGCCATCAGGTCCCATTGCCTTATCCACCCTGAGCTTAGCAAGCTCTTGTAGGACCCTTTCTTTGTGAAGGGAGTAGTGCTCACCTCCTCCCCTGTGTCCATGATGCTGAGCTGTGGGCCCTGCCCTACCTTCTCTTCAGTGAATACTGAGCAAAAGTATCTATTTAGGATAGATGCCTTACAGGGTCCTCCTCCTCACATGCTCCTTTTCTCCATTGCTTAGCATACTTCTCTGGACTTTCTCCTTTCACTAATGTATCTATAGAAAGTCTTGTCACCTTCTTTTACTGTTTGTGCTAGTGTTTCCTCAGTTTGGGACTTTGCCTGCCTTACTGCCTTACCTGCTTCCCTTAGGCAGTTTGGTATGCCCCCTATCTTCATCCCGCTGTGTTCCTTTATATTTTCTGAAGGCCAGCCTTTGGCTCTGACCTTTTCTGCTACTGTATTTGAGAACCAAAGTGGTTTCCTTTTTTGCACTTCCTTTCTGTCTAACACAATGGGATGTTGCTTCAAGTATTGTATCCTTAATGCTTGCCCACTTTGCCTGTACCTCCTCACCTGTGTTTCTTTTGCCAGGGCTAGCTTAACTCTGTTGGCCATCTTATCAAAGTCAGCCCTCTGAAGTCCCATATTTTTGCCTTGGAATGGGATGATTTAGATGTAGTAGCCAAATTGAACCATACCATGTGATGGTCACTGGCCCCAGGTGACCTTCTACCTGGAGATCTGTGATCCTTCTTTGTTAGTCAGTACTAGATCTAGGATAGCCCTGTCTCTTGGTGGGTTGCTGTACCAGTTGTTTGAGGCCCTCCCCTGCAGGAATCCACTATGAGTCTAGTTCTGGCAGATGTTCCTGCTGGTATTGACCAATCTGTATCTGGCATGTTGAAGTCTCCCATTATCAGAACCTCCTTTAGCTGTCATGTTTTGTATATCTTCTAACAGTAATGTGTCTATGTCCTCCTCTGGTCTGGGGCCTGTAGACAACCCCAGTTCTTATGGCTGTCCCATTTCTGTTTCCAGGGTGACCCACAGTTCTTCTGGCTCTTATGTGTATTCTGAATTTCTGTAGCTTTGATATTTTCATTAACATACAGGGCCACCTCCCCTTTTGCACCTCGGTCTCTTCTGAACAATACATAGCCAGGTACTGAAGTCTCCCAAGTGTGGTTACTGGTAAACCACGTCTCACTACTTGCTACTATGTCCAGTTTAGCCTCTGACATTATTGCCTGCAGGTCTGGGATCTTATTTCCAGGCTGTGAGCATTTGTGTACATGATTTTCCATTGGCCAGATTTTGGTGTGTTAGTTGTTGGGTGAGGTTTGGCATACCCTGTGCATCGTATGGGAGACAAACCTTTTTTCTTACCTGGTGATGCAAATGAACGGCAAACACACTGAATTCCAGTTTGACCACTAGCTGAGGGGGAGGGTGTTCTTCCCATTCAACGATGGGGTGCTGCACCCTCTCCCATTTGCTAGTTTAAATATTCTGCAAAGACGTCAAACTTCTGCCCCAATGCACTGACTCCCTTTAGTCAGATGCAGTCCATCAAATTTAAAGAACTTCGCCTCCAGAACTGTTGCCAGTTCCCTACAAATCTGTGTCCTTTTCCTGGCACCAGTCCTTGAGCCATGTGTTTAGCCCCTATCTCCCTTCTCTGACCTTCCATCCATCTGCTCCTTCTCCCAGACTGGCAGGATCTCAGAGAAGGAGATGCTGGACGAAATAGATGATAGTTTGTCACCCAGCCTAGTCAGGTGTTCCTTGGTCTCCACAACTGACCGGCTGGCGAGATCATTAGTCCCTATGTGTACTAGGACATCAATGTTTTCTCCTGCTTTAGAACAATTTAGCAATGCGGTCAGTGTCTCTCCATGCTGATGTACCTGGAGACATCTGACCATCACCCTGGTTGGAGATGGGTATCAACTCCCCGAATCATGGAGTCTCCTATGATCAGAAGTTTTTTGGATTTCCTTTGTGCTTGTTTAGTTTTGGTTCCTGATTTGGGTGAGTATTGTTGTGCTAGCTCCTGTGCCGCAGTGTCCTGCTCTGCAGTGTCTTCTGCCTCTTTATTTGATTTCAGAGATAGAGGCAGATACCTGTTTGTAGTGTTTATATGGTTTTTGGAGGTAATGTGTTGGAGAGCAGAGAGTGATGGGGCACCTGATTTGCTCCTCCTAACCACCTGCCAACCTCCTGGACCAACTACCCTCTGCGTTGAGGTTTTCTGTTGGATGCTGGGGAAATGGCGGGTGGTTTTATAATGTATTTCTCTTCAATATGAAATTTGAGGCGTGCAATCTCTGCCCATGCTGCCCGAGCTGAGACCTAAGATCTCCAAAGGCTCAGCATGTAGGACAGTGTCCTAAATCCTGTAAGAATGTCCTTCTGAAAATTGTTCCACAGTACCTGCAGTTAATGAAATCCATTCCAAATAAGTTGCTGGGTTTGTAACCTAGTAGAGTAATTAGAAGGAAAAAATGCAAGTAATGGTTTAATTGTGTTTGTTTAACTTGTTATAACAAGTTAAATTACTAGTGCCCTGTAAATGAGATCACTTTTGTGGAGGCCCCACTGATCCGCCCCTTCCTGCTCTGCCACAGGAAATGTCACAACTGTGGTACCCTATAAATGGAGTGTAGCGTGGGTGGTTGGGATGGGGTGGGTGGCTGGGCCCTTCCCCTGCCTAAAAGAAGAACCACGGACGAAAGAACAAGGAGGTAAGAGCAGAAACAATCAGTCAACAACAAATGCAGTAACCCTGAAAGCTTAACCTAATGTTAGATAAAACTGTAAAACCTGTAAAGCACCACCTGTAATAATTTCAGAGAAGATATACCTTGTAAGAAACACTTTGCTCCAGAGAAAATAAAGCAGTAACAGAAGATATACCTTGCAAAAGACAATTTGAATCAGAAGATTACAGCAGTAATCTGTTAGCACACACCTGTAGGCACACCTTGTAATAATGCAGAAGAAGGTATACCAGCAACAACAATTTGAATCAGAGAAAAAATAAAGCAATGAAATGTTAGCAACAAACAGTAGCAATCCCTGTGAGTAAAAAATAAAAACACCACCACACAGTAAATCTGCTTAGCCAAACTAAGTCTTAATCCTTCTCCCTTGCTCTGGTAAGTTTCTCTACTCTGCCTTTCAAGCAGTCTTAGAAGGAAAGAGCTCAGGTGAAGCTAGGTGCCTTGGCCAGCAAACCAAGTCTTCTACCTGTACGAGTAGAGAGCCATGCTGTTCAGCCTGTCATCGGCCCCTCGGGTCTTCACCAAATGCATTGCAGTGGTGGCAGCCCATCTACGGCGTCAAGGGGTTCGTATTTACTCCTATCTAGACGATTGGCTCCTGGTGGGTTCCTCCCTACAGGAGGTGGAGAGGTCCAGGTACCTGACCCTCCGAACCTGCTCCCACCTGGGCCTCTGAATTAACGAGGCCAAGTCAGAACTCGTGCCCTCTCAAGTGATGGGCTTTATCGGGGCAGAGCTCGACTCTCGTCAAGCCAGAGCTCAACTCCCGGCGGACAGGGCGGAGGTTCTTTCCTCCTTTGCCCAGTCATTTCTGGTTGGGCATTTGCTCCCCGCCCAGGACTTCCTGCGCCTCCTGGGTTACATGGCGGTGTGCACCTCAGTGGTCCGTTGTGCCAGATTGCACATGCACCCCCTTCAATGGGAGCTGGCCGCCCAATGGTCTCAGTGTCAGGGTCTCTTCGACCAGCTGGTCACTGTCACCGAGAGGATGTGGGACGCTCTCCAATGGTGGACTGTCCTGAGTCATTTGCGGGAAGGGATCCCGTTCATCCACCCTGAGCCGACGGTCGTCCTTATGACCGATGCCTCTCTCATGGGCTGGGGAGCCCACATGGGGGACAACAGAGCTCACGGGTTCTGGACCCCCGAGGAGTCCCGATGCCACATCAACCTGTTGGAGCTCAGAGCAGTCAGACTGGCACTGTCAGTTTTTGCTCCTCAGCTCCGGGGTCAAGTGGTTCAAGTCCAGAAAGACATTACCACGACCATGTACTACCTCAACAAACAGGGCGGCACGCACTCCCGTCTGCTGTGCAGGGAGGTGCTCCGGATCTGGACCTTCGTCACTTGGCTGGAGACGGATCTCCTTGGCCATCCATGTGGCAGGAGTCTCGAACCAACTGGCGGATGCTCTGAGCCGCATAGGCCAGACGTCCCACGAGTGGTCTCTCCATCCAGAGGTAGCTTACAATCTGTTCTCCTGTTGGGGCAAACCGCTGGTGGACCTGTTCCGCTCCAGGAGAACACTACCTGCTGCGGCTGTACCATGCCCGCCCTCTCAGCAGGGCTCGCTGCAGGGGATGCCTTTCTCGAGGTCAGTGGACCCCAGGCCTCCTTTACGCCTTTCCCTCCATTTGCCTTGATCCCCAAGGTGTTACTCAAGGTGAGGAGGGACAGTGGTGATCCTGGTAGCCCCAGATTGGCCACGCCACCCTGGTATCCAGATCTCCTCACCCTCAGCTGCAGGACCCGGAGTGGCTTTGTACATGCCCAGACCTGATATCCTGAACCAGGGAAGGTCTTCCACTGACCTTCAATCCCTGCACCTCACAGCCTGGTTCCTGAGCGGCTAGAGTTCCGGGCTCTGGGTCTTTCCGAGGATGTCTACACCGTGGTGGAAGCATCTAGAAAGGAATCGACCAGGAAATGTTATGCCTTCAAATGGAAAAGGTTTTCCATTTGGTGTCAGGGAAAGAGCTTGGACCCCTTATCCTGCTCTGTGGCTAACATTCTAGACTACCTTTGTCCCTCTCCAAAGGGGTCTTCGGTCATCGACCCTTAGGGTGCACCTGGCAGCCATCTCTGCTTACCGGGCATGGGCCGGTCAGCCGACATTGGCACAGGAGACAGTGGTCGGGCACTTTTTCAAGGGCCTGGATCACATATCCCCTCCAGTGTGTGAACCTCCACCTCCATGGAATCTCTTGCTGGTTTTGGCAAAGCTCATGGGCAAGCCATTCGAACCCATGCACAAGTGTGAGCTCTTGCACTTGTCGTGGAAGACTGCCTTCCTGGTGGCTATCACATCAGCCAGAAGGACAGGGGAGCTCCAGGCGCTTTCAGTGGGCTCCCCTTATTTGGTCTTTCACAGGGACAAAGTTGTCCTGCACACCCACCCGAAATTCCTTCCGAAGGTGGTGTCAGAGTACCACCTTAACCAGGTGTTGACTCTGCTGGTATATTACCCTAACTACTCCTCAGATGCTGAGTACAGGCTCCATACTATGGACCTCAGATGTGCTCTCTCCTACTGTAAGGTGAGGACGGAGGAAATTCAGGGAGAGGTTCACCAGCTGTTTGTCACCTATGCTGAACCCGCTTCTGGCAGACCTGCAGCCAAGCGGACTATTACAAGATGGATCACATCATACATAAGTCTGTATTATGAGTTGATGGGCAAGGAGCCTCCCAGAGGGATAAGAGCTCATTCTACCCCCCATACTTCTGCATCGGTGGCTGCTTCCAGGGACATCCCTATCCAGGAAATCTGTCGGGTTGCTACCTGGAAGTCAGCAAACACCTTCATTACCCATTACCATATCCACCTTGAGTCACTCCGAGATGCTGGTTTTGGGGCCTCGGTTCTGCAATCTCTTTTTCCTAAGTAGGGGGTGTGCGCCTTGCCTCCCTCCTCCCGGAGAACTGCTAGGAGTCTGCCAGACAGTGTGGATGAACAACATATTCACGCTCCTAGAAGAACAGGTTACTCACCTGTAACAGTAGTTCTAGGAGTGGTATATGTTGTTCATCCACACGCACTCACCCGACCTGCTTGTTACATAAACCCATTTGCGGCTAGATTCATGTCATGGGGCGGAGCTGAGGTATTTACCACCTGGGTGGGTAGGAGGAGCCAGCTTGAAGACTTCCGGCAAGATTTAAAGGGGAAAGGGACAATGCCAGACAGTGTGGATGAATAACATATACCACTCATAGAACTACTGTTACAAGTGAGTAACCTGTTTTTCTCCTGATGTTGACAGGGAAAAGTTGCAGGTAGGGGATCCTGAAGTAACCCAGTTAAGGGAGTATATAAAAATTAAGGATGGGTGACAGGTTAATGGTGGCGTGGGGGACAGGTTATGGTGGTTTGAACTTACGAAGGAAGTTCTGTATCATATGAGGTACAACCCCGGGCGAAGCAAGTGGATGCCCAGTTAGTGGTGCCTGTGGCATATAGGAAAATTTTCATGGAGGATGTGCACTCCAGTCACTTGGGGCATCTGAGCCATGGGAAGGTTTTGGTTAGACTAACTCCTTATTTCTATTTGCCAGGCATGTATAGGCAGGTGGCAGCATACTGTAAGACCTGTTGTAAGGGCAAACAGATAGTGATCACAGGTAATGATGTGGGAGGAGTAACCTAGAGGGTGAAGGGCAAGAGATGGCACACTTGGAGGAGGGGGAGACTCCCACATAGAACAGGAGGGGCAAGGTGGTGGCCAACACCACTAGTAGTGTACAAGAGTTGATACGAAAACTAAGAGGTTATGGACAGGCTGTTAGGCATACGGCGTGCTATGTTACAAGCCTACCTTTAAATGTTTAGGTGAGGACAGAGCAAGGTAGTTCTCTCCCTTCCCCTCCCCTCGAAGGCAGTTCTACTGGGTGCTGGATGGTTCAGCCATTCAAGTGTATCAGGTCAGGGAAAGGCAGTAGATGGAATAAAACTGCCATTAGTGGTTGTTTCTCCTAAATGTATGTGATGATACTGTAGTCTACTAATGGGGAGACTCATTTCAGAATAATTTAAGATGCATCAGGGTATTTGTATTTTTATGAATAGGATACTTTACAAATGTTTTTTTTTAAAGGGACCCTGAAACGGAGCTTCAGGTGAGGATGGGCTGAAGCTCCACACCCTTGAGTTGAGATTTGGACAACCATAGGACGATTGCCCTCTTATGCAGGGGGATGTGTGACAGAATGACCCCTGTCATAGTGGACACCCCTGGGATAAATTGAAACCCCTTCCCCAGGCAGTTTATATGTTTTGTATAATGTCCAACATGCTGGTTGGCTGATTGTAAATTAAGTGCTGAAGTGCTTATAGTGCTTTCTGTGCATATTAACCTAATAACGAAACTAAGAGTACAGTTACAAAATGAGAGGGCTGTCTTAATATAAGAATAACAAAAACTTGTGTCTGCTTTTTCTAGATGTTAGCAGCCCTCCGCTAAGATGTATTTTGTAACAGACATCATAGAGTAATAGGACCCTGCAGGAGAGTTTAGGAGAGCACATAATGTTGTGATATCGTCTCTAACCTTTAACAGTGTTGTAAACAAGTTATGTAATGTGCTCCAGGTGACTGCCAAATAACTGTTCTCTATGGAGCAACAGTGGCCCCTAGTGGCTAGTTTTATGTTATGTCTGCGGTTAATCAAGAACCAGGGGAAATAGTTTTTCCAGCTTCTAGTGAGCTTATAAAATGCCCTACTTCAGTGCTGAGAGAGGATAGATGGGGTGGTCAGTTGGATACTGACTGAGGAAGGTGGAAGACCTCCTGGTAGTGTGTGCTTTCACACTGTTTGATTCATGCTAGGCTGAAGAAAAGCCTTAGAAATTGTTGAAGCTAAGCAGTTGTCTGATTTACCCTTTTGCTTTCTGTATATTTTACTTGATGAAAATAAAATGATAAACACAACCATGCGTTTTTTATGCACCTGACATTCTGGTCTGCCTGAAATTGTGTCATCCTAAACCCACACCCCGTTACATCCAGCAAATCAGATTCTGGAGTATTTGCTGTCCCTCTCAGATTCTGGTGGCAATACTCTTCCATTAAGGTGCACCTGGCTGCTATCTCAGCTTTCCATGTGCCTGTTGATGGCACTGTGGTGGCACAGATGGAGATGTCTGATACATTATTGAGAGGCATTTGTCACCTGAAGCCTCCCATTTGCAATCCAGTCCCACCTTGGGACTTAAATTTCGTGTTGGAGAACTTACTTTGGCTCTTTATGAGCTGTCCGTGACATGCAAGCTACGTTTCTGTCATGGAAAGTGTTATTTTTAGTTGCTATTACTTCTGTTTGGAAGATTTTTGAACTTCAGGCTCTGATGTATAAGTTTCCTGATTTGGTTTTCCCACAAAGACAGGGTGTCTTTGCATACCAGTCCTAAATTTTTACCAAAAGTGGTGTCTGAGTTTACCCTGAATCAAGCCATCCACCTGCCTGTGTATTACCCTGAGTATGCTAATCCAGGGAAGCATTGCTCCATACTTTGGATGTACATAGAATATGCATATATTTCGTTAATCGCACAATGGACTACAGGAAGTCCTCGCTGCTGTTTTGTTTCTTTCGCCCTTGGCAAAGAGGGCGTGCCTGTTTCTAAACAGTGCCTGTCCAAATGGTTGGCCAACTGTATTATCTTCTGTTACAGGAAGTATGGTAAGGATTGCTGTCCGTGGCCATTCTGCCAGAGGCATGGCCACTTCTTTTGCCTGTTTCTGGACTGTTTCAGCTGCTGACATCTGTGCCACTGCCACTTGGAGTACTGTCCAAACCTTCACTAAACCCTGCAGTCTGGACATTTCCTGTAGAAGAAGGGCAGGCTTTGGCCTAGCTGTGCTTCAAGGCCTTCTTTCCTAGACCTGTAAAGCATTCTTTCCTAGGCCTGTTGCCTCCAGCTCCCCAGACTGTCTCAATGTCAGAACTGCTTCGGACTCATTCCATAGGTGTGACTTGCTGCAAGAGATATTCGCGAAGAAGATAGTTCAAATCTTCCCCGAATCAGTCTTCACCATTTATCACAACATGGGTCTCAGCTGGAGGTGCAGTCCCCTCACGGTAGCTTTCAGCTTTAAGACTTTTGGAGTAAGGGAGCTGACGTGGATGGTGCCACTCACAAGGCAGATCTGTTATGTCGGACTTGTGGACTGGCCAGTAATCAATGCTGGCTCCCCCTGCTCCTCAGTTCTGTTTTTCCCGCCGTCGAGCCAGCATCTCATCGGAGCAGAGCACGAAAACTACTGCGTCTGTTCTGTCGCTGCCATTTTTTGCTCAGCGCTGTGTTATATTTTGACACCGTTTACCAGTTTGACACGTCCCTGTTTCCTTTTCTTTCTTTCCAGTACAGTGTTGAGTGCTGTTTTACGCTCTTTTTTGTTTTCGTTCTGTTAAGCTGATCATGTCCAGTCCGGGGCCTAAGAAAGTCACAAAGTCTATGGCAGGGTTTCCCCCATGTATGGGTGCCCGTGTGAAGCCCATGATCATCAGTGACTGTCATGACAGGTGTCTGACCTGCCTGGGCCCAAACCATGACATGGACGCGTGCAACGCATGTTTCTCTATGGACCTCCACAGCCTTCAGCTGTGTGCATTAAAGTTGAGGAGGGATCCCTCAACTTTTGGAGGATGGTGTTGCACCCAGGACATCAGGTCCCTAGGCTGTTTCCCTGAGCCCCTCCCCAGTACTATACATACCAAGGGAGAGCAGGCTGTTATCTAGATTCCAGATCTAGAATAAATAATAATAATACTAATAATAATAGATTCTTGTATGTCTTCGGTGTTGGCCAAGAAACCTTTGTACACAAGCAGGAGTGATAATAATAGTTTATTATACTACTTAAGCCAAGCATGTGACAGAGAAAATCACAAGGGAGATGGGTTTCTCACCACTTTCTTGAAGAATGTACATGATCTCCAGAATTTCTAAGATCTTCCCTTGTCAATCTTCACTATTCATTACTGCTGGGTGTAAGCCGGAGGTGCCACCCACTACGGGAGTTTTTTTTTTTTTGCAGGGAGGAGATGGTATCGGCCCTGGAAGCGGCCTTTTCAGTGGTGTCGGGCGGCCGTTAGGCACCACAGAATCCTCCTCCATCTGAGTTCTGTTTCTTTCACCATCGAGGCTACACCTGTTACGCGAGTGAGAAAAAGTTTGTTTCTGCGCCAGTAGGCCGCCTGTCATGTTTTCGATCTCCTTCATCCCGGTTCGATTTCCGACGCTGTTGAAACTGATAAGACCGTTTCATTTTATTTTCGATGGTGCCAGGAGCTTTCCTGTGTTTTAAATTTATTTCACGTCATGTCCGGTTCGGGAGTCAAGCGAAAGTCCAAAGTGGGCTGCGCCCCCATGTGTCTTCATATTTACTCCCTCTTTGCTTAACTCAGTAAATCCTGGAAAATCATTTCCAATAATCACAGTTACAGGTAACTTAGGTACTACCCCACTTTCATTTGGTGCAACACCCCATTAATAGTCAGAGTCACTTGGGTGGTGGCATAGTATTGAGTGTCCCCATGGATGCAGATGACACCAGTACCTGGTCCTTTTGGGCATTGCTTTCCCAGCACTTCAGTATGCACTAGGGTCTGTCTGCTTCTCGAATCTATAAGTCCCTTCACAATCTTATCTCCCACCTTCACATCTGTTAAGTACTTGCCCCAATTTGCTAAGGACAAATCTGCTCCAGTGTCACTATTCTTACTACGGCAGTTTCTTGCAAATTGATCTGGCTTATTACAGTTACAGCAAATGAAGTCTTTTAAGTAAATTTGTTACCCCACCAGAGTTCCATCAGACTCTTGGCGCTTAAATGGAAAAGAGTATCTACCGGTGCTTGGCTGTTACCCGCTGCTTGGCGTCTGTCTGGCCATTTGGTAGTCTTCAGCCAAAGAAACAGCCTTTTCCCCACTTTCTGGTTGGTGTTCTTTTACCCAAAGCTATACGTCTGTGGGTAGGATGTTAATGAAGTGTTCCATTACAAATGTTTCAGTGCTCTGTGGGAATGTTTTGCCCTCTGGTTGGAGCCATTTCATAAGGAGTTCTCTCAGTTGGGTGAAGGATTTCTCGAGGATTGTTGACCGAGCTGTACTTCAGAGACTGAAATCTCTACCAGTAGGTGTCTCATGAGATGTCATATCTTTTAAGGACCTCTCTTTTCACCAGGTCATAGTTTTGTGACTGTGCAGTGTCCATACATCTGTAGGCAAGCTGGGCATCACCTGTTAGTTAAGGTCAGGCCCATAAGGAGTCCTCCCCTCCAGTATCCCCCCAAGGAGCAGAAATCCTTCTCCCTCAGAGTTTTCCAGCTGCACTCTGACTCAGAACATGATGAATGGTGAAGATTGACTTGGGAAGATATGAAATTACATAGTCGCGTCATTTTTGATCTTCCCAAGTATATTCACCATTCATCACAACCCACCCGCCTCCCGGCTGTGGCCAGGCACTGTGTGATCTCCCTTTCTCTCCTCTCCTTTCTCTCTTGATCCTTCAAGGGTGAGTTAAAGGCGGTTGGTAAAACTTCAGGGCAAACTCTTCCTTCTTCATGCCATTTCGGCGTTTCTGCCTCCTTTTGACCTGGCCTAAGATATAGATTAAAAAAAAAAGAGAGAGAAGGTCTCAGGTTGCCTTTCTCTGCTTCTTCTTCTTTCTGCCCAAGGTCTCCTTCCTGTTTAAAAAGGGTCTTCATAGAGCGTTCAGATGGCTAGGTATGGCAGAGTTTTCCCTGGGTTCTCTCCACTTTTTATGAACCCCTTCTTTTTTGTTCTCCTCTTTGCATATATCATAAAAAAACAACAGAAGAAGAGAGAGCTTTCTAAGGGCTGATCCTGTGACTCCTTTCTTAAGGAGATCATTTAAGCTGTGATTCCCTTCACTATCCTTCTGCTACCTTACCCCCCCCCAAAGTTCTTACCCTCTCATGCCCAACCTTCGATCCAAAACCCCCAAAAAACAGGAGGAGAGATATTAAAGGAAACCTAACCCTCCAGTTTAGGTTTAGAAATAAAGCTGCTTTTTCTCCCATGGCAAAGTTGTTTAATTTTTAAGAGTCCGCTACTCGGAAGTATTGCGGACGCTTAGGTGGCTCCATTTGCTGTAAAGGTACGGCGCTGCACCATGCGCTTCAATGCTTTAACTGCCTGTATTCTGCTCCAGAAATTCAAAACTTGGCGTTTTCTTTCAGGATTCATTCAGGCTGCAGTGGACAAATCGCTTTCTGTATGCATTTCTTCCTCTTCCACTAGTTCAGAGGGTGCTGCTCAGTCTAGAGACTCGTGGAGGCAAAATGATTCTCATTGCACCGTACTGGCCTCGACAGATTTGGTTTCCCTTGATCAGCAAGTTGTCTGTGACCCCTGCGAGGCAGCTGCCTCCACGGATGTACGTTCTGACACAGGGATCCCTGGTCCATCCCAACCTGCGCATCCTTCACTTACACGCCTGGCTCCTGAAGAGATAGTGGTGAGCAAGTTTAAGGTCTCTCAGAGAATCTCAGAGATTCTTCTGGCTGCACATAAACCTTCCACTATGAAAACTTTTCCACTTGCTTCTGTTGCCTGCGCCCAGTAAGGGGAATGGGTGCGCTGTAAAGGGATTGCTACTCCCATATAAATCACAAATCCAGAAAGTTTTTAACAGTGCTACACTAACCTCACAAAAAGAGAAAACTTGACCACAGTTTCTTGAAGAAATTCTTTGTAGTTTATTCACCAATTGGACAAGTTATTTCAATACACCTCATACTTTGATATGCCAGTGTTTTGGCTCATGCCTTCCTTAGGGGGTGTGCCCCTGGTTATTCCACCTTACATTATTATAGAGTGTTGCCTCTGACATCACTACATTCAAAATAGTTTCTTCTGATCAGTGCTTTCCACGTGACATTTAAATGAAAAAACAACTTTGTTACTTTGGCCCAGATATTCAGACTGTACCGTGCAATGGCACAAGCCTGGGTGCAGTGCAACTGGGATGCGCCAGGGCCAGGACCAGGTGATATTCAATGGTGATGTGCCATGGCGCAGTACCGTTGAATATGGCAAGGTCAGCGCACATACTGTGCATGGCACAGTGGCACTGCACCGGCGCAAGCCAGAGATAGGGAGCACAGGGATGTACCAGCACAAGTGCAGTTGCGCTAAGCGCATCACCTGCGATATTCAGCCGGGGACATGCAGATGAGGCCATAATATATGTTAGGCGCAAATAGGGCCATTTGCATGTCATTATGGCCCCCATTTGCATGCCTTGCGCAGGGCAGCCCGGCGACTTGCGCATGGCATCCTGCACAGCATGATGTGGGCAGTAGGGATCCCGGTGCATCCTCGCCTTGAAGCCACGATCGCACAGTATGTGTTAAAAGATATATCCCTGGTAGTCTAGTGCCCCCCCCTCAGTCCCTGAGTACCCGATAAATAAAACACATGACCATCCCTGGTGGTCTAGTGGTCCCCCCTCTCACCCGATTCTCCGATCTATGTCATTATGACCCTCCCTGGTGGTCTAGTGGAACCCCTCCGCCCAGTGCCGCGATCGTGGTAAAACCCCGTAATGAAATGCCCTGGTGATATAGTGGCATCCCCACCCATCCCACCCACACAGATCCCCTTGCCCACCCCTGCCCCAATCATCGGCGGGCATCAGCATCCCACCTGTCAATAACAGGGTCAGTATGGGCATGTGTTAGAGTCTCCAGTGTGACTACTGATAGGCATATCATTAGACAGTCCCAAATCTGTGAATGACTTCTTTCACAGATTTGGGACTGTCTAGTACAGTATGCCCGGCAAGTCCATTGGTCCACACTGGGGACCAATGGGCGTACAGCCCATAGTGTACCTGTCTTCTCCCTTTATCTGATCCTCCCTCAGAGCCGCCTGAGGAATGAGGCCCTGTGGTCCCTTAGGGTAGGGTTCTCCTTCTTTCCTGTCTTCTCTTCGGCTTAGTCCTTATTTCAGTTTGTTTTCATTCCTTTTTCTATCCCGCGGCTCTCTTGCCTTGTTCTTATCTTTTCTAACCCTTTTTTTGCCTCTCTGGCTATACAGAACTGGGATGGAGGAGGAGTCTGCGATGTCTAATGGCCATCCTTCATGGTGCATCACGCTTGTGGGCGGTGCTGTCGGTGCCGACTCCTCCTCAAAAAAAAAAAAACCTCCAGTAGCAGGTGCGCACATCCGGCTTACATCTAACAGTAATGAATGGTGAAGATACAAGAGAAGATCAAGAATTACGATAGGTACATAATTTTCATTTCCCGCTGCTTCAGCAGCCTGCAGCAGAACCTCCGATTCCTCTACCTCTCTCTTACGATCTCCTGACCCAAGAGGGGGCACACTGGTACATCTGGGGCTAAAGTCCCTTCATCTACATGCGTGATACCTCAAGACATAGCTGCTTCTAGATATGGGGTTTCCTTAAGGGTAGCTCAAATTTTGGTAGAGGCACGAAAGCCATCTACCCGAACTAACTACACCATGAAGAGGAAGCTGTTCTCCATTTGGGCCACATCGAAAGATTTGTATCCTTTCTTGTCCCCCGCTCCCCAGGTCATGGGTAACTTCTACATCTCCCGGATCTGGGCTTGAGCTGTTTGTCACTGAAGGCGCATTTAGCAGCCGTCTCTGCCTGCCATGATCCAGTAGGAGGCAAGACCCTGCCTCAGTAAGAGGTTTCCAAAACATTCTTAAAAGGTATTTTGCATTTGAACCCCCGGTGTGTAACCCTGCTCCACTGTGGGACCTTAATTTTCTTTTAGAGGAATTGTCCTTAACTCCCTTCGAATCGGTAAGTACTTGTGACATGCGCTTTTTGTCTTGGAAAAAGCTCTTTTTAGTTACAGTTACCTCTGCTTGTAGAATTTCCAAGCTTCAGGCCCTGATGTTTAAGGTGCCTTATTTGAGTTTTCACACTGACCGGGTGGCTCTTCGCACAAATCCTAAGTTTCTTCCATAGGTTGTTTTGGAGACTACTCTTTTTTTTTTTTTAATACTTTATTTTTTTCATTTTATCATGTTCATAACAAACATTTCTCATATATCAGACAGTCCATCAAATCACAGTATTACCATTGGGAATAACATTAATTCCTTAATCAAAGGAGCTCTTTGCATCTACTATAAATTGATACAGCATTAGGGGTATTCCTATAGAAAATTTAAACCAGTATGATAAAGTTACTCTGTTTGTGCTGAGTATAGAACCCATGAGCTACATGGCATTTGTCAATGTTAATAAATTGTCCGGCAGTTCTAGTCCCAGAATTAGCCATGCCCCTTTTAAAAGAAAAAAAAGGGATAATGGTTCCATGTATCTACCTAAATGCAAGAGAGAAACATCTCTAAAGCAAAAAACATTTTAACAGCTCGATAATACCCCACTTAAACCTGGAGAAGATAACTAAATTACCTTTGCCTCTTTTATTCCTGACCCAAAATAAGATTAGGTAGTAAACAAAACTTGCATCCCCCATGAAAACTAAAACATTGTAGGTAGCTCAAATCCATTAACTTTCCATGAGAAGTCTACAGAAAGTCCGATCTTTTTATCTATTCGATTGAGCTAAAGTGCAATGAAAAGAAGTCGAAACAGTGCTGGGGCAATGCAAAATAGAGTTTCCATTCGGTAATAAGCAGTAACCTTCGGAATGCCTTCAAGGTATTGCCTCATCGTCGTCATCGTCAGTACCTTCGGTTCTTCTATGGGTTTCAGCTACCCTCCTATCTGCCCAATTTCCAGCCTCTGTAGGATCCGAGAATAGGTATACTTTGCTGTCGTGTACCACCCGAAGCCTAGCAGGGAAAATTATGGTGTGTGGAACTCCCAACCCTCTCAGGATGCGTCTAATTCCCTCAGATTTTTTCCAGCGTTGCCTGGTGGCATAACTGATATTGGGGAAGAAATGTACCTGGTGGTCATCTTGCTGTAAGGGAGCTGCTCTTCGAGCACATTTAAGAATTTTATCCCAGGCTGCTACACCCGAGGTCACCAACATTAGGGTTTGCAGTTCATCCGTATTCTGTGATCAGCCCTGCAGATTCACCCGGTATGCTTTCTTTACCTCCCAAGCTTCTTCCGAACTTCCTGGTGCTAATTTTTCAGTTAGCCAGTCCTGGATGTTAAGTATTGGGTGGTCGCCTTCGATACCTTCCGGTATACAGTCCTATAATATGAACATTTGCCACTCTTAATTGGTTTTTGAGGGTCTCCAGGCTTGTCTTAAGGTGTTGATTTTCTTTAAGCACGAGCGTAGTCGCGCCCTTAGAGGCATCAGCTTGCCTGTTTACATCTCGCAGGTCCCCTTTAATACCCCCTACTGCCGATTCCAAGATTGTGTCCCGTCCATTAAAGTCGTCAACTTTTTGACTTAAAACGGACATAGAAGATATTAGGGTCTGAAGTTTGTGACCCAATGTGGCGATGGTCTCTCCTGACTCAGGCCTCTCCTCTGAAACGGTGGCATCTTCAGGCCTCCCTGAAACTCCTGATCCCTTGCTTTTGCCAAGTCCACCTGGGAATTTATCCTTCTTAGGATTACCCATCTTAATGTTTTCAAGGGCGATCTTTATGATGGTGAGATCAAAAAAGCTGAGTAATGCTTCTTAATGGAGGATTTAGGCAGATTCCTCTCCAGGTTGTAAGAAGCCATGAATATTTGCTGCTTGTTGCTCGGGCTCAACAGCGCCCCCTCCGGAGACTACCCTTAATCAGTCTTTAGAGTTGCTGGTGTATTACCCCAAGCATTCTAATCGGGGGGAAGCCATACTGCATACGTTAGATGTTCACAGAATTTTATGTATTAAATGAACTGGATAAAAGATGTCAGAAAGACGGATCAACTTTTTGTTTCTTTCGCACCAAAGAGAGAGAGAGAGAGAGAGAGTGCGGCAGTTTCCAAACAATGCCTTTACAAATGGCTGGCAAACTGCATTATTTATTGTTACCAGAAGTATAGTAAAGGCCTTCTGGGGCAGGTAAAAAGACATTCTGCTAGGGGATGGCTGCTTCCACAGCCCATTAAAGAAATCTTTCTGCCATAGACATCTGCACGGCGGCTGATTGGAGTTCCAACCACGCTTTCACGAAACACTACAGTTTGGACATTGCCTCGAGGCGTAGGGCCAGTTTTGCACTAGCAGTCCTCCAGGGACTCCTGTCCTAACTATCTGGCTTTCTACTAGTATTATATTCCAGCCTTCCATGTTTTTTTCTTGTCCCTTAGACTCTTTACTGCTTGGGACTCAGTCCTACATGTGATTACCTACTGCAAGAGCCCTCTCGAAGTAAGATAGTACAGTTAAGTAGATTCTGTAACTGACAGTTGTTTCTAATGTTATTAACGTGCACTGAGCTCTTTCCCTGCCCATCTGTTTCCCTGTGGGGGTACCCAGTATATTGTACTCCTCCTGTTAACCCTCTATTCTTACCCCCCCCGAAGGTATGACTTACCCTATATTGTTTGCTTTATTGACAATGCCAGTATTATGCTGTTATCTACCTATCAATCTGTTATGCCTGATTTTCTTGTATGTTACCTCAACTCCACCTGATGTTCTTGTATGTACCTTGTAATCCTCCCAGGTCACACCTGAAAATAGGCACTTGGCTGTCTAGTGTGCCTACCTGGTTAACAAAAGCAAATAAACTTACCATAACAGTAGAGGCTCTTGCAGTAGGTAACATTTTCCCCACCCACCTTACCCCTCTTTAGTTAGTTCTCTTTCCAGAAAGCCCTATTTTTTTCAGGAGCCTCTTTCCAGTCTCCTGTCATGACTCTTGGAGGTCTCCGGTGGGAGAACTGGAGGGCGGACACGGGGATCGCCACTATATAGTGTCATGCTGACGTCGGTCACGTGACATTAGGTGGGCGATTCCCCGTCTAGACACTGCTAGCAAAAGTTTCCATGTGGTCCTGATGCCAGGGGGTGCAGTACTACAAATGATTACCTACTGCAAGAACCTCTCTCAAAGATCTACTGTTACAGTAAGTTCTTACGTAACTGTACTTTTCTAGTGATCCAGCACTGTGGAAGCGATTCTCAGAATGGTGTGCTAAGATCCACATAGACCCATTCCGGTGTCCTCCTGACAAAAAGTTGGAATATTTGTTAGATGTTTCGGATGCAGGCCTTCAATACTCGTCTGTAAAGGTACATCTCCGTGCAGTTTCTGCCTATTATGAGCCAGTCCAGAACATAACCCTGGCTCAACTACCTATGTTCAAAAAACACTCTCAAAAGTAGTGTGGGCCAGGCCTGCATCAATTCCCTCTGTCTGTCGGCAAATAGATAGTAAGTATACAGCTCCTAAAGACAGACCTATTTTGGCTTCCCAGCCCATTGCAGGTTACACTGTCATTCTGACTGAGAATGGCAAGGTCATTCTCCCTCAGGAGGTTACAGCACACCCCATCAATAAGGAATCTCGCAAGACAGACACAATGGGAAAGAGAGCTTTAGCTGCAGCTACCCTTAGTATGCGACTAGCTAGCTACCAAGAGCGCTTCCCCAAGTACGAGTATGCCCTCTGGACCTCTCTTAAGTCTCTCACGGAGACCTTGCCAGATTCAGACACTAAGCAGAAAATTCTTCAGACTATTACCCAACAGTCATCAGTTAAAGGCGGCTATGGATGCATATGACACTGCTTCCCGCTCAGCTGCCACAGGAGTCTACATCAATACCAGCCTAAATCTCCTCCCGATGACCCCAGTTTTCTGGAAGTCATGTGGCATATACAGGAGAATATGGGATGGGATACGGAGGCTGTGGATCCCGAATTCTTGCGTCTGGCCAGATGTCTACACCAAAAGGATCCCAAGCCGGTGATCATCCCCCCATTGGTGGACACCTTCCAGGACATCACCCTGGCTACCTGGAGGCATCCACATGCGTCCTCTGTGGTGCCCAAGAAGGCCAACCACTTATACCGGGCCCCCAAGGACCATTCTTACCTGGCCGAACACCCCACGGCAGACTCCATGGTCATATCAGCTGCGCATGATCGTTTGCAGAGGCTGAAGCACCTGACTATCCTAGCCGCCAGACAGGGATTCTAAGTAGCTGGATTCCTTAGGTCGCAGGGTGTACTCGTCTGCCACATGCAGCATTCGCAGTCTAAATTTTTTGACTCACATGGTCCAGTTCCAGAATGCCCTTTGGGACCAAGGATTGGACATCTTGCAGGGTGTTCCTGACTGCCCCCAAAGGGCAGAATTTGCTAAATTTTTACAGACAGGCTCTGATGTGGGTACCCATGTCCTCCGAGCCTCATACGACTCTGCGGACACCTTGGCGAGGGCGGCCGCTTCTGGAATTTGCCTTAGACACCACTCCTGGCTCCGGGTCTCAGAGTTCGACCCAGAGGTGCAGACTACACTTCTGGGCGCCCCTTTCAAAGGCTGTGTGCTCTTCGGAGAAGACACAGAAAAGGTTATTGGTAGACTGCAGGACTCTGGCAAAGCTGTCCGCATGGTGCAGTCTATGTACCGCCTGAAACAGGAACGTTTTCGTTGGCCCCATTTTCGTGGCAGAGGGGGACATCAGCCTCAGCAACCCTGTGCTCAGCCTAATGCACTGCGGGGTAGCTTTAGTCGACGAGGGAGTCACAGAGGTGCTGCCTCTACCTCCTCTAGACAGGCTAGACCTCCAGCCGCTGCCCTCCCACCCCTTCCTTACACCTGACTATGCAAACGACCATCCCCTCCCAGACTTGTTGTTGGGACAGAAGGTAGGAGGTTGTTTTTCTCTTTACGCCCAGGCGTGGAGAGAAGTGACCTCCGACCAGTGGGTCCTCGACTTCGTGGAGTTTGATCACTCCATAGAGTTCGAATCTCTGCCCCCGGACAGACCACCGCCCCTGTCTTATTACCCGAGAGACCACAGGGCTCCCATCAGACAGGAGATCCAGTCTCTTCTAGACAAGGATGCCATAGAACGCATCCTGGAGGCAGAAGTGGACTCTGGGTTTTACTCCCGCATCTTCCTGGTTCCCAAGAAGTCGGGGGACCTTCGGCCTATCTTGGATCTCAGCGACCTCAACCAATGGGTCTTTTATTGCAGATTCCGCATGGTGTCGCTTCCGAATCTCCTCCCCTTCCTTTCAGTGGGGGATTGGTTTGCATCTTTGGACATGCAAGATGCTTACCTTCATATTCCCATTTGCCACAGTCATCGGAGATTCCTGAGGTTCAAGTTCGAGGGTCGGGTGTATCAGTTCAAGGTCCTTCCTTTCGGCCTTTCCTCTGCTCCCAGAGTCTTCGCCATGTGCCTTGCTGTCGTCGCAGCAACTCTGAGCCAAAACTGCCACTTTCTGTTCCCCTATCTAGACGACTGGCTCCTCTTGGCCTTTTCTAGGTTTCGTCTTTGGGAAACTATCCTGGGCACACTCTACCTCTGTTGGCGTCTGGGGATCACTGTAAACCCAGAAAAGTGTAAGCCCTTCCCCTCTCTGCGTCTGCAGTTCATGGGCACTCTGTTGGATACCACCTTGGGGAAGGCCTTTCTCCCCTTCGACAGGGCGGAGCGTGTCAAGATGTTGGCAATCCAAAGCTGTTCCGCATCCGTCGTTCCCACCAGGTCCATTCTCAGGCTCCTAGGTCACATGGCAGCTGCCATAGTATCTGTCCCCTTCACCAGGCTTTGCATGCGCACCATTCAGTGGGCGCTCTGAGTCCAGTGGGACCAGACCAGGGACGACTTGGATTTGCCTGTCAGGATCTCGGAGCCAGTTTGTCGGGAACTCCACTGGTGGGTGTCTCCCCAGCATCTCTGCTGAGACAGCCCCACCCAGACACTCACCATGGATGCATCTGGGACAGGATGGGGTGCTCATCTGGGGACCCACATGACTCAAGAGCTGTGGTCCCCTTTAGAGGAGAACTCGCATGTCAACGTGCCCAAGCTCAGGGTGGTCCTGTACTCCCTACAGGCACTGGCCCCATTCCTTTTGCCCAGTCACCTTCTTGTTCAGATAGACAACACCTTGGTGGTGTTCTACATCAACAAGGAAGGAGGCACACACTCTTACCCCCTTTGTCGGGAGGCTATGAGAGTGTGGGAGAGAGCGTTGGAGCACCATCTCCATCTTTCAGCAGTCCATGTTCCAGAACGTGACTGCGGACGCTCTCAGCTGAGCAAAAGTGCTCTGTCACGAGTGGTCCTTGCTACAGTCCATAGCAGATGAACTCTTCACCAGGTGGGGGATGCCAGAGTTGGATCTCTTTGCATCTCAGTGCAACGCAAAACTGCCCAGTTTCTGCTCGCTCGATCCCGAGCCCAGAGCTTTCTGGCAAGACGCATTGTCCCTATCCTGGAACAGGAGGTTTCTTTATGCCTTCCCCCTCTTGCAGCAGGTCCTCCTCAAAGCCCAATCAGAGAGGGTAATCATGATCAGACAGATTTGGGTCCCTCTTCTCAGGCGTCTTCCGGTGGAGTCTCCATGGCCTCTCCCACTTCCGGGTCAGCTACTTTCACAGCAGCAAGGGACCTTAGTTCATCCCAATTTACGCTTCCTTCACCTGCATGCTTGGCCTCCCTTCGACTTAGCAAACCTTCGCTTTGGAGTATCTGATGAAATTGCCCAGATTTTGGTGGAGGCTTGGAAGCCCACTACCAGGGCCACTTACACAATGAAGTGGAAACAATCTTCCCTTGTCAATCTTCACCATTCATTACTTGGGTGTAAGCCGGAGGCGACCTGCCACGGGAGCTTTTTTTTTTTTTTTTTGGGGCTAGTTCTAACGGGTCACCAAGACCGACGTGATTAACGCCATGCGAGGGGCGGCCGTAGTAGCTACCCACCCTCCTCCATCTCAGTTCTGTTTCTCCCTGCCGTCGAGGCTGCACCTGCTACGCGGGTTGTGACAGTGAAAGCACGAGTTCAGATTATTTTTCCACCTGCTGTCTCAGTGTTACACTCACGCCATACCACGGTAAGACTGTTCCTTTCTATCTAGTAAGGCGTGGTGTTTTCCTACTGTTTTTGCCTAATTGTTTCGCTGCTATGTCCGGTTCCTGGAGCAAAGCTGCCAAGATGGGCCGCGCCTGATGCGCTCGGTGCTCCTGTGGCTGACATTTTCCTGCCTCGGACCGGCATGATGTGTGTTCGCTGCCTGGGACCCAACCATGACATGGATTCATGCGATGCCTGTTTCTCCATGGACCGCTAGGTCCTTGAAGTCCGCTGTTTGCTCGTCAAGGCCCCGCCAACCTTCGGGATGGCGTCGCCAAGGGATTCCCAGGTAAGGTCTCAGGCTCTTCCCCGGTCCTCCCGGCCTATACGGTCTGCAGAGGAGGGAGCTTCCTCCTCTTGCCAAGAGGAAGCTTCTTCGTGGTGTCGGGGAACGAGCGTCCCTTCCGGGCTGCGATGGTGACACCGCCGGCAGTCACCTCCTCGGAGGTGCAGGCTCTCTGAGTGTCGAGGCCCAGCGATTTCTGGCCGACACTGGTGGATTCCGACGCCGCCCGTCCGCGCTGCTGATCCTGGCGCGCGATCGGACGGCGCCATGGCGGGCGCGCCTGGCCTCCCGGGTGCTGGCGCGCTTATGGCCCGGTTCCCGCCTCCTCAAGGCACTGGTCGGCTCCGACGCCAGAGCAGTGTCGAGGCCTCGCTGGTGCCACAGGAGAGCTAGGCCGGGTCTGGCTGTCGCTGGTGCTCGGGGTTGACCGGGCGCTGCCTCTGGTACCGGTGTCACTAGCGTGCAAGCACACGGGACCCCGGGTGGCCAGTATGAGGTCCTGCTGGTCTCATCTCCTCGAAGCCGATGACTCAGATGTGGACCCATCCTGATACCCTCACCTCGGGTCGGGTCTCCTGTGGCACGAGGTGCCAGGCGGCGCAGTGGGCCCCTCCCACTGTCCCCCCTCCTGTCCTCCCTTGAGGGCTCTCCGGCTAGGGGTGGCCTTGAGTCCCAGGGGGGTGACGTGGTGGGGACTAAGGGAGAGGCTCTCCCTCCCAGGGGACCGGTGACAGCAGCCCTCCTGGGTGCTGTTGCTCCCTCTGGGGGGGCGGGAACGCTGCGGTCGAGGAGGAGGGCTCTCTCAGAGTCCGAGGGGTTGAGGGGCAGGGGGACGACTCGGTTATTGGCCACCCTGGTGGGTGGCTAGGAGCCGCAGTGCTGAACTCCCGCCTCTTCCTCCGGGCTCTAGAGTACCTCCGTGGCGTTGCTGTGGGCTGCCCTTCTGGATCCATGCAGTCCCTGCTCGCACAGGGAGGTTCCTCCTGGCTCTTCCAGGCTCCGCTTCCTCAGGGTTCCGCCATGCCTGGTTTGTTGTCCGGGACCCCGCCAGCTTGGGCTCCATTCCCGGATTTCAGAGTCTTGGCAGAGGTCAATTGCCTCCTCGTAGGTGCCCTCTCCCATATCTCTGCTCTCCACCACCCCGCCCCGGGCCATGTCGGGTCCCACGGGTCCTATATCCTGGGAGCAGTTCAGGGTTCTGCGGCGGCCTTCCCCTCATACGTTAGATGTATGCATGAGCGGGTCTTTCGACTCTCCCCACCGCCGCAGGAGTCCTCTGAGCATTCCAGCTCTCCATCATCCTTGTCTCCCTCCTCTGAGGGAGAGGAACCCCCTGCTCATCTCTCCTCCGACGCTGATTTCACTGAATATCAGCGATTCCTCTCGAGGATGGTGAGGGACCTTCGGATCTCTTACATAAGGAGAGACAATACCGAACGGGAGATGCGTGAATTCCTTGGAGAATTCAGTGCCCAGCACTTGGTGGTACCTTCCTGGCCTATCCCCTTCCAGGAGGCGTCTATCCGTTCCTGGCAGTTGCCAGCTGCCTCTTCTCCAGCCCAGGCTGATTGTCAGCGTAGGTATTGTGCCCCCTCGGAATCTCTAGGTACTCTCCCCAACCCCCCCCTCTGGCTTGGTCTACCTGGAGACTCTCTCCGGGCGCCGCTGCCTGGCGCACGACTGCCCACCGGACCCGGATTCTCTACAGTTCGACCGGTGGGGGCGAAGAGTGTTCTCTTCTTCGCGTGCGGTTGCTTGTATAGCATCTCATCAGGCTCACCACGCTGCCTACAATCGGCACCTGTGGTCGATGCTCTCTCAACTCCTAGCATCGATGCCTGATACGGAGCAAACCAGACAAGCTGTTGCCCTCTCCGCTATAGGCCTGGAGCTGGCAAGACACCAGGCAAGGGCATCTTACGACACCAGTGAGGTGGCTTCCAGGCTTGCGGGGACAGCGATTTGCATTAGGCGGACGGCATGGCTTTGCTTTCAAGGTTGTCACCCCTGGCCCGGGTAGGGTGATGCGCTCCGCCTTCTGGGGGACCCGTCTCTTTTCCTCCAGAGCTAGGAGACTTTTGCAGGGGCTTCCTCCGTCTCCACGTCCTCGGGAGGCACCTCCTAGCTTTTCTCCCACTTAGGCTTTTCTCTGAACTAGCCAGGGTCTTCCCCTTCTGTTTCTCACCAACAGGAGGCTGGGGGTCTTGTTCCTTCAGGGTTTTACCCCTTCTCCCCTCCAGGGGGAAGCGGGGCTTGGTACTCATCCAGGAAGTAATGAATGGTGAAGATTGACAAGGGAAGATATGAAAATTACGTACCTACCGTAATTCTTGATCTTCTCTTGTATCTTCACCATTCATTACTGATCCCACCCTCCTTCCCCTCAGTGGCCTCCTTCTGTGGTGTCTCCCCTTCCCGTCTCGTTCCTCTCTCTTATTGGCCTTATGCAAAAAAAAAAAAAAAGATTAAAAAAAAAAAAAAAATCTCTGTCCTTGCCATTTTCTTGAATGGTTTCCAGGAAATTCTTTACTCTAAGATTCTTGGGCATTTATTGCAGGAGTGCTATGTCGTGAGGGAGATGCATGTCTATAGCACCGCCATATTTTCAGGCGAGGCACTCCTTGGGACTCTGCTTAACCCTTTCTGTGCAGTTATTTAGTCCCAGAATCTTCTGCTAATCAATTACTAAGCCCTGGAAACCCTCCCCTTTTTTTCCAGAGTAAGAGGAACGAGTACGGTTATACCATTCTTTCTTTAAAGCTGAGGGAACTCTTTCGGACTGCTTAGGATGCAATCCCTTGCCTTCTCAGGTCATGTTTCCTCATAAGCCTGTGAGTCATGCTCTGTCTTGACCCCTTTTTCAAGAGCCCTTCATGGCATTGCTGCAGGAAAGATTTACAGCCGCTGGCATATCTTGCCAGCCTCAAGTCTCTATCTGCCTTGGCATAGCAAGTCCGATTGAGTCCCTCTATATTCCTTACAAACCGCCTTCAAAGGCTCAGTTTCTTTCTATACTCTTCTAGAGCAGCTCTTTCCAAGCTGCTTGGGAATCAGCTTTTTCCTAGCTGGGCGCTCTCCGGAACTAGGGTCTGCTCAATCAGTCCAGGAGCTCTCAACTAGGATAAAGGAACGTGGCATGTTGGGGTCCAAAGACTCTGCCCTCCTTGGTCTGTCTAGCTGGTTCGGTGAACCTTCTCTTCAGCACTACCAACAGGGATTCTTGCTCCCTTGTTAATTCGAGCCTTAAGCCTCTCAGCTAACAATGCTCGTTGGGCATTATTGCCTCCTCAACATGCCACTCTTTCTTCTTCTTCTTCTTCTTTCTTTCTGCTTTCTTCATCCTTTCTTTCTCCTTCCCTTTCTCCCTATCTGTTCCTCCTAGAGTCGCCCGGAAAGGAGGCCCTTCGATCCCTTAGGCAGGAATACTCTCCTCTGTCTGTTTTCCATCGGCTTATTCCTTTTCAGTTTATTTTCCTTCCTTTGCTATCCCTTGGCTATCTTGCCTCGCTTTCTTTTTCACAATATATTTTTGCCTCCGGCTCACAGAACTGAGATGGAGGAGGAGTCAGTAACTTTATCAACAGCCGCCTCGCGCATGCGCAATGCGTCGGTCCTCGAGGGCTGTCAAGAGCTGGCCCTTTTAAAAAAAAAAAAAAACTCCCATGGCGGGTGCGTGCCTCCGGCTTACACCCAAGAAGTAATGAATGGTGAAGATACAAGAGAAGATCAAGAATTACGGTAGGTACGTAATTTTCATTTTTTGTCTGTGGGCCACAACCAGGAGGCTTGACCCTCTGGTCTGTCCGGTTAACTTTGTTCTACAATACCTGCTATCCCTGTCGGAGTCAGGTCTCAGCTACTCCTCCATTAAAGTACACCTGGCCGCTGTTTCTGCCTACCATCACTGTATTCAGGACAGGACAGTGGCTCAATTGGAGGTGGTCAAAACATTCTTTAAGGGGACCTTGCATCTCCGTCCTCTGGTCCAGGACCCTGTTCCCCCTTGGGACTTGTTGGTTGTTCTGGAGAGGCTTATGCTTCCTCCCTTTGAACCAGCCATGAGTTGTGAGCTTTGCTACCTCTCTTGGAAGACTTTGCTTTTAGTAGCGGTCAACTCTGCTCAACGCATTTCTGAGCTGGTCTGTTATCCAGAGCATTCCAATAGGGGAGAAATGCTCTTGCACACCCTTGATGTGCATCGCACTCTGCGCTGTTACCTGTCCAGGACAAAGGGGGCCAGTCAATCGGACCAGCTTTTTGTATCCTCTGCGGATAGGTCCTTGGGGCGCCCAGTTGCCAAGCAAACACTCTCACATTGGTTGGTTAACTGTATATCTTTCTGCTATCAGCAGGGTAACAAACCCGTTCCAGGTGCAATTAGGGCGCATTCCAACAGAGCGATGGCTACTTCCTTCACATCTCTCAAGAGGGTGTCGGTGGCTGACATTTGAGCTGCTGCCATTTAGCACTCGGTGCACACTTTCATCAGGCTTTACAGCCTGGACATTGTTTCCAGGCGTCGGGCAGATTTTGGCCTGGCAATCCTCCAGGGCCTTATTTCCTGAGACGTCTCTCTTTCCTAAAGTGTCTCTGCCTCTCCTCCCCCCCACCTCTTGGTTGTTTTAAGTTTATACCGTGAGTGTGTCTTCTCTGCTGACTTCCCTTCCCAGGGGTTGTCTTAAGCTTATACCTCTGGGGACTGTGTCTGTTACTCTTTTCCCTGCCCTTTTTCCCCAGCGGTTGTCTTTAGTTTTATACTGCTTGGGAATCATATGTGTTACCTGCTGCAAGAGCTTCCTCTCGAAGTAAGATAGTATAGTTACGTAAGAACTTACCATAAAGGTAGATCTTCGTGAGAAGCTCTTGCAGCAGGTACGATCCCCCCCCCCCTTCCTCGGGAGTGAGCCTTTCTGCTCTGGGTCAAGTTCTGCTCCTGTCGCAGGCCTTACAGTAATAGAAGTTTTCTGTGAAATTTTCCTCCACAGCTGTTGTTGTTCGTTTTTGGCCTGTCTTTGGCGTGCAAGAACTGGGGCACATGGGGACTGCCTAAGCCTTTATACTACGTGACGTCAGGGATGGGGCCGACACCGGGTAGGTGGTCCCACGTCGGTACTGCTACAGAAAAAGAAATGCCGAGATCTGCTGCCAGGTGGCATCAGTCCTATATATGTGTTACCTGCTGCAAGAGCTTCTCTCGAAGATCTACTGTTACGGTAAGTTCTTACATTAACTGTACTTTATCCCCCCCCCCAACCCAGTAGTACCACACGTTAATGTTTCTTTGACAGTCAGGCAACAGCCGGCGTTGGTCCGGGCTGTTCGGAGGAAGGCCGACCGACTATATCATGTTCCCGATGGCAGACCTTATTTTGACTTCCACCCCAGGGCTGACCCCTCTGTGTTAACGGGTATTCAAACTGAGAATGGAGCGACCAGAAGTTAGGGTGACTTCCCGCCCGATAGGGAGTCTAAGCATTTGGACTTCATGGGGTGCAGTGTATACGGCTCTTCGACCCTGAGCTTGCGGGCCCAGAACTACCTCGCGCACATGCTGGTACATCAGCAGTCTCTTTTAGGGCAGGTAGGACACCTGCTCCAATCCCTGCCAGAGTCTTCGGCCCGATCTTAGCTAGAGCATCTCTTAGGTTCTGCCTCTAATGTAGGCTTTCACGCCCTCCATGTCTCATATGACACAGTGGATGCTGCCGCCTGCTGAATAGCTTCTGCTGTCTGTATTAGGTGCCATGCTTGGTTTGTCTGTCCGATTTGACCCAAGCAGTACAGGCTTCCATTTTGGAAGCCCCCTTCCGGGGCCCTGTGCTGCTCGGGGAGGACGTGCAAGCATTGCTGTCCACCCTGCAGGAGTCTGGAACAGTCCTTCGCACTGGTTCCTGTGGCCAACGGGGCGGGTCGCACCTGCCTCCAACCCACCATCCTGGGCAGTGACCGCAGCATCCTCAGCTCTCTGGGTCTCAGGGTAAATGGCAGGCCTCTTTGGTCTCAGCTACCCCGGCCATCAAGGCCCATAGGGCAGAGGCGCTGTTGGCGCCTTCTGCCTTTCTTAAACCCTGGTAACCCCCTTCCCCTTCATAGGGTTGGAGACTGGGGGAGAACGGAGCAATGAGGGTTCACCTCTTCCCTTTCTGGCTCCTTTCAGCTCCTGTTTCTCCATTGTTTTATGCTCTACAAGGGATGTCTCCTTATAGGGCATTAGCCCAGGGTTCCGCCTGGCGAGCGGGTGATCCAGGCTCCCTTTAGGTAAGGTAGTTTGACACCTTGCTCTTTTTGTTTCTGTAGTGTCAGATTCTGTGTTCCCTCCCCCCTGGCTATCGGGCCTTGAGTCCTTCCCAGATGCTTTCACAATCTGCCATTCTACGCCTCTGTTATGGCCTGGGCAGAGTCATACTACTACCAGCGTACAGGCCTCCTCCTTCAAACTCCCTTTTCCTGAGAGGGATGGCACCTCTCTAATTGAAGGTTAGGGCTTGGGTGGGTCTCTCTAGTCCTCCCAGTGTGCCCAGGCCGAGTGTTAGTTATCGAGTGTTCCTCCACGGAGCCACATCAGGGCCCAACGCAGGCCCATTACGCCCTCTCTTCAACCATTTCTTTGGGGCACGACTCAGCTACGAGATGGCAGATACCCACCACTCCTCGTGAAGGAGGGTGTGGTTGCTACATGAGCGATCTAAAAGGGGTTCTTCAAACACCATGAAGTCTTGCTATATTATGACAATTAGCAGTTAGCCACAGCACTTGAACTGCCCCGGAGAGGAAGGAGTTAACTCCAGGCTGACTGGAGTTCCAAGCGCGAGCGCTTTGCTGAAAGCTCTATCTGGCTAGTTTCAAACTGAAACTGTCAGATTCTTTACTCCGCTTCACTGAACAGTCGCCCCGAGATCTGCTCCTTCAGCTCGGTTCATTTCTCGTTCAAACGCAGTGTTTTTGGTCTGCTTTAACCGCAATAAGTATTTATTTTACGCATTTCGTTCAAAGCTCTATCTGGTAAACCGTAGTACAGGATTTTAAAGTCTGTGTGGAAATTAATTATCGGTTCGGTTTTGAACCGATCGGTTTGCTAAAAAACAATTTTAAATAATAGCTTGGGCTTTTAGAGTGCGGTTCCCGTTCTTATCGGTTCTAAAAACCTATCTCTTAAATTGGGTTTTTTCAAATACCCGTGACACGGTTAGGAACCGATAAGGGTGTCTTGCCTGGCACTGCCATAAAAGGGCAAGTTTTTTGGATAGGCTGGCATTATGTCTGAGAAACCCAAAAGAAAAACTGCCCATTGGTTTCAACACTGTGATGTTTGTGGGGAAGCCTTTGCAAGGCTGACCCACACACCACATGTGTTTATTGTCTGGGGCTGACCACCTCCTGTCAGACTGCCAGGTGTGTAAGAATTTCCCTGCAGCCACCCTGGAGAAAAGATTGGGCCGGCTCAGGGAATGAGAGGCCAAAAGTCCGCTGACCCGGATGGCCAGCCCGGTCCAGCACCCACTGGACCAGAGGGAGTGCCCTCTGACCAGGGCGAGACTTCCTCGGCCAAAAGGAAGGCTGGTTCTGAGGAACCAGTCCCAGTAAAAAAATCTAAGAAATCAGCAGGTCTGGAGTGCAAGATTGCCTCTCCAACTGCTGCAGAGATAGCTAAAGCCATACAGATTGTCCAGTCACTGTCTCAGGGACCGCCGAACCACCAACAGCTGGCAAAAGGTTGTTCGTTCGGTTCCAGTGGTTCAAGAGTATGATGTTGAGGAATTTTATGAACCACAGGAGGGGAGGAAGATTTTGATCATTATGTATGTGGCTGGGAGGGTCTGACGTGCCCATTGAACCGGACATTTCTCCAGACAGACCATTAGAATCTCCCCTATGCTGCCTGAGTCCCTTCTCATTTTATGTTTTACAAAAGGTTGCAGAAACCCTCCAGCTTCCCTTTGAAGAGGCTGTGGATGAGCAAGAGGAGCCTGATTATGTTGAGATGATGGATATCCCAGAGTCTAGGAGGTTGTCTATTCCTTTACATAAGTCATTTAGGAAGCAAACAACAAAAATTTTAAAAAATCCTCATTCTGTCCCTCCTGTAGATAAAAAAATGGACAGAAGGTATACTTTATCAGGCCCTGATACAGACTTCCTCACTGAGCAGTGTAGTCATGTAGGTGTGGTACAAGCTGCAGCCTGTGACAAGGCTAATATCCCACTGGCCTCACATCCTCCTGATAAGAATTCCAGGAAGATTGATGCCATGGCGAAAAAACAGTATATGGCAGCTTCTTTGGGACTCAGGCAGGCAAATTATATGGCTTATGTGGCTAGATATCAGAAATCTAGATGGGATACAGTGTTGCAGTTAGCCAAGCAGGCCCATGGCCAGCTGGCTAGTGAATTGGAACAGGTGGCTGCTGATGGCATTGAAGCCTCTAAAGTTCAACTTCATACTGTTGTAGACGTTAATGATGTTTCCTCTACGGTCATGGCCACTTCTGTAGCTTTCTGTAGGTTGGCATGGCTCAGGTGCACTAATCTGTCACAGGATACTCAGTGAAAGGCTATGGATTTTCCTGTGGTGGGAAATTCTCTGTTTGGAGAGCAAACGGAAAATTATATGAAAAAGATGGATGAATACAGAACTACCTACAAAAGTGCCCAGGCCAAGGAGGCGCATGCCACTCCACAGAGGCACACTCCCAGAGTAGAGGCAGGCCTTTCCACACGCCTTTTATCAATCCCAAGCCTCTCTGCTTTTGCACAGAGGGTTTTTTTCAGAGGCAGAGGTAGGCGGGGCGAGGTAAACCGCCCCCACCCCCAGCCTAAGGTTATTGCCAAGCAGGCACCCTGTGGGGTGCCCAGGGCCGATTCTCCTGTACCAGTTGGAGGCAGGTTGGCTTATTTCAGCCAGAACTGGGTGTCCCTAACCTGGACAAATGGGTTCTGGAGGTAGTAGTCAGGGTCTGGTTCTCAGCTTCAAACAGTTTCCAAAGATGAGAACCAGACATTTTCCACCTGCAAGCTCTTTAGAGGCCCTTGCTTTGGAAGCAGAGGTCTCTTCCTCCTAGACTGCAAAGCAGTGGAAGGGGTTCCTCCTTGTCACCAGGGCAAGGGGTGTACTCAGATACTTTCTTACACCAAAAGACAGGAGAATGGCGGCCCATTCTAGACTTAAGGTACCTGAACAAGCATCTTTTGAAACCAAAGTTCAAAATGTTAACTCTAGCAATGATTTTGTTTCCCTCAGGCCAGGGACTGGCTAGCCTCCCTGGACCTCAAGGATGCCTATTTTCATGTCCTGATCAGGCCTTCTCACCGAAAATACCTCAGGTTCGAACTGCCCTCAGGTCACTACCAGTTCAGAGCAATGCCCTTCGATCTTACCTCTGCTCCAAGGGTATTCACAAAATGTCTAGCTGTGGTAGTGGCTCATTTAAGAAGGCAAGGGGTTGCTGTGTTTCCCTACCTGGACGACTGGCTCATTGTGGGTCAGTCCCCAGATCAGGTAAAATCCCACTTGCAAGTCACCCAGCAGCTTCTCACTTCCTGGGATTCCTGCTGAATTTACAAAGTCAGTTCTAGAACCAGTTCAGGTACTAACTTTCATAGGTGCGAATTGGACACAAAGTTGGCCAGGCATTTCTCCCTCGGAAAGGGTAGAGAAGCTGATTGCCCTGGCATCCTCTTTCACCCTCGCGGGTCTCTCGACCAGCAAGGCACTTTCTGCAACTTCTAGGGCACATGGCTGCCTCCACAGCTGTAGTGCAAGGAGCAAGATTCCAGATGAGAGACATTCAGTTTCATTTGAGGGCCTATTGGTCCCAAAGGAGGGACCCCCTTACCAAATTGGTCCCAGTGACCCCAACTCTGATTCTAGCTCTTCAGTGGTGGCAGGATCAGAGCAATCTAAGACAAGGGGTCCCCTTCATTCCCATTTCTCATTCCCTCACCCTCACCACGGATGCCTCCTTGCTGGGGTGGTGGCCTATGGCGACCTTTCCACTCAGGGAGTGTGGTCCCCCAGGAATCTCTGCTCCACATCAACCTATTGGAACTCAGAGCTGTCTTTTTAGCTCTTCAGGTTTTCTCAGCATCTGTCCAGAACAAAGTAGTTCAGGTCAGGACAGACAATACCACAACAATGTGGTACATCAACAAGCAGGGGGGCACTCGGTCATCAGCCTTGTGCACCGAAGCAATGAAGTTGTGGTCTCTGGCTTACTCCCTGAACACCTCCCTAGTAGCAGTTCACCTTCCAGGGAAGGATAATGTCCTAGCGGATGCCCTCAGCAGGATTTCTCAGGTCATCACGAATGGTCTTTGAATCCCTAGTGCTGTGGCAGTCTTTGCCAGATGGGGCACTCCTCAGATAGATCTTTTCGCAGCCCCAGACAACCACCAACTTCCTCTGTTCTGTTGCAGGCCTCCAGTAATGGGCTCAGTCCCCCTGGACGCCTTTCTGTTGGATTGGGAAGGGAAGTTCCTGTATGCCTTTCCCCCCTTCCCCCTTCTCTTCAGGGTGTTAGTAAAAATCAGATCCCAGCCCTGCAAAGTGATTCTGATTGCACCAGACTGGGCCAGGCAACCCTGGTACCCACTGCTTCTGTCCCTGACAGTCCACCATCCCCTGGACCTTCCCAGGGTCCACAACCTGCTGACTTGTGCCAAGGGGAGAGTTTGGTATCCGGACCTCAAATCCCTCCACCTCAAGGCTTGGCTCTTGAGGAGTTAGAATTTGCTGATTTACACCTTTCTCAAGGTGTCCTTGATATTTTAAAGGCCTCTAGGAAGCCTTCCACTAGGGCCACTTATAATTCCAAATGGAAGAGGTTCTCCATCTGGTGTTCTGGGAAGCAAATTGTCCCAGAATCTGCTGATTTGCCCATTTTGCTGGACTACTTGGTCCATCTTAATTCCTTAGGCCTCAGGCCAGCTACCTTAAAGGTTCATCTGGCAGCTGTCTCTGCTTTTATATCAGCAGGAAAGCCTGTCTCCTTTCTTCTCACCCTGTGTTTTCCAAGTTTTTAAGGGGTTACTTCACACTAACCTCCTTTTCGGGACCCAGCCCTGCCTGGGACCTTAATGTTTGCATTGCTCAGTTAATGCAACCCCCTTTGAACCTCTGTCTTCAGCAGACCTTAAGTTCCTAACTTGGAAAACTGTTTCCTAGTGGCCATCACTTCTGCCAGGCCTTAAGTGAGTTACAAGCCCTGTCAGTGGAAAAGGATTTTATTTCTTTTCACAGAGATAAGGTAGTCCTCAGGACTAACAGAAAGTTTTACCTAAAGTGGTTTCAGATTTCCATCTTAACCAATCCATCTCCCTTCCAGTATTTTTCACTGAGCATTCTTCCTCGGGTGAGAGGAGATTGCACAGTTTGGACGTCAAAAGAGCTTTAAGCTACTATTTGGAACGCACCAAGGGTCACAGGTTCGAATCCCTCCAACTCTTCCTTACCTTTGGCGAGGTTGGCAAAGGGAAACCTGCCACTAAGAGGACAATTGCCAGGTGGATTGTCTCTTGTATCCAATTTTGCTACCAAAAACTAGGTAGAGAACCCCCCTCAGGACTGAGGGCCCATTCCACCAGGGGTACAGCTGCATCTCTAGCGGCTGCTAGAGATATTCCCATTCTGAAATCTGTCAGCTGCTACCTGGAAAACAGTTCACACCTTTACCAAGCATTACTCCCTGGATGTCCAGTCCAGAAGAGATGCTGGTTTGGCACAGCCGTGCTTCAGAGCCTGTTTCTAAGTAGGTTCTGGCCCTCCTCCATGGAGGTACTGCTGTGTATCTGTTAATTGTCATAATATAGCAAGACTTCATGGTGTTTGAAGAAAAAATTACTCACCTTAGTAATTGCTTTTCTTCTCATGGAGTCTTGCTATATTATGACCACCCCCCCAACCTGCCCCTCTCAGAACTTCTACTTGGGTAAGGGGTTGGCAAATTAGTGCAAGCACTGTGTCATGCCGTTATAGCTCTTTTTCCCCTTTCCCCTTTTCTTTAGGATTAGGAAGACTAGGTATTTCTGTTTTTGGTTGTATGTTTGGCCCCCCTCCTGGACTTCTGTCTTTGGGGAGGGGGGGCCTAATAGTGCTTGTTAGGGGTGATATTGTTGTTGTTGTTGTTTCTGTTATTGTTATTCTACTAGTAGGTAGCCATTTGGCTAGTGTAGGTTTTTTTCCACACAGACTTTTGCTTAGTGTTGGCTCCGTAAAGATCTGACAGTTTCAGTTTGAAACTAGCCAGATAGAGCTTTCAGCAAAGCGCTCGCGCTTGGAACTCCAGTCAGCCTGGAGTTAACTCCTTCTTCTCCGGGGCAGTTCAAGTGCTGTGGCTAACTGCTAATTGTCATAATATAGCAAGACTCCATGAGAAGAAAAACAATTACTAAGGTGAGTAATTTTTTCTTTTTCTCCTCGTATTTTAACAGAGGCCGTCCACTTGCCTGGTCGTGGCACCTTTCATCAGAGACATGTTGGGCACTTTCTCAATTCGACCCCTTTAGCACTCCCTTCTTTCCTTGGGGGTGGCTCCTTGGGGTTTTGCAGACTGGAGGCTCTTCGACTTTGGCCTTAGTCCGGTCTTCTCTACCTGGTCAGGGTCCCCTTGGGTCTCCCCAACCACTCTGTGATGGGAGATGCTTCGCATGCTCATGGGACTCTCCTACCCCTGGTCTCCTTGGTCACTCCTAAGGTGTGCTGGTAGGCATGCAGGTGCCCTGAAGCCTCTCTCGGGTATGGGACACCTCGTTCGGGTCCTCTTACCTCGGGAACGGATGGTTTAGGTCTTAGGCCCTATGGTTTGGCTGTTGTCTACCTGCCTTTCCAGTGCCGGGTGCCCAGGGCAGTCTGCCCAATCATCCCTATGATTTGTTGGGATACTGTCTTGACAGCCTCTCCCCCCCGTCTGTTTTTGACAGGTTCCCTGGCCTACCTCATTCTGGCGTTGTGGGGTAGCCCTGTCTTTGGCTCTGGCTCTTGCTCATCAGAAGTGTTCCTATGTTGTCTGCCATGAGGTGGACGACAGCGAGACCCATCGCCGGGAGGCGTGGCTTTGGTCTCTGTTAACCTCTCCTGGGTCCTCACCTGTCAGCCCTGGTAGGGAAGCATCCTACCTTTTGTCTAGCTCTGTTCCCCAGGACCCCCCTTTTCTTCCCTTGTAGGGGGGTGGGACTGTAGGTCTTTTTCAGGGACCCCGCTCCTTGGGAAGGGTTGGAGATGAGAGGGATGCATTTTGCTTCGCTCAGTCATCAGGGGGTTCCTTCCTGACTGTTCTCGGCCCCTTGCCTTCACTAGGCGGATGAGGGTCAGGTCTTACTGGGGTCTCCCAACAACTTTCTGGTGAAAGGCCCCTTTCTTTGATGGTTCCTTTCTCTCTGGAATGGGACTTCCAGCTGGAAAGACCCCTCTACCCTATAGTGTCCTAGGTCCTGGAGGAAGAGGCCTTTGTTCCCCTGTTTTATTGAGCCCTTTTTGGCTTTGTGCCCCCTTTTCTCAGTTACTACCTCACTTAGGGTCACACATCCCTTCCTTTCAGAAGCGAGAGGTACCTTCCCAGGTGATCTGTTCTGATGTTTCCTGTCCAAGGCCTTGACTCTTCCCTCTGGTAGGATGGGCTCCTGCTGGGGCTTCATAGTTCTTGGGACCCAGCCATATGGCATCCTTGGGTCTTGGGTTTTTCCTCGGCCCATGAAAGGAGTCAGTTCCGCTTCAGTATGTGACTGGCTTCGGGGGACATTTCCTTGTCCCGGTTCCATTCTTTGGTTGTTTGTATCCTCGGAGGGACTGGGTAGAATTGTTTCCTTGGAGGAGGCTAGGCTGCATATTCGGCAGCTCTTAGATCAGGATGCTCTTGGCTGTCCTGACCCTTAGCCCTTTTACACTTTGCCCCATTTTATCTTTAGAAAGGGCCTTCTGACTGCTACCCTCTTCTTCAGAGAACTAGGTTTGGGCTAAGGGCCTTCTTGGGCCTCCTTTTCCTCTCTGCATACTGCAGTGAACTTTCCTCCTTCCAGGAGTCTTTACCTTCTTGTGGCACTGCTTGGGACTCAGTCCTAACAGTGTTGCTTACTGCAGGAGCCCCCTTGAAGTAAGATAGTGCAGTTACATAAGAATTTACCGTAACAGTAGATCTTGGAGAGGAGCTCTCCCCTACTCTGTTTTCCATCTTGGCCTTTCTTGGCTCCAGGAGACCTCTCTCCTGTCAGACCTTCTCACTGGGTCTCCAGCGGGAGAACTGAGGTGGGCATGGGGGACTGCCACTCTTATGCTAGTGCAGATGACAACGTGCCAACGTCAGCAGATGGTCCCCGTTGTAGACTGCTGGCTAGAAATGTTTCCGTGTGGTCCTGGCACCTGACTTGGTCCTAACGGTGTTGCCTACTACAAGAGTTCCTCTCGAAGATCTTCTATTACGGTAAATTCTTATGTAACTGCACTGTCTCGCGGAGCACCTCCGAAAACTGGGACTCCAAGTCTTTACCTCTCTGGACGACTAGTTACTAGCCAGCCTGTCCAAGCATGGGACGGAACACGCAGTGACCATAGCAGCTCAGTTTCTGATCCCCATGGGAGTCTGATTGAATTTAGAGAAGTCCTAACTTCAACCTTCTCAGCAGCTTTTCTTCATTGGAGCCCTCTTAGACCACCACCAAGGCGAGGACTTTTCTCCCAGAAGTCAGAAGGAAAAGCATCCTTCAGATGTCTCATTTCATCATGGAGAACAAGTTTGTTTGGGCTCGCTTCATGCAGCAGATGTTAGGTCTCGTAACCTCCTCTTTCTTCTCAGTGCCTCTAGCACATCTGCACATGAGTACGACTCAGTGGATGCTCAGCACACAGTGGTCCCCGAGGACACATCCTCAGTCTTACCCCATCAAAGTGATGAAGCCTCTGCTTCGATCACTGGCATGGTGCACGCAGGAGGACAGCCACCTCCAAGATCTCCCCTTCTCTCCCCAAATGCCTCAGGTAACCCTCACCATGGACGTCTCTCTGTTAGGATGAGGAGCTCACTGTCAGGGCCATCACACTCAGGGAGTCTGGAGCCCTACAGAGTACCATCTCTACATTATTGTTTTGGAGATGAGAGCAGTCCTGTATGCCCTCTGGGTCCTGGTAGACATTGTCTGCCACAAGGTCATCCTCCTTCAGATGGACAACAAGTCTGTCATGTACTACATCAACAAGCAAGGGGGAGCACACTCTTATCCTGTCTGCTGGGAGGCAGTGAGAGTGTGGCAATGGTGCCTGAAGCAGGGCACTCTGATCCAAGCGATTTATCTGCCAGGGGCTCAGAACAGTCTGGTGGACAAGCTCAGCCGGACAGAGGCAGATCCTCATGAGTGGTCATTGGCACCAGATGTTGTGCAGTGTTTCTTCGACAAGTAAGGAATCCCAGAGGTGGACTTTAGTGCATCCCCACTCAATGCCAGACTGTCTCGTTTCTGCTCCAGAAATCCAGAACGTGGTATTCAGGCTGCAGTGGACGAATTGCTTTCTGCACGCATTTCCTCCTATCCCTGTAGTTCAGGAGGTACTGCTGAAGCTGGAGGCACATGGGGGCAAACTGATATTAATTGCTTCATGCTGACCTCGGAAGATATTTGTATGTTTTCTGCCCAGGACCGTCTTGCAGATGAGCCTGCTCAAGGATGAATTGCCTGGTTAAATAAAGTTTTTGATTGCTTGATTGATATGGTTTCCACTGCTCAGCAATTTGGCAGTTGCCCCTCCAAGACCCTTTCCCCTTCAGAGAGATCTTCTAATGCAGGGGTCCCTGGTTCATCCCAGCCTGTGCTCCCTTCATTTCCACACCTGGCTCCTGAAGAGATAGAAGTGAACAGGTACAAGGTGTCCCAGAGGGACTCTGAGATTCTCCTAGGTGCTCGTAAGCCCTCTACCAGAAAGACTTACGCAATCAAATGGAGACGTTTTTCTGAATGGTGCTCCAGATCCTATATAGAATCATTCCAATGCCCACTGGAGAAGGTTTTTGAGTGTCTCCTAGACCTTTCTGATGCAGGATTGCAGTAGTCTTCAGTTAACGCATTTGTGCTGTGTGTCAGCATACCACAAGCCAGTTCAGAACCTCGATGTAGTTTAACTGCCACTTTTTAAGAGGTTCTTGAAGGGCATTTGCACACAAAGCCCCCAATCAGGAAACCTGACACTGCTTGGGATCTCAGTCTTGTGCTGGTCATGCTCATCCAGGAGGCATTTGTACCCCTGACTACATGTGACCTCAAAATCCTAACCTGGAAACTTGAGTTTTTGGTGGCCATCTCACCTCTGCCAGCAGGGTCTCTGAGATACATGCCTTGGTCACAGATCTTCCATATTCTGTCTTCCATTGGGAGAAGGTGGTACTTCGCACACACTCCCAAGCTTTTTTTTTTTTTTGTATTATATTTTTATTATTTTTAAGTTAATAGTATACAGATAGAGTATATAGTACAAAAAAAATATGAAATTCATGCACATGCCATCACAATTATAGGGCATACAAGTCTCGTACAGGCAGGAGATAGGGTAAAAAGTTACAGAGTTCATTAAACTAGATATTTTCATTCTGATTACTATTATCAGCCCAAAAAGATCTTATTCATGGCCAAGGTCACTGTCAGTTTGCCGTTAGTCCCCCATTCCCTGGCATGACAAACTAATACTCCCCATCCCTCCTACATAAAGCCATGATGAGCATGTGCATTGAAAAATAAGAAAGTACCATTTCATTGCAGTATAACATTATAAGTCATTCAATGTATTAGAAAACAGTAGTAAAAACATTCTGCTAGTTTCAACAGGACAAAATCTCTCAAAAAGTAACTTTACCTAATAATCTTACTATTTAAGGCTACTAAAGGCGTGCTACCTGAATCTGTTAACTATTGATGGCATGCTCTGTGACTTTTTTACTCGGGGCTCTCCCGATGCATAATTGCAGCCCCGTATGCCTGCAAAGCTCAATCAGAATTTCATCCCCTCCGTCAGTATCTGAGCCTCCACAGGAGTCAAGAATACCAGAAACTTATTCAATGAGGAATCATTCCTCTCTCCCTTTAAGGGCACATGTGAGTCTGTCCATAGCTAGTGTTGTCAGCAGCAGATTTTTCTACAGTGCCATAGTGGTGGCTACGCAGGACACCTAGGTGTTCAGTATGACCTTTCTGGCTTATTCTTACCCATCTAGGGTACAAGCCCCACTCCTCATTCTGTTCTATCCCAAACAAAAGGGACAAAGGGGAGAATTCAGTCTCCTTCCCCCAGATAGCTGCGATGTCCTCTGCTGCATCCTTCCAGTAAGTTCTAAGGACTGAACACTCCCAAAAATAGTGAAAGTAAGTGCCTCTGGCTACTGAGCATCAGCCACACATCGGGGATACACCGGGGCAGAATTTGTGAACCATGCTAGTGGGGTAATATAACCTATGAATGAATTTGTCTTGTGTCTCCTTGAATCTGTTACATAGCAACAGTCCTATGTGAAAATTAACTATAGTTTTCCAATTCTCCTCCAAAATGGGCTAGCCCAAATTTATTTCCCATTTTGCCTTAGTTTGCCCTGTTAGATCCGGGAAGAGTACTCTATCATGTTTAACTGCTGTACCAGTTAAGCCCTGTTCTTGCATTCTGGCCCGAAGTATTTCCTGTTCCACCTATGTCAGTGAAGAAGTATCCATTGGCATTCTATGCAAATCCCCACCGAAGTTTCTTATCTGTAAGAATTTATGAAAGTGTGAGGCTGGCAGCCCCAGACACTCCTTAATTGTGTTGAAGGAATATATGCCCTCCCAATTGTATAGATCCCCTATATATCTGACCTCCCTTTCTTCCCATAATTTAAAACCAGAATCTTCCAGTCCTGGAAGAAATTCAGGATTCCGTGCTATTGGTATGAGAAGGGTATTTTCCCCCTCCACCACTCTCCTTCTCTTTAATACTAGACCAGGCCTCTAAAGCGCTGGTTATTGGGCTAACTGCACAATCGAGCAGACTTGATAGACCGTAAGGCCTGCTTCTGTTGGCATTTTCATATATTTTTTTTAAATTTAGTCTTTTTATTTAATTTATAAATGCAACAATTTTACAGGCAACAATACATCACTTATTAATACCAGTTGATAACATCATAATACATTACATGTATATGTGTAGCAGTCAGATTAGGGGAAAATAAATTAACATCTTATTACTTCAGTATCCAGAGAATCATAATTACTTATTTTAAGTTCAGTCTGTGATCCATTCAGATCAAATCAGGCATAACACGGTGAGCCCTCCCCTATCCCTCCCAGATTTTATTCCCATTAAAATTCAAGGAGTATCATAGATCATATCCCGAGTATCTTTTCAGTGCGAAAGAAGAGCAAAATTACATGTTCAATACATAGTTTAAGGTACAAAATCATCATAATGATTTCATTGGTATGATATCCACTTTTGCCATTGTACATCACATTTTTGAACTTTGTCAATCATTTTGACCGAGAGTTGCTCAAGGGCATATATTTCCCTGGACAAAACAATCCAGGCTTTTTTAGTGGGTATTTTATTTGTAAACCACAGTCTAGTGATAATTTTGTGGGCTGCTGTTATAAATTTTAAAATTTGTTTCAGCAAGTTTTTATCGATTCGCAGACCTTTTGGTTTAATAAAAGTCAATATAAATGTGGGAGTGAATAAATCAGTAGTGTCATAAATTGCACTCAGCTCCTCGAGGATCTCCTTCCAAAACTTGGATAGCGAGGTTGTTCCTCTGATATGAGCTTGTAACAGTTGTATTATTTGGGAATCAGTAGTGACCTTAAGCCATATTTTTAAGGGTTCCGTGGTGAACTTTGGATAATTCATTATCCCTTGGCACTTGGGGGGGGGGGTCCCAAAAAGGAGCTCCTGAGTGTTGTGTAGGTCTCCCCAGGTTACTTCTAATTGTTTCCAGTATGTATCATACTGTTTATTTAGCCAGTGTAGGACTACCCTTAACTGTGCTGCCATCGCATTTGAGGTCAGGGAGGTTAAGGCCACCTCTCTCTCTCTGGCCAATTGCAGAACATAATATCTAATTCTGGGATGCTTTCTGCTCCAAATAAAGCGGGATGTCATTCTGTCCCATGCCTGAAAATATGTTTTATCTGGGGTGAAGGGCAGTGTCTGAAGAAAGAACAGTATGCTCGGAAATACATTCTGCTTAATTGTATCTATCCTACTTAAAAAGCTTAGGGGGAGACATGACCAACAAGATAGATCTTCTGTCAATTTTAGCGTTAAAGGTTTGAGATTTAAGAACTCTGCATGAATGGGGTTTCTTGTGAGCTTTATTCCCAAGTATCTCATCTCTTGTCTGTGCCACTTAAAGGGGAAGTCTTTTTTGAAGTGGGAGGGAGGGAGATAATTGTACGTCAGTACCTCAGTTTTTGATTTGTTAATTTTATATCCTGCTAGCTTGCCAAATGTTTGTAGCTGTTTCCATACCTCTGGGATGGATTGTTCAGGCTCGGTAAGAGCCAGCAGAATATCGTCCGCAAATAGTGATATCTTGTGCGGGTGACCTCCCAATGGAAGGCCCTCTGTGTCCCAAGAAGATCTGATTGCAATGGCCAGGGGTTGGAGATACAGAGCAAACAACATTGAGGACATTGGGCATCCCTGACGTGTGCCCCTAGAGAGTTGGAATGTATCTGAAAGTGCCCCATCCACCTTAACATTTACTTTAGGGGAGGCATAAATATTTTGTAATTGTTTTATAAGTTGTTCCGGGAACCCAAAGTGCTCCAGAGTCTGCCATAAAAAAGACCAACTGACGTGGTTGAATGCCTTTTCAGCATCTAACCCCAGTAGCACTAAAGGGATTTGTCTTTCTATGGCGTAATCTACTAAGAAATGTGCACTCCTTATGGCATCGTGGGCCTGTCTGCCCTTAATAAAGCCCACTTGATCAGGGTCAATAATAGCTAGTAGTAAATGGTCTATTTTAGAGGCCATGGCTGACATGAACATTTTGTAATTATAATTTAGCACTGAAATGGGGCAAGATGAGGAGGGGTGTTTAACATCTTTATGGGGTTTAAGTATGGCTGATATGGTGGCATACTGCCATGTGGGTGGGGGGGTTCTCCCTTCTGGACCACATGTAAGGCCGGGAGTAATATGGGTAGTAGCAGCTTTTTGAATTTGTTATAAAATTCAGAGGGCTACCCATCTGGACCTGGCGCTTTCAGGGTCTGAGCTTTTTTTAGAACTTGGAGTAGTTCTCCCTTTTTGACTGGCGCCAGCAAGGCTTCAGCCTGTAGTGGGCTGATTCGTGGTACTCTTAAACTCTGTAAATATGAACTGGATAAGGGTCATGCGGTGGGTGTTCTTAACTTGGACTTCAGCAAGGCCTTCGATTCGGTGCCTCATGGGTGGCTTGGGGGGAAGCTAACAGGTGTAGGAGTAGAGGCAAAAATGATAAACTGGATTACAAGCTGGCTGAGTGGGAGGCTGCAATGGGTGGTGGTGAGAGGGGAGCTCTCAACTCCAAGGCCGGGGACAAGTGGGGTGCCACAGGGATCTGTGTTGGGGCCAATATTGTTTGGGCTCTTCATATCAGACATTGGACATGGAGTGGTGAGCAAGGAAGGTCTGTTTGCTGACGACACCAAAATCGGAGCAGTGGTGGATGGAGAGGAGGGGTGGAAGCAGCTGCAGGGGGGACCTAAGCAAGCTAGAGGAGTGGTCAGAGATGTGGCAGCTGGGGTTCAATGCAAAGAACTGTAAGGTTATGCACTTTGGGGTGAAGAACCCAAGGAGAGAATACTGGTTGGGGGGGGGAGTTAAGTTGGGGATCACAGAGGAGGAGAAGGACCTTGGGGTAATGATAACGGGGACCATGAACAACATTGCCCAGTGCAGGAGAGAGGCTGCAAAAGTGAACAAAATGCTGGGGTTCATAGCGAGGGGGTGTTCGTCCAGGCGAAGTGAGGTGATCTTGCCCCTCTACAGATCGCTGGTAAGGCCGTACTTAGAGTATCGTATGCAGTTTTGGAGGCCATACCTAAAGCGTGATATCAGGCAGCGGAGGGGTGCAGAGGAAGGCAACAAAGATGATATGTGGAATGGAGGGGAGAGACTATGACAGCAGGCTGGGAGACCTCAATATGTACACCCTAGAGGATAGAAGGGACAGGGGGGACATGATAGAGACATTCAAGTATCTGAGTGGAATCAGTAAGGATGGGACAGATGGGGTCTTTAAGTTAAGGAAGGAGAAGGTCACCAGGGGACATGGGCTAAGAATGGAGAGGGGAAGATTTAGGAAAGAAATGAGGAGACACTACTTCACAGAGAGGGTGGTAGCAAAATAGAATGCCCTACCAGAATGGGTGGTATCATGTAAATCTGTGAACAGCTTCAAAAGGGCAGGGAACAGGGGAGAGTGTGGGTGGGGGTGGCAGTGGGATGACAAAAGGGAGGGGGTTGGGGCAGCTACAAACTAGGGGTGTTGGCTGCTCACTCGAGCAGACATAGATAGACCGGGTGGTCTGTTTCTGCTGGCACATTCATATGTTTGTAAATATGATTTGATGTTGTCTAGGGGAATTTCCTCCTCTTTAGTGTACAACTCGTGGTAAAACTGCTGTAGAATGACTCTTAATTTCTTGGGGTCTTTTTACTGATCTCCGTTTTAGGATCTACCATGCTGATTATGTTAGTTCTGGTTCTCTGTTCTCTCAATTTTCTTGCTAAATTTCTGGAGGTCTTAGGCCCCCCCCCATGATGTCTTAACTTTAGATAAAATAGTTTTTGTTGTACCGATTGGTCTACTATTTTTTTGTAGCTTTTGTTTTACAATTCTTAATCATTGTCGTATTGTGGGGTCCTTTTGATCTGGCCAATGCTGTAAATGTAATAGCTCCTCCTGTAGGTCTTTATGTGTTTTTTCCCTCTGCCGCTTTTTAATAGCAGAAAATCGTATAATCTCTCCTCTTAATACCACTCTTAAAGTATCCCACAGAATTGTGGGGGCAACTGCATGCTGCGTGTTTTCTTGCTTAATTCTAGGTACAGCCTCCTGGACCAATTCAAGGAACTCTGGGTTCCTAAGATGGGCAGGTTTTCTTATATTGCGCCCCAAGTCCACCCTGAGATATAAGGGAGCATGATCCGATAAGAAGGTGATCCCATGCCATACATCACAAATGGAGTCTAAATGCTTGACCATGGTTATAAAGTAGTCCAGTCGAGCCCCACTTCCCATGTGTGGGGCCCCAGTGGATGTATTCTTTTTTCTTAGGAATAAAATGTCTCCAGATGTCCACCAAGCCCAGAGAAGTAATGGTTTGTGTGGTGTATTTTTGGAGAGCGTTAGATCTATGGGCCAGAGGGGTATCAGCATCCAAAGAGGGGTTTAAAATGATATTCAAGTCTCCCCTCAGCAGCAATTGTCCCTCCTTGAGGGACATTAAATCCATGAAGAATTTTATTGCTAAGGACTTCCCTGACCCAGGAGGGAAATAGACAGATGCCAGGGTATTAAGTACAGCTTGCCCGTCACTATGGCATAGCGGCTCTCCGGTTCACTAATCTCACTTTGTTTTTCAAAGGACACCTCCTGGGAGAGTAGAATTATCACCTCTCTCCTTTTCCCACCCCTATAGGATGATTCAGTTACTACAGAATACCCACACCTCTGAAATGTTTTATGTTCGTCCGAGGACATGTGGGTTTCCTGCAGCATAATAAGCCCTGGTCTCTCTTTTCTGAATAATTGAAATAATCGAGAGTGCTTTATCGGATTACCAATCCCATTCACATTTAAAGATAAAATCAAAGCTGACTTAGCCATATCTACGTCTGATCAGTCCCTGTATGCATATTTCCTGCATGTTAAAAGTACAGTATATCCCCTTCCTACCGTACTTATGCTTTTTCACCCCTATGCTCAATAATATTGTATTAATTGCTTTATGTACTGTCACTGATATAAGCAAATTATAATGTCTGCCTGTTGTTCTATTCAAACACCATAACACTGTCCGAGTGTTTAAAACTACACAAGGATCTAAACAATTCGGCACTAGGCCTATAACAACTAAACATGCAGCCTGTTGCATTTTAACATTATGCTACATGATGCTCAGTACCTTTAGGCCTGCCAAAATAACCAAATGCCAACAGGGCATCAACTTTGTTGTACCAGCAAATTGTACCTGCTGTAACAGGTCTCTGAACCTGGCAGAAAATTTAAGCGGCTGCCAAGGTAGGGAGAGGACAGATACCTCTCCTTTGAAGGGGCAGATGTATGCACCCGGAAGGGGAGTGTCACGGCAACGCCAAGGGCCCCCAGCACCACTATTTCCCTGGTACCTAGTGGTGCAGCAGGCTACATTGGAAATAAAAATGAGGAACAGAGACTCCCAGGAAATGGTCCCTGTGTACCTCATCTCCAGTAAGGCCTTAAGGATACATCGGCAGTTTAGGGATGGATTTCTGACCTTATAATGGTCAGGTGGGCATGTAGCGCTGCAAAAAATGTATTAAGTCATGCCGCCTTTCCTGGGCTATGGTATAATTAAACAAAAACTATGGGAGGACTATCAGCAAGCTTCGGGGGAGGGGATAATCCAAGGGAAATTCAGAAACATCCTTCTGATTCACTATCATTTTCCCATCAATAAGCTTGGGAATATAAACAGGATTTCCGTTTCCCAATGTCCCCACCCTAAACAGACTTCCCCGAGTTTCATTATGTAGTCCCTGTATGCAGAGTTACCTCCGCATCAAGTTACCAGTTTTTAAGTCTCTGCAGAACCTCTCTCGCCACTCATTCTAGTGCAGGTTGCTGAAATCTTTGTAGAAGTTTTTTCACATCCTCTAGGGTTGCTTGACTCTGTCTCTTTCTGGAACCCGGATCCCTAGCAGTGTCTCTAACAGCACTGCGAAGGCCTTGCTGAGTTTTCCTGAATGAGGAGTCTTCCTGGGTGGACTGAACCAGGCTCTTCAGTTGAAGAGCTTTTGTTGCTTCATCTGGTGTCTCAAAGGTTTGGGGCCATCTGGAAACATGATGACTAGTCAAGCAGGGTATGGAGTAGCAAATTTTAGTTGTTGTCGCTTTAAAAGACGGAGTATTGGAGTGTAGGCCCTGCACTTGGCTGAAATAGATGGGGCGTAATCGTTGTCAAAATAAATGTGCTTTCCTTTATACTTAGTATCCCTCATTCTCCAGGCTCTGGTAAGGATAGTTTGTTTAGTAGTATAGTTTAAAAACTTCATTATGATGGAGCGAGGTCGTCTCTGTCTGGCTGAGTTGGTTTTGTGATACAGCCCGATGGACTCGCTCTATGTTGAAGTTAAAGCTGGTCTAATTGCAGAGTCAGGAGGCTCCTCCACAAATTTTAAAATATCTCTCCATTCTTCGTTCTCCGGAATCCCATCTATACTCAAATTATTCCTGCGCGATCTGTTTTCCAAATCCTCACATTTCTCTTTTAAAGCATGCTGTTCATCTAGCAAGTGCACTACCATGCGTTCCAGCCTGTCAGTCCGATCATCTAATTCAGTATGTTGTGCTTCAGCCTCAGTAACACGAGATGAAAGTTTACTGATTTCTGTATGTAACCCCCAGGGGGCGCTACCTTTAGGGCTACTACCCCTGTCTGCCCCCACTGAGGCAAGGTGAGGGGCCCAGATCCATTGACGGGTGCCTCCACCCAGAGGTCGAGGTTGGCACAATTAGGACTACCTCGGTTACAGCCCTCTGGGCTACTGCAACCCCCCTTTCGTCCCACTAGTGACTCACTCTGGGTACCAACATTTCTGTCCGCCAGTACACTTGCCCCACGGATAATACATCCCAGCTCCCTTCGGGGACCCCCTGTAAAGTAAGGCACAGTTATGTTGCAATCACCAGGCAGCAACTCACCAGTAATGTACACAATAGCCAGGATGTAGCTGTACGAAAAGCAATCTGATTTATTCAGGGGGAAAATAACAAGGACAGGGGAAATCAAGTTGATTAGCTTATCACTATACTTATCTACCTAGGGCTCTGTGCAAAGGCCTAACCCTACAGTTTATTGTCCCTGGGCACCCAGGCCCTAATGGCTAGTCCACACGTGGCAGCTGGTTGGGGCCCTTAGCACAGATAAACATAACAGTCCTGAGCAGGTCAACGTAGGAGAAAAGTTTAATTAGGCAGTCAGCAATACAACAGTGCACTGAATCCACTGCGTAAACACTCTGCAGGGAGCTACCCTGAATTAGTACTCACAACCCCAGCAAATAACGATTCCTTCACCGCTACCAGGATGGAGCCTGACCGTCACCAGCCTTCTCACACATTTATATGGCACACAGCAACAGAGGGTACCACACCCAGGCAGCTGCTTCAATACTCCTTCAAACTCACAGCCACTGCGATACTGCCCACGGCAGCTTCCGCTTTTCCCTCGGACCGGCGCAATTCAGCAATTTTCTCCAGTCCTCCTACAGGTCGAGCCTGGTGGGTAGCTGTACAGGGCACAGCCTCCTCTGACCGCCCGCCGGCGGATTTTAGAGCGAACGCGCTCGTGGAGAAAACGGCTGACTTAGGCCTTCACGCGCTTCCCGCGCGAACACTTCCCACAGAAGCACAGAAGCTCCTCACTCCTCACCAGCCACAATGCATCTAACCCCCAACAGCAAGGGGCTCTCCTCTCAGTTTGGGCGCGACCCGCTCTCATTGGCTGGCTGCACATGCCAGTCATTTCCTCCTGCTCTGTACGGTCCCCAGGTACTGATTGGCCCACTTCAGCAGTTCTGGGGCAAAATGGAGGAGGCAATCAAACAGTCCTTGCTGCAACCAAAACAGGTTAGAACAACTACAATATCATTATCACGCTAATAGATAGTCAGTAGTCAAGCACATCTTCTAACGAAGCTCCCTCACTAATTAGATGGCAGCAACGAAGGTGATTATTCTGCGGCCAGGCGGAGTCGAGCATAACAACACTCAAACCCTCCCATTTCAACTAATTCTGACTGCAACAGGCAGCCCTTAAAGGGACAGAATGCGGAGGCCCCCAGGCACTCACAGGCTACCCATTTAAGACGGCTTTAACGCCGAACACCAACCAGGCAGGGAGCATTCAAACAAGCTCCGGGGAAGCTTTTAGGAACCCCCATTGGCAAGGGGGTTACATGTAGTTAATTCTGACCGGAAAGTACGACCTCAGTCCTGAATTCCTGCCACTCTTCTAGAATGGTAGCATTGCTGGGTTGTTGAGAGGAGGCCCGATTTGGAGCCGCCATGTCTGGTTGAATCTCTGCAGAGCTTAATGAAGGGTGAGAGAATCCTGCTGAATAATTGCTTCTGGGGTGTGTACAGTCCTTTTTTTGCCTCCCATTCAATGCTGTGGCTCTCTCTGATATTCTTTTCTGATTAGTTTTGCGTTTTATTTGTGAGAGAGTCTGTTTTTAGCACAGGATCATCAGAGCTAGGTTTTACCCTTGCATCCCGGTCGGTGACGTCCTGCTGGCATTTTCATATGCTCGTAAAACCGCCTCAGCTAAAGGGTTCGGATGCAGAATTTGTTTATATGCCCTTCCCCACCTCTAGAAAGATGTGCGGTTAATTGTCCTGGGCAATCCCCCTCTTCCAACTCTACCCATCTGGAAGCCTCCCCCTTGTTCACCCAGTTGTGCAAGTATCAAAATTGGATGACTAAAAAATATCCCTTGAGATCCGGGAAGTTCAGCCTTCCTCTCTCTTTAGATGATTTAAGTCTGTCAAGCCGCATTCTGGACTTCTTCCCTTGCCAGCTGAAATCCCTGAATCCCTTTTCAACCCATTTAATATCTTTAACTCCCAAGTTGTTTTTTTTTTTAACCTTTGTTTTACCAGGAAAGACACACGAAGCTGAAAGCTTGTTTACAGGTGCAACCTGGGAGCACAAGGAAGTTAAGTGACTTGCTCAGGGTCACACAGTATGCAAGTGGGGGCTGTGGGATTCAGACCCAGGTTTCCAGGTTTGCAGCTCAGAGCCTTAAGCTACTGCACTGTACTGCCTCCACCTTTTACTGAAGGTGATGCCAGAGTTCCACTTGAACCAGCCTTTGGTACTGCCTACATACGCTTCCAATTTCCACAATATGGGGGAGCGAACCCTCCATTCTCTGTATGTTAAAAGAGCCCTCACATTCTACCTCGATAGAACTAGGGACTTCCAGCAGTCCAGACAGCTCTTTGTTTCCTTCAACTGGGTCAGCCGGTTACAATCAATTGCATCTGTATGTGGATAGTCGCTTGTTTCTGCCGATGTTATTCCATAGTACAGGTTAAGTTGGAAGGCCAGGTTCATGCCCAGTCCACCAGAGCAGTTGACATTCCTGGCAGAGATTGGCTTTGTGCCCATTGCTGATATTTGCAGAGCCGCTGCTTGGAGCACAGTGCACACCTTCATCAAGCACTATTCCCTGGATGTCCATGCCAGGCAGCATGCCTCTTTTCGGGACAGTCATTAATGGGCTTTTGTGCTGAGTGAGCTCCTACTCCTGCCGCCCTACTCAGGGAACTTTCCTCTGCTGCCCAGGGGACTTTCCTCTGAGCTTCGTACTGTAACCCATCAGTGTGAATCAATGGTGAAGATAGGTCCTGAAAGATATGAAAATTATATGCTCACCGTAATTCTTGATCTTCTTGGACCATCTTTACCATTGAGTCGCACACCCAGGCCCCGGGCTCCCTTTTTCTGTTCATTGGTCTTTAGCCCCTTCCCCTTGTTCTTGGTTTGGGCTATAAACACGCTGTTTTCTTGTTGTTGACCCATCTTAATCGGGTCCTAAGGGCTTTTTTATGCCCTTTTAGGTTAGGGTAATACTTAGATCACACTGCACCTCCTCGGTGAAAAGGTACTGAGGCAGTTTAGGGCCAGTGTCAAGTTAAGCCATGCAGTGCGAGTTAGCCTCACAGTGCCATGCATGCATGCAATCTACCTCCTGAAAGTTCTGGCTCCCGAAAGGTCCTAGCACCTCTGGCTCAGAACCCATGAGTGTGAATCAATGGTGAGCATGGTCCAAGAAGGTCAAGAATTACGGTGAGTATGTAATTTTCATCTCTCTCTCTTTTGTATTTGATGTTTATTAATTCTTTTTGTGGTTGACTTGTTTCTTCATTTTGCGAGCAGGGAGAGCCTTGTGTTTGAGTTCCTGAAGACTCTGTGTAAGCACTTTGAGACGTCTCCTGACATCGGAAAGGTCCTGCTGATGCACATAGAGCTGCTTTTACAAAGAGGGAAGGAACTGCTGGCCAAACAAAAAATTGAGGATGTTATTACAGGTACAGCAGATACTGGGCACTAGATATAACCTGCTGGCTGATGTGTACCAATTTACTCTATGAACATTAATGACTTGGAGGTACTCTTGGGTGCATTGTGTATTTTGACCTTTTTGTGACCAAGCTCCACTCGTAGATCACGCTCTTTTATTAATCAGTCTCTTCACAGTTGATTCACAGTAGTGGGTCTAAGCCAGAGATGCTAGGACTCAGCGAGAGGCAGAACTTTTTAGAGGGTTTGTGTTGTGGTAGGCATTGCGTGCACCTCACTGCACAATGATGCAGGTGCCCACTGATGTACAGCAGCAGCAGCCCCATCCTCCTTAGTTTCTTTTTTTTCTATTATTTGTTTAGCCGGTTTTTTCCCCCGCTTTCGCCCACCCTCACATCCTTGGCATGAGCGAGTGTGTGTGGAACTACGCACGCGTCACGCTCTGCAGGACGCCTCACCCTACCAGTCACCCATTACCCACCTGCGCCACCACCGGACTTCCACCTGGAGGTGGTGGGACTGCGGGAGAGCGACTCTCCTCCCTGGGAGAGGAGAGCCGCCATTAGGCAGCTCAGTCCTCTCAACACCCCCCCCATAATGGTTCCCTGACGACCCGAGATTGTCCCCGAACCCGGGTTGCTAGAGTGGCGCAAGGTAAGGCAGACATGCCTCAACCCCCTGCGCCACTGGGCCGACTTTTAGTTCCTTTTTTTACCTGCTGTCAAATGTGCATCATTAACAATGTCGCTCGCCTGCGTGGAGTGATAACTTCACCTTCTATTCGGTGACAATGTTCAGCTCTTCAGTTTTAGTGATAGTAATAGAGTTTGTTATTTTTGTGTCAGTTTAGAGTAGTTTAACACAAAATATTACAGTTTGTTTCTTAGCCGTACCATTGGTCAATGGTCGACGACCATGGAGGGCAGTATGGAGCCTGAAGAAGTGTTGGCAAGAGAGTTTTGTCTGGTCAACACCCTTCTCTGGGGAGGTGCTCTGACAACAGGCAGTCCAGGGCCATGGAGGGAAGCCAGCCTTCTTTTTTTTTGTACACTTTATTAAAACTTCATTCAGCAGTACAAGACACAAAGGCAGCAAATATCCCCTCAAAGAGCATATATATATATTACATTATTTTACATTGAACCAATGTCAATTAGATAAATTATACAACTGATCAGGTAATGGCTAATTTTATCTCCAAATTGTTATAAAAAAAAAAAAAAAAAAAACATGTAAAGTTGAGCTACTTTTATTTCAGGAGGTTCAGGTCTTATGCAAGGCCCTTGGAATTCTGCAGTTGCGGAATTTGCCTCAGAATTTGCATCATGCTGCAGAATGTATATAGTGCCTCAGAATTCATTGTTTTGGGTGAATTTTCATATAAATATACTGTTTTTCCATAGTGTCAGGCTTTCTTTCCCACCTCGTTTTTCCTGAAGCCCCTCCTCTATGCTCAGCATATGATGTCATCGATGACATCACATCATATTTAGCCAATGACAGGACTGCATTCTGCCAGAGAAATGAATAAATCATGCCGCAGAAATCAGAAAATGCTTTCGCAGAAGTCAAGGAGTCCTGCCGCAGAAGTCAAGGAGACCTGCTGCAGAAATCAGAAAATTCTGCCGCAGAACACCAGGGGCCCTGCTTATATGAAGTAGAAAACATCTCCTTGTGAAGACTTACCCTCTAGACAAAAGTTTCACCCTTGGTCAATTGAAATTGGGATAGGGCCTCCTCCACCGGGGCCCAGACCTCCTTAAAGGTATCTATTTGGCCTCTAACTGTGTATTGGATCCTCTCATATTTCATGCAGTCCAAAAGAGCGTCTATCCACTCAGCTATGGAGGGGATGGATTGAAGCCTCCAATGGAGAGCCAACACTTTTAGGCCCATCACATTTCCGAGCCTCCATAGAGACAGCCCAGGTTTTGTGTAGTTCCTCCTCCCATCTGACTCACCTGGGGTTAAGCCCAGCAAAATCTCCACTGGGTCCAACCGAAGTGGAGTACCAACCAATTTAGAAAGGTTCTCCTGCACTCCCCACCAGAACCTCTGAACCCGATCACACTGCCAAATCATGTGGAAGAAGGTTCCATTATGTATCTGGCATTTAGGGCAGAGGGGAGAGTCCTGTCGATTGATTATGTGGGCCAACAACGGGGTATAATATGTTCTGTGTAATATATTAAATTGTATGGCTTTGCTTTGTTGTTTGCTGAACATTTAAAGATATTGTTTAAAATGAAGATCCATTCTCCACCTGTTAGGGCATCTGGTAAGATGTCACACTCCCACTTGGACTTGGTGGCCTCCATATGGTCTGGGAAAGTCCCTATTAGCAACTGATAGGTCCTCCTCAGAGGCTTAAAAGTGGGCTGATCCGACTGTCCCCAAAACAGTTCCTCCAGAGGGGAATGCAATACCCCACAATGGCCCAACCTACTATTTAGTCTCTCATATGCTTCTCTAATTCTATTATATTGGGGCAGGTGGGATCTACTAGTTCCTTTGTTTTTCAGAAGGTGGTCAAATGAGCAACTTTTACCTTTCTGAAAAATGTGTTGCATTTGAGTAATCCCTCGTCAGCCCACCTCCTCAAGACTGGATAATCCCAGATGGAGCCATCCCATCCCTGCTGTAAAAGCCTTCTAAGGGAACCCTCGGGAAACAAACTACCCCTCACCCCAATCATAATGTGAGCTTGTTGCCACGCTTTTATCATATTCTCCGTACAGGGGTTAACCTGGGCTGGCAAGGACTCCACCTCTCCACACAGTGCCAGAAATTTGTGATACATGGAGGACGCCCCGGATTTTCCATCCCCACCCATACCGGCCTCGCCCCTATATTTTTTAAAGTGTCCTGGATATGAGCCACCTGGGCTGCCACCCAGTAATGTCTTACACTGGGGAGACACAGACCACCTTTTCTGTGGGGCATCCACAGGAGTACTTTCTTGATCCTAGGCCGTTTATTATTCCAGAGGAGTTGGGCGAGGGCCCCCTCAGTACTTTTAAAGTATTTTAAAGGGATGTGCAGAGGGATCACCTGGAAAAAATATAAGAACTGGGGTAGGACGGACGTCTTTATTAAGTTCACCCTCCCTAGCAGGGTCAAAGGTAAAGCTCTCCATGCCAGACAATTGTCTTTTATCTTAGCAAGTAACATAGAAACATAGAAACATAGAATTTGACGGCAGATAAGGACCGCTTGGCCCACCCAGTCTGCCCATTTCCCTACCTACTGGATAAGCTGCAGATCCTAGTTAACCAGCAGCCTACTTCTTCCTACCCCCATCCCCAGAACTGCCTTATGACTATCCCATGCATGCTTGAATTCCACTACTGATTTTGACTCCACAACCTCCTTCGGAAGGCTGCCCTTATGCATCCACAACCCTCTCTGTAAAAAAATACTTCCTTAAATTACCTCTGAGCCGCCCCCCCTCTATTTTCAAATTGTGCCCTCTTGTTCTTGCACACCTCTTTTTTTGAAAGATGCTACCCTCTTGGACTTTGTTGATTCCCTTGAGGTACTTGAACGTTTCTATCATGTCCCCTCTCCCTTCTTTCCTCGAGGCTATACATATTAAGTATCAAGTAAGGTGTTCATGTTTGTTTTGACCAGGGTGGAGAGCTTAGAGGGTATTTGGATACCTAAGTATTTTAATGATTTAGAGGGCTAAATCAGTTTCTGGGCAATGTAGATGGAACTCTTATTCTCACCCACCAGCATCCATTCGCATTTGTCCCAGTTAATCTTGTGGCCAGAGATTGGACCGTATTTGGCAAATAACTGGGACAATGCCTGCATCGCTTCCTCCAGAGAGTCCAAAAAGAGGAGAACATCGTCAGCAAATAAAGAGATCACATGCTCCTGACCATTCAATCTAAGACCCCGGATATGGGGATTAGATCTTATGCTTTGAGCAAGGGCTTCGATAGTAAGGGCATATATTAATGGGGAGAGGGGGCACCCCTGTCTAGTACTTCTTGTTAGGGCAAAGGGTGTTGAGATAATATTGTTTGTAAGAACTTGAGCTCTCGGGGACCTATATAATACACCCACCCATTTCAACATGGAAGAACCCAGGCTGAATTTCCGCAGAACCACCATCATAAAGGGCCACTCAACGCGGTCAAAAGTCTTTTCTGCGTCTAAAAACAGCAGGCCCCCTCTCCCCCTTTTTGGCTATTGATATATTATGTTTAGTACCCTCCTAATGTTATGCTTCACCTGCCTCGCTTTCACGAAACTCCCTTGATCTGGATGTACCAATTCGGGGAGAACACCCTCCAACCTATTGGCTAGTATTTTCGCTAAGATGTTATAGTCGGTGTTGAGTAATGATATTGAATGATAGGAGGAGCACCACAATAAGTTCTTCCCCTCCTTAGGTAATATGGTAATGGTGGCAAGTTTCTGTGATGGGGGAAGTGCACCTTCATCCAATGTTTCCTGAATCATTTCTTTCATCATTGGACCCAACTCTTCCCATAGTAACTTACAGATTTCGGTTGGGATGCCATCAGGCCCTGGTGCTTTCCCTCTTTTACTCTTCCATACCACCACCTTGAGTTCCTCTAAAGAGATTGGGGAGTCTAACCTTGTTACCTCTACCTCCCCCAATCATGGGAGACGAATTTCCTTCAAGAAATCCTTTGGGTCTGCCCCCTGAGGAAATTCAGTGGAATGTAACAGAGAGTAGTGGGCCTGAAAAATTTCATTAATTTCTCGCTGGTCATATGTGACCCTCTTACTCTCTGCTTCTATCCCGAGAATGGTCCTTTCTGCCCTTTGCCTCTTAACCTTACTCGCCAACCACTTCCCAGCTTTATCCCCTTCAAAATATGAATACGATTTGGTCAGGTTCAATGCCCTGTCAATGTGACATGTAGAAATTTGGTTCAGTTCCCGCTTCAAAGTACCCAATCTTGCACGCTTGAGCGGGTCTGGCGAGACCATAAGATCTCTCTCTAACTGAAGGATCTGTGTCTCCAAATCGTGTTCCTTGCTGAGGGCCAATTTTTTTTGTGGGCAGAGTATGAAATGGTCTCCCCTCGTATGCTGGCCTTAAGGGCTTCCCAAATGGTCCTGATATCTGTGTCTCCCTTTTCGTTCTCCCGGAGTAAGGATGATATGTGCCTAATCAACTGATGGAGAAACGATGCATATGCATATGGGGTCCCTCTTGGGTTTCTGCTTTTCCTCCAGAGACACCCTCGGGGGGGCATGGTCTGAAATAAGCAATGGGCCTTACTTGGCTTCGATTATGCCACCCAGTCTAGACTTAGTTAAAAAAATGTAGTCCAGCCTGGTATAAAGTTTGCGTGCGTACAAGTAGAAAAAATATTCTCTGGAGGTGGGATGATGAAACCTCCACACCTCCAGCAACGATCTCCCTTCCATCATATTGTGGAGGGTTTTAACACTTTTAAGGTATGGGTCCCTCCTCACACCAGAATAGTCTAGGGTAGGGTCCCAGTAGGTATTTAGATTCCCCCCCAAAATGATATCATCTGGGAATGGGGCTAAGGTAGTTCATAGGTGAGTTAAAAAATCTGGATCATCTATATTGGGGCCATAAACTGAAACTAGGGTTGTGGGGGTTCCTCCCAAATCCACCACCACCACCACATATCTCCCCTGAGGATCAACCACCGTAGAAAGAATCTTATGAGGGAGTCCTGGCCTGATCCAGATAGCAACTCCACGTGCTTTAGAAGTGAAGGTAGAAGCAACCAGAGAGCCCCCCCAGGAATGTCGTAAAGCATCCACCTCCTCTCTGGCAGAATGTAGCTCCTGTAGGAACACCACATCCCCCTCATCTTAATGCTTGATCTGGGTATACACCTTTTTCCGTTTTACCACCGTACGTAGCCCATTAACATTCCAGGAGATTAAAACCAGCTTAGCCATAACCGTGTTGAAAATTATCAGCTGGATACCACCAGCTGCTCCCACAGAGGACACTACCTTCCCCCTGCCACTGCCGAAAGAATATTTGAACTTTTTTTTAATAACTTTGAACCAAACTACCACACCCAATCCCCCATCACCCCATAATAACGTAACTTTAACACAACAGGAAACCCCAATCCCTCATCACAACCGCCCCAACAACCATGCTCAACATTAGGAATAAAAGCCTATTTCCCTCCCAAACCTTTGATTAAACCCAAACAAACCAAATTTCCTTCTGCTTTTCGTGGACGGAGCACCCATTCCTTTCAAACCGTAATGCTTACTGAATTTATAGAAACATTTAACTCAGTTTATCCTCTTACAGATATAAAAAACAACATAAAATCAGCTGGGGTAAATCCAAACCTAAATGTTTCTTCACATATCCAGGCCTGGGCTGCTGAAAAGGAAAAAAAACTAAAAAGAAATGTACTGTCAACTTAGGAAGATCTCTGAATATCCCTGCCCCACTCTGTATCCAGAATAGGAGCTAAGGACATCAGACCTATGGACGTTACAGTTTTGTCCCGAAAGCTCTTACTTTAAAGAAAAGAAAGATCAATCCTCTTCTCTATGCCCTGTAAATCGGGCTTTCAATCACACATAATAAACCTGACCTGTTGACCCCACCCCCCCAGCTGCAAATCATTCTCAGATCTCCCACAAACAGAACCAGCAATCTGAATACAGCTATGAAATACATTGTACCATGATAACTCGGTAATAACTGTTGTTTAACTTCAAAAATAGGCATATAAACATGTGAAGCAACTGATCAGTCCATATAGCAAGAACCTGGGAGTACAGTCAGGTAGTCAAATGCTACTCCGCCATTTTCGCTTGGCAAAGCGGTGGTTTCTTAAAGCATTTTTGAGTGAGGGGGAAGAGGGAACCCCCACATCCAGCCATTTTAGGCCTCATACAGAGTTGCAGACTGGAGAATCGTTCCCTCGCCCACCCACCCCAGCTCCTACCGGATCAAAAACAGTACCTTAGGTGGAGCCTATCTTCACGAGACTTTCTGCTTCTCCAAGCCCCTCACAAACTCAAGAGCTGCGCCAGGTCGGTGCAGAAATTTTTTGTGGGGCCTCCCACTAGTAGCACAGTCAGCCGGAGCCGGGTACAGGAGCGAAAAGGGACAGTTTATGCCGTGAAGAACACGGCGGACCTCCACAAATGCCTGTTGTTGCTGTTGCAGGAGTCTGGAATAATCTGGGAATAGGATAACCCACCTCTGTTGCACTAAGATGATCCCCGTTTTCCTCGCGGCATCCAGGACCTGCACCTGGTCTTGATATCGCAGGAATTTGACGATTATGTCTCTGGGCTTCTGATCCGGTTGTGGTTTCGGCCCCGGGGCTCTATGGGCTCGTTAGATCTCCAAAGGCGCATCCTGAGAGAGATGAAGAGTTTCTTTAAACCACTTCTGCAGATATGAGATGCAGTTTTTCCCCTCGGTCCCTTCTGGAAGGCCAATAATGCGTATATTGCATCGGCGCTCTCGATTCTCATGGTCGTCTAGAGAGTGCTTTAAAAATTCTGTCTCCTTCAGGGCCTTGGTTAATTTGACCGTTTGACCACTAGATCTATCTTCTTGGTTACTGAGGCGCTGTTCTAGCTTTTCCAGCCGCCACTCATGTGTTTCAACTTGTTCCGAAGTAACATTAACGGCATGTTGCAGGTGTTGAATATGGGCCGTTACCTTCTCGAAGCCTGCCTCTATTCTAGCCCCCAGGTCATACTTTAAATCTTTAATAAGCCTCTCGAGCTGTTGATTTCCCTCGGTCATTATCTGAATGTTAGCCGATTCAGGGATCTCCCTCTCGGGGCCACTCTCCAATGCTTGAATGCTCTTATCAGATCGGGATGTCTGTGAATTTTCCGGCGTGGATTCGGGTTGAAACAGGCCCTTGGCGGTAGAGTCACGGAGAGTAGATTTAAATGAGATTTTTGATTGCATCTTCCTCGATTTTTGGGAGGACGACATCAGCACAGCCTAATCCCACTATCTTGTTCAACTAAATGAAGATCTGAGATAGAATAAGAGGGGATTGTAAGGGATGATTGCAGAACACTAACTTCAAGCTGCCATTACACTCTGCTGCTAGGCCACGCCCCCCAGCCTTCTTAAAGCAGAAAAAGAAGTGGTCCAGATCCCACTCATGCTTGGCGTCGGGATGTTTGCACCGCTCAGTCTCAACCTCTTCCTTTTCTCGTAAGAATGGGAAGAAATGGTACAGGTCAAGGTCACTCTCTGTCAAGCCTGCTGTGAGACATTCAACTTCTGCAGGCAGGAGGTCCCCACCATTGTCACTGATGACCATGGGGAGTTCCATGCCTGGAAAGTCGCTATTACCATCCTGGAGCCTCTGCCTGTCTTCTAGGGAAGATGCCAGTCGGAGTTCAATCATTGGGCGGCTCTTATGGAGCAGGGGATGCTGCATCCTGCTCATGTGGTGCTGCTTCTGGTAGTGGTCCCTGACCTCTTGGAGTGGGCGGGCTGACGCCACTGGTGGTTCCGCTGGGCATAGGTGTGTAATTGTCTGCCATAATGGTCTCCAGGCCGGTGTCATGAATGTTGCTGCTGACGTCTGTCCCACTTGTGGTGTTGTTTCTGTCCAGGACAGGGACAGCCACAGTGCCATTGCCGGTCACTTTGGTAATGGCTGGGTCATCAACGCCATTTTCTGTGTTGCGCGCAGTACCAGGTGCAGCACTGTATGGTCTTGCTCCCAGTGTCACCCGCGGTGTCAGCTGTGATGCCACCTCTGGCACCGTTCCTTTGGCCTCTGGGGCCTGGTCCAGGGTCGCCAGTGTTGCCACAGCCATGTACTGCACTGTCAGCTCTGCAACCCACGTCCCCTTACCATGCCCATGGTGAGGAGGGTATAGAGGGAGACGAGTCAGATCCTTACCTCATTGTCTCTGATGATGGGGGTGGTGACTCTATTTATGATTCAGAAGTCTAAGACTCGTTCCCTATGTCTGTTCCTCAGGAGGACCTTTCTTTCCAGGCTCCGATGAGAAATGTATTCGGCACTGGATTTTGAGCCAGCAGCCATAGACCCTTCTAGGTGCCTCCAGCTGGAGATTCTAAACGTGCCTGATTCCCACTCAGTTTAATTCCTCCTGCACAGTCTGCTTTAGAGACCTTGTTAGATGCAGGTTGGAAGGGACCTGCTACTGTGGCAGCTGTTCCCAAGCAGGCAGTCAAGAAATATGCTGACCCTAAATGTATGCCACAGTATTTCACTCAGCCTATATGTGATGCCATTGTTATTCTCACTGAGGATGACAAAACCATAGTGCCCAAGAAGATTACTGCGCTCCCCACAGACAAGGAGTCGTGCATGTTTGGCATCATGGACAAGTGGGCTTATGCCTCAGCCACTCTTGGCATGAGGATAACTAGTTATCTAGGTAATTTTCCCAGATATGAATATACCATTTGGAGCAAGCTAAAGTCTCTGTCAGAGGCCCTGCAAGAGTCCGAGTCTAAACAAGAAATTCTGTGTACTGTTAAGCAAGGTATTGATCCTAACAGTCACCAGCTCAAAGCCTCTGTGAATGCCTTTGATGCAGCATCCCACTCTTCGACCACAGGCATCTGCATTGGGCAGCATTCCTGGCTGCGGACCGCTGGCTTCACCCAGGATGTTCAGTAACAGATAATGTACTTGCCCTTCGATGGCACCTAACTGTTTGGACAGCAGATGGAGAAGTCTGATCTTCCAAGAATCAGTCTTTATTTATTTATTTTATTACAACTAGGATTACAAGTACCTTTGAGCCAGGCTCTTTTACAAAGGTACCACATCAGAGAACAAATGCAATACAAGTTACAGAAATAGGAACAAAACAATAAATAGGTCGGCATATTAGGTTATAATGGTAAATCAATACAATAGCTAGAATAAGTAGAATGTATACATGGGAACACAGAGTAACAGATGGGTAAGTAGGAGGGAGGGTGGAAGATGAAGATAAACGTGAGGAGCGAAGTTGGAGAGGGCAGGAATTGCAGCCAAAGGGCATGGTCATCAACTGGGAGCAGACTGAAACTAGTCAACAAAAATGGAAAGATCATTTAGGGCTCAGAAGAGGTGGGAGGTGATTGCTGATGGGTCTATGCTGGAGGCATGAGGACCCTGTGGGAGCATATCTCATAAAAAGTTTCAGAGGTAGGGGACTGACGTCGGGGGTGGCGCCACCAACGAGGCAAATGTATGACATGGCGCTTGTGAGCTGGCCAGTAACTGACACCAGCCCCCTTTTCTCCTCAGTTCTGTTCTTCCCACTGTTGAGGTAACACTCCGTGGGAGTGTTCATCATTTTCAACTGCATCACTAGGCCTAGCTTTGCTCATTGCTGCTCGCTCGACACCATACCTCAAATTCTCATTGTCGCCTTTTCTTCTCTGTCCCCTTTATGACGTTGAGCCCTGTTTTTTGCTGGTTTTGTTTTGTTTCTGTAGTTAATCATGTCTGGATCCCAGGGGTCCAAGAAACCTAAAAAGAAGTCAGGCAAGAAGATGGAGTCTTCCCCCATGCTTCGGTGCTGCTGTGGGAAAAGCATGTCCATCTGGAACCGACATGATTGCTGCTGGACCTGCCTTGGAGCAGAACATGTTATGGACACTGTGATGTCTGCTTCTCAATGGACTTCCGCACTTTAGAGATCCATGCGATGAGGTGGGGTCAGCACCCCCCCCCCCACCACCACCACCACCACCACCTCCTTAGGAGGCAGGTGTTGCACTCGGGACTCCAAGGTAGGGCCCCTGGGCTCTTCCCCTGAGTCCCTACGCAGTACTACACGTACTGAGGAAGACCAGTCCTCTTCTTGTCTTCAACTCGCTGAGATGGGAGGCCTGGGGGAGGTGAGTGTGGGACAGCTGCCGCCCCAGGGCCAGTTGCGCACCCCTCTCAGTCAGGTACCCCTCCCCCTCGAGGGTCCGGATGCCCCCCAGGTGGCGGGGTTGCAGCTATACTCTGGGCCTGCACTGGTGGTTCCTTTGGTGCTGTGATCCAGTGCTGCTTCAGCTTCTGGCACTGAATCTGGTGCTGGTGAGGGGAGCAGTGCCACCTGCGTGGCTGGGTCCCCTCCTGCTGCTGTTTGCAGCTCTTGGAGAGGGAAGGTCTCTGGAGCCAGTGGCCCATTGGAGATATTCTGGCTCTCATCTTCTGAGCGGTTGGATGAGGACCTGAATGATTCCGACTGGCTTCCGGGCCTTGGTGAGAAGGAAACCTTACTGGGCCTAACCCTAGGTCTTTAGTGTCCACGTTGTTGTCCCGGGGTGTTTCTCAGTCCTGTGCAGACTGTGGTGCCACCTGTGCTCTGTTGCATAGCGCCACTTGTGGCGCTGGGGATAGCCTTGGTGCCGGATCAGATCTTCACCATTCATTACTTCTTGGTATGTAAGCGGGGCGCGCACCCGCCACGGAACTTTTTTTAAAAAGCTAGCTCTATGGCGCTGCCCTCGAGACCGGCGCCTTGCGTCATGAGCGAGGGGCGGCCGTTAGTAGCTACCGACTCCTCCTCCATCTCAGTTCTGTTTCTCCCGCCGTCGAGGCTGCACCTGCTGTGCGTCGTGAGAGCAATAGTTCGTGAAGTACGCAATAGTTTTTGCCGACTCCTCTGTTTCTCGATTTACACTTGACGCCATACCACGGTAAGACTGTTCTTTTTTCTATCTGTAAGGCGTTGGGTGTTTTCTTACTGTTTTTTACCTTAATTGTTTCGCGTTATGTCCGGTTCTGGGCTGACGTTTTCGAAGGCAGGCCCACGCCGGATGCGTCGGTGCTCCTGTGGCCGGCATTTTTCTGTCTCGGACCGGCATGACGTGTGTCTTCGTTGCCTGGGACCCAACCATGACATGGATTCGTGCGATGCCTGCTTCTCCATGGACCGTCGTGTCCTCGAAGTCCGCGCGTTCAAGCTCGGCAAGGCCCCGCCGACTTTCAGAGGGCGGCGTCGTTCACGGGACTCCCAGGTAAGGTCTCAGGCCCTTCCCGGGTCCCCTCCGGGCCTATCTACGGTCGCGGAGGAGGGGCTTCCTCCCCTTATCTTGAAGAGCAAGCTCTTCTGCAGTGTCGAGGGCGTGGCGGTCCCTCCGGGGCGGCGGTGACACCGCCTCGGCAGTCACCTCCTCAGAGGTGCAGGCTCCCCAGTGTCGAGGCTCGCGGATTTCTGGGCGGACACTGGTAGACCCTCAGCGATGCCTTCCAGCGCACCGGATCCGGCGCCCGTTCGCGGCGCCGGTGATTGGGGCGGCGCCGTTGGCAGCGCCCGCTTTGGCCTCCCGGCGCGTTTGCGGCGCCGTGGAGCTGGTCTCACCTCCTCGCGGCGCCCGGGCCGGTTTCGACGCGGGGAAGCGAATGCCGTTGGCCTCGCTGGTGCCGCGGGAGAGCTAGGACCGGGCCTGGCTGTTGCTGATGCTCGGGGGTCGGCCGGTGCCGCCTCTGGTACCGGTGCCGTTCGCAGTGCCATTGCCACAGGGACCCCCGGGGTGGCCAGTATTGAGGTCCTGCTGGTCTCGTCCTCCTCGGAGGCCGACGACTCAGACGTGGACCCATCCTGGTACCCTCACTCCTCGGGGTCTGGGTCTCCTGTGGCACGAGGTGCCAGGCGGCGCAGCGGGCCCCTCCCTCTGTCCCCCCTTCCGTCCTCCCCTGAGGGCTCTCCGGCTGGGGGTGGCCTTGAGTCCCAGGGGGGTGACGTGGTGGAGACTAAGGGGGAGGCTCCCCCTCCCGGGGGACCAGTGACAGCAGCCCTCCCGGGTGCTGTTGCTCCCTCTGGGGGGGCGGGAATGCTGCGGGTCGAGGAGGAGGGCTCTCTCGGAGTCCGAGGGGTTGAGGGGCAGTGGGACAGGACCTCGGTCTTCTCTGGCCACCTCGGGGGGTGGCTAGGAGCCGTAGTGCTGAACCCCGCCCTTCCCTCCGGGGCTCTAGAGTGCCCTCCGGTGGCGTTGCTGTGGGCTGCCCTTCTGGATCCATGCAGTCCCGACTTCGTCACAGGGGAGGTTCTCCCCCTGGGCTCTTCCAGGCTCCGCTTCCTCAGGGTTCCGTCTTGCGGCCTGGTTTGTTGTCCGGGACCCCGCCAGCTCGGGCTCCGTTCCCCGGATTCCAGAGCCCTGGCAGAGGTCAATTGCCTCCTCGTAGGTGCCCCTCTCCCATATCTCTGCCTCCACCACCCCCGCTCCCGGGCCATGTCGGTCCTACGGGTCCGTTATCCTGGGAGCAGTTCAGGGGTTCTGCAGTGGCCTTCCCCGCATACGTTAGATGTATGCATGCATGAGCAGGTCTTTCGACTCTCCCCACCGCCGCAGGAGTCCTCTGAGCATTCCAGCTCTCCATCATCCTCGTCTCCCTCCTCTGAGAGAGAGGAACCCCCTGCTCATCTCTCCTCCGACGCTGATTTCACTGAATATCAGCGATTCCTTTCGAGGATGGTGAGGGACCTTCGGATCTCTTACATACGGAGAGACAATACCGAACGGGAGACGCGTGAATTCCTTGGAGAATTCAGTGCCCAACACTTGGTGGTACCTTCCTGGCCTATCCCCTTCCAGGAGGCGTCTATCTGTTCCTGGCAGTCGCCAGCCGCCTCTTCTCCAGCCCAGGCTGATTGTCAGCGTAGGTATTGTGCCCCCTCGGAATCTCTAGGTACTCTCCCCAACCCCCCTTCTGGCTTGGTCTACCTGGAGACTCCCTCCGGGCGCCGCTGCCTGGCGCACGACCGCCCACCGGACCCGGACTCTCTTCAGTTCGACCGGTGGGGGCGAAGGGTGTTCTCTTCTTCTCGTGCGGTTGCTTGTATAGCATCACATCAGGCTCACCACGCTGCCTACGTCGGCACCTGTGGTCGATGCTCTCTCAACTTCTAGCGTCGTTGCCTGATCACGGAGCAAACCAGACAAGCTGTTGCCCTCTCCGCTATAGGCCTGGAGCTGGCAAGACACCAGGCAAGGGCATCTTACGACGCCAATGAGGTGGCTTCCAGGCTTGCGGGGACAGTGATCTGTATTAGGCGGATGGCATGGCTTCGTCTTTCAAGGTTGTCACCCCTGGCCCGGCGTAGGGTGATATGCGCCGCCTTCCGGGGGACCCGTCTCTTTTCCCCCAGAGCTAGGAGACTTTTGCAGGGGCTAACTCCGTCTCCACGTCCTCGGGAGGCACCTCCTAGCTCTTCTCCCACTTAGGCTTTTCTCTGAACTAGCCAGGGTCTTCCCCTTCTGTTTCTCACCAACAGGAGGCTGGGGGTCTTGTTCCCTCAGGGTTTTACCCTTCCCCTTCTAGGGGGAAGCGGGGCTTGGTACTCATCCAAGAAGTAATGAATGGTGAAGATTGACAAGGGAAGATATGAAAATTACGTACCTACCGTAATTCTTGATCTTCTCTTGTATCTTCACCATTCATTACTGATCCCACCCTCCTTCCCGTCAGTGGCCTCCTTCTGTGGCGTCTCCCCCTCCCGTCTCGTTCCTCTCTCTTATTGGCCTTTATGCCAAAAAAAAAAAAAAAAAATTTTAAATTTATAAAAAAAAAAAAAAAAATCTCTGTCCTTGCCATTCTCTCACTGGCTTCCAGGAAATTCTTTACTCTAAGATTCGTTGGCATTTATTGCAGGAATGCTGGGTCGTGAGGGAGATGCATGACTATCTCACCGCCATGTTTTCAGGCGAGGCACTCCTAGGGACTTTGTATGTGCAGTGAGCTAGTCCCAGAATCTTCTGCTAATCAATTGCTAAGCCTGGAAACCCTCCCCTTTTTACAGAATAAGAGGAACGGGTACGGTTATACAATTTCTTTTCTTAAAGCTGAGGGAACTCTCTCCGACTGCTTCGAAGGTAATCCCTTGCTGTCAGGTCATGTTTTTCCTCATAAGCCTGTGAGTCATGCTCTGTCTTGACGCCTTTTTTCAAGGGTACTTCTGAAAGCAGTGCTGCAGGAAAAGCAGTGTCAGCCGCTGGCAGATCTTGCCAGCTTCAAGTCTCTATCTGCCTTGACATAGCAAGTCCGATCGAGTTCCTCTATATTTCTTACAAACCGCCTTCAAAAGGCTAAGTTTCTTTCTATGCCCTTCTTGAGCAGCTCTTACAAGCTGCCTGGGAATCAACCCTTTCCTAGCTGGGCGCTCTTCCGGAACAAGGGTCTGCTCAATCAGTCCAGGAGTCCTCAACTAGGATAAAGGACCATGGCATGTTGAGGTCAAAGACTCTGCCCTCCTTAGTCTGTCTAGCGGGTTCGGTGACCCTTCTCTTCAGCACTACCAGCGGGGATTCTTGCTCCCTTGTTAAGTCGAGGCCTTAAGCCTCTCAGCTAACAATGCTCGTTGGGCATTATTGTCTCCTCAACATCCCATTTTTCTTCTTCTTCCCTCTGCTTCCTTCATCCTTTCTTTCTCCTTCCCGTTTCTCTCTATCTGTTCCTCCTAGAGTCGCCCCGGAAAGGAGGCCCTGCGATCCCTTAGGGCAGGAGTACTCTCTCCTCTGTCTATTCTCCATCGGCTTATTCCTTTTTCAGTTTATTTTCCTTCCTTTGCTATCCCTTGGCTATCTTGCCTCGCTTTCTCTTTTTTCCACAATATAATTTTTTGCCTCTCCGGCTCATAGAACTGAGATGGAGGAGGAGTCGGTAGCTACTAACGGCCGCCCCTCGCGCATGACGCAAGGCGTCGGTCTCGAGGGCAGCGCCATTAGAGCTAGCTTTTTAAAAAAAAACAAAAAAAAAGCTCCCATGGCGGGTGCGCGCCTCCGGCTTACACCCAAGAAGTAATGAATGGTGAAGATACAAGAGAAGATCAAGAATTACGGTAGGTACGTAATTTTCATGTTCTGCTGCTGCCCCAGGTGGTGAAGCTGACTCTAGTGCTGCTTCCAGGTGGGAGGGATTCCATTGCTGCTTGCGGCGCCGGTTCCCCCTTATCCCAAGTTCATGCTGCTGGTGATGTCCTTAGGCCTAGCCCAAGAGGCAGCGTCCATTCTGGTGAGGTGGGGGCTGGTAGGTCCCAGTTGCCACACTGTATGCCTAGAGTGGCTGGTGGCTCTGGCAAGAGTGGGAGTGTTGACTCAGATCCTTTGACCCCTCCTCCCTGGAACTGACTCGGCCTGCAGTAGGTAGGGATAGGGGCTGTCCTGTGGGACTTCTATGGCTCTGATCTCCCCACCTAGGGGTTTCCCCACAAGGGCAGAACCTGGACTGCCCCTCTACAGTTTGGTGTTTGCAGATGGATGAGTTGCAAAGTCCTTCCCCTTGAGTGAGGTCCCCTGTTCACTCTTGTAGCCCTGGCAGAAGTCCTGGCTTTGTCTGCTATGACCCGCCTCCTCCCCTGCCTACCCCATCCTGCTCTCCTAGGCATTTTGTGTCCTACAAGACCGTTGACCTGGGAACAGTTCAGGGCTTTGGTGAGTGCCTTACCCACATACCTGAGAGAATTGGACCAGGCTATCCTCCCGCATGAAACCCTGGCACCGCCACCATCAAAGTCCAGATTCTCCTCATCCTTGTCTTCCTCTTTTGAGGAAGAGGACTCTTCCACCCACCTATCCTCTGATGCTTAGTACACCCATTACCAGTAGTTCCTTTTAGAATTGTTGAGGGAGCTGCAACTGTTCCATTTCTCTGGCCGTAATCCTGAACATTTGATGCTGTCCTTCCTTGGGGAGTACAGTCATGGCTGCACAGTCATACCTCTGTGGCCTAGGCCATTTGCGGAGGCATCGAGAGACGTCTGACTCTGTCCTTCTGCCCCTTCTCCAGCTCTGAGGGACACCCACTGCAAGTACTGCGCACCCCTGGGGTCTCCAGGAGTTATGCAACACCCCTATTTCTGGGGTCCAACTCCTAGACACCCCCTCTGGGCATAGGTGCCCAGTGTGCGACTGCCCTCGGAATGAGACTCAGCCGAGTTTGACATCTAGGGTTGAAGAGTCTTCTTGGTGGGGTGTACCATGTTGCACATTGATGCACATCAAATGCACCAGGTGTGCAATGGCAGGCATCTGTGGGCAATGCTGGGACAGATCCTGGCATCCATGCCGGACTGTGAGCAAACCAGACAAGCTATACTCCTTTCTGCGCAGGGCCTGGAGCTGGCAAGAAAACAAGTAAGGGAATCCTACAGTGCCAACAAAGAAGCCTCCAGGCTATTGGGAACTGCGGTCTGCATTAGGCGGATGACATAGCTGCGTCTGTCCAGATTGTCACTCTTGGCCCGGCATCGGGTAATCACCTCACACTTCAAGGGGGCCCGCTTCTTCTTCTGTAGTGCCAGGCATAAGCTTGCGGGTAGCATTCCTGCTCCCAGGCCACGGGAGCCTTTGCCTACCCCTGAGCAGCCTGGGGCCTCGCCAGGCCCATAAGGGGCCCCTGCCTCTCTGTGCTTTTCCCCACAGAAGGCTAAGGGAACAGCCATTTCCCTCAGAGTTTGCCAACACTGCCCTTGGTGGTAGCTTGGCACTGAGACCCACCAGTAATGAATGGTGAAGATTGATTCTTGGAAAATATGAAAATTAAATATTCACCTGTAATTCTTGATCTTCCAGAAAATCTTCACCAATCATTATTGCAATCCGCCCACCTTCCCCTACAGTGGCAATGCTTCTGGGCAGTCATTTCCCTCAGGGATTGCAAACACTGCCCTTGGTGGTAAGCTTGGCACTCAGACCCACCAGTAATGAGTGGAAAAGACTGATTCGTGGAATATATGAAAATTACATACTCACTGTAACTGTTTTTTTTCCACATTGCTTTTTCCCGTCAGTGGAGGCTAGCAGGCATGGGTTTGGCCCTCCCACTTTGAGAGGGCTTGATTCAGCCCGTCAGGGTGTCATGGATGCCTGCTAGTGCTCCTTTTTGTGTTTTCTCCCTTCCCCCTGCCCATTGCTGGGGTGCGCACATCGGCATGCGTACTTGGAGGTGCGTGCATGCTGCTGGAGTCCGCAGCACCTTCCCGTCTTGTGCCGTCCCAGACCCGCAATGTCACTGGGCCTCAACCTGGTGGTAGTCGTTCGGTGGTAACATCAAGTCATCCACCCCAGGAGAGGAGAGCAGACCAGACCTCCGGACGCTCAGTCCTCTTCCTCCCTGGCCAACCTCCGATGACTGGAGTCTACTTCTTTTTTCTTTTTTTTTTTAATACTTTATTTTTTTTTATTTTATAAATGTGCATACACATTGATGTTCGTATCTAGAACAGACCATATACATTAATTAGAATCCCTTCTGGGGAACATACATTTCCCCTTAATATACAGGTTATTATATGCATTCTAGATATAGAGATACCACTTGGAGGGATAACTAAACAAGCACCTCAAACAGATTAACTAAATTTTAAACTGTTTTTATAAGTCCATGAGCAGTATGACATTTCCTCTATAGCTTAAGTCCATGAAAGTCCAGAAAATCCAGACCCTACCAGAGGGTATTTGGTGTCATACTTTAAAACTAAAAATTCAAAATAAACTCTAGGTATTTACCCAGGACAGCAAAGTCTTAGCATTTGTACTAATACCTTAAAAGATATTATTATCCATCAGAATAAGCAATCATAAACCCTAAATGAAGGTCCCACTATTTTAGACTATTTTACATAGTAATAAGCTCTGGCCCCCTCTCCTCTCAATTAACATTTTAGGTAGAAAGCCTTCAGTTTACTATAACCATTCTTTAATAAATCCCCAATCGTATGTTTTAGCTTAAGGAAACTACACGTTCTTCTGAACACAACTTTGTTATTCACTTTACTGATACTATGGGATAAACTTAGAAACAACAGAGAAGGGACAGGCCTGATCAGTTTGTTAGAGTTCCACGATTTCAGACCTCAGCTTCAGAGTCGCTGTCTCCTACTTCCCTTCGTTTCGAGCAGTCAGTAACAAAATGGGAGGCTCATTTCTCTGCTTCAGTGGGATCGGAGAAGGCCCACACTTTGCCATCATGTACGATACGCAACCTTGCTGGGAACACTACTGTATAGGTAATCGATGCCTCCCTCAATATTTTTCGGACCCCATCAAGTTTCTTCCTCCTGAGGCGTGTTGCGTAACTCAAATCTGGAAAAAAAATAGATGTTTTGGTCGTCCTGAGTGAGAAGTCCTATATGCCTGCCGAGTTTAATTATTCTGTCTCGAGAGCCGATGCCATCTGTGACCAAGAGCATAGTCCTAGGATGTTCCATTTCCCCTCGGTAGTCGCTTGGGGTGATCCGGTAAGCTTTTTAGTATGAAATATTTAAGCTCTGACCCTCCGGCAATAATTTTGAATCCAGCCACTCCCGAAGAAACATAAGAGGGTGATCCTCCTCTATCCCCTCAGGCAGGCCCAAGATTCTAACGTGTGCTGATCGGGCCTGGTTTTCCAGGATCTCGAGCCTAACCCTCACATGGTGGTTCTCCTTTATTAAAAGAGTGGTTGCTGCAGCAGACAACTCCACTTGTCGCTTCACATCTCCAACCTTGACCTGTATTCCCTCCACCGATTTCTCCACCACAGTAACTCTGGCTGCAAATATGTCCATTTTAGCATTCAGATCAGCCACTGGTGCAATTATTCTTTGTAGCTTAATTCCAATTGACGACATTGTTTCCTTGGGCTCGCATTGAGGTACAGCATGCTCCTCCGTCGCAGTTCGCCCCAATGTTGATTTAGCGCTGGCTTTTCCACCTCAGTCTTTCTTGGGGTTACCCATTTGATATTTTTTGTGTCCCTGTTTCACTCTGTGATATTTTTTTTTTAAATTACTCTAAAACCCAGAAATATGAAAATTTTAGAGCTTCCCTGATGGAGCTAAAAAAGATTGCTGCCTGTCAGCTCGGGCTGAACAGCACCCCCCTGGAGTCTGCTTCTGAATACTGGTCGCCAGTGTGGCAGGAGGTAATACTTGATCTTCCAGAATATCCTCACCATTCACCATTCATTACTGCAACCCGTCCACCTTCCCCCGCAATGACCAGGCTTCTGGGCAATCTTTTTTGTTTTCCTCATTTTCTTGCCTTTGCCTTCCTTCATATTAAAAAAACAAACAAAAAAAAAAAACGGAGGGAGGCACTTAAGGGACAAACCACTTCAGGGACCTTGTTCCCTTTCCATACCCCTTTGTGGCCCTAAAAAAAATCTTAAAAAAAAAAAAAACTTCCGTGGAGGACAGAATCTGCCAAATAATCCAGGTTAACAACTTGCCTGAGGTGAGCAGGACAACCTTGTGGGACACACTTAAAATGTTTTTTCGAGGGGATATTATCAAACTTGCCACTAAGTACAAAAAGCAACAGACCCAGTGTCTGGAGCACCTTCAGCGGCAGCTGGGGGACCTCCAGAAGCAGTATGCTGATGGGGATACGGCTATGGGGCCATTACTGCAGGCTACCAGACAACAGATACAACATCTGATAGATGTTCGAATGGAGCAAGCACTACAATACTTGTACCAAAAATATTATGAAAGTGGCCCTAGAGCCACTAGAGTTTTGGCCCTCAGACTGAGACGGAAAACCACCCAGTCTGTAATCACTCAAATTAGGGATCCAGAGTCAGGGCTGCTGGTAAGATCACCACAGCACATTATAAGAGCATTTACAAAATACTACCAGACTCTTTATACCCCAGAGAATTCTCCAGGCACAGAACAAATCCGTGCCTGTCTGGCAGACCTATACCTACCGGTCCTTTCTCAGTCTCTCCAACAGGTAATGGATAAACCAATTACCGAACTGGAACTAAAACAAGCCATCACAAACTTAAAAACTAACAAGAGCCCGGGTCCAGACGGATACACCGGGGAGTTCCTGAAATTTTGTAGGTCCACCCTGAGTTGTCCCTTGCTGGAAATTTGTAGGGAGGTTGCCACAATTACTGGCATTCCCAAAACAGGAAGGGATCACACATACTGTGCAACATATCGTCCTATCTCAGTACTCAACATCGACTACAAAATATTTGCAGTGGTAGTGGCTAGGAGATTGAGGCAGACATTGCCTACATTGGTTGGCCTGGACCAGACTGGGTTTGTCTCAGGGAGGCAAACCCAAGAAAATATTAAACGATCACTTCATATTTTGCACCATGCTGCCCGGTTGGGGGCCTCTTTCTTGATGTTAAGCCTGGACGTGGAGAAGGCCTTTGACCGGGTGGTGGGGCCGTTCCTGGGGGAGGTATTTTTGAAGTTTGGGTTTTCGGATCCCTTCATTAAGATTATAAACAACATATACACATCTCCTAGGGCATAGTTAAAGGCCAATGGAGAGATTTTGGCCCCCTTACCCCTAAGAAGGGGCACAAGACTGGGCTGTCCCCGCTCCTCTTTGCTTTGTACTAGGAGACCTTGACGCAGGTCCTACGACAGCATCAGGAAGTAACGGGAGTGGATATAGGAGGGGAGAATCATAAACTTGCATTATATGCAGATGACCTTCTTGTTTACTAAACTGGTCCAGAGAAAGCCCTAAAACCATTGTGGAAAGTGTTGAGGACTTTTGGGACCCTTGCTGGCTATAAAATTAATCCAGACAAAACAGAAGTCCTGCAGCTTAATTATAATCCCTCAGGGAGGATTAGGAGGAAATCCCCATTCAAGTGGAATATCCAGAAGTTGAAGTATTTGGGAGTACAGTTAACACCTGTAGCGCCCATCTATTTCAGGCTAACTATGCTCCATTATTGGAAAATTTGAAGAGAGACCTGGAGGACTGGGCCCTGATACCAATCCCACTGATCCAGAGGGTAGAGGCAGTTAGGATGGTGCTGCTCCCAAAGTTTCTGTATTTGGCACAGATATTACCCATACTAATACCAAAAGAATTTTATGGGGATTTAAACTGGAAAATCTCCAGATTTATTTGGGGAGCACAGAGACCTAGATTCAGGTTTCTAGGGACATGGATACGTTGTTCATCCACACTGCCTGGCAGGTTCCTTGCCACTTTAAATCTTGCTGAAAGGTCTTTAAGCTGGCTTCTCCCACCCACCCAGGTGGTAAAACTCTCGGCGTCGCCCCGTGACTCCAGATCTTCCTTACCGCTTGGAAGCTCAGGTTCCCTTGTTAACGCTCTGCGTATAGACTGGATCCTAATTCTTCGGTTTGCCCAAAAATAATTCTAAAGTTCTCAAGACTTCGGTCTAATTACTCCCTCGCAGCTGCGATGGACAAATCGACTCCCAGATTTTGGCGGTGCCCATGCGGGCAGGAGATGTCCGGGACGGACCTGCACTCCATGTGCGTCTACTGCCTCGGCCTAGATCACGACCCGTAGGCCTGCGAGTTATGTCAATCATTTTCGGCCAACGTCCTAGAAGACCGCGCCTGCCTGGTTACAACTTGGCACTTTAAGCGCTACCCGCTGGTGAAGTCTAAGGAGGCCGTTGGGCGGTGTCTGCGGTGGCTGGCTCGGCTGAGCAACTCGAGCAGATGATCACCCTCGAGGAGGAGGCGGCCCAGGCCGCATCCTCATTTTCCTCGGTCGTGGCATTTATCCCGCTCTCTCTGGGATCCTCCTACACAGCTTCTTTTAAGGAGCTTTGCCAATCCCTTTCCACAAAGGGAGAGGGGCCATCGGGACACTCTTCTCGGTCCAAAAAGAAGGACTTGAAGGGTGAGTCCCACTGTCGATGTTCGTGGGAGCGGGAGAGGTCCCCTTCCCCGGACAGTCGACACTCGACTTTGGTCGAGGTTGCGGCTAAGGCCGCTGGCTTCACGGTGTCCCTGTCAGGTCAGCCGGCCAAGACACCCATCGAGGCGGTCGAGATTTTTCTCGACCCGTCGGACAGGCTGTCGACTGGTGAAGCCGACAACCCTTCCTCACCAGTTCCCCCGGTGGAAACCGAGGACTTGCTTGTGCCGGAGTCCCCGGTCAAGGCTCCCCAGCCGAGGGAAGAGCAGGTATCCCCCGCTCCCTCCCAGACCCGCCCTTGGAAACACCGAGGGTCTCGATCTCGGACCTTGTCTCGGTCCAGCCAATCCTGCCGACATTGGCAGTCTCGGTCTCGGCACCGAGGTAAGTGGCGGCGCCGCTCATCCTCGTCTTCCTCCTCGGAAGAGGAGAGGCTTTGGCGCAAATTGCGTCAACGCTAGGAGGACTTAATGTGGCAGCAGCTTCTTTTGTCCAGTAATAAGCCGACGCCGTCGCCTTCCCCGGCCATCAAGTGGTTGTCACCCGAAAGGCCGAAACAACCCCTCGCGGTAGTCGAGGTGCCCAAGCCTGGGCCAGTTGTTCAGCCGAAACCAGCTGCCCGACCAATTGTGGTGGAACCTCCGCCTCCACAACCGAAATCGGGGGTGCCGACCAAGGACTTTCAGTCGGGTCAGGGTCTGCCCCACAGGTTGTCGGTCACCCTCACTCCTGACTGTCCTCGGCAGGTGGAGGGTGGCTCAAGCCCCAGGCAGCTCTTCGCGGACTCCTCGGAGTCTGACGACGACTCCTCCCTGTTTTCCAGGCTCCTTGACCTGGAATCCTCGGGGGGGAAGTTGATGGATGAAGCCCATCGTCATTCATGGGTCTGCTTCGGCTCATCTCGGAGTCCACCAGGATGCAGCTCAAGCCCGTATCCAAGCGGGCCAAGTATCCTCTGACGCAGATACTGGACCGAGGGGATTCACCCACGGAGGCCTTTCCGGTGGCAGAAGCCATTGTTGGCCCAGCCTTGGAGCTCTGGCAGCGGCCGGCTTCCTGCCCTGCGCCTTCGGCCAGGATGGCCAGGAAGTATGTGGTCCCTACCGGCTCTTTATCCGATTTTTCGAAGCACCCCTCTGCAGAGGGGTTAGTCACTGACAGCGTTTTCTGGCGTTCCGGGAATGCTAGGGATGTGGATAAGCCCCCTGACAAGGAGTCCAATAAACTGGACTATGCCGGGTGCAAGGTGCACGCTGCATCCTCCCTATGCCTCCGCCAGGCCAGCTCGGCTGTGCTGATGGCACACTTCTCCCACGCCCTCATGGGCTCCATGAATGAGGTGATCCCTCATCTCCCGGCCGACCTGCAGACCACGGTCAAGCAGCTGCAGGATCAGGGAAGGGCAGTGGCGAAACAGCAGCTCCAAACGGCTCTGGACATTGGAGACTCCTGTGCCAGATCAGTAGCGGCCGCAGTGGCCATGCATCACAGAGCATGGCTGAGGATATCCACCTTCACGGCAGATGCCCAGCATAAATTGGCGGACGTCCCCTTCTTGGGGACTGACCTGTTCAACCCTGGAGTGGAAGGCGACCTCCAGCGGATCGAAAAGTCCAACTCTACCCTGGACTCGGTCACCTCCGCCCAGAAGGACAAGGGCCGTCGTCAGCAGCATAAGTCCTTTTGCCCTTCTGCGCCTGCGGCATGTCCAGCTCAGCAACACCAGCATCAGGGCCAGCAGGCTTACGCTTGGCATCCCAAAGCCAAGACTACGGCTTCCTCTAGTAGGAAGCAGGGAGGAAAAGGCCCAGGAGGTCCCTCAGCCGGCCCCTTCTCCAAGCCTGCCCAGTGACGGGTTGAGGGGTGTCATCCCCAGCCTCTCCGTCCCCTAGGTTCCCCCAGGAGGACAGCGCCGCCACTTCCTTTCTGCCTGGTCCGCTATCACCACGGACCACACAGGTGTGGAGGTGGTAGGAAAGGGTCGGCCTCTGGAGTTTGAGCAGGCCCCGCCCTTCCAAGCCGTCGCCCCTCGGAGGGCTACGTGGTCCGCAGCCTCTCTGTCAGCTTGCCGAGCTGACATTGCCCTGATCCTCGAGAAAGAGGTGATCAGGAAGGTGGCGGATCCTCCACCAGACCCGGGGTTTGTGTCCAGGTACTTCCTGGTCCCGAAACGGACGGGGGGGCTGGCGCCCCATTCTAGATCTGCTCGACCTGAACAGGTTCCTAAGGTCTCGAACCTTCAGGATGATTACTCTGGCTCAGATCATTCCATCCTTGGAACAAGACGTATGGTTCTGTTCTCTGGACCTCTAGGACGCGTTCTTTCATGTCCCAATCCATCCGTCCCACCAGAGATTCCTCCACTTCAGGGCAGAAGGATCCCTCTACGAGTTCTGGGCCATACCTTTCAGCCTTTCCGTAGCTCCCAGGGTCTTTACCAAATGCATGGCAGTGGTGACAGCATTCTTGTGGCACTGAAGGGTCCGGGTGTACCCCTGCCTGGACAACTGGCTGATTGCAGCCTCCTCCAGAATGGAGGTGGAGCGGTCAAGGGATCTGGCCCTCCAGATTTGCTCTCAGGTTGGCCTCCTCATCAACGAGGCCAAGTCGGAACTCATGCCAAAGCAGGTGATACAATTCATCGGGGCAGAGCTCGACTCTCTATGAGCCAGAGCATGGCTCCCAGCAGACAGGGCAAGGTTCTTTCCTCCTTTGCCCAATCATTTCCAGATTGGGCAATTAAGCCTACCTGGGACTCCTCGCCTCCGCCCCTGAGCCTCATGCGGCCTGCACCAGCGTGGTCCGTGGGGCCCATTGGTACATGCATCCCCTTCAATGGGGCTAGTAACCAATGGTCATAGCACTGATCCCTTGGATCAGCTAGTGACAGTGACCCAGGGGATGTGAACACCTCCAGTGGTGGACCATTCCAGACATCTGCAGGAGGCATCCCGTTAAGTCCGCCCTGAGCCAGCGGTCTCTATCAACCGATGCCTCTCTGATGGGTTGGGTTGCCCATCTGGGGGAGCACAGAGCGCATGGCCTCTGGTCCCCTCGGGAGTCCCGATGTCACATCAACCTGCTGGAGCTTTGAGTGGTTCGTCTAGCCCTCACCACCTTCGCTCCGTTTATCCGGGGTCAAGTAGTCCAGGTCCAGACGGACAATACCACGACCATGTACTACCTAAACTGCCAGGGCGGGACGTGCTCCATGCCTGTGTGCAGGGAAGCTCTCCACATTTGGTCCCTCGTGCGCAGCCTGGAGGCGAATCTCCTTGCTATCCATGTGGCAGGAGCCTCCAACATTCTGGCGAATGCCGGAAGTCGAATAGGGGCTGCGTCCCACGAGTGGTCTCTCCTGCCGGAGGTGGTACAAGATCTGTTCACCCACTGGGGCATGCCTCAGGTGGACCTGTTTGCCTCAGGAGATATGCAGAGCTGAGACTGTTCATGCCCACCCCCTCAGCAGGGCTCGCTGCAGAGGATGCCTTCTCGAGGCGTGGACGGTCCTCTTCTCGCCTTTCCCCCATTTTCCTTGATCCACAAGGTGCTTCTCAAGGCGAGGAGGGACAAGGCACAGGTGATTCTGGTAGCCCCAAGCTGGCCCCACCAGTTCTGGTATCCAGACCTCCTCAGTCTCAGCTCCAGGCTCCCGAGGCGGCTTCCAGCCTGCCCGGACCTGATCTCAGTCAATCAGGGGAAGGTATTCCATCCGGACCTTCAATTCCTGCACCTGACGGCCTGGTTCCTGAGTGGCTAGAGTTCCAGGCCTTGGGTCTTTCCGACGAGGTCCTCAGCCTTGTTGAGGCATCCCGTAAGGAGTTGACCAGAAAATGCTACGCCTTTAAATAGAAGCGATTCTCCATTTGGTGTCAGGGCAAGGGCCTGGACCCTTCCTCCTGTTCCCTGGCAAGCATTCTGGACTACCTGTGGTCCCTTTCTCAGCAAGGGCTTCGGTCAACGACCCTCAAGGTGCACCTGGCAGCCATCTCTGCTTGCCGGGAGCGGGCGGAAGAAGCAGTCTGTGGTGCAGGGAGGTGGTTGGGGCGCTTTTACAAGGCCTTGATCACAATCCCCTCGGTAGAGAACCTCCACCTCTGTGGGATCTACTGCTGGTATTGGCTAAGCTAATGGGCAAGCCATTCGAACTGATGCCCAGGTGTGACATCTCTCACCTGTCGTTGAAGACCGCCTTCTTGGTGGCTATCACGTTAGTCAGAAGGATGGGAGAGCTCCAGGTGCTTTCCATCGAGTCTCTTTATCTGGTCTTCCACAGAGACAAGGTTGTCCTGCGCCCCCACCTGAAATTCCTTCCGAAGGTGGTGTCGGAGTTTCACCGTAACCAGGTGTTGACTCTGCCAGTGTTCTACCCCAATCACACCTTGGAGGCCGAATATAGGCTCCATACTTTGGACCCTAGAAGAGCGCTTGCTTACTACAAGGAGCAGACGGCTGAAGTTCGGGGAGAGGTTCGCCAGAGCTGTTTGTCACCTACGCTGAAGCAGCACCTGGCAGATCTGCAGCCAAGCGGACGATAGGCAGGTGGGTCACCTCCTGCATAGATCTCTGCTATAGGTTGGCGGGCATGGAGCCTCCCAGAGGGATAAGAGCTCATTCTACCCGCCATACTGCTGCATCTGTGGCTGCTTCCAAGGACATCCCTATCCAGAAAATCTGCAGGGTTGCTACCTGGAAGTCAGCACACACCTTCATTACCCACTACCACATCACCGGGATGCTGGTTTTGGGGCCTTGGTTCTCCAGTCTTTTTTCCCTAAGTAGGGGGTGTGTGCCTTGCCTCCCTCCTCCGTAGAACTGCTAGGAGTCTGCCAGACAGTGGATGAACAACATATCCATGTCCCTAGAAATACAGGTTACTCACCTGCGACAGGAGTTCTAGGAATGGTATATGTTGTTCATCCTACTCTAGCCTCCCGGCTCGACACACAATCTGGCTTCCAGCGGCTAGATCTGGCGTCATGGGGTGGAGCCAGAGTTTTACCACCTGGGTGGGTGGGGGGAGCCAGCTTGAAGACCTTCCGGCAAGATTTAAAGCGGCAAGGAACCTGCCAGACAGTGTGGATGAACAACATATACCATTCCTAGAACTCCTGTTACAGGTGAGTAACCTGTATTTTCGGTTCTTCACTTGCCTAAGAGACAGGGCGGCCTGGCCCTCCCGGATTTAAGGCCGTATCACCAGGCAGCCCAGTTGAGAACAGTGGTATATTGGTGTCACAACCAATATCTGGCAAGATGGAAAACTTTAGAAGTTAGAGAAGAAGATCTCCTTCACTTAAATAGAATATTACTGTCCCAGCAAAACATATGGGAACAGAGGGGTGGCTCCAATCCGTATATGGCTACCACTATCAGAACATGGAGGGACTATCTGTCCACGGTCAAATTGGCAGGATGGAGACCTCTCCTCGGGTCCATCCCTTATCTGGAGTCCTTTCCCCCAGAGCACATGGATATGGGTTTTAGAAGATGGGAGGGAGCAGGATTACATTTAGTAATGCATTTTATTAAAGATGGCTGTTTCCTTTCCCTAGGAGAACTGACAGAACAATATGGACTGCACCCACAGGACAGATTCCAGTACTTCCAGGTCCGGAATTACATTAGCTCCCTTTCCCGGGATCTTTGGGGTAGTAACCCACTTGCCTCGGTGGTGCCCACCCTGGTGGCAGCTGTGGAGGGTAAGGCTAGTCTGGAGAACATAATATCATATTTATATAAAGCAATGTTGTCCCTACAAGGGGACACACTCGACAGGACTTGGACAACATGGGCGACGGATTTGGGAATTCAAATTCCCGTTGAAACATGGGAGAGGCACTTGAATCTTATACATTGGGGGATGGAAGGCATAGGCTGGAAAGAGTTCTCATGGAAGGTTACTCTCAGATACTTCAGGATCCCTAAAATTCAGGCAAAATTTCAACCCCTCAGGACATCTGCCTGTTGACGGAACTGTGGACATTCCCAGACTGCCTTGGCCCACATTATGTGGCAGTGCCCTAGACTGGGACAATACTTTCAAGCCCTTCAGGAAGAATTGAGATCTATTTTCCTCAGACCTTGACCATTTCTCCAGGCCTGTTTTTTTTTCAGAGCCCCAGATGCAGGGAATCAATGACTGTAACACAATGGCAAGATATAATGGTGTCTATTTACAGAATGGAAGCATTAACTGCACTTGTGAATAGAGACAGGCCAAGTTTTAAATAATTTGGAGACGCTGGGTATTGTATATCTCTTATTTCGAGAGGGTTCCTTCAGTAGGTCATCACATATAGGACTGGCGCCACCTGGCGTCGGGCCGCACGGCAGACTTTTCTAGCAATCCCTGATGGGGGACTGCCCACCCGACATCACGTGACCGACGTAGCTTGACTGTATATAGTGGGCAGCCCCCATGCCCGCCCTCCAGTTCTTTCCTGCCGTCGCCTCTTGTCAGTCGCTCCGTAGACTTCCATTTGCAACCGTCGAGAAAGTTCTTTGCGCAGTAATCCCTCACTGCTTTATTCTTCACAGCTACTGTTCTCTTTGAGGTCTTCTTCTAAGAAGAAGTGCTCATCGTGTGGCACCCAGATTCTGCACAAAGACGGACATCCGAAGTGCGTCATCTGCCTAGGCCCAGACCATCCAGTCTCCTCTTGCCCTGAGTGCCAGTCCTTCAACCAGGCCACGAAAAAATGGAGACAGCAGGCTTTGGAGGCCCACCTGCTCAAAGTCCACCTAGCTTTGCTAGAGAAAAAGATGGATCGGCTTAGGGACTCGTCTGAAAAATCTTCCCCTTCGAAAAAACACAAGGAAAAGTCTAGGGAGTGGGCTTGCTCCGCGGACGACGTCAGGCCCTCAACAAGCAAGGCCCAGCTGCCGTCCAGGAAACTAGACAGTAAATCGGACAGATCTCCGGCGGATAAGTCGATTGCTGGCTTCTCCGGCGACCGCACCACCGCAGCCTGTAAGTCGGCCCCCGGCTCCTCTGGAGACCGTGTGGCAGCCGGTAAGTCGGTTCCCCTGGCTGGGGGCAACTGCCCGGCTCCAGCCAATAAGTCAGCTGGGGGTTCTATCCCTGACCGCCCGCCCCTGCCCGCTAAGTCGTCCATCTTCGACGACCGCACGGGCTCGGTTCCCCCGTTGGGGCCTTACGACACCACACCCGACGTCTGGTGGGACCAGAGGGAGAAGGTCCCTCTCCTTCCCCTCCTTCTTTGCCCGTGTCGTCACATTTTCCTGCGGACACATCCAGCGACGGAGATGCCCTTGAACCTGTGGATATGTTGGGCTCCTCTCCATGCTCCCCTGCTGGGGTCCAGGCGCAGGAGGCTCCTCCTCGGCCGGATGGCCTTTCCGTGGAGGCCCCTCTGCAGCCTGATGGCGGGCTGCCGGCCCCTCCTCAGACGCTGGCAATCCCGACGACAGTCCCTCTGCCAGGACCGGCCGTCCGGCCTCTACCTTTGGCCCTGACGCCAGGCCTGACTCTGTCGTCAGAGCCCCTTGACCGATGCCAACGCCGGCCCCTCTGACACCAGAGCCCCTTCTGGCGCCAGATCAAGTAGCGCCAGTGCCGGCGTCAGTCCCTCTGACATGGACTGTCCCGACGCCGGACCCTCCTCTGATCTGTACCACGGCGGGTCCGATGTGGGTTCCTCCGACATCAGGACTGACAACGGGGATTTACACCTGACCCCGAACTGTCCTCCATTACCCTCATGAGTATCTTGGGAATCATTACCCGGGGGGGGGGTTCCACTCCCGATTGGAGTCACCTGGGACAGTTCTACCTGGGATTTAACCCCTATTTCCACTACATGGGACATCAGGGTTATTATCCCCCACCGGTCACCCCTCCTCCTGCTCCCCAGCCTTAGCGGCTCACCTCCCCTCCTCCGGTTGTTCCGGTTCTGAGACCCTAATACAGTCTTGGTGGCAGGGGGCCTGGTCGGAGATGGTTTCGGACCTAGAAACTAGACTCCCACAAGCTCATCTTCCTAGGTCCCCTTCCCCGAGCAGCTCGCTTCCAACGGTCCACATCTCGGGGAAGACTCAGCAGGACGTTTCCGTTCAGGATTTTTCTCGTCATCCTGTCGAGGAGGCAGATGATGATAGCTCAGATGGGAGGGAAGATTCCTCAGAGAAGGAGATCCTGGAGGACCCCGAGGAACCGAAATGCAAGGCCTCACCGAAGTCACAGCCGGAGGACTCCTTATTCTCGGACCTCTTGAGGGCCTTGAGAGACTACTTCGACTGGGAGTCTGAGGAGCAGGACCCGATGAGACAGAGACTCACAGAACACCTATACTTGGAGTCTCTTGTCTCCTATCCCAGTTCCTCCGTGGATGGGCCCCCATCAAGACCTCACCACAACCATCTGGCAGATGCCTCAGTCTATTCTGGCTGTACCCAAACGTGCGGACAGACTCTACCCGGATGCTAAAGGATGCTCCTTTCTTAAAGTCTCATCCTAAGGCTGACTCTGTAGTCATTTCAGCGGCTCATGATTGCTCCTCTGCTCCTAAGCACATGAGCACCACTCCTCCAGACAAGGAGTCGAGGCAGATGGACCAGTTCGAGAAAAAGGTCTACTCCTCGGCCACATGCACCCTTTGCTTCCTCAGTTACGTGGCCCACATGGTGTCCCACCAAAAAGCGACTACGGCCAGGTTAGAGATGAAGGTCCATGGATCCTTCACCTCTCAAAGAGGAACTTGCCAAGGATCTCTGCCTCTCCAAGATCTCCTGCAGGCATGCTCTGTGGGCCACTTATGATTCTGTCAACACTGTGGCCCATACCTCGGCAACTGCCATTGCCCTTAGACGGCACTCCTGGCTTCGCCTTTCGGGCCTCGCTAACAAGGTCCTGTCAGCAATTCAGGATGCCCCTTTCAGGGGCTCCATCCTTTTCGGAGGGGACACCAAAAGATATTATAACGGACCTACAAGACAAAGGAGTTGCTCTGAGGTCTGTTAGGTCTATGTACCGATTGGGTGCTCAACAACAGCAGCAGCAGCCCTTTCGGAAAAGGACCTGGAGGCAGAGGAAGAACACTCAGGCGCGCTGCCAGGGGAAGCATAAGGCCATGGGTACAGCCACCACTCCTGCCTCCTTGAATCAGAGACGTTCAGGAGGCCCTCCCTTGGAACGTCCCACCACTTCTTGACTCCCTGGCCCCACTTTCTCCTCAGTCTTGTGACAGGGAGCAGATGGGGGGGAGGTTCGCCCGCCACGCGTAGGAGTTGGGGGCGATTACCTCCAATGAGTGGGTCCTGCAACTAGTGTCCATTGGGCACACCATAGAGCTCCTGGAGCTTCTCCTGGGAAATCCTCCACAAAAGTCCTCATACTCTCGGGACCAGGCACCACTTGTTCGCGAGGAGATAAATTCAAATAAGCAATCGAGTGCATCCCCTCAGGGCAAAGGGGAAAGGGATTTTACTCCCATTTTTTCTTGCTTCCCAAGAAGACCGGGGACTTCCGACCCATACTCGACCTGAGTCAGCTCAACCAGTTTTTCGAGTATAAAAAAATTTTGAATGCTGACTCTTCAGAGCCTCCTTCTTCTCTTCATGGAGAATCACTGGCTCTGCGCCCTGGATATACAGGATGCCTACCTACATATCCCTGTTTTCCCCACCACCCTTCAGTTCCTGCATTTCTTTCCAAAGTTATGTACTGATGAGACTTAACAACAGCAGCAGCCCTTTGGAAAAGGATCTGGAGGCAGCGGGAAGAATGCTCAGGTGCGATGCCAAAAGCGTAAGGCCACGGGTACCGCTACACCCCCTGCCCCCAAGAATCAGTGACGTTAAGGGGGACCTCCTCCTGAACATCCCACCACTTCTTGAGTGTCCAGCTCCACTGCATCCTCAGTCTCATGATGGAGAGCAGGTGGGGGGGAGGTTCGCCCGCCATGCGCAGGAGTGGAGGGCGATAACCTCAGATGAGTGGGTCCTGCAACTCGTGTCTGTCGGACACACCATCGAGTTTCTGGAGATTCCTCCAAACTCTCCTCCGCAGAAATCCTCTTACTCCCGGTACCAGTCCCTTCTCGTTCGTGAGGAGGTCAATTTGCTCTTGCTCAAAGAAGCAATCGAGCAAGTTCCCTTTGGGCAAAGGGGAAAAGGGTTTTATTCCCATTTCTTCCTGGTTCCAAAAAAGACAGGGGACTTCAGACCCATATTTGACTTGAGTCAACTCAATCGGTATGTCAAGTACAAGAAATTCTGCATGCCGACGCTCCAGGGCCTTCTTCCTCTACTGATGGAGAATCATCGGCTCTGCGCCCTGGACATGCAGGATGCTTATCTGCACATCCCCATTTTCCCCAGCCACCTCCAATTCCTTTGTTTCTGTTACCAAGGAGAGCATTTCCAGTTTCAGGTGCTCCCCTTTGGTCTGTCTTTGGCACCTCGGGTTTTTACCAAGTTCCTGGTTGTGGTCGCAGTGTTCCTGCGCTGCCGGGGTATTGCGGTGTTCCCTTACCTGGACGATTGGCTGATTGCAGCCACGTCCAGGGATTTCTTGCTGGAGGCTCTTTCCTTTACACTGTATTTGTTCAGCCAGTTAGGGATCACGGTCAGTGTGCCCAAGTCATCCCTTATCCCTGCCCAGAAACTTCAGTTTATTGGGGCAGTCCTGGATACGGTCCAGTACAGAGCCTTCCTCCCTCCAGACAGGGTGGAGACCCTTATCCGTCAGGCCTCCAAAGTGGCTTCCAATAGGACTATCCCAGCCCGGGAAGTCCTCCGCCTTCTTGGCCTGATGGCGGCCTCCATCACTACCATTCCCCTGGCAAGGCTGCACATGAGGATCACTCAGTGGTCCTTGCGTGTACAGTGGGACCAGCTTCTGGATGATCTGGACCATCCAGTCCTCATCTCCTCAACGGTTCAGAAGGATTCGCAATGGTGGATAGATTCCCGCAATCTTTCCTTGGGACTTCCTTTTCGGAATCCTGCACCAGCTGCTACCCTCACCACGGATGCCTCGAACATGGGGTGGGGTGCTCACCTAGGGGAACATCAAGCCCAGGGACTTTGGTCCAGCTTGGAAATTTCTCTCCACATCAGTGTTCTGGAGCTCATGGTGATCCTGTATGCATTACAGGCCTTTCAGACCCTGCTTCTGAAGGGGACACTGCTGATCCAAACGGAAAATATGTCGGTAGTTTGGTACATCAGTAAACAAGGAGGAACCCGGTCATACCCTCATTGCAGGGAGGCGACCAGGGTGTGGAACTGGGCAGTCCACACCATCTGGTCCTAGTGGCCGGGCGTTCTCAACGTCCTGGTGGACAGTCTCAGCAGATCTCAGACCCTAGCTCACGAGTGGGAACTGCATCAGGAAGTGGCGGATTCCATCTTCCGAAGTTGGGGGCATCTGGAAATCGACCTTTTCGCCTCCCAATCCAATGCAAAACTTCCCAAGTTTTGCTCGCTCATTCCTGAGCAAGGTGCTTTCTGGAGCAATGCATTGTCTCTATCCTGGACAGGGAAATTCTTGTACGCTTTCCCTCCATTTCCCATTCTGCAGAGGGTTCTTCTCAAGTTCAGGCGGAGAGGGCGAGGATGATCCTCATCGACCTTCTCTGGCCGAGACAGATCTGGTTCCCACTGCTACAGCAGCTTTCCAGACAACCACCAGTTCCACTTCCAGTGACTCACGACCTCCTTACTCCAGGATCAAAGTGTCGTCTAAGATTCCTCAGGGCTCAGGACCCTGCATCTTCATCGTGGCTCCTGCAGACATACCAGTGTCCCATTTGGGGGTCTCCTTCGGGTTGCACTGGGTCCCTAATGGGGACCAGAAAATCTTCTACCATTCCACTTACGCCATGAAGTGGAAGCAGTTTTCCATATGGGCGACCGCAAAGGGCTGGAACCCCTTCTCTTGCTCGGCCCCTCAAGTCATGGAATACCTCTTTCACTTGTCAGACTCCTTCTGTCTGTCCTACTCTTCCTTAAAGGTACACCTGTCAGCTATTTCAGCGTACCACAAGCTAGAGGATGGTAAGCCCGTGGCTCAGTTGGATGTCTCTAAACCTTTAGAAAGGATTCTCCATCTAAAACCCCCCATCCGCAGCCCAATCCCACCTTGGGACTTGAACTTTGTCCTGGAAAAGCTTACCCTTCCTCCTTTTGAGCCGGCTATGAGCTGTGATCTGCGCTTCCTGTCTTAGAAGGCGCTTTATGTGGTGGCCATCACATCAGCCCGAAGGATTTCGGAGCTTCACGCTGTAGTCTGCAAGGAGCCCTACTTGATTTTCCATTGGGACCGGGCAGTCCCTTAGAACCCATCTGAGGTACCTCCCAAAGGTGGTGTCGGAAGCCATACTGAACCAATCGGCAGAGCTTCCAGTGTATTATCCGTCCCCCTCTAACACAGGTGAGGCACTCCTTCACACGATGGATGTCTATTGGATTCACTGCTGTTATACACACCGGACTAAGGAACTTCGCTCTTGTGACCAGTTGTTTGTCTCTTTCGCCCCAAGATCGAAGGGCAAACCAGTTTCTAAGCAAGGCCTTTACAAATGGCTGGGCAACTGCATTCAGTTCTGTTACCAGAAGTATGATAAACCTCTGCCAGGTTCCATCAGAGGTCACGCTACTAGGGGCATGGCTGCTTCCGTGGCCTTCCTTCGGAACGTTTCCACGGCTGACATTTGTGCTGTCACTACTTGGAGTTCTGTCCATACCTTTACCAAACACTATAGTCTGGACATTGCTTCTAGGCAGAGGGTTGGCTTTGGCCTAGCCATCCTCCAGGGCCTTCTGTCCTAGACTGGGTCCTTTCTGGACTTCAGTTATTTCCATTGAAGTTTGTTTTCCTTCTCCCTAGTTTCTCTCGGTCTCTCTGTGGAGAGACTGCTTGAGACTCAGTCTTATATGTGATGACCTACTGAAGGAACCCTCTCGAAGTAAGATATTACAGTTACGTAAGAACTTACCGTAACAGTAGATCTTTGAGAGAGGTTCCTTCAGTAGGTTATATTTTTCCCTGCCTCCTCCCCCTCATTTTATATTTTACAGGGTCCCCAAATTCTGTTCACTTCTGCTGTTAAGCCTCTTCTTGGCTCCAGCAGGAGAACTGGAGGGCAGGCATGGGGACCGCTCACTTTATACAGTCACGTTGACGTCAGTCACGTGACGTCGGGTGGGCGGTCCCCCATCAGGGATTGCTAGAAAAGTCTGCCATGCGGCCCGACGTCAGGTGGAGCTAGTCCTATATGTGATGACCTACTGAAAGAAGCTCTCTCAAAGATCTACTGTTACGGTAAGTTCTTACGTAACTGTACTATCTTTATTGAGACCCGATTTTATCTCTTAGAATGTGCAACCTGATTTTTTTCTTAGCCACTGTATTAACTTTCAGACACCCCATGACCCCCTTTTTTCTTTCTTTGGTTATTAACTGTAGTATTGAACTCCTGAAATTGATTGAATTGCTTATCTTTGCTATAATAGTTATACCTAATTGACTTGAAACAAACAAATTACTGTCAAATCTTGTATATAGTACCTGTAAAATGTATTGTCTTGAGTTTGTATGTCTGTTGGCATAAAAAAGAAAAAAAAAACTTTAAATAAAGAAAAGCAAAAAAAAAAAAGATTTCATTAGGGTCCATTCTTATCCTGTAACACTCTGTTCCCTTCTCTTGGTTGTTTTTAAATTGAGAGGACCCAGTTTCTCTTCTAATTCCTTCCCTAGTTCAAAAAACAAAATGAAACAAAAAAAAAAATAAAAAAGAAAGAGCAGCAGAGCGAGAACAGGACAGAAGAAGACCTTGTTTTATGTGCCCCTTGTCATCGAGGCACAGGTCAGGAAGCATAGGAAAAACTGGGTGCAGTTGTAGAATTCGCAAAAAGTGTTTATTAGTACTAGCAGTAACATAAAAAAATAAAATTGCTCAGAATAACTATTTACAAAGGCAGAATAAACAGTGAAGATCCATCTGAGTTTTTCTTCAATCTCTGTGCCTCCCAAAACACCGCAGATCTCTCTTATAAATCTTTGCAACCCCCTCCTTAACAAGCATCCTGCTTTTTTTCTAAACTGTTCTTGTAAATTTCAGGCAGGTGCAGCAAGAACACAATGACCCAGAACTGAGGCCCCTTCTCCACAGCTTCTGAGAAAGGGCTTAAAAACTGCTCTCAGGTTAACCCCTTGAGTTCCCAATAGCTTTTTATAATCATCTCAAACTATAATTATATACATTTCAACAGTAACGCTATATGATTTCTAAACGAAGGAATTCCAATATCAGTTACATTTCTACAGGAGAAGATGGAAGGTTTGATACCTTTTATTGGACCAACAAGTGTCTTGTACAAAGATGGAATTATACACAAGCTTTTGGGGCCACACAGGTCCCTTCTTCAGGTGAACAGCAAAACTGAGCAACAAGCAGTATTTATATCCATTGTGGAGCAATTAAAAATCAGGAAGTGAAGTAGGAAGGTGATAAAGGGGACTAGAGATGAAAGTCTAAGATGCAAAAAATAAAAACATGCGAAGAAATGGGGAGGGGGCTAAGTAGGAACAGGTCAGTATGAGATCAAAGGAAGCTAAAGGGAAGACAAAAGCCTGCAGACAGAATCTGAGATCAGAGGCTGGCTGAAAGGGTAGAATGGACAGGAGAGGCCTAAAGATGCAAGGAAATCAAGAAATTAGGAGAAACAAAAGAACAAAGGCCTAGATAAACAGGGGTGTGAAAACAAGAAGGAGTAAGTGGGACTGAGCTCAGGACTTAATAGGAGAGGCAGGGAGGATGTGAGGTATAGGTAAAAAAACATAACAGGCAGAACTCTGAGAAAAAAAATATAATAGAGAGATACAGAATCAAAGTGTGATAATAGAGACATGATTTAGTACACCTGGGTTTTAAATAGCCGGTATCGCATCGCATTTTGTGATGCGAACCGGCTGGTCATGCGAAACAAAACATGGAATGGATCGCATAAAAGTGCGATCCATTTTTTCCATGTTTTTTTTTTTTGTGGTTTCCACCTTGTTTGAGGCATGATTTCAGCCACAGTGATGTAATTCATGCAAAATGGGCTTTAGTATGCCCGTTCTGCCCATGACCTCCACAGTTATTGGCTGCCTGATCCCGCGCTCTGGACATTAGCTACATGATGGAAAAAACGTGACTTCAGTACTGTAGTGTGATACAGTGAGCAAGAAGGAAGAGCAGCTCCCTGAATTGAACAGCGAGAAGACCGACGTCGGACCTGAGAAAAGCAAAGCTAAAGGTGGGTATTTATTTTTATACTGTGTTCATGGCACTCAGAAGAAGCATTGATTATACCATGGGGGTAATTCTGTTGTGGTGGTCAGGTGGAAAGAAATAAAATGCAGCTCGGGTCAGGGCCTCATTACAAGTTGGACACTGGTGGTTGCTGAAAGGCTGTGGCAGAATGCAAACCCCTTCCCCACTAGGTGCAGAGCTTTATGCCAAGGTTTAATTATGTGTGACTTGAAGTCTGTACCCCTTTTGCCATCAATGATTGTATCTGCGTGCTGTGATCAGCCCAGCCCAGCCCGTAGACTTTCTGCACACCCCCTTCCCACCCATAGCCTCTGAGCTGCTCTGGACCTGGGCTCAGTCGGGACCCCCTCCTGTAGAGAATAAAACTTACAGGTAAAGTGCAGGAGTCCGGAGGGGGTTGCTGGAGTCCTGTTTCACTGACCGTAGCCATCATCATCAACGAGTCTGTGCTGCACGCTGCCCGTCCACAATGTCGACCGTGTGTCTGCATGCCGCCCACAGGTTGTTTCTGGCTGAGCCCTGGCTGCAAACAATTTATATGGCTCTTTCTCTCCCCAGCGTGACCAGATAACCCAGCTTTTCACCGATCAGATCACGCTCTGATTCCCCTTCCCCTCCCTTTGTCTCTGCGGGTGACAGCAGCAGGCCCTGATGATCCCCATGTGCACAGTCCCCGATACAAAGTCAAGCTGAGTGCCGTTGCCTGACCCGCAGAACTTCTGAATCGCAATCAGTCGTAGTCGGGACGGCTTCTTTAGCTTAGAGCGCTGCGGGTCTGGCAGCGACTGGAGTCAGGTTATGTGCAACTTCCTCGGGGGAACTACTGCAGGTGGAGTTTGTGTTGGTGGGGGGGGGGCTTGCTGCATAAAATGACGGGCTCCGACTGTGCTCAGCAGTGCCTGCCAGTTCTGTGACATGGGGTGTTGGGGGAGGGCATGACCACAGTCAGTTGTCACCAGGGGTGGTCCTCAAGTTTTTTTTTGGGGGGGGGGCTGTTCCCCACAGTGTATTCCTTTGATATAGGCTGCAGTTATTCTGAATTTGGGCACTTTAAGGCCAATTCATTCAGCACTGTAATTGTGCCCAATAGCAGGGGCCTGCCTGCCACATGGGAGGGAGGGGGAGACTCAGGGGTGGAGAAGTTCTTACAAATGAGCTGCCTGGTGGTGGTCTCAGAGGCACTTCAGGGTCGTGTGTGGGTGACAACTGCTTTGCGCAACCCCGGGGTTCTAACTGGCATAGTCATGATTGCCTTTATTTATGTGCCTAGTGATAACACCATCCAGGGGGCTGAGACAATGCAAGACACATCAGTCCCGGGACCCCCGGGACAAGCTACTGTCTGTCACACTGATTACTACGTGTAAGACAACTGCTCTTGCAGGGCCTGTGTGAAAAAATACCATCTGGGCTTGTTGGAGGCCCTCAGTGCAAGCGTCATTAGTTGCAATGTGTGGGCCTGACTTCACCAAGGCCCTCTAAGTGACAAAGCCCACTCTGCCCCCTCTGGGATGTTTCAGTTTTGTCAGGCTGAGCATTGCACTGTGCAGCCTCACCACACCCAGTATATACTTATGGGGCCCTGAAACAGTCCTGAGTGACCAGGGTCAGAGCACTGGACTGGGTCCTTCTTCTCACTATGGAGTGCCCCTGCATTCAGTGATTGAGGCCCAGCCATGATGCATGATCAGTGTGGCTCATGGATGCATTTGATTTGTGCCAGTCATAGCTGCTGGTACTGCCACTCCCCCCCCCCCCGTGGTCAGGTGGTATTTTGAATCAGGTGGTTTGTGCAGCTGCCCACCAAGCTTGCCAGTGAGCTACTCTGTTGTGGAGCAGTCTAGTGTCTGGTGTTTTGGGGATTTTTGTGTTGCTGGTGAAGGTTATTATGTGGGGAGGGTAGTCAAATTTAGTTGAGCCTCTGATGTCAGAGTCTGAATCGGATATTGGTTTAACTTTTTTTTCAGGTTGGTGACCAGACCCGACTGAGAACTTTGTCCCTGTGGAACAAGAGAGTGAAAAGAGGAGAGCCTGCCCCAACTGGTGGCCCTGTGGTAAGTTACTGCTATGTTACTGTCCTCAGTGAAAAATTAATTTATTTGAATAGCAAACGAGTCTCTGAATGTAATGTCCTGTTGTTTTGCAGGGGCTCACTGCCGCAGTCATTCATTGATTACCCGACCAGCCTAGCCAGTCAGCGGTTGTATCCAGTTTTCCAGAGACAAGGTAGGGTGACTTACAATTGGGGCATTTGGCAAGCTAGCTTGGGGATTGTATTGGAAGTCAATCAGATTAGGTGAGTATACAAACACTGAAAAATTGTCATTGTGTTTGTAGGTTCAAACTGAGCTGCAGCTAGCTGCACGTGGACTGAATTGAGCAGCCAAAAGGAGCCACTGGGTGGTATACTGGGACTCAGCAAGAGGAGGAGGAGGGTCAGGAAGAAAAAGAGTGACAGGATTCAGAAACGTGCCAGGAGCAGAAGCTCTCAGAGGGAGGAAGACACAGGCTGATACACTTATGAACTGAAAAAAAAACAATATTGTGTCAGTGAAACTCTAAAGTCAACTGTACATTGTCATTATATTCGAAGTGGAATGAGGGGTGTTGTTTGGTGAGCCTTGGGCTAGCAATCAAACTCTGCCTGAAAACATTTGGGGGGGTTTGGCCGGTGTGGCAAACGGCGACCAGGCTTTTACACTTTTGGGATTTGAAACTCGTGATGGTAAATAGTCACTTGGTTTGCTGTTCTCGGGGTGCCCATTTTGTGTCTGGCCGCTGCAACGTTCAAAACCAGCAGCTGTGACAGAGTGAGACAAGTAGTCTGTAGGGCCTGCCATATTGATGACTGGTGTTGAAGTCCAGTCTGTTAGTATTTTGTTGTCGGAAGGCCCCCCCACCCAATAAAACCAAGATTTGGTCATCAGCCCTGCAGAGCTGTGCAGACAGCAGCAGATAGCGATTGTCAGTGACCGTTTAAGTTAGAGGCTCTGACCTGTTACTAGTACTGTGTGGGTACTGACTGACTAGTCCATTTAAGTTAGAGGGCTCAGTCAATCAAGCCCCCGTCCCAGATGGTCATCTTCTGCCCTGCGGAGCTCTGCAGTGTTGTGTAGGGACGGGCGGGTTCTGAGACCGTTTAAGTTAAAGGGCTCAGACCCGGTGTTGCTAGGGTAACTACAGATTTGTCCCCGATTCCCGTTTAAGTTAGAGGGTAAGTCAGTCTCCTCCAACCCCCTGACAACTGTTCAGCTGCAAGTAATCACTGGGTGGTGTCTGTAGGAAAGAAGTGACACAGGACAGAATTTAGAAGCCTGATGTTTATTGTCAAATGTCTTTCGACAAATTATACACACTAGAAAGAAGCACACACATATTCTTGTTCAAGTTTTATTATTGTTACATACTCAGTGAGTCAGTCAGTGTCACACACGGCTACGTGAACCTAGAGAACAGACAGCAACCATGGCAACCAGCACCAAAAAAGTAAGGAGGCACACTGTAGAAAACTGGAAAAAGGAGATTGATCACCGCAATGAATGGTTAGTGTATGAAACAGACAATGGTGGTGAGTTTGTAGACCGGGTAAAATGTTCCCTGTGTGAAAAATGGGCAGACCAGTTAAAGTACTGCAGAAATTTTAGTGAAAGTTTCATTGTTGGCATCCGAGGTACAGCTTTGAAAAAGGACAATGTTGCAAAACACAGTCAATGTGATGCTCATAAACGTGCTGTTACACTCAACCGAAAACCAGAATCAATTGCCTCCATATGTAAAACTACACCAATAGGACGTGCACTATTGGGAGCAGAAGTAAAAGACAGAGCTGTAGTTTGCCGTCTGATTCAAATTGTTTATCTGCTCGCTAAAGAAGAACTTTCACTTACTGAATTTGAATAATTTGTTTAACTTGAAAAAAGACATGATGTTGATCTCGGAAGTGCATATGCAAATATTAACGGTTGTCGTATGTTCACGTCAGTTATTGGTGAATTGTTACAGGAAAATCTACTCACAGCCCTCAGAAAAGTCTGTATTTTGCAGTTCTTCTGGATGAGGCAACAGATGAAAGTTGTATTGAAAAAGAATTACCGTATATTATGCATTTTAATGAAAGTTCTTGTTTCACGGAGATGACCTTTTTCAGATTAAAAGACGTTCAGCACGCTAGTGCAGAAGGTTTGTTAGGAACACTTCAAGAAGCTTTCTTAGAGTTTGGCATTTTAGACTTGAACGATCGCATGGTTGCTATGTGTGCAGATGGTGCTGCAGTAAACCTGGGGAAAAGAAAAGGGCTATCAGCTCTGCTAAAAGTGGAAATGCCAAGGTTGCTGTCTATTCATTGTCTTAACCATAGATCTGAATTGGCAATTAGAGATGCACTGAAAGGAATATTTTTTGATCAAGCGAATGATAATCTCATGACATTGTACTACCTTTAGGAAAAAAGTCCAAAGAAACTTCGCAAGCTCTGAGAATTAGCTAAAATAGTGGGCGGTGAAGTTAGCGAACCAGAAAGAGCATTTGGAACAAGGTGGGTAGATCACAAACTTCATGCCGCTCAGACACTGGTAAAATCCTACACAGTTTCAATTCATCGTCTTGAAAATCTCGCAGAAACTGCAACTACGTCACCAACAGAGAAAAGCAGAGTTCAGAGAATTTTGTCCAAACTGAAAACTGCCAAATTTGTCACTCATTTACTCTTCTATATTGACCTTCTAAGGCCACTGTCATGACTCTTCCTCAGTTTACAGGGTTCTTCTACTGACTTGATCTTAGCTTTGGCTTGTGTTGACACAACCTTACGGCAACTACAGCATCTCACAGATAATGTTCTCGGAACATGCAGCTCTGAACTTAAGACACTCTTACAGCAACATGATCATGACGTTACAGACAGTGATGAGTCTGACGATTCTGAACCAGTCGTGTTTAAAGATGTTACGGTCTCTAATGCTAACAACAGCATCAGGCACCTTATAACACAGGTACTAATTACATCAGTAGTGTACAACAGTGCATTTCTGATAGATTTTCAGATATCACTGACTGTGACTCTCAGGACCAATACCCAATTTTTAGGACTTTAAAACTGTTAGATGTGAAACAGTGGCCTAGGTGTGCTGATGAGCTAGAAATGTTTGGGAACGTAGACTTGGACGGATTTGTTAATTACTATGGACAGATACTCACAAAACATAATGTTGACCTTGCTGCTTTGCCAGGAGAATGGTCCAGACTTAAAACTTTATACAATAAGTTTTAAGTCACTTAAACAGGGAAGACTTTTGGAACTGTATTCTGAAGTCCTACAGAGAACAGTTCTCAAACTCTACATTGTTGTTGTTGTAAGCTCATTCCAGTGTCCAATGCAAAGCTGGAAAGGTCATTTTCAATAATGCAGCGTGTCAAACTGACTGGAGAAACAGACTGAGTGAAGTAATGTTGGAACACCTGGTTAGAATTTCAGTTGAGGGTGACAGTCCAGAGACATTTCATCCTTTTCCAGTTGTAGATAGATTCTTCAGCACTCCTAGAAGAGTTTGTGCGAAACAAAGGCAGTCAGAAGCAAAAAGGTCAGATTCATCCCGCACCACAAATGTAACTAGTTCAGAAGATGCAGCAAGCAGTACTAGCATTATGTCTTACAGTACTTCCGAGTCAGACAGTGACGACATGATCACTGATCAGTAGTGAGCCCCTGTAAACCGAGGGAATTACACTTCTGGCTTATAAGTTTTAGCCTAAGTGGCAGTAAGTGCCGTAGGGAAAAATTTCAGGTCCTCAGTGTCGGTAGTTGGTCACTGACTGGAGGGAATTGGGTCAGTTGAGAATCCACGACAGTCAGCCGAGCACCTCTCCATGTCTGCCTGCCAGCCCCTCCCCGTGCTTAGACGTCCAGATAGATCTCCAAGCAGGGGGACTGCACTGGCAATTATGGGGGGTGCCCTGCACTCTCCCTACTTAGCAATCTAGATCTCAGTGATTACAGGGGTTGGCGCAGGCAGATGTGGAGGTGGACACTCGGAATCCCAGCTGGCCATAGGAACTCGGCTCTTTCAGAACTTCGTTTACCAATCCACACAGGTCAGGACTTTGCTCACTTCAGCAAATGGGCTGCACCTGTCTTGAGTTCAGCAACGTGCACCTGTACATGCCGGGGCACCAACCATGCCATGAGATGAGTTTACTAATTGTACTGAGCTCTCAGAAGCCTGTGTGGTATTTGGGACACCACTAAGTCTCATGTTAAAATTTTCGCACTGACTAAAGTGCTGCTTATGGTAAAAGCAAGTAGTTTAAGGAATTCGTTTTCCATCTAGTTAAATTTTTATAGGGCATTAAGTCCTCAGGTTCATTGGCTGGTGGAGACACTCACTGCCATATGTATTTTTTTCAGTGGCTCAAGTTGAAGACTACAGTTGTTACATTTCTTCATTGTTGGTGAGAATGATATTAGTGGCTAGAAGTGTTTATAATAACTTGCACTGTGACTAAACAAATCAAAAATCCCTCTCGCTCAACTGTGGGGTTGGTGGGGGGAGACTCATGAGCAGGCTTCTCAGGTGGGGGCACAAAAGCCATCATCATCTTTTGTGCTGAGCTCTCTGGCTGGTCTTGGAAATAAGTCAAAAGAGAAGTTAAATGCCAGAGTGAGTCTGACACAGTGTAAGCTGCTTGCAGCCTTAAACTGGCGCTTTCTGTTTTAAACTGTAAATCTGCACTTACAGAAAAATTAGTGGGATCTGGCCGCTGGGAACTGGGTCTACAGGCCTGAGTAGACAACTACTGACTGTTCCGAACCACCGATCCATTTAAAATTGACCGTTTAAGTTAGAGGCTCAATCCAAATCTGGATGGTGGTTGGGAACTCCAGTAGTAAAGTCCAAGAATAATAGCAGCTCATGTTTGTAAATCAGTTTGGATGCTGCAGCTGCTTATTCTCAGTTACCCTACAGATTGCTTCCCAGCCACTGCAATTAAATTTTCGTGCCAGCACAAGTTATGACTGCACCACAGGCTTTAGGCTTAAGGTCAGATAATGTTCGGTACTGAGCATAACTTTAAATTTTGTTTGAGACACTAGACTCCCGACTACTGTTCCCAACCACCCATCCATTTAAAATTGACCGTTTAAGTTAGAGGCTCAGTGCAAATGGATGGGAAGTTGGGAACACTAGTCAGTTGTACTTGTGTCTGTTGTTAAATTACTTTTAGGGTGCAGCTGCAGCTGCTTATTCTCAGTTACCCTACTAGCTGTTTACTGTTGGGTCCATCACAAAAGTAGTCACGCTTGGAAAGGTTGGCAAGTGGAAACTGTTATTTATGGTCAGAAAATGTTCGGTACTGCATACTAACTGAACTTTAAATTTTGTTTCAGACACAGTAGACTCCCGACAACTGACTACTGTTCCTAACCACTCATCCATTTAAAATTGATCCGTTTAAGTTAGAGGCTCAGTGCAAATGGATGGGAGGCTAGGAACACTAGTCAGTTGTGCTACTGTCTGTGTAATACATTAGTTAGGTGCAGCTGCAGCTGGTTATTCTGCTGCTACTTTTGGGTCACATAAGTAGTCACGCTTAGGAAGGTTGGCAAGTGGAAAATACATTTAACAAGGCTGGTGGTCAGAAAATGTTCAATACATACTGAACTCTTTAAATTTTGTTTCACTAGACTCCTGACAACTGACTACTGTTCCCAACTGTCCCATTACTTTTCTGACCGTTTAATTTAGAGGCTCAGTGCAAATGGATGGGAGGCTTTAGGGACACTAGTCAGTTGTACTTGTGTCTGTGTAATAAGTTTAGGGTGCAGCTGCAGCTGCTTATTCTACTGCTCTTCACTTTTGGGTCACATAAGTAGTCACGCTTAGGAAGGTTAGCAAGAAACTGCATTTAACAAGGCTGGTCAGAAAATGTTTGGTACGTACTGAACTCTAAATTTTGTTTCAGACTGACACTAGACTCCCGACAACTGAGTACTGTTCCTAACCGTCCCATCCATTTAAAACTGACCGTTTAAGTTAGAGTCTCAGTGCAAATGGATGGGAGGTTGGGAATACTAGTCAGTTGTAACTTGTGCCTATTTTATTACTTTTATGGTGCAGCAGCTGCAGCTGCTTATTCTGAAATTTGTAGCTGACTGTTCACTTGTAGTCAGGCTTGGGAAGGTTGGCAACTAGAAACTGCATTATTTGAAGAATCAAATCTGTTTTTAATACTAGTAACTCATGTCAGAGTTATTATGAATTCTGTGAATTTCACTCAGAGACACTGATAAAAAACAAATTAATAAAGTGACTCAGTGACTGCACGCACTCCTGTACCAGAGTCTTTTTTTCCCCTTTTGCTGTACATATCAAAGGAAATAAAAAAAATGTTTATCAGGTGAGAAATAACACCAATCATACTGTCTCTAGTAAATATGAATTTTTTTTTAGTTTGCTAATCAGTTCGATCCAACTGCTACACATTTGCAACATTGATTAGCACTTTTCCGCGTGAAAGTGCTAATCAATTTAAAATCCTTATTTAAAACCCTGTACACAATAAAAAAAGAATTACAGTTTACTATAGCGGGTCATGAAACCGATGTCCTGATTCAGTCCAGAAATGTTAGATTTAAATTGTTTTATATATTTCAATTCCCATGTCCTAATGTCCTGTGTGTTTCTGAAGTTGCCTCTAAGTATCAAGACAGATAAATCCAGGAGAGTGTGATCTGTTTGTGAAAAATGGGGACAGTCATGGGCACTAAAATAGCACCACAATATGCCAGTCTTTTCATGGCCTGCTTAGAGGAGGATTTTTTTAAACGCCACCCTTATAATCCATCTGTCTATCTCCATTTTATTGATGACATATTCCTGATTTGGACAGAAGGTGAAGATTCTCTCAAAAAATTCCATCATGATTTTAACAACTTTCATCATTCCATAAATCTCACTATTGAATACTCCACCATCAGCATACATTTTCTTGACACCACAGTCAGTATCACTAAAAATGGACATATACAGACTGCTCTTTACAGAAAACCCACTGACAGACACCGATACCTGCATAATTCCAGCTTCCACCCTAATCATACAAAGCAATCTGTAATTTACAGTCAGGCAGTTCGATACCATTAAATCTGCTCTGATGAGAGAAGAAGAGATAGCCACCCTTATAATCCATCTGTCTATCTCCATTTTATTGATGACATATTCCTGATTTGGACAGAAGGTGAAGATTCTCTCAAAAAATTCCATCATGATTTTAACAACTTTCATCATTCCATAAATCTCACTACTGAATACTCCACCATCAGCATACATTTTCTTGACATCACAGTCAGTATCACTAAAAATGGACATATACAGACTGCTCTTTACAGAAAACCCACTGACAGACACCGATACCTGCATAATTCCAGCTTCCACCCTAATCATACAAAGCAATCTGTAATTTACAGTCAGGCAGTTCGATACCATCAAATCTGCTCTGATGAGAGAAGAAGAGATAGACAGCTCTCCACACTTCGGAATTCTCTAATTCAGCAGGGCCACTCTCCAAGACAAATTGCCAGAGAATTTGAACGGGCCATACAAATAACACGAGACAATCTGCTGGAATACAGGCAAAGACATCAAACTGATCACACACCCCTAGTGGTCACTTACAGCCCCATGCTAAAACCCCTTCAGGAAATTATCAAAGAGCTACAACCCATGTTGAGAGAAGATGAAACACTGAAAGACATCTTCCCTGAACCACCTGTCATTGCCTATAAGCAGCCCCCCCCCAGCCTCTCGAACATAATGATTTATAACAAACTCCCAGCAGATCAAAATAACCAGAAAACAAGAGGGACAACACCATGCAACGTGGCAAGATGTAAGACCTGCACCCACATATGTGCACAGGCCACCATTAAGACAAGCCAGAACAACATAATACAAATTAATGGATCCTTCACATGTCAGTCTAGCAATGTGGTTTACCTAATTCAATGCAAGAAGTGCACTGTTGGTTGTTATATTGGGGAAAATAGCCAACCACGGAAAACCAGGATGAATCACCACCGTCACACTATAGTAAACCAGATTATCAGCACTCCAGTAGGAAACTATGTTTCACAAACAGATAACACTCTCTTGGATTTATCTGTCTTGATACTTAGAGGCAACTTCAGAAACACACAGGACAGAAGGACATGGGAATTGAAATATATAAAACAATTTAAATCTAACTTTTCTGGACTGAATCGGGACATCGGTTTCATGACCCACTATGGTAAACTGTAATTCTTTTTTATTGTGTACTAAATCATGTCTCTATTATCACACTTTGGTTCTGTATCTCTCTATTTTATTTTTTTCTCTGAATTCTGCCTGTTCTGTTTTTTTACCTATACCTCACATCCTCCCTGCCTCTCCTATTAACTCCTGAGCTCAGTCCCACCTACTCCCTCTTGTTTTCACACCTCTGTTTATCTAGGCCTTTGTTCTTTTGTTTCTCCTAATTTCTTGATTTCTTTGCATCTTTAGGCCTCTCCTGTCCATTCTACCCTTTCAGCCAGCCTCTGATCTCAGATCCTATCTGCATGCTTTTGTCTTCCCTTTAGCTTCCTTTGATCTCCTACTGACCTGTTCCTACTATGCCCCTTCCCCATTTCTTCTCATGTTTTAATTTTTTGCATCTTAGACTTTCATCTCTAGTCCCCTTTATCACCTTACTACTTCACTTCCTGATTTTTAATTACTCCACAATGGATATAAATACTGCTTGTTGCTCAGTTTTGCTGTTCACCTGAAGAAGGGACCTGTGTGGCCCCAAAAGCTTGTGTATAATTCCATCTTTGTACAAGACACTTGTTGGTCCAATAAAAGGTATCCAACCTTCCATCATCTCCTGTTTTACAAGGACCAATATGGCTGAAATCTCTTTTTACATTTCCACATAGTGATTTGCATATATTTTTAAACCAGCAGATATGCAAGGGAGGAAAAAACAGCAACAGGAAGGGAAGACTGAGAGACAGTGAGAGGCAGATATTTGCAAGACTGTTGGGGTGATCAAATCCTAGGTCTCATGAGAAAATTTGATTGCACAACCAGACAGACAAGAGACAGGAAAGAAAGAACAGAACAGATCCCTGCATTCAAACTCTCCATAACAACTGGGACAGGGTCCTATTCAGCCCTGTCACCCTCTTTTTTCCTTGTTGTGGGGTGAAGTCTATAGTTGTTTGCTGTTGAATAGGCTTCCTGTTCATCCCTTCTGCTTTGGGGCAAGGCCTTGCAGGAGAGCAGGTGTACTAGGGACAGGAAACATTTTGGAAGTTACAGAACAAACTCCCTTTCCTGGTTCTGCTTTCTTTTCCCTTGCTGTTCACCTCCTGTAGTCCCTTTTAGGTGGCCTGCTATATCTCTCTTTCTCTTAATCCCTCCATCTTCCATGTATCAATCTTCACCATTCATCACTGATGACGCCACCCTCTAGGCTGACGTATTAAGTGGCACTCGGGTTGGCCAGTAACCGACACCGGCCCCTCCACCACCTCAGTTCTTCTAACGAAGTTCTGCCGCCACCACTGCTACTCGATACCGTAGGGTCTTCAGAACTGGTAAAACCGTTCCTTTATTTACTTTTCTATTTAGTTCTTTTCTATGGCGCTGAGTCTGTTCTTTCGTTTTATTTTTAGTTTGTCCAAGCAATTATGTCCAGTTCGGGGCCTAGTTCAGAATCTAAGGTGGGATGTGCCCCTATGCGTTGGTGCCTCTGTGGCAAGCCGATGACCGTGTTGGACCCCCATGTTCGATGTCTCTCCTGCCTGGGTCCCCAGTACGACATTTACAACTGCGATGCCTGCTTTTCCATGGACCACCGGGTCCACGAGGTGCACACGATGAAGGTGGGTCGGGATCCTCCCAGCTTCAGAGGGCAGCGCTGGTCCCGGGACGCCACAACCAAGACTTTGGGCCCTTCCCTGGGTCTTCCTCTAGTACTATATGTACCAAGTGGCAGTAGGCCTCCACTAATTCCAGTCTTGCTGAGATGGGAGTCCTACGTGAGGTGTTGGGTGGACAGTCATCCTCCTCCGGGGGGGGGGTGTCGGCTGAACACTTGTCACAGTCCACCACCTCGTTGGAGGCACGGATGCCCCTGGGGTTGCAGTCACAGCTACATGCTGGGCCCCAGCCGGTAGAGTCCTTGGTGTCACCCGTTGGTGCCGCTTCAGCTCCCGACACCTTCCTTGGGGCCAGTAAGCGAGGTGGTGCCACTGTTAGTGCTAGGTCCCCTTCTGGTGCCACCCACGGGACCGGGAAAGGGAGGGTTTTGGGGGTAGCTTCTCTGGCTATATCCTGATTTCCTCAGAGGAGGAGGACAGTGGGGATGACCCATTGTAGTTGCCTGAGTCTCAGGAGTCCCATAGCTCGTCTATGCCTAACTGTTTAATCTCCGGTGTAATGGGATCGGTTGCCTCTCTAGCTGGGCCTGTCCTTGAGGCTGACTCCTCCGTGTCCTCCAGTGCTGCTTGTGGTGCCAGGGATGCCTACTGTGCCGATTCTGGAACTAGGGAGGGGGGTTGCGCCGTGTTGGAGTCCAGTGCTGACCCCTGCGCTGGATCTGGTTCTGTCGCCGCGTGCGGTACCAAGTCGGATTCCACTGCTGGATCCAGTTCCAGCACAGGTGCAGTGCCGGTTGGATTCTGAAGCCGGGTAGGTTCTGGGATAGGTTCTGGCACCTACTCTGGTGTTGGGGTTATTTCGGTGCCCCTGTCTCAGGTACTGTGGACCAACCGAGGAGCAGGTCCCTGTCTGGGGAGGTGGGTCTAGGGAGGTTGAGGTTGACATGCAGGCACTCATCCAGAGCTGCTGGTGGCTCTGGGAGGAGCTGTAGTGTGGGCCCTTCACTCTTCCACTCACCGGACCAGGTGGGGCTAGGGGGCTGCCCGCAAGGGACAGACCGGCTCAGATCGCCCTATCATGGGGTCCTTTCCCATCAGCACCACTTTAACTGCCCCTGTCTGGTTGGGCAACCTACAGTGGATGAGTTGCGCATCCATCCCCCCTCCTTGGGAGGGGTCTGCTGTGCGTTCTCGTAGTCCTAGCATAAGTCTTGCTCTGGCTCTCCAGACCTCTTCTCCGTCGTCGGATCCTCTTCCTCCTTCCCATTCTGTACCAGGCTTCTGGGGCCCTTCGAGGCTAATGACCTGGGAGCAGTTCAGGGCGTCGGCGGCGACGTTCCATTGGTATCTCAGAACCCTGGACAAGGTAATTTTTAGACCTCAGCCGGGCTCCTTTTCTTCCTCATCTTCCTCCCCTGAAGAAGAGGATCCCTCTGTCCACCCGTACTCAGACGCTGATATCACCAGCTATCAGCGATTCCTGTCATAGATGCTAAGGGTGCTCCACATCTCCCATTTAGCAAGCCTCAATCCTGACCACGCAATGCGCGCTTTCCTTGGGGAGTTCAGTGCCAAAAACATCGTTATTACTCTGTCACATCAGGCAGCAACCCTCTGCCCACTCTTCAGTCCCGAGGGACTGTCAGCACAAGTATTGTGCACCACTTGGGTCTCCAGGTGCTGTGCCCCACCCATCTTCAGGAGTGGAGCTCCTGGATATCCCTTTCATGCATCGCTGTCCAAGGTACGACAGACCCCCAGACTCTGACTCGGCTGAGTTTGACCGCTGGGACAGAAGAGTTTTCTCATCAGCATGCCTCCTTTTGTGCATCTCGGTGCACCAGACACACCAGGCTGCCTATGCTAGCCACCTGTGGACGGTGCTGGGACAACTCCTGGCGGCCTTGCCTGACACAGAAGTGACCAGGCAAGCTAGTTGCCTTTCTGCGTGGGGTCTGAAGCTAGCGAGACACCAGGCAAGGGCATCTTAGGACACTTATGAGGTAGCATGCAGGTTGGCAGGAACTGCAGTCTGCATTAGGCATACGGCATGGCTTCGCCTTTCCCGGTTATCACCCCTGGCTCGGTATAGGGTGATTGCCTCTCCCTTCCAAGGGGCCCACTTTTTTCCCCGTAGAGTAAGGCGAAAATTGTCAGGGCATCTTCCTTCTCCCAGGCTGCGGGAGTCTCTGCTTCGCCCTGACTAGTCTTGGGCCTCACCAGGCCTGTAAGGGGCCCCTTTCTCTCTGTGTTTCTCCCCCACAGGAGGCTGAGAGATGATTCAGCCCTTAGGGAGGTGCCAGTGCCACAGTTGTGGTGCTTGGTACTTACCCACCAGTGATGAATAGTGAATACAGGAAAGATATGAAAATTACATACCTACAGTAATTCTTGATCTTTCTGTATATCTTCACCATTCATCACTGCTTCCTGACCACCATTCCCTCTTGGGCCCCAGTTTCCTGGGCAGTGCCTCCTCCCTGCTTGCCTTCTCCCTAATTGAGGCCATATGCGAGTGTAATCCCGCACCTCCAGGTCCCCTGACGCTTCACTTAAAGCACCAGGGAGCCACCTCTGGGGGCAGGGCAAGCAGGGGCTCTTGCCTTCTTTGTACTAGGGGCTCCTCAGGGCCCCTCACAACTTTGATGGGGACTGTCTGTGGAGGGCGTGTTAATCGGGGGTGCCATCATTTTTTTTTTTTTCGGACTCTGTGGCTCTTCTCCTGTGCAGGAGGTTCAAGCTTACTCTCTTTCTTTGGTCCCTGTCTTCATCACTGGGGCTCTGGGGACCTTCTTTCCACTTCTTGGAGCCTTACCTTGCTCCACTTTTCTTTTCCTTGGGTAACCCACTTATGGGTTCCCGTGGGGCAGGGTCCCCTCAGGCCTTTTGCTATTCCTGGCCACTTCTAGAGGCTTAAGTCCTCCACCTTCAACACTCCTGTCAGTTCTAGGTGCATGGGCATCAACATCCTTCTCAGGTTCTGGGACCTTCCTAAGTAGAGGGTCTCTTGCCGAGGGGGTCTTGCCCCAGGGTGGGTCCTGTACCCACCTCTTTCTGGAATGGGGGAGAGGGAGTGAGAGTCCAATGGTCCCTTCTTTTTTCTCTGATGGACCAGGAGGGTGATTCCTTGTGTGGCTTGACACTGGCATCCTGTAATGCTTCTCACACTAGTAAGGTTCAGTAACCAGCCATGCCTCAGCATCCTGTGGTTTCTTCTAGCTTTAAGGCCTGTTGAGCCTGGGGGGCTTGTCCTGCAGTCTCTCTCTCTCTCTTGCCTTGGGGACTTTCTCCTCCCCCCAAAAAAAGAGAGGCAATGGGTCTCCCATTTGTTCCACCAGGAGACCTTCTTCAGGCTCTCCCTTTTTGTGGTGCAAGTTCTCTCTCACTCTCTCTTTCCTCCTCTTTTCTCCATACCTTCTTTGCTTTTCTCTTTCCCCTTCTCATCTTCTTAACCCCCCACCCTTTGCCTACCTCGTGATTGGGGTTCTCTCTCTCTCCCAGACCTCCTAGAGTCCTACCCCTCCCCTTGTGCAGGTTTTTTCCTTTTTCAAGTTTATATCCTTTCCTTTTACTATCCCTTGGGCTCCATTGCCCCGCCCTCCTCTCTTTTCCTCTGTCTCTAGTTTCCCTCTCCAGCGGGCATAACTGAGGTGGTGGAGGATCCTGTGTCAGTTACTGGCCAACCCGCGAGCTCCACATATTACGTCGGCCTCGAGGGTGGCACTATTCCTGACATTGACCCTCCTCCTTAGGAAGCAAAAAAACCTTAAAGCTTCCCGCAGGGTTCTAGCACCGCTGGCTAGACCCACAAGTGATGAACGGTGAAGATATACAGGAAGATCATGAATTACGATAGGTACGTAATTTTCATTTCTTGAGGTAATCTCAGTAAGAGAAAGGGAGTGTAGAGATAGGGAATTGTTCAGTTCTTTTGTGGATTCCTATACCTGGCAGCTACCCTTTTAGCGGGGACCCCGTTCTCTCCATCATTTTACCTTCTTAGAGGTTGCACTTTTACCTCTTGATTTTCTAAATGTCTTTCGTTGTCTTGTAAACCTGGGCTAGTGATGTGTTTCTTGAGCCCTGGCTCTGCTGTTGTCAGGCCTCTCGAGAGCAGAGGCTCTCAGTATTTGCTGCCATATTATGTTTTGGTCAAGTGGGGCTCCTGAGCCTCTAATCTTTTGTAATTCTTGAACCTATGGATGGACAACCCTGGCTGGCAACGCGGTTTTGTGTCTCACAGTTCAACTCCCGTTTCTGAGACTTCAGGGAAGCACTCCTTTTCCCTGCACTCTACCCCTTCCTGGGCTGGTCCTTGGAAATGTTGTAGACCTTTTCACTTTGTTCGAGAGTTATCTAGCCTCTGATAAGCGTAAACAATGCTTTTTCTGCTGTTCAGAGTAAGTCAACTCTTATGACACCACAGTTTTCCTTCTGAGAACTCGAGTGTCTTCCTGGACTAAAAGTCTTCATCACTCATTCACACTAATGGGACTAAGCCGGAGGTGCTAGGACCCAGCAGCAGCCAAAAATCTTCAGGAGGGCCGTGCATGCATGGCACTGTGACACTGTCTCGCAGCCATATAGGCTATCTCGGTGTTGACCCTCCTACCGCCTCAGTACCCTTTTTTCCACCGTCTTCAGTGACAGCGTCGCTCGCCTGCTGGGAGTCAAGTCTTTGTCTACAGTATATGACAGCAGCTTATAGTCGTTAAGTATTCGATTAAGTTACTACTTTCAGTGTTCTTTTCTTATTTAAAAAAAAAAAAGACTAATTGAAGAAATTTTCAGCCTGCCATCATATGGCAGCTTCACTAAAAATACCACCAATAGCTTAATCTAGTTCAATTGCAGTTGCTTACCATCTGTATCCTCCCCAGTCACCCCTGAAAAAGGGACTTCTAGGCCCAGTGGGCTTACCGGGTCACCAAAATTCAATAAATAGAGTCAACCTTAGATGGTAGCGATGATGGTAGGGGGACTTCGCTTGAAAGTTGTTCTGGCAGTGGGGCCGTGTCTGGTCCACCACCCTTTACAGGGGGGGGATCTGACCACAGGTGGTCGGTGGGTGTCCACCCGGCACAAAAAGTAGCGGGCCTGTTCCTGACTTTAGTCAGCGACCCGGCACCGCTCGACCTTGAGTTCTGCTTTCTTCTGTCAATCGAAGAAGAAGCGGTGCTGTAATCAATAACCCTCTGGTACATCTCTTGGCGGGGGTCGTCGGTGGTGGAGAGCAGTAGGTCTGACCTGACTTTGGTGGGGTCCTCTGTGGCTCCGTTCTTAACGGCTGCGATCTTCAACACCGGGATCCCCTCTCTGTCCTTTGATGGGGCTCCGGTGAGCAGTTTCATCTCTGGGCTGCTCTTATGGAGCAGTGGGTACTGCGTCTGTCCCAATTGCCTTTGCCAGTGGACCTGAGGCCTTCAGGCCAGGATACGTGCGGTGCTCTCTCTGGTGCCAACACCATCGATGCTGACTTCACGTGCCTCCCCCCACCTTGTTTCCTTGCAGGGGCTGGCACAGGTACTGCTTTCCTTCCCCATTTCTTTCAGGTCTTGCAGGGCCAGCAGCAGTGCTAGCGCGTGTGTGGTTCCGGTGCCATATATGGTGCCGATGCTGAAGGTGGTGCTGGTGCCGTGGGTGGTGCCGGCACCGCGGGTAGTGCCTGCGCTGCAGATGGTGCCGAATTCCTCAACACTGATCCAGGTGACGGCGTCTTCTGTGATTTTCTGGCCTAGATCTGCCTTTTGGAGGTTCTTCTGGGGTAGAAGTGGAACTTGATGAGTCTGACCCTGCCCTGCTTTTGTCCGAAGATGCAGCAGATGACTCATTTTATTGGCTGTAAAGCAAGCCTTCTGTATCAGCGGAGCCTGTTGTGGAACATCTTTATTTCCAGTCTTTCCTCAGAAATAATGTGGCCACCCTAGCATTACAGACTTCATCTGTGGACCAAAACAGACTTCTACGTCTTGAGTTCCTACATTCCTCAGTACGAGTACACACTCAAATCAATAGCCAAGAACCTCCCAGAATCTTACACTAGCATGGAGCTGCTGGATACCATTACATGGGGCATATAGTCCAATAATCAGCAGTGGAAAACTTCTATGGATGCCTACAACACTGCATCTAGGGCAGCTACCACTGGTATTTGTAGAAGGTGACACTGCTAGCCCAGAACATCAGGTTTCTCAACCGATGCTCATCAGGTGATTTACAAACCCTTGATGGTGCTTATCTGTTTGGCCCTCAGGTTGAGCTCTGGAGGCCGCTCAGAACACCAGGGCTGCCATTAAAACAGCCAGACTGGCTTCTGTAGCCCCTCAGAGGGGCGGGAACCGTCCACAGTTTTGTAGCAGGAAGTCCTTTTAAGGCAGAGGCCTAGAAGCCTTTAACGGGAACCAAGTCTTCAGCTGCATAAGAAAATGCAGCAAAGGGCACAGGGCCTGAAAGCACCCAGTACCAACCTCTGAAGATCCGGCCCAGGTCCCACCTCAGCTGTCCAAGGTGGACACCTCTACGGTGGTAGGGGCATCTGACTCAGTTTTACAACCAGTGGAACTCCATTACAGCAGACAAATGGGTTCTCAGGATTGTCCGAGAGGGATATTCTTCCAATTTTGCAGAGATTTCCACAGACCATCCACCCAGATGGCAGCTTAGTCTGTCCGCCTCTCAGTCAGTCCTTCTTACTTCTGAGATACAGGGCCTGTTCAGGAACAGGACAGTAGAAGTTGTTCCACGGCAGAACGGAACATAGGATCTTATCTGTGTCAATCTTCACCATTCATCACTGTTGGGTATCTGCCGGAGGTCAGGACCCCGCAGGGGCCCTTTTTTTTTTAAGGTAGGCAGGTCGTGAGTACAGTGACCGCCCTTAGAGCTGATGCACTGGTTGGCTCACGGGTTGGCGTTAGGCTGTCTCCGACTCCACCTGCCTGCAGTTCTTCTTCTCCACCGTAGAGGTCACCTCGTGTGAAGCTGCTGCACTGAGGCCCTGGTTTGTCAGCTGAAAGGCTTCGACGCTGTTCCTGATTTCCCTATCGGTGCCGAAGTCCATCGGTTCCTATCGGTTCTGCTTTGCCATACTCGATGTCGCCCGGTAAGATCTTTCCATATTTTTATTTCTCTGACGTCGAGTCTGTTTTAGTGTTTTCCTGAGGTCATGTCTCGGTTGGAGGGCAAAATCTTCTAAGAAGGGTACGGCCCCATGCGGCGATGCCGATGCTGCCAAAGGTATTACGTCACCGACTACTTACGACCGGGTCTTTCGTGTCTGGCCGCTTCACGACATGGATTAAATCGACATGTTTCTCCATGGACCACCGTGACATTGAACAACGCAGGTGGAAATTAAGAGGGCTGCTCTGACTTTCGGGGTAAGACACGCGACTCATCGAGGCTAACCACGCTCTCTTAGCCTTTCCTCCAGGTCCTCCCAGTTCTATATTGGTCGAGGAGGAGGAGCCTCGACTACTAGTAGCCTAGTCATTGCTGAGAGCTTCTTCCGTAGCGCGGGAAGCCTCCACCCCTCCCGGTAGCAAGCAGGAGCGCTGCCACGGCAATCGCACCGCCGGGCTCACGATGTCGGTTCCCGCAGTTTGCAAGGCCCGGGTTGGCGCCGTCCTCTACGCCGTCGGTCTGCACTGTTGCAGGCCTTCCGATGCCGTCAGCGGCACCGCCTCTGTCCTGTGCACTGTTCGCGGCGCTGATGGAGCCGTCGGGGCCGTCGTTGGCACCGTCTTTGTTCTCGGCACTATGTGGGGCCGGTTGGCACCGTGGCTGGTCGCGACGCTGGAGCTCCTGTTCAGGCTGGAGCTGTGCCCCCTGCGGATTCTGCTCGCGGTGCCGCGGGGGACGCTGGTACTGGCTCGGGTACGGCTATGGTTCCTGTGCCCTTTGGCAAAGATGGCAGTGGGCACCCTCCTACAATTTGGCACAGGGCCTCGACCTCTACCTCCTTGGAGGCGGAGTCGAGCTCTGAGTCAGACGGACAGTCTGACCCTTTGAGGTTGGCTGTGGAGGTGGGTAGCCCAGTAGTTTCTTCCACAAGCCGGAGTCAGACCCCTTCTGAGGTGTGGTCGGTGGCTACCTAGACTAGGGTCAGGGTTGCTGACCAGCAGGCAGTGGTGCAGGCCACCATAGCTCTGCAACCTGGTTTTGGTGGGTTCACTGACCCCTCAGTAGTGGTACCCCCACCTGTGGTGTGCCTAGATCGCCCAACTTTGGGGCCAATCAGAGCACCTGCAGGAGGGGAGAGTACTGTTCCCTGGGTAGCTCCTTCAGGTGCTGCCCAGAGATGTCAGCTACCTAGGCTGGCCTTCTCAAGGAGGAGGGCTCTTTCGGACTCAGAGGGGCATGGGGTCAGCACGGCAGCCTTTTTCGGGGGTCCACCCAGGCTCTGGGAGAAGCCATAGTGCGGATCTCCTCTCTTCCTCCTCGGTCTCTTTGAGAGAGCCCCATTCTTTTGAGGTAGGGGACCGTCTTTCTGGACCTATACGGCCCCGATCGCCTCACAGGGGGGATTCTTCCGGGCGCAGCCAAGGCAGTACCGAAATGGTTGTTCAGCTGTCGGCTGTGGGGTCTTCCGGGGCACCTTCTTCCGTGGGTGCTCCCCGGTCTGCTCCTTAGCCCAGGCGGAGGTCAGCCGACATCTCTTCTCGGCTCTGTCCCATCTCTCGCCACATTCTCCTGCACTCCCAGGCATCCTTGGTCCTAGCGGGCCTCTCTTCTGGGAGCAGTTCAGAGTGGTGGCTGCTCGGTTCCCTGCTTACGTTAGGGCAATGGACAGCCAGGTTTTTTAACCTTCCCCCATGCAGCCACCCACTGAACAGCCAGTGCCCTCCAGCTCCTCATCCCCCTCTTCTGGGGGAGAGGAACCTTCTGTCCACATCTCTCCAGCTGCTGATCTCACTGAGTATCAGTGCTTCCTCGTGAGGATGTTGGAGAACTTGCACCTAACTCCTACCACTACCAGCAATCCTGAGCACTCAGGGCACGCCTTTCTAGGCGATTTTGGTGAGGCCACCCTTGTGGTGCCGCCCTGGCCTGCCCCCTTTCAGGAGGCGTCGTTGCATTCCTGGCAGAGGCCCTTCTCTGGAGTTCCTGCCCCAGGGGATCTCAGACAGAGGTATTGCGCACCCCTGGAGTCTCTAGGTTCCATGCCTCATCCACAGTCTGGATTGATGCAGTTGGACACTCCCGATGGGCTTCGCGCCCTTCACCATGACCGGCCCCCAGATCAAGACTCCTCGGATTTTGATTTCTGGGGTAGGAGGACTTTCTACTCGGCACAGTTATTACTTTCCATTTCTGCACATCAGGCCCACTATGCAGCCTATGACAGGTTCTTGTGGTCCAGGCTAGGTCAGCTCCTAGCCTCTTTGCCTGATACGGAGCAAACCAGACAAGCCATTGCACTCTCTGCATGTGGCCTAGAGCTAGCAAGGCTCCAAGCGAGGGCATCCTATGATGCCAACAAGGTAGCTACCAGAGTTGTAGGGACAGCGATCTGCACTAAGCCATCTGCAGTAGGCAGACAGCATGGCTGCAGCTTTCCCGGTTGTCACCCTTGGCCTGGCGTAGGGTGATTAACTCCACTCACCAGCGAACCTATCTCTTCTCCCGTGGGGCGGGGGCAGGCATTGGGGCAGCTTCTTCCTTCCGGGGACCCGTCTCACTCTCCCCACTCTTGGGCCTCTCCAGGCGCTGAAGGTTTCCCTCTTAGTGTGTCACCCACTGAGAGCTAAGGGACTTTGTCCTTTAGGGTGTAAAGGAAACCCCCTTCGGGGGGCTCGGTACTCACCCAACAGTGATGAATGGTGAAGATTGACACAGATAAGATATGAAAATTACATACCTACTGTAATTATGATCTTTCTGTGTATCTTCACCATTCATCACAATCCCACCCTCCATCCCCCTGGGGCCTCAGTCTCTGGGTCCCCCTCCCTCTCTGTGCCCATCCTCCCCCTCTCCTTCCTTAGGAGTGGGGTAAAACAGAGGCACATGGGGGGATAATGTTCCGGAAGAGTGGACATCAAGGGGGGCACTCCTTCTCCAGTGCTTTGGCTCCACCCCTATGGGGTGGGAGTTGTCAGTTACCCTCCTTTCTCTCCTCCTCCCTGTTCCCGTCCAACCTATTTCTCCTTGTTTTAAAAAAAAGGGGGGGTTCCCCTTTTTTTTCACCAATAATCTTTTCTTGAGAGGGTGTTTATTCTCTGTACCCTGTCCTTCTTCCAGAACAGCCGATTCTGCTTATCTGGAGTGTTTGCCAGCTATTCTGTGCCTTGAATTCTGGCAGAAAGCTTTTGGGCTACTCCTTGCAGTTCCTATGCAATCTGGAGACAGACCAGGGTCTGGGATGTGCTAGCCCTCTCTTCCTAAACTCTTTTCCCACCCTACCTCCCTCTTCCTTTCCAGAGATTGGGGCCCCTCCCAATCCCTTTAGCTTCCGACTCTCTCTCTCCCCCTCTCTGTCCTCTCAGTCGTTATTTCTCCTTTTGGTTCATATATCTTTTCCTTTTTCTGTCCCTTGGACTTCCTTGTCCCACCCTCCACTCCCTTCCTGTTACCTCTCCAGCGACTCAGAACTGGTAGGCAGGTGGAGTCGACACAGCCTAACGGCTAATCTGCGAGCGCCACGCAGTGCGTTGGCCTCGAGGGCGGCGCCGATGGTACGTCGACTTCGCCTACCTTTAAAAAAAAAAAGGCTCCCACGGGGTCCTGACCTTCGGCAGATACCCAACAGTGATGAATGGTGAAGATACACAAAAAGATCATAATTACGGTAGGTACGTAATTTTCATATCTTATTTTCGAGAGGGTTCCTTCAGTAGGTCATCACATGTAGGACTGGCGCCACCTGGCGTTGAGCCGCACGGCAGACTTTTCTAGCAATACCTGATGGGGGACCGCCCACCCGATGTCACGTGACCGATGTCAGCATTACTGTATATAGTGAGCGGTCCCCACGCCCGCCCTCCAGTTCTTTCCTGCCGTCGCCTCGTGTCAGTCGCATTGCAGACTTCCATTAGTGATCATCGGTAAAGTTGCTTGCACATTTTTTCCTCGCCTTTTTGTGTCTTAATTCCTTGATGTCTTCACCCAAGAAGAAGTGCTCGTCTTGTGTCACTCAGATCCGGCACAAAGACGGTCACCTCAAGTGCATCCTCTGTTTAGGCCCAGACCATTCTGTTTCCTCCTGCCCGGAGTGCCAGACTTTCAATCAGGCCACAGAGAAAAGGAGATAGCAGGCTTTGGAGGCCCATCTTTTAAAAGCCCACCTGGCTTTCCTTGAAAAGAAGATGGACCAGTTAAGAGAGTCCTCGGCTGAAAAATCTTCTCCTTCCAAGAAGCATAAGGAGAAATCCAGGGAGTGGGAGCGCTCTGCGGACAACTCACGGCCCTCGACGAGCAAGGCCCAACCACCGCCCAGAAAATCAGGCGGTAAGTCTGGTAAGACTATATGGGTCAGCGGTCGTCGGCTCCTCAATCCATACCGCCACAGCTGATAAGTCATTTGGCTCCTCTGGGGATCGCACGTGAGCTGGTAAGTCAACTACCGGCTGTGGGTAGTCACCCAGCATCGGTCAATAAGCGGTCGAGGCTGCTCCCTGCCTGCCCAATTCCACCCGCTAGGACTGCCGTTCCTGACGGTCACACAGGTGCAGACGTCCCGACGACAGTTCCGCAGCCTGCACCTTTCGACCGGCCTCAGCCTCTGACCCCGATGCCGGATCAGGTCCCGCCGCCAGGGCCCCTTCATCCGGTCCCTCCGACGCCAGATCCCCTACCGGTGCCGGATCGGGTAATGCTGGTTCCAACGACAGTTCCCCTGACATGGGCTGTCCCAGCGTTGAACCCCCAGCTGATATATACTACGGCGAGGCCGATGTGGATACCCCCGACACCAGATCTGACGATGGGGATTTACTCTCGACCCTGAACTGTCCCAAATTACCCACAGGGGTTTCCTGGGGGCTACTACCCAGTGGGTCCCCCTCCAGACTGGAGTCATTTCGGACAGTTTTACCTTGGGTTTAATCCCTACTCTGCTTATCGGGTTTCCAAGGTTATTAGCCTCCACCGGTAATTCCCCTCTTCCTCCCCCCCAGCCTCTGCCTACTCCACCCTCCCTCCGGTTGCTATGGATTTCATGGCACTAATTCCATCTTGGTGGCAGGGGGCACTGTCGGAGTTGGTCTCGGACCTGGAAACTAGGCTCCCACTCCCGCGGTCTCCCAGGTCCCCTTCCCCGAGCAGTTCCTCCGTTGCTACTGTCCATGTCTCGGGGAAGATTCGTCAGGATGTTTCCCTTCCCGTTACCCAACACCATCCTGTCAAGGAGGCGGACGATGACGATAGCTCAGAGGGGGCTGACGATTCTTCAGAGGAGGTCCCGGAGGAGCCTAAGGGCCCAAAAGGCAAGGTTTTCCCGAAATCTCCACCAGAGGACCCTGCCTTTTCTTACCTTCTGAGGTCCATGAAGGATTACTTCGACTGGGAGTCTGAGGATCAGGACCGTATGAGACAGGTTCGTGGAACATCTCAACCTAGAGTCTCTGTCCCCATCCCCATTCCTTCTTGGATGGCACTTCACCAAGACCTCATCACTACCATCTGGCAGGTGCCTCATTCTCTCCCAGCTGTCCCAAAATGTGCGGACAGACTTTACTGGGTGCTGAAGAATGCCCCATTCCTGAAGGCACATCCCAAGCCTAACTCTGTGTTAATTTCTGCGGCTCATGATCGCTCCTCAGCGCCAAAGCACATGAGCACGTCTCCTCCGGACAAAGAGTCGAGGCAGATGGACCAGTTCAGAAGAAAGACGTATTTGTCAGCCACATGCACCCTCCGGACCCTTAACTATGTGGCCCACATGGTGTTCCACCAAAAGGCTTCCTTGGCCAGGTTAGAAGTGCGAGTCCAGTCCATGGACCCATCGGTTTCAAAGGAGGAACTTGCCAAGGATCTTCGCCTCGCCAAAGTCTCGTGTAGGCATGCCTTACGCGCCACTTATGACTCCGTTGATTCAGTGGCACATACCTCAGTAACTGCCGTTGCCCTTAGACGGCACTCCTGGCTTGGTTTCGCCTCTCCGGACTCCACAACAAGGTCCAGTCAGCGATTCAGGACACCCCCTTTAGGGGCTTGGTGCTCTTTGGTGGGGACACCAAGGACATTATCACAGACCTACAGGACAGGGGCCTTGCCCTTAGGTCTGTGAGGTCAGTGTACCAATTGGGCTCCCAGTAGCAGCAGCCCTTTCACAAAAGGACCTGGAGGCAGAGAAAGAACACCCCGGCACGCCGCTGGGAGGAAGCGTAAGGCCACGGGTACAGCCACCCCTCCTGCCTCCAAAAACCAGAGACGTTCAGGGGGTCCTCACCCTGAACCCCCCGCCACTTCTTGACTCCTCATACCCACTGCCTCCTCAGTCTCTCGATGGGGGAGCAGGTGGGGGGGGGGTTCGCCCGCCATGCACAGGAGTGGAGGGCGACCATCTCCGACGAACGGGTCCTGCAACTTGTTTCCGTCGGACACACCATAGAGTTTCTGGAAATTTCCCAGGAAACTCCAACAAAGAAGTCCTCTTACTCACAGGACCAGGCCCTCCTCGTTCGCGAAGAGATAAACTCGCTCTTACTCAAGGAAGCAATAGAGCACATTCCCCTCTGGCAAAGGGGAAAGGTGTTTTACTCCCACTTTTTCCTGGTTTCCAAAAAGTCAGAGGACTTCAGACCCATACTCGACTTAAGCCAGCTAAATCAGTTTGTCGAGTACAAAAAATTTCGGATGCTGACACTCCAGAGCCTCCTTCAACTCCTCATGTAGAACCACTGGCTCTGTGCTCTGGATATGCAGGATGCCTACCTGCACATCCCCATCTTCCCCAGCCACCGCCGGTTGCTGTGCTTTCACTTCCAGGGGGAGCACTTTAAGTTTTCAGCGCTCCCTTTTGGTCTGTCCTCAGCACCACGGGTCTTTACCAAGTGCCTGGCGGTGGTCACGGCCTTTTTGCGCCGCAGGGGTATTGCGGTTTTCCCTTACTTGGACTACTGGCTGATTTCAGCCCCATCCAGGGATTCTTTGCTGGAGGCTCTTGCCTTCACCCTGAACCTCTTCAGCAGACTAGGGATCACAGTCAGTGTTCCCAAGTCCTCCCTTATTACTGCCCAGAGACTACAGTTTATTGGGGCAGTCCTGGATACTGTCCAGTGCAAAACCTTTCTTCCTCCAGACAGGGTGGAGACCCTTCTCTGTCAGGTCTCCAAAGTGGCTTCTCTCAGGTCCATCCCGGCTCAGGAGGTTCTGCACCTTCTGGGCCTGATGGTGGCCTCCATCATGACTGTTCCCCTGGCAAGACTTCACATGAGGGTCACTCAGTGGTCCTTGCCAGTGCAGAGGGTCAGTTTCTGGAAGACCTGGACCATTCGGTACTGGTCTCCTCAGCGGTTCAGAAAGAGTTGCATTGGTGGATGGATTCTCTCAATCTTTCCTTGGGACTTCCCTTCCGGAGCCCAGTACCCTTGGCTTCCCTAACCACGGATGCCTCAAATTTGGGGTGGGGAGCACCAAGCCCAGAGACTGTGGTCCAGCTTGGAGACTTCTTTGCATATCAATGTTCTGGAGATGAGGGTGGTCCTGTATGCTCTACAAGCCTTCCAGTCCCTCATTCCCAAGCGATCACTGTTAATCCAAATGGACAACATGTCAGTGGTTTGGTATATCAACAAACAAGGGGAACTTGGTCATAACCCCTGTGCCGGGAGGTGACGCGGGTGTGGAACTGGGCAGTCCAGCACCTTCTGGTCCTAGTGGTCGTGCATGTTCCGGATGTTTTAAACGTCCTGGCGGACAGTCTCAGCAGGTCTCAGACCCTAGCTCACGAGTGGGAACTGCATCAGGAAGTGGCGGAATCCAGAAATCGACGTCTTCGCCTTTGAATCCAATGCAGAACTTCCCAGCTTTTGCTCGCTTGTTCCAGGGCACGGTGCTTTTTGGAACGACGCATTGTCTCTCTCTTGGACAGGGAAATTTTTGGATGCCTTCCCTCCATTTCCCATTCTACAGAGGGTCCTTCTCAAGCTTCAGGTGGAGAGGGCAAAGATGATCCTCATCACTCCTCTCTGGCCGAGACAGATCTGGTTCCCGCTGCTGCAACCACCGGTTCCACTTCCAGTGACTAACGACCTCCTAACCCAGAATCAAGGTCGATTGTTAACATCCAGGGCTCAGGACCCAGCCTCTTCGGCTGACACCGACTCTCTCGGTTCCAAGGACTCTGGTTCTCCCTCCAGTGGGACTGGTGCGCATTTCGGCTCAGTCCGTTACGGGCTCCCCACCAATTTTGGTGGAACCACCACCAAAACAGCCTCAGGGAGGGGCTCCCTCTAAAGAGGACCGACCAACTATGGGCTTGCCCCATAGGTTGTCCATTACGGTCACTCCTGATCGCCCTAGGCGCATTGAGGGGGACTTAGGTGGGAGACCCTTGTATCCGGACTCCTCGGATTCGGATACTACCGGCCTTCACTCACATGATGAGCTGTTGGTGACAGGCATGGAGGAAGGGCCTTCTTCCTCCCAGGGCATCCTTCGACTCATTTCGGAGTCCACAGGTATGCCTCTGCAGCCCATTCAGAAGAAGGCGAAATATCCTCTCACGGATATTCTCAAGAGGGGGGATACCCCGACGGAGGCCTTCCCAGTGGCCGAAGCCATAGTTGGCCCGGCACTGGAACTTTGGCAGCGTCCAGCCTCTTGCCGTGCTCCCTCTGCCCGCATGGCCTGCAAGTACACGGTGCCCATGGGGTCCTTGGCGGGCTTCACTGAGCATTCCTTGGCAGAAAGCCTTGTGACTGCCTCAGTGTTTAGGCGAACAGGCAGCTCTGCGGATACTGACCACCCTCCAGACATGGAGTCCAAAAATATGGACCACTCAGCCCGGAAGGTTTACGTGGCATCATCCCTAGGCCTTCGTCAGGCTAGCTCAGCAGTGAACATGGCACACTTCTGTCACGCCTTTTTGGGGTCGCTTGATGAAGTCCTCCCTCATCTCCGAGAAGACATGCAGACCACGGTCAAGCAGGTCCGGGACTAGGGCCATGCTGTTGCTAAACAACAGCTCCAGACGGCTCTGGACATTGGTAATTCCTGTGCTCGTTCACTAGCTGCCACAATAGCCACTCGCTGCAGGGCTTGGCTGAGGTTATCCTCCTTTCCCACAGATACTCAGCACAGGCTAGCTGACGTACCCTTCCTTGGCACCGACCTCTTCGGTCCGGGAGTGGCAGGTCATCTACAGTGCATTGAGCAGTCTAATGCCACCTTAGATGCCACCTCTGCTAAAGGTTCTTCGGGAAGAACCAGCAGTGGCGCAAGAAGAAGTCCTTCCGGCATTCTTCCCCTGCGGTCAGACAGCCCTCCTTCCAAGGAGGTCAGCAACAGCAGCAGGCTGAAGCTTGGTGCCCTAGGCCCAAGCAAGGTCCCCAACAGCCCCTCAAAGGAGGCCGAGGTGCGGGTCCAGGTGCCTTCTCCTCCTCCTCCAAGCCTGCACAGTGATGGGTCGGGGGGTGGCCTCCCCGGCACCCGACACGCCAGTTCTGGCTCCTCCCGTGGGGGGCCGGCTCCTCCACTTTCTTTCTGCCTGAGCCGGTATCACTTCGGACAGGTGGGTTCTGGAAGTGGTGGGGCAGGGACTGCCTTTAGAGTTTGAGCAGTACCCCCCTAGCCTGGCCTGTGCCCCACGGAAGGAAAGGATCTCAGTTGGCGCTCAGTCGGCCCTTCGGGACGACATTGCTCAGCTCCTCCTCAGGGAGGTGGTAGCTCCAATGCCGGATCCTCCTTCAGACCCAGGCTTCATCTCCAGATATTTCCTGGTGCCCAAGAGGACGGGGGGTTGGCGCCCCATTCTAGATCTCCATGACCTGAATTGGTATCTCAGGTCTCGCACCTTCTGGATGGTAACTCTGAACCAGATCATACCATCCCTGTAGCGAAACATGTGGATCTTCCTGGACTTAGTCTCCATCACTCATTCACACTAGTGGGATAGCGCCGGAGGCGCTAGGATCAAGCGGGAGCCAAAAATTTTCTGAAGGGCCGGCGCGCGGTAGGACCACGCCGCCGGCACCATGAGACTGACTCGCGCCTGTGTAGGCTATCTGGCGTCGACCCTCCAACCGCCTCAGTTCCTTTTCTCTCGCCATCGAGTGCGCTTGGATGTCGATGTCGCTCATCTGCTGGAGTCAAAGTTTTCGTTCATATAGACAGCAGCTTTTAGTGTTTAATTTAAGCGTTTTAATTTAACTATTTAGTGGTAATTTTTTAGTTCACGAACAAGAAGATTATGAAGAAATTCTTTCCTGCCATCACGCGAGTCGTCCTTAGGCAGTAGCGGTGACAGTAGAAAGACTTCGTTTGAAAGTTGTTATGGCAGAGGGCTGTGCCAGTCCGCCACCCTTAAATGTGGGGGGTCTGACTATGGACAGTCCTGTGCTCGGCAGGGAGGACAGTCCACGGAAGCACGAATCTGGCGGGGACCCGGCTCGCTTAACCTCGAGCTCTTCTTCTTCGTTTGGGAAGAAGAATTGGTGCCGCTTCGAGGTTGCCCCGTTTGAGTATGTCTGCGAGGATTGTTAGATTGGTAGGGGCAATAGGCCTGAACCGACTTTCGTGGGTTCCCCCTTGGCCCCGCTCCTAACGGCTGCATACTTGACTCCGGACTCCATCTCTGTCCTCGTTGGAGTTCCGGTGAGCAGTTTCACCTCTGGGCCGCTCCTGTGGAGCAGGGGGTTTGACTCTTTTTTTCTGGGTTGTGTTCCTGGTTTCGGGGCCTCCGGGCCTCGGAGCCGTTGGTCTGGAGCTGGGTCAGTTGGATCAGAATGAGCGCGGTGCCCTCTTGGTGCCTTCACCATCATGTCAGCCCCTCGTGCCTACCCCCCCTCTTCCTTTTCCATGCTGGGGCCGGCATGGGCACCACCTTTCTCCATCTTTTCCATTGGCTTTCCATGGTATTTTTCCTGGCGCTGTGCCCGACACCTTGGTGGCACCGTAGGTCCAGTGCCGTGCCACTGGTGTGGCATTGGTGCCATAGGCGGCGCCGCTGGTGTTTGGGTCAGCGCCAGGATTCGGCGCCGTGGATTGGCGCCGTGGCTCGGTGCCATGGTCGGCACCGTACTCGGTGCTGCAGCCCGGCGCCGTGGTGGCTCGTGCCGATGCCACAGTGGCGCCCGTTGGCTGGAGTGCCCGTGGTGGCGCCATGGCTCACGCGCCCGCGGCGCCGTGCTCGGCTCGTGGGTGCTTCATTGCCAGCGCCACTAGCGGTGCTGTGGGTGTCTTACGGTGCCACTGATGCCGTGGGCGCCCACCGAGCTACTTGGTGACACGGGCACCAGCGGGTGGTGCCATGGGCAGTGCGGGCACCCTCGGTGCCGTAGTGACGCCGATGCACCCTGCGGGTGGCCGCCCGCAGACAGCGCCGGGCACCCACGGGTGGCGCCAGGCACCCACGGGTGGCCTGGGGCCGTGGGTGCCATGGGTTTCTTGGGTGCCATGGTACCATGGGTGCCATGGTTTTCTTAGGTGCCATGGTACCATCGGTGCCACGGGCATCAGGGGTGCCCTTTCGTGCCATTGCTGCCGTTGGTACCGAGGATACCTGCGGGTTCCGCCGTGGGTGCCCTCTGGTGTCTCTCAGGTTGGCATGGGTACTGCTTGGTGCCCTCCTGTGCCACGAGTGACGCTGGTGCCACAAGGGCGTCAGTTGGTGCTGTCTGACAGAACTAGGGAAAGATCTCTTTTTGCAGACCTCTCTTCCGCAGGACTTGTGTTGGGATGTTTCCATGGTATTAAGTCCTATTCTGCGGATTATTTTCCACACATTTTAGTGGGTGGCGGTCTGCATCGGATCTCCTCATCCAGCGGTTTTCTGCTGATGGGACTCTTCTGTTCTGTTCTGTCAGCAGAATCTCTCATTCCGCTCAGCACTTTCTCAGCCCCCTACGTGGTGCCAAGCTCCTCGACACCCTTCCTGGTGGCGGAGTCTCTAGTGGCTCTAACCTAGACCTCTTATTGGGGTCCTTCTGTGGTAGAAGGGCATCTAGATGAGTCTCTCCCTGTCCTTCTGGTCAGTGATACAGCGGATGACTCATTTTATATACTGAAAGACACGCCCTCTCTATCATCAGAGTCTGTGATGCAAGCTCTTTTAGTAGTTCCTCATTTATGGGGTCCACCATAGTGTTCAGACTGGATCTGTGGACTATATACCTCTGCGTCTATACTTTTTTCAGTGGTCAAGACAATTACACTCTTTGGAACATTTTAATTCAATGGTTGGGAGCCACACAGACTCCTTTGATAGGGGTATACAGCCCTCTTTTGATGCTGCCCCTCTGGTGGTTGCTTCGCCACGGGTAGTTAACATCTGTCTAGCTATTATTAGTCCAGTCAGGGGTTCGGTTATGGATCCTCAGGCTCCTCCTTCTCCTCAGAGGAATGACATCCTTGTCATTTCTGTATCAGGCAATCCTTGCCAAATAGCAGCCAGCAACCTTGTCTAGCTCGGACTAATGATATTTAAAAAAAAGGGGGGGTCAGAATTATCACAGCACAGGGCCTAGTTGGAATTTCCCGACACCACACTTGGATCTGATCAGGTTCCGCCTCAACCCTGAGGCAGTCATCTCTAAACCTCAGTAAAGAGTACCTGTTTTCTTCTACCCCTAGGGGGCAGTCCGATCCAGCGGTGGTATAGCTCACCTCTTTTCTCTAGAGAATGTCTCTTATTCTGAGATATTTCCAAAACCTAGGCATCTAACCAGTCTGTTAGTCCCTTTTGGTTTTTTAATCAGGCTTTCTTCTCTTCGTCAGAGCCTTGCAGCAACAGAAGTGACTCTTCAGCAAGTCGGAACTTAGATTCCTACTTCCATGTTTGCTTCAACTTAACAGATGGCATGCTCCTTTCTTGTCCATTGGACAAGTAAGTCTTTTCTGAGGTAGCTTTGCAAATATTCACATACAGTCATACACATAGGGGCAGGATGATCCCCTTTTGGATTATGCAGTGACTAGGATTTGATTCTACTAGGCCACTACAAAAGGCTTCTAAGTTGTGCTTTGCCTTCCATCAGGAAGTTTTCAGTGACTTAGTACAAACCTTTTTCCTTGATGAGCTAACCCCACCTGGGCCTTCTTTTGCTCACCAAGTAAGGGGTTCAAGTGCTACTGGACCTGTTGTTTGCAGGTCAGCCATACTTGGTAGTGGAGGTTCCGTCTCCGTTTTTCGGTCTACCCTGAACCTGTACACTTTACCTCCGGCTCTTGCAGTTCCTGAGGTCCTTAACATTAGATTAGTGCATGTCTTTGACACTATTAATTTTGGTCCTAGATCAAATCGTGAGGCCAGGTTCTTGCCACTCTCCTAGAGTAGTTGCGGCTGCCTGGCTGACTTTCATTTTTTGCCCATTGTCGTCGGCAAGGTGACGAGTTACAACTCGAGCGTTTATCTTGTAGGCACTATGTTATAGATGCTCTTACAAGACAGCTCTTTTATTAACAGGACAGTTCTTGGCTGTCCTTTCTGAGTGAACCCTATCTCCTACCACCTACTCAGGGTTGTTGATTTTAACAGTACTCTCCCACTAGTGTGAATAAGTGATGGAGACTTAGTCCAGGAAGATATGAATGCGTTACTTACCGTGGTGTTGATCTTCTTGGTCAGTCTCCATCACTCATTCCTGTCCCTCCCACCATCCCTAGGTTCCTCGTTTTCTTTCCTGGTTTCATGGCCTATGGTTCAGACTGTGAAGACATTGTTCTTTGACCTTTCTTACAAAGGTCATCTGGGCCCTCTCAGGCCCAGAAACTCAGAATGAGTTATTCTCATTAGTTACGCTGCACCTCCTTGGTCGAAAAGGTACTGAGGCGGTTGGAGGGTCGACGCCGAGATAGCCTACACAGGCGCGAGTCAGTCTTGCGGTGCTGCGCGTGTGTGGTCCTACCTCGGCGCCGGCCCTTCAGAAAATTCTTGGCTCCTGCTTGGTCCTAGCGCCTCTGGCGCTATCCCACTAGTGTGAATGAGTGATGGAGACTGTCCAAGAAGATCAATAATTACGGTAAGTACGTAATTTCCATTTCTGTACACTGGCTCTTCAGGACGCATTCTACCACATCCCAATCCGTCCGTCGCATCAGCGGTTCCTCCACTTCAGGGTCGAAGGGACCCTGTATGAGTTCAGAGCCATGCCGTTCGGCCTGTCATCAGCCCCAAGGGTCTTCACCCAATGCATCGCAGTGGTGGCAGCCCATTTACGGCATCAAGGGGTTTGCATTTACCCCTATCTAGATGACTGGCTCCTGGTGGGTTCCTCCCTACAGGAGGTGGAGAGATCCAGGGACCTGACCCTCCAAACCTGCTCCCACCTGGGCCTCCTAATCAACGGTGCCAAATCAGAACTCGTGCCTTCTCAGGTGATGGGCTTCATTGGGGCAGAGCTCGACTCTTGTCAAGCCAGAGCTCGGCTCCCGGTGGACAGGGCGGAGGTTCTTTCCTCCTTTGCCCAGTCATTTCCGGTTGGGTGCTTGCGCCCTGCCCGGGACTTCCTGCGTCTCCTGGGTTACATGGCAGCGTGCACTTCAGTGGTCCATTGGGCCAGATTGCACATGCGCCCTCTTCAATGGGAGCTGGCTGCCCAGTGGTCTCAGCATCAGGGTCTCTTCGACCAGCTGGTCACGGTCACCCAGAGGATGTGGGACGCTCTCCAGTGGAGCACCGTCCCGAGTCACTTGCAGGAAGGAATCCCGTTTGTCAGTCCCGAGCCGACGGTCGTTCTTATGACTGATGCCTCTCTCATGGGCTGGGGAGCCCAAATGGGGGACAACAGAGCTCATGGGTTCTGGACCCCCAAGGAGTCCTGATGCCACATCAACCTGTTGGAGCTCAGAGCAGTCAGACTGGCACTGGCAGCTTTCGCTCCTCAGCTCCGGGGTAAAGTGGTTCAAGTCCAGACGGACAATACCACGACCATGTACTACCTCAACAAACAGGTTGGCACGCACTCCCATCTGCTATGCAAGGAGGCGCTTTGGATCTGGACCTTCGTCAGCCGGCTAGAGGCGGATCTCTTAGTCATCCATGTGGCAGGAGTCTCGAACCAACTGGCAGATGCTCTCAGCCACATAGGCCAGACATCCCACGAGTGGTCTCTCCATCCAGAGGTAGCTTACGATCTGTTCTCCCATTGGGGCAAACCGTTGGTGGACCTGTTTGCCTCCAGGGAGAACACCAAGCTGAGGCTTTGCCATGCCCGCCCCCCTCAGCAGGGGCTCGCTGCGGGGATGCCTTCTCAGGCCGTGAGACCCCAGGCCTCCTCTACTCCTTCCCTCCATTTCCCTTGATCACAAGGTGTTACTCAAGGGAGGAGGAGACAAAGCGAAGTGATCTTGGTAGCCCCAGATTGGCCATGCCAGTTCTGGTATCCGATCTCCTCAGCCTCCAGCTACAGAACCCAGGCTGACTTTGTACACACCAGACCTGATATCATTGAACGGGAAGGTATTCCCTCGGACCTTCAATCCCTGCACTCACAGCCTGGTTCCTGGCAGGAGTTCGGAGCTCTGGGTCTTTTCGAAGATGTCTACACTGTGGTGGAGGCATCTCGAAGAATCGAACCAAATGTTATGCCTTCAAATGGAAAGGTTTTCCATTTGGTGTCAGGAAAGAGCCTGGACCCCTTATCCTGCTCCGTGGCTAACATTCTAGACTACCTTTGGTCCCTCTCCAAAGGGGGTCTTCGGTCATTGACCCTTAGGGTGCACCTGGCAGCCATCTCTGCTTACCGGGCGTAGGCCGGTCAGCCGATGTTGGCACAGGAGACAGTGATCGGGTGCTTTTTCAAAGGCCTGGATCACATATCCCCTCAAGTGTGTGAACCTCCACCTCCGTGGGATCTTTGCTGGTTTGGCAAAGCTCATGGGCAAGCCATTCGAACCCATGCACAAGTGTGAGCTCTCACACTTGTGGAGAACTACCTTCCTGGTGGCTATCCGTCAGCAGAAAGACAGGGAGCTCAAGGCGCTTCGGTGGACTCCCTTATCTGGTCTTTACAGGGACAAAGTTGTCCTGCCCCCACCCAAATTCCATCCGAAGGTGGTGTCAGAGTTTCACCTTAACCAGGTGTTGACTCTGCCGGTATATTACCCTAACTACACCTCGGATGCCGAGTACAGGCTCCATACTCTGGACCTCAGACGTGCTCTCTCCTACTATAAGGAGAGGACAGTGGAAATTCGGGGAGAGGTTCGCCAGCTGTTTGTCACCTACGCTGAAGCCGCTTCTGGCAGACCGCAGTCAAGTGGACTATTGCAAGATGGATTACATCATGCATAAGTCTGTTATAAATTGGCGGACAAGGAGCCTCCCAGAGGGATAAGAGCTCATTCTACCTGCCATACTGCTGCTTTGGTGGCTGCTTCCAGGGACATCCCTATCCAGGAAATGTGTCGGGCTGCTACCTGAAAGTCAGCGAACACCTTTATTACCCATTACCACATCGACTTTGAGTCATGACGTGATGCTGGTTTTGGGGCCTCGGTACTCCAATCTCTTTTTCCTAAGTAGGGGGTGTGCGCCTTGCCTCCCTCCTCACAGAGAACTGCTAGGAGTCTGCCAGACAGTGTGGATGAACAACATATCACGCTCCTAGAAAAACAGGTTACTCACCTGTAATAGTAGTTCTAGGAGTGGTATATGTTTTCATCCAGCACCACTGACCTCCCAGCTTAAGGCGCACAACCTGGCTTCCAGTGGGCTAGATCTGGCGTCATGGGATGGAGCAGAGGTATTTACCACCTGGGTGGGTGGGAGGAGCCAGCTTGAAGACTTCCGGCAAGATTTAAAGGAGAAAGGGACAATGCCAGACAGTGTGGATGAACAACATATACCACCCCTAGAACTACTGTTACAGGTGAGCAACCTGTTTTTTTCCTATTCCCATTACTTTCTGGTTCCAAGCTAACAGGCAGCATGCGCTCATTCTCAACCTCGGAAAGGTAAACAAGTACCTGTTCCGGGAGAAGTTAAAAAAAAAATCGGTGTTCAAGTCTTCACTTACCTGGATGATTGGCTCCTAGCCAACCCATCCAGGCAAAAGACGCAGGAAGCAGTCGCCACAGCTTCCCAGTTGCTCACTTCAAGGGGGGTGCTTCTGAATCTGGAAAAATCCCAGCTTCAGCCCTCCTAGCAACTCCTCTTAATAGGAGCCCTCTTGGACAACTCCGAGGCAAGAGCTTTCCTTCTGGAGGACAGGAGAAATGACATTCTCTAGATGGCACACTACATCAGGGGGAGCAGCTCTGTTCGAGCCCTCTCGATGCACCGGATGTTGAGCCTCATGGCATCGTCTGTCTCCACGGTGCTTCTAGCCCATCTGCACATGAGGGAGGGGGTGTTCTGAATCTGGGAAAGTGCCAGCTTCACCTTCCCAGCAGCTCCTCTTCATAGGAGCCCTCATGGATGCCTCCAGGGCAAACATTTTCCTCCGGAGGACGGGAGAAATGACATCTTCAGATGGCTCGTTACATCATGGAAGACAACTCTGTTCGAGCCCCTTTCGATGCAGTGGATGCTGGGACTCATGGCATCATCTGCAGTAAGCAGTAGTCACTGACCACGCACCTGCAGTCCTTCCACATAAAGTGACAGAGCCTCAGACAAAATGACTTGCATGGTGGACGCAGAAGGACAAGCTTCTGCAAGGTCTACCCCTTACCCCACTGGAATCTCAGATCACCATCATGGATGCATCTCTGATCGGTTAGGGAGCTCACTGTCAAGACCTCCACACTCAGGTGTGGAGCCAGGACGAGTCTCATCTTCACGTAAATGTCTTAGAGATGAGAACTGTCTTATACGCTATCCGAGCCCTGAAGGAGGTCCTCTGCTATGAAGTGATCCTCCATCGGATGGACAACAAAGCTGTGATGTATTACATCAACAAGCAGGGTGGAGCGCTCCCCTACCCTCTCTACAGGGAGACCATGATGTGGGAGTGGTGCCTCGAGCACGATGCATCAATTCAAGGGATACATGACAATTCGCTCCTGATAATTCAACCCTCGAGTACTCCCGACAATACGCACCAGCAATGACTTGCTCCTGCAACAATATGCCACTGCGACTATTCGTTCCCACTCCCTGACAAACAGGCTTCTATGCAATTAGTATCAGTACATACTGTGTAGATTGGCAGGTAATTATGTCTTCTCAATCAGTACAGTACTTAGTGGACAAGCAGGGAATACACCCACCTGCAGCTAATTAACACATACACAGTAATCACTATAAAAGATAAGCCATTCTGCTCCTGCAGTCACATCCTTCCAACGCCAAAAGCCATAGCCGAATAAATTCTACATCGCTACTGAGCAGTGCACAATTACTGGTCACTTTGTGCTGTCTGAAAGGGCAAAGAAAAAACTAGTGGATGACCATAACTACATATCTTACTTTGAGAGGACTCTTGTAATAATTACAAATAGGACTGAAGCTGGCAGGCGTCAGGACCCCACGGAAAAAATTCTAGCTAGCAGTCTCTAGTAGGAGACTGCCCCCATGTCAGGTGACTGAACAGTATAAAGGGGCGGTCCCCAACGCCTGCCTTCCAGTTCTTTCCTGCCATTAGCTTGTTCAGTGCCTCGCGGTTAAGTTCACTGCTTCGCAGTCAGTCGGTAGTTTTACCGCCTATTTTTCACTTTTTTCCTGATTTTCGTCAGCCTTACCTACAGCTGCCGTGTATGTCATCCCCGACTTCCTCCGAGCACAAAAACAAGTGTAATTCTTGCGGCGCCCAGCTCCCACATAAGGACGGACATTCCCAGTGCCTTTTTTGTCTAGGCCCCGATCACCCCATTGTGAAGTGCCAGCTCTGCCAGCAGTTTAACGCAGCCACCCGAAAGCGGAGGCAGCAGTCCCTGGAGGCCCACGTTCTTAAACAAAAATTGCCTCCATGGAAAAGGAACTGAAAAAACTTCGTCAGGCTTCGACTTCTCCGAAGGGCCACCACAAGAAGAAGCACTGGGACCGAGACTCCTCATCTGTCGCCGTGGCCTTGGCTGGGGTTGCGGTGCTGCAGGTAACGCCTCCCACGGGAGGCAGCTCCGTGGCGGCCATCTTGGAGGCTTCCAAGACGGCGTCAACCATCCCATCGGGCTCGCGCTCAGGCCCCTTGAGAGCCTCCTGATCTAAGGAGGCAGCCGCTCCCAGTAAGGTCGCCGCCGTGCGGCCTTCTGGTTCGAGCAGTCCTGATAAGTCAGACATCAGCTCCTCTGACGGCCACCCGAGTAAGGCCGTTAAGACTCCCGACCCTCCAGGGCAGTGCACGGCCTCCAAAGTGCCCGCCAAGGCCGCCCCTCTTTCGCGGCCTTCGTTGGGTGCTGGGTCCAATAAGTCGGACGCTGGCTCCTCCGACGTCTGCCTGGATCCCGCCAGTAATACAGACTTCGGCTCCTCCGACATCCGCTCGGCATTAGAGCCGACGCCAGATCCTTCGGGTCTATCCATCGTCTCGAGCTCGCTGCAACACTCATTGTATTCCAATGCACCAGCATCTCCTCTGCTGGATCCCAGGGATGGTAATCCTTCTTCTCCAGATGACACGGAGGAGGTGAGTACGCTGCTGTCGGGTCTTCCTCCCGCTGGGCCAGATGACCTAACGCCGGATCCTCGGACTCCGGTGCCAGCGCCGGCCTACCCAATGCCCGACGATATCCCATTGCCGGACACCACCCCTCCCATTCTAGGCCCACCCGCTGGGCCATTTCTGGAGCCCTCTGCTCCTGCAGACCCCCCGGTACCTGGGTATCTGACCCTGTCCTACCCAGGCCCACAGTATCCAGCACCCCAGTACCCGACGCCGCAGTACACGGTGCCCCAGTACCCGATGCCGGGCTTCCCGCCGTTGGGTTACGGATGTCACAAACTCGCTCAGCCGGTCAGCCCTCTACTCCCAAAGTGCCAACCTCTGAGCGTGTGATTTGTGGACAGTGAACAGAACAAGGTAACCCTCTTGTCTGTTTTGTGGGTTCGAGTCACCTTAGTCTTAAGTTCTGGAGGGATTCAAACTAATAACCTCTTGTTAACGTACCCAATTATCAGGCTCAGATAATTCTGTCTTCGGAGGACCAGATGTCTTTGCCTACGGGCACCTACTCAGGTCTACAGAATGAACACTTAGAACTCTATGCATGACTTTAGAGAACTCTATCCATTTCCCAGTTTGGTATCAAAATAAGCTCTTACACAGTGTCAACTATAACCACTCTAAGCTCTACTTATATAAAAAGAAATTTCAAGGCACTCCAGGCAGTTTCCGTTTTAAAATATATATCTTTACTTTAAAATAGGAAAACAGAAAATATTACAGAACAGAATATCCCAACACATACAGCCTTAAAACAAACAGGTTTAAAGTGCAAATTCCTACAAATAATAACTTCAGACTAATCTGTCTAAGGTCCTTACTTCTAAAATCTTTCAGTGCTGATGTCGCTCTTTCAGTCAGAAATAATATTGTGTGTCTCTGTCCAGGTTTCTCTCAGCAGTTAAAACCAGTTATGAGCTGGCCTTCTCGCTGAGGTCACCAAACTCTGCCTTGGTGTAACAAAATCTATATTTTTGATAACACCAAGATGGCCTACTAAGGTATTTAAAAAAAATAAGAGATGACATAATGCATTTCCTCTTCTTATGTTTGACTGGTCAGAACCAGTTTGTGCTTTGCTTCACATACACTTCAAAAGCCTCTTTGATATAAGTCACTGTATTCAAAGCAAAATTGTATTTGACTTCTTAATTCCGTCTGGGTTTTGGTATCTACACATCAAAGGTCTCTTTGATGAAATAAGCTGGTTTCCTGGGCTGTTACCAACACACATGCGTGCTCTTTTCATTATGACACCTAGAGCAAAATCAAAGGATTTTCCTGGGGATGCCATGAATGACTAATTTCATTTCCTGGGATCAAAGCAAATTTAACATGCTAATTGAACCTCAGATCTCTGTAGTTTAAAATACCTCCTGTCCTTGGAACTTATCCCTGGGGGTTTTGAAGTGTCAGCTTCATCAAGACTATAGTTTCCTCAAACTGACCTTCCCATTGCATATTTTATATGTAATAAAAAATAATTGATACAGCACTCAGAACTGGCTGTCTACGTCTCAACGGATACGCACCTTACAGATACCCTCAGTATCCATACCCCCCCTCCTCCGCCCCCTCAGCCGCCGGTGGACTTGAAGGATACTCTGACTTCCGGTTGGCTGAGGCCAAGGCTCTGCTCACCAGGGAGGTAGAGAGCCATTGTCCGACACCAGTCCCGGTCCCAGACCCCCTATGTCAGAAACAAGAGACTCCCTCCCCACCTCCGGATACCAGAGGCGAGCCCTCCGGTTCCAGGGCAGGGCAGGATACACTTCCCCGAGGGTTTCCCAAGGGATCCGTTCCTCCCCCACGCCGGGAGGAGGAGTCTTCTTCCTCTTCATCCTCCTCAGAGACCTCGGATGACTCTGATGGTCGTTCCGACCCAGACGACGAGCCACACACTCTGGATAAGCCCAGGCCAAGGACTCCTCCGAAGTCTTCTCCAGAGGATCCTTCCTTTACGGAGTTGCTACGTAAAATCCAGTCAGTCAGTGGCATTCCTTGGAGCCAGATCCAAAGCATAAGAAACTCGCTGCGCACCTGGATCTGCCCGAGACCGCTTCTACCCTGGTGCCACCCTGGATTGAGCCTCATGCTGACCTTGTTTCCACCATTGGGAAGCAACCGTTGGCATTAGCCCCCCCTTCCTAGGAAGTCAGACAGGCTTGATCAGGCTCCGGAGGGTGTTGACTGTTTAAATTCACACCCTCGAGCTGATTCGGTCATGACTAGTGCCACTCACGGCCGAACGGCTAACCCCAAGCACTTGAGCTCATCACCACCCGACAAGGGATCCTGCCTTCTGGACCAGTACGTGAGGAAGATCTGTGCTTCTTTCACTCTGGGTATTAGGGCCCTGAATTACGTTGGTCATATGGGGGATTACCAGAAGGCAATCCTTAGCGAGGCGGAGGCTAAATTGGACTCTCTTCCTGAGTCTCAGATGAAGCAGGAAGTGGCTGATCTAGTCCGGTCTGCGCGTTCGGCCAGTCGGCACATGCTTCGTACCATGTACAACGCAGTGGATGCTGCCGGTCGGAGTTCAGCTTTCGCCGTGGGTTTGCGGCATCATGCCTGGCTCTGGGTATCAGATTTGGTCGCGGAGGTGCAGTCTGCTATCCAGGATGCACCCTTCAGGGGTTCAATTCTGTTCGGTGGCGATGTCAAGGACATCATCAGACGTTCTCGGCAAAAGGCGAAACCCCAGGGAAAGCGGGCCAACAAACATCGGGCCCCTTCGGCTGCCAAGCTGCCCCTGCCCAAAAAAGCAGCGAGGGCTTCAGCCGTAACATTGCCTCACACCTCCTGACTCCTTTCCTCTCCCACAGCCTCTGGGCCTTCCAGAGGAACCAGTAGGAGGGAGATTCTCCCTCCATCTACCGGGTTGGGAGAGGATCACTTCAGACACTTGGGTGCTCCAGCTGATCGCAGAAGGACACTCAATAGAGTTTCTTCAGAAACCTCCTCAAAACCCCGCCCCCAGGTCCTCTTACTCCCAGAACATCTTCTTCTGCTTCAGGAAGAAATATCCTCTCTTCTTCTGAAGGAGGCAATAGAGCCTGTTCCTCCCCATCTTTGGGGGACGGATTACTACTCCCATTTCTTCCTGGTCCCGAAGAAGTCAGGAGATGTGAGGCTGATTCTCGACCTCAACTCCCTGAACTTGTTTGTGGAGTACAAAAGGTTCAGGATGCTCTCTCTGCAGAGTCTTCTGCCCCTTCTTTGGCCAGGAGAATGGCTATGCACTCTGGACATGCAGGATGCTTACCTGCATATCCCTATTCGCCCTTCTCACTGCAAATACCTGCATTTTTCATTCCAGGGGGACCACTACCAGATCAAAGCCCTCCCATTTGGTCTTTCCTCGGCGCCCTGAGTGTTCGCCAAATGCCTTTCGGTGGTAGCGGCCTACCTGCATACCCAGGAGTTGCAGGTTTTCCCTTACCTGGACGACTGGCTCCTGGCGGCCTCGTCCAGGGAGGAACTCCTGCGCTTCCATTCCCTTACCCTACCATTTTTTGCCTGCCTGGGTGTTTCCATCAACCAGGCCAAGTCCCACCTGATCCCGTCCCAGAGGCTCCAGTTTATCAGTGCGATGCTGGACACAACCTCCGGCATGGCATTCCTGCCACTGAAAAGGGTGGCCTCACTTCAGGCTCAGGTCAGCCTGTTGTCCAGCCGCAGGCTGGTCAGCTCCAAGTCGGTCCTTCACCTCCTCGAGCTCGTGGCAGCTGCTATTCTGACAGTCCCTCGTGCTCAGCTCCACATGAGAATCTCTCAGTGGACGCTTTGGTCTCAGTGGGATCAGCTGGTGGACGACCTAGATCAACTAGATCTTCCTTTGTCAATCTTCACCATTCATTACTGATAGGGTGTGGCGGAGCGCTGCCGCCCATGGGATGATTTTTTTTATTTGTTAGAGTCAGCGCCGACGGCACCGCCCGAGAGAGATGCACTGTGCGGTGCACAAGGGGCGGCCTTTAGGCGCCACAGACTCCTCCTACATCCCAGTTCTGTTTCTCCCGCTGTTGAGGCTGCGCCTGCTACGTAGAGCGAGAAAAAGTTACTGCGCCACTAGGCCTGTTTTTCGTCGTTCTTCGACGCTGTGTCCTTCATCCTGGTTAGTTTTTCCCGACATCTACCGGTAAGACCATGCCTTATTATTTTACTGATGCCGCTGGGAGCTTTTCTGTTTAGAGTGTTAATTTCACATCATGTCTGGTTTGGGAACTAAACGTAAGTCGAAAGTGGGCCATGCCCCCATGCGTTGGTACTCCTGTGTCCGGCATTTTTCCGTCACAGACCGAGATGATGTTTGTTCTGGGACCTAACCGTAATATGGACAGATGCATGCCTGTTTCTCGATGGACCGCCGTGTTCTCAAAGTCCGTGCATTCAAGATCGGCAAGGCACCACCGACTTTTGGAGGACGGCGTCGCTCTCGGGCCTCCCAGGTAAGAACTTTAGACCCTTCCTCTGGGTCCCTTCCCAGGTCTATACAGTCTGGAGAGGATGATGCTTCCTCGTCTTCAAGTCTTGCTGAGAAGGAGGCCTCTTTTGCGGTGTTGGAGGAACGCCATTGTCACTCCCGGGGCCGCGGTGGAGACACTGCCTCAGCACTCACCTCTATGGAGGTGCAGGCTCCTCCAGTGTCACAGCCCGCGGTTGCCAGGCCCAGCATGGGTGGACCCTTGATGCTGTTTTCCAGCGCTGTCTCGGATCCGGCGCCGGTGATTGGGGCAGCGGCGCCGTGTTGGCTTTCGGCACCGTGGGCCCAATCAACTCCACTGGCGGCAGCATGTCGAGTCTGTACACTGAGGGTGGTGCCGGGGACTCGGCTGTAGCCATGGACGGTTTGGGACTGGGTTTGGGCATTGCCTCAGGTGCTGGAGTGTCGACTGGCGCCGTGTGTGGCAACAGTGCCGATCACGGTGCAGTTTCCCGGGAGACTCCTGGGGTGGCCAGTATAGAGGTCCTGCTGACCGCCTCTTCCTCGGAAGTAGACGATTCGGATGTGGGTCCATCCTGGCTCCCCAATTCTTCAGGCTCGGAGTCTTCTGGGGGACATGGTGTCAGGCGGCCCAGCGCGCCCATTCCTCAGTCTCCACAGCAGTCTTCTTCTGAGGACTCCCAGGCTGGGGGTGGCTGGGAGCCTTTGGGAGGAGATGGCATGGAGGTTGGGAAGAGGGCTGTTCTCCCACAGGGGGCTGTGGCAGCTGCTGTCTCCGGTGCCGCTGCGCCCTCTTGGGGAAGATTCAGGGCCCTGTCTTGGGGGGGCTCCCCGGGGAGAAACCTGGATCGACAGGCTCTGTCGCTGACGTCGAGGAGGAGGGCATCCCCTGAGTCTGAGAGGTTGAGGGGGCGCGGTGAGGTGAGCCGGCTTTTGCCTGCCACCCCTCGGGGTGTGGGTAGGAGCAGTAGCGCTGAGCCCCGCCTCTCTCTCATGGGTTCGGCGGCTCCCTCTGGTGGTGTTGCTGTGGGCCGTCCTTTTGTATCCATACAGCCCCAGGCACATCACAGGGGAGGACCCCTTCCAGGCTTTGCCAAGGTTCGTATCCTTAGGGTTCCGTTCTGTGACCTAGTTTGTTATTCAGGACCCCGCCAGTTCAGGCTCCGTTTCCTGGATTTCAGAGCCCTAGCAGAGGACAGTTGCCTCTTCGTAGGTGCCCCGCTCCCATTCCTCTGCAGTCACCCCCCCCCAGGCCATGTCGGTCCTACGGGCCCATTATCCTGGGAAACGTTCAGAGGCACTGCGGCGGCCTTCCCCTCATACGTTAGATGCATGCATGAGTGGATGTTTCGCCTATCCTCACCACTGCAGGAGTCCTCTGGACATTCGAGTTCCCCATCATCCTCGTCTCCCTCCTCTGAGGGAGAGGAACCCTCTGCTCACCTCTCTTCTGACGCTGATTTCACCGAATATCAGCGCTTCTTGTCGAGGATGGTGCGGGATCTTCGCATTTCCTTTGTTAGGCGAGACAATACCGAGTGGGAGATGCGTGAATTCCTCAGTGAATTCAGTGCCCAACATTTTGGTGGTGCCATCCTGGCCTATTCCTTTCCAGGAGGTGTCTATCCGTTCCTGGCAGTATCCAGCTGACCCTATCCCAGCCCTGGCAGACTGCAGAAGGAGGTATTGTGCCCCTTCTGAGTCCCTAGGTTGTCTCCCCAACCTGCCTTCGGGATTGGCATACTTACAGACTGCTTCTGGGTACCGCTGCCTGGTGCACGACCGGCCGCCAGACTCAGATTCTCTACAATTTGACCAGTTGGGGAGAAGAGTGTTCTTCTCCTCTTGTGCGATGCTCTGCATCACAGCTCATCAGGCACACCATGCTGCCTACAACAGACATCTATGGTCGATGCTATCTCAACTCCTAGCATCAATGCCTGACTCGGAACAATCTAGACAGGCCATTGCCCTCTCTGCTATAGGCCTGGAGCTGGCAAGGCACAAGGCAAGGGTATCTTACGACACCAGTGAGGTGGCTTTCAGGCTTGCAGGGACAGCGATCTGCATTAGGCGGACAGCTTGGCTTCATCTATCAAGGTTGTCACCCCTGGCCTGGCGTAGGGTGATTCGCTCTGCCTTCTGAGGGACCCGCCTGTTTTCCACCAGTGCTAGGAGACTTCTGCAGGGGCTTCCTCTGTCTCCTCATCTTCAAGGGACACCTCCTAGCTCTCCTCAGCCTTAGGCTTTTCGTTTGATTAGCTCAGGGTCTCTCCCTTCTGTTTTCCTCCAACAGGAGGCTGTGGACTTCTGGTGATGTCACGGAGCTGAAGCAAGCTTAACCCGCAGTGCTCCCATTCCAGCCGACTAGCAAAACCTCCAAAAACCTGGAAAATCCACTTATACTGCAATTAAAATGTCTAAAAATACTGGACGAACATCTCTTGTCAGCAATTGAGGCAAAAATCGTCCAGATCATAAAAATAAGGAGAAGGATGCCATCAGACAAAAAAATGAGCCTATCTAGCAGACCATCCTCGCCAACTAACTCACAGGCAAATTAATATGATATGGTTGGTGAACGTGAGCAGTTGTCACACTCTAGATTTGAAATTTTACTGCAAGAAATAAAAGAGTCGAGTAAAGAGAACAAACAAGAATTTCGTGCAATGCAAACCCAGTTATCTAATTTTGAAAACAGAATGGGAGCAGTCGAGGAACAGATTTTAGTAACAGAGGATACGAGAGCCCAGCTTTCAGAGATCATTCAAACCTTACTATATCAGACTGAAACACTACAGGCAAAATGTTTAGACCTAGAGGGACGATCGCTGCATGAAAACCTTCGACGGTATGGTCTCCCAGAGAATATGGAGACAACTCCAATGGTGCCGTTCATAGAGAACTTGCTACGAGATGTGTTAGAGCTTCCACCTACCTTTAATTTCCATGTGGAGAGAGCGCACAGATCACTGCAGAAAAAAACCCATGGACCCTATGGCAAGGCCACGATCCATAGTATTCAAGTTGAACTCATTTAGTGCAAAAGAAGAAATATTAAGGCGAGTCTGGGGTAAAAAAGAAGTGAAATATCTTACAAATCGACTGTTTCTAGACCACGATTACCCACAAGAAGTGCAATCCCAGAGAATCAAATATCTCCCCATTCTAGGAGCGTTACGAGAGAAGACCATTCACTTTCATACCCCTACCCCTCTCGACTGTGAGTATTTTGGGAAGATGGAGTGAAACTTTATTTAGCACACGAGGAGGCACAGGAGGCACTTAAAAGAGAGAGGAATAACCATGGAGGAGAATAGGAATCAAGAGACAGAGAAAAGAGGGCCGTTTAGACAACGTACCATGTACAGGAAGATGGAAACAAACCTATGGCGAACATGGAAGCAATATGCAGAATTGAAAACATCCTGAGCAAAAGTGCTGAACAGAACCAACCTCATACCTGAAGGAAGGAGTGAACTTGAGCAGTTTGGTTTGCTGATTCAATTTGAAGGACAGTCGAGTAGCTACTGAAATCCACCCGATTGGCAACGCTTCCCTACAGGTAAGTATCGATCACATAATTAAGCTCAGAGTACCTCATCGAAGGGACTGAGAGATAGACCAAAGGGGGGGGGGGGAGTCAGCACTAAGAAAGTAAATAAATGAACCTGCTGAATGAAGGAAGGGAAAAACCAAAACGGGACTTGATTCTAGTACATCAGCATAATTTCTGTGTAGTGAACTGCATGTTAACTTGTATTGCCACTAGGATTTTATATGCTGTAGCAAACTGACAGTTATCTAGGATGTTTCTTGTTTCTTACCCTTAGTAATTACTGCCTAACACGAGGATCCAGGAGAGGTTCGGGTGATCCTAAATATTATCTAAGGCAGTTCTCTCTCATCCTCTCAAGTAAATTATGGGCAGTTTGATTGAGATGCAAAGAGGGTTATCACTGGGCCTAAGCTCAGTTAGTCCGCCATATTTCAGGACATATGGTATAGATGTATCTATACTAAGCTTAGTTTTCTTTTTTTTTAGTAGTTGACTGGGAATGGGGTGTATTGGAGATCAGCCCGTAACCTTTACACAATAAATAGGGAGCCCACTGATATCGAGGCTCTAGAAATCCTCCGGTAACGGAGACACACGCATTCCTCCTTGTCCTCCTTAGATAGGAGAACACAGGGGCTAGGAGGGTATTTAGCCCCCAGCCTTGGAAGTACACACTGTATATCCATATAAATCTTCAGACAGCCATGTTGGCTATACAGTTTTTGTTAATTGTAGCAGGACAGTTGGAACTTTTAATTAAGCAATACTATCATTGGTATAAATATAAATGCAAAATGGAGGAGGTTATCCTCGGGCAGACCAGACGCATGAATTATGTATATGAACTTAATGGGAATGATGGACTTTATGTAAAATGGCACAACCCTCTGTGATATACACTTATAATGTGCATGGTATTGCGAACCCAGTTAAAAGGAGTAAGATACTACAATATATGAGAAGGAAGGGAGCTAATATTTTACTATTACAAGAAACTCACCTCTCCCAAAGTGAGCATAAAAAATTTGAGCGTCTGGGATTTTCCCAGGTGGTGACCTCTTCCAATCGAGGTGGGAGAAGGCGAGGACCGCCATTATGATAAGGCAGGGGGTACACTTTGAACTGAAGGACCAAATTATAGATGAGGGGCGTTTTGTACTATTAAAAGGCCAGTTTGATGGGCAGATGGTAACTTTGGCTTCAGTCTATATGCCACCAGCATCAGGCCTCTCACTCTACAGAACCTTTTTTAGTAAATTATTGGAATGGGCAGAAGGTAGGGTGATCTGTGGAGGAGACCTAAATATAAATATTAATGGGGAAGGCAGAGATCAAATGGCCCAGGGGCGAATAAATAAAACAACCAGAAGTGCTAGAAAGCTGATAACAGGAAATGGGCTATGAAGGTATATGGCAGTATATAAATGGGCCCACTAGGAGGCGCAGTTTCTATTCACAGGCTCATGATTCCTATTCATGTTTGGATTTCCTTTTAACCCCAAAAGAGCAACTGAATACAGTGCAAAGCATATGGCAGGGGACCTTTAATCTTTCAGATCATGCACCTATTTTCTGTAAACTTCAAATGCAGGATACTCGAAGGAAGATCTTTGGCGATTAAACCTATCTCTCCTAAGAAACCCAGAGGTGCAGGAATCGATTACAGAAACGATAACCCAGACCTTACAAGACAGTGATACTCAGAACACCTCAATGGCAATGATCTGGGACACCATTAAGGCAGTTGTGAGGGGGGAAACTAATAGGGATTTCATCCCACCAAAAAAAAAAGGGAATCACGTAGGCTCGCCCTAGAAACCCAAATAGAGGTATTAGAAACTCTACAAAGTGAGAAACATTGTAAGGCAAGATCACGGGAGATCACCGCCCTTAAAAAGGATTTAAATGAGATCCTTGATTATGCTATTGAGCAGAAGCTCCTGTTTTTAAGACATAAATTTTACGATGGGGGACCCAGGTCGGTGAGACTGGTAGCAAGCCAATTACAGGCCATGAGAGTTAAATCTTCAATTCTAAAAATTAAACACCCCATTAGTGGTGACCTTAGAAATAATACACATGACATCTCTGAGGCTTTTCGCCAATTTTATTCAAAATTGTATTCTAAAAAAAGTCTCCTGCAAAGGAAAGTATAAATGAGTTCCTGTCATCCCTAGATCTTCCCACTATAAACCGACAACAATCTGTCAGCTTGGTAGCTCCCATATCCCAAAAGGAAATTACTGCAACAATCGGGCAACTAAAAACGGGCAAATGTCCAGGCTCTGATGGACTCCCGGGGGAGTTCTATAAAACTTCTCAAGATCCTTGCCACGATATTGAGTAGGTTATTTGCCTATGTGAATACAGAAGGAGGAATAATCCCTCCATCTTGGAATGAGGCTATAGTCTCGGTTATACCAAAGCAAGGTAAAGACCTCCCAGAATGTTCTTCTTTTAGACCTATATCCATATTGAACACAGATATAAAATATTTGCTTTTATATATGCATTGAGACTTAAGCAACTTGCACCACCTTCAGCACACACAGACCAATGTGGTTTTATTCCTGGGTGGCAAGCTCAAGATAATGTTAGACTAACGGTTTATATTATAGAACATATATGTGCCCAAAAACTCCTGGCAGTTATATTGGGATTAGATGCAGAAAAAGCATTCGATATGGTCTCATGGGACTTCTTGAGAGGGGTACTGACTAGGTTTGATTTTCCACGCCAATTTGTAGATACCATCTTCAAATTTTATACAAATCCTACAGAATACATCAAGGCAAATGGTCATATATCAGAGAAATTCTCCCTATACTGAGGAACCAGACAAGGGTGCCCCCTATCCCCACTCCTATTTGCTTTTTATATTGAACCTTTGGCTCAATGCCTGCGTCAGGCTCAGGATATAAAAGGTGTTGAAACAACAGGCCTTGAACAGAGTCTGGCTCTCTTTGCTGATGATATTCTATTATACTTGTCTAATCCAGATACCTCCTTACAGGCTCTTTTTCAACATATCGGTAAATTTTCAAATATATCTCGTTTCACCCTAAATATAAATAAATCTGAGGCCTTGACTTTTGACTATAACCCCCCACCTAGCCTTAAAAAAACAATACCCTATTAAATGGGATAAAACATCTATTAAATACCTGGGAATACAAATCCCAAGAAACCTGAACCAGCTTTTCAATTTAAATTACCATTCCCTAGTGAGTACAATCAAACAGGACTTGAGAAGGTGGGACCTGTTGCCGTCCTCCTTTTATACAAGAACATTATCGTTAAAGAGCAATACCTTACCAAGATTTTTGTATTTATTTCAATGTGTACCATGTGCAATTTCCCCAAAAGAGCTTCTTTCTTGGCAAAAAACCCTAAATGCTTACCTATGGAACCAAAGGAAGCCAATAATAAGCCTATCTAAGTTGCACCTGCCTAAGAATTTAGGTGGAGTAGCCCTACTCTCCCTCTTAAACTACTGGATCGCAGCCCAGATGAGATTGGCTGTATTGTGGGATACTAAGGCATACCAAGCAGTTTGGAAGCCAATTGATCTATCTAGGCCAGTCTCAACCCCTCTTCCAGCCTGCCTCTTCTCCCCATCTCATCTCAATAAAATTAGCCAAGCAACACCATTGGCGACTGCCACCATACTAAAGGGCTGGCAACTGGGTATGAAACACAAAACCTTCCAACAATATTCCTGGAAGTACAAGTGCTTTATAATAACGCCCCCCCCCCCCCCGATACACCAATGCATAATAAATGGTATAGAATCCCATACTGTAAGGGATTGAAAGCTCCTTGGCAGTTATTAAAGGGCAATGAGTTAGAGGATTTGGGGAGGCTGCGAGGCTTTATTCCTGGACAGAAAAGGATAGTTTATACTGCTACCAAATTAGAGATTATGTTCTAACACAAATTAAGAAGTCAGGAAGGGACCCTCTTTTTGCAGAGGATGGTACCCCTTTCCATCAGATCTGGATTTCTAGCCTGGGGGAAAAGGCATTATCTATAATATATAAATCTCATACAATAATTGGCACATACCATGTTGGCGGTTCAATCTAAATGGGAACAGGAATTTATGCATCCCATATCTAGTAAACAGTGGCTTAAGATCTGGGGAAATACATGGAAAACCACCTCCTCCCCAATTTGGAGGGAATTCACATGGAAGGTCAGGGCAAGGTATTTTCTGGTCCCCTCGGTGGTAGCTCTTAGAAACCCGGGGTCCCCTTCCAGATGTTGGAGGGAATGTGGAGAGATAAAAGCCTCACGCAAACATATTTTCCTGGACTGTCCGGGGTTATCAGCCTTCTGGCTCCAGGAAAAGTTACATGTAAAGTCAATCCTGAGCATACAAAATGAACTTGGCGGTGCTAATTTAATCTTGGGGATAGCACCAGAGAAGACCAGGGATAAGACTAGCTTATATCTATGGGCAGGGATTTATTTAACTCCAAAAATTGATTAGCGTTTTGCTCTTAAAAGTGCTAAAGCATTGTGAAAATGCATAGCACTTGCCTCACTGTGTTTAACAAACATAACACTTCTAGGAAACCTATATGAATACTTTCTGTACAGTTAGCATTGTCCCAAGAAAAAAATTGCTAATCAATTATTTAAAACCCTGCTATGGGCCATATTTCTAGGTTCAGCCTATAAAGCTATAACTCAAAAGTGGCTTCTCAGGACTCCCCCAGTAATTTCTGATTGGAAAGCAAACATACTAAATATCCAACACAATGAACAGATCTCATTTAAACTCCAAGATAAGATGGAAAACTACATAACATGCTGGCCAAGGTGGGGAAATATATCAGGAACAGCTCTAGAGGTAGACAGGGTGTAAATCCTATATTTGTCCACAAAAATAGTGAAGAAGGAAGCACAGGGCATGGTGATTGAAAAAGTATGGCCTAATCCTCGAGGAAAAGAAAGTATAGCCTTTGCATAAGAATTTTTCCTTCACTCTCTTCTCTCCTGCAGAATCTTTGCTTTTAGTTGATGTCAATAACTCCACCCTAGAGATAGAGAATGACATGTAAATACAGAATAAAGGTAGTACCTTATGTTCCAAATTTTGTTTTTATCCTGCTCAAAGTCTGTGTTAAGTTTTGGTCAATTTATCATGCAAGGGTCAGTACTAATTTTTGCCCATAGCAGGTGGGAATCGGAGGGGGGAGAGGAAATGAGAACAGAGTGGTGTCACAGAATTATTCGATTCTAATAAAGAAAATGAATAATCTATTTTAATCCTAAACTGTATCAAATGTAAAAGATCTTCATGTATTGTCAACCTGTACTATAACAAATCTGAAGTAAGCATAGAAAATGTTCTGATTGTAAAATGTCTCCTGACTTAAAAGAAAGAAAAAATTCAATAAAAATATATTTAAAAAAAAAAAGTTTGCATTAAGTTTGAAAATCAACTTTATTTTGTAATCAAGTGAAATTTATAAGCCGTAATAGTTTTATCTTAACAAAAAAAATGAAAAGAAAATATGTAAGATAACATTCTAAGAATGTAAACATATGAAGAATGGATGTATGAAACCATATCATTCAATAAAGCAAGTATAAAAAAAACAGGAGGCTGTGGGTCTTGTTCCCTCAGGGTTTTTCTTGTCCCCCTGCAGGGGGTGGGGACTGCTAGGTACTCACCCAAGCAGTAATGAATGGTGAAGATTGACGAAGGAAGATATGAAAATGACATACCTACTGTAATTCTTGATCTTCTCTTGTATCTTCACTATTCATTACTGATACCCCCCCCCCACCTTCCCCTCAAGGACCTCCTACTTCGGCATCTCCCCCTCCCTGCTCGTTCCTCCCCTCTTCTTTGTTGGCCTTTACACCAAAAAAAAACAAAAAACCTGCGTGTCTGTTCGTCTGAACAGATACCTTTTCTGAGGGAGAAGGGGAACCAGTGGGACTTATGCTATTCTCAGAGAACTCTTTCTGACTACCCCTAGGGGTGACTTATTGGACTTCTCTTGGCCATGCTGTTCAATTCACAGTTTAGGAGACCAGCCAGTTTCTGTCTCTATCTCCTTTAAAGGTCCCCTCTGGCAAGCCCTGACCTCCTATGTCAGTCTCTGATACTTCTCTGTCCTGACATTACTGTTCTGGAGTTGGCGATCTTCACTTTGTCTTCAGGGAGTCTGATTGAGTTCCCATTCTTTCTGTATCAAAAGGGGTGCCTTCTTAGGGTGTTACCCCCTTCCACACACACACACACACACACACACACACACACACACTTGGTGTTAACACTTAACAAAGTGTTAGATATGCCTTTTCCCTTGTTAAGTTGGGCGCTCTCCTTTCGGAACAGACTTTCTGTTTTGGCAGTCTGTGAGCTCTCAGCTACCGTTTAAAGAGTGGGGGATGACGGGAGGTGTAGAGAATCTGCCTTTTTTATCCAAACTGTTCAAATGGCTTGGTTGAACCTTCTCTCAAATTCTATCTAGTGGGATCCTTGCTCCCTTGTTCTTGGTTCCAAGCTTATAAGCCTCAAACCAACCTCTGATTTGTCAGAGTTCTCCTTCCCAACATCCCTTTGACTTCTTTTTCCTTTTCTTCTTCTTTCCCCTCTTTTTTCCCTTCTTTACCTGTTCCTCTCTTGGAGCTGCCCCAGCGGTGAGTAGATCCCCTCTCTTGTTTTCTGTCCTCTTCCGGCTTATGCCTTTTTCAGTTTATATCCTTTCCTTTTTCTATCCCTCGGCTCTCTTGCCTCACTCTTTTTATTCTTGTCTTTATTTTGCCTCTCTGGCTAACAGAACTGGGATGTAGGAGGAGTCTGCGGCACCTAACGGCTGCCCCTCACACACCGTATAGTGTGTCTCTCTATGGCTCCGACTCCTCTAACAAACAAAAAAAAAAACTCCCATGGTGGAGGCGCGCCTCCGGCTACACCCTATCAGTAATGAATGGTGAAGATACAAGAGGAGATCAAGAATTACGGTAGGTACGTAATTTCATTTCTGGTCTTCAATCCCATGGCTCGGGACTTGCAACGGTGGATGGTTCAGGAGAACCTTTGCCGGGGAGTTCCCATCTCAGGCCTCACAGGACCCAGGGCTCCTGGTCCAAGCTTGAAAAATCTCTCCACATCAATGTGCTTGAGCTTCGGGCCGTGCTTTATGCTCTTCAAGCTCTGCATCTTTATCTGCTTTCCGGACATCTGGCTGTCGAGACGGACAACATGTGCGTAGTCTGGTACATCAACAAACAGGGAGGAACTTGTTCCTACCCTCTCTGCAGGGAGGCGATGCAGGTTTGGGAATGGGTAGCGCAGCACAACCTTCACCTCACAGCCATTCATGTCCCGAGGGTTGAGAACAAGTTGGCAGACTACCTCAGTCGGTCGTCTGCTCACGCTCACGAGTGGGAACTAGATCAGGGGGTAGCAGACGATATCTTCCTATGCTGGGGAACTCCACAGGTAGACCTGTTTGCGTCTCCTCTCAACGCAACACTTCCTGCTTTCTGCTCACTCCAGGGTGTGGCATTTTTCGGAGAGACGCTCTGTCTCTAGACTGGAAGGGAAGATTCGTCTATGCCTTCCTCCTGATCCCCTTGATTCCGAGGGTCTTACAGAAATTCAGCTTGGAAGGAGTTCGCATGATCCTCATCACTCCTTTCTGGCCCAGGCAAGTTTGGTTCTCTCTTCTGCAACAGTATTCAGAGGAACCTCTTCTTCCTCTGTCGCAACTTTTGCTGACCCACGATCAGGGGACCCTGGTCCAGCCAGGCCTCAAGTCCCTTCAGTTGCATGCGTGGCTCCTGTAGACGTAGCTCAAGCTCGTTTTGAGGTTTTCCCATTGGTCGCTGAGATTCTGGTGGATGCCAGAAAGCTCTCCACTAGATCTACCTATGCCATGAAATGGAAACGGTTCTCTATTTGGGCCGCTTCCAAAGATTTCGAGCCATTCTTTTGCTCTGTTGGGTGGCTGTTGGATTACTTGCGCCATCTCTTTGATTTGGGTCTCAGTCATTCCTCTTTGAAGGTTCACATGGCGGCCATCTCTGCTTACCATGTTCCTTTTGGGGACACGACTTTTGCATAGTTGGAAGTCTCTGAGACTTTCCTTAGAGGGGTTCTCCACTTGCGACCCCCTATTTGTGCTCCTGCCCCTCCTTGGGACTTAAATTTTATCCTTGAAAAGCTTACTCTGCCTCCTTTTGAGATGGCAGCCTCTGCAGACCTAAAGTTCCTTTCTTGGAAGACCCTCTTCCTAGTGGCCATTACTTCTGCTCGAAGGATTTCCGAGCTTCAGGCCCTCGTGTGCAAAATCCCTTACTTGATTTTCCACAAGGAACGTGTGGCTCTGCGTACCAACCCTAAGTTTCTTCCTAAGGTGGTAGCGGAATCTACGCTGAATCAATCCATGGAGCTGCCTGCTTTCTTTATGCAGCACTCCAATCAAGTGGAGTACCTCTTGCATATTTTGGATGTTCACCGAATTATGAGATACTACACCACCAGGACAAAGGATCTCAGAAAGACTGATCAACTGTTTGTCTCTTTTGCTCGTAAAAGAGAAGGCAATGCTGTTTCTAAGCAATGCCTATCTAAATGGTTGGCTCATTGTATCACTTTCTGTTATGACAAGTACAACAAGACCCTGCCGGGTCAAGTCAGAGGCCACTCCACCAGAGGGGTCGCTGCTTCCGCTGCTTGTTTCAAGAATGTGTTAGCGGCAGACATCTGTGCAGCCGCAACTTGGACTTCTGTCCATACCTTTACGAAACACTACAGTTTGGACATTGCCTCTCACTGTAGAGTGGGCTTCGGGTTGGCTGTTCTGCAAGGTCTTCTTTCCTAAGACCTTCACACCCAGAGGGTCTACTTTTGGGTAGTTTTCCTCCTCCCATTTGCTTCTGCTTTCTCCAGACTGCTTGGGACTCAGTCCTATTTGTAATTACCTACTGCAAGAGCCCTCTTGAAGTAAGATAGTACAGTTATGTAAGAACTTACCATAACAGTAGATCTTCAAGAGAGGCTCTTGCAGTAGGTAATGCCTTCCCGCCCTCCATCCCCCTAAGCTTTTTCAGCTCCTTTTCCAGTGAAGGAAACATCTGCTTCTCTCTCGTCTTGCCTTTTTTGGCCTTTGGCGGGAAAGAACTGGAAGGCGGGCATGGGGGACCGCCCCTTTATACTGATGTCGGTCACCTGATGTGGGGGCGGTCCCCCGCCAGAGAATGCTAGCTAGAAATTTTTCCGTGGGGTCTTGACACCTGCCGGCTTCAGTCCTATTTGTAATTATCTACTGCAAGAGCCTCTCAAAGATCTGCTGTTTCGGTAACTACTTACGTAACTGTACTTTATACATTTCATAAAAGAGATCATCACGATAAGGCAATTTGGCAGTGTCAGTATGCGGTTAAAAAAGTTAAACTTTGCAACGCCCTCATACACACTGTCACTTATGACAACTCAACCATCACGCATCGCTTCTCACAACATACCCACGCACCAGAGCTGTACGCAGTTGAGAAACATGAAGCAGTGAATATTGCTATGGAAAGAGCAAGTTTCACATAGGACACAACTGCTCAAGTCCTCTTACATGCAAAAGAGCAGGTGTCACTTGGTGCGCAGGACAAGATCACTGATAAAAACTTAAAGCGGACAATACAAAGGGTTTGAGTCCATGGGGCCCCACCAAATCCCATGGACTTGTGTGAATTGCAAATCCCTGAACTGTACACCTCATACAAGTCTGACTCTGGTGGTAAATCTGTCCAGTTTTTACTACATGATAGTGGCCCTCGGAGCAATAGACTTTTATTGTTTGAGACGGAGAGCAACCTTTAATTCCTTGAGAGATGTAAGCAGTGGCATGCAGATGGCTCATTTAGTGTTGCACCACCTCTCTTCAAGCAGTTGTACGTAATCACGGGCGAAGGGTTTGGCAATGTGCAACCAGCTATTTTTGCACTTTTGCCTGGTAAAAGCAGGGACTGCTATGAAAGGATGTTAACTGTGCTTAAGGAGCTGAACCCCAACCTTTGCCCGGAGGTTATCATGACAGATTTTGAGTGGGCAAGTATTGCAGCATTTAAAGCAGTGTTCCCACAAGCAAACATAGGTTTCATAGGTAGTATCAGAGCAGAGAAGACATTAGTCCATAATGCTCACCATTGCCCTATTTGTTGTAACCCACAATGTTCTCTGTTATACAATATTTATCAAGTTCCTTTTTAAACTTTTGCATGCTGTTACTTGCAACAGTTTCCTCTGGCAGGCTATTCCAGACCGGCACTACCCTCACACTAAACCAGTGCTTCTAGGGACATGGATATGTTGTTCATCCACACTGTCTGGCAGGTTCCTTGCTGCTTTAAATCTTGTTGGAAGGTCTTCAAGCTGGCTCCTCCCACCCACCCGGGTGGTAAAACTCTCGGCTCCGCCCCATGACGCCAGATTTTCCTTACTGCTTGGAAGCTCAGGTTCCCTCCTTAACGCCCTGCGTGTAGACTGGATCCTAATTTTTTGTTTCGCCCAAAACTTATTCTCAAATTTTCAAGACTTCGGTCAAATTACTCCCTCGCGGCTGCGATGGATAAATCGACTCCCGGATTTTGGCGATGCCATGTGGGCAGAAAATGTCCAGGATGGATCCGCACTCCACGTGTGACTACTGCCTTGGCCTAGACCATGGCCCACAGGTCTGCGAGTTATGCCGTTCGTTTTTGGCCAACGTCCTGGAAGACTGTGCTGCCCGGTTACAGCTTGGGCACCCCGAGAAGCGCTACCTGCCGGTGAAGTCGAAGGAAGCCTGTTGGGTGGTTACTGCGGCGGCTGGCTCGGCTGAGCAACTCGAGCAGATGATCGCCCTTGAGGAGGAGGCGGCACAGGCCACATCATCCTCTTCCTCGGTCGTGGCATTTATCCCACTCTCTCTCTGGGTACCTCATATTCAGCTTCTTTTAAGGAGCTTTGCAAATCCCTTTCCACAAAGGGAGAGGGGCCATCGGGACATTCTTCTCGGTCCAAAAAGAAGGACTCAAAAGGTAAGTCCCACCATCGGCATTCGTGGGAGCGGGAGAGGTCCCCTTCCCCGTACAGTCGACTCTCGACTTCGGTCGAGGTTGTGGCTAAGGCCGCTGGCTTCACGGTGTCCCCATCAGGTCAGCCGGCCGAGACACCCGTTGATGTGGTCGAGATTTTTCTTGACCCGTCGGGCGGACTGTCGACTGGTGAAGCCGACAGCCCTTTATCACCGGTTCCCCCGGTGGAGACCGAGGACTTGCCTGCGCCTCCGGTGCTGGAGTCCCCGGTCAAGGCTTCCGAGCCGAGGGAAGAGTGGGTGTCCCATGCCCCTTCCCAGACCCGTCCTCGGAAACACCGAGGATCTCGGTCTCGGACATCGTCTAGGTCCAGCCGATCCCACCGACATCAGCGGTCTCGGTCTTGGCCTCGAAGTAAGCGGCACCGCCACTAGTCCTCATCTTCCTCCTCGGAAGAGGAGAGGCTTCGGTGCAGATTGCATCAATGCTATGAGGACCTGATGTGGCAGCAGTTACTTCTGTCTGGGAACAAGCCGACACCGTCGCCTTCCCCGGCCATCAAGCGGCTGTCACCCAAGCAGCCAAAACAATCCCTCACTGTAATCGAGGTGCCCAAGCCTGGGCCAGTTGTTCGGCCGAAACCAGCTGCCCCACTGATTGTGGTGGAACCTCCGCCTCCACAACTGAAATCGGGGGCACCGACCAAGGACTCTCGCTTGGCTCAGGTGCTGCCCCACAAGTTGTCGGTCACCCTCACTCTCGACCGTCGTCGGCAGGTGGAGGGTGGCTCAGGCCCCAGGCAACTCTTCGCGGACTCCTCGGAGTCCGACGACGACTCCTCCCAGTTCTCCAGGTCCATTAACCTGGAGTTCTCCAGGGGCCAGTCGATGGACGAAAACCCATCGTTCTTCATGGGTCTGCTTCGGCTCATCTCGGAGTCTACCGGGATGCAGCTCGAGCCCGTATCTAAGTGGGCCAAGTATCCCCTAACGGAGATACTGGACTGAGGGGATTCACCCACGGAGGCCTTTCCAGTGGCTGAAGCCATTGTTGGCCCCACCTTGGAGCTCTGGCAGCGGCCTGCATCCTGTCCTGCGCCTTCGGCCAGGAAGTATGTGTTCCTTACCGGCTCTTTGTCCGGTTTTGCGGAACACCCCTCTGCCGAGGGGTTGGTCACCGATAGCGTTTTCCGGCGTTCCGGGAACGCTAGGGATGTGGATAAGCCCCCCGACAAGGAGTCCAAAAAGCTGGACTATGCCAGGCGCAAGGTATACACTGCATCCTCCCTTTGGCCTCCGCCAGGCCAGCTCGGCCGTGCTGATGGCACACTTCTCCCATGCCCTCATAGGCTCCCTGGATGAGGTGATCCCTCATCTCCCGGCTGACCTGCAGACCACGGTTAGGCAGGTTCAGGACCAGGGAAGGGCAGTGACAAAACAGCAGCTCCAAACGGCTCTGGACATTGGAGACTCCTGTGCCAGATCAGCTGCAGCCGCAGTGGCCATGCACCGCAGAGCATGGCTGAGGATATCCACCTTCACGGCGGATACCCAGCATAAACTGGCAGATGTCCCCTTCCTGGGGACCGACCTCTTTGGCCCTGGAGTGGAAGGTCACCTCCAGCGGATCGAAAAGTCCAGTGCCACTCTGGACTTGGTCACCTCTGCCCAGAAGGACAAGGGCTATCGACAACAGCAACATAAGTCCTTTCACCCTTCTGCGCCTGCGGCATGTCCGGCCCAACAGCACCAACACCAGGGCCAGCAGGCTTGCGCTTGGCACCCCATAGCCAAGCCTGCGGCTTCCTCTAATAAGGCCCAGGAGGTCCCTCGGATGGTCCCTCCTCTAAGCCTGCCCAGTGACGGCTTGAGGGGTGTTGCCCCCAGCCTCATCACTCCCCCCGGGTTCCCCCCCGTGGGGGGACGGCTCTGCCACTTACTTTCTGCCTGGTCCACTGTCACCATGGACTGCTGGGTGTTGGAGGTGGTAGGAAAGGGCCTGCCTCTGGAGTCTGAGCAGGCCCCACCCTTCCGAGCCGTCACCCCTCGGGGGGGCTGTGGGGTCCGCAGCCTCTCTGTCGGCTCGCCAAGCTGACATTGCCCTGCTCCTCGAAAAGGAGGTGATCAGGAAGGTGGCGGATCCTCCTCCAGACCCGGGGTTTGTGTCCAGGTACTTCCTGGTCCCAAAACGGACGGGGGGGCTGGCGCCCCATTCTCGATCTGCACGACCTGAACAAGTTCCTAAGGTCACGGACCTTCAGGATGGTCACTCTGGCCCAGATAATCCCATCCTTGGAGCGAGGCGTGTGGTTCTGTTCTCTGGACCTCCAGGATGCGTTCTTTCACGTCCCAATCCATCCATCCCACAAAAGATTCCTCCACTTCAGGGCAGAGGGATCCCTCTACGAGTTCGGGTCCATGCCCTTCGGCCTTTCCCTAGCTCCCAAGGTCGTCACCAAATGCATGGCAGTGGTGACAGCATTCCTTCGGCGCCAAAGGGTCCGGGTGTACCCCTACCTGGACGACTGGCTGATTGCAGCCCCCTCCAGAGCTGAAGTGGAGCGGTCCAGAGATCTGGCCCTCCAGGTTTGCTCTCATATTGGCCTCCTCATCAACAGGGCCAAGTCGGAACTTGTGCCAAAGCAGGTGATCCAATTCATCGGGGCAGAGCTCAACTCTCTACGAGCCAGAGCACGGCTCCCGGCAGACAGGGCCGAGGTTCTTTCCTCCTTTGCCCACTTGTTTCAGGTTGGGCAACTGCGCCCTGCCTGGGACTTCCTGCGCCTCCTGGGCCTCATGGCGGCCTGCACCAGCGTGGTCCGTTGGGCCTGCTGGTACATGTGTCCCCTTCAATGGGGCTGGCCAGCTAATGGTCACAGCACTTCCATCCACTGGATCAGCTAGTGACAGTGACCCAGGGGATGTGGAACGCTCTCCAGTGGTGGACCGTTCTGGCACATCTGCAGGAGGGCATCCCGTTTGTACGCCCCGAGCTGACGGTCTCTATCTCGACTGATGCTTCTTTGATGGGCTGGGGTGCCTATATGGGGGAGTACAGAGCGCACGGCCTCTGGTCCCCTCAGGAGTCCCGATGCCACATCAACCTGCTGGAGCTTCGAGCAGTTCATCTAGCCCTCACCACCTTTGCTCCATTTCTACGGGGTCAAGTGGTTCAGGTCCAGATGGACAATACCACAACCATGTACTACCTAAACTGCCAGGGCGGGACACGCTCCATGCCCCTGTGCAGGGAAGCTCTCCGCATCTGGTCACTCGTTCACAGCCTGGAGGCAGATCTCCTTGCTCTCCATGTGACAGGAGCCTCCAACACCCTGGCTAATGCCCTAAGCTGGATAGGGGCTGCGTCCCACAAGTGGTCTTTCCTGCCGGAGGTAGTACAAGATCTGTTCTCCCACTGGGGCATGCCTCAGGCGGACCTGTTTGCCTCCAGGGAGAATGCGAAGCTGAGGCTGTTTCATGCCCACCCCCCTCAGCAGGGCTCGCTGCAGGGGGATGCCTTCTCGAGGCCGTGGACCCCGGGCCTCTTCTATGCCTTTCCCCCATTTCCCTTGATCCACAAGGTGCTTCTCAAGGCGAGGAGGGACAAGGCACAGGTGATTCTGGTGGCCCCAGACTGGCCCCGCCAGTTCTGGTATCCAGATCTCCTCAGTCTCAGCTCCTGGCTCCCGAGGCGGCTTCCAGCCCACCCGGACTTGATCTCCTCAGTCTCAGCTCCAGGCTCTGGAGGTGGCTTCCAGCCCGCCCGGACCTGATCTCAGTCAATCAGGGGAAGGTATTCCACCCGGACCTTCAATCCCTGCACCTGACGGCCTGGTTCCTGAGCGACTAGAGTTCCAGGCCATGGGTCTTTCCGACGAGGTCCTCAACGTCATTGAGGTGTCCCATAAGGAGTCGACTAGAAAATGCTACGCCTTCAAATAGAAGAGATTCTCCATTTGGTGTCAGGGCAGGGGTCTGGACCCTTCCTCCTGTTCCTTGGCAAGCATTCTGGACTACCTGTGGTCCCTTTCTCAGCAAGGGCTTCAGTCAACGACCCTTAAGATGCACCTGGCTGCCATCTCTGCTTACTGGGCGCGGGCCGGGAAGCAGTCGGTGGCGCAGGAGAAGGTGGTCGGGCACTTTTTCAAAGGCCTTGATCACATATCCCCTCCGGTGCGAGAACCTCCACCTCCGTGGGATCTACGGCTGGTATTGGCTAAGCTCATGGACAAGCCATTCGAACTGATGCACAGGTGTGACATCTCTCACCTGTCATGGAAAACCCAGCTTCTTGGTGGCTGTCACGTCAGTCAGAAGGATGGGAGAGCTCCAGGCGCTTTCCATCGAGTCTCCCTATCTGGTCTTCCACAGGGACAAGGTTGTCCTGCGCCTCCACCCGAAATTCCTTCCGAAGGTGGTGTAGGAGTTTTACCTTAACCATAGATACATAGAGAGTGTCGGCAGATAAGGGCCTATGGCCCACCCAATCTACCCATTTGAGCTTGAAAGTTCAGTTTATGTTTTCCTAGAAGTCTGTTGCCCCTTTCCCCTGACCTCCAGAATTCCTTTATGTCTATCCCATGCATTCTTAAATCCTGTGATTGTTTCAGCCCTCACCACTTCCTCTGGCAGGGTGTTCCACTTGTCCACCACCCGTTCTGTGAAGAAATTCTTCCTCACGCTTCCTCTGAATCGTCCTCCCTCCAACTTCATCCCATGCCTCTAGTCCTGAAACATCTTTTCGTTTAAAAAGTGTATTCCTGCACCCTGTTCCTCCCTGTAAGATACTTGTATGTCTCACCATGTCCCCTCTCTCCCTCCTCTCCTCCAGGGAGTACATGTTCAATTCCTTCAACCTGTCCTCATAGGACTTGTGATGCAATCCATGTACCATCTTTGTTGCCCTCCTCTGAACCTTCTCTACCTTGTCTATGTCCTTATGTAGGTAAGGTCTGCAGAACTCTACACTGTACTCCAGGTGGGGCCTCACTAGTGTCTTGTATAGTGGAATTATGACCTCCTTTTTCCTGCTGGTGATGCCCCTGCCTATGCATTCCAGCATCCTATTTGCTTTACCTGCTGCCGTGTCACACTGTTTCCCTACATTGAGGTCATCAGAGATGATAACCCCAAGATCCCTTTCTTGCTTGGTGCATGCTATATCCTCACCCCCCAACTGATATATTGTGCCAGGGTTTTTGTGCCCCATACGCATTATCTTGCACTTCTTTGCATTGAATTTCAACTGCCAAATCCCTGACCATTCTTCAAGTTTCTGCAGGTCCTTCTCATTCTGTCTACACCTCTGGTGTGTCTACTCTGTTACAGAGCTTTGTATCTTTCAGCGTAACAGTGAAATTCTGCCTTCTAGGTCCTTGCAATTTCACTGATGAAGATGTGAATAGGACCGTCCCAGCACTGATCCCTGTGGCACCCCACTGGTCACTCTTCCTCTGTGGAGTGACAGCCATTTACCACCACCTCTTTGTCCTGCCACCCATCCAGTTACCTACCCACCACACTGCTGTCCTGCCCACACCCATATTCCCCAGTTTGTATAATAGTCTTCTATGTGGCACAGTGTCAAAGGCCTTGCTGAAGTCCAGATAAGCCATGTCCACTGCCCTCCCTTGATCCACCTCCCTAGTCACCCAGTCAAAAAATTCAATGAGGTTGGTCTAACATGACCTCCCTTTGGTGAAACCATGCTGCCTTGGGTCCTGTAGTCCATTGACAACCAGATGTTCCACCAATCTCCTTCAGTAGTGCTTCCATGATCTTCCCCACTACTGAGGTGAGGCTGGCTGGTCTATAGTTCCTCGCTTCCTCTTTGTTCCCACTTTTGTATAAGGGGACTACATCTCCTGTCCTCCAGTCTTTGGGTACCTCCCCTGTTTCCAGTGATTGGCTAAACAGGACAGCCAGAGGTTCAGCCACCACCTCTCTTAGTTCTTTAAGGACCCTGGGGTGCACCCCATCTGGTCCCATTGCTTTATCAACTCATTACTTCCAGTTCCTTCAGGATCCTTTCTCGTGTAAAGGGACTTGTGTTCATTTCTGCACCATTCTCACCCCTTGTACTCCCTTCAGACACATTACTCTGCTCTTCCTCAGTAAAGACCGAGCAGAAATACCTGTTCAATATGTCAGCTTCACTGTTGTCATCCTCCACGCTGCCCCCATCCTCCCCCTTCAGTCTCACTATCCCTCCCTTTGCCTTTCTTTTTTCACTTATGTACCTGTAAAAGGTTTTGTCTCCTCTACCCACTGATTTTGCAATGTGTTCTTCTGTCTGAGCTTTGGCTTCCCTTACTGACCTCCCTGCCTCCCTTTGCTTCTCCTGGTACTTCTCCTATCCCTCTGCCTGTGTCTTTTTGCTAGAGATGCAATCCTTTTGGCTTTCACTTTCTTTTGCTACCTCTTTGGAAAACCATAATGGTCTCTCTTCCTTTCCTCTTGCTAACCTGCTTAATGCATAATTCTTTATGCTTTGTAATCCCCATTTATATACTGCCCACTGTTCCTCAACCCCTGATTCCTGCCCCATTCCCCTTAATGCCTCTTTCAAGTATCTCCCCATTTTCCCAAAGTCTGCCCCCCTAAAATCCAGGATACGTGTTTTTGTGTGGTTTGGTTCTGCTCTTTCTGTGATTTCAAACCACAATGACTGGTGGTCACTTTTCCCCAGGTGCTCCCCTACTGTTACCCCCATCATACTGTCCCCGTTTGTGAGCACAAGATCCAGTATTGCCTTCTGCTGAGTTGGTTCCATGACCAGTTGCTTGAGGAAGGCACCCTGAAGGGAGTCCAGGATAAACCTGCTCCTAGTTGATGCTGCTGCTGGGATGCTCCAGTCCACGTCTGGAATATTGAAGTCTCCAGCCAGTACTACCTCACCCTTGTCTGCCATCCTTTGGATGGCTAGCATCAGCTCCCTATCTGTTTCTTTCTCCTGGGCTGGTGGTCTATAGACCACACGTGTGCGGATGGCTGGCCCCATTTTCCTTTCCAGCTTAACCCACAGTATCTCTCCCCCATTTTGTTCCTCCTGGATCTCTGTGGCCCTTATGTCATTTTTCACATACAGTGTCAGTCCTCCTCCCTTCCTACCTGCCCTGTCTCTTCTGAACATGTTGTTGCCAGGTATGGCCTGCTTCCAGTCGTGATTATCATTACACCAGGTTTCAGTGATGGCCACAATGTCTAGGTCTGACTGCACTATGACAGCCTCCAGATCTTCCATCTTGTTGCTAAGGCTCCTGGCATTGGCACACATGGCTTTCCATGATTTGACCTCCCTAGACTGTTTCGCTGTTCTACTCCAGCCCCTTCCTTAGTTTTCCTTTATCCCTGGTTCTCTTTGCTGTCTGCCCTTCTGGTGAATTTTGCCTCTTTTCTGCCTATCCACCTCTTGGGTGCTAATCTCCATCTTTTGCACACTCCTTTGTAGAGATAGCCACTCCTCCGGTTCACTGGTTCCACTGCTAGCTGTGGGGGGTGAGCAAGTAGGTACCCTCCTTGCTGGCCTGCTTCCCCCCTTTGCTAGTTTAAATGCTTGTCAGTGTAGCATGTAAACTTATTATTGAGTGCTTGGATTCCCCTCCAGGATGGATGCAGGCCGTCAGGCTTGAACAAACCTCCATCCCTCCAGGTGGGTCCCCAGTCACCAATGAATCCAAACCCTGCCTCACAGCACCAGTTCTTCAACCATGAGTTAGAGTTCCTGGTGCATGCACCCCTATGCTCTCCTTGCCTCTCTAGGTAGTACTTTGAGAAAGTGACAGAGTAGCTACTTGCTTGAGACCCTCCCAACTTCCTAAACTCTTCCTGAACTTCCTTTGGCTCCCCATTTGCCAGATCATTATTACCTAGGTGGATAATGACATCAAGCTCACCCTCCTGTCTTGCCTTCCCAGTGATCCCCAGGATCTTCCTTCCATCCCTCCATGCCGTGGCACCTGGTAGGCACCTCACCTCCCTGTCCTCCCCTTCCTGTGTTCCTAGCCGGATCACTCTTATGATGGAGTCCCCAATCAGGATTCACTTCCTTCTCCTCTGGGGTCCACTGCTCTCCCCACTGAGGTCACCTCCTTGGCTAACCTCCACATCCTTTCCTTCCACTTCTTTGGGTACCTCTATTTGGTTGTCCCCATTTGCCAGTGTGGCATATGAGTTCTTGAGTGGAATAGGATCTGGGATGTGCCTCTGCCTGACCGCTCTAGCATGTCCTGAGCCACTGTCATCCAAGTGCTCCTCGTTCTCGGCATCCTTTGAGGCAGTTGCATTGGACTGGGTGGTCTCTGGATAGGGGTGATGGTACTCCTGACCCAGTTTACTTCCGCTCTGAGTCTGGCTATCTCATCCCGCAGTCCAGAGAGAGATGCATGCAGATAGGGCAGCACCTCAGTGTCCAGAAGGTCTGCCTGAATATGGCTGCCCCACAGCCACTGCATTGCACCACTCCCCACATTATACTGCTATTCCACTACTTGTCTTCTAATGAAGCTCTCCTAGTTCCCTTTTTATTAATTTACTGTCCTAAAAATCCTGCCACTGATCCTCAGATACTTTTCTTTTTAAAAAAAGAAAATAAACCAATAAATAAATAAATGAGTCAAAACACTTGTCGTGCTAAGGGTGGGCTTCTTCCCCCTTATGCCCCTCCTACTCCACACCCTTACTATCCCCTGTGTTTAGCTCCTGTCAATCAGATTTAACAGGGCATATAATTAAGAGTTGGGGGGGGGGAGCACAAATTTGCATCAATTAAAAACAGCAAAGAAATACACCACCACTACGTTTCAAATTTTCAACAGCCCAAAAACAATTCTAAGTAAAGACAACAAAGTGCAGTGTCACTAAAAGTGCACAATCTAAGTTTAAAAGAAAAATAGCAATTACCAGTTACTGTAAAGCACTGAATTGAATATGTTTCCTTCCCCTTCTGGCTTCTTCTGAGAAAACAAAGCTCACTTGCTACCTCAACTCTAACTAAGCCTCACCTCCAGTTATCACATAGCTGAGGTCAGAGGCCAGACAATTAACACCCCTCACCCAAACTACAGGTCAAGTCAAACAAGCCAAGACTAAATTTGCAGCAATTAAAGACAGCAAAGAAATACACCACCACTACGTTTTAAATTTTCAACAGCCCAGAACAATTCTAAGTAAAGACAACAAAGAAGTACAGTGTCACTGCAAGCCCACAATCTAAGTTTAAAAGAAAAATAGCAATTACCAGTTACTGTAAAGCACTGAATTGAATATGTTTCCTTCCCCTTCTGGCATCTTCTGAGGAAAAAAAAAATCAGGTGTTGACTTTGCCGGTGTTCTACCCCAATCACACCTCAGAGGCCGAATATAAGCTCCATACTTTGGACCCTAGAAGAGCGCTCGCTTACTGTAAGGAGCGGACGGCTGAAGTTCGGGGAGAGGTTTGCCAGCTGTTTGTCACCTACGCTGAAGCCGCACCTGGCAGACCTGCAGCCAAGTGGACGATAGGCAGGTGAGTCACCTCCTGCATAGATCTCTGCTGTACGTTGGTGGGCATGGAGCCTCCCAGAGGGATAAGAGCTCATTCTACCCGCCATACCGCTGCATCGGTGGCTGCTTCCAGGAACGTCCCTATCCAGGAAATCTGCCAGGCTGCTACCTGGAAGTCAGCACACACCTTCATCACCCACTACCACATCGACCTTGAGTCACGCTGGGATGCTGGTTTTCGGGCCTCGGTTCTCCAGTCTTTATTTCCTAAGTAGTGGGTGTGCGCCTTGCCTCCCTTCTCCCAGAGAACTGCTAGGAGTCTGCCAGACAGTGTGGATGAACAACATATCCATGTCCCTAGAAATACAGGCTACTCACCAGTAACAGGAGTTCTAGGAATGGTATATGTTGTTCATCCTACCACCACCAACCTCCCTGGCTTTGACGCACAACCTGGCTTCCAGCGGGCTAGATCTGGCGTCATGGGGTGGAGCCAAGAGTTTTACCACCCGGATGGATGGGAGGAGCCAGCTTGAAGACCTTCCAGCAAGATTTAAAGCGCCAAGGAACCTGCCAGACAGTGTGGATGAACAACATATACCATTCCTAGAACTCCTGTTACAGGTGAGTAACCTGTATATAACTTTCTTGTGGTGGTGGTGGCATACACATTCCAAAATGTATCAAAATACCCCCCCAAAATGCACCACAAAGCATGAAAATCCTATAGCTTCTGCCTAGGCCCCCAGACCCCCAGTCTTTTATAATTCTCCTGAGCACCCATTGCATGCCTTGCTGAAAAGGTCACTGCATGTCACTGTCTGCAACTTAGGCTGCATTGCACCTGCTAGCTGCTGCAGTTTTCTCACTTGGGACACTTACTCGGCTCACTCCTCTGTTTCTGGTTCCTCCTTCCAAGTTCCAGTTGGATCATTGGACTCTGAGTCACCATCGTCATCACGAGGGAGAGCTGCCGGTAAATGGTGCCTGGATGGCGTGCCTGAATTCCTGAACCACAGGCCCCATATGGAGGTGTTCTCCGCTGAAGAAGCTGTCTGAAATCTGGTGTTCTTGGGATTCAGGATGACCCCAGAGTGGAAGGAAGATGCCTGTGAAGGGATCCATACATAATCCCAACAACCAAAATCCTGACAAAGGAAAGTCTGACATTGGAATCCTGACATGGTTGAAATCCCGCCATATAAATAACTGACAAACAAATGACCGTCATTTAAAATCCTGACTTTGCTGTTGCAAAACAACACAATATTTTCCTTCCTTTACAACATGTTGAAAAATCTTACAACATTCCTCAAATGCCCAATGTTGCAGCAAAGGCAGTCCGTGTATCGCATCAAGTCACTCCGCCATCTGAACATAACTGCCCTCTCTAGTGCTCTCTCGCATTATGCGCAAACTACAAAGGCAGACAGTGAATACCCCAAATCAATTACATTTTTTCTTTTAATGAGGTTGAAATAAAGCCTAATTTTTTAGCAGTTTGTTGTAGCTTGTGCATAATGCGAGAGAAAGAGGCTAGTATAAAATGCTAAGATGTCTAATTGAGTGTCTTTAAAAACAGAAGAAGGTGACCCAAGATGTAGCACAAATTTAATTTCTAATGTCAGTATGGTAGCAGATGCACTAGTGTGCCAAGGAGCAACAAGGGTAGAGGATTTGCTTTCTGCAGGTAACCTGCACCCTCCCCCTGCACTGATTAATTTATTTTTGACATTCCTGGGGATATAATTAATTTTTGCCTGCCAACAGAGCACAGATATAGGGCAACTGAAAGAGTTGACTATGGAGCAAATCACCCACCAATCACCTACATGCAGCAAAATCACCAAATTCCAATCTAAGCAGGGGTCCTAAGCTCTCCTGCTAACTCTGGCTCTTTTTCAGATGCACTGGTGCCACCGAGGGGCAACGGGGATAGAGGATTTGCTTACTGCTGGTAACCTGCATGCTCCCCCTGCACCATATGTACACCTGCTCTTTACTGTTGCTGAAAGTCGGGATTTTGTAAAATCGGCAACAGGTGCTGCTTGTTGGTGTTTTAATAGTCGGGATTACAAAATTGGGATTGTGTTTGACGGGATTACAGATGTCGGGTTTTCGTACCTAACCTGATAGACCCGCCTGTCAAAGCTTGTGAATGCCAGAGAGTATAACCGAACTATGCATGTGGATAGGCTCGTTAAGCCTTATTAAAAAGTATGCCATTGTTGCCTGGCGGCCGGGGATATTAGAGTTTGAATTGTTAAAACCTGGAGTCATTGCACCAAAAGGAGCGCTTTTTGCTTTCTTTTGTTTTTACAGGTGCCCAAAAGAGCTTGCCATTAAAGTCGGAGTTGGTGCGGGGAATTTTTAAAAGGAATTTGTGGAATTCAGAAAGGTTTACCTTCAGTAGACCAGAAGTTGAGAGAACCGAATGAACTATTTACTTTTGTCATCAGTGACTGTTTTTTTCTTCCTTTCAAGCTTGTGAGCTGGAATTAATGGTAAAGACATAGGTAAAGGTGGATAATAATTTCGGATGCAGTGCCATAAGGTACTGCCTTTCAATTACAAGTAGTGTAAAACAAACTAGCTTCCTCCTTATTTATACCCGGTGTCTTCTCCATGATAATGTGCTTCAAACAACATAAAGTCTTGCTGTATTCTGACAAATTGCAGTGAGGTCCAACCTTCGAACTGCCCCGGAGATGAAAGAGTTAACTTTCCATGCCAGGCATGGAACGCTGAGCTCGAGCTTGGTTGAGACTCTGTCTGTTGCTGTTTGAACTCAAACCGTCAGATTCTTTACTCCGCCTCACTGAACAGTCGCTCCGGAGATTTCTCCTTTGCTCGGTTCAAATAGTCGGTTAAAGTACCGTTTTTCTCGGTTTTCGACTGAAATTAAACCGCAACCTATCGGTTCAGTCTCTGTCTGTGGTATTCGTGAGTACTAGATAGGTTATTTTGGTTATTTTCTGTGTGGAACTTGTAAACGTGGGATCGGTTCGGTTTGAACCGATCAGGTTGTTTTAAAAGTCTTTATTTCTACTTTTAGAGTGTGGTTACTGGTTCTTTTCGGTTAAAAAAAAAACGGATTTATTACGTTTTTTTTCCATGACCCGTAACACGGTCAGGAACCGATAAGGGTGTCTTGCCTGGCGGATTACCTAAAAAAGGGTAAGTTTTTGGTTAGGACTGGCCATGTCTGAGAAACCCAAAAGAAAATCTGGGCCCAGTGGGTTTCAACACTGTAGTGCGTGTGGGGAAGTCTTTGCTAAGGCTGATCCCCACACCACCTGTGTTTATTGTCTGGGGTTTGACCACCTCGATTCAGATTGCCAGTTTTGTAAAAATTTTCCTGCAGCTACCCTGGAGAAAAGAGTTGGTAGGCTCAGGGAAAGGGAGGCCAAAAAGTCTGCTGACCCGGATGGCCAGCCCGGTTCGGTTCCAACCGAACCAGAAGGAGTGCCCTCTGACCAGGGCGAAACTTCTTCGGGCAAAAGGAGAACCGATTCCGAGGAATCAGTTCCTGTTAAGAGAACAAGGAGGGATAAATCAGCCGGTGTGGATCCAAAAGTTTCTTCTCCAACCACTGATGAAATAGCGAAAGCGATAAAAATTGTTCAGTCGCTATCCCCGGTTCCGACCGAACTGGCACCATCAGGGAGGCGCTCGGTTCGGCCGGTTCCACTGGTTCCGGATTATGATTTAGAGGAATTTTATGAACCGGAGGAGGAAGGAGAGTATGAGGAAAGTGAATGTGATTATGAAAGTCTGGATGGGCCCATTGACCTGGACATCTCCCCAGACAGACCTTCAGGGGTGTCTCCTCCTAGGCTTTCTGAGTCCCCCTCCCATTTCATGTTTTACAAGAAAGTGGCTGAAACCCTTCAGCTTCCTATGGAAGAAGCTGTAGATGACCAGGAGGAGCCTGACTATGTTGAAATGATGGATATCCCAGAGTTCAGCAGGCTGTCTATTCCCCTTCATAAGTCTTTTGGGGAACAGACATTTAAAATTTTCAAGACTCCTAATTCTGTACCTCCTGTGAATAAGAGAATGGACAAGAGGTAAACTCTTTCAGGCTCAGATACAGAGTTCCTTACCCAGCAATGCAGCCATGTTGGGGTAGTGCAGGCTGCTGCCTGTGATAAGGCAAATATACCCTTGGCTTCACACCCCCCAGATAAGGACTCTAGGAGGATTGATGCCATGGCAAAGAAACAGTACATGGCAGCATCCTTGGGACTCAGGCAGGCCAATTATATGGCCTATACAGCTAGATATCAGAAATCTAGATGGGACACTGTCATGGCTTTAGCTAAACAGGTCCTTGGTCAGCTTGCCAAGGAGCCAGAGCAGGTAGCTGCAGATGGTATTGAGGCATCCAAGGTGCAATTCCATGCTGCAGTGGACTCCAGTGATGTTTCATCTAGAGTCATGGCTACATCTGTGGCCCTTCGTAGGATGGCTTGGCTCAGATGTACTAGCCTGTCTCAGGATACCGAGACTAAGGCCATGGATTTTCTTGTTGTGGGTAATTTTCTGTTTGGGGAGCAAACAGAGAACTACATGAAGAAGATGGATGAATACAGGACCACCTATAGGAATGCTCAGGCCAAGGAAAGGCAAGCCACTCCTCAGAGGCAGCATCCCTGGGGCAGGGGCAAGCCTTTTCATAGGCCTTTCTACCAAGCCCAGGCCTCCTCTTCTGCTTATGCTCAGAGGGGGTTCTTTAGAGGGAGAGGCAGACGGGGTACAAGCAGGCCTGCTTCCACCCCCTCAGCCTAAAGCCTCTGCCAAACAGGCACCCTGATGGGTTTGCCAGGGCCGATTGTCCACCACCTGTAGGGGGCAGGCTGGCTTACTTTGTCCAGGACTGGATGTCTTTAACATCAGACAAATGGGTCCTGGAAGTAGTAAGCCATGGACTGGTTCTCAGCTTCAAAAAATTTCCAAAGATGAGAACCAGATCCTTTCCACCTCAGAATCCTTCAGAGGCACTTGCCCTAGAGGCAGAGGTCTCTTCCCTTTTGGCTCTCAGAGCTATAGAAAGGGTTCCACCCCTACACGAAGGGAAAGGACTGTACTCCAGGTACTTTCTCACCCCCAAAAAGACAGGAGAATGGCGGACCATCCTGGATCTCAGATATTTAAACAAGCACCTTTTAAAGCCAAAGTTCAAAATGGTGACTCTGGGAATAATTCCACCCTCTCTACGGCCAGGAGACTGGCTAGTCTCCCTGGACCTCAAGGATGCCTATTTCCATATTCTCATCAGAAGCTCCCATCGAAAATACGTCAGGTACGAGCTGCCCTCAGGCCTTTACCAGTTCAGAGCAATGCCCTTCGGCCTAACTTCTGCTCCAAGGGTGTTCACAAAATGCCTGGTAGTAGTAATTGCCTTCCTAAGAAGGCAAAGGATTGCCATCTTGCCATACCTGGACAACTGGCTCATAGTAGGCCATTTTCCAGACCAAGTCAAGTTACACCTACAGATAACTCAGCAACTGCTCACTTCTGTAGGTTTCCTTCTGAATCTTTCAAAGTCAGTTCTAGAGCCTGTATAGCTCCTCACCTTCATAGGCGCCAGAGCTAGATACAGTACAGGTAAGAACCTTCCTTCCCCTGGACAGGGCAAGGACCCTTATTTCACTGACCTCTTCATTCACCCTACAGGTGTTTCCACCAGCAAGGCATTTTCTGCAGCTCCTGGGGCACATGGCTGCTTCTACAGCAGCGGTGCAGGGAGCAAGATTTCAGATGAGGGACATTCAGTTCCACTTGAGAGCCTTTTGGTCTCAGAAAAAAGGATCCTCTGAACAAACTAATCCCAGTGACTCGAACCCTGATCCAGGCATTGCAGTGGTGGCAGAATCAGGACAATCTAAGATGGAGTTCCTTTTGTCACTCAGTCTCACTCTCTAATTCTTACTACAGATGCCTCCCTCTTGGGGTGGGGAGCCCACTTGGGAGAACTGACCACCCAAGGGTTGTGGTCTCCTCAGGAATCTCTACTTCACATCAATCGATTAGAACTCAGAGCAGTGTTTCTAGCACTTCAAGCTTTTTCCAAGTCTGTTCAGAACAAAGTAGTTCAGATCAGGACGGACAATACCACCACAATGTGGTATATCAACAAGCAAGGGGGCACTCGGTCTATGGCCTTGTGCACAGAGGCAATGAAGTTATGGTCTCTGGCCTATTCCCTGAACACCTCTCTTACAGCAGTACACCTCCCAGGCAAGGACAATGTCCTGGCAGATGCTCTCAGCAGGATATCTCAGGGCCATCACGAATGGTCACTGAATTCCCTGGTTTTGAAGGTGATCTCCAGATGGGGCACCCCACAGATAGATCTTTTTGCAGCCCCAGACAATCACCAACTTCCCCTCTTTTGCTGCAGGCCCCCAGTGTTGGGCTCAGTCCCCCTGGATGCCCTAGTTCTCAATTGGGAAGGGAAGTTCCTGTATGCTTTTCCCCCCTTCCCTCTCATGTTCAAGGTGCTGCTCAAAATCAGGTCTCAACCCTGCAAGGTGATTCTGATTGCTCCAGACTGGGCCAGACAGCCCTGGTACCCTCTCCTGTTGTCCTTAGCAGTCCACCTTCCCCTGTTTCGTCCCAGGAATTACAACCTGTTAACCTGTGCTCAGGGGAGAGTTTGGTATCCTGATCTCTAATTTCTCAATCTCAAGGCCTGGCTCTTGAAGAGCTAGAGTTTGCTGATTTACACCTCTCTCAAGGTGTTATGGATATCCTAAAGGCTTCTCGGAAGCCTTCCACCAGAAGTACTTACAATTCCAAATGGAAAAGATTCTCCATATGGTGCTCTGGGAAGCATATTTCTCCAGAGTCTGCTGGCCTGCCCACAGTCCTTGACTATATGGTTCATCTGAATAGCTTGGGACTCAGACCAGCTACACTAAGAGTGCATCTGGCAGCTGTCTCTGCTTTTCTTTCAGCAGGTAAGCCTTCTTCCCTTTCAGCTCATCCTGTATTCTCTAAGTTTTTCAAGGGATTGCTTCATACCAATCCGCCATTCAGGGACCCTGCCCCTGCTTGGGACCTTAATGTTTGCATTGCTCAGCTTATGCAACCCCCTTTTGAGCCCTTGTCCTCAGCAGAGCTTAAGTACTTAACTTGGAAAACTGTTTTCTTGGTGGCCATCACTTCTGCCAGGCGCATAAGCGAGTTACAAGCCCTGTCAGTGGAGCCTGATTTTATCTCTTTCCATAGAGATAAGGTGGTCCTCAGGACTAACAGGAAGTTTTTGCGTAAGGTGGTTTCAGACTTCCACCTTAACCAGTCTATGTCTCTTCCTGTGTTCTTCACTGACCATTCCTCCTCTGGTGAAAGGAGGCTGCACAGTTTGGATGTGAAAAGAGCCCTTAGCTACTACATAGAGCGTACCAAGGGTCACAGGTTTGACTCCCTCCAACTGTTCCTCATTTATGGTGAGGCTGGTAAGGGAAAACCTGCCACTAAAAGATCCATTGCCAGGTGGATTGTCTCTTGCATTCAATTTTGCTATGAAAAACTAGGCAGGATTCCACCCTCAGGCCTGAGGGCTCACTCTACCAGAGGTACAGCTGCTTCCCTGGCTGCTGCCAGGGATATTCCTATCTTAGAGATATGTCAAGCAGCTACCTGGAAAACAGTTCACATTTTTACCAAGCATTACTCTCTGGATATCCAGGCTATGAGTGATGCTCGGTTTGGCACAGCAGTGCTTCAGAGCCTATTTCCTAGGTAGGTTCTGTCCCTCCTCCATGGAGGTACTGCTTGGTAGTTTGCAGTATGTCAGAATACAGCAAGACTTCATGTTGTTTGAAGAAAAAAATACTCACCTTAGAAATGCTGTTTCTTCTAATGGAGTCGTGCTGTATTCTGACCTCCCCCCCCGCCTTCCCCTCTCAGAACCTTTGTTTTTGGGATGTGGGTGGGCAGTAGCAGTGTTGGCACTCAAGAGGTGCCTCACCTTTTTATTATCACCCCCTTTTCTTTGGGTGAATGGGTGTTGTGTTTATTTCATTTTTTGGGTTTCCTGACTTGAGTTTTTGTTTTGGGACCAAAAAATCTGTTTATTATACTTAGTAGCCAGTTGGCTAGTGTAGGTTTACAGCTTCCACGCAGGACACTCAGTGAGTTTAGCTCATAAACATCTGACGGTTTGAGTTCAAACAGCAACAGACAGAGTCTCAACTGAGCTTGAGCTCAGCGTCCCTTGCCTGGCATGGAAAGTTAACTCTTTCATCTCCGGGGCACTTGGAAGGTTGGACCTCACTGCAGTTTGTCAGAATACAGCAAGACTCCATTAGAAGAAACAACATTACTAAGGTGAGTAATTTTTTCTTATCAGTGATACGTGGAGGCTGGAAGCGGAGTAACTTTTCCAGTCAAGTACAATCTTTTTGGCTAGTAGTCCACTACCCAGTTTGTTAATGAATTAAAACTGGGTCTAATGGCCTGACTTTGTTTTTGGTTTTTTTTATACTTAAATTTTTATTATTTTTTCTCTTGTAAATTGACATAATACAATAACAGTGAGACATTTCAGATACACAGAGACAATCAGTCTTGATCAGAATTAATACAGCAGTAGATGAAAAAAATAAGATCTAGGAACAATAAATAAATTGACAGAGAAGCCCATACCAATGAGGAGTCAACTGGAATGCATAATGGACAGTGTCAGATCCATCTGGGCACCAATGTAGGAGGGTAACTGTTAAAGCTGTAGATAATGATCCTAATATACCCACCTGTCTCATAGTGCTACAGATATACTCTATGAGTAGGCATATCAAAAAGGGGACCCAGCAGTGTGGCATATAGGACCCACTTCCTCCACCTTGTTTCGAATGAGGCATCATGCTTTAAGCCCCTGGAAGAAATGCATTCTAAGGTATAGAGCTCCCTCATTATCCCAAGCCAATCAAAGAGCGTAGGAGGATTATATTTACCCCTTAAATGTGTAATAGCCTTCTTGGCTGCTAAAATATAAATTACCAGGAGAGATCTCTTCTGAATCCGAAGCCCCTCAGGTGGGACTGTAATCAACACCAGTTCAGAAGTAATGACTGTCTCCACCCCTACTAACTCCCCCAAAGCTAGGGCTATGTTTCGCCAGTAGACTTTAAGCTTCGGGCATTCCCGGAAAATATGAAAATGACCTGCCCGTATTTCTCCACATTCTCTCCAACATTTCCCATGTGGTTCTTCTGTAATTTTAGCCACCTTAGCTGGGGTGTTGAAGAATCTATTTCTTGTTTTCCAGGAGAACTCTCTCCAAAAGGGGGCAAGGGGTACCCTCATAGAAAGCCTTGTTTATTTATGCCAATCCTCCTCCAAGACTGGGATTTCCAGTTCTCTATTCCAGACCTCTAAAGTTGAAAGGGTGGATTCTAGAGAAAGCTCCTGTAGTCCCTCATATATTTTATCTATGAAGTGTGCCATTCACTGTCCATTCAGAGTTGCAATAAAAAGGTGTAATATCTTAGGGAGAGGATTGGGCAAAGCGCTTCTGCTGAGACCCTTCTGCATTAAAAGGGCACCAAAGAGCTGGTATACCTGCTGATCTATTTGTTGTATTCTATATGTTTCTTGTAAGTTAGAAAATGAGAGAATGCCCTGGGGTTCCAGCAATTGAAACAGGAATTTCAGGCCTCTGCTACTCCACTGGTCCAGAATCTGAACTGAGTGTGGTGGTAAGCGAACTATTTCTGACTTAATAAGCTTAAGAAAATATGCTACTGTCGGAAATTCCCTGGAAGTGCATAACCTATGCCACTTCTCTAAGGTAGAGCACATACATTGTAAGTAATTGGGAGCCCCTGGGAAAGGAGGGGTCTTGAAATATATTGCCAGGGAAATACCTTAAATCTAGTTGAGAGCTAACTCCAAGGTCTTCAAGGGTAGAATATACCTCGGGTTGCTTCAGTGCATAATTCTAAACTGGTTTAGTGCCCTGTTCATATTTAAACAAGTTAGGGAGGTCCAAGCCTCCTCGTTCCTTGGGAAGCTGTAGAATAGTCCATCTAATTTGAGGCCTCTTACCCTCCCACACAAACCTTGCCAGGGTGCGGTTCCAGGAGTTGTAATAGCTGGGTGGAGGAGACACTAGAATAGTTTGAAATAAATAGAGCAATCTGGGGAGAACATTCATTCTAATGAGATCTATCTTTGAGTAAAAAGGAAGGTGAAGTTGAGACCATTTGTTGATATCCTTTTCTAGCTCTAAGGTGAGCGGCTTGTTGTTAAGCATAACAGCATTATGAACGTTCTGGGGGAGGATAACTCCCAAATACTTAATTTTGATACTCCGCTATCTAAAGGGGAACCTGAGTTTTATAGTATTAGAGGGAGTATAATGGAAGAGTAGCACCTCCGTCTTTGACGGATTTATTTTATACCCCGATATCTGAGCAAAATTGTCCAGAATATCCCATAAAGCTGGGAGGGATCTGTCAGGTTCCTGCAGGGTAAGCATAATATCATCTGCGTATAGCGCTAATTTCCAGTCCCTCCCTCCTATATAGATGCCCAAGAGAGTTGGGGTCCGGATCGCCTGCAGGGCTCAATATAGAGAGTAAAGAGGAGCGGCGAGAGAGGACTGCCCCGTCGTGTATCTCTCTAGGGGTACCGGGGAAGATGTCTCCCCATTGAGTCTGATGTAGGCTTTAGGAGAAGTGTATCGCCCCTTTAACTAATGAATCAATTCTTTAGGGAAGCCATATGATGACAGAACCTCCCAGAGGAATCCCCAGGAGACTCTGTCAAAGGCCTTGTATGCATCTAAACTTAGCAGCATAGAAGGGTAGGGGTTCATCGACATGTACTCCATCAGGGGGAATTATATGCAGAACATTGTTAGCAGTTTTCTTGATCTCAAAAAAAAAACTGCTTGATCTGTATGAATCAGTCCTGGAAGGATATCCTCCAGTCTCCGAGCCCAGATCGTCATATAGAGCTTATAGTCGCAATTAAGAACTGAGATGGGTCTATATGAATCTATTGTTAAAGGATCCTTCCCAGGTTTCAAAATTGTGGATATAACTGCATATGTCCAGGAAGTTGGAGGAGGGACACCCCCCTGGATCTCCAAGAAGGCTTGTCTTAAGAGGCTGTAATAATACAGCTGAAAAGACTTTATACCATTCTACTACAAAGCCATCCTGCCCTGGAGTTTTCAGTGTCTTAGTGTAACCCCTAGGTGACACTATCCCAAGGGCTGCTACCCCTGCTTGCTTGGCTAGTAGCAGGTTAAGGGGCCTGAGTTCTGAAATGGGTACCTCCACCCAGAGGTCAAGGTTGATAGTTGTCAAGCTAACCTGGGCACAGCCCTCCAAGATACTGTAACCCCCCTCTTTCCCCTCTAGTGGCCTGAATCGAGAGGGTAGGGGACTGCTGCCTTCCCCCAGACACCCCGAGTCATGAGGGACATACCCTCCCAGGACACAGTCAGAACCCCCCAAGCCCCGAAGAATAAACCCAGGTGCGACAAGGCGGGTGAGTCAGGAACAGAAGCCTTTGTTGCCTTGGCGCCAAATTCAAACTTTTCAAACCACGGCTGAGCGGCTCAGCATAGGGCCTCTTAGTACAGTGGTGCTTCAATTCTTTCTTGTTAAAGGCATTTTAAGTCGGCGCACAAGTGAAGACTGTTTTTCTATATTACCTTTTATGCTCCCGTGTACAGTAATATTTGTTGTAAAGCACATTTACTTTTAGAGTCTGCTTCATTCTATACTGTTTCCTGCACTAGCCGAGCAAAAGTACATGTTTCCTGAACTGACTGCAATACTGCTGGGTTGAGCACTGATTGCCTGAAGCTGAAAGATCCAGGGAGTTAGTCATAAATTTTATGTGGCATAACAGGCATCAATGGTGCAGCAGCGCCAAATTTTGTAAAGTGATCGGGGTTTTTGAAAGTAATCAGGGGTCAGTTAAACGTTGGGCAAGCAAGTAGCAGGGTACATTTTGAGGTTTTAACAGCTGTTTCATCACTAAGGGTGCAGCAGCACTGAGTTGTGCAAGTAATCGGGGGCCATTTTTAAACGAGGGAAGCTAAAGCAGGCTACTTTTATTCAGAATAGCAGCTGTTCAACACTAAGGGTGCAGCAGCGCTGAATTTCGAAAGCACTTGGGGGCCATTTTAAACCAAGGGAAGCAAATTAAATTAAAATAAAACATTTGGGGGCCATTTTAAACCAAGGGAAGCAAATTAAATTAAAATAAATTCAAGCAAAGAGCAATCGGGGCTTATCAAATTTTGTAACATCAAAAAGGGAGCCCAGCCAGTAAAATCACTTCTATGCTTAGAACATTTTCAAAATAAGCTCAAGTTACCTGGAAAGCAATCTCCGCCCCTCCACCTGGGGTATAAGTAATTTTACCTTCTCCTCTTTCTCCTCCACAGCGGGTCGAGAGGATAGGGGACTGATGCCCTCCTCCAGACACCCCACAAGGTCTCAAAGGACATACCCTCCCCAGGACATGCCAGAATCCCGCCTCCCCAAGCTCCTGAAGAATAAACCCAAGTACGACAAGGCGAGCGAGTCAGAAACAGAAGCCTTTGTTGCCTTGGCACCAAATTCAAACTTTTCAAACCACGGGTGAGTGGCACAGCACAGGGCCTCCTAGTACAGTGCTGCTGCGATTCTTGCCCCGCCGGCACTACACACCGGCTCCCCACTGCCCCCACCATCACCCTTGGTCGACACTCGACTATATAGATAGCTGAAAAGTCAGGTGACATGCAAAAACCTATCAGCCCACTTTCAGATCTGCAGGTTATCAGATCTCACCAGCAGAGGCCGCTACCACAATTTCCAGCTTGCTATTGCAAGTCTAATCTTTCAAACATGCTCCTATACATAATTGCTATGTTACCCATTGTTACTCCTCTTGTATCGCTACCCCCATCCACCCAGCCCCAAAATGACCCCAACCTCATACTCTTTCGCTCTGTCTCAACTCTCCCGTGCCCCCTATCAACCCCCACTGAGCGCCAGTTTCACACGCCCACCCTATCATGGACTTCTAACCCTTCTGTCATCCCCCCTTTCACCCTGCGCCTATCTGCCCTAAGCAGCCTAGCGACATCGGTCTCCATCCACACCAATTCACCAGCCCCAAGTTTAAAACTAGAAACAAATGGCACACCACCTACGATATTTCACCCTGATGCTCCTCCTGGCGGGTGATGTCAAAACCAACCCTGGGTCACCGACTCACCCCACCCAACCAAACCATTCCAAAGGGTCTTAGCCCAATTCACCTCAACATCCGCAGCCTATTGAATAAAGTCCCGGAGCTGCAAATCACTGCCCAAACCCTCCGACCTGACATTTGTATAATATCCGAAACATGGCTAAAACGTCATCATGATGACTCTGAAGTAGCCATCCCCGGCTACACAGTAATAAGGCAGGACTGACAAGGCAACAAGAAAGGCGGTGGAATAGCCATGTATATATCAAACGGATTCCATTACACCCCTGTCCAGCTCCCTGGACATACTCCTCAAATTGAAATCAAGATGATAAAACTTGTCCTGCCGCATACCTTACCAGTATATGTGGCAGGGATATATTGCACCCCTGCTACCCCAGCGTCTATCATCATAGACCACCTAGCTACTCTTAAAGATATGGCTGTAGCCAGTGAGCTCTACATCCTCGGGGATTTTAATTGCAACTGGCTAACAAAAGACTGCTCAAAACTATGCAGCAAGATTAAATCCCTTAACCTCTCCCAACAAATTGAGCAACCCACCCACCTAAACCCAAAAACATAGAACCGCTCCCTCCTGAACTGGGCTCTTACAACACACTCTCACAGGATAGTTAAAGCTGGCCTCCTAACTGATTCACTGAGTGACCACCACATGATTTACGTGATCAGAAAGGTGCACAGACCTACAAACCACCTCCCCCCCAAGGACGCTCCTCACGAGAGCGTACAATTCCCTCTGCCTCAACTCCCTACTAAATGACCTCGCCCTTGTCGACTGGTCATTCGTCCAACTGGCACCTTCCATTGACCATGCTTTCGACATGTTCAGAAATCAAATTCTTGCTGCCTGGGACTATCACGCCCCCCCCCCCAAAGAAACAAAAGGGTTAGGGAAACCCATCTCCCCTGGGTCTCTGCCGACATCATCTCCAGATGTCGTGCCAGAGACCAGGCCTGGAAAAAACAAAGGCAAACAGGCTCCCTTGAATCCCTGCAGCATTACCGTACCCTCTGCAACAACTGTACTAAAGCAATAAGACAGGCTAAAAAGAACTACTTCCAGGCGGTTCTCTCCTCTAATCTTAGCCACCCATCCAAATTCTGGAAATCCATTAAAACCCTGCTCACTCCCCCTGTCCAGCCGCCCACCCCTACCCTAACCGTTCAGGGCAAAAATGTATCTGAGTCAAGTGAAGTTGCCTCAGCTTTCAATACCTTTTTTTACCAAATGTGCTAAATCTCTCCTAACAAACCTACAAATCACCACCGCACCCAACCCTCCCGTCCCCAAGCAGTACCCCCATGCCACCGTTCTCTTTCAGCCCAGTCACCACAACAGAATTCCTAGCCGCCCTACGTTCCCTTGACCCTAATAAAGGCAAATGCCCTTTAGGACTTGACACCAAACTCCTATACCTATCAGCCCCTGCCATTTCAGCCCCCCTAGCTGATCTCCTGAACCTTTCCTTCTCCACAGCACAAATTCCAACAGCTTGGAAGGAGGCAGTAGTCATCCCGCTGCTAAAGGGTGGTGACCCATCTGCGCCTGGAAACTACTGTCCTATCTCCCTTCTACCAATTCTGGCCAAATTAGAGGAACACCTAGCCCTCTCCCAGCTCACACAATTCCTCGATTCTACCTCCTTCTTCACCCCTTATCAGTCGGGCTTTCACAAATCACACTCCACCATCACAGCGCTACTAAGACTCACAAACAATATTGCCTCAGGTATGGACAAAGGGTTTTTCACCTCAGCCGTATTCATTGACCTGGCAAAAGCATTTGATACCGTTTCCCACCTTAAGCTAATCACAAAACTGCACGATGCAGGCCTCTCCGATCTAGCAGTAAAAATTGGCCCACACATGTCCCCCTCTCTCCCAGTCTCCATGGGGTTCCCCCAGGGCTCTGTCCTGGGCCCCCTTCTCTTTTCCATATTTTTAAATGACCTACTACTGACATGCTCCAACTCAGCTATACAAATGTACGCAGACGACACGTTCTGTCGCCTCCGGTCCATCCATTGGGGTCTTAAACTCTTCCTTACAATAGGATTTTGATGCCATTCAAACCTGGCTCAGGTCAAACCAACTTGTCCTAAACGCAAAGAAAACCATCTCCATAACCTTCAGCATGCAGCCTAGACTCTCCTGGCTAGCTGCTCCCCCTGCTTTCCATACCTTGGATGGATCCACCTTGGAATCCTGCACCTCCTTTAGGTACCTGGGTGTATGGCTTGATCGTCACTTAGATTTCTCCGTCCACATTGACTCCCTACAGAAAAAAAACTACACCCAAAACTAGGCGCACTGTACTGCAACAAAGGCTGCCTACCTACCTCGGTCAGGAGGGAACTAGTGCACAAAATGATTCTCCCAATTTTTTAACTACGGAGACATGGTCTACAGCGCAGCCCCCCCATCCACCCTGGCCAGCTTGGACCCCCTTTTTCATTCTTTCTGTCGGCTCATCCTGGAATGTCCCCCCACCACCCACCATTGCAACCTATATAGCACCCTAGCTCTTCCTTCTCTGAACTCCTAGCATCAGCTTTATTGCGCTAGTCTCATAGTAAAGCACTGACCAACTCCCTCCCCCCATCTCAGCTCCGTCCTGTCAACACAACCCCCCACGCATACTCCCTGAGATGCTCAGACTCAAACTACTACAAATCCCTTTCATGCACACTTCAGAGGGCCAATCTGCCTTCAAATATCGGCTGCCCAAACTCTAAAATGACCTCCCTGCAGATATTAGGCAGTCCTCCACCCCAAGGCCCCTGAAATCTCTCCTCCAGGCCCACTTCTCAGACATATGTAACTGCAACCTGCAGCCCAGATCTGATATCACGAGGCATCGTAACATGCCATGACCTGTACAATTGACCAGCAACTTACTATAATTGTTGTTTACTTATTGTCACTGTCTATTATGCCCTGCGGTCATAGACCCTAACTATGACATAGCAACTCATGCACTCTGGTATGTAGGTCTAAACTTGTATATCACTAACTAATGCATAGTCCAGCCTGTAACTATTCTGGACCTGATGTTATCATCCTATATGTATCTACTATGAACCTGTTGTAAGCACCATTGGTTTTGCACCTATTTGTATTGTATGTAACCCCCAGGTCACATCTGGAAACGAGAGGTCCCTGCTCAGTATGCTTATCTGGTAAATCTCTTAAATAAATAAATAAACACTGTACAATAATCACTTTCACAATACCCCTGGTACACCACACAAGCACCCACACTGTTTGCACTTACCACCAGGGCTGGTTCCTCTGGCTTGACCCTGCGGACCCCCTGTAAAACAAGGTTATGCACAGCAAATAGCAACAGTACAGTACTTTGAGCACAAACTGGAACCACAGTCAGATTACATGCAGAAAAAGTTAGATCTGATTTATTCAGGGGCCTTGAACAAGGGAGGGGCAAAATCAGGTTAATTAGCTTAAAGGTTATATCAATCAAGCAGTTATGCAGTTATGCATGCGCTTTGAGTCCCCTCACACAGTCACACCTCTGGGCACCCAGGTGGAGAAGAGATGGGCTAGCCAGGACTGTTGCCCGGGGTTGGCCAGCGTCACAGCTGGCTGGGGCCCTGCGATGGAAAACACAACATGTACAGTACACAATATTTGTATTCCGGAGCCAGAGGGCTCAGTTCGTAAAGGAAACGAAACAACAAGACAATCAGATGACACACTCAGATTAAGCTGTTGTTGCAGGGATCTACCTGGTATTTACTCACGATACCCAAGACTGGACACAGGCTGGATGAAAATTGAGACTGCAGGTCTCTGGAATGCCAGGAGAAGCAGGGCCCACACGAGTCGCAGAGGCGTAGTTCCTGTTCAAGTATGGAGCAGGGGGCTGATACCCAGGCAGGTCTCTCATCGATGGCCTCTCTGTGCAGTGGGTAGTCTGGCAAGGCCCAGACTGCATGGAGACAAATTCGGATGCAGTCCGTTTTGGGCTGGATACAGCTTCCAGCAAGCAGAACATGGTTCACACAGTGGAGAGCTAACTCACAACCCACTAGCAGCTCATAGCACATTTACATGTACGGGAATTCTACTGTACCAGGCAAAGCGCTCCCCGGTCACAATCGCAAAGTCTCTGCACACACCGGGGGCTTAGGGGTAGCTGGAACTCCTGACAGGCCGATCGCATTCAGCAAAATCTTCAGTCTTCTTCAGGTTGAGCCTGGCCCAATTCAGTAACTTACTTTAGTTACACAAACTTGGATTTAGTCCAAAATAATTCTCTCCTCTCCCTCTCAGGAGCAGCAGGCAGACATGCAGGCCAAATTCTCAGCCCTTTCAGTTTTCCCATGCGAATCCACTCAGGATTGCTGCCCAAAATTGCTTCAGCTCCTCTCATTTCAGTTCCCAGCTCAGAACTAACTGAAAACTGCAAGCAGCCCGGGACTTCCCCAAGATCCAAAAGATTTGGTTGGCTGATTTGGCTGTCAGTCAAAGCAAGAGCTCCCCCTTCAGTTGCAAAAAAGGTGCAAAAAGCTCAAATCACAGTTTCCTACAGATTTTGAATTCAGACAGCTCCTGTAGTCCGGCTATATTTTAGGTCCCACCAGAACTGATTGGTCCAATTTGCAGTCCAGGACCAAGATGGTGGAGACAAACAAAACAGTCCTTGCTACAAAGAAAGCAGGTTAGACAAACTACATTATCATTATCACTCTAAATGATTTTCAGTAAATAGTTACATCTTTCAACAGAGCTCCCTCTCAGATTACTTGAGCTGCAATCAGGCAACTCTTAAAGAGACAGTACACAGAGACTATACAGGCTCTGGTAATCACATTTAAACTGTTAAAACGCAGGACACCAGCCTGGCAGTGAGCATTTAGGCAAACTCAAGGAAGACTTTATGGGAACCCCCATTTCTAGGGGGTTACAGTACATTAGCTTTGCCTATTGTGGACTGTATTTTAGTAACTGTTATGGGACGTACCAAAAATGCTCGTTGCTCCTCAGTCAATCTAGGGAGGGTCATAGGGGACAGGAAGTTCCTAATGTTTGCAAGTGAGGGAGGTTGTTGTTCCATATATAGATTTTTATAGAAAGATTGAAAAACTTTCAGGATTTCCATACGATGGTAAAGTACTGCCCCGTATTTAAATCCCTAATTTTAGTTACAGCTGCTGTATGTTTAAAGTGCCTAATTCTTTTAGCTAGGTTTCTTGTCCCCCGAGGCCCCCCTCATAGTAAAACCTTTTAGTATACATGAGGGCCGCCTGAACCTTGTAATCTAATATCTTCTGTATTTCAGTTTGCACCTGCCTAAGTTACTGAGGGGGAACCCTCTCTACCCCTGCCCCCCTGGCTTGCAATTCAGCTAAGAGTCCTAATAAAGTTCTATATCGAGCTTCTCTTTGTTTATTTTTATAAGTCGAATATGCAATATTTCCCCTCTTATCACTGCCTTTAAAGTATCTCATATTAAAACATGAGAGGTATCAGGGGTTAAATTCTCCTGTATGGTTTGAGGAATCCACGCTTCCATCTTATCTTTAAAATCCTGGTCTTGTAAGAGAGAGAGATGTTTAATCTCCATAGGGTGGATTTTCGAATTGTTCCCATATTTATTTTTAACAAAAGGGGTGCATGGTCCGATAAGAATCGTGCCTCTATAGAAATATCCTCTATTCTATCTTAGAACTCTGAGAAGGTAAAAATATAATCTAATCTAGAAAATGTATGGTGGCGGGTGGAGTAAAAAGTATAGCCTTCCAGTGTAGGGAAGAAATGGTGCCAGACATCTGTCAGCCCCCACCCTGGGGAGCTGAGCTCATAGAAGTTTTTGTATTGGAGCGCTCCTATGAGCTTGGGGATGGGAAGAGTCCCTCTGAGGATTCAGTGTGATATTAAAGTCTCCCCCAATTAGCAAATGCCCCCTTTGAATGTCCAGTAATTTATTTAGAAACCTACGTAGGAGAGCTGGGGAGGCCCCCGGTGGAAAGCATACATTGGCTAATGTAACATCTTGCTCAGGCAGGCGACCCTGGACTATAATAAAGTATCCATCTACATCAAGGTATTCCTGTTCCTTAACAAATACAGTAGCACGGGGGATCAGTATAGCTACACCTCGACGTTTCCCAGTTCTACTGGCTGAGGATGAAACCTTATAGTTACCACCCATTGCAAGTTTGGCATGCTCTAGTTGGGACTGATGTGTCTCTTGTGGCTGTATCAAATGTGTACCCTGTCAGCACAGATATTGGTGGAGCCTTGACCTTTTAATAGGATTATTGATGCCATTTATATTAAGAGAAATCAATTTAACCATTTCTACAGCCATGGAGAGTTATTGTAACAGTATGCTCACCTATAAATATCCCAGAGTCTGCGGCTAAACAGGCCCCATCCCCTCTCACCCAGCACAAAAGGGCATATGCTAATCTATCCCTCAGCCCAGTTACATGAATGGGTTCCCAGGAAGTATCATGTTTTCGATCGTTACCACGATTAAGTGCTGCACCTTCCTCAAACAGTTGCCCCCGTGTCCAGTAAAATAATAAGCCTTCCTTTGTTTATATATTTACACATGCAGTTGTATGTCTCACTATGCTGGAATTGAGCAACAGTTTCAATAAAAACAGGAACAATCAACCAAAACAGTTGCGTTAACAAGTAACTGATAGAACCATATACAGTAGCTTTAAGGCAGCGAATCAACCATGCTGCTAATTGGACTTCCAACTGTGGGGTGGAGTAAGATCTCCTCCCTCTACCCATCAGGAGAACTGCACAGTTTTGTGTACTCCTTAATGGCAGAGGTAGTCCCGACACTCGAAAGTTCAGGGCCTTCAGAGAATCTAAAAAAGGTTCCCTGAAAAGAAAGGAGAGAAAAATTAACATAAAAAACCTATGGGGGAGGAGTCTCCGCATTGGAGAACTGTAGTCATCTAGTCTCTTCCTCTGCCCTGGTTGTCAGAATACTTAAAAAAAGAATTGCATGTAACCACCTTTGCAATGTAAACAGAAATAACATAAAAAAGAAGAAGGGGAAAGGAGAGAAGTGGAGGGAAAAAATATGTCCCTCCAGGTCTCAACCCTCCATCCACTACTATTTCCGCAGCCCATGTAAATTAAATTCCGAGATAAGTTTCGGCAACCAGTTTGTAGATATTAGTATCTAATAAGATAAACTGTTAAGTGCCCGTATCAAATATAGGTCAGTTCCATCCTAATTTGGATGAAGTCCCAGTATTATCAGTTGGTTAGGGGTCCAAAATACAGTATACCCCCATATCAATTAAGGGGGGAGGAGATGTCACCTCCTTAAACCAGTCGGCAAATGACTCCAAGGTGGTCCAATATAGAGGATCTGCTCAAGGTCTAGAGCCGGAACTGGGGTGAGGTGAATTAAGTACCCTAAATAGAGTTACCTGACCCACTAACCTGTGGAAATCAGGTAAATTGTAAGATCCTTCAAGTGTCTGCAGGTGGAACATCTCTTCGGTAAAGCACCAGGGCCTTCCGGACAGTTGTGATATCTTACTGCTTGTCTGTAGACTTGTGGGTAACAGTTTGCCATCTCGGAGCGACTAGGAATTGCCAGTTCAGGAGTCTTATTTATTTATTTATTAAATTTTGATAACGGGTAAGCCGCGCTGGGCCCCGAAGGTCCCTTTTCAGGGCGACCGAGAATTACATGGAATAATACATGGGGTAGCATACAGCACAGGTACATTACACTAGACAGCGAGGAACATAATACCTAGTAGTTTTCAGCAGTTGCATTTAGAGGTAAGACTTAGTAGCTTTTAGCAGTTAACATTTCCTGGGTAAGCTCTACAGATGGGGTGCAGTGCTATATAGATGGGGTGTAGTGATAGTCGCTATTTCCATATGAGGGAGAGGGGTGGGCTTCCACTTAGGAGCCTCTCACTTTAGCAGTTGCATATGGAGGTGACCATCATATGAGCCTTCAGCCTTGTGCGGAAGGTGTGGGTAGAGGTAGCATCCTGAACACCAGGGGGCAGGGGAGTTCCATAGGGTGGGCGCTGTGACGGCGAACAACTTACTCCCCGGCTTGGTTCTAACCCTTGGCACTGCGAGGAGGGTTCTGTCCATTGTTCTGAGGAGCCTAGGGTTTCTCTTTTGGGCAGTGAGTCCAATGAGGCTGGGAGGAGGGGATGGGCTGAGTAGTTTATGAGTGTGGCAGAGTAGGGGGTATTGGAGCCGGGTCTCCTAGGAGGGCCAGTTTAGTTGGGACAGAGTGTCACAGTGGTGAGCCCAGGAGCTGGATAGGGTGGCAAAGCGAGCCACCTTGTGATAGAGAACTTGTAATCTGTTCACCTTTTGTTTGGCAGCTCCCTGTATCACCGGGGCTGCAAAGGAGAGGGTAGGGAGGAGGACGCTTGTGGCGATGGAGGCCCTGGCCACGGGTATCAACTGGTCTTTCAGCCTATACAAGGTCCCGAGTTTGGCGTGAATATTTTTGGTTACCTGGTCGACATGATCCTTGAGGGAGAAGCACTGATCCAGGGTGAGGCCAAGGTATTTTATCGATTCAGCCACCTCATGTCTTTCTCCTGATTTGGTCATCAGCCTGAGATGTGGGCTTCTGTCCCGGCCGAGGGTTCTTGGGCCAAGTAGCATGGCCTTGGTCTTGTTAGGGTTAATGATCATTCTGTTGGTGACAAGCCATTGCTCAAGGGAACCCAGGTCTTCCTGTAGCCTGGAGCAGAGATCTCCCAGATTAGAGGAGGGGCGGTATAGGACCGCATCATCCGCATACTGTACCACTGAGCTACCCCCACAGTGTTTACTGAGATAGTTTGTGAAAAGAGAGAAGAGAAGGGGGCCAAGGGTAAATCCTTGGGGCACCCCATCTGTTAGGGGGAGAGGCTCCAACAGGGAGTCTTTCCATTTTACCCTCTGTGTCCTCCCTGTGAGGTAGCTGTTGAACCACGATAGGGAGTGGCTGTCTAACCCGACCGGGCTCACATAGAAACATAGATTTTGTCGGCAGATAAGGACCGCTTGGCCCACCCAGTCTGCCCATTTCCCTACCTAATGGATAAGCTGCAGATCCTAGTTAACCAGCAGCCTACTTCTTCCTACCCCCACCCCCTAGAATTGCCTTATGACTGTCCCATGCATTCTTGAATTCCACCACTGTTTTTGACTCCACAACCTCCTCCGGAAGGCCGTTCCATGCATCCACAACCCTCTCTGTGAAAAAATACTTTGTAAGTTACCTCTGAGCACTTCGCCCTTCTATCTTCAAATTGTCTCCTGTTCTTGCACACCTCTTTTTTTTTGAAAGATGCTACCCTCTTGGACTTTGTTGATTCCCTTGAGGTACTTGAAAGTTTCTATCATGTCCCCCCTCTCCCTCCTTTCCTCGAGGCTGTACATATTTAGCTCCTTAAGTCTCTCTTCATATGTCTTCCGGTGCAGACCCTGCACCATTTTAGTTGCCCTCCTCTGGACAGCTTCCATCCTGTCTATGTCTTTGTGGAGATTGGGTCTCCAGAACTGCACACAGTACTCCAGATGGGGTCTCACCAACTGTCTGTACAGAGGGATAATAACTTCCTGTTTTCTACTGGTGATGCCTCTCCCTATGCATCCCGGTATCCCCCAGCCCTCCTTGCTGCCCTCTCACATTGTTTGCCACCTTTAGGTCATCTGATATGACTACCCCCAGGTCCCTTTCCATTTTGTTGTTGTTAGTATCTCACCCCCCATTGTGTACTCTTCCCCTGGGTTTTTGTTTCCCAGGTGCATTAACATGCACTTCTTAGCATTGAATCTAAGCTGCCATACATTTGACCATTCCTCTAACCTTGCCAAGTCCCTTCTCATCCTTTCCACCCCACCTTGTGCATCAACTCTGTTGATAATATTCTTAAAGATTGATAATATTCTTGAAAGCAACTGGCTATGTCCCGCGGAGTGAAGTGACAATGCTACCATCAGAAGTATGAAGAGAGGATGCAATCCTATCAGTGGCTTGAGCCTGGAGAGCAGTGCCAGCAATTTCCCAGCTTTTTCCCCCTTGGTCAAAGTAATGGGCCTTGGATCTCAGTATGAGGTGCTCAGCTCTGTCACTTAAGAGGGTGTTATAGCAGGAGCAGATAACCTCCAATTGTTTGAGCTCCTCGGAGGCTGGATGAGAGAGAAGGGATGTTTCCAACTGCCGGATTTGCTGAAGCAAGTCAGTTGTAGTGTGAGTAACAATTCTCTTCCGAATAGAGGCCAAATGAATTATTTCACCATGTGTGGTGCATTTCAGTGCTCCCCATAAGAGATCAAGCTTGGCCATAGTAGGGGAATTGTTTGTTAAAAAAGGTGGAGATAAAGGTTTGGAGGTGAGAGATGAAGGTATCTGATTTTAACAATTGAGCGTTAAACCTCCAAACCTTATCCCTACTACTGCCAGGGCCAAGCTGTCAGTGCAAAAGCATGGGGTGATGGTCTGAGATTACCTTCGTTAAGTAGTTACAGGATAAAACAGCAGGAAGGTGCCCAATTCCCAGAAAGAAGTAATCTATTGTGGAAAAGGAGTTATGAGGATTGAGTAAAAAGAATATTCTTTATTTGTGGGAAATAAAATGCGTCCAGGGGTCAATGAGTACAACTGAATCCATTAACTCCCTAAGTGCTATCTGCGCAGTAGATAAAGACTGAGACTTCGACCTGGATCTGTGCAGGGAGTTATCATGAACCAAATTCCAGTCCCTTCCTAACAGGACAGGTAGAGTGGACCAAGGAGCTAAGTGGGTCATTAAAGAGGTGAAAAACTCCGGGTCCTCAGTAGTGGGGCCACAGACTGAGCCCAATATCACCTCCAAGTGGCCTACCAGAGCCTTTAAAATAATGTATCTCCCCTGGGAGTCCACAATTGAGTCCAGAAGTCTGAATGGAACTCTCCTGGCCACCAAAACGGTGACCCTTCCTCTAGGAGTGTCCATCCCCATACCGAGAACCTGACCCACCCAGGACCTCCGACACCGGAGTACCTGAGAGGAAAGGAGATGCATTTCTTGCAGGAAAGCAACATCTGCATTTAATTTAATTCCCCTGTGAAGCCTAATCTGCCAAGCCTAACGACCAATCTACTTTGAATTATGACAGTGTCCCTCAGACTGCTTTTATCTGCACCTGTGCCTCACCACAAGTCCGCTCCTCCTCCCTGCACGAATACTGCTGTCTCCCACAGGGCTGTACTGTTTATATCCCATATCTGCTGTTGACTCCTGGCACCACATTGTGTTTGCTCAGTATTTCACAGCTCTGCTGACCAGGCACGGTATGTCTCTGTACTCTGCTTACTGTATGCTACTCATGTATCATTGAGGTGTTGTCCTCCTGTAACACCTGTTGAAACCTTGTAACTATTGTTTAAAACCTGTAACTATTACTGTGTATTGATATACGTAATATTGTCTATCTTTGTTCCCTATGACGAGGTGCCTTTATAAACGAGTCTTTGACTCAAAGGTCTGTAAATCCGATATTTTAAATAAATAAAATTTCTTGAGGTGCAGGATGATTTTAGCCCTCTTGGTAGGAGACTGGGCCCCTTTTACATTCCAAAAGCAAACTTTAAGGGCTAGAGCCATATTGCATGAAGTACAGTAGGATGTAACGCTGCTTAAAACAATATACTACTTCTAGCTGATTGCCCATTGTCTTATAGAGATCAAAAATGACAGGACACATGGTGCACATCCTCCCCACCCCCCCCCCATAGTTGCAAAAATATCCCATTCCATCCTCCCCATAATCTAACAACGACATCCCTCCCTCCTCCTCTATAAATGAAAATTACGTACCTACCGTAATTCCTGATCTTTCTCTGTATTGTCACCATTCATCACATTTAGGCCTGGCCGGAGGTCACGACCCGGCAGGACCTCCCTTCTTCTCAGTTTTGTAAGGAGCAGGTTGCGGTTTACAAGGTCAAAAGCCTTGGAAAGGTCAATGAAGACTGCCCCGATGGGGGATCCCTTGTCCAGTTCTCTGAGAACATCAGTGGAGAACTTGATAAACGCGGTGTCAGTCCCTTGATTGGTTCTGAAACCGTGCTGGGAAGGGGCAAGTAAATGGTGGAGCTCTAGGTTGTCCCGGAGTTGTCCGTAAATTAGTCTCTCTTGAATCTGACCAAGGCTAGATAGCAGGGAGATGGGCCTGTAATTGTTGGTAGTCTCCCTTGAACCACCCTTGTGGATGGGGACTACATGGAACAGTTTCCATTGTTCCGGGATGGCACCTGTGATAAGGGATCGATTGAGGAGCCAGGTGAGGGGCCTGACGAGTGCAGGGGCCCCTTCCCTTAGTATGCGGGGGGGGGGTGCCATCAGGTCCCATAGCTCCCGACATTTTGAGGGACTTTAGTAATGGGAGGACTTCGTTTGGTCTTACAAGCCGGATGTGGAAGGTTGGGCGGTCCAGGCTTTAGGGGATAGGATCATTTGAGACTGGGAGGAGGGGTGGCAAGTCCGCTTTGAGCAGGTCCAGGTTTGTGAACAGACGGTTGAGAGCCATGGCGATGCTAGGGTCATCGTTAGTTAATTGGCCATTGACCTCTATGGGGCAGTGAGCGGTCTTCCCGCTGCCCTTTATAAGCTCGTTTATGTGAGCCCAAAAGAGTCTAGGGTTGCCTAGGTTTTTTTTCCTGTAGATCTGTGAGGTAGTCTCGTTTGGCCACTTTGTTGGCCAGTTTGCACTGTTCTCCAGCGTCTTATAGCAGTTTAGGTCAGCGATAGGGAGGAGAGCTTGTATTTTTCCAAGCAGTGTCCCTAGTTTTCATCAGTGTTTTCACTTGAGGGGTGATCCACTTGTAGCAGCTCCCCTTGGTGTGGAATTTCTTCAAAGGCGCCAAGCAGTCAGCAACCATAATGATGGCTCCCTGGAAGAAGGCCGTAGCTTCTTCCAGTGTGAGGAGTAGTTTGATTGGGCTCCAATCAATCCCATTATCCGGGAATCACAGCCCCATCTTAGTCAGTTCCATACGGGCATCCTGAGCAGTTGTGAATTCCTTCCTTCCAGATGGTAGCTGGACAACCAAATGAGCAGGATAAAGTGTTCTGAACTTATACCCAGCAGTCTTAAGTGTTGGTAGTAATGGCAGGTAGGCTGTCCTTAAGCGCATCGTTTTAGGTGCATAATCATGGTCAAAGTAGATACGCATTTGACCGTAAAATGTCTTTTGTTTCCTCCATGTCATGAGGAGTATCTGCTCTTTTGTAGCATAACTATTAAATCGGAGAATGATCAAGTGCAGTGGGACATTCTGGCCTGTGGGCTTTGGGGCCAGAGCCCAGTGGATGCACTCCAGCTGTAATTCAAACCCCTGTGGTAACTCTAGGGAGGTATGGAGCAAGGCCTCTATAAACTCCTTAACATTGGATCCTTCTGACCCCTCTGGAATACAGTAGATCCTAATGTTTTTTCTACGAGCATGTTTTTCAGAGTCCTCCTATCTGGCCTCTAATTGTTCAAACAACATGAAGTCTTGCTATATTATGACATATGCAGTGAGTCCCAACCTTCGAACTGCTCCGAAGGTGAAAGAGTTAACTTTCCATGCCAGGCATGGAACGCTGAGCTCGAGCTCGGTTGAAACTTTGCCTGTTGTTCTTTAAACTCAAACCGTCAGATTCTTTACTCCGCCTCACTGAACAGTCGCTCCGGAGATTTCTCTTTCTGCTCGGTTCATTTTGTCGGTTAAAGTATTGTTTTTCTCGGTTTTTGACCGAATTTAAACTGCAACCGGTCGGTTCAGACTCTGTCTGTCGTATTTGTGAGTACTAGATAGGTTTTACATTTATTTCTATTCTGTGTGGAACTTGTAAACAGTTATCAGTTCGGTTTGAACCGATCAAGTTGTTTAAAAAATCTTAATCTGTCTTTTAGTGTGTGGTTACCGGTTCTTATCGGTTCTAAAATAAACAGATTTTATTGCGGGTTTTTCCACGACCTGTGACACGGTTGGGAACCGATAAGGGGGTCTTACCTGGCGGATTGCCATAAACGGGTAAGTTTAGTTAGGCTGGCACTATGTCTGAGAAACCCAAAGGAAAAACCGGGCCCACTGGGTTTCAACATTGCAGTGTGTGTGGGGAAGTCTTTGCCAAGGCTGACCCACACACCACCTGTGTTTATTGTCTGGGGTTTGACCACCTCAATGCAGACTGCCAGATTTATTAAAGTTTTCCTGCAGCTACCCTGGAAAAGAGAGTTGGTAGGTTCAGGGAAAGGGAGGCCAAAAAGTCTGCTGAACCAGATGGCCAGCCTGGTTCGGTTCCAACCGAACCGGAGGGAGTGCCCTCTGACCAGGGCGAGACTTCCTCAGGCAAAAGGAGATCTGACTCTGAGGAGCCGGGTCCAGCAACAAAAAGGACTAGAAAATCAGCTGGTGTGGAGCCAAAACTTTCCTCTCCAACCGCTGAAGAAATAGCCAAAGCGATAAAAATTGTCCAGTGCTTTCCCCGGTTCCAACCAAACTGGCACCATCTGGTAAGCGCCCGGTTCGGCCGGTTCCACCGGTTCAAGAGTATGATTTAGAGGAGTATTATGAACCGGAAGAGGAGTATGAGGAGAGTGAATGTGGATTTGAAAGTCTGGATGTGCCCCATTGAACGGGACATCTCCCCAGACATAGCTTCAGGAGTGTCTCCTCCTAGGCTTTCTGAGTCCCCTTCTCATTTTATGTTTTATAAAAAGTGGCTGAAACCCTCCAGCTCCCTATGGAGGAAGCTGTGGGTGATCAAGAGGAGCCTGACTATGTGGAAATGATGGATATCCCAGAGTCTAGGAGACTGTCTGTTCCCTTGCATAAATCTTTTGGGAAACAGACTTTTAAAATTTTAAAAGCTCCTCACACTATACCTCCTGTTGATAAGAGAATGGACAAGAGGTACACTTTGTCAGGCTCTGATACAGAGTTCCTCACACAACAATGCAGCCATGTTGGGGTAGTGCAGGCAGCAGCCTGTGACAAGGCTAATATTCCCTTGGCTTCACCCCCCCCCCCGGGGATAAGGACTCCAGGAGGATTGATGCCATGGCAAAGAAACAGTACATGGCAGCATCCTTGGGACTCAGACAGGCAAATTATATGGCTAATGTTGCCAGATACCAGCAATCCAGATGGGATACTGTTATGGCTCTAGCAAAACAGGTCCCTGGCCAGCTTGCCACGGAGCTGGAGCAAGTGGCTGCTGATGGTATTGAGGCATCCAAGGTGCAATTCCATGCTGCAGTGGACTCTAATGATGTGTCATCAAGAGTCATGGCTACATCTGTGGCACTTCACAGAATGGCTTGGCTCAGATGTACTAGCCTGTCACAGTATACCCAGACTAAGGCCGTGGATTTTCCTGTTGTGGGTAATTCTCTGTTTGGGGAGCAGACAGAGAATTACATGAAGAAAATGGATGAGTATAGGACCACCTATAGGAGTGCACAGGCCAAGGAAAGGCAGGCCACTCCTCAAAGGCAGCTTTCCAGGGGCAGGGGCAGGCCTTTTCATGAGCCTTTACCAGCCCAGGCCTCCTCTTCTGCCCTATGCCCAGGGGGTTCTTTAGAGGGAGGCAGGCGAGGGTACAAGCAGGCCTGCTTCCACCCCTCAGCCCAAAGCCCTGCCAAACAGGCACCCTGATGGGGTTGCCAGGGCCGATTCTCAGCTACCTGTAGGGGGCAGGCTGGCTTACTTTGTCCAGGACTGGAAGTCTCTGACATCAGACAAGTGGGTCCTGGAAGTAGTAAGCCAGGGACTGGTTCTCAGCTTCAAAAAATTTCCAAAGATGAGAACCAGATCCTTTCCACCTGCAAATCCACCAGAGGCTCTTGCCTTAGAGGCAGAGGTCTCTTCCCTCCTGGCTCTCAGAGCTGTGGAAAGGGTTCCACCCCTACACCAGGGCAAAGGCTTGTACTCCAGCAACTTCCTTACCCCATAAAATACAGGAGAATGACGGCCCATCCTGAATCTCAGATATTTAAACAAGCACCTTTTAAAACCAAAATTCAAAATGGTGACTCTGGGAATTATTCTACCCTCTCTAAGGCCAGGGGACTGGCTAGCGTCCCTGGACCTCAAGGATGCCTACTTCCATTCTCATCAGAAGCTCCCATCGAAAGTACCTCAGGTTCGAGCTGCCCTCAGGCCGTTACCAGTTCAGAGCAATGCCCTTTGGCCTCACCTCTGCTCCAAGGGTATTCACAAAATGCCTGGCAGTAGCAGTTGCCCACCTAAGAAGGCAAAAAATTGCCATCTTCCCTTACCTGGACGACTGGCTCATAGTAGGCCAGTCTCCAGACCAAGTCAAGTTACATCTACAGATAACTCAGCAACTGCTCACCTCTCTAGCTTTCCTTCTGAATCTTTCAAAGTCAGTTCTAGAGCCTGTCCAGCTCCTCACCTTCATAGGTGCAGAGCTGAACACAGAGGAAGGCAGAGCCTTCCTTCCTTTGGACAGGGCAAGGACCCTGGTCTCTCTGGCCTCCTCATTCACCCTGCAGGTCTCTCGACCAGCAAGGCACTTTCTACAGCTCCTGGGGCACATGGCTGCTTCTACAGCAGTAGTGCAGGGAGCAAGATTTCAGATGAGGGACATCCAGTTCCATTTGAGAGCCTTTTGGTCTCAAAGGAAAGACCCTCTAACCAAATTGATCCCAGTGACTCGAACCCTGATCCAGGCCCTACAGTGGTGGCAGGACCAGAGCAATCTGAGACAAGGGGTTCCTTTTGCCCCTCAGTCTAACTCCTTAATCCTTACTACAGATGCATCCCTCTTAGGGTGGGGAGCTCACATGGGTGACCTCACTACCCAGGGATTGTGGTCCCCTCAGGAATCTCTGCTCCACATCAATCTGTTGGAACTCAGAGCAGTTTTTCTAGCACTTCAAGCTTTTTCCAAATCTGTTCAGAACAAAGTTATACAGGTCAGAACAGACAACACCACCACAATGTGGTACATCAACAAGCAAGGGGGCACTCGGTCTACAGCCTTGTGCACCGAAGCAATGAAGTTGTGGTCTCTGGCTTACTCCCTGAACACCTCCCTTATGGCAATTCACCTCCCAGACAAGGACAATGTCCTGGCAGATGCTCTCAGCAGGATTTCCCAGGGCCATCACGAATGGTCACTGGACCCTCTGGTCTTGGAGGTGGTTTTTGCCAGATGGGGCACCCCGCAGACAGATCTTTTTGCAGCCCCAGACAATCACCAACTTCCCCTTTTTTGCTGCAGGTCCCCAGTGTTGGGCTCAGTCCCTCTGGATGCTTTACTTCTCAATTGGGAAGGGAAGTTTCTCTATGCTTCCCCCCCTTCCCTCTCCTGTTCAAAGTGCTAGTCAAAATCAGATCTCAACTCTGCAAGATGATCCTGATTGCTCCAGACTGGGCCAGACAGCCTTGGTACCCACTCCTACTGTCCTTAGCAGTCCACCTTCCCCTGTGTCTTCCCAGGAATCACAATGTGTTCACCTGTGCTCAGGGGAGAGTTTGGTACCCGAACCTCAAATCTCTCAATCTCAAGGCCTGGCTCTTGAAGAGTTAGAGTTTGCAGATCTACACCTCTCCCAAGGTGTAATGGATATCCTGAAGGCTTCTAGGAAACCTTCCACCAGGGCTACTTATAATTCCAAATGGAAGAGGTTTTCCATATGGTGCTCTGGAAAGCATATTTCCCCAGAATCTGCTGACTTACCCACAGTCCTGGATTATATGGTCCACTTAAATACCTTGGGGCTGAGACCAGCTACCCTAAAAGTGCATCTGGCAGCTGTGTCTGCTTTTTTATCAGCAGGTAAGCCCTCTTTCTCTTTCAGCTCATCCTGTATTCTCCAAGTTTTTCAAGGGATTGCTTCACACCAACCCTCCATTCAGGGACCCTGCCCCTGCCTGGGATCTTAATGTTTGCATTGCTCAGCTTATGCAACCCCCCTTTGAGCCTTTGTCTTCAGCAGAGCTTAAGTACTTGACTTGGAAAACTGTGTTTCTGGTAGCCATCACTTCTGCCAGACACATAAATGAATTACAAGCCTTGTCAGTGGAGCCTGATTTTATCTCCTTTCATAGAGATAAGGTGGTCCTCAGGACTAACAGGAAGTTCTTGCCTAAGGTGGTTTCAGATTTCCACCTTAATCAATCTATATCTCTTCCAGTGTACTTCACTGACCATTCCTCCTCTGGCGAGAGGAGGCTGCACAGCTTAGATGTGAAGAGAGCCCTTAGTTACTACATAGAGCGTACCAAGGGTCACAGGTTTGACTCCCTCCAACTGTTCCTCACTTATGGTGAGGTTGGTAAGGGAACCTGCCACTAAAAGATCCATTGCCAGGTGGATTGTCTCTTGTATCCAATTTTGCTATGAAAAACTGGGTAAGGTTCCTCCCTCAGGCCTGAGGTCTCACTCTACCAGAGGTACAGCTGCTTCCCTGGCTGCTGCCAGGGACATCCCTATTCTAGAGATATGTCAAGCAGCTACCTGGAAAACAGTTCACACTTTTACCAAGCATTACTCCCTGGACATCCAGGCTATGAGTGATACTCGGTTTGCACACAGCTGTGCTTCAGAGCTCATTTCTGGGTAGGTTCTGTCCCTCCTCCATGGAGGTACTGCTGTGTAGCTCAGATAAATATAATATAGCAAGATTTCATGTTTGAAGAAAAAATTACTCACCTTAGTAATGTTGTTTCTTCTAATGGAGTCTTGCTATATTATGACATCCTTCCCTGCCTGCCCCTCTCAGAACCTCTGTTTTTGGGATGTGGGTGGGCAGTGCAGTGTTGGCACTTAGTAGGTGCCCACATTGTTGTTTTCACCCCTCCTTTTTTGGGGTGACTTGGTGTTGTGTTTTCATTTTTTGGATCTCCTGACTTGAGTCTTTGTTGTGGGACCAAAGAATGTGTTCTTATGTTTAGTAGCCAGTTGGCTAGTGTAGGTTTACAGCTTCCACACAGGACCTCAGTGAGTTTAGCTCGTAAAGATCTGATGGTTTGAGTTTGAAGAACAACAGACAGAGTTTCAACCGAGCTCGAGCTCAGCGTTCCATGCCTGGCATGGAAAGTTAAGTCTTTCACCTCCGGAGCAGTTCGAAGGTTGGGACTCACTGCATATGTCATAATATAGCAAGACTCCATTAGAAGAAACAACATTACTAAGGTGAGTAATTTTTTCTTCCTGCTGCTCATTTAACTGCTGGACTGCCACCTCAAGGTCATTGACCCTGTTTTCCGTTGCAGTGCCCTGTCTTTCTTGCTTGTCCATGCAGTGCTCAAGCTGGACAACATCGCGGTGCAGTTCCCCATACATTTCTTTAATCTCCGCTTGGAAGGTGAGGAGCTCTTGGTAGATTATGTCAAGTTTGGGTTTTTTTCTTTTTATTTTGCCTTGTTTCAGCTTGGTTTTGGGCAGCGCACACCACGAGTCTCGGGACTGCTTTTCCCTGTGCTTTGAGTCGTCAGATGCCTCGGAATCTGATCGGGTGGCAGGGTCCTCCATCCTGTAGTAGAGGTAAGCAATTTCGTCCTCTTTAGGTTGGCAGTCCACTTCTTTGTTGGGGGACTGCAACATTTAAACTGTTGGACTGCTCCTTAGATGGTTGTTGAGAGATTGTTTAACTGGGCAAAGTTGAGCTGCTCGCTTATGCTGCCATTCTCCATGGTGCGGAACCAGAAGTTCGGCCTGACCTTGTTTTAAGTTATGTTTTAAACTACAGGGTTACTCAGAGTGCTCTCTGTGTGCTGTGATAATAGTAGTGATACCTGTTCTGAGTCCCATTGTTACTGACTAAATTAAAAAAGCTACTATTTCACCCAGGAACTACAAAGACACTGATTAGGACTCCCAACTTGGAGCCGACTCCTGATAACACACAGTGAAGGCCAGGCATGAAATTCTTTTTTTGGCCTAAAAGTAATTAGCTGGACTCCTGTTTAGGGAGCTTTCTGTCGTTGATGGTTGGTCGGAAAATTATGAGACATTAAATGAAGTCTGACTAGATGGATTTAAATTAATATTCTCCTGAGATCACTGGACCTACAACTTAGCTTACTAGGTACTGATTTTTAGCCAAGTAATATAGGAGTCTCAATTATTGTTGTTAGCACTGAATGTTCTGAAATGTTGGCTTTATATGGTAGCCTGATTTACTTATAGATATATACATGCATATATTCATAGTTTTAGTCATAATTTTGTTCTCATGCAGCAGAAAATGAATTATATTATGAACAGTATTACAGTGCTGAAGGTGAGGTATTCTGATAACACCCATAAAAGTGAAATTGATTTCTGCTTTTACTGTGGTGGGGAACTTAACAGATGGTCTGGTCCTCATTTCTGATTTTAGGATGGGACCCAGGAGGAAATGATCTGAGGTGAGAGAACAGGTTCAGATCTTCCTGGACATAAAGTCTCCACCACTCATTTACACTGATGGGAGTACGCCGGAGGCGGTCGGACCCAGCGGGAGCCAAACTTTTTCATGAGGGCCAGTGCCAAGATGGAGTCATGAGGAGGTGGCACTGCGAGCCAGGCTCGTGCGGTATAGACTGTCTTGGCATCAACTCTCCAACTGCCTCAGTTCCTTTTTTCCCGCCATCGACTGCGCTTCAGTGACGACGATGCTCGCCCTCCGGGAGTCAAACTTCAAACTAGCAGCTTAGTTTTCAGTTTGATTATTTTGTATTTTATCACGAAAAGTACCGATTATATTTTAATAAATTTCTTACTTGTATAAGAAAGAAGTCTTCAGCTCTCCATTGATGGAGTCAACCATGAGTGTGGCAGGTGACCAGGTCTGGTCCACCGCACTCTCCGGAGGGGGGGGTCTGACAACGGATGGTCCAGTGCTCGGGGGGCTATGGGCAGTCCCCTCTCCTCTCTGCCTATTGGAGGGGATTCCGATGAGCAGTTTCACCACTGGGCCGCTCTTATAGAGCAGTGGGCTCGGAGGTTGTCCTGAGTGCCTGAACCGGCCAGTCCGTCGCGGGGGCCTTCGGGCCTGTCAGTTTCGGATTGGCAGGCAGGGCGGTTAGGATTTCCTAGTCGCGCAGCGCCTTCTTTGATGCCATCGACTTCACGCTGCGGTGTCCTTCCCCCCTCGCATGGCTGCACGCAGGGGTCCCCACTGATGCCTTTATCTCCTGCCATTTTTCATCCTTTACCTTCAAATCGCAGTTCTCAGATTTCTGCGATGGTGCCGTCGACTGTGGTGCCGACTTTTCCGGTGCCGAGGTCCTTTTTGGCGCCGCGGGTGGTGTTGGTGCCATCTGTGGTGCTGCATATCCTGTCGGCACCGTCCTCGGTGCCGGGGTTGGTGTCAGCACCGTGTGCGGTGCTGTGCTACCCGTCTGTGCCCTCCTTGGTGCCGGGGGTGGCATCAATGCCATGTGTGATGTTGTGCTTCCTGTCGGCACCATGTACAATGCCGTTTTCTGTGTTGGCTCTGTGTCTGTACTCCAGAGGTTTTCGACTCCGATTCTTTCTCCTTCTCTTCTTCCACCTGGTTTTCATTCCGTTCCTGTCTATACAGTTTCCCCTGGATTATCAGGAGATGATTTTGAGCCTGATCCAGATCTTCGGCTGGGTGATGATGTTGATGCCGATTCTGTTCTGGGGGCAGGGATCAATCCTCCTGCAGGGCCTGTTGTTGAAGACCTTTCCTTTAAAACTCTGCTCAAGAATTTAAATTCTACTCTTTCTCTCCAGACCATGGAAGTCGAGCCTGGGAATATTCTGCGTCTCCAATATCTAAATGTTCCAAAAATTCCTATGGACTTAACCCCTCCGGTACAGCCCTCTTTCAAGATTCTTTCCCAGATAGTGTGGAAGAATCCAGCTCTTATTCCTTCTGTGGCCAAGTCCATGCATAGGAAATATGCCCCTCTCAAGGATCACCCCATCTTGGCCTCACAAGCCTTTGCTGATGCCATAATGGTCCTGGCAGAGAATGATAAGGCTGTCCTCTGTCAGGAATCTACAGCCTATCCTATATACAAAGAATCTCACAAGATAGACACCTTGGGTTAGAGGGTCTTTGCTATCTCAACCCTGGGCATGCGCATTGCCAGCTACCAGGGCTATTTTTCTCAATATGAGTATGTTCTTTGGCATTCACTCAAAGCAACGGTAGAAGCTCTGCCCGAGTTGGAGATTAACTCAGACCTACTACAGACCATAACTAGAGGTATCGGGTCCAATAATCAACAAATTAAAGCTGCAGTGGATGCTTTCAATACTGCTTCCCAGGCGGCAGCTGGCATTTGCACCCATCGCCATTCCTGGCTGCGTACTTCGGGCTTTACGAATGACACCCAACAGAAAGTCATGGCCTTACCTTTCGATGGTATGTATCTGTTTGGGTCTCAGGTGGAACAAGCACTAGAGGCCACACAGAAGACTAGGTCTGCCATTAAGACAGCTAGACCTCCGCCCGCTCCCTCTCGAGGAGGTGGGAACAGGCGTCAGTTTCACAACCGTCAGTCCTTTCATGGCAAAGGCAGAGGAGACTTTAACAGAAACCAAACCCCCTCAGCCACAAAAGAAAACACAGCAGAAGGCACAAGGTCCAAAAGCACCCAGTGCCACCTTCTGAGTTTCTGGCCCAGGCCCCATCTCAACTGCCTGACGGGGACTCTTCCTCGACAGTGGGAGGTTGTCTGACTCAGTTCCGCGACCAGTGGAAATCTATAACATCAGACAAATGGGTCCTCAGGATAATCCACAAGAGGTACTCTGTCAACCTGTTGGAAACCCTTCCGGGATCATCCTTCCAAGCGACAGCCCAGGCTGTCTGCGGCACAGTCAGACCTTCTTGCTTCTGAGTCACAAGGTCTTCTGAACAACAGGGCAGTAGAAGCAGTTCCGCTGGATCAGTGAAACACAAGTTCCAGGATCGTGGATATGTTGTTCATCCACACTTATTGGCATATCCCTTTCCCCTTTGCCCTTTAAGAATCATCGGAAGTCTTCAGGCTGGCTCCTCTCACCCACCCGGGTGGTATAACCCTCGACTCTGCCCCATGACACCAAATCTTGCTTTCCACTGGAAGATTCAGGTTGCCTCCTTAGTGGTCCCACATTTTGTAGGCCCTGGCTTCAATACCTTCGACTTGTCCGAAAATTCATCTAGTTCGCATTAGCGATCGCGCCTGCTTATCTTCGATTATGGAAGACAAGTCTTCCCCTGGATTTCACCAGTGTTCTTGTGGCTAGAAAATGTCACGCACCGATCCCCACACTGCGTATGTCTATTGCCTGGGTGTTGACCATGACACCTTGAAGTGTGATTTTCGTCCTACATTTTACCCTAACGTCTTTGACGATCGTCTCGCACGTCTGAAGTTGGGGAGGCCTGAAAAACGGAACCTTCTGGTGAAATCAAAGGAGGCTCGTTGGATGGTTTCCCCGGCCACGGGATCCACCGAGCAATTGGAACGCATGCAAGCCTTCGAGGAGGAAGCGGCTCATGCCGGGGAATCTTCCTCTCAGAGCTTCTTCATTCCGCTTAACCTGGGCTCCACTTTCTGGGGTTCCTTTCAGGAGTTGTGCCAGTCTCTCCTGACTAAGGGAGAGGGTCCTGCGGGCATGCACTCCTCTCAGTCCTGTAAGTGGGAAAAGGACCCGGGATCGTCTTCGTCTCGGCAAAGACATTCTTGGGATCGGGAGAGATCTCAGTCCCAGGAACGGGCAGTCTTGACTTCGGTCGAAATTGCCTCTTCGGCCGCTGGCTTCTCGGCTTTGCCATCTGGCCAGTCGACCAAAGTGTCGATCGACAAGGTTGAAATAATCATCGACCCAATTGACTCATTGTTGCCGACTCCGGTCGACGATTCTCTCAGTCGGACTCCTGTCCTTTCTTTCCTGTCGAGGAATTGGTCTACGACCCTGAGAAATCACCGGTCCCGCTGGTGTCTCGCGAGCGACCGAATCAGCCCAACTGATCTCGATTGAGGTTTAGGACCCCCTTGACCGACAGGCCGAGGAAGAGCCACAAGCGCTCAAAAAAGAGGTGACACAATCGGTTGTCCTCATCCTCCTCGGACGAAGAGAGGCTCTGGCAGAAACTTCGTCGGCGCTATGAGGACCTCATGCGGCAACAGCTGATTTTGTCCGGGCACAAGTCGACCATGGCTTCTACGCCGGCCATTACTTGGCTTTCGCCTCCCAGGCCGAGCGATTAAGTCAGCTCCCCTGCCCGTGAAGCCGGCGAAACCTCCGGTTCAGCCTAAACCAGTCTCTCCACCGATCGTGGTGGAACCACTGTGCAAGCAGCCTGTGAGAGGGGCTTCTTCTAAGGAAGATAGACCAGATACCGGGCTTCCCCGGTGTCTTTCAGTCACTGTCACCCCGGACCACTCTCGGCAGGTCAGAGGTGACCTGGACGGTCGACTGTTGTATCCGGATTCCTCGGATTTGGATGAGACTGGCCTACATTCTGATCCCAGGGATGATGAATCAGCTGGTGGGATAGAGATGGAGGAAGGTCCTTCGTCCTTTCAGGGCATTCTTCGCCTCATCTCTGAGTCTCCAGGGATGACCCTGGAACCTATCCAGAAAAGGCAGAGTGCCCCCTCATGGACATCCTCAAGAGGGGATACCCCGATGGAGGCCTTTCCTGGGGCCGAGGCCATAGTTGGCCCGGCCTTAGAACATTGGCAGTGCCCTGCCTCCTGTCTAGCTCCATCTGTCTGCATGGCCCGCAAGTATGCGGTGCCCATGGGATCCCTTTCGGGATTCACAGAGCACCCTTCAGCCGAGAGCCTGGTGACCCCCTCTGTGTTCAGGTGTACTGGCAGTTCTGCCAACACTGATCGACCTCCTGAAAAAGAATCCAAACTCTTGGATCATTCGGCTCGAAAGGCCTGTGGGGCCTCATCTTTAGGCCTTCGTCAGGCAAGTCCGGCTGTCATCATGGCACACTTCTCCCATGCACACTTAGGGTCTTTGGATGAAGTCCTCCCACACCTCCCCGCAGACATGTAGACCACGGTCAAGCAGGTCCGTGATCAGGGTCGGGCTGTTGCCAAACAGCAGCTTCAGACAGCCCTGGATGTTGGGGATTCTTGTGCCCGCTCGATGACAGCTGCAGTTGCCTCTCGTCGCAGGGCTTTGCTGAGGCTCTCCTCCTTTCTGGTGGATACCCAGCACAAATTAGCTGATGTGCCTTTCCTGGGCACCAACCTTTTCAGCCCAGGTGTGGCTGGTCACCTTCATCGTATTGAGCAGTCCAATGCCACCTTGGATGCGACTTCTGCTAAAGGTTCTTCGGGTAAGAAACAGCAACAGAAGAAGAAGCCTTTTCGGCACTCTTCCCCTGCGGCACAGCAACCCTCCTTTCAAGGAGGGCAGTAGCAACAGCAGCAGCAGGTCAAGCTTGGTGCCCCCGGCCCAAGACCGGGCCCTCCCACGCCCATAAAGGAGGCCGAGGTTCAGGTCCTGGATCATCCTCCTACAAGCTTGCTCAGTGGCAGGGCGGGGGCTGCAACCCCCTCTCCCATCATGCCAGCTCTGGGTCCTCCCGTGGGGGGCTGGTTCCACCACTTTCTTTCCACCTGGTCTATTATTACCATGGACAGGTGAGTTTTGGAAGTGGTTGGTCAGGGACTGGCTCTGGAATTCAAGCAGCACCCTCCAAGCTGAGCCCGTGCCCCTCGGGAGGAAAGAGTATCTGTCCATACTCAGTCAGCTCTCCGAGACGACATCACTCAGCTCCTCCTCAAGGAGGCAGTAGCTCCAGTGGTGGATTCTCTAGCAGACCCAGGCTTTCATGTCTACTTTCTCTGCACCCTGTACTACCTGACTGTATTGTACTGTTTCTGTCTCCCGGGTCGCCCCTGAAAAAGGGACCTTCAGGGCTCAGTGGGCCTACCCAGTCATCAAAATTAAATAAATAAATAAATAGTCTCCAGGTACTTCCTGGTGCCCAAGCGGACGGGGGGCTGGTGCCCCATTCTAGGTCTGCACAACCTGAATCAGTACCTCAGGTTACACACCTTTCGGATGGTCCCTCTGTCCCAGATCATACCATCCTTGGAACAAAACATGTGGTTCTGTTCACTGGATCTGCAGGACTCGTTCTTTCACGTCCCAATCCGTCCATCTCATTGGCAGTTCCTCCACTTCAGAGCCAAAGGGACCCTATACAAGTTCCGAGCCATGCCGTTCAGCCTGTCATCGGCCCCACAGGTCTTCACCAAATGCATCGCAGTGGTGGCAGCCCATCTCAGGCGTTGGGGGTCAGAATTTACCCCTACCTTGACAATTGGCTCTTAGCAGGCCCCACCCAGCAGGAGGTGGAGATGTCCAGGGACCTGGCCCTCCACACCTGCTCCCAACTTGGCCTCTTGATCAACGAGGCCAAATCAGAACTTGTGCCTACTGAGGTGATGTGCTTCATTGGGGCAGAGCTCAGCTCCTGGGCGGACAGGGTGGAGGTTCTCTCCTCCTTTTCCCAGTCATTTCTGGTTGGGGAATTGCGCCCTGCCCGGGACTTTCTGCACCTTCTGGGTTACATGGCGGCATGCAGATACAGATTGGTCAATACCAGCAGGAACATCTGCCAGAACTAGACTCATAGTGGATTCCCTGCAGGGGGAGGGCCTCAAACAACTGGTACAGCAACCCACAAGAGACAGGGCTATCCTAGATCTAGTACTGACTAACAAAGAAGGGATCACAGATCTCCAGGTAGAAGGTCACCTGGGGGGCCAGTGACCATCACATGGTATGGTTCAATTTGGCTACTACATCTAAATCATCCCATTCCAAGGCAAAAATATGGGACTTCAGAGGAGCTGACTTTGATAAGATGGCAAACAGAGTTAAGCTAGCCCTGGCAAAAAGAAACACAGGTGAGGAGGTACAGGCAAAGTGGGCAAGCATTAAGGATACAATACTTGAAGCAACATCCCATTGTGTTAGACAGAAAAGGAAGTGCAAAAGAAGAAGGAAACCACTTTGGTTCTCAAATACAGTAGCAGAAAAGGTCAGAGCCAAAAGGCTGGCCTTCAGAAAATATAAGGAAACACAGCGGGATGAAGATAGGAGGCATACCAAACTGCCTTAAGGGAAGCAGGTAAGGCAGAAGGCAGGCAAAGTCCCAAACTGAGGAAACACTAGCACCTAACAGTAAAAGAAGGTGACAAGACTTTCTATAGATACATTAGTGAAAGGAGAAAGTCCAGAGGGGGTATTGCTAAGCTTAATGGAGAAAAGGGAGCATGTGAGGAGGCGGACTCTGTAAAGGCATCTATCCTAAATAGATACTTTTGCTCAGTATTTACTGAAGAGAAGGTAGGGCAGGGCCCACAGCTCAGCATCATGGACACAGCGGGGGAGGTGAGCACTACTCCCTTCACAAAAGAAAGGGTCCTACAAGAGCTTGCTAAGCTCAGGGTGGATAAGGCAATGGGACCTGATGGCATACATCCCAGGGTACTTAAGGAGGTAAGGAGGAACTAGCAGAGCCTTTAGCAGAATTGTTTAGTGAGTCTCTGAGCACAGGAGAGGTCCCAGAAGACTGGAGAAGGGCTCATGATCCCACTCCACAAGAGTGGTAGCAGGGAGAGGAGGCGGGGAACTACAGACCGGTCAGTCTTACCTCAGTAGTGGGCAAGATTATGGAGGCACTCCTTAAGGAAAGGATAGTGCAACACCTGGAATCCATAGGGGCACAGGATCCAAGACAGCATGGGTTTACAAAGGAAGGTCCTGTCAAACTAATCTCATAGATTTCTTTGACTGGGTAACCAGAGTGGTGGACCAAGGGGAGCAGTTGATGTCGCCTACCTTGACTTCAGCAAAGCTTTTGACACTGTTCCATATAGAAGATTGATAAATAAGCTAGGTAGGCTCGGGTGGGTCAGAAGTTGGTCAACTGGGTGGCAAACTGGTTGACTGGCAGAAAACAGAGAGTGGTGGTAAATGGTACACAGTCAGAAGAGATGCAAGTCACAAGTGGGGTATCTAGGGATCAGTCCTGGGGCCAGTCCTATTCAACATCTTCATTAGTGACCTCGAGATGGACTAGAGGTAAGGCTTGTCTGTTTGCAGATGACACCAAGATCTGCAACAGAGTAGATGATCCAGATGGGGTGGGCAGAATGAGAAGAGATCTGGATAAACTAGCAGAATGGTCAGAAGAGTGGCAACTGGGATTTAATGCAAAGAAGTGCAAAATCATGCACATAGGGAAGAGAAACCCTGAAGCCACTTATAGGCTGGGAGGGAGTTGCTAGCAGTCACAAAGGAAGAAGAGACTTGGGCATCATCATCACTGATGACCTAAAATCATCAAGCAGACCTCTAAGCAGTAGGTAAGGCTAGGGGGTGTTAGGTGTATTAGTAGGGTATCAAGTCGTAAGAGGGAGGTAATAATCCTCTGTACAAGACATTGATTAGGCCCCATCTGGAGTACTGCGCAGTACTGAGGCCACACCTTCACAAGGACATTAACCAAATTGAGGCAGTCCAGAGAAGGGCAACCAAAATGGTGCAGGGACTGCATCAGAAGACATATGAGGACAGATTAACGGAGCTCAATATGTATACCCTTGAGCAAAGGAGGAGATAGGTGATATGATGAGACATTTAAACACCTTAAGGGCATAAACAAGGTGAAAGAGTCTAAAATGTTTAAATATAAGAAAAATAGCAGGACAAGAGGACACAGCATGAGATTAGAGGGAGGCCGATTAAGGGGAATGTGAGAAATTCTTTTTCACAGAAAGGTGGTAGATGCATGGAATGGCTTACCACAAGAAGTGGTGGCTATGAATACAGTGCAGGGCTTCAAACAGGCATGGGATAGGCATAAGCGAGCAATACAAATGACTATGAATAGATAGGTCACTGACAGAGCAAAGGCCGATGGCACATTTATAAGGTAGAAAAAGAAATGGGCAGACTGGATGGGCCTTGCGGTCCTTATCTGCCGTCAACTTCTATGTTTCTATGTTTCTATGCACCTCCGTGATCATTTGGGCCCAGTTGCACATGCGCCCCCTCCAATGGGAGCCATCTGCCCTGTGGACTCAGTGCCACTGTCATTTCGACCAGCTGATCACTGTGACCCAGAAGATGTGGGACGCTCTCCAGTGGTGGACCGCCCCAGACCAGTTGCAGGAAGGGATCCCGTTTATCCCCCCAGAGCCGACGGCCGTCCTCATGACTGATGCCTCTCTCATGGGCTGGGGAGCCCACATGGGGGACAAAAGGGCCCATGGATTCTGGACCCTCGAGGAGTCCCGATACCACATCAGCCTGTTGGAGCTCAGAGCAGTCAGACTGGCACTGTCAGCTTTCACTCCTCAGCTCCGAGGTCAAGTGGTCCAAGTCCAGACGGACAATAACATGACCATGTACTACCTCAACAAACAGGGCGACACGCACTCCCGTCTGCTTTGCAGGAAGGCGCTCCACATCTGGACTCTCGTCAGTCATCTGAAGGCGGATCTCCTAGCCATTCAAGTAGCAGGAGCCTCAAACCATCTGGTGGATGCTCTCAGCCTCTTAGACGAGACATTCCATGAGTGGTCTCTCCCTCCAGAGGTAGCTTACAGCCTGTTCTCCCACTAGAGCAAACCGATGGTGGATGGTGGACCTGTTTGCCTCAAGGGAAAACACCAAGCTGAGGCTGTTTCATGCCCACCCCCCTCAGCAGGGCTCGCTGCGTGGGGATGCTGTCTCGAGGTCATGGACCCCAGGCCTCTTCCATGCCTTCCCTCCATTTCTCTTGATCCACAGGGTGCTCCTCAAGGTGAGTAGGGACAAGGCGAAGGTGATTCTGGTAGCCCCAGACTGGCCGCTCCAGTTCTGGTATCCAGATCTCCTCAGCCTCAGCTGCAGGCTCCCGGAGCGGCTTCCAGCACGCCCGGACTTGATCTCTCTCAATCAGGGGAAGGTATACCATCCGGACCTTCAATCCTTGCACCTCACAGTTTGATACCTGAGTGGCTTAGAGTTCCATGCTTTGGGTCTTTCTGAGAATGTCCTCACCATGGTGAAGGCATCCAGAAAGGACTCGACCAGGAAACGTTATGCCTTCACATGAAAAAGGTTTTCCATTTGGTGTCAGGGCAAGAGCCTGGACCCTCTGTCCTGTCCAGTGGCTAACATTCTCTACTAGCTTTGGTCTCTCTCCAAAGGGGGTCTTCCGTCATCGACCCTTAGGGTGCACCTGGCAACCATCTCTGCTTTCCGGGTGTGGGCCAGTCAGCCAGTGTTGGCACAGGAGACAGTGGTCAGGTGCTTTTTCAAAGGCCTGGATCACATATCCCCTCTGGTGCGTGAACCTCCACCTCCGTGGGATCTACTGCTGGTACTGGCAAAGCTCATGGGCAAGCCTTTCGAACCAATGCATAAATGTGCGTTGTCACACTTGTCATGGAAGATGGCCTTTCTGATGGCTTTCTCGTCTGCCAGAAGGACAGGGGAGCTCCAGGTGCTTTCGGTGGACCCCTTGTCTGGTCTTCCACAGGGACAAGGTCGTCCTGCGCCCCCACCTGAAATTTCTTCCAAAGGTGGTGTCAGAGTTTCACCTTAACCAGGTGTTAACTCTGCCAGTATGCTACCCTAATTACATCTCGGAGGCTGAGTACAGGCTCCATACTTTGGACCTGAGATGAGCCCTCTCCTATTATAAGGAGAGGACGGTGGAAATTCGGGGAGAGGTTCACCAGCTGTTTGTCACCTACAGTGAAGCCACTTCTGGCAGACCTGCAGCAAAACGGACTATTGCAAGGTGGATTACAACTTGCATAAGTCTGTGCTATGAGTTGTTGGGCATGGAGCCTCCCAGAGGGATAAGAGCTCATTCTACCCACCATACCGCTGAATCGGTGTTTGCTTCCAGGGACATCCCTATCTAGGAAATCTGTCAGGCTGCTACCTGGAAGTCATCAAACACCTTCATTACCCATTACCATGTCGACCTTGAGTCATGCTGGGATGCTGGTTTGGGGCCTCAGTTCTCCAATCTCTATTTCCCAAGTGAGTATCAGTGGGAGTGTGCGCCTTGCCTCCCTCCTCCCAGATAACTGCTAGGAGTCTGCCAATAAGTGTGGATGAACTACATATCCACAATCCTAGAAAAACAGGTTATTCACCTGTAACAGTAGTTCTAGGAATTATATATGTTGTTCATCCACACGGACCCACCCGACCTCCCCGGCTGCGGACGCACAAACCTGGCTTCCAGTGAGCTAAGATCTGGCATCATGGGGTGGAGCTGAGGGTTATACCACCCGGATGGGTGGGAGGAGCCAGCTTGAAGACCTACCACAATTCTTAAAGGGGAAAGGGACATGCCAATGTGTGGATGAACAACATATACCACTCCTAGAATTACTGTTACAGGTGAGTAACCTGTTTTTTCTACTCCCATTACTTTCTGGTTCGAAAGAAAACTGGTGGCATGTGCCCTATTCTGGATCTCAGAAAGCTAAACAAATTCCTGCACAAGGAAAAGTTCAAAATGATATAATTCGGTACCCTGCTACCTTTGATTCATCAACACAATTGGCTAGCCTTCCTGGGAAATCCAGGATGCCTACCAGCACATTCTTATACACCCAAATCACCACAAATAAGGTTTGTGGCGTTGGGTCAACACTATCAATTCAGAGTCCTACTCTTTGGGCTATCCTCAGCGCCTCGAGTTTTTACAAAAGTGCTGTGCAGTTCTCACGGTGCATGTAAGGAAAATGGGAATCCAAGTGTTCCCATATCTGGACGACTGGCTTCTAGCAAGCCCCTCCAGGCAAGAGACTCTGGAGGCTGTGACCATGGCCTCAGACTTCCTCACATCCATGGGAGTCCTGCTGAACCTCAGAAAGTCACAGTTGCAGCCCCTCCAAGAAGCTCCTTTTCATAGGAACCCTTCTGGACACTTCCTGTGCGAAAGCTTTTCTGCCGGAGAACAGAAGGAGCGATATCTTACAGATGGCCTGCTTCATCAGAGAACACAGCTCGGTGCAAGCTCTCTTGATGCAACGGATGCTGGGTCTCATGGCATCCTCAGTGTTCACTGTACCTTTGGCTCATCTCTACATGAAAAGCTCTCAGTGGATGCTTAGTATTCAGTGGTCCCCAACCACTCACCTCAGTCCTTTCTCATCAAAGGTGATGGAACATCTGAAGAGGTCACTCACCTAGTAATCTCAGGAGGACAACCTTCTTGAATGATATCCCTTCGCCCCTCTGGATCATCAGATTTTGATTACCATGGATGCGTCCCTGATAGGTTGGGGAGCTCACTGTCGGGGATCTCCACACCCGGGGTATGTGGACTCAGGACAAGTCTCAACTTCACATAAACGTCCTGGAAATGAGAGCCGTCCTCTATGCAGTCCGAGCTTTGAAGGACATACTCTGTCACAAGAACATTCTCCTTTAAATGGACAACAAGGCAGTGATGTATTACATCAACAAACAGGGCATGCATACTCTTACCCATTATGCAGGGAAGCAGTGAGAGTGTGGGAGTGGTGCCCGGAGCACAAGGCTATGATTCAGGCAGTTTTCCTGCCAGGAGTACAAAACAAGCTGGCACACCGTCTCAGCAAAACGGAGACAGATCCTCATGAGTGGTCTCTCAACTTAACCGTCGTTCAGTCACTCTTCGAAGAGTGGGGAACTCCGGACCTGGACCTTTAATCGTCCCCACTCAACGCAAAACTGGCTCTCTTCTGCCCCAGAAATCCAGGACCTGGCATTTTTTGTCGGGATGCATTCAGGCTGCAGTGGACAAAACGCTTTCTATGTGTATTTCTTCCTCTTCCCCTAATTCAGAGGGTATTTCTCAAACTGGAGGCACGGGAAGGGGGCAGAATGATTCTCATTGCCCCGTTCTGGCCTCGTCAGATCTGGTTTCCCCTCATCAACAGACTATCGGAAACCTCTCCAAAACTGCTTTCCCTTCAGATGAACCTTCTGACCCAGGGCCCTGTAGTCCATCCCAACCTGAGGTCTCTTCACCTGCACGCTCGACTCCTGAGGAGCTAGTGGTGAATAGGTTTAATGTTTCTCGTAGGGTTTCGGATATTCTTTTGTCTGCACGCAAGCCAGCCACCTGAAAAACCTGCACAGCTAAATGGAAGTGTTTCTCTATCTGGTGTGCAAAATCCTCTTGGAATCCTTTTTCCTGCCCACTGAATAGTCTTGGAATATCCCTTAGACCTCTCAAGCACAGGTCTGCAATACTCCACAGTCAAAGTTCATCTTTGTGCAATTTCAGCATATCATGAGCCAGTGCTCTCCATGTCGCTGGCTCAGCTGCCTGTAGTTAAAAGGTTTCTTAAGGGGATTCTGCATACCAGACCTCCTATTAGATGTCCAGTTGCAGCCTGGGACATTAACCTTGTGCTAGACATGCTCACTCGTAAACCTTTCGAGCCTCTAGCTACTTTCGAGTTGAAATTCCTCACTTGGAAGACAGCCTTCCTGGTGGTCATTACTTCTGCTCGTAGGGTATCTGAAATACATGCCTTGGTCACAGACCCCCCATAGACTGTATTTCACAAGGACAAAGTAGTTCTTAGGACCCATTCTAAGTTCTTGCCTAAGGTTGTCTCAGAATTCCAGCTAAATCAATCTTTAGTCCTTCCTACCTACTTTGCAAACTTCCAGAATGAGGGAGAGTGTACCCTTCATTCTCTAGACATAAAAAGAGCCTTGTGGTTCTATCTGGATAGAACGAAGGAAATTCGCAAGGCTCAACAACTGTTTGTGTCCTTCAGCACGACCCAGCTGGTTCAACCTGTTGCTATCCGATGTATTTCAGCATGGCTGCTGGCATGCCTTCACCACTACTGTTCTATGGCACAGGTCAAGCTGGAAGGCAGAGTGTACGCTCACTCTACCAGAGCAGTTGCGGCATCTCTGGCGGAAATTTGTAATGTCCCCATTGCAGATATTTGCAATGTGGCTACCTGGAGCTCTGTGCATACTTTTGTTAAGCACTGTGCCTTGGATGTCCATGCCAAATGACATCAGTCATTTGGCAGGACAATCTTTAATGGACTTCTGTCCTAAAAGTGAGCTCCTCTCTCTCCTGTCACCTGTCTCGGGGGATTATTTAGCTCGGTACTCTCCCATCAGTGTGAATGAGTGGTGAAGACTTTATGTCCAGGAAGATATGGAAATTACATACCTACAGTAATTCTTGATCTTCTTGGATGAAGTCTCCACCACTCATTCACACGCCAACCCACCATTCCCGGAGCTCTCTTCTCTGTTTCTGGTCTTCACTCCCTCAATGGTTGGACTGTGAAGACTTTGTTTTTGACCCTTCTTACATGGGTCATTCGGACTATCTTATGTCCGATTTTTAGGTTAGTCCTCTAGGTTAGTTATACTGCACCTCCTCCAAAAAAAAAGTACTGAGGCGGTTGGAGGGTCAACACCGAGATAGTCTCTACCGCACAAGCCTGGATTGCAGTGCCGTTTCCTCGCGACTCCATCTCGGTGCTGGCCCTCATGAAAAAGTTTGCTTCCCGCTGGTTCCTAGCGCCTCCACCGTACTCTCATCAGTGTGAATGAGTGATGGAGACTTCATCCAAGAAGATCAAGAATTACAGTAGGTACTTAATTTACATTTTTTCAGACTCATTTGAGAGGTTTATATTGCAGTTAGTCTGGAATAATTACCTGGCGGTCAGATAGAAGAGCACAGAGCATGGGAGCAGCATGCTCTGTAGGGTACCCCATTCAGAGCCCCCTAGGGTGGTATGTTCTGACTTATAGCAGAGGATGGATTTATCTAATTCTAGTGACAGAAACATGTCATATCTAACCAGGACAGAGTAATAGTTGCAATACTCCTGTGTATTGGTATCAACCTGGATACCTGGGACTTGGCCCTGCTCTTACTGGGGTTGGTTGTTATTTCACTACATTGAGGTGTTTAAAGGTCATCTCATTGACCAGTACCTAGGTATAGATTGAACCTGCCCCTCCAATGGTTAATATGGGAAAGGGAGGGTAACCCAACAGTATATTCAAAGTAAGCTCTCTCTGCCCCCTGTTTGGATGGGGAAATTGGGATGAGATTCAGAACTGATTGCGAGATAGAATGTAGAATGAAAGGACCTGAAGTGAGAGCAGTGATCCTGCCCTGCGGACTGATACTGGAAGTCCATGTCATAAGTCCAGTGTGGAAAATGCTTTGGGAGTCAGTTTTAGAAATACGGAGCAGCATGCGCTGCAGGGTGTTCCTCACAGACCTCTCTAAGGTGGCCAATTCTGACTGGCAGTTTGGGACTAGAACAGTTGGGTCCTTGTGGCAGTGGTCTGTGAAGTCCGATCAGGACAAAGTAGTACCTGCAGTAACCCTGTTTATTGGTTTAGGATCTGTTACATGGAAGTTGCCAAAAGTAAAAATAAAGGTACCGCTTTACTTTGGCAAGTCTTTTCATTGATACATGTGGCACGCACGTGTGTGGAGCTGTGGATTCTTTTCTCTATATGGAACTTGGCCCTACCTTATTGAGTGGCTAGGAATTGTGGTCTGCTGAGGAGGAGGGCTTCATTCTCTGGCCCTCGTGACCCTCAGGGGACCCGCTGGATGTTCTGTGGTCTGCTATGGGGGAGGGCTTTGTTCTGTGGCTCTCACGACCCTTGGGGGAGCCACCGGATGGTCTGTGGTCTGCTGTGGGGGAGGGTTTTGTTCTCTGGCCCTTGCGACCCTCAGGGGAGCTTCCGGATGGTCTGTGGTCTGCTGTGGGGTAGGGGTTCGTTCTCTGGCCCTCTCGACCCTCGGGGAGCTGCTGGATGGTGTGTGGTCTGCTGTGGGGAAGGGCTTCGTTCTCTGGCCCTCGCGACCCTCTGGGAGTTGCTGGATGGTCTGTGATCTGCTGTGCAGGAAGGCTTCATTCTCTGGCCCTCGTGACCCTCGGGGGAGCTGCCGGATGGTCTGCTCCCCCTGACTATCTTATGATTGATATCGGCAGAAGGCTTAAGCGGATCACCAACCTGTTACAACTAATTTATGATAAAAGGTGTATTTTAAAATGGGTAACTATTATGAATTATGAATGGATAGATACAGTTATGAACTTTTGTTTATATAAAAGACATTTGTACTGGTTTATTGCTGTCTAATTTTTTCTGTGCTGTAATAACCTTGGTGTTAATTCACCTTTGGTTGATCAATAAAACCTGAAACCTGTTCTAAGTAAGTAAGAAACATTGCGGCCACTGTCACCATCTGCTTCTCAAAGCCGACGTCGGGGGTGGCCATTCCCCCTGTCAGCATGCCTACTCTCCAGTTCATTTGCCGACGGGGAGCCCAATCCCCGTCAGTTTTGTGTCCCCGTTGTCGGAATTTGTCTGCGGAAGGGAGTGCCCAATTCCCCTCAGCATCATGCCCCCTCAAACACAGACATGCTTTCTTTGCCGACAGGGGGGCCCAGTTCCCGTTGGCTTCAGTCCCCCCTCCCAAAAACACAGATGGCACACTGGGAGCCCACTCCAGTGTGCCTAAAGCAAACCTGTAAAAAAAAAAAATTGCTGCGATGTCTTTTCTCTTTTACAGGTAACAAAAAAAAAAGATACAGTCTCTCGTGATCACGACACCTCCCTCCCCCAACCCACACCCACCCTCTGTGCACCCTACAGCCCCCCTCACCCCATACTTACCTCCGCAGCCTGGCACAATGATCTTCGTTGGAATGGGAACATGTCTGCACTCTTCAAAGCTGACTGCGAACTGAGGAAATGCCGGTATGCTGTATAGCAGCATCACTGGTGGGGGAGGGGCAACTTAGGTGGACATCACAGTCATATTTGCGACTTTTGGCTCCATATTTTCAACATGGGGTTCTTGGGACCCCACCTCTTTAACTCAGTCACTGTCATTCTGTTATTCGGGACAGCAGTGTCACTGTTCACGAGGTGGGCTCCCAAAAAGCCTATGTTGCAAATTTGGTGGAAAATTTCCAAAAAATTACTGTGTTACAAGTGTGCATTGCGCAGTTCAAGCGCACACTCGTAACTTCGAGAATGTTTAATATTTTCACTCCAGATTTTCAACATTGCCATTTTTCTACCCCTCCTTATGAACAGTACAGCTGTCATTTTTCACATCCTGCTGGAAATGAGTTTTTGCACATCTGGCGCACAATGGTGTGGTCGCTGTGCGAAATCAACATTCGGGACAGAATGACTACTTTACCAATGTGCATTGCGCAGTTTCTACACACTCTCGTGATTTCACAAAATGGTTTTATATTTTTACTCCACATTTCCAACATTACGATTTTTTTTACACCTCCTCATGAACAGTACAGCTTTCATTTTTCACATCCTGTTCGAAATGTGTTTTTGCACCTGTGGTGTCAAATGGCACAGTCGCTGTGCAAAATCACCTTTCGGCTAACAAGGTGATAGTGTAACTGTTCATGCAGTGGGGTCACGAAAAGCTTATGTTGAAAACTTGGAGTGAAAATACCAAGAAACACCCTGGGCATTAGGGTTTTCCGACCATAACGCCCTACCGTGTAGGGACTGGCAGGCATCAGGGGTGTGACTTAGGATTGTCGACAGTAATGCTCATGCCATTCCACCCCCACCCTGGAGCCAGTGACAGACATCTAGGTGTGCCTTGGAGTCTTCGGCCCCAAAGTGCACCTCGATCTTCCCTTGTCAGTGTTCACCATTCATTACTGCTTGAGTGTTAGCCGGAGGTGCGCACCTGCCACAGGAGTTTTTTTTTTTTTTTTGAGAGGAGTCGGCGCCCCCAAGAGCGAAACACTGTGTGGTGTGTGAGGGCCGGCCGTTGGTACCAGACTCCTCCTCCATCTCAGTTCTGTTTCTCCGCCTTGAGGCACACCTGCTGCACGTAGTTTTACAGTGCTTCGCCATTAGGCCTCTCTCATACTCAGAACGACTGCCTCAGTTCGCTTTCTCGACGCCGTTGCCGGTAAGATTATTCTTTTCTTTAATATTTTAACGGGGCCGGGAGCTTTTCTGTTTTATAGTTAATTTTGCATCATGTCCAGTTCGGGAGCTAAGCGTAAGTCGAAAGCGGGCCATGCCCCCATGCGTCGGTGCTCCTGTGGCTGACATTTTCCCTTTACAGACCAACATGATGTCTGCCTTCGGTGCCTGGGACCTAACCATGATATGGACTGATGCGATGCCTGCTTCTCGATGGACCACCATGTTCTCGAAGTCCGCGCTTTCAAAGTCGGTAAGGCCCTGCATACTTTTGGAGGACGGCGTTGCTCTTGGGCCTCCCAGGCCGGGTCTCTTGACTCTTCCTCCGGGTCCCCTCCCAGGCCTCTACGGTCTGGTGAGCAGGAGGCCTCCTCATCTTCCAGCCTTGCAGAGGAGGAGGAGGTCTCGTTTACGGTGTCGGGAGAACACCGAGGTCCCTTCCGGGGCTGCGATGGAAACACCGCCTTGGCAGTCACCTCTTTGAAGGTACAGGCTCCCCGAATGTCACGGCCCACGGTTGCTGGGCCTGGCATTGGTGGACCCTCGACACCACCTTCTGGTGCCATCTTGGATTCTGGCACCGTCCGTGGTGCCAGTGATCAGGGCGGTACCGTGTGTGGTGCCTTGTTGGCTGCGGCGCTGTGGGTCCGGTCAACTCTGTGAGCGGTGCCGTGTTGGGTTCGAGTGCCGCGGTCGGGGTCGAGACTGATTCCTGGAGCTGCACGCGATGCACCGGGACCGTACGGCGCCGTGCATGGCACCAGCACCATTTCTCAAGAGACTCTAGGAGTTGCCAGCATCGAGGTCCTTCTGGTCGACTCCTTCTTGGAGGCAGACGACTCGGATGTTGACCCGACCTGGTTCCCCGATTCTTTGAGAGTCTTTTCTGGAACGTGGTGTCAGGCGGCCCATCGTTCCGATTCCTGAGTCTCCCCAACTATCTTCCTCTGAGGATTCCCAGGCTGGGGGTGGCCTGGAACCCATCGGGAAGGGCGGTTTGGAGATCGGGGACCGGTCTGTCTCCCCAAAGGGGGCTGTGGCAGCTGCCATTTTCAGTGCTGCCGCATCTTCTTGGGGTGGAGTCGGGGTTCTGTCTCCAGGGGCCCCCCTTGGGGGGCCTCAGGATTGATGGAACCTGTCGCTGGGGTCGAGGAGGAGGGTGTCCTCAGAGTCTGAGGGGCCGAGGTGAGGGGCGTCGGGTTCCGCCCACCACCCCTCATGGTGTGGGGAGGAGCCGAAGTGCCGAGCCCCTCCTCTCCCTCTTAGGCTCTAGGGACCCCTCCAGTGGCGTTGCTGCAGGTTGCCCTTCTGGATCATTGCAACCACAGGTGTGTCACAGGGGAGATTCCCCTGCCAGGCTGTTCCAGAGTTTGCATCCCTAGGGTTCTGTGTTGTAACCTGGTTTGATATCCAGGCTCCCGCCAGCCCAGGCTCCAGTCCCCGGATTTCAGAGCCCTAGCAGAGGACAGTTGCCCTCTTGTAGGTGCCCCTCTTCCATTCCTCTGCAGCCACCCCCTTCTCTTCTAGGCCATGTCGGTCCTACGGGTCCGTTACCCTGGGAGACGTTCAGAGGCTCTCCGGAAGCCTTCCCGTCATATGTTAGGTATATGCATGAGCGAGTTTTTCACCTCTCCCCACTGCCGCAGGAATCCTCTGGGCATTCTAGTTCCTCACCTTCCTAGACTCCCACCTCTGAAGGAGAGGAAGCCTCTGCCCACCTTTCATCTGACACTGATTTCACGGAATATCAGCACTTCCTATCGAGGATGGTTAAGGATCTCAGTATTTCCTTTCTCAGATGAGATCGTACCAAGCGGCAGGCGCGTGAATTCCTTGGGGAATTCAGTGCCCAACATCTGGTGGTGCCATCCTGGCCTATCCCTTTCCAGAAGGGGTCAATCCATACCTGGCAGTCTCCAGCCGCACCTTTTCCAGCCCCGGTGTACTGCAGGAGGAGGTATTGTGCCCATTTGGAATCTCTAGGTACACTCCCCAACCCACCCTCGGGATTGCAGTTCCTAGAGACTCCTTCCGGGCATCACTGCCTGGCGCATGACCATCCACCAGACTCAGATTCCCTACAGTTTGACAGGTGGGGGCGAAGAGTGTTCTTTTCCTCTCGTGCGAAGTTATGCATTGCATCACATCAGGCTCACCATGCTGCCTACAACAGGCATTTATGGTCAGTGCTTTCTCAGGTTCTATCATCTGTGCCTGATACGGAGCAATCCAGACAAGCCATTGCCCTCTACGCTATAGGCCTGGAGCTGGCAAGGCACCAAGCAAGGACATCCTATGATGCCAGTGAGGTGGCCTCCAGGCTTGTGGGGACAGTGATGTGCATTAGGTGGATGGCATGGCTTTGTCTATCAAGATTGTCACCCCTGGCCCGGCGTAGGGTGATTCGCTCTGCATTCCGAGGGACCCACCTTTTCTACACCAGGGCTAGAAGGCTTCTGTAGGGGCTTCCTCCGTCTCCTCATCTTCGGGAGACACCGCCTAGCTCTCTTCGGCCTTAGGCTTCCTGTCTGGTAAGGCCAGGGTCTCTTCCTTCTGTTTCTCATCAGCAGGAGGCTGAGGGTCTTGTTCCCTCAGAGATTTTTCCTGGTCCCCCTTCGGGGCGGGGCTTGGTACTCACCCAAGCAGTAACGAATGGTGACAATTGACAAGGGAAGATATGGAAACTATGTACCTACCGAAATTCTTGATCTTCTCTTGTATCTTCATCATTCATTACTGAACCCCTCCCACCGTCCCCTCAAGGGCCTCCTTCTTCGGTGTCTCCCTCTCCCTGCTCGTTCCTCCTCCCTCCCTCATGGCCTTAAAGCCTAATTTAAAAACATTTTTTGAGCCTTCCATTCTTCTGTCAGAGCAGATTCATTAATTTAGGAGGAGAGGGGAACGAGTAGAATTTATCTCTATCCTGAGGGAACTCTTTCTGATTGCCCCTGGGGATGATGTCTTTGGCTTCTTCTTAAGCCACACTGTTAAATTCACAGTCAAGGAAACCATTCCTTAAACAGTTCGGTTCCTTTTTCTAGGTCTCTTCTGGCATGTCTGAATTTTCTGTTTGCGCCGGCCCCTGCTAGTTAACACTGCCCTGGCTCTCCAATTATTGGACTGGTGATCGGCTTGCCTTTCCTTCAGGAGTCAGACTGAGTTCCCACTCTTCCTTCCACAAAGGGCTGCCCTTTGTAAGGCTTCACTTACCCCCCCCCCAATATCTATGTTAGCACGTAACAAGGTGCTAGTACCCTTCCTTCTCCTTCCTAGTCAGGCGCTGTCCTTCGGAACAGATTCTGCCTTGGCAGTCTGCGAGCTCTTAGCTACAGTGTAAGGAGTTGGGGATGCCGGGAGGTGCAGAGAGTCTGCCCTTTGTGTAACAAGCTATGCAAAAGGTTCAGTTGAACCTTCTTCACCAGGTTTTTTAAATGGGATCCTTGCTTCCTCTCCTTGGTTCCAAGCTTACGAGCCTTCAAGTCAATTCTCACAGTTTAGCAGAATTCCTCCCTCCTCCCAGCACCCCCCTTTCTTTTCCTCCTCTTCTGCTTCCTTCTTCTCTCTCTCCTTTACCTGTTCCTCCCTCGGAGCCGCCCCAGGAGTGAGGTCCTGCGGTCCCATAGGGTAGATTTCCACTTTCCTGTCCTCTGTCGGCTTATGCCTTTTTCAGTTTATTTCTTTTCCTTTACCTATCCTCAGCTCTCTTGCCTCGTTCTCCTTTTTCGTATCATAATTTTGCCTCTCCAGCTTACAGAACTGAGATGGAGGAGGAGTGTGCAGCGCCTAACGGCCGCCCCTCACACACCACACAGTGCGTTGCTCTTGAGACTTCTCTCCCAAAAGAAAACAACTCCCGTAGCGGGTGCCCGCCTCCAGCTAACACCCAAGCAGTAATGAAAGGTGAAGATACAAGAGAAGATCAAGAATTACGGTAGGTACATAATTTCCATTTCTCCTATGTGGCACCCATTTCAGCGTATTTCGTTATGACATGGGGTAACAGTGAAGTCCGAACACCCCAAGGCACACCTTGATGCTTGTTGGTGTCTGTAGGATAGAGTGAGGTGAAAGAGCGTGAGCGTTATGGCCGATGACCCAAAGGCACACCCTAATGCTTGTCCATCTCTGCAGGGTGGGGGTGGGGTTGGCGTCAGTTCAATACTTCACTGCCATTCCTATTCTACATCTGTCTAACGTCTGCATTTCCAGTACTAATGCCAACAAGCAAACATTCAGCATTGACAAATGCTTGTTACCTTTGTTTTACCAGGAGAGACACTATAAGCTGAAAGATTGTTTACAGGTGCAACCTGGGAGCATAAGGAAGTTAAGTGACTTGCTCAGGGTCACAGAATATGCAAGTGGGAGCTGTGGGATTCAAACTCAGGTTTCCAGGTTTGCAGCTCAGAGCCTTTAACCACTGCACAATACTGCCTCCTACATGTTAGACAATAGTATATGCATATGCACATGCCCAGTATCACAGCTCGACTTTCTAACAGTGATTTCTGTAACTTTTAGTGCTCAATTCGAAACCACAGTCACTTCCCTGAGTTCAGCATTGCTTATAGTATTAAAAACTGTTACAGTAATAAGTGCACAAGTATTCCGGTGCTTCAGCGCCATGTAAAAATGTGACTGCACTTTGGCAGCGGGTGCGGTCAATATAAGCAGACTGGGAGGATTTCACTATGTGCTAAAATTAGTAAAAATAACAGTGTTATGGGGAAGACATTGCTGCCATGGATATTGCATCCTAGGAGGGACTGCTGCCAGCAGTACAGGCACCTTTAGCAATAACTGCAGAAAACATAAATAAGGGCTGACAGTGTCCCTTTAACCACTCCTTACAGACCACACCCACCAGCCATCCAGTTGGGGTGTACAGATCCCGGACTCTCTTCCTCTCTACCCCTTATCTCGACTCGTCACCAAAGGGTAAGTACGGATCTGAATAACTGGCCAAGGATTTGATTGGGGAGCAGAGGCCCTGCTTGGATATGGATACTCTTCATGCTGGGAGGAAGGGGGAGGAGAGCAGTGACTCTGAGGTGGTGCTAACCCCTCCAGAGTTGTACTGGTCCCTGTGAGTGAGCTGAATGAAGTATGAGGGGGAAAGTGTAATTCAGTGCTTGAAAAAGTACTTGGTGGAAAAAGATGTAAGAGAGCAGTGTTCTTCAGTCTGGTGGCTAACTGACAAAAGAAGGACTGAAGGGAGTCACTGGTAAGTTTATGTGTGGATTTTATGCTGCAGATTTAAATTGTGAGTTGTTTTAAAGAGCAGCTGCCACGTTCCGGGTAGGCAACTCGTACTAAAGAGCTGCCTGCCCAAGGAACTAATTTAGCCAACATTAGAATTTTTTTGGTGCAGCAATAAAAGTAATATTACATTTGTATGCATAGCTCCTAACATCTGAGTACAAGTCGAGTGGCCGCTGAGCACTGCAGCCCCACCCCTAAAAGTAGCACTTTGATAACATGAAGTAGTGGACAGGGTTGCAGGCGCGCGATATATAGTACAGTCAAATCGGGGGAGGGAGCCCTCCTAATTTGCATCCAGTTTCTTTGCTTCCAGTTAAACATGTATGGGGCTGTAATATATCATATATTAGCCTCATACATGCATAACATGAAGCAAAGAACACAGATGCTTGTTTAGAAGGCCCCCCCTCTTCCCTGATTTCAGTGTACTCAGTATGGAGCATCTGTAGCCCTGTCCCCTACTTCACATAGTCAGAGTGTTACTTTTAGGGGCGCGGCTGCAACGCTCAATGGCCACTCAGCTCCTACTCAGAAGTTATGAGTCAGGCATACAAATGTAAGTTTTACTTTTATTACTGCACCAACGCCTTATAATGTTGGCTAAATTAGCTCCTTAGTATGAGTTACCTGCCCAAGACTGCAGGTTGTGTCAGTTGCTCTTTAAGGTCTGCTACATTAGTATGTGGAGATGCTTATAAAGATTTAAAATTATTTTGATTTCCCCACAGGGCACTACACAGGGAAGCAGCTGTCACCTGAAATTCTGAATCGGTTTCACATCATTCTGTGGGACAGAGCAGCCAAAGACTTTGAGGTAAACTTTAGTTAGTAAGTCAGGGCTCTGTGACTTTAAAATACAAGGGGAAGGTCAACCCGTCAGTGCAGCGGCAGTGGTCCTGTATGTGGTGTCAGTGACCCAGCTTCTGGAACGGGCTTGGGTTGTCAGGGGTGACCGGGGGTGGATGTGGGGGGACGACCGTCCCAGAGGATGCTGTCCTTCTCTGGGGAGAGAGCAGTAGATTCTGCAGCAATACTGCCACTTGAGTGACCACAGGTGACAGTGCAGTTTGAGCTACTAGTTGGAGGGAAGACTCTGGCTGATGCCACATGCAGTGACACATATGCGTGAGCATGCCACATGGTGCTCAGTTGCAGGCATCCTGTTTGGGGGGGGTGCTAGTGGAAACCCCCAAAACGCGAAGGATGACACTGCTGCTCCCGGCCCTGGTGCTTTGACAGGCCTCCTTCCTGCATTTGATGGACATCTGGGGGATAGCCACGACCCCCAGTGAAATCCATCACGGAGCTGGAGTGGTTCTGTTGACCCCATGGGATACATATCTGGGAAGAAGCTTGACAGGGGCTGGGGGGTTGCAGTGGAAGGGGCAGCACCTGTGAAGGGGAAAACAAAATAAAAAAACTTAAATAAAATCCGCAGACAATTTATGTTTATGGCTTTACCCATACAGATATCCTGTCTCCTTGAAAGAGGAAACATACTTTCTAGTCACGTGGACATGGTGTACTTATCCACACTTCTGGCAGTGTTCCTTTCCCTTTAAGGCTTACTGGAACATCTTCAAGCTGGCTCCTCCCACCCACCCGGGTGGTAACTCCCTCGACACTGCCCCATGACATCAGATCTTCCTTTCCGCTGAAAGAAGAGGGTTCCTTCCTTACTGCTGTCTGTGACAGGGAGAACCTGCCACTCTTGAGGACTGACCGTTTCTTAAATCTGTTGCAACAGTTCTTCTGTTTCTTAGCCTAATCTATCCTTTACAATTTGTAGTCTATAAGGTTGGCCACCTATGGGCACCCCCTCTACTTTCTTGACTATGCTATAGTGTCCTCTTTAATTTTCTTTTTCCTCTCAGGTCCTCGTACAGGGAGGTTATTGTGGTGACCTCCGAGCTGATGTAACACAGGCTGTGTTCCTCGTTAGATTTAGTATGCAATAGCATTATGTCATAAAATACCTTGATGTATATGCCTTATGTGTATGAAACCTGTAAATGTTGAAAATACCATGGCACTAGTTGTTTTTGATAAAGGTAAAAAGTTATTAAGGGTCTGTATTATAAAAATTAAGTTACCGAGGGAAGAGATATCAGAAAACCCCAGCTGTGTTATTTAAATGCATGTAATTTACAGATTGTTTGAGAGGCCCTTTGGCACCATGTATGCCTACTTTAAGCTGAACCAGCCTAAAATTTCATGATGATTTGCATATACATCCCATGATTCTTTGCATTATGGGAAAATGTGTGATGTGTTTCTTTGAAACTTAGCTTTATTGCCAATGCCCTTTGTGGTAACCCTTGCTTCAGTGCTTCTGCACCGAGAATCTTTGTCTTTAGCCTGTTTTTTTTGGTTTTTTTTGAGCTCCCCATCACGCAAACACACAAGACCAACATAGGGAATAAAATAATTTTCAGTAAAGAGTTAGAGCAGTAGATCAGTGGGTCAGTAGGTACTGACTAAGTGCAAAGGAAGGACATGCATAGTCTGTTGCTGCAAACTGATGTATTGAAGAAGGGATTTGCTGTTGCTTAAGGTTATCCCCTGTGTTTTAAATAAACATAACACAGATTCAGTGTGCTTATGCAACTTGAATGATGTATGTTTGTGTGACTTAGATACATTGTGGCTGTTCGCCTCTCTATCCGTGAGATCTATCACCCTGTAGTGGTATGACGGCGAAGAACCCTAGTGAATGGTTCCACCCCATAGGTGCAGCGGGAATGATTCCTGTGGGTGAAGGTAGCTTAGGAAGAAGCCCACGGGAAAGAGAGATGTGCCACTGGAGGAGGAGGGGAGGTGCCGCTGGAGGAGGAGAAGAGAGGAGGATGGTGGGGTAATGAAAGAAACTAATCCTGGACTAGCCAGGAGGAGCAGCCTTTAAAGGCTTGATGGGGGAGTGGCTTGTTGCTCTGCCCACTGAACTACATTCATAACCTTGCAATTCAATGTGCTTACGCAACTTGAATGATGTACGCATGCGTGACTTAGAAACATTGTGACTGTTCACCTCTCTATCTGTGGGATCTACCACGTTGTAAGGGTACAACGGCGAGTAACCCTATTGAAGGGTTCCACCCCTATAGGTGCCACAGGAATGATTCCTATGGCTAGAGGTAGCTTAGGAAGAAGCCCAAAAAGAATACCCAAAAGGGTGTCGAGCATTAAAGGAGGCAAGAAGTCAGAAAATATCGAGAGTGGCAATAGAGGTTGATAGATGTAAGTAGGAAGGACAGGAGAGGAATGGGAGATGATGAGGAATATCGAGTGGAATGGAAGCTGACATGAGGCAGAAGGGCAAGACTTCCTAAGGAGAGAGGGAACAACCGGGACCACCATCTGACTCCATCCAACAGCGGAACCTATGAAAGCACTAACCCTAAGTATTATGACCATTGGCACGGAGGAGAGGAAAAAACCCTATGAGGAGGAAATCTCTGGGGATCCAAGGCCTAGGTTGCCTTACCTCCAGGCTGAAGGACGTTTTGGTTAGTGACGGGTCAGCTACTGCAGTTTAGAGTCAAGATAGAGGGAAGAGGAAAGATTCCAATTTAGAGAAAGCTCTCGCTCTGTCCTTCTAACAGGAATGCTGTTGAGGGTTGCGAGCGACGTCTCTGCAACTAGACACCCAAAAGCAAAGGAGGATAGGAATGACCGCTGAGGCACTCAGCCAGCCTATGAAACAAACGCAGTCAGATGGAGAATAGCGTAGACGGTGCCTCCAAACCCGCTCGGGCAGCTAAAGGGGCCCTGAGGATGAGAGCCCCACCCCTCGCAGCTGGAAGCTGAAAATTCTACATCCAGAGGTGTCACCAAAATGAGGGATGACCGAAGGTCCACCCAGAGCGAACACGTTCTCACTCTGGGCAGGGAGAAGGACCCCACTTCGAGCTTCGCATGCTCAGGATGTGGACTTCGTGGATGCAAAGCGAGACCGTTGGCTACAGGCTAGCCCCGAGCCATGGAGCAATGGACATGGAAGGCATGTCTCCGAGTGGAGATCAGGTTGAGTCAAGGTAGCATGGGACCCATATGAGGGGCATGTTCAATTAGGTGATGTGAATGAGTGAACTACGGATAGGTTGGAGTGAGTGAAGAAGACCTCAACCTGGGTCCGGAGGAGGTAGGTCGCAGTAGGAACCGTGGGAGTGAGTGCCAGCTGGGTCCATTGAGAAGCCAATCAAGAGCAGAGCGAACTGCATGAAGGTATGAACAAGAATGGCCAGACGAAGTCAGTAGCTGACGGGGAGTTACAAAGTACCAGGAGTAGTGAGGTAGGAGCAACAAAATCGGAATAGACGAGTGGAGGGTCGAGATGAAGAAAAGAGGTATGCTGACGGAGAGAAGCCTTGAAAGCTGGCACGGACTGCAGAATGGGAACAAATGAGGCAAGGGGAAGAGACAATGATGGCTGGGCAAAGCCCGCAGCCTACGATGAGGTGAGGAGTCAATATAGGAGGAGAGAATGATCAAGAATGAATGAACGAGAAATTATTGTGGATTGAAAGTCTAGAAGGGCGGAACGGTTAAGGTGAGGTGTGAAATGGACGATGTAAGATAATGGAGTGAAAGCCTTGAAGGCTGGTACAGTTGAGGTGAGGTTTGAAATGGACTACGTATGATAATGGAGTGAAAGCCTTGAAGGCCGGTATGATTTAAGGGTATGGGAAGGATTAGGTTCAGTAACAATGGAGGCTGACATGGAGTGGAGGATATATGAGCTGAGTGGTCCAGAACTTAGGACTAGGGTAAGAGGAGGCTACAAATAAGTATGGTGATGGCAGGATAGGGAAACACCCCCAAAAGAAAGCATGGGACGAGGAAGGAGAAGAGGTGAGGGTTGGTTTAGCTGCCCTGGCCAAGGCTCGCAGCATGACCACTGAGTCCCCACTATGGGAAAACAACAGAGAAGCCATAAACCAAGCACCAGGGCACTAAATGGCAAGAAACAGGTGAGAGAAAAAAAGTGAAATAGCGAGTCAAGCAGTGAGGTAAAAACTGAGGAATGCCAGCAACTTTAGCTGAGCAAGCAGGCCAAGAATTGAAAAAACAAATGGAGAACGGGAGCTTTAAAAGTAGAGAGAACAGACACAGAGAGTACTGTAGTGAAGGGGCTTTGGAGCTGAGCAAGGAGAGCCCCAAAGAAAGAACAAAGGTCTGCCAGCAAGAAGAAGTCCACCGAAGGAGGTATGCGTGATGGGGAAAGACACACCCGAGAAGAGCAAACGAGGAGCAAAGCAGAGGGAAGGAGAGAAAAGGGGGCAGCCATTGGCAGGAACAGAGCGATAAGCAGATCTCACAGCTGCTATGAATGTCGCAGAGCGCCATGAGGTGTACACTCAAAAGTAACCGTGCTCTACATAGGTTGATGGATGTGTATAATAATGCTAGAGCAAGTTCGGGACAATACAAACTAAGAAAGCATTGAATTAAATTGAAAGAAACAGTCAGTATCATCAGCTAAATGGGGCCCACCACGTAGGCATAGTAGTACATGAAAACAAGAAAATGCTACATATGCTGGCCCAGAGCTACGATGTTGGAGAGCAAGTACCAGGAGGTGTAATGCCATAGGATGAGAGGAACGATGAGAAGTAGGAGAGAACAGGCAAACAGAGAGAAGATCGAGTGCAAAGAAGTCCTGCAAGAAGGATGAGAAGGATGGGAATGAGGGAATATGGCACAGAACCCAGCGGTCTGTGAGCACCAGGAGGGAAGACCGCTAACCAAAAGAGGCCCTCCCGGAGTGGGGACCGATATCACTTGAAAACAAGAAGCAGAGTCCCCAAGGCAGGAGGCATAAGGGAGAGAGGGTCGGAGAGGAACAGGGCGAAGCATGGAGCTCGGTACCGGGTGCTCGAGGGTAACGTCACACCCCGAAGCACTGGAGGAAACGGCGCAGAGGTCGGTAAGGAGGTAGGGAGAAGAAAGCCCAGAAAACAGAGAAAATGGAAACCAAAGCGGTAAGGGGAATGAGAGCGGGTAGAGGAGGGAGCGGGAGAACAAACGGAAGAGGGGGATAGGAACGGACAGCCGCACAGAGTGGCGGGGTGCAACAGAGCAGAGGAGCGGCTGGGAAAAGAAATGAGTGCAGGTGGAAAACAGGAAGATTCCCAGGGAGAGTAAATGGGGAGACAAGGAAGCAAACAAGAGAGGGGGGACGAGGAACAAGGGGGGCGGTGCCTCCGGCCGCAACGAAAGAAATGAATCCTGGACTAGCCAGGAGGAGTGGCCTTTAAAGGCTTGATGGGGGAGTGATTTGTTGCTCCGCCCATTGAACTACAGGCATAGCTATGCAATTGTATGTTGAACCTGAAGTTCTGCATCTGGTCCATCTGTTATCCCACAACCCTGCCACAGACTTGGTGTTAGAAGTGGGATAACTTGCTGAAAACATCTGGACTGGGCTAGGGGATGTTTTCTGGTGGATATCGCCCAAATATCTCAGGAGGACCGATGTTCCAGGAGTCGCCAGAGGAGAACCCGGAGAAGAAAGTCCGTGGAGTTCTGACCAGAACTATGGGCCAACAGACTTGGAGAGAATCTGTTGCCTGAACTGAACTTGGGAGCTCGGAGGAAGGCCAAGCCTGAAGACAACGAAGAGATGCCAAGGGATGAGGAAGAATAAAGGGAACTACCTCCTCTTGAAGTTGCTTCACCTGACGACGTAGGGGAATTGTTGAAATGACTCTGTATAAAACTGGTGCAGATGGAAAGAGGTAGAGACATTGAGCGGAGAGATAGAGACCTTGAGCAGAGATAGAGACATTGAGTGGAGAAGGTAAGATGCCAGATGGGCGGATACCATGAGGGTCTTGCATGCCATCAATGCAGGGCAAACAGAAAGAGCCAGTAGCCCAAAAGACATTAAACTGTCTTAACTTTCGGACAGTGATGGCATTGAAGCCTACCTCACAAAATGTGAGAGGATCGCTCGAACATGCGCATGGCCAAGGGAACAGTGGGTTGTTCAACTGGCACCACATCTGACAGGCAATGCCCAGTTGGTTTATAGCCACATGGACTCCCGAGAGGCAGAGGACTATGACCATGTGAAGCAGGAGATCCTCTGGAGTTTTGACATAAATACTGAAACCTATTGCCAGAGGTTTAGGTTTCTTAAAATGCAGTCACTGGTTACCCCCTGAGAGACTTATGCCCATCTCAAGGAGCTCTGCTACAAATGGTTGCAGCCAGATAACAAGAGCAAGGACCAACTTCTGGAGGCGGTAATTACTGAACAGTTTATTAAAGTTTTACCCCGGGATGTACAACTTTGGGTTCGGGAGCATAAGCCTGATTCCGCAGATAAAACCATCACATTGGTGGAAGACTTCCTGGCAGCTCGACCATCCAGACCCAGCGTGTTCCAAGGGACATCAGCAGCTGCAACCACCAGCAATCCGGTAAGGAACCCTTTCACTTATAAACTGTCAAATCCAGCTCCAGTGAAACAAGACTGGAGAGCAGAGAGAGCGGGGCGAATTCCTGTAGCAGAGATTATATGTCATGGGTGCCAAAAGAAGGGACATTACGTAAGAAACTGTTCTAATATAAAGAAAGAGACAGTTCACTTAGCCTTAGTGAACTGGGGTCACTTTATGGCTACTGTGCAGATTGGATCACAGCAGATGATGGGACTGATTGATTCAGGGAGCCACCAGACTCTTGTGCGAGTAGATATGGTGACTGGGAATAATAAAGGGCCCGGATACAGCAGTCATCTGTGTGCATGGAGATACCCATTGCTACCCTACAGCCACCATACAAATGACTGTTCAAAAAAAGACACATGAGATAGAAGTGGGGTTGGTACCTCGCCTACCCATGCCAGTTGTTATCGGGCATGACCACCCAGACATTGCCCCATTTATACATTGTCATGCCGCCCAGGCCTCTGCTGTAGTTACCGTAACCCACCCCCCACTCAGGACGCAGCATGAGATGAGCAACTTGTTGCCCAGTGTGACATTCCTGGTGAAACATTTCAATGAATAACAAATAACCACCAGAGCTCAAGTGAAGCAGGGACATTTACCATCTGTATTCATATTTGATGATGATGATGTGTTTGAGGATTCTGACAAGAACCGTAAAACTAAGGTGGAGAAGAGGAAGCTAAAGAAGGACTGGATTGATACTCATGCTGGTGTATAGCCAGGCGTGGGGGCACGCTTTTAAATGTGATATGCAGCATGAGCAAAAAGCAGACCCTTCACATAACCCTTTTTTTCACAGGTGGGGAAGGGAGTGGAAAAAAGTGCCTTTCAGTTTGTTGTAAAACAGGGAATACTGTACAGAGAATCCACTAACCCCAGAATTGGAGAGGTAGTAGACCAACTAATGGTTCCAGAAAAATTCCACCCCCCAAATCATGTATCTGGTGCATGACATCCTTTTAGCAGGCCATGCAGGCAGAGATAGCAC